>JANXHW010000004.1:42515000-43780000 GCA_026170595.1 Plestiodon gilberti rubricaudatus
GCTTGAAATACAAACTCCTATAGAGTTCAAGGATTTACTTAATCAGAAGTATGTTTAGGATTGCAGCCTTAGGACCCATTTAAATGCTCATCCATACCTCCTATACGCTTTTCCCTGTGGTTGTGCAGTGTGCTGTTTTTAAGATCTGTACCCCACCCATCTGCCCAATCATGTGCAGCATCTGCTTGCCACCAACAGGAGAACGTGCCTTTTTTATAATATATAAAGCAGCCCTCATTATGCTATGTTAAATGGAAGGTATTTAGCTGAAGGCATTCCTGTTCTACGAAGAGACCATTCACTGCTAAAGGCCTTACAACAACAGTTACTTCTTGGAGTGTGCTGGTTCGGGTAATTCGGACCTATGGGTAGTGGTTTATTTCTAAAGAAGTGGGGAGCAGTAAAGAAAAATGGAGCCTAAGAAAACTGCATGCTGTGTTCCTATTCCCAGATATGTAGAGAAAGCTGTATTGATTCAGTGGTGAAAGAAAGGCCCTCAACACAAGCTCAGTAAGTGGTGGTGTGGGTTGTGTGTGGATTGCACTGGTGTGGTGTGTGTGGGCCGCACCAGGTGACCTCGGGGGTGGGATGACACTGCTTGTGGCCAAAATTATGGAAACCTTTTGTAAAATTTGTATTTATGAATAATACCATCATGTTATATATCATTCAATGTGTAATTTCATGTCAAATGCAATGAAACAAAGCATTTTTTATTCTACCAAAAGCTATGGCCAAATAACCAGAAAAGGAAAACACAACTGCCGTATGTAACAAAAAATTATTTATGTATTTATTTATTCACATTTTTATACCGCCCTTCCTCCAAGGAGCTCAGAGTGGTGTACATATTTCCTCCCCTCCTTTTTTGTCCTCACAAAAACCCTGTGAGGTAGGTGGGGCTGAGAGATAGTGACTGGCCCAAGGTCACCCAGGAAGCTTCGTGGCTGAGCAGGGATTTGAACCTGGATCTTCCAGGTCTAAGTCCGACTCCCAAACCACTACACCATCCTGGCTCTAAAGAAATTAGATTTCTTTAACTCAAAACTGACCGGTGAGACTGATTGTTCTGAGAGTCAATGAAGTCTTATTATGACACAGCAAGGAACCAATAAGGTGTTAGTATGAGTCAGCTCTCATTTCTATGTATCAGAGCTAATACTTGAACTCTTATTCAGTTGTGTGAGTGTCATCAAGTTGGCCACTGTTTTTTTGACGGTTACTGATTTGTTGGGTGACCTGTACTGTTATATATTAAAATAAATAAAGTTAACGGGGATGACACCATGAGTTACTACACTGGGTGACACCAAACCTGGTGACACCGCTAGGCTCAGATGCATTTTCATGCACAGGAGAGGATCACAGCTCAATGGCAGAGTATGTGCTTTTGTATCAAGGTTCCAAGTTCAATCCCTGGCATCTCCAGATTGAACTAGTTTCTGAAATCCTGGAGAGACATCATAGACAAAAGACAACAGAGAGCTAGATGGACTGTATATGTACTCTGTATATGACTGTATATGTACTCTTCTTAACAACTTCACTTGGTTTAGAAATGACTGTCTTCATTTGGGGCCGAGTCCTGGTGAGTCGTGTCTACAGTTAAGCCTTCCTGTGTGGGATCATTCAGAAATCATTGTACAGAGTCTCATCTAGTCCATGAAAACCTAATAAATTCTGAGTAAATGCTGCTTGTACAGAATAGCAGCCCTTAAGTCTTTCATTTGCACACTGCTCCTCTGCTCATTCCTCTCATTTATTGCATAGATATTGAATACTTATTAAACATACCCCTGCTAGTTGTTTCTTTAAATTAGCTTCCTACTTAAGATTTGATACCATTCTGAAATCCCTCAAGAACCATTGAAGTTGTAGTCTGCACTCAGTATTGAATTTGCACCAGAGAAATAAATTAGCTGCAAATTATAGAAGGCTCTCCTTTGCATTATTCCAGTTCATTCAGCCAAAACCACTATAGCCCTTGGCTACCGCAAACAACTTTGGCCTCCTCCCAATAAAATCAACCGTAAAGAAAAACCAGGCAATCTATGTGGCTAAGTTACAGCCTGAATCCCAAGCAAACCCGCTGTTAAAGGTGGCCTCTGGCTGGTTCAAAGCCAGCTCAGTCAGTTTGCATGTTTTCTTTTTTCATGGGCAAGTTCAAAGTTAGTCCAAGGGTAAATACTATATGTGTACCCATTTAAGAGAGTTCATCTGCAAATAATCAGGATCTATTTTTTAAAAAAATATTTCAGAGGAGGCAATCCTATCCACAGTGCTGTTACCCATTATAATGGTGATGGTCATAACACACTAATGCATAATTTTACCTTGGTACCTTTTGAAAATAAAGTTACAGTTTATAACGTACACTCTAGAAAACATGACAGCAGCCACTTCATAAATTTCATAGGAACAGAGGAAACTGCCTTAGACTGTCAGCCCAATCCTAACCAACCTTCCAGCACCAATGCAGCTGTTCCAACTCTGCATTTTGCAGTTGGGGGGGCAGTCATAGAGGCATCCTCAAGGTAAGGGAACATTTGTTCCCATACCTCGGACTGCATTGTGGTGGCATCGGCGCTGGAAAGTTGGATAGGATCAGGCTGTGAGACATGTTACATGATCAATATTTTATTTCTCTTTAAGTCAAAGCATGCTGGAAACAAGCATCAAAACACATGTACTGGTGCTACATGTAGGACATGGCCATGCCTTAGTGACATCAAGATTAGATTACTGTAAGGGGCTCTACATGGGGCTGCCCTTGAAGATGGTTCAGAAACTGCAGTTAGTGCTGAATGTGGCCACCCATGTGGTTGCAGTGGCTTTTTGGTTCAACCCAGCTTGGCTGCTGCTCCGGCAGCTACACTGGCTGCCAGTACATTTCTGGGCACAATTCAAGGTACTGGTTTTGACCTTCAGGGCCCTTTACAGCTCGTAGCCAGGGCATTTGAGGGACCACCTTTTGTATCATCTGACCTGTCCCTTGAGGTCATCTGCCGCCATTGATGGAGGTGAAAGGGATGGCAGTTAGGAACAGGGCCTTCTTGGTGGTGGCACCATGACTGTGGAATTCTCTCCTCCTGGCATTGAGATCTGCTCCCTCCTTGGAGGCCTTCTGGCACACTCTTAAGACATTATTGTTTAGAATGGCTTTTAGACTATAGATGTTGACTGTGACTGGACTTTCAGATATACTGTAATTTGATCACTGATCCAACTGGTGCTGTCGATTTGCTGATCAGTCTGAAGTACTGACCTTCTATTTGAACCTGTGTCTGCCCAAAGTCCTAACACTTCTCGGAGCTGGCTGAAGTCCAGATACCCAGTCTGGGTTCGTGTTGCTACCTTGGACCCTTGCTGTAACTGAACTCCAGCAGCATTTCCTGGAACAGGGTCATAGTTCCTATAGGTCATAGGGTCTACTCACAAATTGTGGCAAATATTTGACAATTCAAAGGATATCCGAAGATCATTTTATATCAACATTCACAGAGGACATATTTTAATGATGAAATTTGACTGCAAGTTCTATTTTTTATTACACTTTTAATGGCACAATTCTGTGTAACTTTGGAATGGCGTGGCTGCTGCTGCGCCATGCCAGGATGTGGTAAATGTGCCGTAAGGCACATTTTCGACACCCAGAGAGTAAGTGGTGTTGGCGCAGAGGCCGGAGCTGCTTTCAGGGCTGTGCAACCCACCTGACTCCAGCCACTGCCGGTAAGTCCTGCGCCGGTCAGTGAGAGGGTGGGACAAGGTGGCGAGGGAGGGGAGCCATTGGCCGGCCCGGGCTGGAAGGGGGCGTGGATATCGGCACAGATATCCTAAACCCCTTCCCGGCCCTCGCCGCCATTACACTGCCTCCCCCGAATGTATGCCAGGTCTGGACCTGGCGTGCATCCAAGGAAGCCCATAGGCTTGTTTACACGCGGGGAAGGGGACGAAGCCCCATGGCAGCCCGCAATGGGCTTAGGATACAGCGGCGGATGCATATCTTTACACAGGATTGGGCTGTTAGTTTGTATTTGGAAGAGAGGAGTATAATCTAGATCAGGGGTTCTCTACAGATGGTTCGTGTACCACTAGTGGTTTGCAGAACACCGGTTGGTGGTATGCGGAACCCTGGCAGCCAAGATGGCAGCCGCCAGGGCATTTGTACTGCCCCAGAGCCAGGGGACTGACTGCTCAAGGTCTGCAGAGCCTGTTGACCTCAAGCCGCTGGTTCCTAGGGCTCAAAAAGGCCCTCCCGCCCATCCTGGTCTCCTGCCTTACCTTTGTGAGGCCGATGATGTCATCGGCACTTCCGGTGGTACGCAGAGCAGTGGCCACCATGTAGGTTGTACACTGCGCTGCCAATGTTGAGAACCCCTGAGTCAGATCTTACACTCTCCTTGTCACACATGGGAACCCCCTTACATTGGTCCTTCTTCCCCTATGAACAGCACTCTCGCACATAGAGTACGAGTGATATTAGGAGCTGGTTAGGAGATGTTAATACACAATGGCTGGCACAGAGAAGGGTTGGGCTCCGGCCCTTACAATTAAGACAATAATGCTGAATTTGGCTTTGACCCTCAATGACTGTAGATATCAATGCATGCTTTATGGTGCAATCCTGGGTAGCAAAGCGCCGGGGGAGCATGCACTACCCCGATGCAGGGTGTCATAAACAAGCCATAAAGTGCTCACCAGAACAGGTAAGTCCTACCCCGGCCAGGGCAGGGGTGGGAGGAGGGTGGACCGAGCTGTGAGGGAGGGCGGCCATTGGCTGCCCCAGGGCCTGGAGAGGGTGGGGATATCGGCGGCAAGATACTCCATATCCTAGGCCCTCTCCAGGCCCGGCCCGCCCTTACATGGCCAGCGCGAATGTTCGCAAGCTCCGAAGCTCGTGTACATTCAAGGAGGCCCATTGGGCCTCCCACCACTTACACCCGCGGAAGGGGACGATTTTCCCCTTCCCTAGAGGTGCACCAGGGCTGCCCCGGAGCAGCCCCTGAACCTGCATAGGATACGGCGGCCGCGTATCTTACACAGGATTGGGCTGTTAGTTCCATCCCTATTTTAAGCAATGTCCTTTCAATTAGTTTATTTGTTTGTTTGTTTGTTTGTTTTAAAAAATTATATCCCGCCTTTTCCTATGCTGAAGGCAAATGCCCAAGGCGGTTTACAACAAAGATTAAAATACATAATTTAAAATACATAAAATATGTTTAAACAATACATAACCATACATAAAAACCAATAAAATCCACTGGGGGGGGGCAACAGTATGGAGCAGAGAAGCAGCATGGCAGAGCATCTTGAGACACGGAGGCAGACCACAACCCATCACCCAAACGCTAGACGAAACAAAAACGTTTTGAGCCCTCGCCAAAAGTCATGAGAGAGGGGGTGGTTCTCAGATCCCCTGGCAGGGAGTTCCACAGTTGTGGCACCACAACAGAGAAGGCTCGCCCATGTGTTGCCACTCCCCTAACTAGCGATAGGGGTGGCACTGGCAGGAGAGCCCCTCAGATGACCTAAGAGAGCGGGCCGGAATGTATGGGAGAAGGCAGTCCCTCAGATATCCTGGGCCCGAACCATGAAGGGCTTTAAAGGTCATTACCAGCACCTTGAATTTGGCCCGAAAACGAATGGGCAGCCAGTGCAGCCGCTGAAGCAGCAGTTCAACAGAGTCAAACTGCCTAGCTCCAGTGACCACCCGGGCCGCCGCATTATGCACTAACTGCAATTTCCGAACCGTCTTTAAGGGCAGCCCCACGTAAAGCACGTTACAGTAATCCAGTCTTGAAGTCATTAAGGCGTGGACCACCGTGGTCAGGTTATATTGTCTGTGTTGATGTTATATATAATTTAAGTTGTATGGGTTTTTCGAAACACTCTGTAAAAAAATTAATTTTCAGAAATAATTTTTTTAAAAATATGAGCCACCCACAACGCCTTGAAGAGAAATGTCACTCACCTTGTCAAAGAAATTGATATGACAGTTTTAGGCGTTACACTAAAATTTTGAAAGTTAATGTGCTGCCTTTAGATTACTAATTTTGAACCCTGACAATATTGTAGTCAAGATAGTTTCAGAATGTTCTCCTGGTAGGGCTTAATGCTACTTCAGATAAAGTTGTGTGAAAGCAGAGGTAACTCCAGTGTTAGAAATGATTACGCCTGTGTGAACTGACAAGAAAGGGAGAAGGACTAATACAGAGAGGGTGAGTGGATACCACATTCATGTATGTTTTGACCATACATGTCTCCATCACAACATGAATTGTTATTCAGTAATTATGATTTCAGTACCATTAGGCTAGGTAAAGGTAAAGGTGACCCCTGACAATTAAGTCCAGTCATGTCCGACTCTAGGGTGTGGTGCTCATCCCCATTTCAAATCCGAAGAGCCAGCGTTGTCCGAAGACGCCTCCATGGTCATGTGGCCGGCATGACTCTCCTTGCCACAGTGTGTAGCATGCGGCTGGAATACGGAGCACTGTTTACCTTCCCGCAAGCGGTACCTATTTATCTACTCACATTAACATGCTTTGCAACAAAAACAACTTCAAACTTGAATTCTATACCTATTTCTGAAACAGCTGGCATTTTTTATAGCATCTTTATCTTGATATAGACATGCGAAAACGGGAGGCCCCAGAACAGAAAGGGGATTCAAATTCCCTTTGAATCCCTCTTTGTAGGGGATTTGAATTCCCTTTCCGTTCTGGGGTCTCCCGTTCTCGCTACACTGCTGGTTCCACTGGTGGTGTAAATTGGATAGGATTGCGCTGTAAATCTGTGACCTTTCTATGTATGCATTCCTAGCTCATTATCCTTCATTAACTCCAAATTCTCACAGTAGCCCAATGATGTGCCTTCACAGTGGTACATCTGATTACCGTAGTCTTTCAGGGCAAAACTAGACATTGCAAACAGTTGTGAGCAACTTTCCCGATAGTTTTTAAAACAAAATAGCCTTGCCAGAGTGCGAGTTCAAGTGCAAGGACAGAAGGTAAGGAGGGGGGGGGGGGTCTTAATCCTTTTTTAATGCCTCAAATCACCCTCAGCCTTCTCTCTGACCTATAGAAGGAATAAGGATGAAAAAGCAGTGGGGGTGTGTGTGGAAGAGTAAAGTAATCTATCACTTTCCATACTCCAGCATTCCTCTACTTATACATAGCCTCTTGACAACTAATTCAGCTGAGAGTTACACACAACTGTGTGTAATAAACAGTTTGGTTTGCTGTTCAGTTGACATTATTATAACAGATTATGGAGAGACACAATACAAAAAATTGATAATGCATCACAAATAAGTTTTATGTTTTCATAGAACTCATTAACATATAGGAAATGCAAGGCAGAACAAATTGTTAGGCTTCTTTCCTGCCAAGAAAACACACTGTGGGAGAAAGAAGAATATCCTGGATCCTGCAGAGCCAGGCCTTTTCCACCAAGATAGTTTCTCTTGGTCACCTGATCAAGAAGCAAAACAAAGTAAACAAAAAGGCAATCCAGATTCAGCTCCAGGTACTGGGGCTGACAACAAGAAACCAGGTCAATGCTTGCAGGCCTGACAAAGACAGAACAAGGGTGCACCGTAGACATTTGTTGTGCAAAACCAGCTGATAGAAATGGAAAGTATACACAGATATGAAAGTATAGTCTCAATCACAGTAGGGTAGGATAGAGCAAAGCAGATCGCTTACAAATGGTCTTTGGGGCATAGGATGCTTACAGCATTACCTAGAGAGCCAGTGGTTCAAGTTACAGGGTTCTATCCTACATCCAAGAAGTTTGCAGTTCAAACCCATCTGTGGCTAATTATCATGACAGACAAATTCTAACACAAGCTGAGCAATGAACAGAGTATTACAGTACTGTATTAGGGATTGCACTGAATGGTTCTGTTGTCATGTTGAATGGTTCCACTGTTGTAAAATGGATGCTGATGAAGTACACAGCGCTCCATGGGCGGCCATTTTCTGAGTGCTGCTGCAAGAAGTGGCAGCACTCCGACCCTGCCGATGGCCCCTGCCACGCCTGCCAGAGAAGGTAAAGCAGCAGTGGGGGTGGGCAGGGAGGGGGCAAATCTGGGCAGGGAGGTGGAGGAATAGGGGTGGGGAGGCTGTGGGAGGGGTGGATCTGGTGGTGATGGCACACACAGAATCCCATTCCCTCATTTAACAGCCTCCCGCCTCCTTTGTCTCCTTGGAATTATGTCAGCTAAAGAGCTGGTGCAGGTCCAAGGAGACCCATTGGCAATTGGGAGGTTTATGGGGAGGCAAGGGAAACATGTGGACATCTTGCTTCAACAAAAAGTTCACAAAGCGGTTTACAGACAAAATGGCTCCCTGTCTCAAAAGGGCTCACAATCTAAAAGAGATGCAGAACACCACCAGCAACAGCCACCAGAAAGACACTGTACTGGGGTGAAAGGGAGGCAGTTACTCTTCCCCTGCTAAATATAAGAGGAGCGTCAATTGAAAAAGTGAACTCTTGCCCAGTTAGCAGGGGGAACCACACAGTAATTCTGCATTCATATCTCTAGATATTTCCAGCTACATGCTAAAACGAGGGTCACAAGCTCCTTCAATGTCATGTTAAGGTTTAACATATTACCAGGATTATCTAGAATATTTTGCATGTACATTTATATGCATGCATCTGAGACTCATTGCTGTGCAGGGTAATTGTCACTGGACACAAGTGGGGTCATTTCCATAGGGAAATCCATAAGGAAATTTCCATTTCTCTAATGTGTCCTCCACAAACACTCATGTAATCAGCAATATCACCCTGCTGAACTAAGAAAAGTAATGGACACATCTAGAAATGTGACAATTTTCTTTCAGTATGCAAGAGGACAGGGCCATGTTTTACCGTGCTATTCTGGTGTAATCACTTAGACCAGAGGTTCCCAAACTGGGGCATCGTGACACCCCAGTCAGAAAGAATTGGTCGCTACCCCCTTAAGGAAAGTGGCAACATGCAGTAATGAACTCCCAGGATCATGCCGGGAGAAACAGGGACCTTTTGGACTTATCAGGGGTTGTGCTTGCGGACCCCTCTGCGGGCCTCCTACACCCCAGATTAGCTTCCAAAAAGTGATTCGAAGCTACTACCGGTTTACTTCCTGGTTTTGGTGAAAACTAGAAGTTGTTTCAAATCGTCTTTGGAAGCTAATCTGGGGTCGCTTTTCAAGCCGGCCATGTAAAACCGACCAGGCCCGGGAAGGGGGACAGGATTCTGTGGCGTGTGTCACTGCCAATCTCTCCCCCTTCCCAGGCCCGGCTGACCAACCCCCCCCCCCAAATGTCCCATTCTGCCCTCCGCAGCTCTCTGCTGCCCGGCAGGGTCTCACCTTTCCACCGCAGCGGCGATCTGTCGCGCGGTGCTGGAGGAACAGCGCAGGTCTATCCACTGGTGCCGCCTACTCATCGGGTGCCACAAAAGTGCTTTACAGCATGTTTGCAACACCTTAGACTGGTGGACCAATCACTTCACCGGTCAAAATCTACACAGGATTGTGGTGTGGTTGATGTATAAACAGTTGGATCTGTTCTTAGTTTGCGCTGTAACTTTGAAAATGGTCTAATTTTGCATGTAAACATATTTGAACACTCCTGAATACATATATGTGTGCAGATTTACTGTATCACACATTATAGATTAACTCACTGGCAATTTGATAGATACAGATGGAAAGGCTTTTTCAAAAGAGTTTGCATTTGATTGAAAACTTAAGCATCGGTTTCAGACTCTCTCTGTGTGGTTTTTCTCCATCACACCAAAATAAGCTGAACCATTGATCAATCAATGGATCAACTGCAGCAATGCTCTTCTTTGAATATTTACTTAATTGGATTGTTGCTTATTTACTGATGTACTCTAAAGAAGACTTAATACTGTCATCTTTCCACATGGCTGACTTCCAATCAGCCACAAGCTGTCTGAACTGTCAACTTTCCTAACCTGCCCTGCAAACTCAATCTCCACACTTTCCACAAAGTTGAAATTTACCCCAAAGTCATATACTGTACAAATCTGCGTAAGTAAATACAGAGGAAAAGCATATCACCAAAATGCTTAATTCTTAAGGCCCCTCTCATTGAGTCTACTTATTTCATAGCCACATTCTTCTCCATAGACCACTTAAACGAATCCTATCCAAGAGAGATAATGAATCACCTGTCTCAGCCATGAAAATCCACTTTAACCTCTCCCAGCAGGATCACTTCCTGATGACAAAATTGATGCTTTATGGAAAAGGTGACAGCCAAGACCTGGAAGTATTCCATAAATTCTGATGGGAAGATATCTTAAATGACAGGTGAAATTAATGCAATTGCACAAGGCCTTTCTTGTACAAGGTATTCTAGTCAATAATCACTGACAAAGAAATATAGTGATGTCTCAAGCCTAAAACTAAAGATACATAAGATGACTTAGCTGGGACAGCAGAATTTCATTTGCATGATATAATTTAATTAGAATTTTTAAAAGGCCTCTACATTTGTTGAATTGCAAAGCGGAGTAGTTTGCATGTCAGGCTAGAACTAATATACTGTATAGCTGATTGTCAGAAATTCACTTTCTCCAGTGGTTCCTGGTCTGGCCCAGTGTTAGTGCTGGGGGTAGCTCCTCCCTTCTGGTTAGGCAGGGTCATGTGATCCAGTCTTTATAGGAGGGGAGGGGCTCTTGGCTTCCCCAGTCTGTTCTTGTCTTTGACAGGCGAACAGGGTCTGGCTACTACTCTGCAAGCAGTAGCCTCCAGCTCAGAGCACCTAAAGTGTGACATTTATTGCAGGACGGCCTGGATAAAGGACTTAGCACATCCATGCTCAAGCGCCACGTCTCAACCATTGCTTCCATCATAGGGCACCCCCGAGGGCCGGCCCTTTTCAGCTCACCCTCACGTGCGCAAATTTCCTGAGGGCGGTGACACTTATTAACCCCCTCCGGTTAAACACTCCCCCACGTGGGAGTTGTATATAGTCCTAAAGGCTCTCACCAAGACGCCCTTTGAGCCCATGGCCACGTGTGCCCTCCGGGAACTGTCATTTAAGACAGTATTTCTAGTGGGCATTACCTCACCTAGGCGAGTCTCAGAACTCTTGGCCTTCGTCTGTTAATAAGGACCTCTGTTCCTTCCAGAAGGACAGAGTGGTCCTTAGATTGGATTCCACTTTTGTTCGTAAAGTTAACTCCCCTTTCATAGGGCCCGCGAGGTTATTATTCCATCTTTCTGCCCCAGACCTGCCCACCCCCCAGGAACAAGAGTGGCATTCACTAGACGTCAAAAGAGCCCTCAGCTTCTATGTCACCAGAACAGCGGAGTTTCTGGAAACAGAATCCATGTTTGTGTCCTACGGCCCCAGATATAAAGGGTACAAGTCATTCCCTCTACCCTCTCCAGGTGGATGTGTGAGGTCATCGCCATGGCCTACCGTCTCAGAGGTCTCTCTCCTCCAGACGGCCTTGTCGCACACTCCTTAAGGGGGGCAGCCACATCTGCAGCTTATTGGGCCTTCCCCTCCTTAGAGGTAGTACGTAGAGCAGCGACCTGGAGCTCACCGCACACTTTCATTAAGCACTACCGCATTGACGCATACACATCTGGGGACGCCTTTGGTAGGTGCGTCCTGCAGACTGTGTAGCCAACAACCTCAGTTACTCCCCACCCTTGAGGGGCATAGCTTGGGTATATCCCAGCACTAACACTGGGCCAGACCTGGAACCACTTGAGAATGGGGAGATTGGTACTTACCGTGAATTCCCCTTCTCTGTGGTTCCGGTCTGGGTCAGTGTACCCGCCCGTGGGATTGACTGAGACTGTGGTGGTAGTAGGAGGCCCCTTCCCTCCTGCTCCTTAGTCCACAGGTACCCTACAAGTGACCAGAGGAGAGCGGAGGACTGTGAGGAAACAAAGAGACGGAGACTGACGATTCCTACGGTGGATCTGGAAACGCTCCGCGAGGAGGAGGAACTGATCCTAGGCTTGAACGACTGGGGAAGCCAGGAGCCCCTCCCCTCCTATAAAGACTGGATCACATGACCAGAATGACCTAACCAGAAGGGAGGAGCTACCCCCAGCACTAACACTGACCCAGACCGGAACCACAGAGAAGGGGAAGTCACGGTAAGTACCAATATCCCCGTTTGCTTCAATGAGACGATACCTTAATTTTAAAAAAATCATCAAGTTTGTGCAGGTAAACAAATAATTCTGACTTTAAACCCATGGAAGATAAAGCAATCCTATGCATGTTTACCCAAAAATGACATACAGTGTTAAATGGCACTTACTCCCAGGGAAGTGTGTGTAGGACTGCAGCTCTAGTTGCATTAATTTGAATAACCTTTACATTTGGGGAATGGTAATCCTAGACAAGACAATTTAAATAGATAAATGATACCACTATGTTCTAGGACGAATGATTTGCTTAAAAGAAAACACATATATTTGTAGAAGAATGAAATACCTGCAAGGCACAGACCATAATAATTTGTGCAGACAAGACAGGATAGATTTCTTCTCTAGCTGACCCATATTCTTTGAAAAAGCTACAGGCTCCATAGTGCGTGAGGTCTAATCGTCAGTTCAGCCACTACTAGGTGGATTTTCAGACAATCTTAGCTTAAATTAAATTGTATTCAGTACTGAGAGGCCATTACAATAACCATTTATTTGCTAATAAGGGACATAAAGTGAATATATGAAGCTGCCTTCTACTGAGTCAAAGCATTGGTTCATCTAGCTCATTATTGCTATAATGGCTAGTGGTGCCTTTCCAGGGTTTCAGGGCAGGCTTTTCCTAGCCCTATCTGGAGGTGCCAGGGATTGAACCCGGGACCTACTGTATTCAAAGCATACAGAGGTACTGCTCTTCTTCTTCTTCTTCTTCTTCTTCTTCTTCTTCTTCTTCTTCTTCTTCTTCTTGAGCAAATGATCAAATGTATGTGATCAAAGTATTCTTACATTTCCAGTTAGATTGGAAAAAACATAAATAACATGATGCAATATGTTGCTGTCTCGCCCTGAATATCACACATTTCTGTATGATCGTAACTAAGAATGGTCATGACATAGATAATTGTATGCATGTATTATTAATATAAAATGTTATAGAGATTATATTCTCCTTTGGGCATCCTGTTGTTCCTTTTCTGAGATCTTTAAAAGTGCCATGTTTACCTTCTCATAGACTGCATTATAGGATGTCCTATTGCAACTATAGGATGGTGCCTGAATTATTACCGTATTTTTCGCTCCATAGGACGCATCGGACCATAGGACGCATGCATCCTATGGAGCAAAAAATAGGGATAACATTTTTTAAATAAAAATAAAAATAATAAAAAATGTAAAGAAAAAAATACTTACCGGGGCTTCGGGGAGGCCTGCAGAGGCTCACGCAAGCCTCCTCGATCTTCATTTCATCAAAACCCGGCCATTTTCGGCCACTTCCGGTTTTCACGAAAACCAGAAATGGCCGGAAATGGCCGGTTTTTGACGAAATGAAGATCGGGGAGGCCTGCGCGAGCCTCTGCAGGCCTCCCCGAAGCCCTGGTAAGTATTTTTTCTTTACTTTTTTTTATTCGCTCCATAAGACGCAGGCTTCCCCCCCTATTTTTTTTTTGGGCGGGCAAGTGTGTCTTATGGAGCGAAAAATACGGTATTTTTATATTTCAAGAACCTATGTTGCTTTAAAAAAAAAAGATTATGCCTGCAATATCTTGTTTACTGTGTGGCAAACACATTTACTCTAACTGACATTCCTAGATACCCAAGTGCACAGGACCATTTCTCAGCAAAAGGGTTGATCTGATTTTATTGTGCATTTCAACATTCATATTGAGAAAAAGGCTATAACGCAGGGGAGTCAAACCCATTTCATACTGCGGTTCGAACAGCATTCATGGCACATACTGAGGGCTAGAAGTGATGTCATTAAGCAGGAAGTGACATTGTTAAGCAGGTGATGACAGAAATATGCACTTTTTCTCACCTAGGATCTCACTAGCTGCAAATAACAAAAGAGGAAATATGTAAATCTTGATCATATTTTCAAGATATGGGAGAGCCCAATTATCATATGGGCTGCCCTTTCAGCAGCACCACTTCTGCAGAGGTGTCACTTTGCAGCTCAGCAGGTGAAAGGTGCTCTGCAAATTGATGCCTCAGCAGAAACAGTGCTACTGAAAGGGAAACCCACATGAAAATTGGGCTCTCCCAGTGCCGCCCTTTCAGCAGTGCCACTTCTGCTGCGGTGTCACTTCACAGCTCAGAGCAGCTGATGGTGGTGCTGGGGTAGCCCAACTATCACATGGTGACATTACCCGAAGGTTAAAGAAAATATTTTCCCTTACCTTTGAGTAATGTCACCATGCTATTGTCATACCATATTCCGGCCTCCATTCTAAGTAGCAGTAGCAGATCGAGCAGTACTTCACCTTACAATCAGTCCAATTAATTGGAATTTGTTATATTACCAAAGGAACGGCACCACACCCTTACCAATTACAGTCATCATTATTTTATTTTATTTTTTGGTGACATAAAGCATATTTGTAGTGCTAAATAATGTTGAGATCAATCATCATTAAAAGGTTTTGGCCTATTGATTGGAATCATTTTTAAGAAACACCAGTTTCTCTAGGCACTTAGAAACTATGAAGTATTGTCAGCTAAAAAAGAAAACAAGAACATACATGGTATGCAAAAGGCATATTTAAAATTTAGTCTAGAGATAGGGATGCTGAAATAACTTGCCAGGTTTCATTTCCAACACAGGTATTGTAGTTTCACAGTGGATAAGTATCCCAAACCCTCATTATGTCTGACTATCCAATTTAATTCCTATCAGAAGGAAAAGTATCAGTTGCTAGATGTGCAAATGTTTGTGCATACTGGTCAGATGTTTATGACTGGATGCACATCTTGAGATAATTTCAGATAATTGCTTGCAAAGGCTGCAAAGATCAGTAGTGAAACAGACAAAAAGTTCCCCTATTTCTGTGGCAAATTAAGAGAAAGGTGAAACTGACAAGTGGCTTGAAACGAGAAACATAAAACATGGCACAAAAAGTCAGTGATATTTTACACATATTTGTACATGTGTAATGGGAATCTATATGTACAACTTCTATTTTTAGTATTGTAAAAAAGGCATGAACATACATTCTTTGGAATAGTTAGGTTATTTGTTATTTGAGACAGTCCACAGACTTTCTGTCGGTATCTAAGAAAATAAACAGAAACTAATAGCCCAATTCTACCCCCCCCCTTACACACACACACTGATGTAGCTGTGCCACCAGAGCGTGAGCTGCATCCTATGGGGGGCAGCCCTGAAGGTCTCCTCCAGGTAAGGGAACACTTGTTCTCTTGCCACAGGATAAGCCCTCACTGCCCCGCTGGGTCTACTATGGGTCTATATAACTGGCAGATGTCTGAGTGGACGCAGGCAAGTGGATCGAAGCTGGGAAAGGGGATAAGATATCGGTGGTACCACTGCCACCGATACAGCCCCCTTTCCAGCCTCTATCCGCCCTCTTCCCTGCCCTGATCTCCTCCCCATTCCTTCTCCTCCGTGCCCCATTCTGCTCATCCCCTCCCTCCTTTCTGCCCCCCACACTGACATACCAGTGCCGGGGGTCATGGATAGACCGGTGTTGCACCACTGCAACCACTCGGTGCTTGCAATGGCAGCCCAGCTGCACAGAATGGCATGTCGCCTTTTGTGACAGCCGTAAAGGACTTTGTGCTGCCAGAACGCTAGTTCTGGAAGTGCAAGGCCCCATTAGGATCGGGCCATAAGAAGCAGACTTTGTAGGTACAGAGTTTCTTTTGTTGGCCTATGAGCTCCGGATTTGAAATACTAATTAAAGTTTGCTGATGCCATAATGGCTACCCTTAGTCAATGCGCCTTGGCCAGAGTTCTATCTCCATGTTAGTCCACTCATCAGTGCATACACAAATGGATACAAGCACACGAAATTGCCATATTTGGGTCAGACAAATGATTCATCTGTTTCAGCTTTCTGCCTTCCAAAGAGACTAAAAAGATGACACAAGGGAGACTACAAAAACAGGGTGTGTGGATGATATTGGTTCCATTAGTCCTCAACATCTGCTAATCATTGTTTTACTGGTGCTTCTGAATGTTAAGATTGATTTCTGACTATTGTGGTTAGCATCAATGAAACCATCCCAATAGTATCATCATGATTTATTATTTATACTGAACAAGCAGTATACATGGTGCCTTACAGAGTTTCATTGGCAGAAAAACAGACAGGCCTTTGCCCTCAAAGGGCTTGATATATCTAGAGCAGATTGTCAATGGGGAAACAACAAAGGGAGGGGAGGTAAAGGCTAGGGTTGCAAAGATTGACACAGGCAAATGAGTATTTATGTAGTTTATTTTAAAAAATATATACCAGGGGTGTCCAAACTTGATTAATGTAAGAGCCACATATGATAAACTTCAGATGTTTGAGAGCCACAATATTTAAGAAGCATTTAAATGTTTAAATATATTTACTCACCATGAACATTAAACTTATGTTTTAATCCAGTGGACTCTCAGTTTATACCTGGTCAATAATTATAAAGCTTGAAAAATTCTTATTTGCCTTTTATATATTAATTGTGATGCAAAAAGGAGCTCAGCCAACATATTTCCGAGAGCCACACATTACACGTCAAAGAGCCACATGTGGCTCAGGAGCCACAGTTTGGCCACCCCTGATATATACCCTGCATTTTGTCCCACTAGGAGAGACAGTGGCTGACAACAAAACATTAACACAATCAATACACATCATGCAATAAAAAACTGCAACAGCAGCAAAACACTGCAACACAGATGGGCAGCCCAATCCTGTGCCCTGCCAGCACACAGCATGCAGCGCCACTGACGGAGCACACACTGCATGCTATGGTGGGGATGGCGGCCAGACAGCCCAGGAGACGTAAGTAAAAATCTTTTTTACTTCCTTCCCCGTAGGCTGCCTGGCTTCCAATGGATCCCCTCAGACCCAGTGTAAGTCTGAGGAAAGTCAGGTGGGGTGTCAGGCCATGAAAAGGGAGACAGAATCTCAGAGTGCACTGCTGGCACCGAGAGCCTCCCTCTCCCACCCCATCCCATTCCCCGCCATGAAATGCCCACAATCCTCTCCTAAACTGCCCCCACTGCCACACTACCTGCTTTGGTGGCCTGCCACTGCTGGCAATCAGGCTGCTCTGCTCCAGCACCATTGTCAGTGAGTAGCTCACACGATGTTGGCTGAGGCCTTACACGGATGGACCACGAGAGCCATCAGCATAAGGTCACCAAAGGATTTGACCGAAAGAGAATTAAACCAGGAGAGGCAGCAACTAAATCAAGAGGGTCAGTGAAAGCCTGCAGGTTTCAGTTTTTGGTCAAAACGTGGCAAGGAGGAAGTCAAGTGCATATTGTGGTAGGAAATCCAAAGGGTGGGAACCCCCTGATGAAACTAATCAGCCTAGTTTCATGTTGGCACATGCAACAGCACCTCCCTCCCAGCTCTTGTCAGATAGATTGATTCATATGTTGGAAGGTACATCGGATACTCTGGTCCTGAGCCATAAGGGCTGTAGCCTTAAAGCACTTTGACTCACACCTGGAAACAAACTGAGACCCAACGAAGCTGAATAGCAGAGGTTAAACATGATCATAAGGCCTCACCCTGGCCAAAACCCAGGCAGCTGCACTTTGTACCAGTTGAACTTCCAAATGTTCTTTAAGAGCAGCCTGCATAGAGTGCACTGCAATAGTCTAATCACAAGGTGATTATGGCATGGGTTGTCAAGTCTTTCTGAGACAAAAATGCTCATAACACACCAGCCAAAGCTGGACAAAGGTATACTGGCCACAGTCACCACCGGGACATCCAGGAGCAAAACTGGGTGCAAGAGTACCCCCAAACAGAAAGCCTTCTCCTTCAAAGCAAGTGCAACTCCATCAAGAACAGGATGAACTACTGCTGCAGGGTCAGCAGGTCTACTGCCCAGGAAAACCTCTGCCTTGTCTGGATTTAATGTTAGTGTATTCAACGCCATTCATTTAGCAAGTCTTATCTATCCATCCATCCAGGTATTTGTAGCCCATCTTCCTGCATCTGCAGAGGTTCCGAAAGTGGCTTGCAACATTTTAAAAGTACAATACAATAATATAACTCTCAGGCCAGGGTCAGTCCCTAATAGGCACAGGTATTATAAGCCGCCACCACCACCACCACCACCACCACCACCACCACTACTGCTGCTGTTCAAACTTAATATAATGTGGTCAAGTAAATCTTCAGATACAAAAAGAGCCCTGCTGAATAGTAGCCCATAAAATCCAACATCCTGTTTCTCACTCTGGGTGAGATGAAGCAGGAGATGACGGCCACCAGTGCTCCCTTGCAGCTTGTTTTCAGAGGCACTCTAGAGACTATCTCTGAACCTGGAAGCAGCATATAGTAACCATTGATAGACTCACCATTCATGAATTTGTATAATCCCCTTTTAATGCCATCTAAATGGCCACCAGGACATCCTGTGGCAACACATTTCATAGATTAATATGCCATGTGAAGAAGTATGGTCCCCTGTTTCTTCTTAATCTCCCACCCATCAATTTTGCTTGGTGACCCTGTTCTAGTATTATGAGAGAACAAGAAAAGCATCTCTCTATCCACTATCTCTACACCATGCATAATTGTATGTGCCTCAATGATTTTTCTAGAACAAAAAGCCCCAAACTTTGTAGTTTGTAAAGTGTAAAATGGTTCCAACAAGTACAGTTTACACATAGCACAAAAAAAGTTTTTTTCTGCAATCTGTCTCAAAAGTATTATGTTAAAATCAGGGATACTCTCTTCACAGAAATCGGCAGTGAAAAGTATCTGCTTCTGCGTGGCATTATTAACACAGGATTTACACATTTTTCAGGAATTCGCCAAAATACAATCTGACATTGCCTTGATTTAGCAAGGATTCTTATTATCAACTCTTTATTTCAGTCTGGGAACGACTATAATGCACTCATCATGGCAAAATCAATAAAGCTGTCAGCAATTCCAGCCACCACTCCTTGTAAGCGCAAGTCATTCATTAGTTTGTGACCAACATCCAACGCTCATTCAAGCAATCTTACAAGCAATGACAGCTCACAATTAAGAGCTGATAGGGCTTCACTGCACCAGAAAAGTGTTCCCTATTAGTCCTCATTTGAACCACAGTCCGTGCTTCCTGGTGAATGGTGAGAGTGAGCCAGTATGAGGGTCTCAAAATTATTTACCTCTGTTGTCCTTAGCCCGTTCGAGTGGGGCTGCTTTTGATCACAGTTTGGGAGCTTCAACTGGTATGGTATGTGGTGGCCTAGGTAACTGGGAATAGAGTACAGTACACTAGTACTCCCAGATAACTTTGTACCACCTCCCTATTGCCTTTTGTGCACAATTCAATACTATCTATAGTTAGTATACTGGGCAAGCCATTTGTCTTTGAGATATTTCTTTTTTGTTTTATTTTTCACATTTTTATACCATACTTCCTCCAAGGAGCTCCAGGGGGTACAGTACATAGCTCCTTCCCTCCTTTTTGTCCTCTCAACAACCCTGTGAGGTAGGTTAGGCTTAGAGATAGTGACTGGCCTAAGGTCACCCAGGAAGCTTCATGGGCTCCCCATGGGCTTCTCCCCTGATATTTACCGGTACATAGGTTTCCTCTAGTGTAATCCATATCTGTACTTTGTAGACTAATGCTTCATTTTCATTCTTTTAAGTGGGGCCATACAAATCTAAGAGCAGGTACTTTCAAGATACCTGGTGCATGTTGGCACCAACAACATGGGGAAATGTAGCCAGGCGGTCCTGGAGGCGAAATTTAGGTTGCTAGGTAGGAAGCTCAAATCGAGGACCCCAAAGGTAGCGTTCTCAGAAGTGCTACCTGTTCCACGCGCAGGGCCAGCTAGACAGGCGGAGCTCAGGGCTCTCAATGCGTGGATGAGAAACTGGTGTCAGGAGGAGGGGTTTAGGTTTGTTAGGCACTGGGGAACGTTTTGGGACAAGCTGGGCCTGTACAAGAAGGACGGGCTTCACTTGAACCAAAACGGAACCAGACTGCTGGCGCGTAACATTAAGAAAGTGGCAGAGCAGGGGGAAAGCCGACAGGAGCTGAGGGGCATCCAGTTCGGGACTCCTCATCCCTAGGGAATGAGGGTGCAGAGGATTGGGAACAGTCAAGTAATAACAGAGCAAGAATTAGGAGTGGTAGCGTGATGGAACATGACAGCCAGTCTAGCAGAACAGAAGGCTGCAGGGATAAAGGTGCAAACATGCAGCCCTCCTTGGGGGACCTGGTATATAAGTGCTTTTATGCAAATGCCCAAAGTCTACAGGCAAAGATAGGAGAACTGGAATGTTTGGTGGCTAGGGAAAACATTGATATAGTAGGTACAACAGAAACCTGGTGGAATGCGGAGAACCAGTGGGATATTGCAATTCCACGATATAAACTCTATAGGAGGGACAGAGAGGGGCATGTTGGAGGTGGGGTGGCCATCTATGTCAAAGAAGGGGTAGAATCCACCAGAGTAGAGCTGGAGGGGGGCTCTGACTCCTCCGTAGAATCACTGTGGGTTAGATTACTAGGCTCAAGGAGTGATGTAATAGTAGGGGCATGCTACCATCCTCCAGATCAAAAACCTGAAGGGGATCTTGAAATGAGGAAGAAAATCAGGGAGGTGTCAACGAGAGACAGGATTGTAGTCATGGGGGACTTCAATTATCCTCACATCGACTGGGTCAATTCATGCTCTGGTCATGAAAGAGAGACTGGATTTCTGGATATGCTAAATGACTGTGCCTTAGAGCAGCTAGTCACGGAGCTGACCAGAGGACAGGTGACTCCGGATTTGATATTGTGTGGCACTCAAGATCTGGTCAGGGATGTAAATGTTACCGAACCATTGGGGAACAGTGACCATGCTGCGATCTGTTTCACCATGGATGTCGGAGGGAGAGTGCCGAGCAAATCTGACACAAAAACCCTTGACTTCCAAAGGGCAGACTTCCCCAAAATGAGGAGACTAGTTAAAAAAAAGCTGAAAGGGAAGGTAAAAAGAGTCCAATCACTCCAGAGTGTATGGAGGCTGTTTAAAACAAGAGTAATATAGGCCCAGCGGGTGTATCCCACACAGTGTATCCCACACAGTGGCGTCGCTCCGGTAGGGGCAGGGCCGTAAGTATCGCTCCGTCCTAGACCCTTTACCGAGCGAGCAGGAGGCGGCCCCGCCCCCTAACTGACGGAGCCTTTCCCCTGCGGAGAAAGCAGCAGGCAGGGTCTCTTGCCTGCTGCTTTCTCCGCACAGGAAAGGCTCCGACAGTGAGGGGGCGGGGCCGCCTCCTGCTCGCTCGGTAAAGGGTCTAGGACGGAGCGATACTTACGGCCCCGACCCTGCCGGAGCGACGCCACTGATCCCACAAAGGAGGAAGGGCTCGACTATGTCCAGGAGGGTGCCAGCATGGCTAACAGGCACAGTTAAAGAGGCTATAAAAGGCAAAGAAGCTTCCTTCCATACATGGAAGTCTTGCCCTAATGAGGAAAATAAACAGGAGCACAAACTGTGGCAAAAGAAATGTAAAAAGATGATACAGAGGCCAAGCAAGACTTTGAGGAACGTATGGCAGGCAACATTAAAGGGAATAACAAAAGCTTCTTCAAATATGTTAGAAGCAGGAAACCTGCCAGGGAAACGGTTGATCCGCTGGATGGTGAGGGAGAGAAAGGGGTGATAAAAAGAGGACTTGGAGACTGCAGAGAAATTAAACGAGTTCTTTGAATCTGTCTTCACGGCAGAAGACCTCGGGCAAATACCGCTGCCTGAACGGCCTCCCCTGACTAAAGAATTAAGTCAAATAGAGGTTAAAAGAGAAGACAACTCAGACTTAATTGACAAAATAAAAATCAATAAATCACCAGGCCCGGATGGCATCCACCCAAGAGTTCTGAAGTAACTCAAGAATGAACTTGCTGACCTCTTGACCCAAATATACAACTTGTCCCTTAAAACGGCCACTGTGCCAAAGGGTTAGAGGATAGCTAATGTCACGCCAATATTGTAAAAAGGAAGGAGGGGGGACCCGGGAAACTACAGGCCGGTCAGCCTAACATCTGTTCCAGGGAAGATGGTGGAAAGTCTCATTAAGGATAAAATCTTAAAACACATAGAAGAACAAGCTCTGCTGAGGGAGAGTCAGCATGTCTTCTGCAAGGGGAAGTCTTGCCTCACAAACCTGTTAGAATTTTTTGAAAAGGTCAACAGGCATGTGGATGCGAGCGAACCCGTGGATATTATATATCTGGATTTTCAGAAGGCGTTTGACACGGCCCCTCATGAAAGGCTCCTGAGAAAACTCCACAGTCAGGGAATAAGAGGGCAGGTCCTCTTGTGGATTAGGAACTGGTTGAAGACCAGGAAACAGCGAGTGGGAGTCAATGGGCAATTTTCACAATGGCGAGAGGTGAAAAGCGGTGTGCCCCAAGGATCGGTCTTGGGACCGGTGCTTTTCAACTTATTCATAAATGACTTGGAGATGGGGATAAGCAGCGAGGTAGCCAAGTTTGCGGATGACACTAAACTTTTCCGGGTGGTGAAGGCCAGCAGGGATTGTGAAGAGCTCCAGAAGGATCTCTCCAAACTGGGAGAATGGGCAGCAAAATGGCAGATGTGCTTCAATGTAAGTAAGTGCAAAGTGATGCACATTGGGGTAAGAAACCAAAATTTCACATATACGCTAATGGGTTCTGAGTTGGCTGTGACGGATCAAGAGAGAGATCTGGGGGAACTGGTGGACAGGTCGATGAAAGTGTCGACCCAGTGTGTGGTGGCTGTGAAGAAGGCCAATTCCATGCTCGGGATCATTAAAAAAGGGATTGAGAATAAAACGGCCAGTATCATTATGCCTTTGTACAAATCAATGGTAGGCCACATCTGGAGTATTTTGTCCCGTTCTGGTCACCACATCTCAAAAAGGATATAGTTGAATTGGAAAAGGTGCAGAACAGAGCGACCAGAATGATTCGTGGGCAGGAGCACCTCCCTTATGAGGAAAGGCTACAGCGTCTGGGGCTTTTCAGGCTAGAAAAAAGGCACCTGAGGGGGGAAATGATTGAGACGTATAAAATTATGCATGGGATGGAGAGAGTGGATAGAGGGAAATTCTTCTCCCTGTCACACAACACCAGAACCAGGGGACATGCACTAAAATTGAGTGGAGGGAAGGTTAGAACGGAGAAAAGAAAATATTTCTTTACCCAGCGTGTAATTCATCTGTGGAACTCCTTGCCACAGGATGTGGTGATGACACCTGGCCTAGATGCCTTTAAAAGGGGTTTGGACAGATTCATGGAGGAAAAGACCATTACAGGTTACAAGCCATAAGCAACCTCCTGGTTTTAGAAGTAGGTTTTCTCTGTGCCAGGTGCAGGGGAGTGGCAGCAGGAAACAGGTTATCTTGTTGGCTGTGTGCTCCCTGAGGCATCTGGTGGGGCCACTGTTTGATACAGGAAGCTGGACTGGATGGGCCTTTGGCCTGATCCAGCAGGGCTCTTCTTATGTTCTTATGTTTAAGATAGGCTTCTACAGATTCATTCACAGAAAATATGTAATAAATTAGTCACTTCCCAGACTGATTCTCTCACCATTAAGTACCGTATTGTCTCGAGTATAAGACGCACCTGATAATAAGACGCACCCTTAAAGTTTGGTGCTATTAAAAAAATTAATTAAATCACTGGCATTAAATTTATGCCAGTGATTTAATGAACAGTGCAATCATGTGCATGTCTACTCAGAAGCATGTCCCACTGTTCTCAATGAAGCTTACTCTCAGGAAAGTGTGCACAGGATTGCAGCCTAAACCATTGATTGCCTGGGGAGGGGGGATGAAAGTGTATGTGATCTTGCTTTACAAAAGGATACAAAAGGATACCAGCAGACCAGAGAACGAAAACTAACAACTGATTACAGCCTGGAAAGGGGAGAGGTATGTGTTACAAAGAAAAAGGACATACCATAAGCCCTGCAGGGCAGAGAAGGAGCCCACTGTATCTCTGCCATTATCTCCACTAAAAACAAACATGGGCTCCGAAATCTCCTCTTAGCCTCGCTGCTTCTTCCAGCAATGTCTCATGCCATTCAAAGGCCCTCACTGCACAGCTGAGCAGCAGCAGTGAGTATTTTGCTGCCCTTTCTCTGCTGAGCCTGGGGGAGGGGCAGCTGCAAACCCGAATTGCAACAGCCTGATTATAAGATGCACCCCTAGTTTAAAAACTTAAATTAGGAGAAAAAAGTGAGTCTTATACTCAGACCAATACGGTAATTGTCTGAAATCATGTTTCATGCTGACAATTTCACAAGGTCAGGTCAAACGATCGTTATCATACAGATGGCATAATGTATAAATGCCTGCCCTTCCAAGCAACCGAGAAGCTACATTCCACTTTACTCCTCATACATAGAAACAGAGTTAACCATTTACATAATTTATTTTATCTCACTTTCCAAAAGAAGTCAAGGATTTACAGGCTAATAAATACAACTGGGGGGAATACGGAGAAACTAGCAACATTCTGTAAATCCTGATAATCCGTTCACATTTTTCAGATAAATGCAAAACAAAGTAAAGGCTAGATTAGTTACCAAAGAACAGAAGAAAAGATTGCTAAGCTACAGCTTGCTGCATATGTGATGACACCTCACTGTAGAGAAACAAATCCTTTAACAACGGGCGGTATCTGTACATTTCTTCTAGATGCTCAATACATTACGATTCAGAAGAGTTATGCTTTAGCTTACAGGTACACCAGTTTTGTTCTCTCCAGTTTTGCCTCTTTCTTTCTATGTGTAAACTGCAAGCTCTCAAGGGCTCTAGATTGGTAGCAGGTCATTAAAGCAAGCATCTGCTTGCATATTTCAGAGCCACCAAAATTAAGACTACATTATATAAAAAAATCCAAGATTCAGAGCGTTTTTATACTATAAACCTGTACAGTAACGAAAAGCTCAAGTTATCCATACTTCCTATTTTTGGATTTCTTTGTAGTGTCCCAAATCAGTACTTGTCTCCCCATGTGGCTTTATTTGTAGACCTGTCCCTGAATTAGAAGCGCAGACTCCATCGTGTATCTGTGTCATATTTTGTCTTCCACTCAACTGTATCCCAAACTGTGGTACTTTTACATTGCCATGCATTACTATGTCGGACTCACTGAGCACCAAGGCAATTTGAATCTACACAGTGCCAGTGGCGTTTCATTTCCTGGTCATGCTAGAATGTAGCAAAGAGAAGGAACTTAACCAGTGTTGACAATATTATTCACCCAACATGCAATTAAAAGCAAACGTGCACATATTTCTCCTTGCCAGAGCAATGTTCTGATTCTCATACTCACCTAGGGGGAATGAACTGCCCCTAGTAATGCAGTAATGCCCCTAGTAATTCTAGAACTACTCGATTAGGAGTCCAAACCTATCCCTCACTATCTTTCGTCATGCAGCTGGGCTAGTAGAGCTTGTGATGGGGGGGGGGGGGGGAGCGGCGGCAACCAGACAGCATGGGAGAGGTAAGTAAAACATTTTCTTACCTCTTGGTAGGCCGCCTAGTCAACAATGGGTCTACTTGGACCCACACTAGCTATTTCGTTGGTGTAAGTCTAAGGAGAGGCAGGAGACATGTCAGGCTGGAATTTTCCCACTGGTGGGGCGATCCCAGGAGCACTGCCATTGTTGTCAGCCTGCCCCCGCAAGGACTTACAGTTTCCCCTACTCGTGGGGAGAACTTTGAGAACCACTGTTCAATAGGATTGGGCCATAGGAGTGATTTGGATATTACCTCCATGAGTATGGTACATGTTGGGGGGGGGGAAGACATGTGAACCCTCTCTTTTAATTGCACAGAGATTGGGCCCATCTGACATATTGTCCAAACTGGGTCAATATGATCAAAGACCCATTAAAGTTCAGGGTAGGTTATAATGATGTTTTGTGAAGAGGTGTTCAGTTCTATAGTTACATTCCTCAGATTCTAGTTAGCAATAAGCTGTATTAGCTAGTACAATTGCCAGGTTTTCTACCAGCTTCGTTCTTGTAACAAGGGATTTTAAATTACCGGTATTCCTTTTTCTGAATGGAAGCAGAAAATGTACCGTAACTAGCCACTGATTTTAGATTTAGGTGTGCAAATAAATCAGGTTTGCCAAAAGAGTCAGGACATCCTTTTCCCTTGCCAATTCTTCTGGTTTTCAGGGATCCTAGGTTCAATGACTCATTTACCCCACATGGCCTTTGTTCTTGAACTGATTCTCTTGTAGCAGTTCTTCTATGCCTGTGATTATAGCTGAGTGAATAATTTGAAGTGAATAATTTATCTGCTTTTCCTGATCACAAAAATATCTGCAAGGAGATTGTAATTATGCTCACTTTATTATGCAGATGTATTTGATTTGTTAATTCTTACTCTGTGTATTCCATCATAATCAGAACTACTCCAGTCTTTATTATTAGAGCCATTTTGCTTATTGGCATTGAATGGAATTCATGAAAGAATAAAGCAGGTTTTGCTCCCTCGATTTTCTGATTTAAGCATATGGGTATATTTAAAAATCACAGAACATAGTGTCATCTTCTGAGAATAACGGGTCCCGTAAAATCTGGATACAGAAAGTCAATCCAAAAAGGAAATGAATGCAAATGAAACCAATTCATGAACACAAATATTTTATTTTTGGTTTTTTTTAGACCCCAATTATTATTATTAATAATAATAAATATTGTGTCATAAATGTACATGGTGCTTTAGACAGAACTACCTTCCTCAAGAGGTTTACGCTCTAGATAGACAAAAGGGAGACATAAGAGGAAGTGAAGGAAAACAGACAGAGATATGCAGGAGAAGAATATGTGATTGGTTTGATTGCATATACAGTGGTCCGTCACCATCTGCGATTTTGCCTTCCGCGGATGACTGCAGATGCCAAGTCCACTTTAAAAAGAAAAAAAAGTGTTATTTTACCTTCGCGTGGCAAACCATGCCAGCTGCAGGACCCTCTCCCTTGGCCCTGGCTCCCTTGGCCATGCTGCATTCTGGGGTAAGCCAGGGACAAAGGAGAGGGTCGCATGACGCGGAAGTGGCTTTCGGGAGCGTCAGAGACTGCCCTCCAGCCGGCGCAGTTTGTTGTGCGAAGGTAAAAGAATGTTTTTTAAAACCTTTTTTACTTTTTAAAGGGTTTGATGGTTAACTTTGTTGATTTAACTTTGTTGATGGTTAGGTTATGAAACAAGTTCCTGTTGAAACAATGTAGTGACGTACAAGGAACTACTGCACTGTATAATGCTTAGTTGCAGTAAGGAAAGAGGACATCGATTTTCTCTGTGTATCTCTTTGAGATGCTGCTCTATCAGTGATACATTTCAAGAAAAACTTTGACTTGATCACACTTCTTATCTCTTTTTGTTAGCAGATAAGGCTACTACAGTATATTTCCACCCAAGCAGTTTCTTACCTCAGCTGGCCTTAGCGTGGGACTCTGCAGGGGGAGGGGACTCTCTGCTCTCAAGGTCTGCAGCATCTTTACTACACTACTTCTTGGGTTCCAAGGGATGAACATTTCTCAGTGGTCATGAGAACCCATTCTGTTGCCATGATGTACAGCAGGCAGTTGCAGGGGGACAGGAAGTATGCAGGTTCCAGCTATGAGTTAATGAAAGGGTATGGTGAGTGGATGGGTGTGGCTAGATGGCCAGGCCAGTGCAATAGGCATTCTTTATCACATATCAACCCACTGATTGGCCCATGTAGTGCTCCCACTGATAGGTCCATATGCTACAGCCTCCCAGTCAGGTGTGCCTGTTTGTGGTGATGCAAGGTGTTTGTGGTGATGACTGGGGTTCTCTTTGCCTGTCTCCTGCTCTTGCTAAGTGGTTAGACAGCAGCTTTGTGAAGCAGATAATGTGGGTTCTAGACCTGCTTCCTCCTCTTCTTTTGTCCCTGCTATGGGTGTTTCTGGCTAGTCATGCAAAAGGTGTGTGCCTTGCTGGCTGGGGCACGTACTTTGGCTGAGCTCAAACCCATCCTGCCCAGCTCTCAACCTGCATCTTGGTGCAGTGAGTGTCGAGCATCCTGGTTTGCCTGAGTAGTGTTGAGGCTCCCCTTGTGACTCATCCTAGTCCCTCCCCTGGCAAAAGGTTCCTTCCAGCTGGTAAATGCTCCCACAAGGGCTCAAAGTCTTGGCATGGAGAGACATTTGTTTCATTTGGCTACCCTCTTCCGTGGGAGCAATCTTTCTACCCTTGCTCTGTTCTGCTCAAAAAGGTATTCCTAGGACGTGTGTATTAGTGTGAGCAGGATAAGGGGACTTAAATCCTGGGTGCAGGGATTCCTAGCAGGTACTTTTGCCTCTCTGCTGCTGATGCCACAGTACGGAGTGCGGGTGTTGTTGTAGTCATATGCCATGTTGTGTGTGTGGGTTTGTTATCCTTAGGACATCTCCCTATTGTTGGTGGGGATGCCTGTTGCTGTGTTGCTGAATCCCAGTGGCTGGTAGGTGCTACCCCCCCCCCCAGCATTGATCGCTTATTGGTCCTGAACCTGCCCCCACCCCCTGCTATGTTCACCATAGTGGTGCTTCTCTGCCTGCTTGAATTGGGTCTGGGTGGATATGGTGATTGGCTCCTTGGACATCACACCAATGACATGCCAGTGTCGCACCAATGATACACCAATGTCAGGACACTGCTTCATGGATGACAGGCTGTGACAAGGTTTCCATGGACACTTTCAGTGTTATTGGGAGGGCTGCACTGGTGTGGCATTTCTGAACAATTGCAAATCAATATACCTCAAGGTGTGATGGCCCATTTGGTTCTCAACTGTTTTATCCTGGATTTTGATTGTTTTATGATTGATTGTGTCAGTGATGTCAGGCAGATCATTTTTTGAATCATTTGTGCCATTTGTAGCAACTATGAATACTGTTAATGTGGGATAGACCACAATAAAATAAATGGACATTCTAACCCAGGGGTGGCCAAGCTTCCACCATTAAGGCCTTTGTATTCTTAAGAGTTATGCAGAAGACAGAATCTTTGCACCTGCAATGGCTGATGGTGTTGCTAAAGGAGCTGCACCTACTGAAATACCCTCACCTATGCAACCGTTGGGACCAGGAGCATTCACGTTGAAAGGTTGGTCACCCCTGTTCTAACCAATACTGATTTTTCATGCACCATGGATTCCATCCAAAGAACCATTAGCAGAAGGAAAATAGCTGCTCTACAACTGCTTGCAGAAGAGTTCATGCCACACTATGATAGGCAAGTTCTAATCAATTTATTTTGCTATTGCTTCGTTTTTCATTAGTTTAGTTATTAATTCATTAAGGGCACAATCATATCCCACACTCTGCTCAGTGAGCTAGCTGTGCCAGCGCCAACTGGATCCTGAGCAGAGTAGGTGGGGCTGGAGGTCTCCTTGAGGTAAGGGAACTTTTGTTCACTTACCCTGGGTAAAGCCTCAGCCTCCCAAACAGGTCTCCTTGAATCTGCACCTGCCATTTTGGCAACGCAAATCAAGAAGGCCCATGTTGGGAGAAATGGGCCTGGGAGGGGGACATGATATAGAGTACGCCACTGCTGCCGATCCCACCCCCTTCCGAACCTGGTCTTCCCACTGCCACCCCCAAACATCCTCCTGTGCCGCACGGCCCATCTGTGGCTTACCTGCACCGGATACCATCTGGATCTGGCCTGCAGGGGTCGGCATAGGTCTCTGCACCAGCCTGGGGCCAGTGCAACTACCTTGTGGCAGCTTTTGCAACAGTCACGGGCCAACGCAATCATCCTATGCCAGCCTAGCAGTCGGATAGGATTGGGCTGCCTGGCAAAATTCACTTTGATTCAGTTTAGTTCCCCATTGCTTTCAATGAAAGACAGTGGGACTGTCAAAAGCTGTGTAGCAAAAGCTAAGCTACAAAACGTCTCCACATTCCTCATTCAAACATATGAGAGTCGAAAAACCCCATATATTTCAACAGGGCTTAAAAAAGAGAAACTCCCAACTTCCTGGCTGGTGGCCAGCAGTGTCAAAGATGATGCTGTAGAGGCTGTGCCTGTGCAAACTTGCTGCAGTCTCTCTAGCTCCCTTAGTCTCGCTGACTGAGTCCTCCAGCCAGCAAGACTAAGGGAGTTAGAGAGGCTGCTGTAGCAAGTTTGCGCAGGCGCAGCCTCTCCAGCAGTCTTTGATACTGCCAGCCAGCCAGGAAGGACGCGTCTGGCCGCCTGCCGCCTGGGGGGTGCATGAACGCGGTAAGACCTGACCCCCCCGGAGTGCACCCCCCTGGCTGCTTTCGCCCCTGATTCGTGTCAAGCTTGGGGACGTGTCAAAATTCGGTGGCGGCACGGTGGCAGTGCACCCCCTCTGAGCTCGACACCCCTGTGCCCATGGGCCCACAGCCCCCTGCCTCCTAACAACGACACTGCCTAGAACTTACCTGGGTCTGCCAACGCAGGTCCTGGGTGAAGGCGGAATGAGCGGCTCCAGCCTCTGCCACTTACTCCTGAGGAGCCGCAAAAGTGCCTTATGGCACTTTTGCTACTCCTTAGGCCGGCAAAGCACTTGCTCCGCTGGCCTATGTTTACACTGTCAAAGTAGAAAATAATTATTTCCAAAAAGAGCATCATTCAAACAGAATTGGATTATCACAATAATGTATACAGGGCTTTCAGATTCCATCCCTTCTCTTTGAGCTGCAATATAGTGGAGCCAATTGAGTTTTTACTGTTTAGAAAAATCTTGACTGGCTTCCCAGATCTGCATCAGTGGATGATGCACACACTGGTACACAACAACCAACCAACCAAGGACTTATTTTCCTACGACATAACATGTGATTATTTAAATTATTTCGGGAAGTAATTTAATTAAACATGACGAAATGCTGGTCTTATATTATCACTATTCTACACTAAAATCACAGCTAGGGCCAGCAAGTTGCAAGCAAAGGGGTCAAACCATTTACATACCATTTTAATTGCATTTACAACTAAGGAACACAGTTGGAGTCCTGTCTCCTTTTTGCATCTTAGGAGACAGAATTGTAATTCCCTGTGGACAATACCAAGGAGGCTCTCAGAACACAGCCACTACAGATTATTACAGTACTTTCACTTCTATCGACTATGGGTATTTTATTTGAAACTGCTGACACAGCATGATTAAAACAATTGCATCACAGCAAGTCAAACCTAATCCAAAGGAATGAGCTCAGATTATTTATTTATTTTGAATTTATAGAAATTGTTTCCTACAAGAAATGGCACCCAGGACAGTGTGTAGCGACACTATAAACCAGGGGTCTGCAAACTACGGCCTGTGGGCCGGGCCGATTTTATCCGGCCTGTGGCAGGCCGGGCAGTGTGGTGCATGGTGGCCTCCAGCTCCCCCCCCCTGCCAGCTCCCTGTGCCTACCTGTGAAGGTTGTGGGAGGCTGCAGCAGCCAGCAAGTGGCTCCCCACTGTTGTGCTTCACAGACACAGCTGGAAAGGGTGGGGCCTGTCAATCATGCCCATCCGGCCCGCGGGCAGAAAAATTTGTGGAGACCCCTGCTATAAACAGTACAGCAATGTAAATATCTGAAGATACAGTATAAAATGTGAAAGCAGATTAATTAGCAGCAAACACTTTATTTATTTGCAAATAATCAGAGAAGTTTGAGTGGTTAAAATATTGCTTGTAAATAAATAAAAATATTCATTTCTAGATCACCTTTTTAAGTCTCGTAAAGCTAGGTGGGTCTTGATACACTGTCATTTTAAGAAGTGGGTCTCAGTGCTAAAAGGTTTAGAAACTACTGTTCTAAAGAGTTTTGTAAGTTAACAAATTATTCCTGGCTAACTTCAGGATAGCATTTGTCGCTCTCACATCTCAACAGGGCTCAGAGAGTCCAAAGGCAATGAGCATCTAATTGGTTTCATTCACTAGGAATCTAACTAGCTGCTCCAAGAAAGACAGAGCCTCTGCCACTTCATCTCGCTTTCTCTTCCCTTCTGTTAACATCTAGTTCAATTGCACGATATCATCATGCTGAGCATTTCCCCACCTCCACCACCCACAGCCAATGGTTGCAAGTGGAGATATGGCAACACTCAGTATAGTGGTGTCACCTACCCATGGCGAAAACGAGATGAAGGGATGAAAGGAGACATAAGAGTGGCAGCAGCTTCAAATCTGTCATGGATTTACAATAGTTTCAGCAAATTGGGATGATGGCTACAGAAACAGTCAGTCCCAACTCTTTATTTGGTACATCTAAAATGCCGACCTTCACCATTGTTGCTCTGTGGTCCTGACAAAAATATTGAAAACTCCATAACATAACAGAAAGAGTCCCTGTATCACAAGTAGTGCAATCACAACACAATTTTTTTTCTTGACAAGTAATTGGCAAGTAAGGGGCCGTGGTGGCATAGTGGTTAAGACGCTGAACTCCAGACCGGAAGGATGGTAGGACGGCTGTTCGAGACCAGAGTGCCTCGTGATGGAGTGAGCTCCCAACTTCTGTCCCAGCTCCTGCCAACCTGGCAGTTCAAAAGCAAGAAATTGCAAGCAGATAAATAGTTACTGCTGAGGAGGTAATGTAACAGCATTCCATTAGTCATGACGGCAACATGACCATGCACTGGTGTCGCTTGAGGTGGAGCGGAAAGCTAAGTTCTGCAGCTTTCTGCCCCACCGTTACTCTCCGGTACGAGGCGCCCCATCCCCTTGTCATAGGAGCTCGTCAGCAGAGAGAAAGCAACGCGCAGGGACTCTCCTGTGCGTTGCTTTCTCTCCGCTGACGGGCTCCTATGATGAGGGGGCAGGGCGCCTCATAGTGGAGAGTAACGGTGGGGCGGAAAGCTGCAGAACTTAGCTTTCCACCCCACCTCGAGCGAGGCCAGTGTAACCACAGAAGCGTATTCAGACAACACTAGCTCTTCGGCCTTAGAAACAGAGATGAGCACCGCACCCTAGAGTCAGACACGACTGGCTTTCGAGCAGGGGACACTTTTACCTTTTACTTAATAATATAATAGAGGTATAGTTACATTTTCTCCAGGGAACATGGTCTTTGAAAGTGATCTTGATCACGTGTGCTTATTTCTATTTACTGTACATATACTAGCTAAAAGAAAAAAAGGGCACATCATGCTGTGGTGAACAGGAATCTTTTATCCTAATACAAAAGCGCCAGTGTGAATGTAACATTGCTTGCCTCACAGCGCAATCCTGTGTAATACAAGAGAGGCAGAGTGTATGCTCCGCCGCTCTAGCATGTTGCAAATAAAGTGCATTTGCATCTACTTCAGAGTAAGGGCCGCCAGAGTGAAGGCCAGCAGCCCTTACTCCCCCAGCGGACCATGCCCACACCCACCAGGCAAGGTAAGCCCTGCACCAGCCAGTGCAGGGGCGGGTGGAGGGCGGACCATGCGGTGAGGGAGGGTGGCCATTGGGGGAACTGTGCAAGGAGAAGGCGGGGATATCGGTGGCGAGTTCTGCCATTGTCCCAAGCCCTTTCCCGGCCCTGACTGGAGTTATACCCAGCCTCGAATGTACACCAGCTCCAGAGCTGGCATACATTTGAGTAGGCCCATTGGGTTTTATTTCATTTGTCTATAATTTTAATATCTTTTTGGTCTAATTTCAAGTGTCTGCTTTTGAATATTTGAACCTTCCCTTATTTCCCCTTTTACTTTTTTTCCTTTTAATAAGCTACATGTATTTTGGAAAGTTCTCTGTCCTGTTTTTGTTAGATCACAGCAGAGAGCTACTGCCCCTCATTCTCTTATGGATAACTCATATCTAATACTATAATGTTTTGTTGTGTGCATAGGTGCAGAGGAGCTGGGATTGGCAAACAGACCAATCCTATGGGCTTGTAGCACTGGCAGAACAAGCGTTCCGCCAGCACTACCTACTTTACTGCTGGTGTAAAAGCGCTTCCAGCAGTGACAAAGTAGTGTGCTGCTGGAGTACCAGTGGAAAGGCCGAGGATCCTTCCCGCACGCATCAGGGGATCGTTGGCCACCCATGGAGACAGGGAAAACAGCAGGGGAGGCGGGACAGGGTGGGGAAGGGCAGAATGGGGGAAGGGGCAGGGTGGAACTTGGCAGCGACGGGTTGAGGGAAGGGCAGATCGGGTCTGAGAAGGTGGAGGGTCTGGCAGCAGTGGCAGTCGCTGAATCAAAGCCGAGCCTGCAGTGCGGGTCCATGCAGACCTGCCCCAGCAAATTTTCTAGCAAAGGTCTGAGTAGAAACACTGTGGAGACATACCCCAAAGTAAGGGAAAGAATGTTGCCTTACCCAGAGACCTTCGCAAGTCCCCCCCCCCGCCAGATGCAGCAGTAGCCATTTTGACATTGCTGCATAGGGGGGAGGGGGAAATAGATAGGATTGGGCTCCAAATCAGTTGGTTCCCAGGCTGTTTCTTTAGCAACCATTTTCCATGCTAAGGAAAATTCTGATAATTAAGAATAAGGTCATGAAAGGGTGACCCCTTTTTGGGGTTTTCCCTTGCTGGTGGCAGCAACTACCCTTTCAGGGATTATCTGTGACAGTGTTACATCTGCCACACTTGTGCCAGAAGGCACTAGAAGGTGCACAGGACAGTAATGTGCACAAGCTTGTGTGCCTTGCTTCCCCCCCCCTGCATGGGGGGCCATATCAGATCACCACAAATGCCAACTTGATTGAAGATGGAGCTATCATTGTTAAGAGACCCCTATGATACAATCTCTGTAAGAGGTCAGTGTTAATCTAATCATAGGAATTAAGTAATTCGTTTTTGGATGAAGCTGAAACAGAAAACGTTTGAGTCTTACACAAGTATTGCATCACCACACCATAGCTATGGGAGAATTAGATGTATTCAATAATTCTGGCTGCTCAGGATAACCTTTGCCCACTGACAGCCTATAGATTCAAAAGGCAGGAAGTCAAGTTCTGCCCTGAATCCCTTTTGATAGTAGGACTGATACAAAGCACAGCAGAGATGCATATATTTATATTTTCTGACAATAGAAGATTCCCCTGTGATGTAGTTACTTAAAGGCCAAGGAGGAAATTAGAAGAAAATACAGGAATCTTGTGCAAACAAGTACACACAAGTACTTACCTCAAAAGGGAAGGAAAATGAAAAACTAATTTATTTTAAAAATGAATCAGGGGAGTTCATTCCCCCTCCCCACCCCCCAAAGAAAAATGAGGAAATTGTAGCATAGTGTGAGGTAGAGGCAGCACACACACACACACACACATTTTCTGCAGAGCTCTTGGAACAGTGTTTAAATTCTGTGTTGCTATTATTACAACTGCCTCTACCACCCCCACATTAAACATTTATTTAACTCAGGAGTTAAGAAAGAGCATGCAGTGGATGGGAGGAAAAAAATGAGCAATAGAAACAGGTGCAACTCTTATTGTAGGTAAGTGGCTTGGGAATGGGAAACCTGAATGACCAGTTTCTCCCATATGAACCTCCCCATGTTTTGAGGGAGATCCTTCTCCGTATCCTACCAATATCTGAGGCACATTTGCTTGAGGTGCAGGAGAGGGACTTTTGTGCAATCATGCCTAGACTCTGGAATTCTCTCCCCAGGGAAGCACATCTTGCCTCCTCCTCCTCCTCCCTGCTTTCTGATCCTGGGTGAAAATGGCCTTGTCCCAACAGTCTTTTAACCTGATCAGTACTTGAGTTTTGTTATAAAACCTACTAACAGTGTAATTTGCTGTAACTATCACTTCTTCCCCTTCCCCAAGATTAAACAAAACAACGGCTAGGCATTGCACTCATGGCATGGTTTAACCTGCACCTTTGTTGATACGAACTAGGTTATGCATGTTCCTTCAAATCGTCTGTGGCTCAAATGCAGACAATATTTCAAATACGCCTGAGTGTATGAAATGTTCACATGTGGTGATCTACATGAAGGCTTCATACTTTCCTGACATAAAAGTTCCTTTCCATCAGCAAACGCATGACTTCTGAAGTGGCCCTCAGTAACTCATCTCAATGGATGCATAAGAACAAGCAAGGAGCTTTGCGTGAATAAAATGCTATAATTCCTGTAACAGTTTTAGAATGCTCAGTAAATACTGACTGAGCATCTTTACAGCAAGTGGCTGATTTCTAAAAACAAAGAATACATATGGAGAGAGTGTATGCATTTCACACGTTGTTAAGGAGGTCACCTTTGAAAAAAACAACAGCAATATCTGAGTGGACCACTAAGGTCAATCACTAGGCTATGGGTTGACAGAGCACAGAGGCTGTATGCTTACACTGTCAGATGCCATGAACTTATTCTCAGTGGAAATGATTTCTTTAAACACATAGACTACACAATGCAGCACTATTATGTTTTAATTTGGTTGTTCATTTTTCCATGCAGCAGGGTCAGCAGCATCCTAGCGAACAGCCTTAGGCAATATATGGCTCATTATGTAATGAAACCTGCAAGCCTGCTAGCTATATTTGTGCATTCTGCACACTGGTATCATGTACTGGAGCAGATCAGAAATTTGACTCTAATTATGGCAGCTGTGTTTACTGATGTGTTCAAATTAGAAGTGACCGGGGGTGGGGGGACCTGCAAAGCTTTCAGCATGAACTTCCTTTGAGGAATTGAAAAACCTATCAAATGTTCTTGGGATAATTTAAAAAAGGCACAGACATCAAGGTGTAAAATTTCAAGCACAAATTATCCCACTTACACCTAAAAGCACTTGGCTTGTATGCATACTGAGGAGATATTTTGAGGTTGTTCTAGTCAAGGGGGCAGATGGACACAAACTCCTTATATCTTTGCCCTGTTTCCCACTATGTCCAGTGTTTCCCAAACTACTCTTCCCCACATCCTGTTAGTACATTACCAGTACATGCTGTGGTTTTCCCAGAGGCTCCTGGTGTCTGTTTATTCAATATTGTGGCATAATGGAAGGAATGCAAGGTCTTCACCCAGAGATGGTTCTTGTTATTTTAAAAGCTCCAGGGGACACAAAGAGAGGAGAGTAAGTTCAAACCTGAGTAGCAGCCAGTGATGTCCCAACCCCAGGCATATACAGGGGGGGAGGGACATATCTGCGAATCCACAGATTCACTTATCCATGGATCCAGGATCCACAGAGGGTCCTGCCCTCCACACCCATTATCTTATTTATGCTGGTATCTCTGGCACCAAGCAAGTGCGGGTCTTCCTTGAACAAAATACTATAAGCAGCAGCATTCTGCTGCTGCTGCTGCTTATAGTACAGTGTCTGAATGCTTATAACAAGCAGCCTCAGGGCTAGAGGCTCCAAACGTTAGAAGTTCAGAGCCTCTCTATCACGGAGGCTGCTTGCTATAAGCATTTAGACGCTATGCTTACAGCGTTTTGTTTAAGGAAGACCTGTGCTTGCTTGGTGCCAGCGATACCAGCATAAATATGGTAATGGGCACAGGGGGGCCAGGGGGTATCATTTCCCCTATCTGTGGGTTCCTGGTATCCGTGGGGTGGGGGGGGACAGGAGCATCCTCTGCAGATACTAGTGCCCTACTGAATAAGGGAAAGAGAACTATCAAATTGTGTGGCATAAAACTATACCACTCTGCTCCCATATCTAACAAGCTCAATTTTACAACTCCACAGAAGGGAAGGAAGAAGAATATGTAAAAGAATAGCTGAAACAGTATAGGTAATATATGTATGATTTTAAGTTTTCATGGTCTGCAACAATCTTTGACTGGTTAAAATTGCCACCTTGATTGCCCTTGTTGGGAGAAAGGCGGGGTATAAATTCTTTAAATAATAAGAACATAAGAAGAGCCCTGCTGGATCAGGCCAAAGACCCATCTAGTCCAGCTTCCTGTATCACACAGTGGCCCCACCAGATTCCTCAGGGAGCACAAGACAACAAGATACTTGTATCCTGTCACAACTCCCTTGCACCTGGCACAAAGAAAACCTACTCCTACAACCAGGAGGTTGCTTATCTCCATCATGGCTTGTAAGCTGTGATGGACTTTTCCTCCATAATTCTGTCCAATCTCCTTTTAAAGGCATCCAGGCCAGGTGCCATCACCACCTCCTGTGGGAAGGAGTTACACGCTGGGTAAAGAAGTATTTTCTTTTGTCTGTTTTAATCCTCAATTTGAGTGGATGTCCCCTAGTTCTAGTGTTGTGTGAGAGGGAAAAGAACTTCTCTCTATCCACTCTCTCCATCCCACGCATAATTTTATACATCTCAATCATGTCCCTCCTCAACCGCCTTTTTTCTAGACTGAAGAGCCCCAAACGCTGTAGCCTTTCCTCATAAGGTAGATGCCCCAGCCCATGAATCATTTTGGTAGCTCTCTTCTGCACCTTTTCCAGTTCCACTATATCCTTTTTGAGATGCGGAGACCAGAACTGGACGCAATACTCCAGATGCGGCCTTACCATCGATTTGTACAACGGCATAATAATATTGGCCGTTTTATTCTCAATCCCTTTTTTAATGATCCCAAGCATGGAATTGGCCTTCTTCACAGCCGCCACACACTGGGTCGACACTTTCATCGACCTGTCCACCAGTACCCCAAGATCTCTCTCCTGATCCGTCACAGACAGCTCAGAACCCATTAGCGTGTATGTGAAGTTTTGATTTCTGGCCCTAATGTGCATCACTTTACACTTACTTACATTGAAGCGCATCTGCCATTTTGCTGCCCATTCTCCCAGTTTGGAGAGATCCTTCTGGAGCTCTTCACAATCCCTGCTGATCTTCACCACTTGGAAAAGTTTAGTGTCATCCGCACACTTGGCCACCTCGCTGCTTATCCCCAGCTCCAGGTCATTTATGAACAAGTTGAAAAGCACTGGTCCCAAGACCGATCCTTGGTGTACACCGCTTTTCACCTCTCGCCATTGTGAAAATTGCCCATTGACTCCCACTCGCTGTTTCCTAGTCTTCAACCAGTTCCTAATCCATAGGAGGACCTGCCCCCTTATTCCCTGACAATGGAGTTTTTTCAGGAGCCTTTCATGAGGGACCGTGTCAAATGCCTTCTGAAAATCCAGATATATAATATCCACGGGTTCTCCCACATCCACATGCCTGTTGACTTTTTCAAAGAATTCTAAAAGGTTTGTGAGGCAAGACTTACCCTTGCAGAAGCCATGCCGAGTCTCCCTCAGCAAAGCTTGTTCTTCTATATGTTTTCTGATTTTATCCTTGATGAGGCTTTCCACCATCTTCCCTGGAACAGGTGTTAGGCTGACCGGCCTGTAGTTTTCCGGGTCCCCTCTCCTTCCTTTTTTAAAGATTGGCATGACATTAGCTATCCTCCAATCCTCTGGCACAGTGGCCGTTTTAAGGGACAAGTTGCATATTTTTGTCAAGATATCAGCAACTTCATTTTTGAGTTCCTTAAGCACTCTTGGGTGGATGCCATCTGGGCCAGGAGACTTATTACTCAAACTTCTTGAATCTCTGCAAAAACATGAATTGAGTAGCTGTGTGGGCACAACATGGCAACTAACTTCACTGTATTGCTGTAAGGCAGGGCACTGAATGTCATCATATCCCATTCACATGGGATATGTGAATATGGAAAGTGTGTATTAAGAATGCTTCTTTGGGAGAGGATTGTACTCAATAGCAACAATTGTCCCCAACCTCCATGTATTCACACTAGTAATTATGTCTACAAAATGTTAAGAAAAAGATGCAGGATTCATCTTAAGCAGGATTGGGCTGCCCATCTGTGTAGGAAAAAACTGGATTATACCTATCATTATAGGAATACCTAGCTACATATTATGGGAACCAACTGCTTTCACAACTTTGTTTTGCTCAGAGCCCCCTAATCACACTGACAACTTCTTTGTGGATTTTCCAGATTGCATGGTAATCCTCACCCCACCTTCTGAATGGATGCTGGCAGTTTTTAGGAATCTGCTTCACAATCTGGCCAATCAGTAATTGCTGCTCCAAAATCTAACAGGCGCTGCATGGAGCCACTACCATACAGTTCCATTTTTAGTGACAAGCCAGCCATGCTCACAATCTCTGAAGCCAAACAATGTCTTCTTTCTCTTTTCTTCCTCCACAAAATCTCACCTACTCCTACTACCATCTCTTTCCCTTCTTCAACTACCATCTTTGCATCCGTAGTCATCATGCCACACCACTCCTTATGGGCACAGTAAAGGCATTTTGTCCTCGTCTAAAGCGCCTCCTCAAAATCTTTCTCTTTTGCAAGCTTTTATTAATGACTAATGTCTCTTCTACTACCACTTGATTCCCCCAACTCATCCCCCGCACTCATTGTAGTGCTGAATCCTCCAGCTCTGTCCCACCTGTCGCATAAAGATAGCAAGTCGTTTAGGAAACAAATGCGGGTTATGTTGCTGTAGGTGAAGTGCTGAAGTGAACCATGTATGGTAATAATTTCTCTACCTAGAAGAAGCATTTGCAAGTGAAGTAGCTAGTTAGATTGTTATTACTTGGCCATGAAAGGATTGTTATTACCTTGTCTTGGAGAGGTATTCCTCAACCTCTAATAGCTCCTTGGCAAGAAAATGTTTGATGCACACAGCTCTTCCCAAGCTTTAAAACAAGCTTTCTAAAAGTCAGCTTCTTCTAATACCTTCCTGCCATGTAGTTATTGATGTTGCAGGAATTCTCTTTCCATCAAGAGCTGATAAACCTGGATAGAACTATGGTTCTTTGCACAAAGGGGTGGGAAAGCTTCTCATTCTGAGACATATGAACTGCTCTTTTTCCTATTGCATTATTATTCCTATCAAAGTGTGTCTTCAAACACTGTAAATAAGAGGTGACAGTGCAAGTGGCCTGTGCTCCCTGAAGTGTGAAGTGGTCACTTGTGCATTCCCACAATGAGAAGCATGAGCTACGTACACATTTTCACCTCATATATATTACTGGGTCAGGGAACGGAGTCACATAATCTTCGATGCAAGGGTTGGCATGACGCTCAGCTGGGAAGCAACAGATGTGTGCAGTCTCCTTCAGGGAAGGTGCCTGCACTAAGGCAGGAGGAGTTTTCTGGATTATATATATATATTCCACAAAATTACCACAAAATGATTTTGTCTCATGTCATTTGTGTGTGTGTGTGTGGGGGGGGGGGTACTGGGACAATCTTGATACAACTGTACATTTGATTTTTTTTCTCTTCATTGCCTTTTTATGTATGCATACAAGTACATATGTGCATCAACAAAACTAAGGACAAAAATAAACCAAGCACACAATCACACCACAATTGCTTTTTTTTTTTTTTGCAGTGTTTTATCAATAAGCATATGCACACTGGTAGGGACAGAAAACACATGGAGGAATTGCACATTGCGGCATACTGCACATGCAGTGTTCTGTACAAAAGTTAAAAATTAAAATGTTGTGAAGAATTCTTAATGCATGGGTTTTCGCCCCCCTCCAAGAACAAGATTTAGAACTAAGTAGTGCCAGTGTGGTATTGAGCAGATTCTGTCCTAGAACTGAGGCTGTGGTAAAGGGTCTCAGAAATGACTAGCAAAATGACTAGTAAAAGCACTCTGTGAAGGGGAGTTGCCTGTCAGTCAACGCATGTGAGGTGAGTGCCAGAGAGGCCAATCCGTGAAAGAAAACACCTGGAAAGTAGCATTCTATGAAAGACTAGAACATTTATTGTAAATGTAAAAGCCATTTGGTTTAGAATTGCCAACCTGTGTAAACCGCCTTGGATTAAAGTCAGAGGAGAAATCCAATGACCGAGAAAGGTGGTATATAAATACTGTTGTTGTTGTTGTTGTTGTTGTTGTTGTCGTCATTGTCAATAATCTGTCATTCTTTACATGTTTTTAAAAATTTACTACATGTTTTAAAAAAATTCATTGATATGACAATTTAAAATGCTAGAATAACAAGTGTTTTACAAAATGCTAATATACATGTCTGTCATCCCAAATTGGATCTGCAGTCTAAGAAGTGACCTGTGTTTTTCGCTCCCCCCCCCCTCAGTCCAGTCAGGGAAATAGTCACACTTACTGAGCTTAGAAAAACTTTTGCGCTTTCAAGAGAAAAGGGGAGTACAATTTGTCAAGGAGAGGATGCTGACTATGTTGTAAGGCTTTGTGTTAAGACAAGTGTAGAACACTTGAAGAGGGGAAAAGAAAAGATCTGCTTATGTGTCTACACTGACAGAGTGTAGAAACACAGTCTGTTGTGGCAGTTATCAGTGTTTTTGCTAAAAAAAATCTTTTCTTTCTCCACACAAAAAAAGCTTCTATCAACTCATCATGTGCATTCCTATCAAGTGTATAAAAACAGAATCCCTGCTCAAGCATACATACCTGAAATGATAAGTAGTATTTTGCAACATTTCGTTTCATCTACTAAGATTTTTAAACACATATGTATAGTATTAGATTGTGAGATTTGTTTTGTATCATGTTGTCATTCTTTTGTCACCGAACCATGATTATTTCCCATGTATTGTGTGAAGACATTATTTGACTACGTGACCAGATTAATTACTAATGAGGTGTTGGCATTTTTATGCTGTCTGGAAACCTGGAATGCTGATTCCTAGAGTTCAGCCCCTGATTCACTTACATGTTGAGTTTGGGAACAGAGGGTTGAAAGGTACTGAAGAGTAAACAGATGTTTTACACACATGCACACACACAAACAAAATCAGGTTGCATCTCTTACTAAGGTTTAGGTTCTGGAATCAGCGCGTAAGTGGAAAATCGTGTACTATATAGTCAAAACTACCTTAAATATGAAAAAAAAATATGTATTGTCTCTTTAAAACCTAAAATCACACTATGAGAGGCATGCAGGAACTGAAGCAAGTGAGGAAACAGCAGTTTCATTCTTCCATACATAGAAGAGGGCGGAGAAGGGTGTGGTTCATTCCTGGGAAGGGGTGGGACCGGCTGTGGGCTGGAGCGTTACCCAGTGTAAGCAGACAAATGTCTGCTTACCCCAAGGAGACCTCCAGCCCATCCCTATCCAGCGCTGGATACAGTGTGTGCCTGGCGCACATGCTGCGCCAGTGCTGGGTAGAACTGGACTGTGAGAGACTTGCACATTGCTCCATCTGGCACCCCACCTACAAATGGAAGTGTTCCATTATTGTGGGGGCCTCTCAGGGATGCCTCCATTGAACAGCAGCGAGGCAGGAGGAACCAGAGCTGGTGCCAGGCTATTTTGCACCTTAGGCAAGGCTAACTACTTGCACCCTCCAAAAAAATTCATGACTTTATAATTAATTATATTCCATAGCATTGTTGTGCTATTTCTCTTAAAATAAAATAAAAATTAAGTTGTCAGTTGCATTTTTGCATGGATTAAAAAAAACTGTTTAGTTTTTATCATGTGTGTGTGTGTGTGTGTGTGTGTGTGTGTGAGAGAGAGAGAAATGTTAACCTAAGGTTCCTGTGGCCCATGTTTTGGATTTATTATAAAAATAACACAGAATCTAAAACAAAAATACATGATTCTAATTCTCAACTATTGTTTACAATGTACCTTGTAAAATGTCCTGTTCTAACATTCAGGTAATCAGTGTTGTACTCACTGTTGGGCTATTTGGCCTATCTAAATAATCATTTTAAAGATATATATTTACATGTTTTTTCTAAAGAAGGGGCAATGCAACCTCTAAATTAGAACAAAGCAGTACAACAAGCTCCATCTAAGCTCTCTTTTTTTTTCTATACTGGTTTTAATTGGAACTACACTGCACTTTAGAGTGCTTATTTCCTCTTGTTAATGCCCAAGTTGTCTCTTAATGCTGGTTTTTAAGTGCTGATTAATGAAGAGTTTTAATTCATTACAAAAAGTGTCTTCAGTGCTTTCAAAGTGACTGCGTCATTTGAACAAATAAACTGACACAAGAACAAAAGACAATTTGCCTTTGTTACTAGCCCCATAAATTCTTGCACCAATTAGCAGAATCATAGTTGTAACATTGACAAGGTTCGTCAGAATGTATTGCCTCAACAACACATAAGAATCTTTTGCACAATGCACATGATGATAAAGGATTACACCATTCTTCGGATTAGAAATATCCACAGAATCCACCATCCACAGAATGTCACCTTGTATGAGTAAAAACGATCATTCGCTCACCATTCTATTAACACACAAATTGTACACCAGCATCACTTGACTTGTGCAACCCATAGTATGTGCCAGGGACTGAAGGGGTGTCTAATGACTGAAAGAATACTTTGACCTTTTCCCTCTTATTCTGTCTATATTCCGAGATGAACACAGACATTGTGTGCATACGTTCTTCAATCACTCTGTGCTTGACATCGTTCATGGAACTGCCTTAAGTATGAAATTCTCAGCACATCCATGACCAACTAATGTACAAAGCAAGTATACAGACCTGGCCCAAGACATGGCTGTGCCTGAGGCAGGGTGCTCCCTTCTCTTGCCTAGCCAGACAAGCAGCTGGTACAAGTGAACTAAGGCAGCAATCCCAGCTGCCCTGACCTGAGGCATCCGCTTTAATCTGTCTCATGATTACAACAGGAGCAGGTCCGCAGCTTGGGGGTTCTCCTGGATGCGCAACTGCTCCTGGATTCCCAGGTGGCGGCTGTGGCCAGGGGGGCTTTTGCCCAGCTTCGGCTGGTGCGCCAGTTGCGACCGTACTTGGATCGTGCAGACCTGGCCACAGTGACCCATGCCCTAGTGACATCTAGACTAGATTACTGCAATGCGCTCTACGTGGGGCTGCCTTTGAAGACTGTTCGGAAACTGCAACTAGTGCAGAATGTGGCGGCCCAGGTGGTTGCCGGGGCCTGTCAGTTCGACTCAGTCGGACTGTTGCTTCAGCGGCTACACTGGCTGCCGGTTCGTTTCAGGGCACAATTCAAAGTGCTAGTTTTGACTTTTAAAGCCCTTAACGGCTCGGGTCCAGGGTATTTGAGGAAACGCCTCCTTCCTTATAATCCGACCCGTACTCTGAGGTCATCAGGGGGGGCCCTGTTGACCGTGCCGCCATTGGCGGAAGTGAGGAGGATGGCGGCGCGGAATAGGGCCTTCTCGGCTGTGGCGCCCCAATTGTGGAATTTCCTCCCCCTGGAATTAAGAACGGCTCCCTCTTTAGAGACCTTTCGGTGGGGCCTTAAGACGTTTTTATTTAGGTTAGCTTTATTTAGGTTAGCTTTCGATGTCTGACTTGGTGGCTTTTTAACAAATGGCTTTTAACAAATGTAAATACAGGTGACCCTCTGGGGTTGTTTATTTTAATTGTTTTAATTATGTGTTTTAAATTATTTTAATGTACATGTTTATTTTAATGTTGTAAGCCGCCTTGAGTGCCCTTGCTGGGAGAAAGGCGGGATGCAAACTCTTTAAAAAAATAAAAAAATAAAATAAATGCTAGGTCCGATGATGTACCGTACAGATGTAGAGTGCACTACAAGTACTGTACAGATGATGAACTGCATGCCTTCTACAGGCAGACATTTTCCAGTCAGGCCAGGGTGGAGAATGTGATTGCCATGATGATCATACCTGAAGCTGGACTCTTCACACTGAAAACTTTGTTGTTCAGTCGTTAAGTCGTGTCCGACCCTTCGTGATCCCATAAACCATATCCCGCCAGGCCTTCCAGTCCTCCACTATCTTCCTGAGTTCGGTCATTTTCATGTTCGCTGCATCGGTGATGCTGTCTAACCATCTCATCCTTTGCCTTCCCCTTCTCCTTTGGCCTTCAATCTTTCCCAGCATCAGAGTCTTCTCCAGAGAGTCCTCTCTTCGCATTAGGTGGCCAAAATATTTGAGTTTCAGCCTCAGTACCTGTCCTTCCAGGGAACAGTCAGGGTTGATTTCATTTAGGATTGACTGATTTGATCTTCTAGCAGTCCAGGGGACTCTCAGGAGTCTTCTCCAGCACCACAGTTCGAAAGCATCTATTCTTCGGCGCTCAGCCTTCCTTATGGTCCAACTCTCGCAACCATACATTGCTACTGGGAACACCATCGCCCTGACTATACGAACTTTTGTTGGCATGGTGATATCTCTGCTTTTTATTATGCTATCTAAATTTGCCATAGCTTTCCTTCCAAGGAGTAAGCGACTTTTAATTTCATGGCTGCTGTCTCCGTCTGCAGTGATCTTGGAACCCAAAAAAGTAAAATCTGTTACTGCTTCCATTTCTGCCCCTTCTATTTGCCAGGAATTGATGGGCCCAGATGCCATGATCTTAGTTTTATTAATATCGAGTTTCAAGCTAACTTTTGCACTCTCCTCTTTCACTCTCATCAAGAGGCTCTTTAGTTCTTCTTCACTTTCTGCCATTAGGGTGGTATCGTCTGCATATCTGAGGTTGTTGATGTTTCTCCCGGCAATCTTGATTCTGGCTTGCGATTCATTCAGCCCTGCATTTCTCATAATGTACTCTGCATATAAGTTAAATAGGCAGGGTGACAATATACAGCCTTGCCGTACTCCCTTCCCAATTTTGAACCAGTCGGTTGTTCCATGGCCGGTCCGAACTGTTGCTTCTTGACCCACATACAGGTTTCTCAGGAGATAGGTAAGGTGGTTTGGTACCCCCATCTCTTTAAGAATTTGCCACAGTTTGTTGTGATCCACACAATCAAAGGCTTTTGCATAGTCAATGAAGCAGAAGTAGGTGTTTTTTTGGAACTCTCGTGCTTTCTCCATGATCCAGCGCATGTTGGCAATTTGATGTCTAGTTCCTCTGCCTCTTCGAAATCCAGCTTGTACTTCCGGTAGTTCTCGGTCCACGTACTGCTGAAGCCTAGCTTGTAGGATTTTGAGCATAACCTTGCTAGCATGTGAAATGAGTGCAATTGTGCGATAGTTTGAACACTCTTTGGCACTGCCCTTCTTTGGAATTGGAACGTAAACTGACCTTTTCCAATCCTTTGGCCACTGCTGAGTTTTCCAAATTTGTTGGCATATTGAGTGCAGCACTTTCACAGCATCATCATTTAGGATTTTAAGTAGCTCAGCTGGGATATTATCATCTCCACTAGCTTTGTTGTTAGTAATGCTACCTAAATAAACTGTATTTCTATTAGGTAGTACAGCATGGTTTAAAAACAGGCTTTTATCAAAAATAATCAGGCTTCATTTTTATTTTTCCAGGACTGAATTCAAGTGAAAAACATTATTTCTGGCCCACAGCTAATATTTTCTTTGACTGGTATGTCTGTCAACTTTGAAAGGTGTGGGGTGGGATGCAGGCTCTCTCTCTCTCTCTCTCTCTCTCTCTCTCTCTCTCTCTCTCTCTCTCTCGTCAATTCTCCTTCCTGAGACCAGTAATTCCATCTCAAAGGAGGAGAGCCCAGCACAAGGACAATACACTCCACACCCTGTAGCCTTTCATGAAGTAGGCAAGCAAAGTGCTTGCCTACTTAATGTAGGCAAGCACCAGAAGTACCACCATATTTTTTCACCCTAATGATGGTGAAGATGAGTGGGTGACAAGAATCAGGAGAATTGTGGCAGTGGTGAGTGAATTGCTTGTGGTGTCTTCATCCAACCAGCAGTCATCCCCAGGTAGCAGGGATCCAGTGCCCAGGGCTGGCCCATCTATGAGGCCAACTGAAGCAGTTGCCTCAGGCAGCAGATTGGCACCGGGTACCCACTTCCATCCACCCATTTGCCTCCACTGATCCTTCTCCTCCTGTTGCCTAGATTGGAAAAGGAAGAGGGAACAATGTGGAGAAGAGGAGAGCGGTGGGCTATAGTGTTGAAGGAGCAGAAGCTGGCACATCACCAGGTGGGGGGGGGCAGCATGTACCATGCCACCTCAGGAGCCAGAAGGTATTGGGTCAGCCCTGCTGGTGCCTGTTTCTCAGAGATCCTGGTTCACATTACACAGTGACTGGCATCAAGTAATGCTTTTGCATAGCCAAGAAACAGAACCAGGGAACTGGGTTTTTATATATATTTGATGACAATTTAAATGGAAGAATGCCTGAAAACGATAGTAGTGGCTTTCCTATTGCCACGTTTTACAAGAAACAATTCCAATTTACTTTATGCAGATACAGTGTTAAACTGATGTATATTCAACAATGAACTAGCTATTTTACTAGCTCAATTTTGTGCTGTAATAAATGTGCATAATTATTATGTATTAAAGCCAACTTATCCACACCATTATATTTACCTTTGTAATGGTTTTTCATGCTGTGACAGAACTGCACACTTTCTTAAAATCTATTATTTGCTGACTGTTCTTTCATTAATGCATGATCATGTATCATTGGACATGCTTAATTTGAAAAAGAGAAATGGGGGAAGGAGACATAGAAAGTGGCTGACAGAAGATGAGCTTCAGTGTAGCAAAGGAGGCAATAAGAGGTATAAGAGGAAATAAAAATTTAGGCAGGGGGAGCTGAGAGGTGGAGAGCTGTTATGACAAGGACTAGAAACTTGACACTGATTTGTGTAATGACAGGAAACTGTATCAAGGACCGAATGAGGAATAGTTGAAGTTGCAATAAGGCAGAGAAATTGGCTTAGCAGAGTCATTCTGAACTGTTGGCGCAATCCTGTTCTTCCCTGGTGCTGCGGCTTCAGCACCAACCTAGGGTATCACAAACACGCCGTAAAGCACCCGGCGAGTAGGTGGCACCAGCACCGAGGCCTGCACTACCTGCCCTGCCAAAGAGGCCACAGGACAGCGCCATGGAGCGGGTAAGTCCCACTCTGGGTGGCACTGGGTCTGGGTGGGGAAGGGGCGTAACACAGTGGGAAGGTGGAGAGGGGGCAGATCAGGCCCGGGAGGGGTAGAATCAGTGTCCTTGTCGGACGCCATATCTAACCACCCTCCCAGATCTCCAGGCCTGACACAGGGTTTCTCAGTTCAGCGCCACCAATTTATGTGTCGCTGACCCGAGTAGCCCCATAGAGGAGACTGGGCCATTATTCTGAGGAGAACCCCCAACCTACTCCTCTCCAGCACAGGATGCAGCATGGGCCTGGCACCTGTGCTGCACTGGTGCTGGATAGGATTGGGCTGCCCAACTGAAAACACAGAAGGATGAAAGGCCAATAAGTTGAAGTTGAAGTACTGTAGTTTAGATGAATGATTGAATTACCGGTACTTCTCAAAATAGCTGTAGCTCATGCAGTGTCAGTTGGTAGCAAATGTCAGTTGAGGGGCAAAGAAGAACCAGTTTGTATGGTAGAAGCGTTGCCTGTGCAGTACCTTTGTAGAAGCCTCTACAAACTGGCACAGGTGTGATAGCACTAGCATGTGTGGAGGCCATTAAAGATCTCTGTGCAAGTTTATGACTGATGTGGTTGGACCATGTGAACTGAGTCCTTCACCATCCTCAGTTGCTACTGTAATGGGAGGTAGCTTCAGACGCTTCCCTGTCCTCTCAGTCATCACTCACAGTAGCAGCCTAAGTAGTGCATCACATGCCCCAATATGGGCAATGCCTATTTAGAAATAAAACTATGCAAATGCATAGCAATTCAGACTATTGGGTCAGTAGGCAAACAACTTCCACCATGCCTAATAGTAATGTCTCTTCCCAGAGAAGGTAATAACTTTCTCATAGTTCACAATGCCAGAGATAAGATCCTCACAAGTGTTACCTTAATCTTATTCTCAAAGTGTTACAAGTCAGCCAGGTCAGGCACCGGCTGAGTATCCACATCCATCAGAATGAGGGCCCACTTGGCAGGCCAACCCCTAATCTTTCAGTACTGATGGCAGTGCCCAATGCACCATCAAGGGGTAGGCAGGGGGCACCATGGGAGGCCCAGTGCTAGGATTTGCCCCAGGGCACCTTACAACCCTGTACGGTAAATATTATCCCAATAATATAATATTACGGTATATTCCGCTGGATTAACCATTGTTGCCCATGCATGTGAGAAAAAAGCAAAATATTGGAGAAATAGGATCATTTGGAAGAAACTGGTAACTCTAATGGTCACAGGCTTTGTTGTACAGTGTGATGGGCTTTGAAATCCATTGTACAGTCCATAGAAAATCTTGGTTGGAGGAGGAATTATTTTGAAGTAAACTCTTACTGAATCTTGATTTCCTTCCTGAACGAAGTTTGGCTTTATAGCTAGGTAAGCCTTTAAATGGTGTTTATACAACTTATGAAACTGAGTTGACTTGCAGAACTACTGATAAGTGACACAGAAATCTATTTTATTAACATTCCACCAGCCTGTTTATGGCTGTAATGTGATCCCTCATTCTTTATTCTAGGTGTTTGAATAATTTAGAGGATTTCTACATTGGGTGAAATGAAGAAAACTGGCAGTCTTTGTAGCTACCCTATAATTGAAACCACAAACCAAATAAATCCCTAGGAAACTCAGGCTATTAACATGTGATTACCGGTAGTCTTTCCTGAAGTGCAGAATAATAATAAAATAAAATTTAAAAAAATCATAAAACAAAAAGCAAGAATAATCATGTTTCAGTTTTATCAGATAGTGAAATCAATCATTTTCAAAATATAGAAGAAGAGATTTAAGCATGTGGGAGTCCTCTACCAATTGACACAGAGGTACCATGGTGATAGGATTATACAGCAGACTCAACATTAAATACCTCAAAGCAATATGGGTGGACCCAGAACCCTCTAAAATCCAATAATACTTTCAATTTGCTCCAGTGTTGGTTCGTTTTTTAAATTTAGTCTGTCCACAAAAACACAGCAACACTCAACTCACAAATATCTAATTCAAGAACATAATTGTATCTGTTGTGGGATTTATGTCTCAAAAATACACTGTAAAATGAGCTGGAAATTGAAATACGGGGCACGGCGGGGGAGTCACACACTCACAGAAGCTCAATTCAGCAACTGTTGCCCCCAGGAAAAGAATAAGAATGACAGTTTGTGTGCATGGATCCCATGTGATATTGCTGCCATTTATTCCATAACTCCAGTTGAATGAAGATGAAAAGGAAAATCTTTTTATCTACCCTTCAGGGATTAGGTTTTGCAGCATGCTTAGACTGGAGATGATTGCTAATGGGCAAAAGTTAAAGACATTAAAACCTGCAATACGGTGAATAATTCAACTGGCAAATGCATGACAGCTTACTATTCTAGCTTGCTAAAGAAACAATCTAGGAAAAAGGGAAAGAGGAATTCCTTGGATTCTTTGTTGTGAGGCTCAAACAGTATAGCACAGTCAGTTCAATCAGCCAAAAACAAGAATTTTCTATGGGCACTGAAGTCCTGATGGACAAGCAGAGTTTCCCATATCTGCAAGGGGGGTCTTCATTTATTTTGGTGAAGAAAGCAGACTTATGCTCACATTCCTTTTGACACACAAGCCCTCTATATCAATTAAAAGTGAAGCAGGGAAGTTCTGTTTACACATGGATTACAAAACAGTGATGCATGGTTCTGCCCATTAATAAAAAATAGTACCAATTCTCACTTTTCATTTTGTACTTGGATGCACCTGAGTATGTAACCACATGTGCCCCATCAAGTGAACAGTGCTTCAGAAATGTTTCCTACTTTTTCTGACTTATATTAGAGATGTCAAATGAGGAAAGGTATTTTCACGCATATTTGGTGGGAGTGTAGGGTGGTGAAGTTATATTGGGGAAACATACAACTTACCATTAAAGATGTAATAGGATGTGCAATACCTGTAAATCTTGTAATTGTTTGATTGGGTAAACTGCCAGAATATGTCAGAAAGAGGAGATGGTTATGGAATCTGACTTGTTAACAGCAGCAAGGCTTGCACTCTAAACTGCAACTACTGTAGACCCCCATTGGCCTTTGGAAGAGGAAAGTATGGAACTATATGCTGTTGAACAAAGCTACTTCTTATGAACTTTTATGGGAAGGACAAATATAAACAGACACTATTCTGTTGGCGTCACTTTATTAACTAGTGGAACCGGTTAGTGAAAATGTAACTGCTCAAATTCTGGCTTTGATTTGATTCTTTTCCATTTCTGTTGTTGGGTATGTCTTTGCTGCCCTTTGCTGTATTACACTGTGGGGGTTGGGTTCTGTACGGTTTTTTTTATTATTTTTCAAAATTAAAAAGTGTGCATAGTGCAAGCATGTAGAATTAGGTGTGTGTTTTGAAAAAAATTAGAAAAGAATAGCAGGAAAGGATTGATCTGCCGTTTCTAAGTTTAATTTTAGAATTTAGTTTTAATTTTCCATCTCTCTCAAGAGATGTGTTCAAGGCAGCTTATAACATATTCAGGGGAAGGATCACTGGTGGCAACCAGGCAGACAGAAGCGAGCGCCCTATGCCAATCTGCTGCCTGAGGCAACCGCTTTAGTTGGCCTCATGGATGGGCCAGTACTGCTAATTGTGGAGGACAAAAGGATGCCTCCACTCACTTTCCAGTCCCCAGGCAACGTGTGTGTGTGTGTGTGTGTGTGTGTGTGTGTGTGTGTGTGTGTGTGTGTGTGTGTGTGTGTGTGTGTAATGCTAAATATACCTAAGTACAAAATTGTTTTGATACGTTGGTCCAATAACAAAGGGGAAGAGCATGCACAACTCAGTAAAGGATTCCTACCAAGTTTTTAAAAAGATGCAAAGTAAAATGCATCTTGCCTTGCCTCTTCTGTTTATATCATGACAATAAAAACGCTTAGCACAAACTAACTGCCCAGGTAGGAATAAAATTGAAACATTGAGTGAAGATGGCATTCCAAGGGTTTGACTGATTTACGGCCCAATCCTACGTGGTAAGCCATTGTGGCAGCCTTTCCACTGATCTGCAGTGTGCAGCCACTGGTGCAAGGTCCAGAAGGCTGTGCACCACTGTGCTGTCCATCTGGCTGGGGTGGGCTAACGGGGGTCTCCTGCTGGAGAATTTATCCCTTAAGGTAGGTAGAGGTAGGTTCCCAGGGCCCCGAGGAAAAACAAGCGAAGACTTACGTGTTGTTTTCTGGATGCGGTTTAATTTCAACAACACCTTTACATTCATCAGGGACCGTGTTTCTGCACAGGCTCCCTGAGCTGTGTTCCAGACGTATTACACAGATTGCCTTCTTTTCCCTCCACCAGGTACAGAAATCCCGAATGCTGGAGATGCCTGCCTTTTCTTGTCCTCAGGTAAGTAGCCGCCTTTCCTTGGCTTCAGGGCCCCCCCCCCCCGACTGAGAGAATGGGAAGGGTCTGGATTGGGGTAGGACTGCCTGGGGTTGTCCACACTCTCGCCTTCCCCCACTCCCAGAGTCTTCCCAGACGGGAGGGGTTATGAGAGCCTGAAAGTGGGAGGTATCTTTGCCTTGTCTTCCTTTCTCCTTGTTCCCCAGGCTGGGATGTTTCTTCCCTCCCTTCAGGTGCTGTGGGAGTAGGCAGGCTAGTCCCGGTTAGGAGCAGCTGGTCCTCTCCTTATGAGCTTCCTGCCTGCTCCACCTTGTCCCGCCTCTTCTGGGGGGCGGGCCTTCCTGGAAGTCTCGTTCACGGGAGACTTCCCTTGTTACAGCTGCTATAGGGCTATAAAGCAGCCTGCCACGCCCAGGCCTATTCCCTGTGCTGGCAGTGAGGCTGCTAGTTTTGTTCTTGCCCTCTGAGGCCCAGACCTCCGCTGCCTGCTTCCCCCAAGCCCCTGAGCTGTCCCGGGGTAAGAACTTCTCGGTTGTTGTCACTTCTTCCCCCTCCTTCCCCCCGGTGAGGGTTCCCTCACGTCCATGTGGCCCTTTTAGGTTTCTGGCCACTCTGGCCTGGTCTCCCACTGGCCATTCTTCCTCCCCCGGCTTGGCAGGGTGACAGCCACCAACAGAACCATACAGATAGGTTGCTGGCGCAGTTTTGTTGATAGTGGGGGCAGATCAGGATGGGCCATGATGGAGCAGATCGGGGGGGGGGGGTGATGGGGTGGATCCCTGCAGCAGTGATGCCCACCATATCCATTACCCCTGGCCTGGCCTGGACCCCCCCCCCCAGAAGAATCCTCAAGGTTATGCCAGGAAACGAGCTGGTGTAGCTTTGAGGAGTTCCATAGGGGACCAGGCAGCGGGTAGGTCATTGACTGCTAACCATAAAGGACAAAAAACTACGTGAAATGGAGCATGTGAGTGACCTCAAGAAAGTAGCCAACTTGTCACCTGAAACCTAAGGCATTTTAGGAGGGAATTTCATAGCTACTGACAATGCCAGTCACTGTTTTGCTTCCCTCTAAATGTAGAACTTGGTTCTTTTGGTAAGAAAGGAAATAAAACAAATCATTTCATTCAAGTAATATTGATTTACATAAAAAGGTAAAGGTAAAGGTATCCCCTGACAATTAAGTCCAGTCATGTCCGACTCTAGGGTGTGGTGCTCATCTCCATTTCAAAGCCGAAGAGCCAGCGTTGTCTGAAGACGCCTCCGTGGTCATGTGGCCGGCGTGACTCTCCTTGCCGCAGCACGTAGCATGCAGCTGGAACACGGAGCGCTGTTTACCTTCCCGCAAGCGGTACCTATTTATCTACTCGCATTGACATGCTTTGGAACTGCTAGGTTGGCAGGAGCTGGCCAAGCAACGATCACTCACCCTGTCGCGGGAATCGAAATGCTGACCTTTCTATCGATAGCTTATGATTCAGCGGTTTAAACCGCTGCGCCACCCGCTGGCCTTTATTGATATACATACTGGTAATCAAATATTTGTTGTTTCTTATAGTATGCCAATATGTAGAATTGAGACAACTATAGATCCCCAAAAGTCTAGATGTTTGTACCATCTAGGGCTGGGCTGCAATTCTCCCTTTTTTGCTATCCTGTCTTGAAACAGTACAAATGTGCAGGCTTCTCCACAGTCTTTGGAGGGATGATGAGGTAGGGAGGGTGCAAACTTCACCACTGGTTGCAGCTTCAATCTGTCTCTGGGCAACAACCAGTTTTTCTACAACCATCCTCTGAGTGATGGTATATCATCATATCTCCCCATTCTGAGGGACATTCTGGGGAAACAAACTGCATTGCCGGTGGAGGTCACCATTTCCCCCACAACCACCATCCACTTGGAATTATTGCTACATGATGATATAGAATTGTTCAGAGGCAGTTGTGGGGAGAAAAGGTTCGGTAGCAGCTAGCGACTGCTAGCAGGATTGCTCACACCTTCAATTTTTTAAAAAGCAAATTTACATTTGCCCCACCACCACTGTGGCTACCAATATACCTCCATCGTATATCTGGAGGGGTGTGTGTCGCTAAGCGGAATGTTGTTAGGCGGGGGACACCTGTATTTAGTTGTGCATAGGGTTACAGACAAGCACACTTAACTGAGAGTAAAGCCTATTGAAAATGATAGGACTTCTATTGCTTACAGTACACTGTAAACCTAAGACTTCCAACAAGACAGTCACCTTAGTTCACCAACTCCAATGTGCAGATGATTGCTTTTTTCCTTTGTGATTTGCAGATATTACTGCTTTTCCTATTAACACTAAGCTAGTGCCATTGTTTACAAGGCACAATTTTATTGTTTGACACATTGAACCTAAAGAGGCTGAAATGTTGGCCAGCAGAATTTATTAATTGCTAGTGTATTTGCTACCCACTTGAAGAATAAAAGCTAGCATTTCATTCCTCTTAAGAGACTTATCAGAAAGTAAAATGCTAAAGAATAAAACAAGAACAAATTAAATGGTGTTGGGAACCCCAAGGGGGAAAGTAATTCAGTTTGCATTACTTGGGATTTTAATTGCTGGCAAATTATATTTTGGAATATGTTCAAGAGATGAAATGGTTTCTGCTCTGTTTTATAAATCATTTTCATATTTTACAGGCATGCAGCCAACTGGTTATAATGACATATTGAACTCCAAGTCCCACATGATGTGCACTGATTATACATTCATCATACTGAAAAGAGGATTTCGAAAGATGAGTTATACTTTTAAAGAAAGTATTTGACCTATAAAGAGTGTAAGTGTGTGTACAGAGCCTTGCAAGTAATTATTCAGTGGATGCTCGCCCACCTGGTGCTCTCCCCATCCGCATACACCCACCTCTTCCTTCCTCCCCGGCTATCACCATCTGCCTGCCTTTGCTCCCCCACCACCACCAGAGATAAAGAATGGAGCAATTCTTATCCTCTGTAGCTAGCATAGTAGCATTAATTATGTCCTGCTACATGAATTGGTAAAAGTAACAGAAGTTTATATAAATTAGTCCATATAAACTGTCTATCAATTAGTCTATATAAATTTATTTATCTATTTATTTAAAGAATTTTTACTGCGCCTTTCTCCCGATAAGGGCAATCAAGGCGGCTTACAGTCCATAAACTTTTCACAAAATGTTCACAAATCATTAAATCAAATCATACCATAAAAGTACCATTTCTTCAACACTGTTTCTTAGTTTGAATTACCGGTACATGCATTTTAGTCAAGTCAAGTCAACATAACTTGATTTTCATAGATTTTCATGGTTGCTAGGCAGTTTTTCTCTTAGTTTTCCAGGAAGGTTCATTTTTGTTGCTTACTCATATTGAAGTACAGACTTAAGAATCCATGGTGCAGTGGTTCAGGAATTGCTCATATATGTATCCCCTGGATTTGGCATTACAGTACATTGTTCTAACCATAAACTATCCATGAAACTCCATGTAACAGGAAAGGGGGTTGCTATTACATTTCTCTATGTTAAATACTAATGACACAAGTTCTCAAAACAGAATGCTGTTACATAAGAAGGATTATTCAGTAGTGGAACATGTCTGCTAAAAAATGTTTTCTACTTATAGCACGAACGTAGCATCTCTTCGGGATTAAAGGCCATACAAAAGTATACAATGAAAACAATTTAAAAGCACATTTAATACCGCAACGTTTCGTTTATTCCCATGAACTTTTTCAAGCAGAAGAAACAGAGCTCTAATTTTAAACAGAGCTTTAAAAGGCAGTTAGAATGTTCTTCATATGCCGGTTGTGGAGCTCTCTCCATCAACATCGTTTGCTGGCTGGCTCTGTTTCTTCTGCTTGAAAAAGTTCATGGGAATGAATGAAATGTTGCGGTATTAAATGTGCTTTTAAATTGTTTTCATTGTATACTTTTGTATGGCCTTTAATCCCGAAGAGATGCTACGTTCGTGCTATATTGTTGCTGGCCATAAAAGCTTTAGATTTTACTTGTTTTCTCCTTACTTTTTATTTTAGCTATGATAGTACTTGTGCTTATGTAGCCATAAACACTGGCCCAGAACAAGCATGCAAAACCCCATGTAGAATGGGTGTTGTGCACATTGGGATGCAAAGCCCAAGTGGGTTTCCATACCTGTAAGTGATCCATGAGTTTTCTACCTTGTGACTGATATCCATGAGTTTTGAGTCCCTGAGGACACGAGACCCTAGGCCACTGGCGTCGCTGGAGGTGGGGCGGAAAGCTAAGTTCTGCAGCTTTCCGCCCCACTGTTGCTCTCCGGTATGAGGCGCCCCGCCCCTTCGTCATAGGAGCCCGTCAGCAGAGAGAAAGCAACGCGCAGGGACTCTCCTCCGCATTGCTTTCTCTCCGCTGACGGCCTCCTATGACGAGGGGGCGGGGCGCCTTGTACCAGAGAGTAACGGTGGGGCGGAAAGCTGCAGAACTTAGCTTTCCGCCCCACCTCCAGCGACGCCAGTGGCCTAGGCTGTCTCTCAGGGGAGCCTTTTTAGCCAGAGCTTTCCTTGTTTTTGACTTTAAAGAGCAGCTATCTCCTCCCCCATGCTTGTGATGAGTAGAAGAGAAAGGCACAGAAGCTTGAATTTAGCTGAAAAATTGATCAACTTTGATCAACCCATGATAGAGGAAATTGATATTCCAATTGTTTGAACTACTCCTCTCAGCAGTAAGTGAAGGAAAGTAGAGAGCCTTCACTGGTATTTGGTGGGAAAGGGCAGTCCAGATGTTTGTCATCAAAAATTACCAAAATGTGGAGCAGTTTCACTACGTTTTGAAGAAACTCAAAGACCTGGGCTACCTGGGGGACCTTAACACATTCAGGAGCAAAGCCAAAGAACTTCAGAGGAACTATAAGATGGTGAGGGAGGGCAATAACTATTGTGGGCACTCCAGGACAAACATGCCTTTCTTCAACATCCTTGACTAGTTCCTTTGTGTGGATATTGGTATGGTGGTATCTTGCATGAGTGGCATAGAGGTGGTGCAACAGAGGAGATGTACAGTACTGCTGTGCTGAGGGTCTAAGAAGAAGAAATGGATGGCAAGGAAGGAGTGGACTTGAGCCTGATTCCTGTCAACCCCAATGGGTCTTCCTCTCCACATCCATGACCTTCATCATCAGACAAGTTGTCCCAAGCTGTGGGTGATGCAGAAAGTCTGCTGCTTATACCACTGAAATATACATCTTCTGAACCAGGTAATTCCTCCCTATCCCCTGTAGAGAATACTTTGGAAAGTTGCAAGGGGTGCTAGTTAATTGGAGCAGGGAGAGCTGGAGGAGGGGCTGATGTCTTTTCCTGCCTTTGATGCTGACTACAATAAGGATTGAACAATAGTACAGGATTGCTGTACTATTTAAAACTTGACTTTTCTCTGCAGAAATTGAGCAGCAAAGACCACAGATGAACAGTGCATAGAGGATGCAGCATCTGAGGAACAGGCAGAAGCAGTCACATCTTGAGTTCTCCAGGGAGTTGTTGCAAGCAAACCAGGAAATGATATGCGCAACAAGCTCACAAAGTCCGATTGCCTCCAGGACAGACATCACAGAATGGGAAGCATGCTTGGAAAGGGCAGCAGCCAGCAATGAGCACATCTTGAGGCCTTGACAAAGCAAAGTTCATAGTATAGAAGGATGCTGGTTGGGGCTGTTGAGAGCACTCAACACATGATGAGTGACTTCATGGAGACAGATGGCTCTAATGGAGGTTTACCTTTCACAAAACTACCTTTCACAGAATCCTGGCATCATGGTATCTGCTGGGTACTCCCACAAAAATGTCTGTGAACATTTACAGAGCCCTTGAGCCCATAATAGCCTGAAACATGATGGAATAGTACTACTTGTGGTCCAGGTAATTGCCAGACCAGTTAGGAATGTGGCTTCCATCCAGGACACCAATGTAATTTACAAAGCCTTTCACACAGAACCTCTCAATGATAGATTGAGCATTGAAGCCTTCTGGCCAACTTCATCATGCTCTCTGTGATCATTTCAGAAACCTCCACAAGGACACAGCAGCTGTGGAAATGCTGACTCTATAAAGTGTCCTGCAGTTCCAATCTGAGGCCATTCTGAAAATGGTCATGGCTACTCATTTTTCAGGAGTGATCAACTCCTAATGGCCATCTAAGCTCCTTCTTTGCTACCCACCTTTGAACTTAGTTGTTGAAGGAATTAAAAATACCTGCTTATGTGAAATGGAAATAGATTGGTTTTGAGATTAATGGAGTTTGACATAGAGAATCCACTATAAGCACACATCAGAATATGTGTGAGGAGATAAACACATGGGATGAAAAAGGCAATCCTTTGCTGAGTATTAAGATTTTTTTTATCATGTAAATTGATTCAAAGAGAATTAGGTTTTCTTCTACATCTGTCAATAATAAATTTTATTCAAGTTTGAGTTAGATATTTCTTTTCCTCTATCAAAACAATGCATACCACAGGCTTACAACTAACTTTTTAAAAGAAAATTTGATTAGACTAAATCTACTTGTTATTTGACAATAATGTAGCATTAATGGAAATAACGTAAAGAATAATGGAATTAAGAACTCTGAAACAGCTCAAACAACATCCCATTACACTAGACTAATTCCACTATTTCAGCAGTAATCTGTTTTACAGCACTCCGGTGTGCTTATGCAGTCAAAGCAAAGAATAGTTGCCAGGGAAACCAATCAATCAAATATACCTTGCGTGAGAAATGCAAATAGGAAGGGCAAAAAAATAATAATTCTGAACTTGCCCATACCTTTTGGCATTTTGCATGCTCCTTGTAAATACAGCTATTATTTTCTAACCTTTTAGGTAAGTTACTTAATAAACTGAGGATTACCATTCTCATCCCCATAAAGGAAAGCTTGGAAAAAAAACCTGAAATGTGTTGTGAAAGAAATTCTCCTACTATTATGTTTATAACAGGCAGAGCAAGAAGATTCTGTCATTTACCAATGTTGCAGGCCTTTGCTTTTCAAAAAACAAAACGAACAAAAAAGCAACGTAAAATATTCCTAAATTACGGAAAATTATTTGAACATGTATTCCAAGATCAAAGGTCAGAGTCATAATATTAAAGCAACCCACCAGGAAGTTCCCCTACACAAGCCCATTTTACAGTAAGTCCTTGCTTACCATCATTTCACTAACTATCATTTCGCTTTAATGTCATCTCTGTGGCTGCTGCTACTTCTGGGTTGCACAGGGTTCATGACCCACTTCCTGGTCCTATTCGTGCCCCAGAATGCCTTGCAGGAATGACTTCTGCAAGGAATTCTGAGGTGAAAACAAAGCCAAGGAACCCAGAAGCAGCTTTGCAGTGTGCAGCGAGCCCGCCAGAGTCCTCCAGAGCATCACTGACCCTGCCAGTGAAAATTGGTTCATTTTAATGGTTTCAATTAACATCACAGTTTCTAGGAACCTATCTACGATGTTAAGTGAGGACTTCCTGCATTGGCTCGCATCACTTCAATAGTTCATTTTGTGAACACAAGGAAAGTTCTGTCGGATCAAGCTAAATGCCCATCTAGTCCAGCATCCTGTTTTCCATAGTGGCTGACCAGCTGCCTCTGAAAAGCCCACAAGCAGGAGATGAAGGCATACTTCCCTCCCACCACTGCTCTCCCCTGAGACCAGTATTCAGAGGCATACTGCTGCTGAACCTGGAGGTAGTGCACAGCCATTCTGACTGGTAGTCACTGAAAGACCTGCCTTTAAAGATAGTATTTCTCAAACACAGATTCTTTTTTTTTATTGTTCTCTTGACTACTGTTTCTGACTCTAGAATAACTCTTCTGTTGATGTGAATGCATCAACCACTGCTGTTGGTAGCAGATATAATTAATTTCACTGTGTAACACAATAATTGTTTATGTTTATTTCTAAATATTTCTTACACAATTCACAGCACAATCCTGTGTAAGGATCCGGCTGGCGGCCCAGGAGCCGAGGCTGCCCATCGAATAGCGGGCTGGAGGTATACTCGGGGAAGGGGATGAGCGTCCCCTTCCCCCAGCGTAAACCAGGGCCGGCCTGAATACTTTTCTTCAACTTCACAGCTGCAATTCATCATGGTCTTTCCATTTATTTCAAGCAAATATTTTGCGCTCTTCAACATCTTAAAAAGAATGTTCCCTGTCATGGTTCAATCAGACTGCTAAGTGGATGCTACACTCCTGAACTGCACCATACATCTTTGCAATTAGTGTTCTGTACTCTTTATTAATATGTGCATGTATTAATATATGGTGTGCTTTTATAGAGACAACCTACAATTATTTAACCCAATTATATCCAGGCAGCCTACATGTGGATGACAGACAAAAACTAAAGCAAGATTGCTGTCCCAAGATGAACTTAGAGTCTTGATCAATGGGGTTTTCAAAGTTACAATCCCCATCTTTCCAAAGACCATTGCAGCTTATATTATTGCTCCCTGCCCTATTAGCATGTGACATTTGGATACCCCCCTGCCAACCTTGGCAGAGGGGATGAAGATGGTTTCTTCAGAAGCAGTGATAAAGCAGAAAGAAATAGAAACAAAGGGCTGGATCTTAGTGTATCTCAGAGGGTCACTTGGGACCCTCACAGATAATTCAGAGGCCAATCCTATCCTTTGCACAGACACCCCGCAGTTGCTATGGCACTAAAATGGTAGCCACTCCATCCCGTGGGGGGTGGGTGGGACCAGGAGGCTTCTGGGGGGGAAGGGGATATTTAATCCTCATACCCCTGCATAAGCTTCATGGCCCGCAATAGGTATCCTCAGACCTACACTAGCAATTTTGCTAGCATACGTCCGAGGAGAGAAAAGGGGCAGGGAGGCTGCAGGGAAGGGGAATAGGATCTGGTGCGGGCCTTCCGTGATGGATCCTCCCCTCCTGTGGCCTCTCCACCCCTGCTCCGCCCTCCCCGCCTTCCTGAAATGACCGGCCGTCGCATTCTCTCCTGTTCCCGGGCTGCCCCAGGGCAGCCTGCCCACTTTCCTGGCTGTAGGGCGGCCAGGGCTCTATGCAGAGACGTAACCACGGTGGTTACGTCACTCGAACCAGGCGCTCGGGCGGGGCAGTCACTGACGTTGTGTCGGCCCGCCCACCCTCCCTGGAGTCCGTTACGCTCTGAAATGAGCGGCAAACGGGCGGGGGGGCGCATCGACGTGACGCGAGGGGCGCGTCAACGTCACACGATGCAGGCTCCGCCCCCATGCGCCAGGCGCCGGGAGAGCGCCCGACATTTCTGGCTCTATGGGCATTCTCAGATGTACGTTGGCTCTGGAGCTGGCATACATCCAAGCTGGGGAAATAAGGGCATACCAGGCTGGGAAAGGTATATCGGCGGAGCGGGATATCGGCGGATAACTGGAGCACGCCGCCGATATCACCAACCTATCCCCGCCAGGTTCGCCCAATGGCGACCCTCCCTCGCTGCCGGGTCCGCCCTCCCCTGCACTGGCTGGTGCAGGGCTTACCTTTACTGGCGGTCACAGGGATGGCCCACCAGAGAAGTAAGGGCTGCTGGCCTTCTCGCCAGTGGCCCTTACTCGAGTGTCGTCACAAATGCGCTTTACGGCATGTTCATGACGGCTTCGAGCAGCGGAGCGCACACTCTGCTGTTCGCAGTTTACACTGCATCGGGCTGCCCATAAATAAATAAATGTCTGTTTGAGATAATATTTCCTTTCACTATTACTGAACTTAGTAATTATTTCTTACATTTTATGAATCATTCCTTCACGTTAATGATGGATGAAGCTATTCTGAGTCGTCTTGGGTTCCTGATTTTGCATAGATGATGGATGGATATAGGTGAGCATCTTGTGTATATGTATGTGTGTGGACCAAAGAACATGGCTGAAAACAGGCTGAGAAACTCTGACATGGCTGAAGTTAATTTGAGAATTCCCAACTTCAAGCAGAGAGTAAAGCTCCACAAATGCAAGTGGGCCTTGCTCGACCTTTGGAGAGACCTTCACACATTCCCTGGCCATCAGCTGTAGCATCAATTCTACCATAATATCATGGTACCAAGACCAACCATAGTTGATAAGGTGGTAAGAGATGACCAGTCAAGCTGGAGGGTCATCAAACTATTCAAGGAAGGAGGAAGAGATAATGGCAGACTGACAGTGGTGTCGCTCCGATAGGGACGGGGCCGTAAGTATCGCTCCGTCCTAGACCCTTTGCAAGAGACCCTGCCTGCTGCTTTCTCCGCATGGGAAAGGCTCCGACAGTGAGGGGGTGGGGCTGCCTCCTGCTTGCTCGGTAAAGGGTCTAGGACGGAGCGATACTTACAGCCCCGCCCCTACCAGAGCGACGCCACTGCAGACTGATGGCATCCAAGAGGAGGAGGGAGTGACACAGCAAGTGAGAAAATAAGAGCCAGCAGAAAGGGTTAAAAAGGAACCCAAGAGAGCAATTCATCATATGTAGCTGACCAAAAAGAATGAGGTGACACACATGTGTCAAATTTTAGCCTCAAAGACTGAGCTACTCTACAACTGTCTACTCTAGTTGTGTGCTTAACGTATGATTGTATAGAGATGAAACTAGCAAATAAATATAGGGACTAACTAGCAAAGCTAACAGAGTTAATTACATGCCCTTTGTAACCAAAATAAAGCTTCCATGAACTAACAGTGGTGTATTGAGACTGATTCTGGGGCAGTGACCAAGACCCCCTTAGAAAAGACCCTTGGGCTGGGCTGGCCTGGACTTGCTGGTCATCCCTGCATCCATTATTAACACAGCAGATTTTTCTCATCACTTGCTCTCCAATTAAGTGGATTGGAGGATTTTTAGAGCTGCTAATTTCCAACTGGAGGACAGTACAAATCACTTTGTGGTTAATCACATTGAAAATGTGATCACACAAAAAGGGGTGGAAAATTATTTATTCCTTGGTATAGAAGATATGGGATGACAGCTGCATACTGAGATGGAGGACAGAATTACACAGCAGTGATGAACATTAAATATGAAGGTTAGGCTGGAAGTGTGTCTAAGTGAATGAGGAGCCTATTGTAAATTGTAACAAGTTGAGCCGAGAACAAATGAAGTGCAGTGGAGGCAAGAGCCTGGCTTAAAATAGGCATTTTTTCAGAAATTAATAAAATCTAAGTTGTGGTATTTCTGCTTTTTGATTGTGGTATAGTTGTATTGCTTGTGCTGTGATCTATTAGGATTAGGTATCATGTGAGAATTCTGTTGCTTGGCAGCCGGGTACTTGTAAGAGCCTGTCATATATCTCAGGCTTGTTCCTCACCATTTTAACCAAAAGTTGCTTTTATAAGCCAGTATTAAGGGAAAGGTCAGAAACTGAGGTTTCCAGAAAAGTTTGAGTCCTAGTGTCACTTCTTAAAATTAAGCAAGGTCTTTTTGTAATACTCCTGGTGCATCATCCCCTTCCCTCGAGGTGCACCCGGGCTGCCCTGGCACAGCCTGGGGCCTGGATAGGATTTTTAGCGATATGCCACGCGAGTTGGATGTTATGAGACACGCATTGCTCAAAGTTTGCTTTGGGTGCCGCTAGCAGCCACGAGAGGGCAGTAGATTTTTTATAGTCGGCAAGATGACTTCACACAGCGAGAAAGCGTTTGCTGTCCTCGAATTTCATGCTAGTCAATCTGTGACAATGCAACGACAAGTGGTGCTCCAATCCCCGCTCACTGAGAGGAAGCAGGAAAGGGATTGAGCCGGTAGCAGCCCACCTCTTCCTCAAGTGCCACTGTATGAAAAGTCATTCTGGGTCATTGTTGGGTCATTGACTAGCAGCATATTCCTTACTTTAAACAGAATGGATGCAGAGAAAGAAGGCAGCACTCGAGGTAAGAGAGCAAGGGATGGTTCACTGTATCTCCCTACCCTTGCCTACCTCTGTCTGCTTTCCTAAGCAGCTGAGGGGGCAAAGAAAGCAAGGCAATGGTGGTGGTCAGTAGTGTAGCTAGAGGGTGGGCAGCACAGTAAGTGGTGCACGGCGCTATACGGCGGTGCAAAGCGCCCCTTCCACTCGCCGTCAGAGCCATTCTGGCAGCGAAAGCAGAAAATAGCTCCAATGGGACACTTTGCACCTTCGTGTAGCGCTGTGCCCCCCCTCCAGTTACACTACTGGTGGTGGTGGTGGTGGTGATGATGGGTGCACATGCAAGTTTTAGGGGATAGAATTTGTGTGCTGCTTCAGCTGGCACTTTGACATGGATTATTACTGGGTGATTTCCATTGTGAATAGGCTCATTGCCAGGACTGAAATCAAGCATGACTGACAAAAACAGGGACAGGAAAAGCCCTTCTACTAATGAACTTAGCGTTGGAAGCATGTGAGAATGCTTCAGATAACCTTACCGAGTCCATTTGCTGGCAAAACATATAAATGTGTATGTGTGTCATACCTACAGTATTGTAAGCTATACATTAAGGTAAAGGTATCCCCTGACAATTAAGTCCAATCGTGTCCGACTCTAGGGTGTGGTGATCATCTCCATTTCAAAGCCGAAGAGCCAGCGTTGTCCGAAGACGCCTCCGTGGTCATGTGGCCAGCATGACTCTCCTTGCTGCAGCGCGTAGCATGCAGCTGGAACACGGAGCGCTGTTTACCTTCCCGCAAGCGGTACCTATTTATCTACTCGCATTGACATGCTTTGGAGCTGCTAGGTTGGCAGGAGCTGGCCAAGCAACGAGCGCTCACCCCGTCGCGGGAATCGAACTGCCGACCTTTCGATCGACAGCTTATGGTTCAGCGGTTTAACCCACTGTGCCACCCGCTGGCCTAAGCTATACATTAGGGGCGTTCAAAATTTCGGGAGTATTTTTTTTTATTCCATTTGTTTCGTTAACTAGGCTCTAATCCTTTATTTGTACTTACATTTCTTTCATTTCTCATTCATTTGTGTTCTGCACATTTCATAACTCTTATTCATTATTGTTTCTTTGTCTTGCTTTTTTCAGGCAGTGATGCTGGAAACAACTCCTCTGCACAGCTGCCATTTTTATTTTCCTGCAGTTCCCTGGATGGAGACTCATTCCAGGACATTGTTAGGGGAAAATGAATCCAACCCTTGCTGCCACCACAAAAAAAGGGCAGCACTGACTGACATTTTTTCCCAACAATGCCCCATAATGAAACTCCACTTTGGGCACTGCATGAAATACAGTGCCAGTAGCTGCCAGCCATGAACTCCCCAGAGGAGTTCTCTAGCCACAGGGAAAAGACAGGCACTTCCCATCTGACACAGGGTTCAGAAAACAAGCCCCATATGTATTATTTTGAATCTCATTCATTCTGGAGTCAAGGAAAAATTGAACTGAATTGATCCTATTTGCTTCAATTTTTCATTCATTCCAATTCCATTCCAAAATGAATGCACACCCATACTAAACACTTTAGTAGGATGTTTTTTTTTATGCACATTAGAAATGTGCTTTGGAAACTTTACTTTGGAAATGGGAGTGAAGCAGAGTTTTTCCACGGCAGCTGGCTGTAAGCGTTGAAAACCAGTGTGGTTATTGCACTAGACCAGGGTTCCTCAACCTTTGGGGGCCCGCATACCCCCTACACAGGCCCCTAAAGGCCGCATACCACCAGACCCCCCAAAAGTATTTTTCCTGGGCCGCGGCGTGGCCGGGCGGGTTCTCCCGCTCGTGCCGCAACCCGGAGGGTAAAGCTACAGCCCTACCGAATTGGCAGGGCTGTAGCTTTACACCCCGGGTTGTGCCGCAACCACTTTACACTCCGGGTTGTGAGAACCCGCCCAGCCGCGCCGCAGCCCGGGAAAACCATCTAAATTTCCCCCCTGTAGCTTCCCTTACCTTGTTTCCCAGCCACCTCCATCTTGAAACTCTCGAAAATCTCACGAGATTCAAGTTGGCGGTGGCCAAATCTTGTAAGGGCATATGAGGGAGCCTCATGTGCCCTGATGAGATTTGGCCGCCACCATCTTGAATCTCATGAGATTTTCGAGAGTTTCAAGATGGAGGCGGCTGGGAAACAAGGTAAGGGAAGCTACAGGGGGGAAATTTAGCCGGTTTTATGCTGATCGCAGCAGCTGATAACGGGGAGCATCTTGTGTATCCCCAACCTGCGGTCCAATTACCCCTGGGGGTACGCGTACCACAGGTTGAAACCTCTGCACTAGATGATGATTTGGGGTACTTAGGTGTGACCTTGGGCCAATCAGTATCTCCAACCTACCTCACGGGGTTATTGTAAAAATAAAAGGGGTGGTGGTAAATTATGCATGCTGCCCTGAGCTGCTTGGAGGCTGGGTGGGATGTAATAAAATACATCTTTGTAGGACTCTTGACAAAGTTTTCAACATCACATGAGGCTAGCACACAGGGAGATTAGTGCTAGCTAGTCAACAGGTAGAATAGATGAACAAAGACGAGGGGGGACACATAATCTATCAGCTTGATGTGGAACTCAAATAATTCATTTGGTAGAAAACGACAAAACAAAAAGTAGATAGATGCTGTGTGTGTGTGTGTGTGTGTGTGTGTGTGTGTGTGTGTGTGTGTGTGTGTGTGTGTGTGTGTGTGAGTGAGTGAGAGAGAGAGAGAGAGAGAGAGAGAGAGAGAGATTTCCATAACATGATATCCAAAATGTACATTTATGGATTTTACTGATTTCTATATAGTAAATGAGTAAGTTTCAACTCTGGTATGAATTTAGGCCCTGTATCTTAACAATTCTGGAGCAAGGAATTGTGAAAATAAATTCCTTGTACCATTACTGAAACCAGTCTTCCCTAGACTGAGAAAGTACAGATGGACAGATATATGCATGGACAATGGGTGGTGTCAGACAAACCCTTTTCCCCCCAACATGCATTGACTTTTGCAGTCACTGTGTATTATAATCAAGAAACACTAATTCAATCTGAAGGGGTCTAATTCTTGGACTCTACAGTCAATGCTTATCAGACAAGCTAGACTGTCTAGTGCATGGTGACTCCAAAATGCTTAGTTCATTTGGACAAAAGTGTTGTTCAGAATTTCAAGGCATTCTTTGGGCTGCTTTAAAAACAGAAACCGAGTAAATTACTCTGACATATCCGGAGGAGCTTGCAGTCGCATACAGCGTCTGTGAGGCTCGCATCTTTGCAGGAAAGCAGGAGCTGCTGAAACGGGGCAGTCCCGGCGGGGCCGCGATGCAGCCGGCCCGCGGGACGCAGAGTGGCGGTGGACAGCAACAACAGGACAGAAACAACAATGCGGTAAGCGGCCAAGCACTGCAAAAAATGCTTTAAAAGTTTTATTACTGAAACTTCACAGTCAATACTAAGGGTACGTGTTATACGCCGGTGAGCATTATATGCTTATACACCGATATATACGGTAATTTTAAAACAATACATAAAACAAATTAAAACATTAAAATCCACTGGGAGTTGACAATATAGAGCAGAGAAGCAGCAAAGCAGAACATTTTGAGACACAGGAGTCAGACAACAACCCATCACCCAAACGCCAGACAAAACAGAAACATTTAGAGCCCCCGCTGAAAAGTCATGATGGAGGGGGTAGATCTCAAGTCCCCTGGCAAGGAGTTCCACAGTTGTGGCACCACAACAGAGAAGACTCGCCCACGTGCTGCCATTCCCCTAACCTGAGATAGAGGTGGCACTCTCAGGAGAGCCTCCTCAGATGACCTAAGAGAGCGGGCCGGAATGTATGGGAGAAGACAGTCCTTCAGATATCCTGGACCCAAACAATGAGTATGTAGTTGTCCACATACTGACAACAGGGTGGGGAAGCATTTATGACATACCATTTGTCTTCTGAATAGCTGCCACATACATTTGGAAAGCTCAAACTGAAAACATCATGCAAAATAGAATGAGCTTTAAATAGCATAATTTAATAGGAGATGTAAGTATGTGCCATTTTTTTTAAAAAAAATTGAAACTGAAAGGAATGGAAATTATGCTTTGATAATAGTATAAAATGAACATGGTAGATATTCCCCATAATTAAAAGATGTATAAACATTACTATTGCAGCTTGCTTGATCGTTCTATGCATTTTTCCCATCACTGCTTTGTTTTCGAAATCTATTCTTATGGTTAAATGAAAAGCCAGCATTTAAGCTGTGATTTCGCTCTGCACCTGTTTTTCCAGTCTTTGCAATTCAACACAAGTTATGGTTATTTATGTAAATGTTTCAAAGTTGTGTTTCTGTCTTAAACACCCTTTCAATTGAGTGTCTAACGAAAGCGAGGGGGGGAGTAGATCCTTTGAGTACTGTAGTCACTGAAATTGCAATGCTTCAAAATTCAAAGTGAAACTGGATACTTCTTAGACAAAATCTCTACAGAAATTCTGAGGGAAGTTAAATAACTTTGATAGGATTTGCTAGGCTTCAATTTGCATTTGCACCAACAAAAGGAACTTTATCTTTAAAAACTTGTAGGAAGCCACATTTAAGTGGAAGGATTGCCCTGAAGCAAAAGCAAGATAAACTAGAATGAAGTTACAGTCCAAAGAATGGCTTTGTTGTGTCCTCAGCCCTTCTTTCACAAAAAGCAAGAGCAAGGAAAACTAAATATTGTTTGCTTTCAAGAGGTATTCGATGCCCTTCAGTATTGTCTTTGTGGGGTAACTCTGGAATGTTTACTGCAGAGTATTCCTTTTGTTTGAATGGGTTTCATTTTTAGTAATTTGCAGCCCAATCGTACCTGGGCCGGATGATGTCGGCACTCCTCTTCCGCTGGTGCTATCTGCCATAAAACAGTCAGAGGCAGTCGTAAAAGGCGCTCTGGCAACATACTCAGTAGTGTGCTGCCGGGACGCTAGCAGGCTGGCCAGAGCCTTCCCACCAGCACCAGTGGATCTGGAGCCACCGCTGAAGGTAATGTGGCAAGGGAGGCTGGAGGGGTGGGGGAGGGCAGAATGGGGGCAAGGGAGGGCGGAACAATGTAGCGAAGGGAGCAGGGGAAGGGCAGAACGGGGCAGCAAGGGGGTGGGGATGGGCGGATGGGGTCTGGAAAGGGGGCAGGTTTGGCGGCAACAGCAGCAACCACTGAATCCTAACTCCCTTCCTGCACCCAATCCTGCGGTGAGGGTCCATGCAGACCTGTGCCAGCTATTTAGCAAGCGCAGCAGGTTCAAGTAGACCCCCATGCCGCAAAGGCTTACCCCCAGGTAAGTGAAAAATTGTTCCCTTACCCAGAGGAGACCTCCACAACTGCCCCCCTTGCAGGATGCAGCAGTACCCATTTTGGTGCTGCTGCGTTCTAAGTCAGGGGTTCTCAACACCTTCCCAGCCGAGTACCACCTCCAGAGTCACTCTCCTGCTGTGTACCACCCGAAGTGACTGGCGATGACATCATCGCAACTTACTTTTAGGCTTTGGAGGCCAGTAGGAGGGTCTGGGCGGGTGGGAGGACCCTTCTCAGCGTTCCTGAGAGTCTCGGCCAAAGGCAGGAGCCTCTCAGGAGTGAAAATGTGCCACTGAAAGTGCCACGTCAGAGTGTGGTTCCGGCAGTCCAAGTACCACCAGCAGTTGGCCTGGTTGAGAACCACTGTTCTAAGTGACATTATGCCTTTATTTAATATGCAGTTCCTTGGAGCAATTTGCAGTCTCCACATTTTCTTTTCTACTGGAGACTACATTCTCCTCCTGTAAGACTTTTATTCCTTCAAAATAATATTTTTTTAAGAAAGTGTGCTTATTGTTCTTAGTTCTGTTAATTGTGTCCAGTTAGAATTGATTTTTTTTCTTGTAAATTTAAAATGCCATAAGGTTGGAGTGGGGGCAATGCAGTCACTTTACTCTGGTTAACAACAGTGCAATATTTCTTTAAAGCCAATCATGTTTGTTTTCACACCTTCACGTGCCAATTCCCAGAGAGTCCTCCAATTTCTGCCACTTTCTCTGACTAGCTACACTAGACTCCTGTGACACATCTTCTGCCATTCTAGAGGGTCCCTTGTATTCAGGATCGCCTTTTAAGTGCACAGGTGGCTGCAGTGGAAAGGAAGAGGTCGAGGTGACCTATTCTGAGAGTAGCACACCACTGTTCTTAGGATTCAAACCATAGTTTAAGGCAAACTTTCCCAAACTGTGAGGCATGGCTCCTAAGGGAGCCGCGGAAACCAGCCAGGGGAGCCACGGAGTGCCACGGAATCCTCTCAGAAAACAGTGCAATGCCAATTGGCAGGCATCAACATCATGTAATGGGGAGCTGCGGCCAATGGTTGCCAATGGTGAAGGGAGCCGCAGGTCAAAAAAGCTTGAGAAATGTATCTTAAAGAAATTCTCATGCTAGTTTTTGTTCTGTGGTAAGATGCTTTGTTTTGTAATAGAAAAACAGGAATTCTTATTTTAATTTAGTAAGGCTGTGTGGCAGTTTCCCATTTAAAGTTATATAGGTAGGAGGGCTTCCCACCTGCCTAATAGATTATCAGCACTGTGCATATTACATATCTTATATTTTGTTACTCTAGTTACTAGAGTCTAGTAGATGCTGCATTTGATATCCCTTATTATTCCATATAACATAGAGACATAAGTAGGCAGCATAAAATGAATTCTGCCATTGCTATCATCACAATTTCTTTTGTCACTGATAGCAATTAGGTGTATGACCAGGAAGAAGGAAGACACAATTTTTAAAAGAATTGCAAATCTAATGGGTGTTCACAGGATTATGTGTAAACAAGTATAACGTAGGTCACTTTAAATTGGATGGCTTTTAGAGTCTATAAAGTATGGTATCCAATAATATATAATACTTTCTATTAAGTTAAATTATACTGCAATGACACAAGTAACCTCATATGAGTTTTCTAAACAGTAAATCCTAGGTACTGCGTAAAATAGGGAGATGAAAGGGATTTTTAAAAAAATCTATTTCTGATATTTTTTTATGTTTGCATTCACAAATAGAATAAGAAAACAAGGAAATAGAAATATAACAGCTAGAAAAATGGAGAAATGCTCGCTATCACGCTTCATATAAGTAAGCACATATTAGATCACATTGTTTAGCTTTTTAAGTTAGAATGTCTTTCCAGAATGAAAGCTGGGGTTCTTCATTCCAGTACTTGAACATATTACTGACTTGCCTGCATTCTCAGCTAATCTATACCCAAAGACAATATAACTCTATTAATCTTGCTCTATCAGCCAGAATGTCAGAATCTGTATTATAAATCTAACTCTTAATCATTTGTGATTAAGTGAGTTGGACACAACTGGACTTAATTGTCAGGGGTCACCTTTACCTATGCATATGGCATGGGTGCAGTGTAATTTGACACATTCATCACCTTTCTTGATGACCGTGAGGTGGGGAAACAAAAGAAGAAGCATCCTTATTTATCAGTATGACCAAATATAACCCTTTTCAGACTACCTCGAGAATCTAAGCAATAATTTCCCTGAGGATTTTCTTTTAATTGTGGCAGTAAATAAACATTTAAAGTCACTTTTTCAACATTTTGCAAACCAGGACTCCAAGATACAATAAGGTTCACTGTCACAAATACTTGTTTAGATTTAATTTAGACTCAGTGCATTGTAACCATAAGAATGTCACGGCCCAATCCTATACTCAAGATACACTAGCCTGGGATATGTCCATGGATGCTGGCAGAAATCAGCCTTGCAGGTTTAACAGTCTGCCCACTGTGGTGACGTACCTATGCCCAGTGGGAGATGGGCCGCGATCGAAAATGCCAGGGAGGGGGCCCGCTGGAGGTGATGTCATCTTGGATGCTCAAAGCTTTCCAAAGCTCTGTGAGGGAGGGAGGGCCAAACAGCATGCGCCTTTTTTCGCCACCACCCACTCACATCTTTTCTGCCGTCGCCGCTGTGTGGTTGTCGCCCCCACGTACTGCTCGAGGGTGGACCGCCCACCCCAGGCAGCCCGACGCCTCTGGCTCACTGGTGGAAGAGCATCAGACACCAACGCAACAACGTGCCAGCGAAACTCAGATGCTGGTACAACTTTGCCAGCAGAAAAACCAAAAGGAGGAGATTGGGGCTTAATTTGGGAGGGAAGTGGGAGAGATGTGTTCAGGACAAGGAGAAGTCCACATATGTCATATCCTAACCTCCCTTCAGATAACGGACATGCACCCAACACCACAAAAAATGCTACACCAAGGACAGAGCTGGCATAGGAAGAAGTAAACCCATAGAGAACAACAGGGAAGGGAAAAAAAGACCCAGAAAATTGCATCTCCCGCCACCCTATCCATATTCCTACAATGGATCACAGGATACAGACTACATAGTGCAGCAAATCACAGTGCACCAACCACAGTATTTAAGCCACTGCTAGTGAGACTATATCTTAGGTGGTAAAGTTTGCGGCATGGGACTATACCTCTCTGGCCTCTCTGGTTGCTCAAAGGGACACTTTAGTGATGGGAATTATGGTGAAAGGCACTTAGCACGCAAAGGGAACACTTTGCACAAACAGTAAAGTGCCTCTTGACCCTCACAATATGAATGGCAAGATATCTTGTTAACACTTGTCTTCTCAAAAATCTTATTGTAGGTAATCTGCCCACAGACACCCAAATGGAATCTCCACACCCCAACAGGGGAAGCAAGAACAATGCACCCCGTACAGCTAAGCAAAGGGGAGGGGAAGGAATCGATGTCACCACACATTGATGCTACATCTTTATCTCATTTTTCTATCCCCCTGCTGTTACTGACACTTCGGAATTCTCAAATATGTCTTTGCTATAAAGTGTATTGCCTAACTATTCCTTCATTTTGCAACAGTGTTACTGGGACAGATCCACCTGCATAGTTGCCCAGCCTCTACTGTTTCCCCTCCTCCTTCAAGTTGGACAGGCTCAGGATACAGCAGTTGTTGCACCAGCATCAGTGCACCATTGGTGTGGTGTCCATTTGGGCAGTTAGGATTCGTGAGCCCCATTGAAATGAATGGGGCTAAAGTTAGTAACAAATTTGTCTCATTGATTTCAATGGTACTTTGTCATGATTATTTTTCTTAGGACAGAACAGTTCAGGCCTGGCAGCCCAATCCTAACCAAATCTCCTGTATCCATGGGAGAGGGGGAAATTGGAAAGGTCTCCCCAGGGTAAGTGAATGTTGCTCACTTACCCAAGGGAAAGCCTCCCCTGCTGCCATGGGACTCCTTGGATCAACACCTGCTGTTTAGCAGATGTAAATCCAAGGCGTGCAACAGCGGCGGTATGGGAGAGAGAGACAGGGTTAGGATATCGACACATGTGAGTGCTGCCAATACCTCCTCCAGTCCAACTCCCTCCCCACCCCAGTCTGCCCCCTCTCCACCTCATTCCACCCCTACCGCTGTCACACCTACCTTCATGGGTCTAATAGAAAAGTGATGGAGGCCTAACCACGGTGGGCCTCCATCGCTGCTGCCAGTGTGGAAGTGCACCTAAAATGGCTGCTGCCAGTGGCCATTTTATGACAGTGGAACTGTGTTCTACTGTCATAAAGCCCTCTGCACACCAGTCCAATCCATGATAGGATTGGGCAAAAAGGCTTTAACTTTCACAAAAGGCATCTGTAATATGCAGCTGCTGGAATTAACTGGCCCCATTTCAGCTAAGGCTGGCCATGTTTAAATTCCATTTGCATCAATAACAATACATTTGGTTGATTTATTTCAATGTGAGTTAAGCAAACTTTAGTAAATCTGAGACTACATACTATGTATATTCAAAGGCCAAAAGGCCAAGGCCAAAAGGGTGAACTTCTTGTCTTGCCTATGTAAAACAGTTCCTTTTAGAAAACTTTTATTTCAATTTTGAAATGACTCTCATAGCAACCTGAAGGAATTATTTTACAATATAAAACCAATCAGTCAATGAATGTATGCTAAGCCTGGTGGATCATTGGACAATTGTTAACGGTAGATTCATACATACTTTTTCAGTGACCTAGAAACTAGAACGGCTTGGTTTCCTAGCTTCAACTTTTCTGTGCTATCTGCTGCCAGTTAGCTCTTCCATCCTTTTGCTCCTTTATCAAAACATTTTTCTCCTATTATTTATGGCATGCTGCTATTTTCATTTAAAAAAAAAACTCACAGGGTTGTCTTGCTAACACAAGAGGCAAGGAGTGCATAGCCTGAGGAGAAACCTGACAAAATAACATTGGAAAAGCATTTCTGTGCTTGAGCTCTAAAATAGGAGAATGTTCATCAAACAATTTAAGAAAACAGAATTAAACCACAGAAAGCATATAGTGTAATGGGTATACTAAATGTGTATAGTGTAAGAAAAATGGATAACTGCTTATCATTCATATAATCACTAGTTGCAGTGACCGAACTTCCAGACCTCTCTGATGACAGCCTTGATCCAGGTTTTCTTCCCAGGATGTCTCAAAACCCTTTAAAAATGAGGAACACAAGTCTACATATCCCTGGGAGCTATTCCAGGTCCTGATTCTACTTTCTTTCTGAAGAAAGTGTTTGCGGGGGCAGGCACAGTGGCGGCAGCAATCCCAGAATGAAAAATGGAAGTAGTTGTAATCGCCGCTCTGCAGTGATCTATAGCTCGGGGAGGCCCGCAGAGGGTGTTGCGGGAATCCCCGCACCCTCCGAAGGCCCACCAGGACCCCCGGTAAGTAAAGAAAGCACTTTTTTGAACATATTTTCCCTGATGGCAGTGATCCCCAGGATTGCCTCCACTTAACGTGGCAGGGGACAGCATCCGGTTCTCCTGCTGTGTCGCAACCCACCAGTTTGAGAATCGCTGCTATACACTATTGCAATTGTCTTTGTTTATCTAGGGCTGCAATCCTATATTCATCTACCAAGAAGTAAGTCGCTTTGTACATAATAGAACTAACTCATGAGTACACGCACACAGTGCTGCACTATAAGAGTCTTTGGGAAGTGCTACATATTTTGTAGTCAAGCCAGTTAAGTGAGTAAGCTTGTTTCTGTCATTCAACAAATAGATTCCATGTTTGTTAACATAATGCTTTACAAATTCATTGAACATCTTTACTCAGCAGCTCTAAATTAACTACAGACCCCCCAGCCTAAGGAACCTTTCCCTAGGAACTTGAATCCTATGTGAAAAGATATTTAACGTAAGCTTAAATCCTACACTCAGAGGTTGAAGCTTCTTGATTTCATAGCATGTGACAATATATCTCTGTGGGACAAAATCAAAATGTAGAAGACCTGAATTTGTTGTGATTATATTTCTACCAGCAAGTTTCCTATCTGTTCAAATCATGCCTACAGAATAAACAAAAACACAGTAGACTTGCACCAGAACGTAAACACGCTCACTTCTGTCTGCTTCAGTTTTTTTTTTATCCTTTGGGAAGATGAAGATTCTTTACAGCGCAATCCTGTGTAACCTTGCACCGGTGTAACAGTAGATACACTGGTGTAACAGCAGATGTACCGGTGTAAGTGCACTTACACCGGTGCATCTACTGTTACATCGATGCAAGGTTACACAGGATTGCGCTGTTAGAAATATATGCCTAAAAACATTTAACAGTCCAATCCTATGCCGGCGGAACTAGGTTCTGTGCCATTGCAAATGTGTCATAAAGCATGTTGCGCCAGTGTGGAGACTAGTCCCACCGGCGGAAAGGCCAGCACCGGCCTGCCCTGGTGCCGCTGCATCCCAGCACGGGACTTTGGATAGGATTGGGCTGTAAAGTGTTTTCTATTGTATTATATTTGATGCCAAAGCGATTCTTATTGCTGCAGAGCAGAAATGAATCTTTCCTTTTAGATATACCATATATATTTTTCATGGACTAAATTACAAGATACTAGTATCATTAAGAATACTGTACTTATATATAGTTGGACCCTTTTATCCACTGGGGTTCTGTTCCCAGAACCCCAGTGGATAAAAATATCAGTGTTATATGAAAACCGGGGTGGGGAGCGGTACCACATTACCTTTTCTCCAGCAACTTCTGTGCTTCCCTCCTCCTGAATTTGTTTAAACTGACTGAAAAAAAAAAAAGAAAAACTGCTACCGAAAGCAATCTGTAGATGGCGCCAGATATTCCCGGTTGCATTTTTTTCCAGTGGTTTGGATGCATGCAGGAGGTGGAAAGCAGCTTGGAGGCCCCCGACATGTATGGCCTCTTAAATGTATGTCAAAAAAAGAGGTAATGTGGTGCGGTCGGACTCCCTCTTCCACAGTTTTGCCACCCATGTTGACAGTGCAATCCTGTGTAACCTTGCACCGGTGTAACAGCAGATGCACCGATGTAAGTACACCAGTGCATCTGCTGTTACACCAGTGCATCTGCTGTTACACCGGTGCAAGGTTGCACAGGATTGCGCCCTGAGTCAAATCCATGGATGGAAAAACAGTGGATTAAAATGTTCAACTGTACTGCTTTTCAACGAAGAAATTCACAAAAATGTATAAGTAACAAAATACATAAATAAATGGTTCCCTGCCTTAAAAGGACTCAAATTCAAAAAGATGCATAAGGAACACCAACAAAGAACTAGAAAAGATGCTATGGTGGAGTGATATTATATTTGTAACAGGTTGCCTCACTGTGCACTCAGAACTGAATACTACATATTCCATTCATGCAACACTTATCCTATTCAAAAATATTATCAAGAAGGTACCAACAGAGGACAATGATGTTAACCAGGAGTTACTTCCGATACAGACAGAATGGGGGGGGGGGGGGAGATCAGCATCTCTGATTCTGGAGAAAAACAAGTAAGGGCTATTATTATTACTTATTATTATTATTTAGTAGTAGTAGTAGTAGTAGTAGTAGTAGTAGTAGAGTAATTATATACTGCTTTTCAACAGAAAAGTTCACAAAGTGGTTTACAGGCAAAATCAAATAATTAAATGGCTCCCTGTCCTAAAAGAGCTCACAATCTAAAAAGATGCAAAAGAAACACCACCAACAGTCACTACAAAAGACACTGTGCTGGAGTGAAGAGGGACAGTTACTTGTTAAATATAAGAGGAGCACCACTTGAAAAGGTGCCTCTTTGCCCAGTTAGCAAGGTACATGTATTCAAACTGTTCTGTTCCGTCCCTCAGATAAATATCAGATCTACATCTCCCAGAGGTGAGAATTTCCTTTTTGATGAATGGAAACCTGAACTAAATAAGGCCTTTTCAGTCCAATTTTTATTCATCATGAAACAAATGCCTATGTGGCCTGAATGAGCCAGTTAACATGAACAATTCAGTTCATTCAGACTGTTTGTTTTTGTGAGAGCAAGCGGGGGGGGGGAGTTATGTGGGGTTTTACCTTTAAGAGAGGCAGCGAAATGAAACTTTTTAATTTTCTTTATACTGTTTTTGAAGTATGAAAGAACTATCAGAATTCCTCCCAGTAGTAGGCTTACCATAGTCCCGGAATAGAGCGTGGCTTCGGCCTAGAAAAGACACAAGCCGCTCCCAGAAGTGCACCGCGGCTGGCCAACATGGTCGTCTCATTTACCGGAAGCTGCGGAAGTCGCAGCTTGCATTGGCCCACCACGGTGCACTGCTGGGAGCGGCTCGTGTCTTTTCTAGGCTGAAGCCATGCTCGATTTCGGGACTATGGTAAGCCTACCCAGTAGTTGCTACCTGGTGGCCACCATATTTTTTCCACAATGCACCAAATATTGTATCATTCCAGGTTGCTATAAGAAAATACCCTGTAAGCAACTATGCTTTTACCAAGAATGCTTCACACTGGTTTAATACCCAGGCCATTGTAAGGAGAGGGGGGAAAAAAAACCCATAATGGTAGCCAGGAGATTGTCACTTGGAAGGAGGCAATCTTATGCTCCTTTCAAACATCAAAAATTGTTTAGATCAGCAGTTCCCAAACTTTTTGAGTCTCGGAGCACTTTTCAGGAGAGAAATTTGTCTATCGTCACCATTATGCCAAAGGCACATATGCTATCCACACTGCTTCAGTCTATAATACATGCTATCTATACTGCTTCACAGCACGCTGTAGGAGCTAAATAATTTCTACCCAATACTTACCTATACACAGTTCATGGCTGCACAAATTCACAATTTTGAGATCTTGTCACATTTATTTTACTTATTTCCAGTCTCTTTGCAGATCACTTGGAGATGCCTCGAGGAGCACCAAGTGCTTCATGGAGCACAGTGTGGGAACCGTTGTTTTAAAGGAAAAAGGTTGACCATTCTGCCCAGCTACAGGGTAAGTCTGCCTGTCCCCCTTAGTCATAAAACAAATGGGAAAATGAAGGGGGGGGGAATTCATGATGAAATTAGCATGAATTTAATCAATCAGTGGTAAAGACAAACAAAGCAGGGGTTTAATGAAAATTAATAGCCTTGCCGAACTGGGGAAAAAAGCCTTAAACAACAACTCATAAACTGAGCTTAGTTGTTCAAGGGAATATCTTTCAGCTTTTCTTTAATTTTCCTACTCCTGACAAAAAGTCTTTGTTCTGTAAACTCTCAGTTCTTCTCAAATTTACAGAAATTATGTCAATTAATATGCAAAGGTGAGCAAGTTAAATAACTACAGTACAATTTGCAAAGACGTTACTTGTTGCAAATGTTTTCCATCTATCACATGCTCGAGTCCCTTGCATATAAGAACCCTGGAGAAACTAACTATATAAATCATTGGGCATAATACAAATAAAGTTGGTTTCAATGAGACTTGAGGATGCTTAACTTTATCTGAATTGTATCTAATGTGTCATGACAGAAACTGGGTCATTTGAAATCACTCTCTATACACATATCCACAGAGCAACTTTAGGAGGGCCCAAGGGCTTGGGCATGCTCAGTAAGATTTGAGACATTGTTTTTCCTTTTGAAAAGCAGCCTTTTCTCCCACACTGCAAACCACTTTAAGAACTCTCCTGAGTTCAAAAGTGGCTTTCCTTGTGGCATGGAAACTGCTGTTACTGTGTCAAAAGCTTGAGCCCAGGTCTACCCTTTACTCCAAAGGGCGGGTAGACCTGGCCTCCTAATGCAGTAGCATGCTAAAGGCAGGAGTGTGGGAGTAGTCTCCCCCGGGTCAAATACTCTAGGAGGTACACCACTGCATACAATGCAACTATCATACTGGAAACAACGATAATGATGTCCTGAAAGACTGTGTTTCCAAATAATATATGTTTTAAAAGAACACAACTGAATACCCGCAATACAGTTGCATTTATAATTCATTGTTCTTATCGAAACACTGCACTCTTAATGAGCCAAGTTGTTTCTGTATTAGCTTTGTTTTGATTTCCATATATTTATTCTAAGGATGCTATTGAGCTATAGGTGCTGACATATGTCTCAGTAGACTCCAAATAGATCTCATGTAATGAAGCTATCCCTTGAGCCACGAAGCTTGGAAAAAGATGGTCATCCCTAACACAAAATAATAATACAAAAAGAGATTTCATTCTAGCCTGTGTCAACCTATTATTCTGACATGTTTGAACTATTGTACTGAACATCCAGTTTATGAGCGGAAGGCAAAATAATCAAGTTAGCCCATTAAAGGCAACAATTATATTAGGACATAAATAGGGACTGCAAAGTTATCATCTGAGAAACATGCAGATTAATGCCATCTTGCATAATGCATCGTGCATTCACTCTTCCAGAAGATGTAAGAGCACTGCAGCCACTTGCCAAGTTTCATCCTAATGTGCCATGGGGTGAATGGAGACCCTAAACTGTCACACCCTATTTAAATCATACATGTTGGAGAAAAGCTACTTCAGTTGCTTCACATATTAAATTACTATTACTTTACTCATATTTCTTTATGGACAAGCTACAAACCCAAATTAATTATTAAAGAAGGAAGTGGTTTTTGAAGGGAACATTATTTCTTTCTCTGGATAAAACAGAGCCTAAATATGACACAGTGGGAAGTAACAGTTGCGAATAAAATACGGAAATAAAGACTTGCAGTACAGGAAAGACCCCCATATTATTATTATTTCAACTGCCATTTTATAGGGTCTTCATCAGGAAGTTATAGGCCTTTTTATCCTTGGGAACAATTCAGGGACTTTCTTCTGCCTAAGTCAGAGGTTCCCAAAGTGGGAGGCGCGACTCCCAAGTGCATCATGGAATGCAGCCAGGGGCGTCGCATTAGTCTTTTAATTACCACATATCCTTGCTTGCAAGAGAGACATTTAGGCAAAAACAAAGACCTGGAAAACCTGCCTCTTCACATTCAAAGTTCACTTCAAGAGACTTCAGGTTTGCAGCCAGCACCACATTTTGTTTTAACAGCAGTGAGCAGAGAGCCTTGCTTATTTTCATCAAAGAACAATTAACAGCTCAATAGATAAGCTAAGCACTTTGAGATTCGCTGCAGCTTGAGGCTCCCTGCAAACTGAAACAAGTGCTGGAGGCAGCATTCCATTTATTGCAGGTTTGCAAATTGGTAAAATATTGTCTTACTGCTGAATGTTTTTAAGAAAGCTTTAAAGACTTTGATTTCTCACTCTGTGATTAAGAGAGGTAGAAGAGGCATAAGTAAGTTGCTTGCTGTTGAGTGAGCTGTAGAAATGTCTACCTTGTTTAATTAAGCCAGAGGAAGGAGGCGGCAGCTGCTATGTTTTTTTGGTTGATTAATTATTAGGATCTTTCTCCTTCCTCCTTTTTGATCCACCTCTAAGTTAGTTTCCCACTCTATTTGCTGGGACAACCCCCCCCCATTGGAGACTGCTGGGCAGTATAAGAATTTTTTTCATCTTGCAAGGATGCTACATCTTTTTTTGATCTTCAAAGATGCTACCTATAGGAGCTTTCTCTCATGCAACTGGGGTGGGGCATGACCAATGAAAAGAAATGACCTCCCTGCCATGCTTTGATGTTTCTCTTGCCATGAATAGGACTAACGCAGACGACATCAGTGCCCTCTACCAGGCCTGCCAAGGGAGGGAGGGCAGCATCCCAAACCCACCCACCCCCGTGCACTCCTGGCTTAGCTGCTGCTCAGCAGAAGCATGGAAAATCCACTTTAGGGCTCGTTTTGGGAATATACATATATATATTAGAAAGGGTGCCTCTGAGCATGTAAAGAGTGCCTGTCTCTTCAGTGCACTTTAATGGGGAACTATGGCTAATGGTGAGGGAGGTCAAGGGAGGCGCGAGTCCAAAACGTTTGGGAACCACTGGCCTAAGTCTTACTGAAAAGAATAGGACTTATCCAAGAGACTTGGGAATGGGAAATTCCCAGTGGCTTGAGCTGCTCCTCTGATGCCACAGAACACAGCAGTGTCGTAGCGAAGAGGTAAGGCCCTGCCAGGCAGCAGAGGGTTGGGTTGGGAATTCCAAGGGATGGGGTGGGATTAGAGGATCAGGCCTGGAAAGGGGAAGGGATCAGCGGAGGCCTCCTTCACCATATCTAATTCCCCCTTCCCAGGCATGTTGGGCCTTACACGGGCCTCTTAAATGTATGTCAACAAAACTGCTGCCATGCATTCAAGGCCCATCGGGGTGGCTGGCACATTACTCACAGTAAAGGAACAAATGTCCCTTTACCCTGAGGGAGCCACCAACTGTGCCAGGGCAGGCCCAATCCTGCATAGGATGCAGTGGGCGCCTTATGTGCATGTATGCCTTACGCCCGCATGCTGCTAGACAAGATTGGGATGTAAGTTACCTGTGCCTGTCCAAACAGAGCTAGCTATTTATTTATTTATTTATTTATTTATTTCTGTATTTATATACTGCCTTTCTTATGCTCAGTTTGCTCTTCAGATGTTGATCTTTACAATATCATTCTATATAGAACCCTTGAACTCCAGATGTTTTCCTTCCACGGTGTAGTCACCTCCACTTAGCTGCAGAACACAAGCCTCGAGCTTTTCACAGGCAGCCACAAATCATGCCAAACAGGGCATCCTCCAGTTGTCATCGCTCCATCACTGACATTCTCAGCATTCTAGTCTGTTCTTTCACCATGGCATGCAACAGCGACTCCTCTCTGCCGCCAAGAGTCAGTCATGACAGCTTATCAGTGTCTTCCTGGCATGAAAATGGGCTGCTCCTGCTTATCTTCCACCAGTCTTCAGGCAGTACAACCTCAGGACCACACCTCCTACTAAATTTATGAGTATTCTTTCATCCAAAATAACTTAAAGCTCTGTGTATCTGATCTTAAACACTGACTTTTCATGTTCTCTTATATTCCTTAATAACATCTGTATTCTTTTGGAAAACTCTGTCTAGTGGCTGTTAGCCTACTGTTAGCCTAATTAGAGGCACTTTGAGGTTCTGCTAGCTAGACAATGGCCCCAAAACGGTCATACACTACATTTTGATCTCTCACATTATAAATTCTCCAATTCAGTTGAATTCTTGGACTGGCAGACCTGGGCCTGAGACCATGCGTGTGCATGCATACACATGTATTGGCAGACACCTGTGCGTGTGTATGAGAGCGTTGTTGACAACACATTGTGCTATGGCTGCATAATTGTGTGGAAGGGCAGTTGTCCAAACTATTTTTCAGCATCTGAATGAAATACTAATTCATACATTGAGGAGCAGTTCAGATGAACCATCCCCATGCAATTATGCAACCGTGAGATGGAAAGTGGGCTATTTGTTATGAGATCTATAGCATGTAACTTAGAAAGGAAGAACCATACAATTGACATAAAGTAAGCTTTGCTTTTTTCCTCTGCCATATTTCTGAGATAGTTCATTATGGTTGAGTCTCATACACAAGAAGCAAAAGAGTCCATGTACTTGTAATGAATTGATTAATGAATTTCCATGGCAAACACATACAAGGAAGAATGTATATAGATTAAAACACGACTTCTGCAAATGCATAGGAATGAAATGGGAAGAGAAAATGTCATACTCAAAAAGTCCTTGCATAAGCCTTAGTTCAGTAATCAGTATAATCAATTATCACAAGTTCCTAATTAACCCATAGCAAATTGTTGCTGACAGTAATTAAAATCTGTCCTTTTGACACATGCATTCATGCACTATTGTTTAGAGTTCAAAGTGGTTATTATTGAATTGTATCAGCCCCATTAATTATCGTCTACTGTATTTGGCTTCACTCTGGCAAATCTTTGTTAATTGCCATGTTTACAGTTGTTATTTTTTCCTAATATACTATGTATGACTATGGGGGGGGGAGTATTTTTTTTCTAATACAGTTATGCTATATGCAGTTTTCACCCATATTATAGGAAACATTGGTGCTAACTACTCTAAAACATACAGCTTCAGTATTAATAACTTTTAAATCTTCACTAACGGCCCAATCCTAAGAAGGGCCTATGACAGTGGATCTTGTGATAAATTCACAAGAGGTAGATCTTGGTGGCAAGAGCACACGCCACAACCTATCCCCCATTTCTAACTTGCCCTGCCCCTGACCTCTCCTCAGACTTATGTCAGCTACATAGTTGATGTGGGTCTGAGGAGACCCATAGGCAGCCAGAAGGCCTTCCGGTCACCCTCCCCACCGACATGCTCCATTGGCAAGGCTGAATGCTAATATACTGTGACAGGGGAAAAGGATTGGTCTCTAAGATTCCAGTCTGAACTGCCATACACCTTGAACAATTCAACTTTAGTTAATTACATTATCTGTGTTGTATGGGAAAAAAAAACTTGCTACAACCTGCAAGTGAATCATTATATAAAGCGGTAATTTTAAATTAAATTTTATCTTCATTATAGTGATATATGATAGTTATTTGAGCTCTGCAAATGTTTGCTTCAGGTTATGTTGTTTGTATTAACCCTATTCTGAAACACCATCCTCAAAACTTCCTTCCTTGTAAGACTGACATAAGACAGTCTTTGTCATATTAGATGGTTGATTAGGTTACTTACTAGCCAATACGATCTCCCACCATTGGTGACAATGCAGTCGTGCCAATGGGGTATGTGATGCATCCAATGGTGGGGGGGGGGAGCGATATGGAGGCCTTAGAGAGGTAAGGAAAATATTTTCCTTACCTCCTGATAGTCTATGGGTAGCCTATGGGTATCCTGATAGTCTATGGGTCTCTTTGGGCCTACATCAGGTATACAACTGGCGTAAATCCGAGAAGAAAAAAGGGGAGGAACTGGGCAAAGAAGAGGGGATAGGATCCTGGCACATGCCAGTGCCTGTGGGATCCACCTCCCCTACCTTGATCTGCCCCCTGCCCTCCCCCAGTCTTCCCTGAAGCTCCCCTCGCCCTTCCCTTCCCCACCCACAACACACCCCTGCCACTGTCTTACTGGGAGCAGCACAGCTTGGGATCCATGATGGTGTGGGTCTGACGTTGCTGCCACTTTGCAGTGGTGGCTCAGACTGGCCCAGGAGTGGTGCAATCTTCAAGCCATCACTGGGCCTTTTGCGACATCAGAACACTGTCGCAAAAGGCCCATAGGATTGGGCTGTTGGCCCAGGCTCTGTCATAGTGTTCTAGCTGTAGTACCGTCCACTCTGCAGGAGACACTTTCAACTGATAGATTCATCCTGCTTGCGTGTACTACTCACCCAGGTTGTTATTCTAGATTTGATGACAAAACTGGAGGATCAAATGACAGTTTGAGATTGTGATTGGGTGGTCAGTGGTTTCATATGCTACTGTGCTAAGATTGTGCTGCAGCATTTGACACAACCCAAGCTGTATACATTTTTAAAATGGTGGTAGTAGTTTCTGAATATCTCGTATCTAAGATGAACCAGAAAATTCCAAAATATAGTGTAAGTGTCAAACCAAGCCATATAATCTTAGTATCACCATTATCAATCACCATCCCAACCTAGCTCACAATGAGTGCAAGTAACCCCACAGATGGAAATAAAACAACCTTTGCTACAGTAACCGAAAGCCATCATACAACAAGCTATGATTTTTTAACACCATTTTTTCTGACTGGATATAATTTTTCCTCCCATGAAGAATCTCCTCCTGTTGCTCATTGGTTTGCCAGTGTCAGTCAGTGGTGCTTGCACAGCATGCAAGTTAAGATAATTTATCTTTCCTTTTTATATGAAAAAGCTACACAAAGTTACATAACTCATGGTTTGATTATAATGAATTAAATAGATGGTTGATATTCACAGAAAAATGTCTTGCTATTCCAAGAAATGATAAACAATACCCAATTTTCATTAAGTTGATTACAGTGCTGTCTGCCTTTCTCAGTTCTTACACACAGCACAATCCTGACTAGGATCCGGCCGGCGGCCCATGGCTGTCCACTGGATCCTGTGCACTGGCAACCGGGTGGGAGGTCTACTTGGAGAAGGAGATGCTCGTCTCTTTCCTCGAGTGTAATCGGGGCCAAGCCCTATCGGCCTCCTCGGATTTCTGCCAGCTATTTTTGCTGGCGGAAGTAGAGGAGGCCGCATAAAGGCCCTGGCACCTGGTGGGGGTCAGGATACGGCCAAAGGGCTGCCTGGGCCAATGGCCACCCTCCCCCGCCCGGCCACCCTCCCCGTCCCGCGAACTGCCCCCCCACCCGCTGGATCCGTACCTGCCAGGTCCGGCAGCGGCCGGGGAGCTCCGTCATCAGAGCAGGGGAAGCCGGCCGCTTTGCTGGCCTTCCCTGCTTGAAAGTAGTCGCAAATGTGCTTTACGACACGTTTGCGACTATTCCTGGCACCGGAACACGCGTTCCAACGCCGGAGTTTTCGGCAGGATTGGGCTGACAGTGTGTTAGTCTGGCTATAACAGCATATTCATCTATCTTATTTTCCTCATCTACTATTGTGGATATCTTCATAACCACCAATATGTGCTATATGTGATTTTAGCTACTGTTATCATGTAAGATGTATATATGTTCTTAATAACTCCTCTGTAAAGTTTTCAGGTAAGTCAATACAAATATCAGATTCACATGTATCCTAACTCTTTTCAGACAAACTAACTGTGAACAGCATTCAGAATTAAATGAATGAGAGCATACTGATAAGCCACGCCCTCCATCACTGGTGTGTTTATAATCCCTCACCCCACTCTCCTCATGGAAAGCATTTGTCTGAAGAAGCAAACACTCTCCATGGGGAGGCAATACCCATGTGATCTGTAATGCTGAAACTTCAGCAAATTCACATATATCCTGAGGATTTTGTATATTGCTCTTCTAATAGTGCAAAGTTGCTTAGTGGTTAGGCATGCTCATCAAATTATACAATGTTCCTAGCCCATGTTTTTATTTCTAACATAGTACACCATATGCCAGTCATCTAATCATTGTTTTGTAACAGTTACTTAAATTAGTACAGAATGATGTTATTCCTATATGTCCATATATTTGCCGTCTTGAAATATGTACAGTGGCCCAAATCTTGTGCCCAACAAATCAATTTTTCATATGTACTGTTTCACAAAGATATTCCAGCAACAATAATGCTTTTTATTGTCTGCTATTATTTTCTCAAATTTGATTAATACTCTCAGCTGAAAATGTTGTACTGATAACCATCTTTTGGATCTTAACTTCCTCTGATACAAAAACTAAAGAGCCTTTCATCATTCATAATGCTTTTGACTTCATTGTATATATTTAATTGGTTATTATGTATAAAATTTATAGAGCTATATATTTTTCACCATAGATCAAGGCAGGCAATAGCCGCACTAAACACGGAATCAACAACAAATGTTGATAAATTGTGCAACCCTGGTGTACACACTGGTGTTCTTAACAAGAAGAACATCTTAAGACTTTTTAGAATTCAGAAAAAACAAAACTTGAGTTGGTTATTCCATAATTGTTCCTAATATGATGCTTGAATTTTCTCCTGAAACAACCTAAGGGTTACTACCTCAAAATTTGTTTTACAGCCCAGTTCTATCCTTCCCCCCTCCCCCCCTTCTGATGCAGCTGCACCAAAAATGAGCACGATGTATCAGGAGGGGGGCAGGAGGCTTCAGAGGTAGTCTGACCATATCCAAAAAGGGACAGGGTGCCTATACCTTTAACCGTTGTAAGAAGAGGGAATTTGGGCAGGTGTAGCTTGTTGCAACCTTCCATGATGAGCTGCACCTGCCCACATGCCAATGGTTAAAGGTATAGACACCCTATCCTTTTTTGGATATGGTCAGCCTATTCAAAAGGGAAAGGCGATTCATAAGCCTCCCGCTCCACAATGAGTGTCCTCGAACCTGAGCCAGCTCTGTAGCTGTTGCAAGTCCAAGGAGAAAAAAAAGGGGTGGGGAGGCTGCTAAAAGTGGGGACAGGATCTGGCGTGCATCATCGCCGCCAGATCCACCCCCTACTGCAGCCTCCCCACCCCTGTTCCTCTTCCCTCCCCGCCCAGTTTCACCCCCACTGCTGCTTTACCTGCTCCGGTGGCCACGGAGGGAACCGGCAACAGTCGTGCAGCACTGCCACCTCTTGCAGCAGCAACCCCATAATGGCCGCTGACAGCACTTTGCATGCTGTTAGTGGCTATTTTGCAAAAGCAGAGCAGAGGCATCGTAAGGGGGGGTGCCTTGGTGCCCAGGGCCCCAAGTGGTGCCCAGGGCGGAATCGCGGGCTCAGGAGGGCGAAAACTTACCTTCTTTGCAGCAGGGACGGTCACGTTTCGGCCCTCCCGCCCGCCCTTGCGTCCAAACGGCTCCAAATACAAGTAAAAATAGCGGGGGGTTGTTCGGTGGCGAGGCATGAAGTCACGCACCCGCCCATGTGGGGCGGCGACGCGTCACGTGGGGGCGGTGTCACGTCGGCGGCCCCCCCACGTGGGGGCAGAGCAACACCACTGAGCAGACGAGTCTTCCGCTCTCACAACTTGCTGCAGCCGGCAGCCCAATCCTGGATAGGATTGGGCTGCCCGGCAAGTAAGAAATTTTGTGTGATACTGCGATATTATATTTAAGCACTGAGGCTATTGCTAGTTTGGCAGCACTTGACCCATCCTACTACACCAACATGCGATCCTGAGTCAACTTGCAGTACCACAGATCATTGCAATGCTGTTCTACTAGTCAACAGCTACTTCACTCCATCCTAAATACTTATTTGGCCATGCAGCAATTTATAGCATCAGGACCAGCATTTCAGCAGCCCTTGTGAAGTGGGTGGGTTTTAGAGTAGCATTCTGCAGAACCAGCTTGTTTCGTGAGTCAAGACATAAGAGATGGAAGACACACTGACGCTAATTCAGAGGAAAATACAGTTGCATCGTGACAAGTCAGGTTTCACTCTCATTAGCAGCAAATGCAGAGAAGATTGAACTGTCACTAGAACTGCCTGACTCCTTTATTTGTTTGGTTTCTAATGGAGGACATGCAACACCAGTACCAAAATCTCTTTCATGCTAATGTCCTTCAGCTCATACTCAATGCACCAGGACCCTGTAATGTATGGCATAAGAATAAATGAAACTGCTGCTGAGCATAATGCAGTGGTTCTCAAACTTCCCACCACCACAACCCATTTGTTTGTTCTCTGGCAGAGGGCGCCGCAACCCACCTTCCACTGTGGGCCTCAGAAGGTCTGTGGAAGCAACTGGAAGTCACTTTCATGAAACCGGAAATGACTTCTGGTTGCTTCTGGAGGCCTTCTTTTTGACATTGGTCTGTAAGCTCCCACAGGTGCCACATAGATAGTTACACCTTGTTCAAACTCAAAGCATCTCCATACGGCACTGGACCATGTCATATCTGCTCCTTTAAATTCAGCAGCTGGATTAGACCGTATCAGTTTTATCAGAATATGTTGGCATTTCAACTGTTCCTCCTCTCCTTTGTCTTCCTTCTATTATTATTTTTGTTTTCTAATGCCATCTAGGTAAATAGTGCTTATTTTTAAATATTTATATCCTGCCTTTCTATATCCACACAAACATCAACAAATGTTCTCAAATGTCCACACACTCATCAAATGTTCGTTCTTAATCTGTGTGTATTACATCTGTTTTTGTAAGTGAATGAGAATAAAATACACTTGTTTCCTTTATATGCATGTAGTTGTAACAATTACCTCTGCCATAACTGCAGGAACCTTATGCTCATAAATAGGGGCTGGTTACACCCATTTCAAAATGGGAACAATTGTCGTTATTTCTCCGAGACCCCAATCCTATTGGGGCCTTGCACTGCTGGAACTATTTTTACTTCTGGCATGCTTCCTGATCAACCCCCCCCCCCAAAAAAAAAAACAATGGATGCAGCATGCACTCCACCAGCATGGCTGCATCCACGCCAATGGTGGGGGATAGGATTAGCAGTTACTCTTACAAATAGTGCTGGATAAACTGATAGATTTGGCAAGTATTATCCCACTAATTTACCATCCTCAATTTTTGCCTGAATTCTCGAACATTTGTTAGTGTTTCCAAGACTCTTAATAGCCTAGTTTTCTGAATTTGAGCTTACACTGTGTTTCTTATTGTCATTCAACTTGATGTAGGTTGAATTTGCATTTTTCTTTGTTAAGCTTGAGTGCTGTCTTCCTGATTCTACTCACAACTACTCGGAGAGTTTCTTCGTGATGCTCCTCTACTAGTGACCCAAATACTAAAATGTCATCTATAAAACAACAGCATTCCTGATGTCCTTTAGCAACTCAGTCATTTGCCTGTGGAAAATCTCAAGGGCAACGGTGACCCCAAATAGTAATATTTTAGAGCAGTATTGCAGACTCTAAGTGGTGTTATAAAATTGGTTATTTTGCCTTTCCTTTCAGCTACCAGAAATTTCCAAAATATTCTAGATCACGGGTTCTCAACCTTTGAAGGCCCGGGTACCCCCTATCACAGTCCAATTTTCTGAAGTACTCCCTGCTAATTAATTGGATTAATCAATTAAATAATTAGGTAATTGTTAAACAAAAAAAGTACTAAAACAATTTTAAATGTGAAAAAATGCCTTATTTAACTCTCTCTCTCTCTCTCTCTCTCTCTCTGTAAGAGAGAAACATGCAAGGATCTCTTTTTTTCTCCAAGTCACACTTCCCAAAATCAGCTCCTCCCTCCCCCACCCCACCAAAGTATTTTCAGAAGTACAAAAATAAGCCCAAAACCAAAATCAGAGAGACAGAAGGTTTCCAAAAATAATTACAATTTAAAATTCATATTAATTAACACTTAATTAGCTGCTGATGGGGCAGATAAGGGACAGGGCTTGGTGTACCCCCAGCAAGAGGTCCACGTACCCCTAGGGGTACCCGGACCACAGGTTGAGAACCTCTGTTCTAGATTTACCCAATTTAAAGAACCTTTGGAAGAAAACCACCTAGTGTTGGAAAGAATTTCTCTAACCACTGCCACATTCAGGTTTTTTAATAAATTGAAATTCCTATTTTTCTTTATCACGGGTACCATCAGTACTCCATACTGTTATTTTCTCAATTATGCCCATTTTTTTTTCACCTTTCTCAATTCAGCATCTTCCTTATAAACTAAAGGAACAGGAATTAGCTTGGTGAATGCAAATTGTATGGTTCAACATTAGAGCTGAGACAGAATATCTTCTTAGACCTCTTTTGGCAAAAATTGGGGGTTGTGGGTAGCATAAAAGGTTTCAACGGAAGCTTCCTTCCACTCACTCACATTTCATTGCTATTTTCTGGTTGTTTGGTGGGGGTTGCTCTTGTTTGCTGGTAGGCACCATTTCTATCAGATTCCAGAGAGAGGCAGGAAACATTGCCTTCACTCTGATATGGCTTCATGTTCATGTCAGTGCCAGATCCCACCTGGGATCATTGCAAAACATGAGATTAAAAGCTTCCTCAGATTGTATAAACCCATACAGATATGGGTTTTTGTATAAGCCCATACAAAAACAAATGTGGCTTTGCTTAAAATATCAAAATCCTTATTGAAAGCTTATCTTCCATACCAACTAATTATTTAAAAGGTCTTATAAAAATTTTGATCATATAAAGAAATCATCATATAACACACATATGCACACCATATATCTTTTAACAGGTCTTCAACCTGGTTTGTCAGCTGCACTTTGATTTGTGATCTCTTGATCAAATACAGTTTAATCAACTTCATATTCTCTCAAATCTTAAACAAACACTTTCTTCATAGGTTCTGCCTTGTTTTTTTTTCCCCAGTGTCTCCCATATATATTCTAGCTGAAGTTATAAAAAATAAAACAATGTCATATTTGTGGGATGGATTATTAATATTGATCAAGAAAATGATTAGGTCCACTGGTAACCTATATAATGCCAAACATATCAAAACTAGTTTCCAAAGATTCTCTTTCAGGGTCTAAGGTCTCCAAAGAAAAAAGTGACTTTGGATTTCTATTACTGTAATTACTTCTGTTAGTGTCTTTGTACAAGAGACTGATGCAAAATACCATATTGTCCTGAGTATAGGCTGCACTTTTCTCCCCAAGGCAAGTCTTTAAGCTAGGGGTGTGGCCTACAATCAGGATGTTGCCAAAAAAAACCAATAAAAATACCTTTGAAACTACAAAGCCAAGCCTCTCTGACTCTACTGCAGCCAGAGAATGCTTGGAATGTTGACCCTTTGCAGTTTCAAAGGTAAAATAGGGCAAAGCCCTGGGTCCTCCTTGCTTACCATTGTTCTTGCAGCTCTTAATCACTTCCACATTTTCGAGCCTTAAGCTGCCTTGCTATTCAGCCTGGCCATTATCAGCAGCCTGGTGATAATTAAGCCCTCTAGCTAGCCAGCCTCAGCAAGCAGTTGAAAAAATTAACCCTTAAGTTCCAGCCCCAAGACGCTGTGGAAACCAAGATATTTATTGATCCTGCGACTTGAAAGTTATTGAGCTTGCCACTTAAGAGAGTGCTATATCTTGCTCCTGCATAGGCTTACCATATCCAAAGGGAGACAGAGTGCCTACATTTAACCATTGGAATTTGGGCATGTGCAGCTCATCATCATGGAAGGGTGCAACAAGCTGCACCTGCCCAAATTCCAAAGGTTAAAGGTAGGCACTCTGTCCCCCTTTCGATCTAGAAACGCTACTTATACTAGGGTGCCCAGATTCAATAAGGGACAGGGTGCCTATGCCTTTAACTGTACTAAAGCTGTACTGTTCTACTAATGTGTATATTTTCTTTAACTTAAAAAAAGTTAAAACTTTATTTTTTAAAGAAATAGCACCAAACTTTAAGGGTGCGGCTTATAATCAGGAGCGCCCTATACTCGGGACAATACAGGTATCTATTATTATTATTATTATTATTATTATTAACAGTAGTATTTATATACCGCTTTTCAACAAAAAGTTCACAAAGCAGTTTACAGACAAAATCAAATGATTAAATGGCTCCCTGTCCCCAAAGGGCTCACAATCTAAAAAAGATGCAGAAGACCACCAGCAAACAGCCACCAGAAAAGACACTGTGCTGGGGTGAAAGGGGAGCAGTTGCTCTCCCCCTGCTAAATATAAGAGGAGCACCAATTGAAAAAAGTGCCTCTTGCCCAGTTAGCAGGGGTGAAACCAGTTATCTAGGTTTTTCTTACACATGACATTGAACTTTTTTGGCTGATACCCACCTTGGGTTGTAGTGTTTCCCACACCTTGTACATCATGAGAGAAACCAGTGCTGAGCATTTCTAATTATTGATTTTGGGGGGTGAGTAGATGGTTTCTCTTGTTGGGATTCCATTTTTTTTAACAGCTCCTCAGTTAATTTCTAAACATTTCTGATTTCTATTCTGAATTATTTTTAAAGATTTCAGAATGCTTTGCCGTTTTTATTGCAGTCTGCCTTCCATTTGCAGACTTGCAGAAAGTCTTTTGTCCAGAATGTCTGTCATTCCTCCCTCTCTAATATGTGCTTCCTTTTTGTTTCCAAAAAATAAAAAAAAATGCTATGTCATACTATTCTCTCACAAAGGATTTCACTGACTCTTCGGGATTTTAAACACTATAGAAGAACCAGGTCCTTATAAGCCATATTACACTTAGAGATATAAAGTGCTTATCACGCTTGGCCAGCACCTCTACATAATTGTTCTTAGGATTCTTCTGAGTAAAGGTGAAGGAACTGAGAATGCAGTCAGTTTCCTGTCCATGGCATGGCATGGGATTAGAAAATGAACCTCTTCTTCTTCCTTTTCCTTGTGAAGTTTTGTTACTATGCAAATCTTTCCTTCCAGTCAGGCCATTCGGGTGTCTGTCAAAGTTACAACTTTCTGGAACTGAAAACTTTGTCATGGCAAGGAATTCTTGCAACTTTTAAGGCCAATTCTTCTGACAACATGTCAGGTTATCCTTGAGAAGAGACCAGACCAAAATGTATATGGAGCTGAATAATAGATGTACAGTAAAGAACAGCACTTAGAGCAAAACTACATGTGACACTGAATCTGTCATTGATAAATAGGCTTAACCAGGTAGTGGAAACCTGGGACCACGGCACGTGGCTAAAAGCGGGTTGACACTTTTTCCCTGCATCATCTTTGCATCAGAAATTGTCCTTTAAAGCAGCAATTTGCCCCACAAAACAGCAAATATGGGGAAATAGCATAAGGAAAACAACCCTCCCTATATGCCCCAGTCCTAGGAAGATCCCCTCGGGTAATGTTTTGCTATAAAAGGACATTTTCTGGACCCTTCCTGGTTAGGCCTGTCTATCAGTGACAGGTTTAAGAATAAATAACATGTGTAGACTAGTTTGGCTCGTAGATTGCTGCCTGCGTAGTGGTCGACATCTTGCAACCTATGCTGGAAAAGCAACCTTACAATTAAAGCACGCATTACTTCAACATGTGTGAAGCAGGCCTTCACTTGGCACCTTTTCCATTTCTGAAAAATGCATGCTGACACTATTGTTTTAAAAGATCATTACTGTCATATTATTTGCTGCCAAGTGTTATACGCTTTCGCAATGCAAAATTAATACTGTATTTAACTCAGGATAATTTGCTCAGTTTGCTGCAGATGGTGTTCTTAAAATCACTTGATACTGAGAGAGTACTGAGCAGCCATATCCGCTTATTAACACTGCCAGTCTAAAGGGAATATTCTTTGCAGTTCTGTAAGTATATAAAACAGGTCATCATATGGCAGTTAAGGCACATGAGTCAAAGGTGACATATGTCTGAGGAGACCCATAGGCAGCTCCTGGGCAAACTCTCTGTAAATCAACAAAACAAGTCTTAGAGCACAATCCTATGCATGTCTACTCATAAATAGTTCCTATTGTGTTCAGTGGGGCTAACGCCTAAGACAGTGCATATAGGAAGGCAGCCCAAGGCCCCAATCCTACCCCACCCTCACCAGCGCTGATGCAGATGTGCCACAAAGGCACGCACTGCATCCAATGGTGGGGGAGTGACCCAAGGGAAAACGGGAGGTACCGGTGAGTAAAAATTACTTTTACTCAGTTATGAGGTGGTAAGTAAAAATTATTTTTACTTACCTCCATATAAACCATGGAGCTGCCTATGGGTATCCTCAGACATATGCCACTTCTTTTGGTGATTACACAGGAAGTTTAAACAGGAAGCTGCCTTATACTCAGTCAGACCATTGGTCCATCTAGCTCATTATTGTCCACACTGACTGGCAGCTGCTCTCCCCAGGATTTCAGAGAGGAGTATTTCCCAGTATTACTGGCAGAAGGTGTTGATGCGGAAACCTTCTACATGTGAAGTGCATTCCACTGAGCTATAGACCCTCTCCATTCAAAGTATGTTCTGGGGCTGACAGGGACTACTAGATTAACAGCCCAATCCTGCCTAAGATGCCTAAAGGGATGGCTGCTGCATCCTAGTAGGGATGCAGGCTATACTGGCGTAGCCTGGGCTCACCTCAAGGGAAGGGGTCCCCTTCCCCCGGTGTAAGTGCCAGAGGCCCGAATGGGTCTCCTCATTTGTGCGCCAGCTCTTTAGCATCATGCCGATGCCGCTTACACAAGAGGAGTCGCAAAAGTGCCGTAACGTCTTAGGCTGGAAGAGCGCTCACTCCACCGGCCTATGTTTGCGCAGGATTGCGCTGTTAATTAAACCCTGAGATAGAGGCTACCTCCTTGAGGTCCGCTTTCACATCTGACAGCAACAACATACCCTAAAATGAGAATACAATTTGGGCAAGCAGACCTATACGGTGAAAAAGATAGCACAGGGTATGAGTTGCTTCAGAAATGCAATGCGATTTTGCCACACATTAACCTTAATTTAATGGCCCTATAAAGTGAATCTCATCTACAGCATCTGCATGAGGCTCAGTTAGGAATCAATATAACTCACAATTATTGTGTTAAAAACTTCCCACAGAAAAGGGGGGGAGAATAATAATTATTCAACTGATAGTGATCCAAAACATGAGCAGAATTGCATTAATCATCAAGATTTGGTAATTGTAGCTGTGACATGCAGACAGAACTATGCAGGATTAAAATGTTGATCTGAGCAGGTAAAAACTATGCAAATCCACTCTACACGTTCAGTGACATATAGACCACTGATTCTAGCATAAGCTCACATATGAAGACTCAGTGAAAAGGGGGGGGGGAAATCCTGTGTGACACATGGGAACTGGCAAGGATCACATAATAAGAGGGAAATGCGCTGCAAGCAATATGAATTAAAAGCATTATAAACATAACTGAGATCGCTTGAAATGCAGACACAGCCCAAAGGGACATGGCACAAGGGACAAGTCCAACAAAAACACACAAACTCCTCTTGACCCTCATTGAATACTGCACTGTGAAAATGGCTATGCAGGTTTGATGGCTGTTATCATTTCACAGATTTCATGTACCAGTTAAAAAACGTCAGCAACATTTTTAAATTTTAAGCATGTGTGCACGTGCACACACACACACACATACACACACACACGAAAGAGATTACACTTAACTCTCCCAAATCCCTACACAGGATTATAACTGAAATTATAAGCCCCCCCCCCCCCCCGCGAACATGCTTCATATTCAACAACCAAGAAACATGGAACTTGTTCTGTCAATCTAAGGGAACTTTAGGCATCCTTTCAAATACTGGACCATTATGAAATATGGAAAATTATTTTTAAACCAGACGGGCTATGCAAAAACACTTTATATGGCACAGAAATCAATTGTTGATTTTAAACATTCCACTGGGCTCACTGGCGTCACTGCAGGGGGGCAGAGCTCTAAGTTCCGCCGCAGTCAGACCTTCATGTTGCTTTTAACCTTTCGTATCAAGCATTTTCCTGTATTCTTTATCCACAATACAGTTGGCCCTTCTTATCCGCAGGGATTTGGTTCTCATCTGCAGATGTGAAGGACCCACTGTACACTGAAGGACCCATTGCACTATAAATGTTCCACATCATATGCTTTCCAGCATCCCACCATAGTACGGAAGGCATATAGAGAACTTACTGAGTCTTTCCCCCTCCCCAGCAATGCAAGGTAATGATGAGATGACAGCAACTTCCAGTGATGCCATCACCATCACTCAGGCTACAACTGTCCCATTTCATACATTCCACTTATGACCTACATATCTTTAGCCCTCCTCCATTTAAATTTGCCACCCAAACCTGCCGTGTTCCTTCATGTTCACAAATACACTACGACCCATTGTTCTTGATTTCCCCAATTTACAATACCAGTCACTGCTATTTGTACCGTCCAAGAAAATCTGAAAACCAACACTGCTATTAAACTTCAGTATTATTCAGATTAAAGTAATGTCATATTATCTTGCATCAGTTTGAAAGATCCTTCAAAAACTTTGTACAAATAATCAGCCAAAGCACTATCCCAATACCCCAATATTTCATTTGTAGAAACGGGTCTTGATTGTACTTTTGCCTAGTCTGAAAAAGAATTGATTAGCAGTGTCCTCATCTGCTTGCCTTAAGACATTGTACCGTGATCCTTTCCCACAACTTCATTACATGGTTCATTAACTTTAACACCTTTATAATTTCCACATTCCTCGGTATCTTGCTTGTTCTTAAAAACTGGTACTAAAGAATTACCCTGCTGTGCTTCAGAAATCCTCATTCCTTATTAAAAAATCAAACACAGGAGTATTGTTGAGGGTCCCTATGACATTTTTCTCTCCCTCTGCAGCATGCACGCCATGTGCAAAAGTACTTTACTGTTACTCCATCACATTAGCAGCCCAGCTGAGCATATATCTGAATTTCAACCCAATCCTATCTAGGCCTTAGCCTGACAGAACTCGCACTCCATCAGTGCAAGGCCCGGGGCCGCTGGTGTGGTAGTCACTGTGACTGTGGGACCTCCAGCACAAAGGGCTGGCAGCCCCCAGCGCTTGCAACAACCTTCAGGACCTGTGCTGGAGCAGGTAAGTCAGCAGAGGGAGTTTCCAGGGTGTTCTGGGGGAGGATCAGGATGGGGACTGGGACTGGCCGGGGGCATGCTGGGGGTGGATGTTGGCAGCAAGCATGGCACTGATATCCTATACACTGAATTGAGAATGCTATGAAAATGTTTCCTTATCATCTTTAATGACCACATTTGCCCCAATCCTATCCCCCACCAGTTTAAATGATGCAGCGCTGTCAATGGAGAGCATGCTGCACCCTATGGGGGAGGGGTGACTAGATGGCCTAGGAGAGATGTAATTAAAAACATTTGTTTTTATTTTCCTCCCAGTAGGATGCCTGGCTGGCCACTAATGAGTCTATTTGGACCTATGCCAGCTATTTAGCTGGTGAAGTCCAAGGAGACTCAGAGACTGGTCTGGGATGGGAAAGGGGGATACGATTCCAGGATGCATTGCTGCCACTGTGCTCCACCCCCTCCCTCCCTGAACTGCCCCCTGCCCAGCCCACTCCCCACCTGATCCTCCCATGAATCACCCTTGACCTGCCCCCACTTCCACCTTACCTGCTCTAGCGCAACCTAGGTGGGCTGTTGGCACGCCCGCGGGGTCTTTGTCCTGGCAGTGCCACTGCCACAGCGCACAACAGTGGTCCAGTTTTGGTGGCGGTGACACACCAGCACTTACGGCAATGGATCACGAGATCCACTGCCATGAGAACCCACCTTTTCAAGATTTTCTCCACAACTCAAACTACAGTCTGAGTTAGTTAAAAATTTAAATGCAAGATTTTCAGCGCTCCAAATGTTGTGCCTGCCACCCAACCAGAGTGTGCTAGTGCCAATGTAAAAAAAAGCATGTCCAAGGTGGTTCTACTTTAATTTTTCTAACCAGCATATGAGGTGTTTCAGTCATTGCTGCTTACAAGCTAGATCAGGGATGGCCAACCCTCCACCATTAGGGCCTCTGCGTTCTTAAGAGTTGTGTAGAAGACAGAATCTTGGCAGCTGCAATTGCTGATGGTGCTGCTAAAGCAGCTGCACCTGCTGAAATGCCCTCAACTATACAACCATTACAGGTGCAGGGACATTCATGCTGAAAGGTTGGCCACCCCTGACTCTGCAGGGAAGAGGACGCAGGGCAGGCCACAAAGTCTGCCCTGCTAGCTTCACATGATGGGGAGTTACCCTGGAGGAAAAATTCTTCAGAACACTTCCTGCACTCCCAGTTGTACCAAATGGAGGAAAGACTGCCATTTCTAGACATGTACATACAGCTATGCCTGTATCCATTGGAGCTTTTTTTTCCTGCAGCAGCCAAATCAGGCTATTATGGATTGTCATGTAATGGAGATAAGATTAAAGCCCCCCTTCATCTCCTCACCATGGCCCTAATCCATGAGGTGGGAGCAACTCAGCTGCAATTAATTAAAGAAAAATGAAGCTTGAGAGGGCTATTAATGCTTTAAACACCACATGTACCGGTAGTTTGGTCAGTTCATTTTCCAGACCTGGCTGGACTTTGTAAGGCTCTCTTTCCTGTTCACACTCTGGTTCAACTCTTTTGTCAGAGCTATAATACTGGGCAACTGACTTATTCCAAATTCAACTTTTTTTCCAAATAAATTACATGAGAACCCTTCCTCCTCAGCCAGATAAAGCATGCACATGCATGTGCTCGTGCTCGTGCTGAGGGGCTAGGATCCCGATGGGGCGCCCGGAGCAAGGGCGGGGCCTAAGTGACGTGACAACATTGTGCCCTGTGTAGCCAATAGGAGGGTGGAGGGAGGGAGGCAGCTGCGCGTGCAGCGCAGCTCCAAACACACACACCCCCGCTGGTTTCCTTGCCATTTTGGAGCTGATCGGGCTCCAGGGAAGGAGGGAGGTTCGAAAAGAAGACGGCCGAAGAAGCGGATCACGTAGGTAAGGACGAGGCGGCCGGCGCGGTGCGCGCGCCCCCGCCCGCGCCCAGAGCTGCTGCTCCGCGTGCTCTGCCCTAGTTTCGCCGCTGTGTGCTCATGCTTGTGCTTGTGCTCTCTGAGAGAGAGAGAGAGAGAGAGAGAGAGAGAGAGGGTGGCTTCCTGCTTCAGAACTAGGCTAAAAGGCGGAGATATTATCTTGTTGTTGTTGCTGCTGTTGTTGTTATTTTTTAAAAAATTATACCAATACCACTTTTCAACAACAACAACAACAACAACAAACGTTCTCTGAGCAGTTTACATAACAAAATTACTGGGGGTGGTGGTGGTGGTTTCCTGTCCCAGAGGTACTCACAGTCTAAAAAATATATACACAAGAGACAGCAGTAAACAGACATTGGAAAAAATGCTATGCTGATATGAAAGGGGACAATTGTTTTCCCCCTGCTAAATATAAAGAACCACCACTTCAAAGTTGTCTCATCAACCTGTTAGCGGGGGAGCAATTCCATAATATGGGGGTAAAAATCAGGGACAGAAACCAGTGCCAGACGGCAGTTTATTCTGGAATCCCTACCTCTCCGCCTTGCCGTCCTAAGACAAGATGTTGCACCTGCCCTCGCTATTTGTAGACTTCGAAATGACATCATCACATGCTGAGGTTCCCAGACTGTTCCTCAAAACAACCGATTCCTCTAGCACACTCACTGAAGGCACATTTGTAGGCTAGATTCATATCTGCAAGTCCCTTTCAAGCCAACATACAGTAAATGTATACAAGACAAGAGTAAACGAGTTCCGTACCTCTATATACATTCAATACCATGGGCAAATATATGGCAAACATCTGCAGAGATTTCATGGGAAGAAGCAAACAAAGAAAAGAGTAAATGAAATCACTACCCATATGGCTCGTGAGTCTGACTCCTGATTGGAGCAAAGCAACCTGTTTCGCTAGATTTAGGCTATAGCAGAAGCTATATAATTCCCCAATCGACTTCAAGCTCCTTTTCAACTACTTGTTTGCACACTCTGTGGCAGGGTTCAGCCCTCAAAATTTCTTTGAAATAAGGGACAGAACACTAAGGAGACAAATCTAATTATTATTAATCATGTATCATAAGTAGCAGGCATTACTTTTCATGCTCCCTAGTAAAAAAAAGTTCATTTTAATAATTTTAAGTAGCTTTTGCACAGCATCACCCCATGCATGCAGTATTAAAACCTCCATTAATTTCTAATTAGCATGCTTTAATTAAAAATAATACATAACTGTTTTTAACAATAGCATTTATATTTGTGAAGGAAAATTCAACTTAGTTATATTCTCAAGAATAAATGAGTTCCAGCTATTCAGTGACTTAACAAATGTCATAATTAGAAGCCAATTACATCTTTTACAGAAAGATTATGAGAGGGCAAATATACCAAAGAGCCAGCAAGGTGTGACTGTCTGGAAAATAAAGAGAAAAGAACTGCAAAAGGAGGACATCCTCTTCAGCGGCGGCAATGCAGGGGGGCGGAGCTCTAAGTTCCGCCGCGGTCCGACCCTCCGTTACATGGGTGCACGAAGCGGCCCCGCCCCCTCGCCTTCGGAACCATTCAAGTAGGTGAAAGCAACGCGCAGTGAAAGCAACGCGTAGGACTCCCTGCGCGTTGCTTTCACCGACTTGAATGGTTCCAAAGGCGAGGGGGCGGGGCCGCTTCGTGCACCCATGTAACTTAGAGCTCCGCCCCCCTGCAGCGATGCTAGTGATCCTCTTCCCCTTCATTCCTTGCTCTAACGTACGTCTCCAACAGCACAGAGGCAGCTAGCAAGATGGTGTGCTGGTAGAAATTGCCATAGAGGAAGAAGGGGAAAATCTGTTCTTATTGGTAACCTGCCTTACGTAGCAATGGAGGCAGGAACGTCTCAGTCAGCAGAGTGCATGCTCACAGCTGCTAACTGATTATCAGCAATCACTGTTGTCAGTGGTCCATGTTCACACCAAAGGCTGCTAGCCTTTGAAAACCATGTGCTTACACAAGAAGTGCCCCCTGCCTCCTGACCAGTGCTGGTAAATATGAACGTTTCCCTGTGGCCTTGATTGTCCAGAAGCAATGGAAGTGGTTCGTGCCAGAGAACCATATCATTGGTTGCTGCTGGTCTCCTGCAGTGAAGTTTCAAAGGACAAAGTACTATTCAACATATCTTCATCAGCTTCCAACCTCAGAAATATATTACGGTAAAGGTACAGCTGACCAAAGTTATTGCCAAGAAACCGCTGTCCACTTCCTCTACCCTTGCTGATGCCCACCGCAACATTCTCTTTTAAGAACAAACAATAGCACTGTCCAGTAAACTATTTAACCTACGCTTAGAAGAAATATGGTGTACTGCCACTGCCAGCCTTAGAAATAGGACATGACAACCTTCTATGAACTGCACCAAGTGTTGCCTGAGAAGAATAGGCTGCAAGTCCAAAAAAAAAAAGAGCAAAATAATAATAATACAAATTAACAACCCAATCTTATCCTACACTCTGCTCAGCGATCCAGCTATGTGCTGGATCCTGAGAAGAGTAGGTGGGGTTGAAAGTCTCCTCGAGGTAAGGGAACCCAGGTAAAGCCCCAGCAGTCCCAATGGGTCTCCTTGAATCCACACCAGCTATTTAGCTGGTGAAAGTCTGGGAGGCCCGTGTAGGGCAAAACGGGCCTGGGAGGGGGATAGGATACGGCACACACTGCTGCCACCAGTTCCGCCTCCTCCCAGAAACCGATCCGCCCACGCACTCCCTGGAACACCCCTGTTACGCCCCTATGCCGCCTGGCCCAGCCGCAGCTTACATGGGCCACACGCCATCCAGATTGACGGCCTCTGCACCGGCCTAGGGCCGGCGCAACAGCTTTACAGCAGCTTTTGCGACACTCCTGGGCTGGCACAGAGGTCCTATGCCGGCCTAGTGGCCAGATAGGATTGCGTCCTAAGTGACCAAAAAGAAATAAGTACGCACAATATTTCTGCCTTCAAAAGTTAAAAAAGTTTGCTTTCATATGTAATAAAAATTATATCACATACCAAGTGTGTTAAACATACTTGCTACAGCATTCTACATACAGCCAGCCATTATTTCAGCTTAGACTGCCAACATCTCTATGTGGCTGTTAGTAATATTCTCATCAATCATTCTCAAATGTCTTATAGTAAAGCAGGATCCATCTACTTTGTTTGCTTTGGAGGCCTTTCAGTTCACCATGTCCCCTGACAAAAGATAGGCTTAAAAACAATGAGATGTGAGAATGTTAATGTGGATTTTTTTTTAGTGTTACCGCTCAATCCTGACTAAAGGGGCACTAGCAGAAAATGTGTTCCACCAGCACTGGCTGCCACAAAAGTACTGTAAAGCACTTTGCCACAGTGCAGGGAGCCGGTGTGCGCAGGGAGGCCGGAGACTTCCTATATGCACTGCCGGAGTGACAGAGGCCAGGCCCGCTGGAACAGTTAAGCCCTACGCAGGGGGCAGAACAGGGGAGGGGGAGGGGAGAGGGGGCTGAACAGGGCAGGGGAAGGGGAGAGGGGGCTGAACAGGGCAGGGGGAGAGGGAATGGGGAGAATATGGGGCAGGGGTAGGCAGATTGGGTCCAGGAGGGGGGCAGTTTTGGCGGTGGTGGCACGTGTCGAATCCCAATCCCTTTCCCAGGCTTCCACCAGCCCCTCCGCTACAGCTGCACGGATCAACTCAGACTTGCGCCAGCAACTGAGCTGGAGCAGGTCCACGTTGACCCATAGTGGCTGCTGGGGCTTACCCCAGGGCAAGGGACAAATATCCCCTTACCCCAAGGAGACCACCAGTAGCCAAAAATCCCCCGCGGAATGCAGAATAGCCTGCGGCGGTGCCACTGTATCACTGTGCAGGGATTTAGGTAGGATTGGGCTGTCAGCCATACATGTGCTGTGTTTCTTTTATCCATTTGACCAAATTTGCGGACTATTTTACATGCTGATTTTATCAATACAAATGTAACATTTAGGGTAAAAAGATTTAAAGCACAGGAGTGTTGCTTCCAGTGTGTGCAAAATATACTTTCATTCCATCATGCACATGTTATGCTGTATATGCTGTAAAATGAATATTAATACTCATGCAAATGATGCAACTTTTCCTTTTATTTTAATAGGTTCTAGCAAGACTAAGCAGATAATGCCAAAGTGCATCAAAATCCACATGTAGCTTGCTGGAAAGGTAGATAGAGTATATAATCAAGTCTTACTGTTGGTACTCTACAGCACAGATACCTTGGCTCCAGGGCATGCCTTATTTAATAATTTCTAACTTTTGTAGTATAATGTCCTGCATTGTTCAAACAGCCACATTTTGTAACATGATGACCTACTCAGAGCTTACCAAGCTCACATTGCCCTCTTAGGGTCAAATCATAACATTTTGACATCCATGGTCTGGATTACAGTCATACCTGTATTGAAAGCAGTGGACACTGGGATGTGGCATGTTCGATAAAGAGGTCTTTGATCAAAATAGGAGACAATAATGGGAATTAAAACGAATGTTGTTTTAGAATGAGGTTCTCATTTTAAAATGAGAATACTGTAAATGAGAATACTGTAGAATCGTACTCTATTCAGCACAATCTCAGGATTTTAGAAATATTCCTTTAATTTAGATATACTACTACAATCTTTCTGAACACAAAAGTGTGTTGAATCACATTGCCCAGTTGTTAGGCCACAAACTCTAATAATATCATAAAACAATAGCTTCTACAGTTTTCTCCCTTTAATGTAGTTCTATGTCTATGGCTGGATAACACTATAAAAATCAAATATCAATCAATAAATAGCTAAAATTCATTACGTCCATTATGTCTCAATTTAGAAAACATTCCTAAAAGACCACTTCCTCTGAGAGTTAAATAAGGCAGTGGACAAGCTTTCCAGAAAGAAACAAGTGATGAGGGCCCAAGAACTACACCCTTCAGAACGACAGATGAAGTAAATCCTTTATCTTATTTACTTCCATAATGAAACTTGCAGTCACATCAGCAGGATCATCAGCCCAAACCAAGACAAACTAAAAATAAAAAATACACACATATACAGTGTACACACACACACACACACACACACACACACACACACACACACACACACACACACACACACACACACACACACACACACACACACACACTTTCATTCTGTGAGGGGAACCAAAGGCAGCTAAGTAGGCAATTTATGGTGCAATCCTATCCATGTTTATTAAGAAGTAAGTCCCACTGAGTTCAGTGGGATTCCCAAGAAAGTGTGCATTGATCTTTAATTCATAGTGGGGTAAAATAATGGAAGTGAAGATAAGTGTCATTTTAGAAGTATTATATTCAGCACAACACCAGAAACATCTTCATGTAGATATCTTACAATAAAATATTTCTGAACACAAAGGTTTACTGAAACATGCCTTCTACTAGTCATTAGGCTACAAACATGCTGCTTTATATCCCCACTCACTCTTGTTCAGGCTTGCAAATCTTTGCAACCTTTTTACATTTGTTTCCCTGTTGCATGCATTTTTCTATAAGGTCACACTATGGCAAGGCATCTAAGTCACCTGACCCCCTTTAAGGACGTTCATGTGCCTGCTCTCCACACTACTCCCACACAGCAGGTCACACCCTCAGAAACAACACCTGTATCTTAACAAAAAAAATGAAAATAAAATGTGGAATTAAGGTAACGTGTGGTGCATGTCTGTTTTGGACAGCAGAAGCACCTTTGACTTGCTTCCCAAAGAAGTGAACATGGAGTTAGTACCACTTCTTTCTGAATCAGACACATAAATTACAGCAACACAAATTTTTCACTTAAAAATACTGGGGTGACCTCCACCGCACACTACCAAAAGCACATCTCTGTCTTCAGCTTTTAAAGAAGGTAAGCTGGGAAGCAGCCAGGCTCAGGCGGCTGAGTCTCAGATTGATACAGGCCAATAGTGTACAAAACCAGTTATGCTTCACAAGGGGCGTGGATGCCATCTCTCCATTGTGTGCCTATTCAGCCACTCCTGAGAAGTGCTAAATGGCAGCATGGGCAGTGCGATCATCTCTTCGACCACATTTCCAATCGCACACAAGGCATAACTGCCTTGGCAGGTCAGCTAATTCAAGCATGTTCATTTACACACGGCCACTGAGCTCCGGCCACATTAGACAGCGAGATTGTTTCCGCGCACACACACGCGACGCCCTGAAAGGCGCGATGGGCCTCCGGACGTGGAAGTAGCGGCGGCAGCCCAGTCACCTGGGGCTTCCCAGCTTGCCCGCCTGGGCTCCTGGCCTGGCCGGACCATCCCGCGACTGAGTTCGGAAGGCGAGCGTGTCGTGCCTTACCTCCAGATCTGCCCGAGCTGCAGGATGTGGATGAGGGACTGCAGGAGCCAGATGCAGAAGGCGCAGGAGGCGGACCGGCTCTTGGGGGCCCTCATGCCGATGCCGCCACCGCCAGCGCCGCCGCCGCCTCCCCCGCCGCCGGTGGTGGTGGTGGTCGCGTTGGTGGTGCTGCTGTTGCTGCTGGTGGTGGCGTTGCTCTTGCTGGCATTGGACGCCTGCCTCTGCGGCGTGCCTGGCCGAGCGCCGGCGTCCATGTCCCCCGCGGCCGAGCCGCTGTTCACCAGCAGTTTGCTCTCGGCGTGCCCGCCGCCGCCGCCGCCGCCGGAGGAGGAGGAGGCGGGAGCCGCCGCGCCGCCCTCCTCGGTGCTGAAGTCGTGGACGAACCAGCGGAAGCTGAAGACCTGCACCGAGAGGGAGCCGAGCAGCACGAAGAAGAGCGTCAGCCCGAACCACCAGCGCTGGCCCCGCAGGTAGTAGTCGACTGATAGCCAGAGGTCCGTGCCCACGTCCGCGAAGTACACGGCCACGGCGGCCAGGATCCACAGCCCGTCCCACAGCGAGTAGCGCCGCTGCTCCCTGCCCAGCCGCAGGCACAGCGAAGAGGAGCCCCCGCCCGAGCCCCGCGAGCCCTCCGCCGCCCTGCCGCCACCGCTGCCTCCTCCGCTACAGCAGCAGCGGCAGCCGCCTCCGCCGTCCCCTCCTCGGCTCCCGCCGCCGGAGCTGCAGCAGCCTCCGCCGGGCGCCTCGTCGTCTTCCGCGCCACCGGGCCCCGCCGCCGCCGAGGGCAAGCCCGAGGCCAGCGCCTGCACCGAGCCCGAGTGCTCCGAGTTCTGCAGCGGCGTGAACGCTACCTCGCTGCCCTTCTTCATCTTCAGCCGCCCCCCGTCCGACTTCGCGGCCATGATGCGGCTGGAAGGCGGCAGCGGCAGCAGCAGGGAGAGGGACCCAGACCGGGAGCGCCCCTTCGCTCGCCCCCTCCCTCCCCCGCCGCTGCCGCGGACAGTCCGCTGCTTCCTTGGCTTGGCTTCTCTCTCCGGGGCGCGGACGGGGCTGGGCCACCACCGGCCCCTCCAGGCGCTGCTGGAGCGCCGCCTGCCTGCAGGGAGACCCGCTCACCCGCCCAGCCCCGGGCAGGAGCAGCCTGGGGAGCGCTCCCCGAACCAGCGCATCCTTTTCTCGGCCTGGCCCGCCCAGCCGCTTTGCCGCCGCCGCCGCCACCCAGCTGACTGACGCCGGGAAAGAGGATGACCTCATCCCTCTCCCCCCCCCCCACATACACACTCTCACACACTCACACAGTCAGCCGTGGCGCCCAGAAGGGAGGGAGGAGGGGAGGCGATGACACTGGGGAGGGTGCACCGTGCAGCGAGGGATCGGGCAACAGGGCGAAGGGGTTGGGGTGGAGGAAGAGCAGAGGCCGATTACGCTGGGAAACGGGGGCCCGGCCCTCCCAAAAACTGGCAAGGAGGGCTAGGAAAGCGTGCCCGCCCTGCTTGGAAGGGTGCATGGGCAGAGGTGCCGGTTCGCGCCAGGGAAACGTGGCGGATCTGAGGCTGGCTGCCTAGTCTACCATGTGAGGACTTAGGACGCAATCCTATGCACAATGGGACTTACTCCTGAGCAGGCGTGCATAGGGTTGCTCTGTGAGGGAGGGGAAATAGATTTTTGGCGGGAAGAGAGACCCGTGTCTGCGTGTGTGTATGTGTGTGTCTGTAGGTATTCATGAGGGGAAAGAAAAAAGTGCCGCCCGTGTGTGAGCTCGAAGGCCCTGAGGTCGCGGTCTGGCTGCGCTGTGCCCCCTTGCATCCTTCTGTGTCACTGATACATTGGCCAGAATGGCCACAGACGGTCCAAGCTGGACTGGCTGAGTGCTCTCGAGACTGTACACTGGGCGGATATGGAGAGCTGTTGACAGGAGACAGCCCGAGAACTCCTGGTGGGTAGAACTGTGGGAGAAGTTGGAGCTCCCCACAGAGGCGCCACCAGAGTGCGCGCGTAGCGGTGTGCCTTGAATTTGATTGTCCCTCCACAGACTCCAGTACTCAAGAGGGAAGAAGCAGGTGCGGGGAGAGGCCACTCCCCTCCGGAATACGGGAATTCTCTCTGACTTCCCGTCTTTTTGGTGCCTCCGAGAGGGGGGGACGGGGATGGGAAGGCACAGGCGACTGCCTCATTAGTCCTGCTTTATCAGTCACCTTCGGCGGCGATGCGAGGGGGGCGGGGGAGTGTTCTTTCGCAGCAGGTGGTGCAAGGAGGGTGGAGGAGAGGAAGGGGAGGCTGTTCGCGCGTGATGCCTAATAGGAGATACCTGCTTCTCTTACACGTATGCATTATGTATGTGTGCCAGGAGGGAGGGGAGAAGGGGCGGGCTCCAGAAAGCCTTTCTTGTCTAAGTGCCAACTCCGCACTGGTGGGGATCCGGAGGCTGAGTGACAGGGGGCGTCGCGCTCGCTGGAATCAAGTGCCTGGTGAGGCTGCGGAGCTGAAGCAGCAGCAGCAGCAGCAGCAGCAGGCGCCAACGGCTGGCGCGCTGCTGTTGCTGGAAGTGCCTCCGTACAATAGGCGTCCTTATCCCCTCTTCCACAAAGCCAAGTGAGCAATCCCCGCCTGAAGCCATTTACGAGGGATTGGAGACAGGCACATTAACATGATCGCTTAGGACAAGCCAGACCAACAGCGCTGCTGACACGGAGGGCTGAGGAAGATTTCTTGCGAGCGAGGCACAGCATAGCTCTTGGGCAGGCCCACGAAGCAGGGTGCTGCACCACGCAGGGGACAGGCAGCCCCCCCCCCTAGTGTTTAGAGCCGGGACCCAGAGCAAACGCAGGAGACGGGTGCGATTCTCCAGTTATGCCTGGCTCACGCTTTGCTTCAAGTACAGGGGGGAGGGCACACATCTCAAACAGGCATCTGTCCGAAGAGAATCGCTTTGAATCAGGTCGTGATTGAATTCGGCAATTTGGATTCCACCCATTTTAAAGATCAATTGCAGGGTCTCGTTTGGGGTAGGGCTCCGTTTTGTAAATTAGGCTTCAGTTCTAGACTGGTGGATGAGACATAACCTTCTGAGCATGTGCAGAGTGCACTTTCCTCACCACTAGGGAACTACAGACTGTTGCCATATATCTGGGATTAGGCAGCATGGTTACTAGGTCCAGACCTAGGCCCAGGCCTTGAGTCCTAATTCCACTTTCACACATGCGCGCGGGCACACACACACCCTTACAACATGTGTCTTTCTTCCCAGAACCATGCTGTAGGTAGATCATCATGACAGCAGTTGCATTATACCAGATACTCATGTGAAAAGACCATCACTTACAATGGAATTGGGGTCTTGGGATACTCTGAGTCAGATGGGTTGTTGAGAGTGGGATTACTGGCCTTTATGGCTCTTTATGGAGGTGGGGGTTCGATGATCCATCCTCCAATTTGCACTTTCCCACATGGTAACTGTCACATTCATTAACTGAGAACATCTCTTAATAATGAGAACTGAGGTACAGTAGAGCAATGAATGACTATTGATGGTAGCAGTGCTACTGTCTTTTCTCAGCCCAGACACAATAGAAAACAACAAAAACAGGAGGATGGGGGGGGGGGGCGAGGCTCAACCTACAGTGTCTGCCCTGTGGAAGGAATGTTAGAACAACTGTGCATGTGACTGCAGGCAGAAAAGCACGGACTGGCTGGTGCAACAAAGAGCCATTGCCTTTGGTGTGAAAGGTCTGCCACTGGAAGTAAAATTAAAGATGCCCTGTCTTTTGCATTTCCAGGCATTGTGATTTAAATGTAAACCCTAAAGCATATTCTTAAATTACAGTAATGCTGACAGCTTTGGACATATTTAGGGGCACTTGTGAAAAGAGAACTGGAAGTGCCACCTGTTCCAACCACTGAGGTGAAAAGCAAAGATATCCATACAATCACCACACAGCCCCAGAAGCCCACAATACTTCTCAGCCAGTAGCGTAGTTTACACAAAGCGACTGGTGCAGGCCGCTTTGGGCTCCATTACCAGAGGGGGCGCTTGCGATGGAGGCCAGAGAGGCCACTCGCCCTCTTTCGCACTAGCCACACCACTCACAGATGATCTGGTTAATTTCTCTGCCTAATGGGGCACTCACCAGGTTATTCTCCTGGTCGCCCCTCAGTCCTCTGTCACCCTCAGCTCCAGCTGCCCCCACTCTACCCTAGCTGAACAGCGCGCTATACATCAAAGCACTAATCTAGCGCTGAACAGCTGATCTGCGCTAGATTAGCGCTTTGATGTATAGCACCGAACAACTGTTACAGTGCTAGGGTAGGGGGGCAGCTGGAGCTTGGGGGACAAAGGGGGCTGGGGCGACCTACCTTTTCTCATCTCGCCGCCACTGCCACTTGGGTTGCAGCAAAGAAAAAAAGGGGGGAAGAGGTTAGCTGCAGTGGCGCACAAACCAGAAGTAATTGATGGTGACGTCATCACCACCAATTACTTCTGGGTTCTCAGGCCCTCGGGGGGGGCGCTCTCACAAGACACCACCCCCAATGCCAGATGACAAAGCTACACTATTGTTCTCAGGAGATCAGCTCCAACCTTAAATAGTTTGACTTGATTCTTTACAGATATGTCCACAGACAGTAATCAATAACTCAAGCTCTGTGTGAGAAGAAGCTATATGCCTAGGTCCTATTCACCCCTTCAGATCTTCTTCCATCTCAGTATTCCAACACACTTCCAATTTCACCATCACTTTTTCCTGGAAGTACTAAGTGCTTCTGATCTACAGCCCAATCCTAACTAAATCCTGCCCCGCGCTGATGCAGCTGTGCCAATGGAGCGTCGTGTGCTGAATCCCGGAGGGCAGCAGTCCAGAGGCCTCCATAAAGTAAGGGAACTTTTGTTCCCTTACCCCGGGGCAACCCTCCACTGCCCCAATGTGTCTCCTCATATCTGCACCAACTATTTTGCTGGCACTAGTCCGAGGAGAATAAAGGGGACTGGAAACGAGGTTAGGAGTGCCGCTGAGATCCACCCCCTCCCTCTCCCATTCCACTGCTCACCAATCCACCTGCCCCCCTCTCCACCCAGAAACTCCCCTGTTCCTCCCGCTTCCCACTCTGTTCTGCCTGCTCTCTGCCCCCACCTCCGGCTTACCTTTGCTGCCAGAGGTAGCCAGCAGTGGACCTCTTGCACTGCTGCCATTTGTGGCAACAGACTCAAAATTACCACCATGGCCATTTGCAACAGCGGAATTGTGTTCTGTCACAAAGGGCAGCCTAGTCCTAGCTATGATTGGGCTGCTAGTCATTTGTCTGAGCTTCCCAGGTACTAGGTTGTCATACTGCTGGCCTGGTCTTCAGAGCGAGAAGAACTGATTCTATTCATTGTATTATTTTAATTGCTTTTCACATTCAGAATTGGCAACATGTGTACAGTTCCTCCTCCGTTTTGCTATATCCTATTAATCATATTTCATTTGGGCAAGTGAGAAACAGTTCAGCCTTATAAACGTGTGGTAAACAGTTCAAGAGAAAAAAGCTGGATTTGCTTAAATGAGAAACAATTAAAACAACCCAACCAAAGGAACCCTCAGTTTAGGGATTGGCAGATTGTTATACCTTCATCACCAGACACATAAAGAATGTAAGACTGGTCTGGGTGGGTTGGTTTTTTCCCCATTTTTATTCTAATCTGTTTTCCCATGTTTATTCTAATCTCTTTTATATGCACCTTATTTTTTTAATATCTCATGTATTTTATCTATTGCATTGTCAGCATAATCCTATGCATGTCTACATACAAGTAAGTCCAATTGTGTTCAATAGGCATGACAAAAAGTAGGCATAGGATTACAGTCTTTATTTTATTGCTTGTGAGCTGGCTTGGGCATCTTAGTTTTTAAGAAGGCAGCATATAAATGTTTTAAATAAATAAACAAGAAAACACACACACATCAGACAAATATGTGCCCAGAGAAACAAACTACATTTTGACAGTAGACAGAGGGAAGATTTTTTATTTTTTGGGAGGGGCACAGATTATAAAGAATGAATGTGAGAGCATGTGTGTTGGCTTAAGGATCAATGAGGGATGAAGATGAAGAGATCATAAGCTTCATGAGAAATCTGAGTTTTTTGAGAAGGGGTTTCAGATTTGAGGGAAGAGAGATGGTGGTACCATGTTTGTTCATGGGAGGAAGTTGTGCACAAAAAGGGAAGTATTTCATTACCTTAATTAGTACTCTGAATTAGTACTTTATACTTTGCAAGTATACTCTGGAATAATGACATTGTGAATGACAGCCGTGGTCTGTGAAACACAAGAATTAGTTCAAAGATTAAAATGAATTGTGTCCAAAAGATTATTCTAGCACTCTACATTTGTCTTCAATTTAAAAATGAGAACATATTACACTTCCCATTAATTCTTGCAAAGCCTCACTCTTTGCATTGTTAGGACTGCTCATGTATCTCTGACTCAGATTTGTTAAATATTTTCCACATCTCTTTTTTAGGGAGCTCTGCATACAATTAACAACCTAGTTATTCTGCAGCAGTTTGTGCTTGTAGTAGTTTCCACTACCCTCTGTGGAAGAAGGGCAAGTGTTGTGTGCCTCCATGTGCCTCTCTGGTAGATGTTTTAGTGATGGATAACCCAGGACATAGTAAGGAGTTTGAGTTGTCAACAGGGACTATGCCAAAGGAACACAGTCTTAAGCTCCACAAAGGTACAGTTGACTTTGGCCCCAATCCTATTGTGGCCTTGTGCTGCTGAAACTAATGTTCCAGCAGTGCAAGGCATTTTAGGGTGGCACAAAACCCAGGCCGCTGTTGTGAGCTGCCAGGCCACTGCTGCAAACGGCAAGAGGCACAGTGTGCGTGGTAGCAGCTCCAGGAGGTTCAGCAGGTACAGGTAAGCTGGCAGGAGAGGCTGGGAGGAGGAGGTTCAGGGGTGTTCCAGGGAGGGGGAGGGCAGGGGGTGGGGGCTGGAGGGGGAGGATCTCAGCGGCAAACATGTATGCCAGATCCTATCCCTGATTTTCCAGCTAGCTCTGCCCCCTTTCATCTAGATAGCTAGTGTGGGGCTGAGGAGACCTATAGGCCACCAGGATGCAGAGGTAAGTAATATTTTTACTTACTTCTCGAATACAACATGACGGGTTTAGCTTACCTCTTTAAAAAGTAAATTTTTACTTACCTCTGGCAGGCCTCCTGATCATGCCCCCCCATTGGATGTAGCACAGACTTCACCAGTGGTGAAGCACCAATGGTGGGGTGCTCAATAGGATTGGGCAAATGTAGCACAGACTTCACCAGTGGTGAAGCACCAATGGTGGGGTGCTCAATAGGATTGGGCATCAGCACCAATGGTGGGGTGCTCAATAGGATTGGGCAGTCAGGCTGCAATCCTCATATTGCCATGCATATCTACACAGAAGTAAGTCCCACTGAGTCAAAGGGAGCTACTCCCAGGTATGTGTAATGACCTATTATACTTACCTGGGAGTAACCCCCATTGACTCAGTGGGACTTAATTCTGCTTAATGTGCATAGCAATATGAGCATTAAGACTGACAGCGCAATCCTATCCAACTTACACCACTGGTTTAACCAGTGGTGCAGCAAGAACAGGAGGCCCCAGAATGGAAAGGAGATTCAAATCCCCTCCAAAGGGGCATTCAAAGGGGTTTGAATCTCCTTTCCGTTCTGGGGCCTCCTGTTCTCGCTGCACCACTGGTTACACTGGTGGTGTAAGTTGGATAGGATTGCTCTGTAAGTGAGAGTGGACATTTTTGCTCTTTTGTTTCTCTTCTGGTGTTTTATTTTCACACGTGTATAATAATGGCTTTGTTTTGTTTTTTGCTTTGTTCGGTTTTAGCAGTTCTTTTTATTTCATCTATTTCCCAATTATCTTTATTTGGAAAGCATCTGTTTAGAGCCTATGCCATTCTTTGTTTTTCTGTGAATGTTGGTCCTAACCAGTTCAAGTTCAAATTCTCCATTTTGATCTAATAACAGGTATCTTCTTTTTACTTTTTTTTACAACATCCTCAAATTCTCACAAGCCACCTTTCCTTCAGCATTCTTCTGCTTTGATTCATTTCTCAATTTTATGTTTATCTCTTTCTTGTTTGATTAATCTGCAAAATCATAACAGAGTTTCTTCATTTAAGACTCGGGCAGCCGTCCTATCCATACTTAAGCTGAGCACCCTACTGAAGTGAGGGTTATGCCTGAGTAGATCTGACTGTAATTAGGTAGTCTTTTTAGTAGCCCTAAAATAATAGTACTTTAGTAGTAGCCCAACTACAGCCCAATCTTACCTAACTTTGCGCCGAGGGATCCAGCGAGGCTGGTGCAGGCAGCACTGGATCCTGAGCGCAAAACGGGAACTGAGAGGTCACCCTGGGGGAAGGGAACTTTCGTTCCCTTACCCCGGGTAAAGCCCCAGCCCCTGCTATGGGTCTCCTTGGATCTGCGCCTGCTATTGCTGATGCAAATCTGGGAGCCCCATGTAAGGGAAACCGGCAAGGGAAGGGGGACGTGACAGTACCGCTGTCACTGATCCTGCCCCCTCCCCAGTCCAGTCTGCCCATTGTCAGCCCCATTACACACCCTCTCCGCCTCGCTCTTGCAAAGTGGGGCAACACTCACCTTCCTGGGCCGGATCTGGCACACGGAGGCCAGTGCAGGCCTGGAGCTGGGGCAACTGCCTTACAGCAGCTTTTGCAATGCCTCTGGGTCGGCCCAGGACACACTACTCTGGCCCAGAGGTGGGCAGGATTGTGCCCCTCGTATCCCAATTTCAATTATGCCTCACACTGTAACTTTCCATATATGAAAGTTCTTTTAATATTAACATTTTTGTGCATATTGACTTGCAAAGATGACGACATGGGAATGAAGAACAGGCTAATGAAGAACAAACACTGATGGGACCTGAACTGTCTGACATTTAAAGCACGCCAAACCAAAACCATCCTCCCTGCTTTGTTTGGGTTTTCTCCGCTTTCTTTTCTTTGTCTCTACCTACTTGGAGCTTTTATGGAAGATGGCTTTCCAGCAGTTAGGGAAAGAGGAGGAGGTCAGGCAAGGGACAGTATGATTGACAGCTCTGAGCGGTCAGTGAGCCACATAGCAGCTGAATTTGCTAATCTTGCTTCCTTTCCCAATCAGCATGATTCTTGGAACGGGAACTATGAAAATAGGAAAACGCATACTGTAATTCTTGGGCTGCTTCCTCTGCCCTCTAGGAGTTCTTTCTTAAGAGTGAATGTTTTCAGAAGTCTTTGGTGTGTTTGTTGAATCTATATATTCTTTCCCATTCCATTTTTATTAAATTATCCATCCATCACTATCACCATTATTTTGTTTCTTGTGGGTGTAATTCATTTATATTTTTTGCTGTAGTGTGGGTCCTTGAAACAAAATCATTCTGCCAATTGCTAATTCAACCCAACCATCCCAGACCATTCCCCATCTCTATGCCTGTATTAGTTTTGCTTTGATTCTGCACCTAAACTACAAAAGACAGAAGTATTACATTTTCCTGGGAATTCGTTCATCTGATCCATCTTCCTGAAAAAATTCAAGAAAACGTCCTAGGGACAGCTCTGCATTTCCTGTGACTTTGGTGTAAACTAGGCACAAAGCAAAACAGTTATAAATTCAAACCTCTAATACTGTTTTAATAGATAACTCCTGAACCTATCCTTTTGAAATTTAGCCTGACTTTTACCTAGGGGCATCACTACATTACTGTGACTGTCATACAAATTAGCTACAAAAATGTGGCAGAACCAACAGATACCTTTTTTAAAAAAAATATTCAAACTTCAATTGCTCCAGTATGAAAACTAGCACCTATTTGGATGACTGTCATCTCCAGCTCATCCTCCCAAGGCGGAGAGCTCCACCCCAGGGGGTGGGGTTTGCTAAGGCCAGGAACATATCATTCAAGAGGCTGGGATGCTCTCACAGTCTCTTTATTTGGGCCCACTAGAGACCAACAGAAATAGAAGAGGGGCTGTGTCTCCTCTCCAGGTTGATTTCACCCTTCCTTACTGCCCCCTTTTTTGGGGGGGAGCCTGCCAAGTGACTTAGGTATATGTCCTGTCTAGTTAGATAGGGTTTTCTTGGGTACCTGGGGTTCCATGCTACTTGTTGGCTCATTATGGTGCTGAGGACCCTGACTGGGATGGGCTCTGAGTCCCTGGGCATCCAGCCCCTGCCTTGCCCCCCCCCCCCCCCGGTGAGGCTGGGCAGATCTGCCTTCCCCTCCTACACTCTGGGCCTCTCACCTGCAGAAGACCTGCCTTCCCCTTCCCAAGCTGTTCTCCACTTCTCTCTCTCACTCACTGTGCCAGGTCCAGTATTCCTCTTATCTCTTCCTGCTCTTCCTCCTCTGTGCCTAGGCTTTCCCACTCCTCTTCATCCTCTTGCCCTCTTTCAGTGTCCAGTGCATGGATCCCCACTTCCTGTACCTATCTCTGGTCCCATCTCTGCTTTTGTCTCCATTTCTGACCTTGCCTCCATTACTCTTCTCGCCTCCTGCTGCTGCAGGACAGTTTTAAAGGCCTGGAACCAGTCGCGTTGCGACGACGCGCGTCACCCCAGAGCGGGGGCGCGCGTCGCCCTTAAGGGGGAGGCTCCACCCCCGCGCGTGACGTCACGCGCAGGAGCAGAGCGCCCTCCCCGCTCCGTTTTCGGCTCATTTTGGAGCCAAACGGACACAGGTGAGGGCGGGCGGGCCCACCTCCAACTCAAAACTGTAAGTGGGGGGGTTGCGCGTCACCCCTATACGCGTGACACCCCCCGGCGGCCCCCCCACTTCCCCCCGTCGACGCCAGTGCCTGGAACCACCCTTAGCCCTTGGGGAACCACCCCACCCTTAGCCCTTTCCCTCCAGGACGGTGCTGCTCATTAAGCCTCCCATCTGGCAGCTCAGACATCAGAGGCTGACACTCAATTACCCAGCTGATCAGTGGGGCCTTGCAATTACCATGCCCACTCAGTGCTTATACAAAACTTTATCAGAGTTTGTCCTATTATAGAGAACTTTCATAGCTACTAACTGGGCAAGGAGGCATTTTTCAAGTCGTTCTCCTCTTATATTTATCAGGGCTGTCCCTCTGCACCCAGCACAGTGTATTTTCTAGTGGCTGTTTGCTAGGGGCCAATCCTATCTAGCGATGGTGCATTGGATGCAGGGCCACCACTGCAGCATCCACTGCATCCAGCATGCTGTCCAGGGACCAGGCTGGTTGGCAGAAGTTAGAAGTGAAAAACCTTTCCAGCTGCTGCATGGTTTCCGATGGGACTTCTCAGATCTTACGCCAGGTCTTTTGCTGGTGTAGCTCTGAGGAACCTGCTGGGGAAGTGTCTGGCACGGGATAGGGGTTTGGGATGTGGCAGCAGACGCTGCTGCCGCCACAATCCACCCCATCCCACCCTGATCCCCACCCCTCCACTGGCTGAATCCCACCAGCGGCTGGTCAGCATGCAGCTTTCTAACTGCTGCAACAGTGGCAGCACTGCACAGTGCTGGTGGAGAGGCAGCCGCTCGAGTGAGGCCCTCATTGCCCTGGCATACCTAACGGTACTCCAGTGCAATGAGCCCACATGTTTGGGCTGTAAATCATACCAAGTAATGCCTTTATCCATTTTCCTCTCTCTGCCTCAGAAATGCGTATACTATTTCCATCACCACATAATTCAGTTCATTTTTAATACAGACCAAGAGCAACACAAACATTTGCCAAAACATAACGGCAGAGCATTGCGTTCTGTTTCAGAGGTAGATGTGATCACCCTGTGTGGAATAGTGTTTTAGCATTATAGCAGTATAGTATATTGCTTCTGTTGTGTCTCACCCTTCTAATAAGATTGCATGAAATGCTGTGTGAATTTTGTTTCACCTGATCAGCAGCTCAAGAATGCTGTCCACTTTAAATGAGTGGAAGCTGTAGCTAAGTACTGTACTATTTCTGCACAGTATTGTCTAAGTTATTTATGGCTGGAAATAAACATTTTTTAAAAAGAACTGTCTCTATAGAAACTGGCTGAAGACTATAGAGCTTTCTAGTAGGAGATTTGCTGTTCAATTCTCTCCTACTTGAGGTAACTAAAAAGACATTTTCATCATGATTGACTTGGGATTTTAGCAAGGAAAGGTCTTCATTTTTTTTTAATTTCCCGGTGATTAACAGATAACTGCAGGTATAAACAAATTTACTTGGAAGGTCCATTAATGCCAAATGAGTTTATTTCCAAGCAAATCTGTTTCAGATTGAAGTCTTAAACCATCCACATAGAAATCTTCTACACCTTTCATTCAAGTTGTATAGCTTATATTAATTGTTCACGGTCATCGAACAAGATAGAATACTTCAGAATTCTGAAATTACAAAAGTAGATAGCTGTGGATAGCCTACATAGGGTGCAGACTATATGTAGGCATTTCACAGACTAACAGCCCAATCCTAACCAACTTCCCAGCTCTGATGCAGCTGCAATGAGGTCCTGAGGTAGGGAAACAAACATTCCCTTACCTTGAGGAGGCCTCCATGACTGCCTCTCCACCACAGGATGCAGCCTGTGCCCCATTGGCATGACTGGAAAGTTGGTTAGGATTGGGCTGTAAAATTCACTCCCCCCCCCCCCCAAAAAAAGAAAATATCCGTCTCTATCCACAGCCATTCCAGGAATTGGTGAGACAGATTCCATCAGCTTGGTGAGAGCCATTTGCTTCCTGACATTTGATTTCTTCTCTCCTAGAGCTGCTTCATGCAGTGCTATGGTTCCTAAATTTGCTTATTTTCCCGATTCCTTTCGGTCTTTTTTCCCCTTTTGTATCATTAAATTGTAAGCCATTATTTTAAACTGTGAAGTACCTTGAGTGCAACGACAGAAAAGCAGCATTTAAATGTAGCAAATAAATATAGGATGAGTGCTAGATGTTATATTATATTATAAGAACAGGTTCCCCTACAAGAGTAGTTTGTACTACAACTCTCAGTATCCTAAATCCTCAAATACATAATTGCTGGTTAAAATCAGAACCACCAAAGAGCAAAAGGCAAAATGACTAATGGCTGTAAGAGTACAGTAATAGCTATTTCAACAAAAACCAACAACTTCCTGAGATGCTTTCTGTGTTTAAGTTTACAAACACTGTAGAAAAGCAACGTGACAGAATCTGAAGGAGCCATTGCTGCTAGTGTAGAGTTTAGAGGATTTACTGCACAACTGATGGTATTCCAATCTTGTGTTCCACTTGTTCTTGTGACTTACAGTTGCTTCACAAATGATGCTTTTACTCCGTAGAGACCATGTCCACGCAGGAAAATCATGTGCAACACCACTTGTGAAAAATAGCACAAATGATTATTTGCTATAAGCAGACAGGTTAGGTAGCTCACATGTGCAAATTCTACAATTTGGAGGTGAAACCTATTTTTAGGTTTGCTCTCAAAATTTATTTAAACATTGAATTTTCAACATTTATTTATTTAGCCACTTTATACCCTTCCTTTCTCTAAACACAGGGCACTCAAGGCAGCTTAGAAGACACATAAATAAAATATAATATATAAATACAATAGAAACCATAAAACCACAATTCAACACATACTTAAGTACAACTGTAGTTTTGGAAAATCTGAATCTTCTGCCAAAAATTCTTCACGGTTACAAAACCTATGAGATAGTGTACGTGCAGAAGAACAGTTGCTTTTGTAGCCATGCAGTCTGTCCTCAACTGTCTACTCAGAAGTCACATTTACAATGGAAATTTACTCTCACGTAAGGGGGAATAGGGTTGCAGTCGTAACTAAACAGCCCATGATGCAGAGCAATTGTGAACATAACTGTACATACGATAACATTGTAGATCAAGGTAGCCTATCTCTGGATGCCAGATGCAAGGGAGTGGCAACAAGATACAGGTATCTTGCTGCCGTGTGTGTTCCCAGAGGCATCCACTGCGAAATACAGGAAGTTGGATTAGATAGGCTGTTGGCTTGATCCAGCAGGGGTCTTCTTATGTTCTTATCTAGGGGCTAGTGTATGGATAATAATGGCCACCACACAGAGGTCAATTTAAATCACTCACAGCACAATCCTGACTAAGGATCCAACCGGCGGCCTAGGGCCACCCGCCGGATCCTGAGTCTGGGCTGCCCATCGACCCGGAGGTCTACTCGGGTAAGTGGACACTTGTCCCCTTCCCCAGGTGTAAACTGGGGCCGGCCCAATGGGCCTCCTCGGATTTCCGCCAGCTAAGTAGCTGGTGGAAGTAGAGGAGGTCGTGAAACGGCCTAGCCGGCCTGGCGGGGACGAGGATATAGCCGAAGCCACCCCGCCCCCTCCCTGGCCAGCTAGGCCAATGGCTCCCCTCCCTCGCCCGCCAAACTGCCGACTCACTCAGATCCCGACTCACCTCCTCTGGCAGACATGCAGGCGCTCCAACGACGAAGCGAGGGAGGTCGGCCTCTGTGCTTGCCTCCCTTGCTCCCAAGTAGTCACGAATGTGCTTTACGGCACGTTCGCAACACTTTAGAGTAGCGGAGCACTCTCTCCGCCATTCTAAAGATCCCCAGGATTGCGCCGTGCATGTGGTGGCTTTTATGACATGATAAATCATATCATATATATGGATCAGCTCACTAAACAGTTAGGGCAATTTTATCCACCCCAGTTAAAATGGATGAAAACGCGGATTTGTACTGGCACAGAAAGAATTGCCTTGTCTGCATGGTAAACAGCTCTTCATGAATAGCTCATGTTGCCATTATCGAGCAATTTCAAACAGTTACCACGCGATGGCTGCAGCAGCTGATCTGTGTAAACTGAACAACAGAGAAGGCAATGAATTGTGGACTTGTAGATGAAACTGGGCATCGACAAACAGGCTTTCCATGAAAACCCATTGTTGTACACCAGAAAGTGGATATGGCAATGGAATTCCTCTTGTGGGCTTTGCAAACTCCTACTCTATTTTGTGCTGCCTTTACTGCAGTCATTCAAAACTGCATCCTATATTTCTGATGAAAACAAACCTGGTTTCTTATTTTAAATAGAAGTGGAACAAAATAAGCAAATAAGCTGTTGAAAGATGGTATTCAGTGTTAGTAGAGGCAAACAAATTAAGAAGGCATTATTTACACTTGATAAACTAGAAATGGCATCAGGGTGAGTTAATATTACAAACTATTAATGCAAGACACACTAAATGAAACAAATCACATAATAGATCACAGCAAAGCGATTCTGTGTAATGAATACTGATACCTACTGAACTCATCTGTGCACTCCAGGGATATAATTTTAAATTCATTTCAGTATGTACCCTAGCAATGCATGCACAAAGACAACCTTTAGGAAAACTAACAGCCCAATACAACCTAAATCCCCACGCGGCGATGCAGCAGCGCCAGCACTAGCTACGCTGCATCCCATGGGGGATTGTTGGCTGCAAGAGTTCTCCTTGGGGTAAGGAGACATAAGCCGCAATGGGTCAACTTGGAACTGTGCCAGTGATATCACCAGTGCAAGCCCACATTGATGCTTGCAGGCAGATCAGAATAGGAAGGAGTTTGGATACAGTGCACCCCGGTGCTGCCAATCCTGCCCCCAGGCCCGATCTACCTACACCCACCCCTGTCAACACCCTATCCACCCTCCCCTGCCCCTGCACTAGATGTACCTAGTCCAGTGGGCATCCTGATGACCACCGTGGAAAGGCTTCCGCCTTCCTGCTGGCGCACCACCTCCTCGCGCTGTCACAAAGCACTTTACAGTGCTTTTGCAACAGCACACACCAGCAGAACATGTGTCCCGCTGTACATCTTCTAGTCAGGATTTGGCAGAAAAACAATTAATGACGCAATCCTGCCTAAGATGTGGCAGCCAGCCAGAATCCTCGGCTGCTGCATCCTAGGCAGATTATGGGCTGTGCCGGTGCGACCCAGGTTCACCTCGGGGGAAGGGGACATTCGTAAGTGCTGTGGGTGGGCCCCAATGGGCCTCCTCAGCTCTGCTGAGGGAGAGTCAGCATGGCTTCTGCAAGGGGAAGTCTTGCCTCACAAACCTGTTAGAATTTTTTGAAAAGGTCAACAGGCATGTGGATGCGAGCGAACCCGTGGATATTATATATCTGGATTTTCAGAAGGCGTTTGACATGGTCCCTCATGAAAGGCTCCTGAGAAAATTCCACAGTCAGGGAATAAGAGGGCAGGTCCTCTTGTGGATTAGGAACTGGTTGAAGACCAGGAAACAGCGAGTGGGAGTCAATGGGCAATTTTCACAATGGCGAGAGGTGAAAAGCAGTGTGCCCCAAGGATCGGTCTTGGGACCGGTGCTTTTCAACTTATTCATAAATGACCTGGAGTCGGGGATAGGCAGTGAGGTGGCCAAGTTTGCAGATGACACTAATCTTTTCCGGGTTGTGAAGACCAGCAGGGATTGTGAAGAGCTCCAGAAGGATCTCTCCAAACTGGGAGAATGGGCAGCAAAATGGCAGATGCGCTTCAATGTAAGTAAGTGCAAAGTGATGCACATTGGGGCAAGAAACCAAAATTTCACATATAAGCTAATGGGTTCTGAGTTGTCTGTGACGGATCAAGAGAGAGATCTTGGGGTGCTGGTGGACAGGTCGATGAAAGTGTCGACCCAGTGTGCGGCGGCTGTGAAGAAGGCCAATTCCATGCTCGGGATCATTAAAAAAGGGATTGAGAATAAAACGGCCAATATCATTCTGCCTTTGTACAAATCGATGGTAAGGCCACATCTGGAGTATTGTGTCCAGTTCTGGTCACCACACCTCAAAAAGGATATAGTTGAATTGGAAAAGGTGCAGAAAAGAGCGACCAGAATGATTCATGGGCTGGAGCACCTCCCTTATGAGGAAAGGCTACAGCGTCTGGGGCTTTTCAGCCTAGAAAAAAGGCGCCTGAGGGGGGACATGATTGAGACTTATAAAATTATGCATGGGATGGAGAGAGTGGATAGAGGAAAATTCTTCTCCCTCTCGCACAACACCAGAACCAGGGGACATGTACTAAAATTGAGTGGAGGGAGAGTTAGAACAGACAAAAGAAAATATTTCTTCACCCAGCGTGTAATTCATCTGTGGAACTCCTTGCCACAGGATGTGGTGATGGCATCTGGCCTAGATGCCTTTAAAAGGGGTTTGGACAGATTCATGGAGGAAAAGACCATCACAGGTTACAAGCCATAAGCAACCTCCTGGTTTTTAGAAGTGGGTTTTCTCTGTGCCAGGTGCAAGGGAGTGTCAACGGGAAACAGGTTATCTTGTTGTCTTGTGCTCCCTGAGGCATCTGGTGGGGCCACTGTGTGATACAGGAAGCTGGACTAGATGGGCTTTTGGCCTGATCCAGCAGGGCTCTTCTTATGTTCTTATGTTCTTATGTTCTTATGCATGAGCTCTTTAGCTGGGAGGACGTGTAAGGCTGGCCCGGTCTTGGAAGGGGCATTGGATATCGGTGCAACTTGGCACCGATATCCCTGCCCCCTCCCAGGTCGGACCGGCCAATGACCCTCCCTTGCTACCACTGCCTGCCTTCCCCACACACTCCTGATGCCTGGTGCAGACCTTACACTCGGGGCACCGCAAAAGTGCCTTATGACACTTTTGCAATGCCTTAGGCCGGCAGAGCAAGTGCTACACTGGCCTAAAGTTACAGTGGATCGGGCTGCCCATGAGGATCAATGGTGTGAACTAAACTCCAAAGGCCTGACAAAAAAGTAGTTAACAAATGGTGAAACAATAACAAGGAAGAGAATAACCAGATCTCTCTTTTCTTTTCTTTTTTCTTTTTTTTTTGGGGGGTGTGTGTGTTAAACATAATGGATGCCACCACAGAAAAAGTCCTTTCTTATTCCAGCCACCCACACCTCTGGCAGTGGTGGAACATGTAGAAGGACTTTATCAACTGTCCTCAGGGTATGGGGTCACTATGTATTCTCATGTTATTCAAATAGCAAATTATTGTAAAGGGCTGCTTGTGTGACCTCTGCTTAAAGTAGTTAAATTAGGGGATATCATAAGTCATAGAACCAGAAGTGACTAACAAGTCCATCAGGTTGTAACTCTACCCACAAAGCAGACTGTTTATATATGCCCCCCCCCCCATTCTACGAGTCTCTAATTTTATTACTGCTGGAAAGTCATCCCTGGGACTTCTACTCAAGATTTGTTCTTTGAATTTTGGTTGGAAAGTAATTTTCATAAGATATATCAACAGCAGCCCAAGACAAGTGGACTCAGGGGAGAACTTCATCATAGGGCCAATTTGGATGATGCTTCAATGCTTGCACCATCCCCATACAATTAGCTATGTGCCTGCTCACACCATATGCACCTCCGACCTAGACAGTAGTGCAGTGATACATTTTGAAGTACAGGTGTCATGACACTCCCCATAGCATGCCCCACTAAGACTATATATATATATATATATATATATATATATATATATATATATATATATATATATATATATATATATATATATATATATATATATATATATAATCAACTTTCCATTTCTTCATTACAGTGTTTTCGTCTCCTGCCACTTATTCCTGCTTTGAAACTTAGTATACTTCATTGGGCCAGCGGGTGGCACAGTGGGTTAAACCACTGAACCATGAGCTGTCGATCGAAAGGTTGGCAGTTCGAATCCACGACGGAGTGAGCTCTCGTTGCTTGGCCAGCTCCTGCCAACCTAGCAGTTCCAAAGCATGTTAAATGCGAGTAGATAAATAGGTACCGCTTGCGGGAAGGTAAACAGCACTCCGTGTTCCAGCCGCATGCTACGCTCATGCCGGCCACATGACCACGGAGGCGTCTTCAGACAATGCTGGCTCTTCGGCTTTGAAATGGGGATGAGCACCACACCCTAGAGTCGGACACGACTGGACTTAATTGTCAGGGGTCACCTTTACCTTTTTTATACTTCATTGACAGTTCCAGCTCATTTCATCCTAAGCTTGTGGAGTACACTGCAATAGTGTAAAACAAATGTATAGAAATTGAAATATAGAATAAAAAAATATCCCAAATATAAAAGAGGCATTACAGGGCAATCCTATGCATATCTACTCAGAAGTCCCACTATGTTCATTAGGACTTAGTCCCAGGTAATTTACATGACTGTAGCCTTAATGTAACATGAGCTAATATTGTCACGCAGGTAACCCTTGGAAAAGACAGTGGTCTTGTTGTTGTTCAGTCGTTAAGTCGTGTCCGATCCTTTGTGATCCCATGAACCACATCCTGCCAGGCCTTCCTGTCCTCCACTATCTTCCTGAGTTCGCTCATTTTCATATTCGTTGCATCGGTGATGCTGTCTAACCATCTCATCCTTTGCCTTCCCCTTCTCCTTTTGCCTTCAGTCTTTCCCAGCATCAGAGTCTTCTCCAGAGTCCTCTCTTCGCATTAGGTGGCCAAAATATTTGAGCTTCAGCCTCTGTACCTGTCCTTCCAGGGAACAGTCAGGGTTGATTTCATTTAGGATTGACTGATTTGATCTCCTAGCAGTCCAAGGGACTCTCAGGAGTCTTCTCCAGCACCACAGTTCGAAAGCATCTATTCTTCGGCGCTCAGCCTTCCTTATGGTCCAACTCTCGCAACCATACACTGCTACTGGGAACACCATCGCCCTGACTATACGAACTTTTGTTGGCATGGTGATATCTCTGCTTTTTATTATGCTGTCTAAGTTTGCCATAGCTTTCCTTCCAAGGAGTAAGTGTCTTGCTAGCTATTAACATATGTCCCTAGATCAGGCCAATATCACAGTATATCACTTGCTGAGCAAGAGGCTATTTTTCTACTAAGATCCTTTAAAAAATATTTCAAAAGGCAACACCTGAGAACTCCTGCTGATGACATCACCACTCCTGCTGCAGGAGAAGTTCTGCTTCTTCTTGAACCCGCTCAACTACTCCCTTGGTCCCAGCTCCACCCCTCCCTTCTGTTAAGTTTTGCAAATGGTGGCAAGGGGTGTGTGCACTTTGTCTGACTAGCTAAACTAACATGGAAGCAAAGAGAGGAGCTAGAAGGTACAGGCAGCATGAGTGTGCATATTGCTAATCACGGGGGACCAGTTTGGGTGCTACAACTTGCCCATAGTTATCACAAAGATAATTTACCCAATGGAGTAGCTACATGGCTGGACAAAATGTGTACGATAATACTGGGCAGGTGCTTGCCTTTGTTTTCAAATGAAAAATGTTGGGAATAAAAAACATTCACCAGACTGCCTCTTGTCATAGTCACATTGTCATGGCCTTTTTTAAAAAAGAAAAATAATAATACAAAGTCCAAATATTGGGAAAGAACAAATGGCACTCACAAAACCATGTTGCCACACTCAATATCTTTTTTATTCCACATCTGTATAAAGGTGTTCAGAATGCCTAGTAACATGCTTGCTTATATTTTAAAACATGATGTATTGTTTTGATATGTCTTCATGATAATTACAGCTTTTTTCACAATTAGGAAATACAAATAAACCAGATCAGCTTGAAGTTGAGGGGGAAGCATGTTTAAGTAGGACTCCCAGAAAACATAATTATGCATAAAGCTGCACCACAGTACGTCCATCATTTTCATCTTCAGCCAGCCACCTGATGAAGAAAATATAAAACAATTTATTTATTTATTTGGAAGAAAAGCTACACAGTTTCTTCCAAACTTCCATACACAGAGTCTGTTCCTAGCCCTACTGATCTGTTCCTAGCCCTACTGAACTTTGGTAATCTTAACACTGACTGGGGACTGGTCTAGTCCAGGGGTTCTCAACCTGTGGTACGCGTATCCCACTTTTTGCGGGGGTACCCTGCAGGGGTACAAGGGACTTTGGGGGTCCGGGGGTACGCCAACCTTTGGGGGCATTTTTTGGGGTATGCGGTCCTCCAAAGGTTGAGAACCCCTGGTCTAGTCAACTACAACCAAATCCTCAGCCACACCTGGCAGCTATCATTTGGGAGTACAGGTGAGAAAAACAGTGAGAGGCAGGAAAATGTTGGAGTATGTATGAAAGTTGAGGACCTAGGGTCAAAGTACAGATGATGCTGTTACTGGCCCTGGTGGGCTTCAGTCTGGTTGCAAAATAGCAGCTAGGCTGGGCTGGGCTGCATGGATCGAGACAGCAGGGGGGTGCAGAGTGGGGGCCCCCAGGGCCCAGGGGACTGGAAGGATGGGTGGCTCCCTCCTATGCGAGGTGACGGGGGGCCCCAGTGTCACACCGCCTGCTAGTCCGGTCTACCCCAGGCACGGGCCTTTATATCAGCCTCCTTCCTGGGGAGCCTCAGACCGCCCACGAGGAGGGAGTTATATGGGACAACACCTCCCGGGGCCTTGCCACGCGATCCTTTCTGAGAGATCCTTGCTCTCAGCCCCCGCCCAGGTAACCTCATCCCTGGCCTTCTTGAGTGTATTTGAGCGGCTGCCTCATGCATTGCATCCCCGCCCCTTCCAGCTGCGACCAATCCCTGCTGGACCTGCACCCTCCTGTACGGTCATTCTGCTGCCCACTCAGCACGCCCCCACCCCACTGTGTGCCAGTAGCACCAAAGACCTGACTGCCCACCATGCATTCGACCAGCTGCGCAGGTGCGAGACCAGAAATGCCTGAGTGACAATGAAAACGTCAAGTGTGGCAGGAGTGAGGCACCCCAACCCAGAGACAGTAGCCTGCGCCACTCCCCATTAGCTGTCCCCACTGGCTCCAAGTAAGTCCAGGGCTGGACATGGGTTTCAAACCTGCTCCCCCCGATCCTGAACCCTTATGTGATTTTAAAATTTCATTTTCTAACTTTTCCGAAGAGTTAAATATTGATGCTGCAATGTTGACTGATGTGAGGCAAACACAAAATTATAACTGTTCTACCACTGCTTCATCTCGCTATATGACTCTATGTACCAATCATCTCTTACAGCCCAATCCTACTTAAGAATCCGCCGGGTGCTGGATCCCATGCACCGCCGCGGGTAGGCACCCGTGCGGCAGAAAGTCTACTCGGGGAAGGTGATGCTCATCCCCTTCCTTGGGTGTAATTGGAGCTGGGGCCAATTGGCCTCCTCGCAATTCCGCCAGCAAAATCGCTGGCGGAAGTCAGAGGCCGTGTAATGAGCCAGCCGATCAGCGGAGGACAGGATATGGCTGAAGCCATCCCCGCCCCCTCTTCGACTGGCTGGGCCTTTGGCCGGCCTTCATTCCCAGCCGAACCGCCCCCCCCCATCAGCTGGATCCCTACCTGGCTCCTCTGGCGGGCAGGTGAGGGTCCAGTCGGCGGAGCAGGGAGAGTCGACCTTGTGCCGGCCTTCCCTGTTCTAAAGTAGATGCAAACGTGCCTTACAGCACGTTTGCAACATCTTCAGCCGGTGGAACACTCGTTCCGCCGGCTGGAATTTGCACAGGATTGCACTGTTAGTCTCTGTATAACTTTAGTTCATGTGCATTATCTTAAGTCTGTGATACCCAAATGTATGGTGAACCTTCCCAAGGAGCTGAAGAAGGCTGCTACCATAGATGATGTGGGTGTGTTTTGCCAAACCACTAAAGGGAAACTGCCCATGAGCTAAATAAGAACACAGAAACAGCATGGTTGCTAAACACCCCAGAATTGTTTTTGTATCCGAAAATGTCAGACCTAGAATAAACAATATAACCTTCCACCCCAGTTTCTCTGCGTGCTGATGTTGGTCAGACAGCAAACTACAGATGTGTTTTCTCTTTCTCTTTGAAATGGGGATGGCAGTACCAAAAGTACTGCAGTCTAGTGAGGCAAATCACTGTTTATTAGCTGAGGCTCGGGCATGCCACAGTTCAGCATTTTACTGTTCTTTGGACCTACTTGCTTTAATTACAATGTGGATGTTTTAAAAGGGTATCTCTATTTTCCTTGCCAGAAAGGAATTTTCCACTCCAGAAAGAGTGAAGCGGTTGGGCCAAAGCCAATAGGACGTCCAACTGTGGATGTGTCTGAGGTTGAAAGGAAAATCCAATGCTGCAAGGAGCAATACTGCTTAGGAACATGGAATGTGAGGTCTATGAATCAAGGTAAGCTGGATGTGGTCAAAAATGAGATGATAAGATTGAACATTGACATCTTGGGAATCAGCGAACTAAAATGGACGGGCATGGGCGAATTTAAGTCAGGTGACCATCATATCTACTACTGTGGGCATGAATCCCTTAGAAGAAATGGAGTAGCCCTCATAGTCAATAAAAGAGTGGGAAAGGCAGTACTGGGGTGCAACCTCAAAAACGACAGAATGATTTCAGTTCGAATCCAAGGCAAACCATTCAACATTACAGTAATCCAAGTGTATGCCCCAACCACTGATGCCGAAGAAGATGAAGTTGACCGGTTCTATGAAGACCTACAACACCTTCTAGAACTAGCACCCAAAAAAGATGTCCTTTACATAATAGGAGACTGGAATGCTAAAGTAGGAAATCAAGAAATAAACGGAACAACAGGCAAGTTTGGCCTTGGAGCGCAAAATAAAGCAGGGCAAAGGCTAACGGAGTTCTGTCAAGAGAACATGCTGGTCATAGCAAACACTCTTTTCCAACAACACAAGAGGCGACTCTACACATGGACATCACCAGATGGCCAATACCGAAACCAGATAGATTATGTGCTTTGCAGCCAAAGATGGAGAAGCTCTATACAGTCAGTAAAAACAAGACCTGGAGCTGACTGTGGCTCAGATCATGAGCTTCTTATTGCAAAATTCAGGCTTAAACTGAAGAATGTAGGGAACACCACTAGACCAGTCAGATATGACCTAAACCATATCCCTTATGAGTACACAGTGGAGGTGAAGAATAGATTTAGGGCATTAGACCTGGTAGACAGAGTGCCTGAAGAACTATGGACGGAAGTTCGTAACATTGTACAGGAGGCAGCAACGAAAATCATCCCAAAGAAAAAGAAATGCGAGAAAGCAAAGTGGCTGTCAGATGAAGCTTTACAAATAGCGTGGAAAGAAGGAATGCAAAAAGCAAAGGTGAAAGGGAAAGATATAAACAACTGAATGCAGATTTCCAGAGAATAGCAAGGAGAGATAAGAAGGCCTTCTTAAATGAACAATGCAAGGAAATCGAGGAAAACAACAGAATGGGGAGGACTAGAGATCTCTTCAAGAAAATTGGAGATATCAAGGGAACGTTTTGTGCAAAGATGGGCATGATAAAGGACAAAAAAGGCAGGGACCTAACAGAAGCAGAAGAGATTAAAATGGCAAGAATACAAAGAAGAACTATACAAGAAAGATCTTAATGTTCCTGATGACCACGCTGGTGTGGTCACTGACCCAGAGCCGGACATCCTAGAGAGTGAAGTCAAGTGGGCCTTAGGTAGCATTACTAACAACAAAGCTAGTGGAGATGATAAAATCCCAGCTGAGCTACTTAAAATCCTAAATGATGATGCTGTGAAAGTGCTGCACTCAATATGCCAACAAATTTGGAAAACTCAGCAGTGGCCAAAGGATTGGAAAAGGTCAGTTTACGTTCCAATTCCAAGGAAGGGCAGTGCCAAAGAGTGTTCAAACTATCGCACAATTGCACTCATTTCACATGCTAGCAAGGTTATGCTCAAAATCCTACAAGCTAGGCTTCAGCAGTACGTGGACCGAGAATTACCGGACGTACAAGCTGGGTTTCGAAGAGGCAGAGGAACTAGAGATCAAATTGCCAACATGCGCTGGATCATGGAGAAAGCACGAGAGTTCCAAAAAACCACCTACTTCTGCTTCATTGACTACGCAAAAGCCTTTGATTGAGTGGATCACAACAAACTGTGGCAAATTCTTAAAGAGATGGGGGTACCAGACCACCTTACCTGTCTCCTGAGAAACCTGTATGCGGGTCAAGAAGCAACAGTTCGGACCGGCCATGGAACAACCGACTGGTTCAAAATTGGGAAGGGAGTACAGCAAGACTGTATATTGTCACCCTGCCTATTTAACTTATATGCAGAGTACATTATGAGAAATGCAGGGCTGAATGAATCGCAAGCCGGAATCAAGATTGCCGGGAGAAATATCAACAACCTCAGATATGCAGACGATACCACCCTAATGGCAGAAAGTGAAGAAGAACTAAAGAGCCTCTTGATGAGGGTGAAAGAGGAGAGTGCAAAAGTTGGCTTGAAACTCAACATTAATAAAACTAAGATCATGGCATCTGGGTCCATCAATTCCTGGCAAATAGAAGGGGCAGAAATGGAAGCAGTAACAGATTTTACTTTTCTGGACTCCAAGATCACTGCAGACGGAGACAGCAGCCATGAAATTAAAAGACACTTACTTCTTGGAAGGAAAGCTATGGCAAACTTAGACAGCATAATAAAAAGCAGAGATATCACCATGCCAACAAAAGTTCGCATAGTCAGGGCGATGGTGTTCCCAGTAGCAATGTATGGTTGCGAGAGTTGGACCATAAGGAAGGCTGAGCGCCGAAGAATAGATGCTTTCGAACTTTGGTGCTGGAGAAGACTTCTGAGAGTCCCTTGGACTGCTAGGAGATCAAATCAGTCAATCCTAAATGAAATCAACCCTGACTTTTCCCTGGAAGGACAGATACTAAGGCTGAAACTCAAATATTTTGGCCACCTAATGCGAAGAGAGGACTCTCTGGAGAAGACTCTGATGCTGGGAAAAATTGAAGGCCAAAGGAGAAGGGGAAGGCAAAGGATGAGATGGTTAGACAGCATCACCGATGCAACGAACATGAAAATGAGCGAACTCAGGAAGATAGTGGAGGACAGGAAGGCCTGGCGGGATATGGTTCATGGGATCACGAAGGGTCGGACACGACTTAACGAATGAACAACAACAAATTTTCCTTGCTCTAAGTCAACAGTGTAATATCAGTAGCCCAATATTTAAATGTTTAGAAAGCTGTAGCAATGAAAGTGAACAGCTCATACTGTAATAGTATTCCTTATCTAGTTTAAAAAAGGGGAAACAAACCGATTGCAACTGAAGCAGTAATGGTCATTTGTAGACGTATCTGTGATTTCTACTTTATCCAGAAACCAGCCACTTGCTGTAAAGAAAAACACAGGTTTAAATATGTGCACCTTTGAGTACAGAGAATTCCATGGAAAATTATTATAATTTTCTTTTTCAGTCATTGCAGTATACCAAAATCACAGGGGATATTAAAGTAAGAAAGAAAACAAAGTCAGAACATATGATGTGTTGTATGCTAAATGTCAGAAATTCAGCAAAATGTGTTCATTATTATCATTACTACATATATAGCACCATTAATGTACATCGCACATTGCATGGAGTGAAAAGTCAGGTCTGTGCCTCAAAAGACTTACAATCTCAATACTGATACAGAAAAGAGAACAGAGTGGGAAAAGGGTGATAAAGGTTGGGTAAGCAGGGGAGGTGCATGCAGTTGTTAAATGATAACATTTACTGGCAATATCTTCTGAGGGCAATGTAAACGTCAGATTGTTTACCAGCATATCTCAAAGTCAACCAAATATGTTTGATAAATAATTATAAGGAATGGTCATTTTCATTGTCTGTTGGGAAAGAATGACATTTTGCCATTTTGGGTTGATAAATCATAAAAGAACTCCTGTGGCACAATCACTCTTGATCAACTCTCTTCAGCAAAATTATCATCATTTACCAATAAAATGCTTGCATTTACCAATATACAGGCAAAATGAGGAAAGTGGTGGGCAGGGATGCTTACCCACTAGAAAACCTACTTGCAACTTGCTGCACGAAACTGAAGGGCTCAGGTACTTATTTTTTTTTGGGGGGGGGGGGTCCCAGGCATGAGGCGTAAGTGCTTGGTTGGGAAGGCAGCAAACTAGTGGAGGGTGCCTTATATCCCATTTTTGCCTGCCACCTCCCTGGGCCTGCTATGTTCCTGGCTGCTCCACTTGCCTGCTGCCATATTCTCCTCTTGAGCACTCTCCTTGGAGACTATGTAAGAAGAGGGCTCTCCAGCTCTGCTGCTGCTGTGATCCTTTCCCAAGCACTCTCCTTCCAGGAGAACACTGGGGAAAGGGTTGCCACCTACTCTGTTGCCTTTCCTCCCCCCATCACTCCTTGTAAAGTGACCAGGTGGGGAGGATATTGAGCCTGGAGAAATTCTACTTCCAGGATCCCCCTTACCTGGCTGCTTTGCAAGAAGTGGCAGTGGCGGTGGAAAAGGATGATGAGGTGTTGTAGGCTCTGGAGAGGGGGGTGCTGGTATGCAGGGTGGACAATGGAATTTGGAGAGGAGGCAGTACAATTTGGTGCCATTTCAGGTGACAGATCGGCTTAAGCCAAGCCTGTTTGTGAGCAAATGTGATTGTGAGTTGATGCACCTGCCTATCACTTGAAACAACCAGCTGGGTGCTTACATTAAATAGATCTGGTTCTGGGTAGATGTGCCAAGCTTGAAAGAGCAAGCCAAGGAGCGTATGTGCAAGTAAATTTGTCCACACACGCTTTTTTTCGAAGCAGCAGGATGACATGTACTCACAAAGAAATGCTTGCTATTTCAAGTAACACCTGTTCAACTGAAGTTTGTGTATAGAAATAAAAACAGTATTTCATTGCAATAACTGCATATTGGCATTTTAAGAATAGTACATTTGTTATATCTGCAGCAGGTTTAGAAAAATCATATGTACAATAAAATGTCTAAAAAGATTTCTTCATGGTTCTGAACATTTATCACTCTGTCCAGTAAACACAGAATATACTGATAAATGATGGAAATTGCAACAAATTGGGAGATGGATATGTCAGAAGTGACTGTGCTCCAAAGTTTACTATGGATGTCTTCTGATAATAATAGGGGTGCAATGAAATACAATACACCACTGTGATTAAACTTTGCCAAAACCTGTTAGAATAGTTAGTGAGTTCAATGAAGCAAAGAATAAAGCAATATGGGGAACATATTGAAAGTTAGAGTCTGCTCTTTTCCTCTAATTTTAACTAACACAGAAGTATTCAAATATTTATCAACGGGATTAAAAGCCATGCGTCTCCTGGAGAAAATTACATCTTTCACAGCTGATTAGGCTCTTTTCTTCTCTTACCTGAAGACGCCCATAGACTTGGGTAAAACATTGTATTTGTATTATAATGTTTTTAAACTTGTTTAATTTGCATTGAGCTGGTTGTTTTTAACCTTTTAACTTGTTTTTAAAACATTAATAATTGTCTCCTGGAGACATATGACTTTTAATCCTGTTTATAAATCTTTGAATATAATTCAATATAATATAATATATAATATAATTGAATATTATATAATTTTAGATTGTTTTTAACACAGAAGTATGGAACTAAATTAATTTTGTTTGTCAGTGTCTATCAAACAGTGTAGAAACTCTTGGACTGTATTGGGAAAGACAGGCAGTTTTCTTAAGGAAACACAAAACTTCTAGTCAGCAAAAGAAAAATACAGTTGATAAGGTTTTGATATGTAAAATAAAACATATCTTGGACATTTCTCAGTATCGCACATACCCAATCAGGGCCCATGAGAGGGGAATAAAGGGGGTAAATTGTACCTGGGCCCAGGGGCCAAAGGAGGGGCCCAGAAATTTTCTGAGATCTCGGCTGGGCTCATCATGGAGCATGAAAGACAGAAGCCGGACCAACCGGGAGACCAGGACCTGGGTGCCACATCAGGAAGCCTGGTAGACCTGGACTTTTCCAGTCATTGCTGCCCCCCTGCCCCATTTCCCTCCCTTTGAGAAGGGGCCCAAAAGAAACTTTGTACCCCCTGATAAAATTCCTCTCAGAGGCCAATTAAATATATTTCTTTAGGATTTCACTAAACAAACCTTTAATGTTGGGCATGCATTTATGTTCCATATGAATCAACTACAGACAACACAATCCGCACGTTGTTACTTACACGTAAGTCCATTTACAATCCAATCTTAGGTTTGTTGTGACAAACTTAAGCAACTACATGCTTTGTGTAGACATGCTTTGCTTTGCAAACAAAATGCCTCAAACCCCAGCATTACTAACTCTGCAGATATGAATTCAGCATATCGGGCAGATGTGCACTGCCAAACAGTTGGGCTTGCATGTGATTGCCATATTGGAATGTATACAGTATGGAGGATAGTTTGTCTGAGAAGGATCCCAAATTCAAATATCCCTGAATGTGAAAAGCTGATGTGCTATGAAGGAAACTAGGCTAGAAGTCCTCTTGCTATGCCAGGCTTTACGTGGCAAATTCTTGTCTCTGTGGTGCCAGCAACCTTTAAAACAAGTAGCCCTCATAATACCTAAATGTAATTATACCTCCCCATAATAAGTGTCAAAATCAATTATACCAATCTTGATTTATATCAGTTGAGTGATGGCCTGAACATCTGTATGATCATTATAAGTCATTTAGGCATTTTAGGTGCAGATCTCAATGTATGCAGAAATAATGAGGATATGTAATATACATATAGATGTACTCACCAAATCCCTTCCCATCATGCCCGATCTCTATTTTCTGCAGCCTTCCAACTTTCTTTGTCTTAATTCTGAATGTGTCAGTCTTTAAAATGAAAAGAGAAGCCACTATAATAATGTAATTTAAGTCTGAAAAATGATGTGCTCACCTGAGTCAATTTTGGCTCTGATTTAAATATAGCTGTGCAGAAAAAAAAAATGGAAGTCATGAAGAGAATATGATTATTACTATTAATGAACATCTATGGTAAAGTTCAGTGTTGCTAATCTTCACTTCTTTCCTTAAATAAAAAATATTCTTCTCAAGACCTATTTGAAGCATATTTGTCATTTATTGGTTTCAGCAAACAAGAGATTTGCTTTCCTCTGCTGAGTGTATTATGAATTGCCAGCAGGTGGATGAAGAAAAGCATTTTATTTTCATTATTAAATGTATATTTTGTTTGATACACAAACTTTTATTGAAGACAAAAAGTTACCGTATTTTTCGCTCCATAAGATGTACTCCCCCCCCAAAAAAATAAGGGGAAATGTCTGTGCGTCTTATGGAGCAAATAGTATAAAATGGGGTCCTCTTACCCGTTTTCACGGTGCTTGGCCGCTTACCGCGTTCTTGCTGTCCACCTTTCTCTTCATTCCGGGGGCCGGCTGCATCACAGCCCCGCCGGGACTGCCCCCGTTCCAACTGTGAGCCTCATAGACACTGTACGCGACTGCAAAGCTCTCCAGAAGCGTCCGATTAACTTGGATGCTTCCGGAGACCTTTGCAGCTGGGTACAGCATCTCTGAGGTTCGCGCAGACGCTGTACAAAGCTACAAGCTCTCCGGAAACATCCGAGCTAATCGGATGTTTCTGGAGAGCTTGCTGCTTGTTACAGTGTCTGCGTGAACCTCTCAGACGTTGTAACAAGCTGCAAAGCTCTCCGGAAAGCTTGTTACAACGTCTGAGAGGTTCGCGCAGACGCTGTAACAAGCAGCAAGCTCTCCGGAAACATCCGATTAGCTTGGATGTTTCCGGAGAGCTTGCAGCTTTGTACAGCGTCTGTGCGAACCTCTGAGACGCTGTACCCGGCTGTAAAGCTCTCCAGAAGTGTTCAAGTTAATCGGATGCTTCTGGAGAGCTTTGCAGTCATGTACAGCGTCTATGAGGCTCGCAGCTGGAATGGGGGCAGTCTCAGTGGGGCTGCGATGCAGCCGGCCCCCGTAACGAAGAGAAAGGTGGACAGCAAGAACGCGGTAAGTGGCCAAGCACCGCGAAAACAGGTAAGAGGACCCCATTTTTATACTATTCACTCCATAAGATGCACAGACATTTCCCCCTATTTTTTTGGGGGGGGGGAGTACATCTTATGGAGTACATCCTATTGAGCGAAAAAGCGGCCAAGCGCCATGAAAACAAGTAAATGCAAGACTTTTTTAAAAAAATTATTAGTTCCAAAATACACGTGCGTCTTAAGGTCCGGTACGTGTTATGGAGCGAAAAATACGGTAAGTGATTTGACTTTAGTTACTGCCAAATCCCTTAAGCATCCCACAATTTGGTTCAAAATATGGTTGCATGTCCAACATTCATGGAAGAAGCAGTATATGATGGGTATTGTTTATGTACTGTATTTTCTTCCAAGAAACACACCAAAAACTATGTTCAAAGGCTCTCTTAATAAAGAGGTTCTATGCATGTGCTGTCATGATCCAACAGATTCTGACAGGCAGCTGCTTATATTCCATGAGCCACATCCTCAGTCAAATGTTGGCCATCAGTATCACTGGGTCAGAAGGGTAGATGCAAAGTCCTTTATTATTTTGGGCAAGCTATATCCCTAGAGATCAAATATAGGTGATGATAGTACAGTATATGACATTTTGCTTCTCTGTGTCATTATCATTACATTTTTAATCCCCTCCCCACCTTGAATTTGTCAGGAGCTAGAATTATAGCATTTTATTGGTAGATTAAGCCAAAGTTTTCAAACTAAGGACCAATACAGTCAAGCACCTGCAATTGATACTGTAACAAACAGCATTCCATTACATTCACAGGATTGTCACAGAAGTCTCAATTTTGTTTTAAATTACTGTAGTTGAGATATTTAGATTCAAGGTGGTTGAAAATGTGGTAACAATATAGTGAAAGCCAAGTTTTAGGCGCTACTATCACCAATTTTCCATTTCTGTTTTGGCTCAGAGCTTGCCAAAAATCAATGAGCATTTGTTGCCTTGGTACTAACCAAGCCTCCTAACTCATGGTCTGTAAATTTCTAGGAAGAACCAACCACTAGGCTTTCCCCCACACAACTGTTTTGTCTCATGTACGCTTGGAAACGCCATGTAAGCACTGTAAAATCCTGGAAACTGTGAAAAATTAGGAAAGGTTTTTAAACCTGGGTTAATTTCCCTCCAACTATCAAGTGTCAATGTGTGTTGTTTGCTGTCAGGATACATCAAATGTATATTTTTGGAATATATTTTGGAATATTTTTTTAGAAGTCCAAGCTTTGTACAATTGTGTATCTTAGGAGTACATTATAATAGTCTTTAAGAGCCATTCCACACATTATGTAGCAGCAAACTTGTGTTTGACTTTGAAGGTACACCCAATAAGGAGTTTATTTATTTATTTATTTATTAAAAAAAAATTATATCCCTCCTTTCCTTGCTAAGGCAAATGCCCAAGGTGGCTTACAACAGAAGTTAAAATACATAACTTAAAAAATACATTAAAAAGTTTAAACAGTACATAACTGTACATAAACAATTTTAAAAACAATAAAATCCACGGGGGGGGGGGACAGTATGGAGCAGATAAGCAGCATGGCAGAGCATCTTGAGACACAGGAGGCAGACCACAGCCCATCACCCAAACGCTAGACGAAACAAAAATGTTTTGAGCCCTCGCCGAAAAGTCATGAGGGAGGGGGTAGTTCTCCGATCCCCTGGAAGGGAGTTCCACAGTTGTGCCGCCACAGCAGAGAAGGCTCGCCCACGTGTTGCCACTCCCCTAACTTGCGATAGAGGTGGCACTCGCAGGAGAGTTGCTGTCAACCTGTGTGCATCCTCTGATTGAGAGAGAACTTGGAATGTCCTTCCAAAGTGCATTCATTCTAAGACATGAAAATTAGATAACATCAACAACACCATGTCATTTACCTTTCCTCTTTCAAAGGGATCTCGATGATCCAGAGATTTATTGAGCTGAATTAATTGAGATGAATCCTTGTCTCCAAACAAAATTATATGCACATTGGCATCAGTTCCTGCTCCTCTTTTGTCACCTGTGTACACTTTAATAATATGTTCTGCCAGATCTTCCACTTCACCGTCTTCCTTAGTAATCAAAGACAGAGCTATTTCTCTCCTTATTTCAGGTACATTGGCATCCAAATGGAATGTTCTTTAAAAAAACACAATTCAGTCACATACTGATCAAAATTGAACAAGAATGCTACATGGATATTTTATGGATGCATATAGCTAACATGCTGTGTGACAAACCAAATTCTTTGGGTGATTTGTGTTTTTATATATCATACTCACTCATTCACTTCAAACACATAAACAGGCTCTTGCTTTGGAGCTTCCTTCAAATGTAGCGCTTTAACGCTCAATTTGCCAGCTACAATAGAAACAACAAGCAATTAAAATGTTTCACTTCACACCAAGGGTTAGCATGAACCTGGTGCTTATTATATTATATATCAATAAATGGGCATCATTACAAGCTCATGGATGAGCAGCTCATCCATTGTAAGGACTCTCTTCATCATTTTAGACTTGTCCTGGTAATGCCACCCTATCGTGCTTGCTTGATGGGGGCATTCTTTGCCTGGTCCTGTTCCCTACATGAGGCAGAAGGGTACCCAGGACTCCCAACAATCTGGCATCAGAACTGGACCCAGTCACTACCTACTTAGTGTCTGAATTCATTTGGGATAATAAGCATCTCATATCATTGAAACTCCGTGCTGCACATCTGCTTAGTTTGGGGCCAGTCTAGCTCTTAATGAAATAAAGCTATAGATAAGTATTGCTCAGTTTGGTTTTTGCAGTCTTGGAACTCAGCCAAGCAAACTCAAAGTTTAAGTTTGTCAAAATACCATTCCCAACCACACCAACCTAGAAATAAGTACTAGGGATATCAACAATAATTAACTTCAGTTAAATAACAGAGTGTGAAAACCTAAATAGTAATTTAATCAAAGTCAACAGAGCCTGATTCTGTATAGCTCCTTGTGTAACTGCCTGATGTAAACACAGATATAGAAAGGTTAATTTAACCATGTCTTCATAGTAAAGGGACTTACATGATTTGCTTCCAATGAGAAGGGTAACTTTGTGCAGGTCTCCCAGATCGACGGCATCTATCTGACCTGTACATGACTAAAAATATCCAGTAGCAATTTCAGTAAGGGGAAAGCTTATGATATATTAACGGTCCAATCCTATCCTCCTCCTCCTCCCCCCCCCCCACTGGTGTAGCCATGCCAAAAAGGTGCATGCTATATCCAGCAGGGGTGGCATATCATGAGGCTTTGGAAGGAAAAGGGGATTTAAATTCCCTTACTCCAGTGGTTTTCAAACTGGCAGGCGTGGCTCCCAGGGGAGCCACGGAAACAAGCCAGGGGAGCCATGGAGTCCCATGGAATCCTCTCAGAAAACAGTGCAGTGCCAATTGGCAGGCATCAACATAATGTAATAGGGAACCATGGTCAACGGTCATCAATGGTCAAGGGAGACGCAGGTTGAAAAGGTTTGGGAAACACTGCCTTACCCCTTAGTAAGCCTCCTGCTCAGTCTCCTTGGACCTGCACCAGCTATTTCACTGGCACAAGTCCAAGGACAAAAAGAGGCCTGGGAGACTGCAAAAAAGGAAGATAAGATCCGACACATGCCATCGCCACCAGATCCACCCCTCCCGCAGCCTCCCCACCCAGTTTCACCCTGCCCCTGTTCCAACCTCCCCCCCACCCCGTCCCACCTCCCCTGCTGCCTGACCTGCTCTGGCGGGTGGCTGGTGATTCACCAACACATGCAGGAAGGCTCCGACCTATCCATCGGGCAGTGCGCTACTTCACGCACTACCGGAAGAGCTTTTACGACAGCAATAAAGCAGGTAGTGCTGTTGGAACAATAAGCAACAGAAGGATGCCTATTGCATTTGTTGAAGGAAGAAACGAACGTTGCTGAGCTAAAAGAAAGAGCCGAGGGTGTTGCGCACAGGCGGGCGGGCCCCCCTCAAAAAACCACGGAAGGGGTGTCCGCCCCTAACTGCAGTTTTCATGTATCTACCGGGGGGGGGGACTGGAACGTATCCCCCACAAATACGGGGACCCTACTGTATTTATATTTATTTATGGATGGTAAATTTGCGATTCAAAAATAAAGTTTCAAAGAATTGTGGGTTGCTTTGAAGATCATTGTGAGAAATTTAAATACCTCATTGTCATCTTTTTGAGTCACAGAAGGTAATGACAACAAAAGTGGTCTGTCTTCAGTGTCCCCATTGGTTCCATATATGCACAAAGAAATATGTACCAAGTTTATTTTGCTCAAAATATCATTGGAGAATACTGTTACATGATAGGTAACCACTGTAAAATAACAAAAAATAAAATTAACACACCGGATCCACATAACTATACAAATCAGTATACAAAACTATACAGTATATTCAGTATACTGCCTTATACTGAGTCAGACCACTGATTCACATTGCAATCCAGTGTATGTTTCAGCTCCACACTGACCTGAGAGTGAGTCCAGTTAATAACATGTGATTTAAATCTGAGTAAACATGCATAGGCTTCAGGGCTGGTCGATCCATGGTGTGAATGAGTCCATTCGCAATGGGTGGTGGATTGGGGCCCGACCAGAGGGGCAGGGAACAGATGCCTGCTGCTACCTCCTTCTGCTTCGCTGCTGCAGACAGAGCCTTCCTCCTTACCAGCCCCTTTCCTCCTCACGGCTCTTTAAACATGCCCTCAGCACACCCTGCATTTCCTGCTTTGGGGAAAGAGTCCATGCAAAGGAAGGTGCTCCACAGAGCACAGTGATCTGGCCCCCTCACCTTCCTCCACTGGGCACTTTTAAAAAGCCATGTGGGGGGAGGAGCAAGGTTGCTCTTTCCTCTGCACAGGCTCTTTAAACAAAGGAGGAAATGCAGAGTAGTGCAGAAGGAGCAAAGCAGGAAACATTTCCTGCTTTGATTCAAACATATGTGTGGAAGGAGAGAAGTCACGTCGGTGGGGGGGGGGCAGCAGAGCGATGTGCGGCCTCAGGCAGCCCAGTAGCTTCAGCTGGCCCTGATAGTGTGTGAAAAAAGCATGCTAACTTTGCAAGCCTGTGTCTCCAGCACAGCCAACCAAGGCTGCAACTGACTTTTTGCTGCTGAGAAGGACAAGGACATGTACACCTTCTCCTGGTAGATCAGTGAGTCCAACTAAGCCCCACTGCAGTAGCTATATGTACATGTTCCTTTCCTGCCCAGCAACCTATGATGGTCAACTGGGTGTTCAAATGCAAAAGTACTATCCAAGCTATGCATCAGAGTTGGGATCTTAATACTTTGAAAGTAATGCTTGATCCATTATGGCTTTCTAAAAATGTTATACTATAGAATGCACAGGGTGTGGGCAGGATGTGCATTCAATTGGGTCTCTTTAAAACATTAATAGAAAAACTGTGGCATGTTATTGATAAGAACCTCTTTGGTGACTTCCTTTGCTGTAAGTCGGTAAAGATAATTAAACGAATACATAATACAAAAACAAATTGGATACTTTGATCATAGTTAAGGCAACTGAAGATGGCAAATACCTTACTGCTTCTGCTCTAGTTAGGATTTTTAATATAAAACATTTTAAAGAAACGTTCATACATAAAAAACATTTTAAAGACATTTTAAAGAAACGTGTTCATACATGATGGAATTTCATACATAATTCTGTCTCCATTTGTGCAGTTACGATCGCTTCGTGCTCTGTGTGCCACCTACTACAGCGTTCCTTAACTATTTCTTGGCCATTGAACTGGTAAGGCGTAAGGGAATATGTACTAGGTTCTTTGAGTGTGAACATATCAAAGGTATAATTCTGCTCTTCATAGTGTTTAGAAGCATATACAGTACAGCTATGATAAATTCAAAGCAGGTAATGGTCTCATTTAGAGAAATATCAAGAATGTGTTCTTGAAATAATTACCATAATGCAACACACTTTATACAAACATACTCATATACATACCTTTGCTATGTGTACATGTTTTGGATAAGAATTAATACCTGGGCAGCGCAATCCTGACTAAGGATCCGGCCGACGGCCCAGGGCCACCCGCCAGATCCTGTGCACAGGCTGCCCAGTGCGCGCTGGGCCGGAGGTCTACTCGGGGAAGGGGACGTTCGTCCCCTTCCCCGAGTGTAAACCTGGGCTGACCCTATCAGCGTCCTCGGATTTCCGCCAGCTAAATAGCTGGTGGAAGTAGGAGGAGGCTGTGTAACTGCATAGCTGTTCCAGTGGGAATGGGGATATGGCAGATGCCACCCCCTGCCCCCTCCTGGGCCAGCTAGGCCAATGGCCCCCCTCCCTAGACTGGCCACGCAGCTGGCGACGGAGCGCTTACCTTCCGCCACCGTCCGCGTGGAGATCCGGTGCCGGAGTGAGGCAGGCCAGCCTTGCGCCAGCCTCCCTTACTCCCAAGTCATTGCGAACGTGCTTTACGGCACGTTTGCGACGGCTTCCAGCAACGGAACTCTTGTTCCGTCACCGGTACCAACGTCAGGATTGCGCCCGTAATGCGATTCAGCCTGTACTATATGACATTTACATTATTTCTAGGTGGTTTTCTAACACTGTGCAGTAATTATACATGAATTAAAGGTCAACACAGTGAGTCTTACTGAGCATCCTTGATTCTATAACTTGCAGAAAATCAGAAATAGCAAGCGTGAAAGAACGATTTCACAACAACGATTGGGCAAAGCCCAAAAGGAGGGGGGGGTGTACAAGATTTTTGTATGGCTTCTCATTTTGTTAGCAGTGCAAGATGGGTTAACTTTATAGCATGGATTAGCTTTGAGTTAGCTTTATGAATTGCTTAGAAGTGATTATTCCTGATTTTTATTCAGTTCTGTTCCTTTCTGTTAAATGTATAACACTGTGGAAGCCAGGGCTCATCGCTTGCACTTCAAAATGCATAATTTAGCATGCTGACTTAGATTCAATTTTCTTTTTCCAAGCAGAGAATGCTGCCCTGTGTGCCCCCCCCCCGATCTCAGAGGGAGCATCCTTTGCCTGGTCCGAGCCTGTATGAGGCATGGGATCAGGCTGGGCACTGGATAGAGCCTGAGCAAGGCAAGGGCAGGGCTAGAGACATGCCACTTGCATGTGACCTCCAATCCCTTGACATTCTGAGTCTGGAGGAGTTCGGGATCCAGTCCATCCAACCATCTGGGTCTGGGTTTATCGGGTCACTGTTAGGGACTGTATAGGAATGTTTTGCTTTCCATCTGATTGGCTGTTGGTGTGGAGTTTTTTGCCTACCCCAGACTGTCTTTAAGGTGTGGTATGTGGCCACATATCAAATCAGTCAATCCTAAATGAAATCAACCCTGACTGTTCCCTGGAAGGACAGATACTAAGGCTGATACTCAAATATTTTGGCCACCTAATGCGAAGAGAGGACTCTCTGGAGAAGACTCTGATGCTGGGAAAAATTGAAGGCAAAAGGAGAAGGGGAAGGCAAAGGATGAGATGGTTAGACAGCATCACCGATGCAACGAACATGAAAATGAGCGAACTCAGGAAGATAGTGGAGGACAGGAAGGCCTGGCGGGATATGGTTCATGGGATCACGAAGGGTCGGACACGACTTAACGACTGAACAACAACAACAACAATGTGGCCACAACTGGCTGGTACAATGTGGGATAGGGAGTAGGGGTACGGATTTGATGTCTACCCTTAGATAAGCGAGAGTCAGAGGGAGAACCAGAACCAATCTCGAGAGGCTGTCTGGCTCAGGGATGCAAGCTGGTGATCTCTCAGGCTTGAATTGCAATGTTTGTCTCAAAGGCTGTCTGGCTTGGGATAGGCGGAGCAATTAGCTTCCTTGACCTCCTTTTCAGGGGTTGCTTGAAAATCTGGGGTTGCCAAAAGATGACCTCAGGTTGGAGTAGTTTTGCTCAAGAGGGTTTGGACAGGTTAGCTTTCTTCTCCAGGTAGGTGCCTGCACTTAAGTGGGGAGTGAGTTTGTGTACCCTACCGCCCCGGATGTACGCCGACTCAAGAGCCGACATACATCCGAGGAGGCCCATTGGGGCCAGGCAGCCCTACACCCGCGGAAGGGGATGAACATGTTCTCGGGCTGAGCCAACGTGGCCTGGAAAGGGCATAGGATACTGCGGCCGGTCCTAGAGGCCTTATGTAGGATTGGTCTGTAAGTTGCATATGGAAAGCTGAGGCTGACCAAAATGTGCTAGTTTAATGAATGTGATGCAATATGAGTTAAATGGGAGGTGCCTTGGGTTCATGGTGAAGAGGTTATGCAATCAAATTCCTAGATTATAGTCTCAAATTCAGATTTACTACCATGAATTTTCATTCCATTGTGCAATTACCACTACAGTTTTAAAAATTTCTGCACTAGCAGTGAACCAGCCTAGATATGACTAAACAATGAAACAGTCACACAACGACTTTCATTTGTGCTCAATCAAGTGTATCCATTCTGTCTCTCTCACTTCGATCATGAGAACTGAATTTCAGGGCTGTCCAAGCGAATACATACCCAACTGTACCCACTCAACCAAATTGGCTTTTCAGTGTTGGTAACAATGAACTAAGTGGTATCTTGAGAATACAGCTGTTTGTTAACATCTGGATGTGAATTTTACTATAAGAAATAACTGAATAGCAGATGGCTGATTGACCACAGAACTAGGAACCTAAACATGTTGCAAGGATATGAGTAACACATGTAAAAGTGGCAGGCAGTCATATTCACATTTCAGTCTTCACGAAGAGTTTAAGATGATAAGAACATAAGAAGAGCCCTGCTGGATCAGGCCAGAGGCCCATCTAGTCCAGCTTCCTGTATCACACAGTGGCCCCACCAGATGCCTCAGGGAGCACACAAGACAACAAGATACCTGTATCCTGTCGCCACTCCCTTATACCTGGCACAGAGAAAACCTACTCCTACAACCAGGAGGTTGCTTATCCCCATCACGGCTTGTAAGCTGCGATGGACTTTTCCTCCATAAATCTGTCCAATCCCCTTTTAAAGGCATCCAGGCCAGGTGCCATCACCACATCAAGGAGTTCCACAGATGAATTACATGCTGGGTAAAGAAATATTTTCTTTTGTCTGTTTTAATCCTCCCTCCACTCAATTTGAGTGGATGTCCCCTAGTTCTAGTGTTGTGTGAGAGGGAAAAGAACTTCTCTCTATCCACTCTCTCCATCCCATGCATAATTTTATACGTCTCAATCATGTCCCCCCTTCAGCCGCCTTTTTTCTAGACTAAAGAGCCCCAAACACTGTAGCCTTTCCTCATAAGGGAGATGCCCCAGCCACTAATCATTTTGGTCGCTCTCCTCTGCACCTTTTCCAGTTCCACTATATCCTTTTTGAGATGCGGCGACCAGAACTGGACACAATACTCCAGATGTGGCCTTACCATCAATTTGTACAATGGCATAATAATATTGGCCGTTTTATTCTCAAACCCATTTTAAATGATCCCAAGCATGGAATTGGCCTTCTTCACAGCCGCCGAACACTGGGTCAACACTTTCATCGACTTGTCCACCAATACCCCAAGATCTCTCTCCTGATCCATCACAGACAGCTCAGAACCCATGAGCGTGTATGTGAAGTTTTGATTTCTTGCCCCAATATGCATCACTTTACACTTACTTACATTGGGGCGCATCTGCCATTTTGCTGCCCATTCTCCCAGTTTGGAGAGATCCTTCTGGAGCTCTTCACAATCCCTGCTGGTCTTCACCACCCGGAAAAGTTTAGTGTCATCCGCAAACTTGGCCACCTCGCTGCTTATCCCCAACTCCAGGTCATTTATGAACAAGTTGAAAAGCACCGGTCCCAAGACCGATCCTTGGGGCACACCACTTTTCACCTCTCGCCATTGTGAAAATTGCCCATTGACTCCCACTCACTGTTTCCTAGTCTTCAACCAGTTCGTAATCCATAGGAGGACCTGCCCCCTTATTCCCTGACTATGGAGTTTTTTCAGGAACCTTTCATGAGGGACTGTGTCAAACGCCTTCTGAGTCTCCCTCAGCAAAGCTTGTTCTTCTATATGTTTTAAGATTTTATCCTTAATGAGACTTTCCACCATCTTCCCTGGAACAGATGTTAGGCTGACCGGCCTGTAGTTTCCCGGGTCCCCTCTCCTTCCTTTTTTAAAGATTGGCGTGACATTAGCTATCCTCCAATCCTCTGTCACAGTGGCCGTTTTAAGGGACAAGTTGCATATTTTTGTCAAGATATCAGCAACTTCATTCTTGAGTTCCTTCAGAACTCTTGGATGAATGCCGTCTGGGCCCGGTGACTTATTGATCTTTAATTTGTCAATTAAGTCTAAGATGTCTTCTCTTTTAACCTCTATTTCACTTAATTCTTTAGTCAGGAGTGGCCGTTCGGGCAGCGGTATCTACCCGAGGTCTTCTGCTGTGAAGACAGATGCAAAGAACTCATTTAATTTCTCTGCAATCTCCAAGTCCTCTTTTATCACCCCTTTCCCTCCCTCACCGTCCAGCGGGTCAACCGCTTCTCTGGCAGGTTTCCTGCTTCTAACATATTTGAAGAAGCTTTTATTATTCCCTTTAATGTTTCTGGCCATAAGCTCCTCGAAATCTTGCTTGGCCTCCCGTATCATCTTTTTACATTTCTTTTGCCACAGTTTGTGTTCCTGTTTATTTTCCTTATTAGGGCAAGACTTTCATTTGCGAAAAGAAGCTTCCTTGCCCTTTATAGCCTCTTTAACTGTGCTTGTCAGCCATGCCGGTACCCTCCTGGACTTAGTCGAGCCCTTCTTCCTTTGTGGGATACACTCCAGCTGAGCCTGTGTTACTATTGTTTTAAACATCCTCCATGCACTCTGGAGAGATGAGACTCTTTTTACCTTCCCTTTCAGCTTCTTTCTAACTAGTCTCCTCATTTTAGGGAAATCTGCCCTTCGGAAGTCAAGGGTTTTCATATCGGATTTGCTTGGCACTCTCCCCCCGACACGCATCTGGCCTTGCTGCCTAAGGCTGATACATGCTTTTCATTGTTGGCTAATGGTGGTTAGGAGCGTCCTACTTTTGGGGTCAACAAAATCAGCAAAAATGAAGGGTGGCTTTCCTTCCAGTTTCTTTCTAGCTGGTAAGCCATAGGAAACTGGTCTTTGTAAGCCACACCCTTCACTGTTGTGATGCCTTAGGGTGCTCACCAATGTACCCTGAATGTCAAAATCAAGCTTTTATCTGCAGCATGCTGTGACCAAATAGGAAAGCCAAGGTTTGCCCTAATGTATTATTAATCCTAACTCCTTTACAGCATAGAGTAGAAACATTTCTTGCTCTCAGTCAATCGGAGTAAGATTAATTTTTTTTTTTTAAAAATCTTACTCTGCTCTATGAGTGGCAGCTGACTAATCCCACACTGCTGAAAGTCAGGAGAATAGGTGAATTGTTGTTTTGCTTTACACTGAGGCAAGGGGCAGGCACAAATGCGTAAAATGCTCTGTACATGCCTCCCCATTGGCTGGCCCAAATTAGCCAATTAATGTGGCTCTATCCTGAAGTCTCATGCTACATTTCAGAAAGGATAGAGAAAAGCCACCACTTGCCACAGTGAAGCTGTGACTCAGAATCCATTATGTGGGACTCAGAATCCATTATGTCCCTGGTTTGGTTTGATACCGATCTACCACTCACAGATATGTGAATCTACCGCTAGGTTCCACATAAGAATGGATAGTCAGTGATTCTGCGATACAGCTCATGGCTCCTTATACTGTAGATAGAGTCAGGACTGTAAGTGCAAAACCAACTTAGAGAAGAAGAAATTGCATAGTATATATTAGATAGGCATGCCATATTTAACATGAAGATGAAGTGCTTTTCACATGGCTTTTATTGCAGTTATCCGTCTATAGCTATATATTGTTGATTAATCACCTGCCTTTAATTGATTAATCAATTAAGTGATTAAATTGCATATTGCAAAACAACTCGATAAAGCTCAACCTTTTCTGAAACATTGAAAGAGGAATGAAATAATATGTGATTTAACAAACTGTCATAACTGGGATCATACCAGGAGAAGACTGGCTGACCAATGGAAGTAGTGGTTAGTGCTCATGCACCCCTGCCTGCTCTTACTTTCCCTTTTGTACTGGGTGAGCAGCTGAATAGCAGTTGCTACCATTCCAGGCTAAAGAGACCATGCAGAGGGGAGATATCGAGGAGAAAAAACTCTCCTAGGAGATCACAAAAACCCAGGGGTGCTTATTTAAAACCAAAACCACAATAGCTGCTGGAGCAATTAGACAACCCATTGCATTATCAGTGAAGGCAGACAGTCAAAAGTTATGTTTTGGATTTTTAATAAACTAGTTAAGGAATTATGAAAAGCATGGGGGGGTAGACAAAAGCAAGCTGGTAGAAAAATGTCTGAATAGACACAAATAAAAAAGGCTTGATCAAATTGGATACAATTACCAGGAAGCAGGGAAGCTACTCAAGAGCAAAGAACGCAAGTCGCTAACACTAGTGAAGCTGATGAAGTTTGCAAGCTGGCTTGGAGTAAAAAGGGCAAAACAAATTTTTTGAATGCATCCTAAAGGAAATCAACCCTGACTGTTCCCTGGAAGGACAGGTACTGAGGCTGAAGCTCAAATATTTTGGCCACCTAATGCGAAGAGAGGACTCTCTGGAGAAGACTCTGATGCTGGGAAAGATTGAAGGCAAAAGGAGAAGGGGAAGGCAAAGGATGAGATGGTTAGACAGCATCACCGATGCAACATGAAAATGAGCGAACTCAGGAAGATGGTGGAGGACAGGAAGGCCTGGCGGGATATGGCTCATGGGATCACGAAGGATCGGACACGACTTAACGACTGAACAACAACAAGCTATAACTACAGTCCCTATTGCACTAGCTACTTAAATTGTCCCAGGAATCCCTGCACTCACTGGAGAGTAACTGGGTGTGACTTCCATGAACCATCTCTAGATATCACAACAGCCCTGGCAGAAAACACCCACATGAGAATTCTTGTGCTTGAACTTAAGTAACCTCTGTTTGATGATGGAGGAGTGGAGACCACCTGGCCTCTCCTTCCCACTCATTATCTAGACAGACAGGTTTGGCTGCTCAGTTGGTAGGCACATGCCAATCCATAGGAGGGGTAGCTATTCCAGAAAGGGAGAAGGACACTGAATCCACAAAAGCATGTTTCTGGCTGATGGTGGCGTTTCAAAGGAAGGACAAAGGCTGCTGCAGTACCATGCCCCTGCAGCTTTTTAGGATGCTGAGCCAGCACAGAGCTTGTGTGGACTTAGAAGTGTCTAAAAACCAGCCAGGATGGTGTAGTGGTTTGGGACTCGGACGTAGACCTGGAAGATCCAGGTTCAAATCCCCGCTCAGCCACGAAGCTTCCTGGGTGACCTTGGGCCAGTCACTATCTCTCAGCCCCACCTACCTCACAGGGTTGTTGTGAGGACAAAAAGGAGGGGAGGAAATATGTACACCACTCTGAGCTCCTTGGAGGAAGGGTGGTATAAAAATGTGAAAAATAAATAAATAAAAATAAGGGAAAATACCCCCAAAATGGGGGGGGGGGAACCAGAGCATTCATTACCCAAACTAAGCTGATTGCTCATTGGAGATGTAGGAATGTTATTTCCACCACCAATTCATGCAATCAGATAGGGAGTGGGCCTTTACAGATTTACTTCCTTCCTCCTCTCTCAGTCCTCATTCCATGTAGAAGTGAATGCCTGAACCTGGAGATGCTCAACTCAAGACAGGATCATCTCGCCTACTCCTGTATATTGACACACCATCTCAATATGGGGAGCAGGCAAAAAGCTGCCAGCCTACAATTTGTCCCAATCTCACTACAGATCAAAGTGAAGTAGTGTCAGTCACTATTGTTAGAAGGAAATACAATCACTTGTTACAGTAGTACACCACAGAGGCGTGGAAAGACTGGAGCGAACGGAGCAGCGGCTCCAGGCGGCAACGCGGCGCTGCTCCGCTCACCCCAGTCTTTCCACTGAGCGAGCGAGTGCTCGCTCGCTCGCCTGCCCGTCCGGTGACGCGGGCGGGCGCTCCGAGGCCTTCTCCCCGGATTTGGAGCCGGAGAAAGCCCAGGAGCATCCACCACGACTGGTGGACAGGGCTTTCTGAAGGCGGAGCGCTAGTTAGCCTTTTTTGCACATGCGCAACGTAAACGTAACATTTTTGCGCATGTGCAAAAAAGGCTAACTAGCGCTCCGCCTTCAGAAAGCCCTGTCCACCGGTCGTGGTGGACGCTCCTGGGCTTTCTCCGGCTCTGAGGCCAAGGGAGAGCGCCCCGGTAAGCCAGGCCGCCCCCCCCCGGAGCGGGGCAGCCCCCTCGGAGCAGGGCAGTCCCCTACAGGGGGTGGGGCCACCCCTTTGGGGTGGCGTATCAGGAGCGGTGCTCCAGGCAGCATCTGCTCCTGATACGCCTCTGGTACACCATAACAACATTGCCTCCAAAAATAAGCAAGTATGATTTTAAACCCATCAATTAAACACTGCCTTTCATCTACCAATTAATTAAACATATGGCCCTAATGTAAATACACACATGACAAATGGAGCATATGCCCCTTATGCTGCTATAATTCAAACAAGTAATTTTCTTTAACAAATCATTTTGTTATCATTTTATGATATATACTTAATCAAAAGCAATTAAAACAACCTTTCTTGATAAGCAGTTGAACTGTAATATCAAAGGTATTCTAGGATTGAATGTCGATTTATACTTACTAGAAAGTGCTTCCCTTAATGGCCACTCTACAGGGAGCTCGATCCATTGGTCTCCATTAAGAAGAGGAAGTGTTTTATTTATAGAGAGACTAAAGGTATCCAGGGTTACTGTGTTCTGCATTTTGCAGTGATGGAACAACTGGGATGTGCTTGCTCCCAAGTGATGAAGCCCAAACTTCACTTTATAGAGCATTCCCAGTTCAGATGGGAAACGCACCTAGGAGGAAACAAGATAGCAAGCTGATCTCTACAACAGATCAGTTGACTTTAAAGAACTCTTTGAAATGGCAATTTTTTAAGCATCCTACATGCCTGCTGACCTCAAAAGGAGCACAACTGGCTAATATAGAGAGCTCTAGATATCCCACTGTTAAAGTCTTGTCTTCATTTTTTCTCAGCAACTAAAAGCTATATACTGTACTGACTTTGTAAAGACAAGGACACACACCATAACTTATAGTATTTATTGGCAAGTGACATCCTGCAGTAAGTAATTGAAAAATGTATGCCAACAGAGATATCAGATAAGGATAAATAATATAAACAGTTGGTTCATGAAGGAGGGGAGTAAACAACTAGTGATTAAATTAAGCAGGAATTCCATCTATCAATTATCTCTGTAAAAAGAGGAAACCTGGGCTTATTTATGAATTCCCCTCCTCTGTGGTTCGGGGGTGGGTCAGCCTGGACTGCTGGGAAGCTCATTCTCTTGGTAACCTGGCAGGGTCATGTGTGAATTAACACCAAAGGGAGGGACTCCCTTCTGATCCCCAGACTGAACTGAGAAACTGGAAATCTCTCAGTATAGAAACAGAAATGAATAAGTAGTAACTAACAATAAAGAGAAACATAAGGAAATGGGACAGAAGGATGATCCCACAGGACTCGAACCACCTAAATTCACAACCAAAGTAGTGGGCTCTCCTATCCCACAGTTACTGTAATGCATGTAGGACAGGGACCATGAGAGGGGGGTAAAGTGTACTGGGGCCCAGGGTCAAAAAGGGAGCCCAGGAGTCAAAAGACGGCCCCCAGAAATTTCCTGGGAACTGAGCTGGCCTCATGGAGAGTGTTCAGTGTCATCCGTAAACTTGGCCACATCACTGCTTAGCCCCAACTCCAGGTCATTTATGAACAAATTGAAAAGCACCAGTCCCAAGGCCGATCCTTGGGGCACACTGCTTTTCACCTCTTTCCACAGTGAAGCCCTCACATAGTTTTATTTACTGAAAAGGGTCTGAGGCTGGGCATTGGCTATGGTTAGACAAGAAACCTGACCAGGGTCCTTAACAGAAGGAGGCAGCCAGGTGATGTTGTAGTTTCTAAAGAGACAACCTGAAGTGACTTCAGGACTTAGTGGGGCACATGTGATTTAAATCTGAGTAAACATGCATAGGCTTCATGGCTGGTCGATCCATGGTGTGAATGAGTCCATTCGCAATGGGTGGTGGATTGGGGCCCGACCAGAGCCCCCCCATTTACCAACGACTATGGAGCATGCAATAGCACTTTGACTAGCCTCATCTGAGACCTTGGATCCATGTCCCAGTGTCTCAGCTAGGTGTCCCTGTGACCCACAATATTGGTAGCCATGGCCCTAATAGAAAGCTAGGAGAGGGATGGATCTTGTGCAGTTCATCTTTTGCTCCTTTTACAACTTTCCTTGTGCAATGGCTAAGCTATTGAACCAGAAGTATACAGTCCTGGAAAAGAGGGAGCTGGTGACGGATGCCTGTAGGGTAGTTAAAGAGATCTCAAAACCTTTTCTGAGTATTGGCTCAATGTAGTTGTCATGTTGGTTCCATAGTAGGTCAGTTCTGCTGCTGGAGCGGCTATGAATCCTAACTCGCTTATGCTTTTTTCTCTTGCATTGTTTAGCATCCCTGGTGCCTGCATCCCAGAAGACCCCATGGAAAGCTTGCATGTCTCTGTAGAGAGAGAACCTTGAACTTCCTTGGAGACTAGCTTTTGAACCCAGACTAAAAGTTCAGTGTTGGATTGATCACAGTATGTTGTCAGGTTAGGAAAGGCAGTAGTCCCAGACACTCCCCTCAAACGATGTGAGGGGCAGGAGTGGGGCAGTTACCTGATCCCTTCCTCTGCATCACTGGCCTCAGAAAGGGAGACAGCTGCCCTCTTCATATTCCCCCCCCCCCTTTATTCTTATTATTTTTAAGGAAGGAAGGAAGAACTCACCGCCTCAATGCTGCCTGCATTTTCAAAGTCTGTGCCCCTGTCCAGGGACAGGGAAGAGACAAAGTAGATAGCTTGTGAAGAAAGCATGGGTGTTAGACCAGCATCATCCCTGCTGCTACTAATGCACCAACTCAACAAAGCTTCTTGTGCTGTGGCTTCCAGGTGCTGACTCTGTTGGCCCGGTCTGCTGCTACGATTTCATGCTATTTGTGCAGGACTTCACCACCACATGGAAAGGGGGAAAGGGAAAGGCTGTACAGGAGCAGGCTAGGCCCAAGGTACAAATGCCCTTCTTTGTTCCCTATCATGGCACCACCTGGGTATGATGAGAACTGGAACTGCAGGAGGGGGTCCTAGGAGATCTCCCCCAAGACACAAACCCTGAAACTCCCTTCTTCACAGCCCTAGCTGAGAGAGAGAGAGAGAGAGAGAGCGAGAGAGAGAGAGAGAGAGAGAGAGAGAGAGAGAGAGAGAGAGAGAGAGAGAGAGAGAGAGAGAGAGAGAGAGAGAGAGAGAGCGAGAGAGAGAGAGAGCAAAACACTACTGGTGTTAAGGCTCAGTGGGATCTAAGAACCTGCTTCATACTACCAGGCAGGGTCTGCCTGAGAAAGCAGAGGGGAGCCCTTCCCTTTGGTGTTCATTCTGCACATGACTGCTTGGCGTCCAGGAGAAGGTGCTTCCCAGCAGTCAAGACTGATCCACCCTGAAACCAGGATCCAGGAGAAACCATTTTCACTATGTGGATGGCAAAGATGACAAAGAGTATACATTATCTCACATCACATGTTATCTGGTTCTCTGCTTGATCTCGTATTGTCTTGCCCACGGAAATGGGTTCAGATTTACCACTGCTTCCATAAAATACCATGATCAGTTTTAAAATGTTTTCCCATGACTTCTCATATTCTTTTGACGATTCTTGAAGACATTTGGTGAAATAAATCTTCCATGAACCTTCTGAACACACAAAAAATCAGAGACTTATGGGAAGGAAGATCAGACACATTTTTGTTACATTTATACATATTATGTGCATTATTTTGTATTGTGATTTTTTTAAAAAATAGAACTTAGCGGCGTAGGTATCTTAATGCGTTTGCGCTTGCATTTGCTTCACTAGCTGCAAAATTCTTGGGTTGATAATGCTACTCAAAGTGGGGGTCCTGCATTTATTGAAGGCTGATCACGTGTGTGTGTGTGTGTGTGTGTGTGTGTGTGTGTGTGTGTGTGTGTGTGTGTGTGTGTGTGTGAGTTCGCACGGACCACTTTTCAGGTATCCTAAAAGTTGGAAAGCACTGGTCTAAACAGTGGATACAAGATAATGCTGAGCTTCTATTTACTCTCTCTCTCTCTCTCTCTCTCTCTCTCTCTCTCTCTCTCTCTCTCAGACAAACTCTTGCTCTCTCTGTGTATTCCCAAACTACATACGGTAATATCAGACTTTATATTTAAACATCATTGACCAAGAATAACATTGCCAAACAGAGCTAAAATAGAATGTTGATTATAGAAAATATGCCTCAGAGTTCTATTCACATTGTCTGACACAGCTTAACATTACCTGATTTCATTTGCTGATTTTGTAACAGTGAATCAGTCATGCTTTTCCATTCCTGTATTTCTAATAAAAACAAGATGGAAAACCACATTAATGTTTTGTAATAGGATTTCTAGATGTTCATGGATGTCTGTGTGGTAAAGTAGCATTCATATTTATTTTCAATCATTTACATTTAATTTTTTTCTTACAGATTAAACAGGGAACATGAGAAGCTGACTGGTCTCCCAGGACCAGCAGAGACGTCTGGTAGGGGTCCCTCCCAGGGATGTCTGCATTCTGAGGTTTCTTGGAGAATGCTTTAAAAAAAGATTTTGTTTGGAAAACCTGAGGTGAGCACAGTACAGAGGAGAGGCTCACCTATAACTAAATAACACTAGTCTATTAAACTTTCATATATTGAGTGATTGACTCCCTTCAGAAATTGGAATGTTTGTGAATATTCTATGACACTACAGTGACTTAGCCAGTAGCTTGGAATATGGGATGGCTTACAGACAAACAATAAGCAATTGGTGACAGAAAACACCCATACAATTTTATTCCATTTGGTTGCAACAGTTTATTAATATTCTTTATGCTAACTGCAAAGCTGGCTAGTGCTGTTGCTGCAGTAAGCAGAGATTCTGCATGGTGTGCTTTCTGTTATAAAGTGCTTATAATAAATAGAAAAAGTGGCATGTTCTGCAGTTCTGAAGGAGATTCTCAGCAAATAAGTAATGTCTCAAATAATACTGACCTGTAACGTTCAGAGTTACTGAGGCACAGCTTTTCCTATCAATTCTGTCTCTTAGCCATGTTTGAGCCATAAACAGTATATTTCTTCCAGAAAACTTTGGTTCTTTCACAATAATCTTCTCAAGGTGCCAATCAGAGCCTTTTCCTTTTTCTACAACAAGCTCATGCAGAGTGCCGATATCTACTGCTTTCACTTGAAAAACGTCCACCTGGAAGGATCATAATCAACATACAGTACAAGGGGATTTATAAACAGAATAGTTACACTTGAATGTTGTGAAACAAAACTGTCAAGGAACCAGAAGTAAAAAGGAGACTGCTGTTCTGTGTTTTACTGGTATTTTATATTGAGAGGCATTAATGAGAAGGCTTAAGAAGCCCAAATCATGCATAGGATGCATGCCTACTCAAACATAAGCCCCACTGAGTTCAATGGGACTTACTTCCAGGTAAGTGTTATAAGACTGCAGCCTAAATTGCATTCTGTTGACCTCCAAACAATACTAAACACATGCAATGAAAACTGTGTGCGTATGTATGTGTGTGTGTGTGTGTGTGTGTGTGTTCCCATGTACAAATGCATGAACACAGAGCATAGAAAAGAATGAGAAGCTCCTACACACATTGGCACGGGCGTCACTGGGGCGTGGCGGGGGGGCGGGCCGCCAGGGGGTGACGCGCGTCATGGGGTGACGCGCGCACCCCCTCGCGCGTCACCTCCATGACGCGCGTCGCCCTCCGGACGCTCCGAGGCCGGCCCGGGAGCCAGCCTCGGAGCGTCCGACCCCGTCGGTGCTCCAGGGCCTTCTGAACGAAGGCCCAAGCAGCGCGAAAATCCGGAAAATACCCGGATTGACGCGCTGCTTGGGCCTTCGTTCAGAAGGCCCTGGAGCGCCGACGGGGTCGGACGCTCCGAGGCCGGCTCCCGGGCCGGCCTCGGAGCGTCCGGAGGGCGACGAGTGTCATGGAGGTGACGCGCGAGGGGGTGCGCGCGTCACCCCATGACGTGCGTCACCCCCTGGCGGCCCGCCCGGAGGGGGGCGACACGATGCGGGGGGGGAGCCGGGTGGCCCCCTCCCCCCGCGCCTATAACGTCGCGCCCCTAGGGGGGGTGACGCGCGTCCCCGCACCAGGGTGACGCGCGTCTAGTGACGCCAGTGCACATTGGGCTATAGGTTACAGCCAATATGTTTAGGTACATACACAAATCTGGATGGCAAGGGTACAACTGAACTGAGGGCCAATTTACAAAGTAAGCAGAAAGTCAAGCTTGCGAAAAACAAAGAATCCAGCTCGGGAATCCATTCTTCTGCAGAATATGAGCATTATTCCTAGATATTCACATTGCATGTGAAATTTACTTTTTTTTTTGTAACAGTCACATTAAGGTCAATTGGAACACTCTTGAGTTAAGCAAGTTACAAACTCCAGTTTAATATATGTACTGTATTGTCTATTAGAGTAATGTGCATATAACTTTTCATAGTCCAGAACTCCTCTGATTTATTATTTAAGCTGCAAATATGACATTGAAACAATCCTGCATGGAGATGATTATCTAATAATTTATCCTTAATGATACGTTACTAATGAGTGGATGAGGGATATGCTGAAGAAAATCCTGAACAAGTTGGGAGTATTTTTGATAGGTGGCTCAGTGGACCATGGAGGAGGTGTTTGGACAGGGTTATGCTTCCTCTTATGTAACACAGGTTGCTTGAGGCTTGGGCAAACCCTGCATTGGAAAACCCAATCACCCCATGAGCTCATATTGGATACTATTACTGCCACTGGTACTGAGAGCTGAAGGGTCAACCTGGTCAGATAACTTTCTATTGACTGTGGTCCCTCAGCCAATGCCTTTACTAGGCTGACCACTGATACCACCCCTGCCCTTATGAACCAGATTCACAACTGGGGAGGTACTATTAGAACCAGAACTGATTTCAGTGGCTCAAAGTACTTTTCACCACTTTAGTTGGCATGCCAGTGGCAACACAATTCTGCAATGTGCTGATCTTGCCACAAATGCTTAGGTAACACCCAAGTTTAATTACTGCAATGTGGGGTTGCCTTGAAAGACAGTTTGGAAACTTCATTTGGTTCAGAATGTGGCAGTCAGGTTTTTAACCACCAAATGGAACATATTTTCAGCCCAATCCTGTGTAACTCTTGCACTGGTGTAACAGTAGATCCACCTGTGTAAATGCACATGCCAGTGTAACTTGCCATATGCCGACAGACGCAGGACAGACACCGGCGTAACCCACCTTGGACGCCGCACATGCGCAGTTCAGACACAGGACGGACGCCAGTGCAACTCTGCTGGCGCAGGGGGCATTCTGGGGCATCCAAATATGAAGACTTGACCCTTAAAGATCTTAATGGCTTGAGAATACTGAGAAACCATTTGTTGTGACCTTTATTGAAGGCTTTGCTCCAGTTGTCCTTGCCTTCAGAAATCAGGCAAGTGGTAATCGTGAATAGGACCTTTCCCATGTGGTGCCCCAACTACAGAATACTCTAGAGATATTTGTCTTTTAGGTGGCAAATTCAAATACTTTTATTTGTCCAGAACTTTGGTGAATAAGTATGAACTTTCGTGTAGTGTTTCATCACTGCTTTCATCTATTTTTGTAATTTGTTTTCTGTATTAAATATTAATTATTAATTATTAATATTGAAATTAAATAATATGGTTGGTTACTTAAAAAGCTGCCTGGGGTCTTGTAGGGTCCTGAGCCGTTGCAGCATTCTGCACGATAAAGCAGCTCATCTCCCCATCCAGTTGCTCAGCGATGACATCATTGCCAAGTGCTGGCAGGCAGTGGCAAAGAAGCCCTGTTGAATTCTGTAGCTGGAGTAGATGGGGCGGGGACAGGCAGGGGGAATTCAAGCTTGGAGTGGGCCAGGGCCAAGGAAAAGATGAGGAGAGTGGCAAGAGAGAAAGTGAGGAGTGAAAAAAAGGAGTGAAAATGAACAAGGAAAGAGGTCTGAGCCAGAGCAAGGAGGATGGAAGAAGCAAGACGTAAGGAGACAGCCAGGGGCAACAGGTGGAGAACTGAAAGAAAAAATTGGGAGGGAGGGCGTGAGGCTGGAAAGAGAGAGACAACAAAGAAAAGCACAAAAGATAGCCAGAATGATGGGAAAGAATGATGTCCATTCAGAAAGACAGGGAATAAAAGCAAAGGAAGACCAATGAGGAGGGAAGGCAGGGAGGATAGGTGGGGCAAGGAGAAATGCAAGGCCACTACTCCCTGTCTAACAGCGCAATCCTATCCAACTTACACCACCGGTGTAACCAGCGGTGCAGCGAGAATGGGAGACCCCAGAACGGAAAGGGGATTCAAATCCCCTTTAAAGGGGTATTGAAAGGGGATTTAAATCTCTCCTCCCCTCCAAAACCTCCCGACCTGTCTTCCCCTGCTGGTTACAGCAGTGGTGTAAGTTGGATAGGATTGCGCTGTAAGGCAGGTTATTGGCTAGGTGCTATATGGTGATAGCGCACCCCCTGCCTCCAGGGTCTCCTACCTGTGTTCAGGCATTTAAGGCCAACTGGCCCCACTGCGAACTCTGTCAGGGGTGTGGTGACCGAAGGCCCTGGGGCTGCTGCCCCGGGTCCCAGCCAGCAGAGGTGATGGAGTTCCATGAGTGTTATCGTGAGGAAACCAAGTTAATGGGATGACTGATGACTGCTAGAAAGGCGGCCAATGAAATACCCCCCCCCCCGCCTGAGACTGTGAACAAAGACTTGAAAATAACCCCCTCTTAAGCAGCATCTTGTTGTGAGTCTGTTATTTCCCCAATTGTTGGGCCCATTCATCCCTCCAAGTCCTTCCCCAATCCCTGCAATGTTGACTTTCCCCATGTGGGAAGAGTCAGAACAGGGGGGGAAGCATGTTACAGGTCCCACTGAGGTTGAGAAGTGGGATATGAATGATTTAGCTAAATAAATAAGTATAGGTAAAATCAATCAATCAATCAATATTTTACTTAAGATTTTCACAGTTGCCCTTTTGATGAGCAACCGGAAAGGATACGTTTTTAGACCAAGAAAATCAGCAAAGTCCCAAACTGACATTTCTGATGTTTCTGTCACAGAAAGCTGGCAAAGTTCCACTGAAAAATACAGCAAGCCCTTTGATACTTCGTTCATCCACTATAAACCAGTAACAAAAATGACATGCTTGATATTTTTCCTTGGGAGGTCACTTTTAGGTATTGCAGTTTTTCCCAGGGTTCTGAGAATACCTATTGACTTTTTTAAAAACAAACAAACCTAAGTTGGCTTTATCCTGCACTCATCAAAGTCAGATCTGAAAGCTTTCTCTTTCCCTTCGTGGCTGTAATCGCTGCAGTAGCAGTAGTAGATTTCGAATAAACCATCTCTGCATAAACATCAATCAAAAATCCTCAGTGGTCCAAACTTGATGGTTGGTTAGCAAAAATATTCCCAGCAGAAATGGAAACGGTGAATCAAGGCACACCATATCCCTCATCTTGAAATCCTGAATGTCAATTGCTTCCCTACAGTCCTTGATGTCAACTAATTTCCCATAATTCCCACTTTCAATTTTAGATACCTTTTACAAGAAACTAGAGAAAGCTATTTTCAGCAGGGTTGGAACTTTCTTTTTTTAATTGAGATTCATGAAACCCAGTTTGCGTCCTGATAATTCTCTTCTCTCTTTTGGAGATTTCATTGCTGAAAATAGAAGTACGAAGATGGAGCCTGGTGGAAGAGGCATAAAGACAACCTCTCTTTCCCTGAAACTGGGACATCTATGAATAGAAATAGCTGTAAAAGATGATGGAACCCACAAATGGCTAGTTCTTGACAATCTTTTCCTTCCATGATATATCTGTTTCAGGTTCATCTTTTCTGTAGAGCATCTCCTTTTAACTTCTCACATCCGCAGTAACGTTAGAAAACTGGATAAATAGCAAAATCAATTAAAACATAAAAAATGTGTACTCCACCTTATCTGCAATGTTCAATGCAGCTCCCAGCAAATAAAAATGCTGTTTAAAACTGGAATGATGATACAATCCCTTGAAACACTGACATAAGGATGACTGAAAATGGAGTACTACAAAGAGAATCTGCACAGACCTATGGAATTAACCTTACAATATGCTATGCCTTGGGCTTGAGTTCGAAGTTTGAAAGCCTGTTCTCATGTTATGGTCTACGTGTGGGAGGCTCCTGAAAATACGGACATGTGGGCACGATAGTATGTGAGAGATGTACATGTGGAGAGTTGCTGTGCCAGCACCAGCTGCCACAATAATACATGAGAGCACTACTGAAATTGTTAACAGTCATTTTAATGAGCAACTCAAGAAGTCTGCAGGGTTAAAACACATTTAGCTATTTTTATGATTTAAGTGATTTGTCCTTTTGGGTTTGTTGGGTGGCTGTTAGAAGAGCTTGCAGCACTACAGTTCAGTGGCTCTGATCATTTTTGGAGGGCAAATTGCAGAAGATGGTGCTGGGAGACTGCTCCTTTGGCATGCCACAGAGTTCCACCTTGTTTCCTATGCTACTTAACCTGAAATTGCTGGATGAGATCAGTCAGACATTTACAGCTCAAGTCTACGCATGTCTACTCAGAAGTAAGTCCCACTGAGTTTAATGGAACTTACTTCCAGGCAGGGCCTCTGAGAGGGGGGGGGGTTAAGGGGGTACAATCGTACCTGGGCCCAGGGCCAAAAGGGGTCAAAAGGAGGCCCAGGAACAAAAAAGGGGCCCAGGAGCCAAATTCACATGAAGGGAAGGGGCCTCAAAGAAACTTTGTACCCCCTGATAAAATTCCTCTGAGTGGCCCTGCTCCCAGGTAAATATGTATAGGATTGCTGATGACACCCATTTCCATCTCTCTTTTCCATCTGATCACAGAAGGGCAATGGAAGTTCTGAACCACTGTATGAAGTCACTGTCTGAAGATTGAGAGGACATGGGTGGAGAAATTCAAGCTAAATTCAGATAAAACAGAGATACTGTTGACTGGGTGGTGGTGGTGGTGGTGGTGGTGGTGGAGGAGGAGGAGGAGGAGGAGGAGTCTGATGATCTGGGGCTTGTTGTATGTCTGTGTTGGATTGGGCTGCATGCCTCCTGAATTACTAAAATCATAGGCGCTATAATGAGGTGCTCTTGGTGGCAGATGGTGGTGATCCAGAATGCTTTTCATCAACTTCTTCTGGTGTGCTATCTCTGCTCATTCCTGGGGAAGCAGACCTGGTCATAGTAATTCCTGCCTCGGTAACATCCAAGATAACATGTTCTACATGGGTCTGCCTTTGAACAGAGTATTGAAAACTGCTCCCGGTTCACAGTGAAGCAGCCATATTGTTTTCAATCCATTGCAATTCCACTGGAATCAGGAGACTTGAGTGCATAATTGTGTGCCTAAGAACTATTTGCTCAGGTTGTTGTTGTTCAGTCGTTAAGTCGTGTCCGACCCTTCGTGATCCCATGAACCATATCCCGCCAGGCCTTCCTGTCCTCCACTATCTTCCTGAATTTGCTCAGGTACACATATAAAAACAAAACTGGGCTCTTTTTCTTTTGAGAAAACAGAAAACACAGCTATTGTTTTTATAATACTGGGGATTCTAATAGGTTAAGCTTCATAAAAATGCAAACAGTATAGAAAACATTTGACTCTCAGATTTTAGGAAAAACATACGACAGTGTTTGAGTTGTTGTTTATTCGTTCAGTCACTTCTGACTGTTCATGACTTCATGGACCAGCCCACAAACCAAAGCTTCCTTTCGGCCGTCGCCACCCCCAGTTCCCCCAAGGTCAAGTCCGTCACCTCCACTGTTTGAGACATGGAAGTAAATGGCCTTTGACTACTCACACAATCACACACGCCTTTAAGAACAGATAATAGTGACCAAGTGACTCCATGATCAACTATTTTTATGTTTGTGCTTTCTCAGGAAAGTAGATCAGTTTTGGGGAAGGAAACTGGCCTTAAGGGTATGATTACTTTTTAACGTTTTGAAAATGGAGCTTGAAAAGCTCTGTATCTATATGGCAAGTTCAGATCAAGGGTCAGATGAAGATTGCAACGCATGATCAAGTAAAAAAATTAATTGACATGCAGTCTAACTGACAAGCATACAGAGGGTGCCCAGCACCTGTGGGATCTAGCACAAAGGATCCTGTTTTCTCTGTTTCTTACAAACATATTTGTAAGAAAATATTTGACTATCTCAAACTTTCTGATATATTTCTACATCATTAATCTGGTGTTTATAACTGTCCTGGCATTTGTATGAGGCTAATGCCATATTTTGACATGATATTAAACAAGAACTCAGTTCGATTGAGTGGCAGTTACCACAGAGTCAGGGGAAAAATTATTGCTAGGCAAAGCACATTCTAAAATGTCACAACAACTGTTAAGGTGAAGCATGCAAATTCCATGCCTGAGATATTCTGAAATCCTTCCCTTCACTGTTTCTAGGCTCTCTGGCTGAGGATGAGAAAAGGGAATAGCTCAAGGTGCAAGTTTGCTTGCTTAATAAGCAGCATATTTATTAGAGGCTCTTTGGAGGAAATTTATTTTTAGAGGAAAGAAAACATACCTAACGTACATATAATTAACCATATAATACAACTTTACTGTTGAGGCTAGAATCTGTTTACCCCATACACATTTGCAGGTCTGATCTTCAGTATTTTTTTAAAAACAATATAATTGAATCAGGGGAATGCAACATTTTTATATGCAGCCACACTTATCTACTGAGATAATTATGTAGGAACACTAAAGCAAACATACTGTATGGTAATATGCCAGTCTGAGATACAGGAAGCTGGACTAGATGGGCCTTGGCCAGATCCAGCAGGGCTACTAATTCTTATGATGTGACAAAAGACACGACTTTGCAGTGAAATTTAGCCTAAACGCTTCTGATGGTGTGCAAAATTCTGGATTTTCCAACTCTAGAACATCATTCAGCAGTACCAGTTCAGTTCTGGGTGCCCTACAGAGGGAATCATTGACTTTCCTTCCAAGCATATGCACCACTCCCCAGATCACATGGTAAAAACATTTTGATGCTTAAGGGAGCTTCAGCTTGCCCGATGATGAAGAAATGGAGGAAGGGACCGCTCATTTAAAAAGTCAGAAGCCTCACTGACTAGGCATGTCCTTGTGCATGCTTAAAGAAGCACTTTGGATTGTGGACTAAAACTCTGTTCATAAGACAGAATGCCTGGGAGCCAAAGTTGGGACAGGGAGCCATTTAATCATTTGATTTTTGTCTATTAACCGCTTTGTGAACTTTTGGTTGAAAAGTGGTATATAAATACTGTTAATAATAATATTCTATCTTGCCCCATGTCAATCTTCCATTCTTCATCATACCAAAAGTGGTATGTGGCTGAAAGCACAAGCCTATGCATGTCTACTCACGAGTAAGTCCCAATATAATGGGGTTTACTCCTGGGTAGTGTGTATAGGATTGCAGCCTTACAGCGCAATCCTGATGTAAATTAGGACGACAGAGCAAGCGTTCCACCGCCCTAAGCCATCGCAAAAGTGCCACAAGTCACTTTTTCGATGACTCGAGAGCAGGGAAGGCCAGCGCAAGGCCGGCCTACCCTGCTCCAACAACAGAGCCCTCGCCTGCCCGCCGGTTGCCAGAAGACCTAGGTAAGGATCCAGCCAACAGGGGGTGGCGGTTTGGGGGCAAAGGGAGGGAGGCCATAGGCCCAGCCAACCCGGGAGGTGGCGGGGGATGGCCTCAGCCATATCCTGACCCCCACCACTCGGTTGGGCCCTTACATGGCTGCCTCAGACTTCTGCCAGCGAGTTTGCTGGCGGAAATCCGAGGAGGCCAATTGGCCCCAGCACCAGTTACACCCGGGGAAGGGGACGAGCGTCCCCTTCCCCAAGTAGACTTTTCGCTGAGCGGGAGCCTGTCCGTGGCGGATCCTTACACAGGATTGGGCTGTTAGACTGAGCTGTAAGTCAGGACTTCCCTGGTTCAAATGCCACCTCTACTATGAACTCAAAAGTTGGCCTTATTACAAACCTCTCCCTCTGAGCCCTGGCTGCAATGAGGATAATAGTGCTCAATTACACCTTACATGGTTGTTGTAAGGATGCCATCAAGATAATACATGTATTGCACTTTGTACACTCAATAACACTATACAAATGCTGTTATTATTATCAACATAGGGAATGAAAATGCATCTGTAAAGGTCAATGGAAAAACCCCTCTTGAAATCACATGAGTTTCAGATGTCCTAGGTTTGCCATCCTGATAGGGACAATGGAGGGAGGGATCTGTGTATTCAGGAGGTAATGATCCATCCATCACAAGTATATCTTGAACAAAGTGACAAAAGTATCCCTGCAGAGGTTCTCACCAGTTTGCAGAAAATGCCAAAAAAATGCAACTGCTGTAACATTTTTTCAAACTAATCTCCTTGGAGGGAAACTGAATCTTTTGGAAGAACAAAGAAATTGAAAACAAAAGTGCATGCAATAAAGAAAATAATATATTGCAACATTTTAAAGCTGTAGTGCAATTACCTAAACAGCTACCTCTCTCATGACATCTAATTGGGAAAAGCAGCCTGCTTCACAGAATTCTGTTCATTTGCATCTGAGTCCCTAGGTGGATGCTTTCTGATGGACACAACTTCTAAAATGGTTACTCATGTACCTAATCTATCAGTAGCAAAGAGCTGATTTGCCTGTACAAGCACTGTCTGTAACTTTGGATAGCGTTATGGCATATTTATTAGGTAGTCTTTAGTAAATGTTCTAAAGCCAGACCAGATAGGATATGCTAGATCTATGGTTGGGATCTCTGGTGACTTAAACAAGAGTCTGGCTCAGTTGGGCAGAAGAGTCTGGCTCAGTTGGGAGAGCTGCTGCCTTCAAAGCCCAAAGACCAGTGAACTTGATAAGTTCGAGACACGCCACCGGAAAAAAGCTGTAAAAGCCTCCAGGAGGAGAGATAAGAGCTTCCAGCTGCGTCGGTCGAGTGTGGGAGGTGCCAGCCAGAAGAAAAAAAAACAGGCTGCAAAAGGATACCACCTGGAATGTAGCCGTTCATGAAAGATTGGACATTTATATACCGTATTTCTTCGAGTCTAAGGCGCCATCGATTCTAAGGCGCATCTTAATTTCAGGAACACCAGCAGAAAAAAAAAAAACCATTGATTGCAAGACGCACCTCCTTCCTGCTCAGCACCAACTCTCCCCAGCTTGCTCAGCACCAACTCTCCCCAGCTTGCTCAGCACCAACTCTCCCCAGCTTGCCTGCCAAGGCGATCCGATTTTTACCGCGCCATTTTGCCCCCTCTGCTCAGCGGCGAGCTCTCTCTTCCTGAACCTGAGAGCTCGCCCCAGCATGTCCCGCGCTACAGCTGATGATCTCCTCACTGCATTTGAGCAGTTCCTTTGCGGTCCGCCACAAAATGCAATTTCCTTACTTACCGGGGCTTGGGGGAGCTTCAGGGAGGCCTGCGCGACCCTCTGCAGGCCTCCCCGATCTTCAGTTCGGTAAAAAAACAGCGATTTTTGGCCATTTCCGGTTTTTGTGAAACCCAGAAATGGCTGAAAATTGCTGTTTTTCACCGAACTGAAGATCGGGGAGGCCTGCAGAGAGTCGCGCAGGCCTCCCTGAAGCTCCCCCAAGCTTCAGTAAGTAAGGAAATTGCATTTGCATTGGAAATTGCATTTGGGGGTGCTTTTTAGAGACCTTCGATTCTAAGGCGCACCCCATTTTTTTAAATGCTTAATTGGGAAAAAACATGCGTCTTAGAATAGAAGAAATACGGTATATTGTAAAACCCTCCAAGGGGGGTTAGGACAGCCTGCCCATGTACACTGCCTTGGATTAAAGTCGGAGGAGAAATCCAATGACCAAGAAAGGCGGTATATAAATACTGTATTATATTATTATTATTATTATTAAAATAATATATTAACAGCAGCCTTGAGGTGGGGAGGGAGGAAACATTCAGATTGGGACCATGTTTCATGTTGTTTTCACCATTATTCCCTGTGTAGTTAAGTTTTCCTGTCAAATTGCTCTTCCCACAGCTATTTGCTCTGCAGGAAGAAAAATAAAAGCACACAGCTACCTACATGGTATCTGCCTGTTTTCCCTTGTAGGATAAATAGCAGCTTCTGGTGACATGGGAGGAAGAGTTAGCCCCTCCTCTCCTAGTGCTATATCCCTGATCTGAATCACACACATACCCCATGCCTGGCTATGATATATGAAAAGCCACCAGAGATCTTGACCACAGATCTCGCACATCACATCTTTTTGGCTTTAAATCTAGACTTGTACTTACAGCACACTGCAGCAAATGGAAGATGAGCATTAACTACAAAAAGGTGATAATGACTTTGGGTGGATATGGAATAATTTCTGAAACGGAGCTGGTAATATTGATCAACCGCTTGGTTGAAAAAAGCAACTACTGCCTCATTAATCACAAAATTATTTAAAGATATTGAAACTTTGCTACTACAAGTACAACAAAATTTAACTTCATGTGTATTAAAAATAGTACATACATTCTCTAGTGTTTAGCACTATATAGGCTAATTCATTGATTTTTTATTTTAAAATAATTAATCTGGTTGAACTTGTTAACCATTTGAAGACTATATTTTATAGGATACTCAAGACAAAGCACAATTATGCATTATTTTCAGAAGTGGGCAGAAATTAAGTGCCAAATCAAATGTAATAGCACTACTGAATATATAGTTTTATAATATGAAGCGCTACAACCTGATAATTCAAGTTGCATCCAAGAACTCCATGGAAGTTTACCTTCCCTTTGGTGAAAACGTCCTCGCCATTTCTAGCTAATTTCCTCCTGCCGGAGTCTCCCATGGATCCCCTCAAAGTGACATACACATCTGCATCTGTTCCTGACCCAGGGGATGTGTCCGTTGAGATATACAGATCGTATTGTCTAACTGAAGAAAAAGAGATACTAAACTTCAAGCAATACATATATTTACATATACAAGCAATACATACTGTATATTTAATGAGAATAATACTGGTATTTCTAGAAAGAAAAGGAGGGTTGGTTGGGTGCTGAACTTCACTGAACTGATATGGGGCAACACGCTTCCAGCCATATGACAAAACACTACTTCCATTGGCTAGGCCACAAGAACCACTTTACATGATCAACACATGACTCCTTTTTAATAAAAAATCTGGATCAATGATTCTTTATCACTCCTTTATCTGGATCCTTGCATGACCTTTTATCACCCCCTAGGCAAAAACCATAACCAAACCTTCAATCAAAAGTGACCAACCATGTTCAGCATAGAGTCACTTAAATGATGGGTATGCACAAGGCCAGCTAAGTCCATGAGGTCAACTGAAGTGGTTGTCTCAAGCAGAGGATCAGAAGGTGACACCCACTGCACATTTCTGTCTGCCCACCTCCACTACTACTTTCTGAATTTGAAAAGGAAAGGGGAAAGAAGTGGAGCAAGAGGTGTAGAGGAGAGTGGACTGTGGACTAGTGCATTAGAGATGCTCTTCTAGCCCACAACTCTCTTCTCCTCCACACTTTCACTCTGTTCCCTTCTTCCATTTCAAGACCAAGCAGTGGCAGGAGGAGGAAGAGTGGCAGAAATGGCAGCTGACATGCTGCTGGGTAAGGGGATGCAGCATTTGGAGCACCAAGCACCAGGACTACTTGGGCTGTCTCTGGTCATACAATGAGTGTCGTCCCAATCCTAACAGCATGTAGTGCTGCCAGAATGAGTATTCCAGTGACTCTATGTGCTTCCGGCTGTCGCAAAGCGAGACATACTGGAGTGTATGGGCTGGCCACTACCAGAAGCGGTGAACAGCTGGCTCCATGCAGCGATGTCCATGCTGACATTGGACACCCACCACCCAAGGTAGGACCATGCAGGGGGCAGGGGGGAGGCGGGGAGGGGTGGAGCAGGGAGGAGGGTGGATCAAGCCCAGGAAGGGGCAGGTTTGGCCAAATCTTCACCCCCTTCCCGGACTCAATCCACCTTCCCAGTTTCATGTAATATGGCTGCCAAACGTCTGAGTAGACCTTTCTGGGCCAGCAGGGGCCTTCCCTCGGGCAAGGGAACAAATGTTCCATTGGCCCAAGGAGGCTTCCGGAGGCTGAAACGCCTCCACAGAACACAACGGATGCCATGTTGGCTCTGTTAGATAGCCACGCGGCGAGTTACAAAGGATTGGGCTGTGTATTTAGGTACAAGGGGCTACTAGCTGCAAAGTAAGAGTCATGCAGAAAAAAAAACTCTCCTGCAATTTTTTAATGCCAAGTTGTAAGATTCCTCCATGGTCAGGGATTCCACACAAGCTACTTTTCTGCTGTTGCGCTTACTTCCCCGTTCTTGAGTGACCCCTTTTTGTGGAAAAACTCCACAGGTGGAAAAACTTCCAGGCATTACTATCCATGATTGTTCAACACAAAAAGTAACCCTCAGATGGGTCTGCAATCCTGGCATTAGGATTCATGTTGTTAACAGCTCAATGAAGATGAATTGGGCAGCTTGTTCCCCAACATTTGCCATTTTAACCAACTATTCCTACTAAAATGAACAGAACTATAAATGCACGCCTCTGACATTATGAAGTCTGATCTTTGATTCAATCATTGTGGCAAATAACCAACCTGTTAAGAAATTGCAGCCATCTGTGAGAACTGGAAGTTCAGCCATTGTGTATCCTTCAGCATCTGAAAAATCTCGGAGACATGGGAATTCTAGAGTTTCTTTACTTTTTCGATGTTGAAGCTTCACCTGTACATACAGGGAAAATGAGAAATGCATGCATTAATTGATTAGACCAAGATCCATGCAGTCCACAGTCTTCCAACAGTAGCCCAGTAGCCTCCTTGGAAAATAAGGACGACTTCTGGGAGTCTCACAGACTGTTACTCAAATACTGTATATCTATCTCTGAAGACAGCCATAAATTGCCATAAATTTGCCTAATCATTTTTTATGTTAAAAAAAAACCCCATCTAAGCAAGTGGCCATACTGCATCCTGTGGCAGTGAATTTCTCAAATTAATTATAAGCTGGGTAAAAATGCAAACTATTTTCTGTTGCTGGTCTTCCTTCCAAGGCATGGGACAATAAATCATTTAAGAACTGCAACATTCAGTGGCATTGCTGGAGGGAGGCCAGGGATCGGGATGACAACTTGTTTCCCACCCCTGAGTCACAACGTTGCTCCCAGAAAGGCTCCATTTGGAGCCTTGCGGGAGCGAGGGAAGGTCAGTCTCCCACCCTCAAAAACACCCAACTGGCCACGGCTGCAGAAAAAGCTGCTGGGGCTGGAAAAAGGTGCCACTGCAGCCACTACTCCCGAATAGACCATGGGGCACAGTACACACACAACGGTCCCATGATAGCTACACAACTGGCAACATTAACTGCAATCTATCTATTTTGCTATGCTATGTATACATGAGCACCAGAAATGTTATGTGGAAACAAACCAGTAAGTGGGATCTATTTTACACAGTGGGCCCAACCAGAGCAGATGCCACATTTTAGCTACATTGTAAGAAGCAGCTCTAAGTCCCAAGTTTCCAAGCACTGGAACACATCCAAATATACTTGCTGCTCTCAGACCCCCACCCATTCATGCGAATAAACAAAGTTGTACTGGATTTAAGAACATGCCGGAAAATAAAGACATTGTTTTGCATCAAAGATCTTAAGGTTTCAATCACTCCAACATTTACCCAAAATACCTCAAAATATTCATAGCAGTGAGTAAATATCTTTAGGATATGCAATTGTTACTGACTATGGCTGATGGTTCTGTAACTGAATCATTTAAGACTGTACTTGAAACATCACTTTATTATCAAGAAGAAGATCTATATTATAGCTATCTAGTCTCAAAGTGTTTTACATAACAAAATAAATGGTTCCCTGTCTCCAAAGGTCTTACAATCTAAAAAAGATGCAGAACAAACACCAGCAAGCAGCCCCTAGAAAAGACACTATGCTGGGCTGAAGCGGAACAGTTGCTCTCCCCCTGCTAAATATGAGGACACTACTTTAAGATGTGCCCTGTTAGCAGAGGAAACATTGCAGGGGAATTATCTTTCTTCACAAAACATTTTTGTTGTTGTTGATGGAATGTCTTAATATTTATTTAGAACTACCAGATTTTCCTCATAACTATAACTTCCATTAGTAACATGCAGGAACATAATACAGACTTTAAACCTGCATCTTAATATCCCATGGGTCCTTGAGAGCAATGAGCACGCACAATCTCCATCAGGTTGTTTTTTGAGGGTTCTTTTTCTTTTAATTTACAAAGTTATTTACTTATGCATATCTTGGCAGTCACCCAAGCATGTCAAAACCACTTCCTACAGCAGCAGCCCAATCCTGCCTAGGGCTGCCGCAGTGTGCAAAAGCACGCTGCACCAGATCCTAGGCAGGATTGGGCCAGCACCAGTGGAGCTCAGGCACACCTTGGGAGAAAGGGACATCCATCCCTTTACCCTGGGGAGAGCCCCAGTGGCCCCCCTTGGATGTGCGCCGGCAAAATGGCCGGCGAAAATCTGAGGAACCAGTGTAAGGCCGGCCAGGCCCGGGATTGGGGATAGGAATCGGCGGAGCATGCCACCAATAATCCCTTCCCTGTTCCTGGTACAGCAGGCCAATCACCCCCTCCCCTGCCAGCTTGGTCCACCCTCCCTCCGCCCCTCCACTGATCGGCAGGGACTTATCTGCTCAGTGTGGCAGATGGGCAGGCCGGTGGGGCTTACCCACCAGGTGTCAAAAACGTGCCTTATGGCATGTTTACGACACCCAGCACCGGCAGAGCCATTGGTTCACTGGCGCTTAGTTAGTGAGGATTGCACTGCTAGTATGTGGGTGGTCCTTTTTCACTTGCAGTCTGAGACAGACACTCACTCATTTGAGTTTGCTATTAAATGCAATGAAAATAGAAGATGCCAGAAATATGAAATGGAAACTACAGTAATCCAGCTAAATAAAAAGCATTTTTCTTTTGTGTTACTTTTGCATGCCTATGTTCGTTAGGCATACTTTATTTGGCTCTGCTTCTTTACAGTGTTTCAAGTGTGGCACCGTTATGATTGTGTGGCTAATTACTCCTTGGTCCCAATCCAGACAAATCCTTTAGACACGGCCAGCAAGATTTTTTCCCTTTTTTTTTTTGAGCTATCTTAAATGTGTACAACAGCCCACTCATGCCACATTAGAAGCTTCGTTTGAAACTCCTCCAAGCAGCTTGCCATGTTGTGCAGAGGAGGGAGAGGGAGGGCTGCTAAAAAGAAAACTGAAAACCCTGCTGGGCATGTGTGGATCTCATTTTTTGTTTTATTTCCTTATTTTTTGGTTCTCAGGACTGTGACCAGTGCTTGCAACCCTCCTCCTTTTTGTCTCATTGCAATTGCTATGGTCAGCCAATGAAGGACTCTTGGCAGTCCCTTCAATGTGTCAAATGGGAATAGTGAGAGTTAAAAGACCACATAAAGGAAGGCAGAGTGCCTGTGTACCTTTAAAAGTTGTGCTGCTTTAGGTATTCTTGCACGACAAGCTGTACCACTCAAAATATCCCCGTCTGTATCCTATTAAAAGTAGTTGAGGGTTGGGCCGTAGTTGAATGGTAGAACACATTTTGCATACATAATGTCCTTTCCCTAGATTTAAACCTCTGACTCTCCAGGATCTCTGGATCTCCAAAGAGTCAGGATGCTGCCTGAGTCTTTGGAGAATAGCTGCTGCTCAGAGAAGCCAATACTGGGCTCAACAGCCTGGTTCAGTACGAGGCAGGTTCATGTATTCATGCACAAATATAACATAAAGAGAGCCTGAGGATCAGACCAAAGACCCCACCAGTCTCGCACCGTTTCCCACAGTGGCCAACCAGGAAGATCTGTTCTCCCTTCCATCTAATCCTTCTTAAATAAGTATGTTTGATGATTTCCAGCTTTGGAACTCCCTTTCTCCAGAGGTCTAAGAAAGACTTTGCCTGAGTATAGGAGCAATGCAAGATATTTTCTTCGAAGTGTAAATACCAATTATGGATTAAAAGGAGCACCTTAGAAGCATTTTGACTTTTATTTTGCCACCAAATTTCTGTAACACAACTATTTGAGGCAATCTATGAGTTTAGCTTCGATAGCAGAGGCGCGACTGTCACTTTTGGCTCTCCATTTCTCTAGGATGCAGTTTATATAACAGATATTTTTGTCAAAGCATTTTCACGATTCTCCTTTGTTAGCTATGTTTGGGGGCTACAGGGCCAGAATGCAACAGTCACTTTGGAATGATATCAATTCAGCCATGTCTACAATGGGGCCTTGGTGCAGCAGACCTGAAGAAATGTGTAAGATCTTTGCTATTTTGACTTATAAGAACAAAAGAATGGTTTTGCTGGATCAACTCATGGTCCAGCATTGTGCCTTGGATTCAGAAGTGTTCTTTCATGAGCAGAAGGCACTTCTGCTTGCACAAGGTGGTCACCCCTCCAATTTCCATCAGTTCGGTCCTCCTGCTGTGGTTCCTCACAACATATTACATACTGTTGGAGAGGACACATTGGGGATGAAGGGTTGGAAAAATCCCATTGGCAGCTGGAATTCTGTGTATGCATCTTTGGATCCAAGGTTCCATTTCCAACAATGGACAGACAGAGGTCTCTGGAAAGCTCACAAACAGGACATGAAGGCGATTTCCATCTCCTGTTTGTTCCATCATGTGCTGCTCAGAGGTATACTGTCTCTGAATGTGAGCTTCCAAATCACTATTCTGGCTAACTGCCACTGAATGAACTGTCATGATTTTGTGCCCCATGGTACAGACTTTAGGATGGGAAGGGGGGTTGTCAAGCATCCTTTTGCTCATCCTCCTTTCTGGCTGTCATCGCCTTACTACTCTCTGGAGGACCAACACATGTGCCTTTTCCTCAGTGCTCTTAATCTCGCTGGCTAAATATGCTCCTCCACCTGCATGCCATGCATGCATGTGCAGTACCCAGCTGTCTCCTCTTGCAAGAGGATGGGAACACACAGTGGCAGGGAGAGCATCCCCAATGCCTCAACACCAGCGCAGCTTCCCCATTCTTCACCATGCTGCTTCCTTTCTGTTGCGGTTTTGGATCATCTGCATGTGGGGGCTTGACCCTGTCTAGGGCAGGGCAGGAACCTTTTTCAATCCATCTAAGGGAATGGCCCTTGCCCTGACCGGCAGAAAACTTACATTCCTCGGCAGGTGCAGCTCCGGTTCTGGCAGAGAGTGAGCGGTGCTGGCCTCCGAGTGTAAAAAATGTGCATTTATGGCACATTTACAACACCCAGCCCCATGGAGCCATCACTCCACCAGCACTTCTTTGGACAGGATTGCGCTATTAGTGTCACAGTGAAATTCATACGTCAATTTTGTGTTGTGCAAAAAATCTACTTTCTTTTGTCATTAGCTCAGTCTGGGACAAAAATCTCTTTCGCTGCACTGTCCAAAATTTGTAAAACAGTCACTATAAAATAAATATTTGAGGCATGTTGTGGAAGCCATAACATTATGACTATTAACAGATCTGCATATTTCATGAATTATAAGACCATTAAGCTATTTGTTGAACCCACAAGAAGCTGCTTCTGAAAATCAGAATTACAGCTTTGTCAGGAACATTTTTCAAAAAGATGTACAGATGCATCATTAGGCTTTACCTTGCGGCAACGCCACGTCTCCCCATCTGTGTCTTCTACTTCCAAGCGAACTTTGCATATCATGCTAAATTTCTTATCTAGGTCCAGTGATGCCTGATAAGCCTCAGCTCTCTTAAAGGATCCTTTGGGAATGCAGACTGAAGCAGATGCACCTTTGTCATCACAAGCGGTCAGAGTCAACTTAGGGTTCATGCCATTGCTTGACATGTTCCTAGACATAACGGTGACATCCCAAGTCCCTAGAAAAACAAATTCATGAGAAACAATAAATTACCTGCAGTGCTCCAGAAGCCTGAAATGCAGAGAATAGATGCCTGACCATTCATTTGATCTGATATACAGTTTGGAAGTTTGCTAGCCAAAGAGTGCATGAAACAATTGACAGAGGAACACTTGATATTTACAGTAGATACCTGCAAAGGTAGTGCTACTACTATTGATCATTTTTAGAGAATTCTGAAATTCTTTTATAGTCTTATAGTGTTTTTGCTCGAAATAACCATGTGAGTTAAGGCATTATTGTTTCCATATTACAGATAGAGTCATGAGTCAAAGGCAGTAATTTGTCAGCCACAGTGTTTTCGTGGTTCTTTTCAGACCCCCTAGATCCTAGCTTTATTCTGTACCTATACAGCAAGTCTCCACTTAATTACCACATACAGCAGTCCCCACTTAAAGTTGTCAATAGGTTCTTCTTGGTTCTTTAAGCGAAACGACATAATGAAACCAATTTTAAATAGGCTAATTGATAAACGTAAACATTCCTATGGCATTTTCCCATCAACTTTATAACAAAACGACTTTAAGTGAGGACTTACTGTACCTCTAAGGCCAGCAAAAAGGCTCTATTCCTACATTAAATGTTCATGTAACTGTTCAGACATATAGAACAAAAATTGTTGATGAGGATGTGCATATCTTATAACCTGGAAATGGCTGTGCCAACATATTTTCCATCCCAATATGAGGATGCATCGTATTCTCAATATGAGGAATCAGCTTATGATGAATACATTGGGGTGAAAAAAAATGCAATGACTTGGTGACTCCAATGTTTCAAAATGTACCATTTGTCTTTATATTCAAATATAGACTTGTGTGTAAAAAATATATAGCATGGAATATTTGCCTCCAAAATATCATATTCAGGATCCATAATTCAGATTCATCAACATGTTTATTGTGATTCAGTCAGGAGAAATGTGCTGTTCTGATGTTATTCTTATAAAAAAGTTATTCCGTAATTTTTATTGGAATAAAAGTATGCCTTTTTTTCCACAAGTTTGTCATCATGATTACAAAGCCTCTATATTTGTGAAATTATAATCAGTACTAACAGTTTAACAGCTTAAAATTAACAAATTGTAACAGAGCAAAGGCGAGTAGATATAACTAATTACAAACTGCTCCCAAATGGATGTTGCTCATTATTATTATTTTCGTGGATGGTGATAATTTGTATGGTGCACTAAATTAAAATATGGTGTGAAAATAATTGTGTTGTGCTTGCCGTGACATGTCAAAGTTACTTTTTCATTTCTGTTCATCTCTATTAACTTAAATTCAGAATACCCAAAATATTTTTCCTTATTGCTACACTCTCAAGGCTCCTGCTGTGCAGACAGGAATTAGGGATTAAGGCACACAGGCCAAATAATTCACCATTATTTGTTTGATACATTGGGGATGAAGGATTGGAAAAATCCCATTGGACAGCTGGGATTCTGTTCATACAGCTTTGGATCCAAGGTTCTGTTTCCAACAATGGCCAGACAGAGGTCTCTGGAAAGCTCACAAACAGGACATGAAAATGATTTCCGTCTCCTGTTGTTTGTTCCATCATGTACTACGCAGATGTATACTGTCTCTGAATTGTATACTGACAGAGGTATACTGTCTGAAGGTGTATTATTTCATATATGGCACCAAAGTCTGCCTGTATCGTCCCAACAACAGAGATGTGAGAGGAATCATTCAGCCATGTAGGCAGCTGACTTGCAGAAACATCATGCGACTCACAGCGCAATCCGACTTAACTTTTGTGCCAGTGTAACCAGCGGCACAATGAGAACGGGAGTCCCCAGAATGGAAAAGGGATTCAAATCCCTTCCAAAAGAGGAATTCAAAGGGGATTTGAATCCATTTTCCATTCTGGCGCCTCCCGTTCTCGCTGTGCCACTGGTTACACCGGCACAAAAGTTAAGCCAGATTGCACTGTCAGTCATACACAATAATTCCTGATTTCACATTGAGTATCCCTTATCCGGAGTGCTTGGGACAGGAAGTTGTCTGGATTTCAGAATATTTGCATAAATATGAGATATCTTGGGGATGGGACCCAAGTCTAAACACAAAATTGATTTATGTCTCATACATCTTATACACATAGCCTGAAGGTAATTTTATACAATATCTTTAATAATTTTGTGCTCCAGCATGCCTTGCGCTATGCCAGCCATGTGCTGGAAAAAGTTTTTAAAGAAAAAATCATAGCCCCCCCAAACGTCTGGATTTTGGAATAGTCTGGATTTCGGATGTCCGGATAAGGGGTAATCAACTGTACAAGCTTACCTTATTCCACAAAAACTGCTGATAAGGCAAAATCTCGTATAGCGATAATTTCTGATTGGTTCCTGAGCTCAAAAATTCACCCCTGTAAAGAAGCCTCTCCATCTGCTCTAACATCAGTTCTCTTGATCATGTTTGGTCTTCAAACGTACACTTCTAATGCTTGATGGTACAACCTGCGTTTCTCATTGCAGAAAGGTCATTCTGATGATCGACGAAGACAAGTTCAGGTTGAGACCAGTGGTATAGTTATCGTGGGGCAGCAGTACCAGGGGGGTGCTCGCCGGGGGACGGGCACTGATCCTCTTGGTGTTTTTGGCGGCTTTGTTCCGATTGAAGCGAAGCTGCCGAAAACACTAAGAGGCGTGTGTGGCAGTGGCTGCCCCTAGTCTTTTGGCCAGTTGATCAGCTGGCTGAAAGACTAAGGGGGCAGGGCTGTTGCATGCTCTTAGTGTTTTCAGCAGCTTTGTTCTGATCAGAGTGATGCTGCTGAAAACACTAAGAAGCACATGTGGTGGCGAATGTCATAGTCTTTCGCCCAGCCAATCAAGTGGCCGAAAGACTAATGGCAGCCGAATACATGCAAAAGGGCATAGCTAATAGACATTGTGATATCAAATCAGAGCTATCATTTTCCACATATGGGAAACCACAAAATCAGGGCACAATTCAGCAAACTACCGATTGCAATGGGGCAGAATTGAGGAATTTCAATTTTCTCATTGAAATTAATGATACTGAAATACGCTTTGGCTGGATTGTGCTCTGTGTCTGCAGACACTGCTTAATTACTCATCACTGCTTCATAAACCATGTGTGGTGTAGTATAATCGGTGTGTTATCTTCATTCAGGTTAATGTAATGTTTTTAATGTGTATTCTCCTGCCTGCCTCTATAGATTATTTACAGCACAATCCTATGCACAATTACCTGAGAGTAAGCTTCATTGAGTAAAACTGGACTTATTTCCAAGTAAACATGCATAGGCTTTTGCTATTAGTTGCCCCTGTGCACACTGTGCTATTTTATAAGTTATACCTGGAATGCTAAGAATTGACAAGGAAGGTTTGGGCTCACAGCCAATCTCAGCCATAAAGCCCCAGCTACACTATACCCGTGCGGCCAGCGTGCGTCCAGCGTGCGTCCAACGTGCGGCACGCACGGGCACGCACGTCAAGTGGAGCCTGCCGTCGGCAGCCGGCGCTGGCCCGTTGGCAGCCGACGTCCCCGCAGGGAAAGTCGAGCTCGGCTCGACTTTTGCCCGTTCGGCTGCGCTCCGGCTGCATCAGGACGCAGACGTAGCGCGGCCGTGGACAATGTAGCTCAGCCTTAAGAGTGGATAGCTTTTCGCAACTCACTGACCCCTTTGCCTCAATTCTTCCTGTAAATTCAAACAACTATAATTGAAAGGCTGATTTAAAAAAGTTATCCATATAAGTAATAATTCTTGTCTTAATAGGAGTAATGTTTACTTGAAGAAAGGCACTAGGTGCGGGGGCATCTGACCGGAAAAAAAAAACACTTCATTGCAAACATACACCTGCAGTTTACAGTATACATACTTTGCCAAATAATCCTGAGCATTACACTTTTGAAAAGAAAAGCACAATGTATTTATATCCATTAGAATAACAACAATGTACAGTATTTGCTGCTAATAGGAAAAGAGACTATTTGCAAGAGACTTATTTAGTAAGAATACAATGAGATTCTCTTTAAGGTGTACATCTCCAAATGATCACCATACGGTACTCCAATAATTCAGGGGGAAAAATGGTCTATGGAGCACTGGCATTTTGTTCTAATGAAATAAACCAGTTATGCCATCAGCAGTCTATATCACTTTTTAAATAACCTATTCTGCCCTCAATTTGGAAAAGTAAATATGCATGTTTCAGTCCATCACAATTTAAAGCAACATTCTTAAACGTGAGTGTGTGTGTGGGGGGGGGGGATGAACACGCTGCAAGAACAGATGAGACATTTCAGAAATAGCTTCAAATGCAGGAGCCTTCTGGACTGCAGTTCCTGGTGTTTGGAGAAATCTGCTATTTTCATTTTTTCTCTCCTCCACTACATCCAATCCCCAAATCTTATTTTAAAACATTGCTTATACTTCTTAATCTCTGTATCTCTGTTTGTGTTTTAATATTTTTTTTCTTTAAACATTATAACCGTATTATCCAGTTCTGCAAATCACCGAGGGGATACAGTTTGCATGAAAGATGTTATTTAGGATGAAGCTTTATTGTATTTGAAATGTATTTTTAGTCCCTGTAGACCCACCCAGTAAAGACAAAGATAAAATATATCAAAACAGAAGCTTTAAATGCTTTTTGAGGATTTTTCATCTTACCATGAACATTTCCTGCCAGCCTCTCTTTCCGGACTTTTCCAAGGAGCTGCAGTTCCCGCTTTATCTTTCCATCACCGACTCCACTGTCCAACCATTGTTGGCATGAGAATACGTAGCAGCCATCATGCTTCTCTGGATCTTGTATAGTGATTTGGTCCAGGTACCATCCAGCTCCATAACCACGTCTATTGTGCTCCACGTGCACCTCACTTAATATGCCTAGATCTATCGCATGGAGATTGAATGTGCTCACCTGTTGTGGAAAGTAAATAAAATAGGGCCAAGATCCACATTATTATAAACATTTTAAACATGATTGCATTACTTTACTAAGTTGTCCAGTTGTTTGCTGAATGGCTGGGTGGCTTTTAGACAGTTTATTCATGTGAAGAGCGATCTTAGAGCCAGTTAGAACATTGATTGCCTTCCTATGAAGATACAGATCAAATCTAAAATCAGAATGGGGCTGCCCACAAAGCATAGCTGGAGGTCAGTGCCTTGCCTGACCTGCACGAGGCAAGCAGGAGGAGGGTGGAGCTGTTTGGCTGCAGCTCCTGCTGCGGGTAGTACTGAGGCAGCTTTAGAGGCTGCCTCGGTGTTTATTCTCAGTTCTACTCCAGATCACATCGGCCCTCCCCACCCACCCAGGAGGTCAGTCTTGGACTAGCCGGTCATCTGTTGAGGCAAAGTAGGAATCTTTTACCCTTGAACCCAATTGTCCAGGGTGAGGGAGTTTGTTTTACCTACTTGAGACTCTCCAAGCAGGTCAGGTGTTCTTTTAGCCAAGTGGTCACAGCTGGCTGTATGGTGCAGGTAGGGATTAAGAAACAGGGATTGGTGTGCATCCAGGACCTGGAGTGGGCAATGGGGGGGGGGGAGAGAACTGATCCCTAGAGGCTTCTCTGCTTGCGGATTGTGGCTGGAAAGCCTTGGCCTATAGATTGTAAAGACAATCATAAAGCCTTCTCAGCTTGGGAAGGGGTGCAATCCAGTGTGGTTGGCACTGATAAGATGTGATCATAATAAGCAATGGTACACTTAGATCCAAGACGGGAATGTTCATAGGGTGGATAGATGCCCACACTGCCACCTAGCTAGACAGGATTGGGCAGTAAGTTGCAGGAGAATTCTGGGTTTTAGTTACTTACCAGATTTACATCTGCATTTCACCAAAGGATACCAAAGTGGTTCAGAAAAACTCAGTAGGGTCTATGGTGAAACCCAAGAGGGCTGATCAGTGCCTCCCACGTCTCAAGTGTACACCCTAGTCTAGATTCTCCCCAGATTTCTGGCCAGCAAAGTTCTTGTGGAAAGGTTCTCTGAACATAGGGAGTTTGAAAATTACACACACACACACACACACACACACACACACACACACACACACACACACACACACACACACACACAAAGTATATATATTAAAGTTATATACACCTTGCTGCAATTCTCTGAATGTAAACTGAAAGGAAAGGGCAAAAATGGCACTGGATCCTATTTGGATAGGATGCAGCATGGCCCACACTGAACACCTTCTGCCGGGGGAGGATAGGATTGGGCTGATAGTCATTTTATCCTTACAATGTGTCAAAATCTTCAGTGCTAATGACAGCACAGAGGTCAATATAGAGAACCAAAAGCTGACAATCAACTGTGCATGAGAATACTTGGGGATCTTCCAAATAAGAGGAGAGGCATTCTTTTTGGTGCAAATGAACACCTCTTTAAATAGTAGTATAGCTTCCAGTAAACAACAGTGTGGTAGCAGCTGCAAAGTTGCATGTTGGGATGAATAAATTATGTTAGAGAATGAATGTGTGCCTGCTTAAGACAGAATATGAGCGGGTGGGTGGAAGCACGGGCACATGTGGGTAGCAATAAGAAGACCAGATGGATGGTGGAAACAGAGCTATAATTTCACTTGTTGACAACTACTATACCACCAGACACAAAGAAGCATGAAATTAAACACAAGGAAAAGAAATCCATTTTTTTAAGGTTTTAAAAATCAGATTGTTTCACCTGTCTTTTGTGTTGATATGAAAAGGTCTACAACACATTGAGGAAAGGTACCATCAAGCGTATCATTGCTACTAGAAAACAGAACTGCCAACATTTTTACTTTCAAGTATTTATGATCGTACAAAACAGTTACCATGGCAAAGTACAGCTCTTAAAGTTAATTATAAAAAGGCCCCAAATAGGCAACAGTCGAGAAGAATGTATCGTAAATAACTTTCGGAACATTGTTCCACTTTTGATTTTGTTATTTAAAATTTCAGGTCCTACTGTAATGCCACGGTGTATGCAATCCTTAATTTGCACACAATAGCCCCTACTAGCCATATTCATCTTCTCTTCCCGTTAGCACTTTTCAGAGCAAGTTCTATCATTAGTTCCATTGATGATAAATCAGTCGTCAAAAAACAGTAGTCAAAACCACCCGATTGTTATCAACAAATTCACTTCATGATGCATTGAATTATACAATTCTTTCTTGTTAGCCAAAATGTGTGTGTGTTTTTTGTTCATTCTATGTTATTTCCTTCTTTGTGTAAGATACATCCACTTCACTGGAAGTATAATTGATGAAAACCAAAACCGTTGTATTTAAATTGACTTGTTTGATTTAGGTTCTGCTTCAGCTAAGCAAAATGACAATTTTCTACTTGTTTAACCCATTAAACCAATGACAGCAGTTAGCTAGAAAGATAATTACTTGAGCAATGTAATCCAGCTTCTTTTGCTCTGGTTTAATAATTGCTTCAACTTTTCATATCACACCATTACTGGTCATGTATTCAATGTTGGTGTATAACTTACAGAACTCCAGTATTAGAAGGACTCTCACGAGTTACTGTAGGTCATCTAACCCCTGCAGCAGTAGGATTCCCTAGCCTGACAGAGGCTCATTACATCTACATATAGATTCCCCCCCCCCAAAAAAAGGCAGGGCATTTTATAAATATGTTGGGAAAGTTACCGCTTGTTCATCTATTCACTATGGTTACTAAGGACCAAACCACACAAGATTTTGGAGATCTGTGCTTCAATCTCAAATCTCTTTATTTATTTCAAGAAGGCCCTCCAAACTGGATTGGGACTGCAGTACTTGAAGTGTGACAATACCACTTTTGGGATTAAATACCCACTTTGCATAGGGTAGGGGTATTTTCAGCAGGACCCTGGTACAATAGTAAAGGGTTGAATATCCCTGTCTCTGCACCACAGTTTTGATCAAGTCTGAATTTTAGCCCCATATAGCTGCTACTTGAGCATAAAGGCAAGCTTCTAAACACATGATGACACATGTAGCCTTTATGGCAGTGGTTCCCAAACAGGGAGAAGCAGATCCCAAGGGAGCCGCGGAAACCAGCCAGGGGAGTCGCAGAGTGCCACAGAATCCTCTCAGAAAACAGTGCAATGCCAATTGGCAGGCATCAACACAGAGGCGTGGAAAGACTGGAGCAACTGTAGCAGTGGCTCCGGGCGGCTCCGCGGCTCCGGGCGGCACGGCTTTGCCCCCGCCCGCCGGTGTCGGAGCCACTCAGGGCGGTGCGGTGGTGGGGCGCGCAAGGGCCAGGCGCCCTCCTCTTCGTCGGGGCTCTCCTCCTCCACCGTCCCGAAGCTGGCAGGAGAGAGACTCCCCCACCCGCCTTGCAGCCGGAAAGAGGGCTGGGTCAGGGCTCTCTGACCCGGGGCAGGGGTCATTTCGGGAGCGAGGAGAGCAGCACAGCACGTAGCTGAGCACAGGAGGAGGAGGAGGTAAGCCGCCCTGTCGTCGGGTTCGTTCTCGCGGCGGGCGAGAACGAAGAGTGTCCTCTCCTCCTTGCACTGCAGCACAGCATGTTAGCTGCACGTTAGCACAGTAGGAGCCGGTCCCGGAGGTAAGCCGCCAGGTTCGTTCTTGCGGTGGGCGGGGGCACCTGGTGCAGGGTCCCTCAGGGTACCCGGTGCAAGATTCCTCAGGGCCTCCCCCCAAAAAAAATCGCAGCGCGGCACAAAAAAAAAAAAAAAAAAAAAGGAGCGGCAACCACCACCCCCCAGCTCCAGGCGGCAATAGGCCTAGATACGCCTCTGCATCAACATAACGGAATGGGGAGCCATGGCCAATGGTCGCCAGTGGTCAAGGGAGACGCAGGTTTGGGAAACACTACTTTATTGTTTGGATGGGACAGCTGCTATGTATCCTTTTGCAAATCATGCTGAGGGATCATGCATCTGAAACACAATAGCTCACTCCTGCTGCATTCTTCATGCTTTCACATAACAATGGCAATGAAAAGAGAGATTGAGGCTGCTGTAATCATGTTCCTTTTAAACAAAATGCTTAGTTGTGGCTCCTGCCCGTTCTACGTTTCCAATAGAGATCTACAAAGCTCCCAAAAGAAATACCTAAACAAATTTCATACTCACTTGACCCTTCTCAAAACGAGCACATGACTTTGAATTCCTAAGTTTTCTTTTCGAACAGTCTCCATTCTCCCCAAATAGTGTAATAAAAATGTCTGCATCTGTTTCTGAAGCTGGTAATGTTCCTGTGTAGACACTGATTGAATAAGTAACTTCTGCGAAGGAAGATCAATGACAGAAAAAGTAAAAAAGAAGCCAGTGCCAAACAGAAAATTAATAGGTAAGAGTAAGAGAGAAAGCAAATCTTAATATATGTTCCTTTTCTCATGGTCCTCACACATATTGCTCTATATCAACCCTGTCCTGAGACATTACACTGCAGTCGCATAAAAATATTCAGTCTTTTAACCATTGCAAAATGTTCCCTCCTACAGGGTTTTGAACCCCTGTTTGAGAGGTAAGCACAAAATGCCAGGATGGTGTAGTGGTTTGGGAGTCGGACTTAGACCTGGAAGATCCAGGTTCAAATCCCTGCTCAGCCACGAAGCTTCCTGGGTGACCTTGGGCCAGTCACTATCTCTCAGCCCCACCTACCTCACGGGGTTGTTGTGAGGACAAAAAAAAAGGAGGGGAGGAAATATGTACACCACTCTGAGCTCCTTGGAGGAAGGGTGGTAAAAAATGTGAAAAATAAAAATAAAAAAATAAAAAATAATTCTACATACAGGGTGGCCACACACCCCCATGCATGAGATTGTGTGGATTTGGGGTTGACGTCATTTAATCCTGCATAGGGACTTTGTGGCCACCCTGTACATTTGAACACCAGTTTGACTCCCCACTCCCGCTGTCAAATACAGTATGCAATTCATGCTTTAAAGAGATTGCTAAAGGGAGGCTGCTTTAACATAATGTTTTACTAGACTATGTCCATATCTATGACACCTGCCTCTAATTCAACACAGTGCTTCCTTTTCCTAATTTCTGATTTATCAATATCTTATCTCCCCAACAATAAACTTGCTCAGCTTCCAGTACTCTTCAAATATGAGATGTAGACTCACACGCTTCCCAAAGGTATATTCCTCTAAGATCCACTTTTTTGGCCAGTGTTACAAATTTATGAACAGCATCAGAGCTATGCTGGCAGCATCCCCAAAACCATGTCAGACTAACTCAGGAGTGCAATTAAAGGAAGCTTGATGCAATTCTTGCAGAAACCAAGAGAAACAACTGCCTTTTTCTTTGTGTTAAGGGTATAACACAGCTTCAGTTAGCATATATTCATTGCAGCTGATTTTCATGGAGGAAAAAAATAGCAAAGTTAACAGTGCAGAAGCCCTGCTGTTTGTTCCAAATCAGCTGCTTTCCCTTTGAGCCTGCCAGATAGATAATTGCTGCCACTACCAATTAAAGTGGTAAGAGGAAGTGGCTCAACTCTTCGCATCAATCTGCATTAATATTATTCACTATAGACAGTAATCATCATCTAGCATGATGTTTAGTTGACAACACATAGTTTGGTAATGCCTATTCCTTCAGGCAGCGTGACAGAACAGGTTTTTAGAACAGTTGCTCTGTTAACTCTGCGTAGAATGCTCTGCCACCAGCTTTATCCCAATTTTGAGTTGGAATGGGAATAAAACCATTTTTAAAGTTAGAACATATATATAAGCCTTCACTTCAAAGGATGTAATACAGAGAAAGTCAGAGACACATTGGACTTGCAGCACAAGTCTAGGCATGTCTACTCAGAAGTAACTTTCATTGAATTCAATGAGGCTTATTCCCAGGTAAGCGTTATAGAATTGCAACTGGGAAGCACAATCCAATGTAATTTCCCTGGCACCGTTTCAGGCATATCAATGCAGGGGGGGGCTGCATCCCATGGGGGAGTTTTGAGTCCCGGAGGACTCCTCAAGGTAAGGGAATATTTCTTTCCTTGTTCTGGGGCAAGATCTAGTCGGATCTGTACCAGCAATTTTGCTGGTGCAAGTCCAAGTGGACCCAGGTAGGTGGATCAAGGCCGGAAAGGGGGATAGGATATCGGCAGAGCTGCTGCCGTCAATAACCCCACCTTCCAGCCCTTGAAACAAACCCCTCTGCCCTGGTCCCCAACCTATTTCTCCCCCTCCCCACCATGTTCTGCCTACCACCTACCCTCACTGCCACCTTACCTTGCACTGGCAGATGGTGGCCAGGCTGCTGACCTGCTGCTGCCAGCAATTGTGGTTGTGGCCTTGCTGCTCTGGCCAGTGGCATCAGAGAGCATGACAACGTTTGACAACTTCCTGCAGAATATAGGCACTTCCACCTGGAACCGGCTGGTTCCACTGGTGGAATGTGCATTCTGATGGCAGTGAATTTATGTTGGATTGGATTGTTAATCATTTAGCCATATGCTTAGCAGCTAAACCTTACTGAATTCCTACACGCCTTTTCCTAGGATTGTGCACAATAAAAGAAAAATAATTAGTTTCATTTGTAGCCTTGTCCAGAACCCAGTCAAACAAAACCTGCTGGGTTTAAAGTAACTTGCAAGCTGATCCCAAACATATTCATTTAGACATACATTCAACTGATTTCCAAGTGAAGATTTTAAACCTACTGCCCTAAATTCTAGTGATATCTGTGGAATTAAATAAAATTACATCCATGTTCTCCTGTTTAACTGGTCGTGGGTAAGACTGAAAATGAAACAGCGCTCTATACTGTATTGAGCCTCAACTGGGTTGGAAAATGATTCAGCCTCAGTCTAAAAGTTATGCATAGCAGTAACAACACAAGAGTCAAGAATTTTAGACTTGAGAAAGCAATGTGGGAGCACGAAACGCTAGACACTTGCGCTTCCTGTTCTGTCTTCTTCTTTGTTGTGTTTGAAGTCACTCAGAGAAGCTTGCACAAAAGAACTAAGGCAGCATCTTGTGCGATGTAAGAAAGGCACATCAAGTCTGCAATGCTGATTGTCACTTGCAGTCTTAAGGTAAAAGCAGACAATTGCTTCAAATCTTCATAGTAAAAATATTGTCTTACAATTTGGCAGTGACTAACCCCATGATAAACACATGGTGGCTGAAACTGTGTGGAGTCCCAGTATCTGTGACAAGCATTACCACCCCTCTGTGACCACCGGGAAAACAAGGAGCATGAAATCGTTCACTGCAGAGGATGCTCACTAAGCACTTCTCTTTGTGTGGTTAGAGTACAATGCTTGATGTACTTAAATGGCTGCTGCACAGTAAGTGGCAATCTATTTCCATCACCATTACAGCAGGTTACTTCTACGGGTATAAGAACATCAGAAGAGCCCTTTTGAATTAGATCAAGGGTGCATTCGTCCAACATCTTGTATCCAATAGGGCCAAATTTGTGTTCACATCAATGGTTCCATGGTGGCTGCAAAGTTTTTGGATGGCATGCAGGACAGGCATTGTCACTTCTGCCCATGTCATAATCTATTCACATTCATTTTTCTGCCTGATAAGAGTTCTGTATGATGTTGCCATGCCACAACTGGGAATGATACCTATTGTGATGGCCCACACTCTTCCATATGCATGATGCCTGGGTTAATGCCAGGGCAACTTCTAGTCATGCTAACGTTATGCAGACACCACTTGCAACTATATTTTCAGCCACTATAGAAGTACTGTACAGGTATTTCTTCTAGGGACTTAAGTATTCCTTAAAAAATCAAATCACTCACAATGCAATCCTGTGTAAAGATGCACGGCTGGCATAAATGGCCAGTCGCTGCATCTTAAGCCCATTCCGGGCTGCCCCGGCACAACTAGGGCACCCCTCAGGAGAAGGGGACATTCTTCCCCTTCCCAGGGTATAGGCAAGCCTATGGGCCTCCTCGTATGCACGCCAACTCCAGAGCTGGCGTACATCCGGGGAAGCCCTGTAAGGCCAGCGCGGGCTACGACAAGGCATACGATATCGGCGCCTACTGTATATCCACGCCCCCTCCCAGCCAGGTCTGGCAATAGCCCCCCTCCCCTGCCACCCCAGCCCGCCCTCCCGCCAACTGGTGTGGCCCTTACCTGCATCAGCCGGAGCGGGTGCAGTTAGACTGAGGAGTAAGTGGTGCCGGCTTCCACACCAGTGCTGCTTACTCTCCCGTAGTCACTAACGTGCTTTACGGCACATTTGCGACACTTTAGGCCAGTGGAGCGAGGGCTCCGCCAGCCTAAAGTTAGGCAGGATTGAACTGCCCAAGGCATACATATGTAATATATAACGTGGTGAATGGAATGTTCTAATTAATGTCATTTTGGGCAATGTGCCACTTTATTGTTATTTATTTATTTATTTAAAAGATTTATATTCTGCTTTTCCCAGAGCTCAGATTGGTGTACAATATAACATTAAAATACAATAGAATATGAACAATTGAAAATTATACAGGATCAGGTAAAAACAATATAAAAACATAAATAAAACCATAAAAACAGCACAGAGTAACAAAACCTATACACAGTGATTCACAGAGCAATCCTATCCAACTTATACCACCAGTGTAACCACCGGGGGATAGCAGGATGGGAGGTGTTAGAGGGGAGGGGAAACTTAAATCTCCTTTTAATCCCTCTTTGGAGGGGATTTGAATCCCCTTTCCATTCTGGGGCCTCCTGTTCTTGCTGCATCACTGGTTAAGCCGGTGGTGTAAGTTGGATAGGATTGCGCGAAAGTGAGTGGTCCCTTGGGGCATCTTCCCTCCTCAAAAGCCAAGCAAAATAGATGTGTCTTTAAACCCCACCAGAAACCATATAAAGAGGAGAGCTGTACTCAGAACTTTTTAAAAAAGGTAACCAATCATGAAGGACCCAATCCTGTACAACTTTCCAGTGCCAATGCAGCCCTGAGGTAAGGGAGCAAATGTTCCCCTGCCTGACTGCCCCCCCTCCCACCGCAGGATGCAGCACATGCCCCGTTGGCATGGCTGCATCAGTGCTGGAAAGTTGGATAGGATTGGGTCCTAGGTCAATCTAAGTCTGTCTAGTTTGAGGAAGCTGAAAGAGACTGTGCCAATGGATTCCTATGGATTCCTATGGGAGCATGTATTCCTATGAGAGCATTTAGATGCACAGAAACATTAAACCCATATGTGTAATTTGCCTAAAATAAAACCCAGCTAATTCTATTTTGAGTCCTATTAAGCCTCTGTGGAAAGTCCAACATTTCACACTAGGGCTTCAACAAAACCTGCTACAAATAATCATGGATGTTTCCTCTAGAACAAGGTAATTCTTTCTGTCATATTTTCTACACTGATAATAATTCCTGGCAGAGAGTATTTCATTCCCTTTTGTTGTTTGGCAACATACCCTTAAGTGGTGCTTCATTTGGTCTGACTGCAGCTCGCTCTGCCACAGCCTCTGACCCATCTTCTTCAAAGAGCCACTGGTTTAGAGGGTAAAAGCCCAGCTCTTCTTTTGTGTCCAAGTCTTTCATCCGGAGCTGCAAGAAAGAGAAAACAGCCATGTTCTTAGTTTACTTTTAATGAAATATGACTAAATATCCCAATGTGGAAAACAAACAAACAAACAACACACACACACACACACACACACGCACACACACACACACACACACACACACACGCACGCACGCACGCACGCACGCACACACACACACACACCAGGGATTTCGAAATGCCATTGGAAATGTAATTCTGTGTCATGATCAGTGCATCAAGAGACAAGCTACATGTTACGCTCACTGCTTCTGAAGAAGGCTCTCTGCCTGTGGAGGATTCGGAAGGCTCCCCGGACAGGTGGACACTGCACAGAGTTAATCAAGGAAGGAAGGAGAAGGTGTTGACCCTCTGCTATTTGTCTCTTTCCCCTCCTTAGTAGTTTGTTTTCTCTAGGAGCTGGGAAACAGGAGTAACGGTAATTAGCTGGTTAGGAAAGAGACGGGAAGCCCAATCCTACCTAAATCCCACTCCCCATCGATGCATCTGTGCCACCGGAGCATGCGCTGCATCCTGGGGGGGGGGCAGTCTCGGAGGTCTCCTTCAGTTAAGGGAACATTTGTTCACTTGCTCGGCAATAAGCACTCGCTGCCTTGCTGGGCCTACTTAGACCTGTGCCAGCAATTTACCTGGCACAAGTCCAAGTGAACCCAGCAAGGCAGATCAAGGCCAGGAAGGGAGGGAGATAGGTGCCGTCGATATCGTCCCTTCCCAGCCTTGATCCACCCCCTCCCTGCTCCAGTCTCCACCCTGTTCCTCTCCCTCCCTGCCCTGTTGCTTTCTAACTTGAAATGTTACACATTTCATACTTCCAGAGGATTCACAAGACTCTAGGACAGGAGTGTCAAACTTGTTTCATATAGTGGTCCAAATAGCATTAATGGCACCTACTGAGGGCCGGAAGTGACATCATTATGAAGGTGATAAACACTTTTTTCTCACTTAGGAACTCATTAGTCGCAAATGACAGAAGAGGAAATATACAAATCTTGATCATATGTTCAAGATACGGGATAGCCCAATTACCACGGGCTGCCCTTTCAGCAGAGCTGCTTCTGCCAAGGCATTACTTCACAGCTTAGCAGCTGAGAGATGCTCTGCAAAGTGACACCTCAGCAGAAGCAGTGCTGCTGAAAGGGAGGCCTGCATGATAATTGGGCTCCCCCAAGCAGCTTCTCCTTTTCTCACCCCTCTTGGTCTGCCTCTTCCCCCATACCATTCGTTGCCTTCTGAGGCCTCCCCCCCCCCAAGCACCTTGGCAGAAGTAGTGCTGCTGAAAGGGTGGCCCTCATGATAATTGGGCTTTCCCAGTCTTGGATATTTCAACAATAAATACATCTGTTTTTTACAATGCGAACAAATAGAGACTATGGTCTACTTGAACAAAAATAGCACTAACTGCTATTTGCATCTTAAACCACAAGATTTGGTTTTTCAGCACTAAACTACAGAAAACAAATGGTTAGTTACTCCTTGTGGACCAGAAAATTATTTTACTCCTTGTTTTGCAGGGGTGACCATTTGTGGGACAAATAAAGGGAAGAGAAAAGTTTTGAAACAGTCTTCATAACTGTCTTAAGTTTAAATGATCAGCTTTACTTGTGGGAACTGTTAATTATTTTCCTAAATAATTACTATTGTTTTTCTCGAGCACAAACAAGGGCAGATCTAATTTTTCTCTTTTATACTTACCATAAGGATTAAAATTTATTAATGTTCCTGGGATAGTTTAACATTTCCAATGTCTTTTTAATCCTACTTTGATTGCTGATTTATTAAAAACGATTGTGCTATAATATGAGAATAACCACCACAGAAAAAAATGCTACCCGTTCTATGCAGTAAAAAAGCTATTTTTACATTGTCAATTCAGGGCTTATATAAAGCTCTGATTGGCGGTTATAGAGAGCACATTCTTATATGCAGCAACTGAACAAAAGCAGCCTATGTCAGTATTAGCAACACAGATGGATCTTCACATTACCTTATTCCACCCTATCAAATCAGGAATGAAAATACTGTATAATATTTTGGGGATGAGGTGCTTTTGTACTAAAACACCAATGGGGGAGGGAACAATTACACCAATAGTCTTGTTGCTATCCTTACTAACTACAACAACCATTCTGTTAGGTAAGCATTATTATGCCCATGTTGTGGCTGGAGAAGCTGATTCTCAGCTCAGTTTCCTGTAGACTAGTACAATTTCTCAAGAATGTGTTTGGATAAGATTTATAAGGTATTTTTGAGGAAAAAGTGGGAAAACAACTTTTCCCAAAGGATCCGAGGATGCTGAAACTGAATCTTTTGTCTGCTAAGCTGTGTTTTAAAAAGGTTAAAATCCTCAAAAAAAAAAAAAAGGCAGCAAACTCAAATGCTGAGAGATATAACATAAGCTGCTCTGCTGCTATAATGTAAGTGCAGAGATAACGACAAAACTTTTGTGCCTACTACTGTGTCCTCTCCTCGATACCCACTAACATGATTAAAATGCCAGAAAAAAGATACAGCCTTTCTGCTGGGAATTTTGTTCAACCAAATTATATTTTCCAAATTATGTTTTTTATTAGATTTGATTCTTTAAGGTGATTTCTGTCCTAAGATATGGAAAAAATGGGTAGCCCAATCCTATCTAGCGCCAGAGCTGCAGGGCTGGGTGGCCCACATTGGGAAGGAGCAGGCTGGAGTCTCCTTGAGGTAAGGGGAAGTTGTCCCCTTACCCTGGGTAAAGTCCCAGCCTGCGCAACAGGGCTACTCAGATCTGTTTAATAGCTGGCGCAGTACCAAGAATCCTCATGCAGGCAGAAAAGGAGGCATAGGATTCGGTGTGCACCAGCACCACCGATTCTGCCCCCCTCTTGGGCTTGTTCCGCCCATCTTTGCCTCCCCCACCCCGTTATGCCCCTGCCCTCCCCCAGTCCCCACGCCGCTTGGAGCATATCTTACCTATTCCGGTCATCCTGATACAGCGCCAGCGGGACGGCACAGGCTTTCCCGCTGGTGCTCCTTCCTCTCTGGGTTTCCCGCTGGTACTCCTTCCTCTTCCTCTACTTCCTCTTTATAGCAAGTTTGCAACACCCTAGGCTGGCACACTTGCACTTTGCTGGTGTACCAGGACCATAGGATTACGTGTTAATCAAAGAAAGCATTAGGTTTCAGCACACCAAAACTGTGCAGAAAAAGCAGCTTGCAAATGGCCCAAGTTTTAGAATGTGAAAAAATGTATTTGAGATAGCTGAGAGAAACACACACACACACACACACACACACACACACACACACACACACACACACACACAAGGTGAAACCAGAGTTGTCATATGGTAGGATAAACTAAAAACAGAAAGACAGACATTCAATGACACATTTACACTTTAATGACACATGTAGTATATATGACCCAAATGCCTCTGTCTGCATTTCTAATATCTGACTGATATTAGAAATACAGGAAGTCCTCACTTAAAGTTGTCGATAGGTTCTTCTTGGAAACTGTGACTTTGACTTATAATGAAACCAATTTTAGCATACGCTAATTCATAAATGTAAACATTCCTATAGCACTTTCCCATCAACTTTAAAACGAAAGCGAGGATTTAGTGTAATCTGCACTGGTTTCTTATAGTTTTGGGGGAGTAATTCAAAGAACTACTCAGTCCCTACAAAGTAGCATATTCTTTGGACCTTATGTCACCTTTTCCTCTATGCTCTATTACATGATCTCCTAGTTCATAGGTGGCCAACCCACGACACGGGTGCCAATTAGTGGCACGCCGAGCCTTTTGAAGTGGCACGCACTGCTGTTCCTGTTAGAGCCGAGCGCTGAAGTCCCTTCCTCTCTCTCTCGACCCCAGCGCACCTTTCCACGCCTGTGGCACTAGAGGAGGTCTCTGCACCCCACTACGCCTTATTCTTGCGCTGTCACTGTACTTTAAATATTTTCATGACCTTAGATTTATTTATTTATTTATTTATTTAAAGTGGCACGTTCAAGATTATCTAGATAAAATGTGGCACATGGCATGCCATGGGTTGGCCACCACTGTCCTAGTTCAAACATAGAGCATCCTCTTATGCATGCCATCTCTGCGACCAGTTTGAACAGTGAATGCATAAAAAGAGATGACCTTGTTCATTGTACCACAGTTCTGGCATTTTCTTTTTCAGGACATTTGCCAAAGCTCAAGCTCAGGCATCTTCTTGGGGCATGATAGTACTTTTTTACTTGAGCAAACATTTAGTGATGTTAATACGATAAATTTTAACAGTATAGTTTTAATTGCCCTCTGTGTGTGTTTGTTTTTAATCTTCTTCATTTTTCTTATTTAGCCTCTGTGGACAGAGAAGTCATACATCTCAAATCTTCCCCTCTAACCAAAACACACAGAAAGTCATTTTTCAAGCTCCTTAAGTTTCATACAAATAGAAAGCTTTGTATTTTAAGATCCAGTGCCACTGACTTACCATCATTTTGCTAACGTCATTTTGCTTTAATGTCATCTCTGTGGCTGCAGCTACTTCCGGGTTGTGCCGGGTTCACGATCCACTTCCTGGTCCTATTTGTGCCCCAGAATGCCTTGCAGGTAGCTTCTGCAAAGCATTCTGAGGTGAGAACAAAACAAAGGAACCCAGAAGTGTCTTTGAAGCATGCAGCGAGCCCGGCAGAGCCACCCAGAGCATCACTGAACCACCAGTGAAAATTGGTTCGTTTTACATTGTATCAATTAACGTCATCGTTTCCAGGAGCTTATCTACGACATTAATTGAGGACTTCCTTCCTGTACTGTATACACAAGTCAATACTGTATATAAGGTACCTTGACAAGTTTAATTCCTCTCCTCAATTTTTGGCTGGATAAAATGAAAGAAATTTTTATTATCCTGCCAACATCACCAACAGTCAACTGTTAAAGAAAAGAAAATATTGTTAGCTGAACTGTACAGTACATGCCACACTTCCATCTTGATTATATAATATCGTCACAATTTTATTTTTTATTTTGTCAGCTCCATTAGATTCTTGAACAACCCTAAGGCTGAAACCCTGTATACACGCTTACCTGGAAGTAAGCCACGTTGAGCATAGCAAAGACGTCTGAGTAAATATGTCTAGACTTGCACTGTCAATGAAGCTGCTAAGATGAAATTTTAAAATGCTAAGCTACTGCATATGTTTCATACAGAATTTTTTAAAAAATGAATAAACATTGATAGAACAATTAAGTCCAATAATACAAATAATTAAAACAAAGACTGGAGAAAAGACTACAGGTTGGGGAAAACAGATCTTTTGTGTACAAGCAAACACCTACAACAGCTTTAAAAGTCACAGTCAGTTCCTCTTCTCAGGTTAGTACTTCTCAGTCATTACTCCACCACTGTTATCTCACGCTTTACCCTTAAATGCCCATCACATGAGTGCTAGCAAGAGAGCCATGATGGTTTACAGAAGGACACAAATAAATAAAGTTTTGAAAATAAAGTTTTACACATTGGTTTAGAATAATATGGAATTGCAACAGTGTGTGTGTGTGTGTGTGTGTGTGTGTGTGTGTGTGTGTGTGTGTGTGTGTGTGTGTGTGTGTGTGTGATTCTCTCTCTGTAAATATAAATAAGAAGCAGCATCTTCCTAAAGCTGGGTATTCTACATTCCAGCATTCATTTTTTATATAATTACACAACTGAAATCTGCAGCACAATTGCACTTTTTAATAAGAATTACAGCCCAATCATAACTACCGGTAAATCTCCATGCGGCGATGCAGTGGCACCAACGTGGGCTATGCTTCATCCCATGGGGGATTTGGGGCTGTTGGAGGTCTCCTGGGGTAAGGGGCATTTGTCCCCTTGCCCTGGGATATGCCCCAGCAGCCACTACAGATCAACTCAAACCTGCGCCAAACCTGGTGCAAGTCCAAGTTGATCTGTGCAGGCGGATCAGACCTGGGGGGGGGGGTTGGATTCAGTGTGCACCACCGCTGCCGAACCCACCTCCTCCTGATTCCAACCCACCTTCCCCCGTTCCACCCTCCCTGTGCCGGAGCTCCCTGCACTGCTGCAAAGTGCTTTATGGTGCTTTTGCAGCAGCCTGTGCTGGCGGAACGTGCATTCAGCCAGCACAAAATGAATAGGATTGGGCTGTTAATTTCATTAGGTGTTAAATAAAGTTTAGATTCTTTTTCTGCGTGGTTGATGGCTGTTTGAAATTCGCCATCTATTTTAGTATGCACATCTCTGTGTTCATAAGAATAGCATTCAACATTTATGAACATTACTTGTTTCATGCTCTTTTGGGAATAAGGAATAGTCTGATGTGCTGGAACAGCACTCTAGTTTGAACTCCGATAAGTACACCAATGCAGCAGTATGAAACAAAAACATGAAAACCCAAAGTAGAAGAGCCAGTATATTGCTGTGTATACTGCATACAGTAAGATCCATGCAAATTACAAACTCACCAAAAATGGTTCATTTTTCAGATTCTGAACTCTCTGTGCAACAGATGTCCCATTGGTTCCATGCACAAGAACGTCTATATCAGGTAATTTTTCTGGAATGTGAGCACAATCTACCCACATTCTCCATTGTCCTTGACTTCTAACATCAAAATCCTTCACTAGACCAGATGTCACATTGGTCTCTGTATAAGTAATAAATAATGCACATTTCAGTTAAAGGCTAATCTAAATTCCTTAGCTACGTCAGTTGCCACCGTCATGTTAAACTTTGGTGCTGCCCTGTATAATGCAATACTGGAGTAATATCCTAGGAATCATGATTTGTGGTTCAATTTAGTCCCTAGGGCTGCATAAGAATATGGGGGTTGAATCCTTGTGCTCACATAAGGGTACCATCTGTGTCTGTTCTTGGGTCCTGTGACAGTGGATCAGTGGATTATAGGATCAGGCCATTAGATTATTCTAAATACTGTATAGAAAATTTGGGAGATCTACCATTTCCAGTAAAATTTGAGTGTGCTTTTGGGAATCAGTCCCAATTGCCTTGAAGATGCATACATAGATTTAGTATTCCAGGACCACAATCTTTGTTCACTTACCTGGGAATCATTGTGGAACTTACATATGAGAAAATGTGCTTTAGGATTGGGGTCCCAGTCTTATTACAAAGACTTGTGAAATAAAAAGAGATTTTACCTTGCAATGGAATTACAAGTTCTGTAAAATCTGTCTTTGAATGTTTATTGATCCAATTATTGTGAAGAAAAATATATGTGGTAAAAGGGTAACTTCCTTCTTTTATGACGATCTTTTCCAGGAACCAATCATCTAGAAGGAGAAAGAAAGAAGAAGATTATCATTCATGTGCTGTTTTTGTGGTCTGCCTAAATAATAATAATAATTGTAAAGTATTTTCTGCACTTAAAATGCTTTAAAAAATAAGTAGCAGTAATAGTATTAGAAGCAGTAGTGATTTGTTCTCACTTATCGAGAGAGAGAGAGAGAGAGAGAGAGAGAGAGAGAGAGAGATCATTTATGTTTACAATGGGGGAATGGAGAGTCAAGGCTTCAGTTTTGCTCCATCCACGCTGAGCATAGGAGAGAGACATAAAGTCTTCTCTTTCACCTCCTCTCTTACACCCCTTGCTGGAAATCTAGATTATCTGTTGTCATTTGAAAGAGCATTTCCAGTGAGTGAAGGGGATCAGCTCACTTAACATGAAAAATTACACCTGTCTGATCCAGCGATAGTCCTGTGCAACAATGTGCTGTGTGATCAGTACCATCTATACAAGAACTGTGCACATTGGCCACTTTAGGATTTGTCTAAGAAAGCTCATACCGCAACAAACCAGCAGTCTTTGGTCACGGCTCCGAAGCAGCTATTTCAGCATGCAAGTGGAAACCGTGCATTTAGACCAAACTGTCTTTGATGTGCCAGCTGCAACACCTCCCCCTGTTGATGGAAGCCACTGTTCAGGGGTGCTGCAGGGAAAACGTTCCTTCCCAGCATGCTCAAATAACGCTTTTGGATAGCAGCCTTTGTCTTTTGGAAATTACAGACCAATAAAGTAATCCTCTTGGTATCTATTGTAATATGCACGCACACACACACACACACACACACACACACACACACACACACACACACACACACACACATCTGTTTTCTTTTATAGATAGCACCTTTTTTCAAACTTTTAAATCCTACAAGGACTTGGTTTAGCATTCCAAGGTGTACTGCAGTGATTTTGAAAACATCCACCTGTAATGTAAGAATTACACATTGTTAACAATGTTAACCTGCAAGAACAATAACTAAAATTTACCATGCCAAAATCTTACTTCAGGATTTTTCTCTGCATAGATGAAGTTTTCATTGTAAGTAGCAATATATCATTTCCTGCAAGTTCATTGTAAAAAGATGTGCAATATAGCTGACGTTTTAAGTGTCAGTGACTAGTATGACTTTATTGCAAATATTAAAGTATCACATTATTTAGAAGTGCAGTATTTCCTGGAGTGGTTTAGAGTTCCAGTAAGCTGCTCATTTGTAATAGAGCTTGCAAAATGAAATAAATAAAATCCGATGAATTATGGTTACTACACAAAGTGACCTTGCCTTTATTTTGAAGCATCTCAAAGCGGCCACACTCAGAGCTTGGGTACTGGGCTAGATTGGCCTGACTCAGGATACCAAATATTTCATTCCTTTATAAATTTGCTTCATTTGCATGTAAATAGCATACAAATGTATGTAAATGTAAATGTATGTAAATAGCATACAAATCTTTGCAATAATATTTTCTAGAGGCATATGTGTGTGTGCGCGCATGCGCATACAAACACGCGTACATGTGTATATTCATATTAAATTGGATTTTTTTCTTGATAGCAGAACTTAAATCTACCATGTTGCTAATTTTTCCTCCATAGGGTCATTTGCTCAATATAGTCACAGGGCTCCTTTTCCTCAATTTTTATTTTTCCTTTCCTTTTTCCCCCTTAGAGGCATCCTCCCCAGGAATGGCCTAAGAGGAGATCTGCTCCCTGAGTTAGGACAGCTTCACCATCTCTGCTAATATGCCCCCCCACATAAAATATTTTCTAAAAAACCCTTGTGTGTGCGTTAACACACATGCATGCCTCCACCACTGCTGTTTTTGCCACTGCTGCTGCCTCCTTGCCCTCCTCCTCACCCACCTAGTTGCTGAGGAAAGCAGCTGAGTGGGCAAGGAGAAGAGAGGCAGAGCGTGACTATCTGGAGCCCACCCACCATGTTAAGTTTTTTTATGTTTTTTTTTTAAAAAAAATATTGTTCAATGATTGAGGGCCCAGTCCTACCAGCAGTTCATCAGCGGAAGGCTCTTTCCATCGGCGCTGCAGATGTAGCAATGATGTGTGCAACAGGGCCACCATCGCAGATGGCTGGTGACCACAAATGCATGCCACCGGAGCAGCCAGCCACCACAGGTACATTGATGGCGGGGGTGGGCAGTGAGTGGGGAGAGGGAGTAATGGGCATTTCAGAGGAGGAATCAGGGTGTGTGTGCAGGGAGGGAGGGGTGTATCTGGTGGCAGTCACGCATACCAGGTCGTATCTCCATTTTTCTGCCTACCCCCCGGCTCTCCTCAGACTTATGCCAGCTATATAGCTGAGGAAACCCATAGGCTATCAGGGGACCCATGCAGAGGTAAAGGTTATTATTTTAATTGTTTTAATTCTTGCTTTTAAATGTATATATGTATTTTAATGTTTTTATTGTAAGCCGCCTTGGTTGCCCTTGTGGGAGAAAGGCGGGGTATGTATAAATAAATAAATAAATAAATAAATAAAGGAAAAATATTTCCCCTTACCTCTCACAGGCCTCTATGGCATGGCTGCATGCTTCAGCATGGCATGGGATAGGATTGGGCAGGGAACTAAGCAAGCAGATAGGTTTCTCCCATGAAAACTAGAGCAATGTGCAGTACATGTCTATGCATGTCTACTCAAAAGTAAGTCCCACTGAATTCAGTGGGTCCTACGCCTTAAGTACCTAACTTTGGCTGGATACCAGGGTGGCCAATCTTCCACCATTAGGGCCTCTACGTTCTAGTTGTGTAGAAGACAGAATCTTGGCAGCTGCAAGTGCTGCACCTGCTGAAATGCCCTCACTTATACGACCATTAAAGTTCCAGGAACATTCATGTTGAAAGGTTGGCCACCCCTGACTTATACTATTCATTTCTAACAGGAAATTCCTGTATGAATGTTATGGTTCCAGAGCATTTTCTGAAAAAGAGCGGTGTATAACATAAAACATGCTATTAAAAAGATGTTTTCAATGGCTGCACATCCTTTTTACCTGTCCTCTGTCAAAAGAGAGTGGGCCTCTTTTTGAATCATTAAGCCATTGCTTTCCAGAGTCACCCCTGTCTCCTTGAATACAAAGATAAGCATCTCCACTGGCATCAGCTTTCTTTTTGTCTCCAGTGTGTACATGAATGGAATACTCCACAACTGAAGTAAATAAAAGAAATATATATCACTATAATGAGAGAAATCTCAAGACTATTTGTCATTGGCTATAAAGTAGGATTACATACCAGGCTTCTCAGTCGTTGCAGTTTTATAGATGAGCCACTACCACACAGAAATACATTATTAACTAAGGAAGGGACAAATCACATTTAAGGCTCTACTAGCATATACTGTAAGTGGGCAGCTATTCCAATATCTGCATGAGAAACTTCTTTTTGATGCAATTCTCCAATGGACTGTATTGCAGTGCTTCCAGTCAGAGCCCTTTAATTCTAGGTGCCATAAAATCAAAGTCCATAGTGGGAGAATGTGCCAGTTTCCAAACTTCCCAATATAAAATAGAATAGGCAGAAAAAGTAAAAGAAGGGAGAATTTTATCAACTTCTCACACATATATGAATCTACAGGGATCTCAAGGAATGTTGATTCTGGGATTGTCACACTGTGTTAATGTGATGCCGTCACCCATCCATTGTCCATCCAGATTTCCCTCATACTTAAATTGTTGCATTTATTAATGGGGAAAATCCATTGAGAACAATGTTATGGCAGTGCAATGACCTCATTTGGGAACCATTGTTAGTGCTACTGTTTCATCTTTTTTGAGATACACATGTCCAGAAACAATAGAAGAGCATAACAAAAACAGGAGAGTAAGGGGAGGGTCAGCCTACTGCATCTTCCAAAACATTCCATTGACCCAATCTTATGGTCCATATGCATCAGCAAAGTGCACGCTCCACTGGCGCATGCTGTTGCAAAAGTGTCATAAAGCATGTTGCAACAGCACACCTTCCAGGCCTGCCAGTAGGAAGGCCAGAGTCTTCCTGCCGCCGGCACCGTCAGAAGGAGCAACACCCTCCGGAGTAGTTAAACTCTGCCCTGAGCAGCGTAGAGGTGAGTGAGGGGCAAAACGGAATGAGATAGCTGGCAACAGGGCAGTGGGTAGGCAGATCAGGCCCAGTAGGGGGTGGGATTGGTGGCACAGGCACGCACCGTATCCTATCCCCCTTCCCAGGACTGATCAACCGACATGGGTACATGTGGACTTGCGCCAACCTTATGGCTGGTGCAGTTCCAAGTATACCCATTGCGCAGGCTGGGGCTTTCCCCAGGGCAAAGGGACAAATGTCCCCATACTTCAAGGAGACTTTGCGCCTGCTAAATTCCCCTCGCAGGATGCAGCAGAAGCCGTGCTGGCGTGGTGCCACTGCATCAGTGTGGGGGTAGGTAGAATTGAACTATTAGTCTCCTGCACTGTGGAAGAAATGGATGGTAAGGTGGATCAGTCAACATTGTTACCTTAGTGCATGTGTGTTTGTCCTAGTTAAAGAATCTTCATCTAGTGCATTCTTTTCCACATATTTGTTCTCTTTGCCTGAAACTTCATTACTGTATTTACGGAGTGAAGTCTTAATGCCCTGAAGCTATTTTGCTAATTAGCAGCTCCAGTTTAAAAAATAGCCTAATTAAATTAGCATAAAATATGTAATTAACTTTTTCATATAAAACTTCCCTAAAATCAAGAAAGACCTGTTCAAACATAAGAAGGCAGTTGCTAGGGAAGACAAGTCCTTTCCTTACCCAATCACTTCCAAAAGGAATGGTTAAAATCCACTTACCCTCTAGGTCATGGGTGGCCAACCTTCCACCATTAGGGCCTCTATGTTCTTAAGAGTTGTGTAGAAAACAATCTTGGCAGCTGCAAGTGCTGATGGTGCTGCTAAAGCAGCTGCACCTGCTGAAATGCCCTCACCTATACAACCATTAAAGGGCCAGGAGCATTAATGTAGAAAGGTTGGCCACCCCTGCTCTAGGTGTTTTTGGAGATACTTAAAAAAAATGAACAACCCTGTTGTTTAGGCTGAGCTGCAGCCTAAACTGCTGATATGCCCAGAAGCCACACAGGCAAAGGTTTGTGACATTGTTTCTGCCCTGAGCAAGCATCCCTCTTCTGAGAAAAAGTTCTTTTCTCCTTAAAAGATAGCTCTCTGTATATACTGAGACTGAATTAGGAAACAGTCTGTCACATTCTCCATTCTGACCAGAGCTCCAGGTCATGTACCACATGTAGCCTTCAGGTGTAAGTTGGAGTCCCATGACTGCCTGGTGACACCAGAGACCAATTATCTTGAGCAAAACCTAGCTTACACCTGGTCATTGGTCCAGTCACTCACCTGACGTGGGAGTGGGAAATTTGAATGTTGGTTAATTTCGAATCAGCCTATTCGAAATTAGAGGTGGAGGGGGGTTAAGTTCCCTAGAACGGAACTGAAAAAGAGCTGCCCACCTGGCTAGAGAGAGAGAGAGAGAGAGAGTAAGATATACAGGAGACGCAAGATGTAAGTTAGGCTTTGTAAAATGCCAGGCAAGCCACACAGGAAATCATGATGCCATCCAGTTAGAAAAGAGTTAACTCCTAGGAGATCTTTCCCTCTGGTGCAGGAGGATGCTGAATTGTAAGCGGATGCTTGAAGTAAGGGAATCTTAGTTAGTTCCTGTTTTTGCTTTATTTTGAACTTTGCCTCTTGATCTCAAGTATAGAATTTGTCTTGTTCCATTTTAATCCTCAATAATTTTTTCCTTTGATTTGATTAAAATCAACCTGCTTAGTGCTTTAACCCACACAGCAATTGTCCTCCCATCTCTGACGGCTTGCTCCACCTTGCATGCTACCCAGAGAAATCTTGAGTGTGCGGCGTGAGGAGCAGCTGCTCTCCGGGCACAACAACAGGGGAGGGTGCAACTGCTTTCAAACTGAAACATGACACACATTGTGATTATCAAGTGAGTGGAAAGCTCTTGCAGTTTGTTTTACACGAGAACACACACACACACACACACACACACACACACACACACACACACACACACACACACACACACATTTTGAAAACCTGTTTTAGAGGCTCCTGTTGTAATTCATTTTGGACCTGTTCAGACCCTGTACCATTTGTTTTGAAGCTTATTCATTTTAGGGCCCATTGAAAGGTCCAATCTATTTCAGAGGTCTTTCATTTTTGTTTTTTAAATTAATTAATTTCTGACTTTACTGTTGCTTTCACCACCGTCTATGTTGGTTGTAGCAGGAGTGGCAATGCACAGTCACCTTCTAGAAGGTGCTATCTTTAATGCTTATAACTGCTCTCAGATGCAGAGTCTTTCCGGGGCATTGTGTGCAAATGAAATGATCATTGCCATGAAGAAACAATAACCCAATCTGGTGGCTGCCATTTTTTATGATGGTGATTTTTTTCTATCCAAAGCAAATCTTATGCCTTACCTAGCCAGCCAGTACCAGAAAGCCTCAGTAGTATAGCTAAGTCTTCTGCTGCCCAGGGCAGTGACTTGTGATGTCATCCCCCAGTTCCAGAAGATCCAGAAGTAATTGGCAGTGACCTGATGATGTCACCACCAATTACTTCCAAGTTATGCGCCGCTCTGAGCAGTCGACCCCTTTTTTTTCATATGTGAAGAAAAATAAAGGGAAAGGGGGTGGGCAGCTCAGAGCGGTTCACAACCCAAGTGGCAGCGGCAGTGGTGGGGAGGAGGTGGCAAAAAGGTAGGTCGTCACCCCCAAGCCCCCTTTGCCCACCCCATCTCCAGTCACCCCCTAGTGCCCAACAGCTGACTGGTGCTGGGGATTTAAACCCCAGCATCAATCAGCTGTTCGGTGCTAGATTAGAGCTTTGATGTACAGTATAGTGCTGTTGAGGAGGATGTATAGTGTTGAGTAGAGGGGGGGCAGCTGGGGGGTGAACCACGAGCACCCCCTCAGGCAGTGGAGCCAGAGCAGCCTGCACCAGCCTATGGTAGGGGTCCTTTTACAGATGTAAGGAAACGTTAGGATACAACCCATAAGCCCCTTCTCCTTTCTTTCTTTCTTTCTTTCTTTCTTTCTTTCTTTCTTTCTTTCTTTCTTTCTTTTTCTTTCTTTCTTTCTTTCTTTCTTTCTTTCTTTCTAATACATTTTCACACCAACTGATGTTGTAAAAGTAGACTTAAATGGAAACTACAATCTTAAAGAGTTTTTAAACTGGTATGATTATTTTTTCTGCTACATACCTATGTCAAGACTAGCAGATATCTCAGACCGAGAAGAATGTACAGTACAGTAATGCCACCAAAATAATATTAAAGTTAAAACATTTGTGTAGCATACTGGAAATAATGCATTAATCTTTTCACACAAAAAAATTAACACCCTGTTCAGGCAAACTTCATATGCAATATGTTCAACATTTAGCATTCACATCTTCCACATTTTTCCCTAGAGAAAGAGAACGGAGCGGGTAGGGGGGAAATGGGGAGGGGAAGAGGCATAACAGGGGGCAGGGAGGCTGCAGGAGGAGGTGGATCTGTCGCGGAAGGTGTACACTGGATCTTATCCCCTCCAGCAGCAGCCTCCCCACCCCCTTTCTCTCCTCAGACTTGTGCTTGCAAAATTGCTAGCGCAGATCCGAGGAGACCCATTGCAGGTTGAGAGGCTTATGCAGGGGTAAGGAAATTTAAAATTCTCTGGCGCTTCTGCGATGATGGGGGGGGGGAATGGACAGAATTGGAATTTATTCAAGGAAAAGCTGAGGTTAAGTCTCACATGCAGAAATGCCCTTAGCTACCTTTGACTTCCTTGGCAAAACTCATGTTCCTTCCTGCTACTGCTTATGACAAAACCAGTCACTAAATTAGATTATGATAACAAATTTGTATACAGATGTAATTTTGTAAATCCGGTTCATTTCAACAGGACCTGACTACAGAGAAGTTCTTATTGCAGCCTTGGCAACTAAAAATGTTTGATTTTCCTGCTGTAAAAGTAGAGGCCCAAACACCTGAGCAAAGAAAGTGTTTCCATTCCATTTACCAGGAAAAAAGCAGATAACATAAAGCTCAGTAGTTCTGATTCCATGCAGGCACACCGGAGCACACATTCGAGAAAGATTTACATGAACAGAATATTAAAAGCCATTCTATAAATCCACTGCCAAATTTCTGTGTGTGCCTTCATCAACTTATTTATTTGCAATCGGGTATGTGGAAGGGTAGATATATTGGCATGTGACCTCATATTTGTCACTAGCTCCTGCTCAGTTTTAAAGGATTGATGTTGACATTCCATCCCCCACTCCTCCTGTCATATTCATTTTTGGCAGACTGCAGAAAATCAGAAGACTCAGTATGTGTCCCAGTGCAAAAGAGAATAAACTGAAACTTTATTTAAAGTTATATAACCCACCGGCTTTCTCCAGTCCTGTTTTGGTGGGCAGGGTTAATGCATTCAAAGTATGTATTTATGATAAGCAACTGAAAAAGCAGTCAATATGGAATATCTTCCAGAGGGCAAGATGTGTTGCAGCAAAAACAATAGAGAATCTTCTAGTACCTTAAACACTTAAATGCATTTATTATCACATAAGCTTTTGTAAACTAGAGCCCACTTCTCAATGAGCCGGTGTATCCACAGAAACACATGCACGCACACACACATAAGGAATTTTTTTTAAAAAGTGGAGCATGTGGTGAAAGAGCTACAAACTGCAATGATTACAAAATTGGAAATATGTATAGGTGCCAGAAAATCCCAGGACAAATGGTATGGCACTTAAAGATCTCACTTAAAGACACTTAGTCCTAAATATACTTGCTAGGGATTAAGTCCCACAAAATTCAGTGGGATTTACAGTATTTCTAAGTGAATTAAAATGTATTATTAGATTGATTATAGAAAAAAAGAAACAAGTTAAATATGTCATCTGTTGTCATTCTCCTGTATAGATAATGGGGGGGGGGGGAGACGAAAAACTGATTTTATTTTAAAAGCCTTTCTACAGCTCCCTTTACACGCTTCTGCTATTGGTATTGAGAGCTTTATAATAAAAAGGGATGATTTCAAATATTGTGACATTTTATGCAGTCACTTCTTCAATAAGTCTAAATTATAAAAAAGATCATATCTGAAGGAAGGATTTTAAAGGCCAATTTTGTATCGAGACAGCAAAATTAAAATGTGAGAGAGTCAGACAAATGAGAAATGGTAGGTCTATCCATGGTGCTAAAAATTATGTGCATGATGAAAGAACATTTTGGTTAACTATACCTAGTGCGATCTTCCTTTCAGTGCCTTTACTGTGGAACAGAATATCAGGGGGGATTACTAGAATTGGTGTGTAAAAAGAAATGGATAATTCAAACTGTACTTTCCAGCAAGTTATGGCATTCCTTTTTCAGGGAGTTCTCTCTGTGTGTTTTGCCCTGTGTCTAATAAATTACATGACTGTTCCAACAAAGCAGATTGACAAGGCAGTTGATAAGGTCATTTCTAGATAATGATATTAGGTATTTTCAGGAGGGTTTTTTACTCGTGAGTCTATGGGTTTGATAGCAGCACGCACCAGAACATGCACATTTTGTCCCCCAAGCATGTAGCTTCATGGTTTTCAATGAAAGCACATTAGAGCTGGCCAGATGGTTATGGCCTTTCTTAGGGAGGTTGCTCAAAAGCAATCCCAAATGTTCCAAAAAGCATTTTTATAATTTATATTTTTTTCTGTATTGTCATGTCTATAAATCAAACACCATCTAGTTGCTTATAAGAGTTTAATTATTTCTATACTCCCATGCCCACCCACACTGCAACCTCTCTTTATTAGGTAATACAATGATCACAAAGAAAACAATGAGAAGTGCATTAAGTTTTGGTGTGTCCCACTCACCAGGTTTAAAATGGACAATATGCCCCCCAATCCCCCCAAATGTTTTTCACTCCTGTTTTTAAGGTATCTCTAATTCCAAATAGACATGAGGATGTTTTATATGTTCTAATTATAATGATTAGAAAAAAGAAAAAAAATCATCCCTAGCAAAAAATATCTTTCTTCCCTGATGAAAAACCTAATCTGTTTATAAAACATTTCATTCTGCCATTTATCATAATCTTTAGAGTAGTTTTGCACATATGCTTTGAACTTTGGCTAAGGGATAATCTCAAATTTTACTATTACTACTACTACTTATTACTATTAATAATATAAAACTGTATTATTATTATATAATATAACCTCTGCTGCTGCATCTAGCAAAAAATGCTATCTTTTGATAGCATCACAAATTTTACTACTACTACTCGGATGGGGTGTGCCCTGGCACACATGACCTATGCCAGTATGCTATCCCCTTCATCACCTCCCAACACACCCTCTAAAGGGGTGATGCAGGTCCGAGGTGACCTATTGGCGAACAGGAGGCTTACAGGGAGGTAAGGGAAAATATATTCCTTTACCTCTCCCAAGCCTCCTGATCACCATAGCATGCAGCACAGTCCATTCTGGTGCAGTTGCATGCTATGGCAGGGAAAAGAATAGTATTCAGCTGTTAATTTAGTAGAAATATTGGAAAAGTTGCCAATGAAATATGCAGCCTAATCCTATGCATGTTCACATTGGAGTAAGTTCTACTGTATTAAATGGGGCAGAAATTAGTCTTTAAATCCTTCCCAATGTTTATATAACCGTGTGCTATATGACTGGCACCTCACTCCTAAAAAAGTTTCCTGATACAGTATGTCCTACTGAGTTCAATTGGGTTCCCATCATCGAATGTATGCCATGGATTGCTGCCTTAGGAGAATCTACCTCTGGGTAAACATGCATAGGATTGGGCCGTTAGTTTCATATAGCAGACCACGTATGGAGAGGAAGGAGTACATGCATTGCAAGAGGGACATCAATCATTTTAAAACATACGGTCAGAATCCTTATCTGGGAAGTTTGCATTACAGACAACATCAGCTATGTAGGACCATGCAAAGTCTCCAAGGTCTGAAAGGAAAGCATATTCATCTTACCAGGCAAAGGATCCTGGTCTGCACAAAATGTTGGAAGTTCAATACATTTCTCTTCACTGGGTTTGAACCAACAGTCAAACATTAACCACATCTCTTGGTTGGTGCCTGTATGCTTCATATGCAGCATGGATAAATGCCAGGGTTCTTTGAGGTGAGCATGTGGACCTTGTATCTGAACCTTGTAAAGGGATCCAGTGTGTTTCAGCTCATCCTATGTGAAAAAAATATTCAGTCAAAAGATCCTTTTTGGAAATGCAACACATAATTTGCCTCTCAGTTTTGTCTGATGACTTGACAATTTCAGTCATTAAAGCAACACATCAGCCTTATACCGGTAACTCAGGCTTCCCCCACTTTGTACAAATAGGATGAAACAACCTGGTTAGCATTCCAGGCATTTAAAATACATATAGGTCTTGTGAATCTTTTTATATTAGACAGTATTATTCACACAGGCTGTTAGGGGAAACTGCACTGATCTCATAAGATTTTAATCTTACTTTGACAGCAGTACCAAACTGAAGAATTACGGGTAGGATCTCTTCATGTCACCTTTTCATAAGCATACCTGTCTGATGCCCCCCCCCCTGCCCTCATGCCTCAGACTTTAGTAGAGGAGGGAATTGGTCAAGAACCCTTTTCCTCTAGCCCTTGTCATTCCTTTCTTTCATCAGCCGTACTCCTCAGCTTACAAAACACGCCCCAGTTCTCAAAGCATGTGTAGTATCTGGTGCCTTCCTCTTGTGAGAGACCAGGACTGCATCAACAGGGATAGTGACAGTGCCCTTTTTGCACTACTTCACTGCCCACTACGGTTTTGGGCTCACCTGCCCATCCCAAATGCTCATCAAAGTGTTTCACCCCATCCAGGGTGGCTCCCGGACACATAAAAATGAAAAGTGTGATTGCAACATGTATGCATTTACAAATACAGGTATAACACAGGTACATGCATGAAGGAGCCAGGATTGGCTGCAGCAGCATCTCCCTGCTACATGAGCACTAAACCACACATTATACAGTATCAGCATACTTTGGTCCTAATGTTTTTTAAAGTTAAACAGCAGGTGCAGCATGGCCTGATTAGGATTGGCGTTTGTGGAGAAAAGATGTAATTATTTCGTTCAGCTCCGCAGTCCCGATAAATATTGTGTCCGCCAAAGCTGCTCTTTGCCCCAGGAAAACACTACTTTGCTCAAAAATATTCCATAACTCAGAATGTAAAATGAGATTTTACATTATTTTTAATAACGTTTTTAATAACGTTTTAATAACGATTTTACGTATTTTTTAAAATAAATAAATAAATTTTCATCTCAACGTTATTTTCATCTCAATATATGTTTAAAGATCTCATGACAACCTAGGCTAGGGGACTAACTAGCAGAGCTACCGATAGAGCTGCATATGATATTGGCTGTTTAGACTGGGATGCTGCTGGAGTTTGGTCAGACAAGTATATGGGAGGCACAATTTCTTTTTCCTCAAGGCAGGGGAGCATCTCTGAGCATGCTTACAAGTCCCTAAGGCCTTAAAAATCCTGTCAACGGTGTTTGCTTAGCTCTTGAGTTGAGATTAGTGCACAGGACTTGGACACCCCCCCCCAAAAAAAAAAAACAGATTACATTTTAAACCAGTCTTAAAAAGTGAAATCAACATTATAAAACCCCTGCGCCGCCATCGCAGTGCGGGGAAATTGTCCTGCCCCCCCTGAGGGAGGCAGGAGGCCAGTTACGTCAGGCCCGGCCCGTGATTGGCCGGGCCAGGTCACACGGGGCCAGACACCGCAACCAGGCCCCTCAGTCGGCGCCCGGCAGGCGAAGCCCCACCCCGCCCTCCCGTGGCATAGTCTGGGATTAGATGGTTGCTTGTTGGGGGCCAGGTAGGAATTTTTGGCTTCCAATAGATTGGCAACATTTGGATGTTTTTTCGCCTACCTCAGACTGTGTCCGCAGGTGAGAGGGATATAGCCAGTGGGTCACCTGGCAGGCAGGTGGCGTGCGGGTAAGGGTAGGTAAGGATTGACAGGGATGGGCGTGCACCTTGAGCTCGGCAAGGTCAGGAAGTGAGCCACGACCACTCATTAACGATGCTTGCGCAGGTTGGTGAGGCAGGGTGGCAAGCTTCCTGGCTGGAGCAGGGGAGGCCCATCAATGGCTTGACTAGTATGGGTCTCAAAACCTGCTCCTCTGTCTCAGCCCTTCTGGGTTGGCCGTGATAGGCTCCCCCAGGTTGTATCCGTGGGGGCTTGGAGCCAGGGTGTTTGACGCCAAAACAAGCAGGGGAAGAAAGATGGCTAGGCCCATTTCCCCCAACCAGTGCCCGCACGCCTTTGGGGAGGGGTTAGTTTACCCCCAACGTTTGCCTCTGCAGGTTTTTACTGTAAATAATAAATAAAGTGACCATCTCTCCAAAAGTGACTTGACTCGTGTCTTCCTTGGGGGGTGTAAGTATAACTCAGCTTAGAAGTCTCAGAAAACAAACCTGGGCTGCCATCCTATGCACACATATGTGGGAGTAAATCCCATTGACCCCAGTGGAGCTAACTTCCAGACAGACATGCATAGGATCCAGTGGTAAGATTTCTCTTCTGAGAGTTTTCTAAACATATTCATAATTGGTAACCTGTTTCTGAATTGAACTGATTGGCATTCACCCACATTAGTTAGTACAATATCTTCAGAAAGTTTAATGACCTTCATGACTCCTTATAGTTTTAAAATAGCAGACACAAGTTTTAAAATAAAATTCACACACACACACACACACACACACACACACACACACACACACACACACACATTTATTTTCTATGTATATATCACATGATTACTTAATCTAACCTAGCTGATAGCTTTACAGTCAGCTAGGTAATGTAAAAAAAAAAACCTCTTGGTAAAAAAAAAAACCTCTGAATTACTTTGATTTGTGTTGCCTGTCCTGAAATCTGAAATGCCAACTTTTTGCAATCATTATCTCCATAAAAGCGGAAAGTAAGTTGCAGAGGATCTATTTCAGTGCCCATGTCAGATCCAATGATATCCATTATCCACAGACTTGAAGACTGAGTGTTGATTTGAGGATGTTTTGAACAAGAGGTCAACCGTTTACCTTAAAAAGTGGAAAAGACAAAACCAAAAGGGAAAAAAAAGTACAAAAGTCATGATAGACCCAGAAACAATTCTGGAAGTAAACAAAGGGTGTGATGCCAAATGTTTAATTCCATTCTTTGACTAGGAGGGTTAACATATAGTGCTCAACTTGTGTCACTACTGAAATCAGTGGAATATAATAATAATAATTCCAGTATTTATATACCACCTTTCTTGTCATTGGATTTCTCCTTTGACTTTAATTCAAGGCTGTTTACAATAGGCAGGCAATTCTAAACCAAACGGTTTTTACAATACAATAAATGCCCTAATCTTTCATAGGACCCTTCTTTCTAGGTGTTTTCTTTCACGGTCTGGCCTCTCTCTGGCATTCCCCTTATATGTGTTGACTGACAGGCAACTCCCCCTCACAGAGTGCCAGCTGCAGCTTCCTCTCTCTTTCTCACAGTGGGTTTTTGCAGCTTTGTCAGCGCGACGGAGTCTCGGACAGCCGTCCTTGGCCTTGATCTTCAGGCATGTAAGTCTGCAGCTCTCTCGACTGAGCCAAACCTCCTACTTAACTTGCCTAAAAGTGCTTAACTTGCCTGGATTGTGTCCAATGCTATGTTTCTAGGTTTTGCTATATCCATGACAACGGCTCATTAATAATGTCACATCAATACAGTTACTGCAAATTTTCTTTCAGAATTTAACAACATAATGTATTTCAGGTTTAATATCTCAGTTTTAGAGCTCTTTTTATTGATGCCGATTGGCTTTCTCTGTCCTTTTAAAAGTTAATTATTGAGGAATAGGCAGCATCCTTCAGAGTCTTAATTAATTGTTCTCATAGAAGCAATCAATGCCCCCCAAATTCCACTATATCATCTACCAACACTCTTTAGCGTGATGAATAATGACAGGTGGAGATAACAAATGGTTTCAATGAAATACACTTGCAATCAGGCCATAACTAGGAACATGCTGGGTGACACTGACAAATGAACATATAATAAAGCAAAATCTGCACAAGAGACAGTTGCCAGATCTTTGTACAGCAGTGTCAAAGAAACCTCTGAACAATTCTGTGTCTGCTACATTTTCAACATCCACTTTGCTATTTTTACATCGACAGTCCAATCCTGCCTAAGATGCGATGGCTGGCCTAAGGGACCGGCCGCTGCATCCTTGGCCCATTGCGGGCCACGTCACTGTGGCCTGGCCTCACCTCAGGGAAAGGGGACACTTCCCCCAGTGTAATCAGTGTGGGCCCCAATGGGCCTCCTTAGATGCATGCCAGCTCTTTAGCTGGCACACGTCAAGGGAGGCCGTGTAAGGCCAGCCCGGACTGAGACGGGGCATAGGATATCGGCGCAACTCAGCATCAATATCCTCTCCCCCTCCCAACCCGGGCCAGCCAATGGCCCCCACCCTTGCTGCCCATGCCCGCCCTTCCCCTACCCCTGCGCCAACCAGATCGGGACCTACCTGCAGCAGCCAGCGCAGGTCCAGGTCAACAGCTGAGTGAGGACCCGCAATGACCCGCAAACGTGCTTTAAGGCACGGTTGCAACTCCTTCGACCAACGGAGTGCGCGCTCCACCAGCCTAAATTTAGGCAGGATTGGGCCATAAGTAAAAACGTTGATATGTGAAAAATTGCACACTCTTTTGGCAGGGTTCCTGTGCCTTCAACAATAAAAATGCATTTGTATAGTACTTTTGAGTGTTCAAAACACATATTATCCTTATAACAGCCTTGTAAGGCAAGTATTATTATTCCCACTTTGCAGCTGGGGAGCTGAGGTAGAGAGGGAGTGATTACCTAAGACCACCTAGTTCATGGCAGAGCCAAGATTCAAACTAGGGAAATCCTGTTTTGCAGCTCAGTCTCTTAGCCACTATACTACACTAGCTCTTTAACAGCAGCATGCAGACAGAAATTCAACAGGTGGAGCTTTTGTTGGCCAGACACACAGTTATGATAAAAAATAAGTATTATTCCATGCCAACCATAGAATACTGTCCAATATGATGTACCTACATTTTTCCAAGACACTGTGCTGGGGTGAAAGGGGGGCAGTTACTCTCCCCCTGCTAAATATAAGAGGAGCACCAATTGAAAAAGTGCCTCTTGTCCAGTTTGCAGCCCAGTTAATATACAGATATAGAGAGCTGAGTGTGTTCTATAGTAGAGCATCCTCTCATTTTATGTGTGTGATCATCAGACCCAAAAATATTCCACATGAACTGTGTGCACTCGAAGCATATCCCAGAATCCTCTGGGACATCAAATACAAAGAGCATTTTCCTGGTGGAATGTTCAGTGCAGTCAAAGGAAACAACTACCATCAACTGTGATTGTCTTATAGAAAAACCTACCTATTGTTTTAATCTCGCAAACCGTGTCACAGAGTCCCAAATGAGTATCCAGCCAGTTCCAACATGGGAAGAGCCATTCTTTATCTGAGTTCTCTGACTTCTTAACTGTTATCATCTTCAGGTATATTCCAGCACCATATCCTTCTCCATCATGTCCTACAACTATTTTTTTCAATTGACCCAAGGAGACAGCCTCCACTATAAAAGAATCCACCTGAAAGGAATTACAGTATTATTTTTAAATCACTTATACAGTATCTAGTCTGAATATACAGTAATTGGGTTTTAAGGAAAAGTTGGATTCAGATTTATGCCTGAATACTGGTGCTTTAATCACATTAAGCAATATTCCAGCTTTAAGCTCACAGACCTTTCTTAATTTCACTTAATCATTATCACAAGCTTAATTGGTTTTAACCTAAATGTTAATGCAGAAGCACTCCAGGTGCAAATTCCTTCTGTGAGCGGAAGGAGAGTTGCACTCAGGGACACCTTCCACTTACACCAGTGGCATGAGTTACATGAGCTCAACTCTCCTGTAATTCATAGCTTGCAGTTACAGAACACCTCTGTAAAAATGCTTCGGGTGTAACCCCATGTTATCTGCTCATAATGTTACCTATTATCTGACAAATGGGGGAGTTATTATATAAATCAAGTTATACATAACATGCTCCTTGCACTAGAACAGTGGTAATCAAAGTTCTCACCGTGAGCCGGGGAGAACCATGAGTCCATGCAGGGGCAGGACGACGGTGGGACGGTGCTTCCGGGAAATCTACTCTGGGTAGACTTCCTGTGGGTAAGCCTACAAGGCCTGGATGGGTCTACTTAGACCTGTGCCAGCAATTTTGCTGCTGCTGTAGTAGTAGTAGTAGTAGTAGTAGTAGTAGTAGTAGTAGTGTTACTAGATCTCCAACTGGGACAGAGTGCTAGACCTTTAGGAGAAGGAATGTGGGCAGGTGTAGCTTGTTAAACCCTTAGAGCTGGGGTCCCCAACCACCGGGCCATGGCCCGTTTGGGACCGGGCTGCGGGCCACACCGCGGGAGGCAGTAGCGTTGGGGTCGGGGCGGCGAAGGGGCGTACTTGCCATCGCGAAGCGTCGCCTCCGCCGTCTTGATTTTTGGTCCTCCCACCCTCCCTGGAGCCCGAACAGCTCCAAAAGAGTAACTGAACCGGCGGGGGGGGGCATGTTTGGAGCTGCGCTGGGCGCGCCCCAGATCACGTGGGCCGTGGCGTCGGCACCCCCCAGTCCGTGGAAGAAAAAACCACGTCGATGCCGGTCCCCGACACCACGAAGGTTGGGGGCCGCTGCCTTAGAGCACAATCCTAGGCATGTCTACTCAGAAGCAAGCCCCATTATGTTCAATTGTGCTCTAAGGGTTTAACAAGCTACACCTGCCCATATTCCTTCTCCTAAAGCAAGGGTGGGGAACCGGCAGCCCGCGGGCCGTATCCGGACCCCGGAGCGATCCGGTCCGGCCCCCGCGAGCCTGGACCCGATTCCATCCGGTCCGGCCCGCGCGGGTTCAGACCAGAGGCCGCGCTCACCTCACCCGACTCCTTTTCAAACCTGGCTGTTATAGACATGCGCAGAAACAGCCGGGTTGAGAAGGAGTAGCGCGAGGGAGGGAGGGAGGGAGGGAGGGAGAGTGAGCGAGCGAGCGAGCGGTGGGTGGGTTGGTTGGTTGGTTGGTTGGTTGGTTGGGAGGTAAATTCATGCGGGGGGTCAAATTTGCGGGGGGGGGGGAATCGGCCGGCCTAATAGCCGGCCCGCAGCAAATTTTTCCTATGGGAAAATGCCCCCCCACTGCAAATAGGTTCCCCACCCCTGTCCTAAAGGTCTAGCACTCTGTCCCGGTTGGAGATCTGGTAAGCCATAGTAGTAGTAGTAGTAGTAGTAGTAGTAGTAACAACAACAACAACAACAACAACAGAAGTGTTGAAATAGTTTTGATTATGTGGGAAGAAACCATGGAACTGGGAAACAGGTAGTTGCATGCCAACATGTACATTTTCAAGATACCACTGTATGGTAAATTTTGTGTACTTTATTACACATTTCATCATATTCCAATGAAGGGGATTAGATCTTTTTTCCCCACTATGGCCATTTTACCTTGCTTCTTTGAACATTTTCTCCTGCCATGAAAGAATGTTGCAGTTTTCTGACACCTGTGTCTCCTCTTTCGCCATAAAGTGTTACATACAGGCTTGCAAAGGTTTCTGCTCCCCAGAGGTCTCCCGTGTGTACAGAGACAATGTATTTATGTACTGTAAAAAAGAAAAAAGAATATTAGCTAAACAATACGTATACAGATGGAAAGGGGAAAAGATTACCATACCTATTCCAACACTGCCAGAAAATAGGGATTCACCTCCTAACAAAATAAAATATCAAAATGAAATAGATAATCAATTATATTACTTCATCTAATAGTTTAGTGAGAGACTCCATGTAGTAGTGTAATAGGACCATTACAGGGAGAAGAGAGTAGATTCTGTATCCACAGGGAACATGCAGATAATAAAGGGGGAGGGACTCCCAAATGGTACAGGGCTGTGCTGCCTGGCCATTAGTGGAAGCCGCATACTGCTTGCTTCTCTTCAGTTTATGACAGAATGGGGGTCGGAAGCTGGAGTTGACATATGCACACATCACAGCAAGCATCTCACAACCCCAGTTTTCACCTTCAAGGATTCTGCAAAACTGTTAGAAGATCTTTTCCCATTGCACCTAAATAATTCCAGACGGGAGAACAAATAGGTTTTCTTGAGCCAGCTTCCCAAAGTCCCATTTTCCCCAAACTTCCCCATTCAGCATGAGGAACGGAAACTTTCCAGAGCCAAAACCCTCCTGCACATCTGTTTCAGAGAATTCAGAAATGGCTGCACCCACTCTAAACCTGAATGCTATAGTACTATACAGATTTGGGAGGAAACATCCCATCATTTATCCACTCCCCACAATTCCTGATGGGTCCTCAACTCACGTTCATATAATGGTTGCTCAATAGCAGTATCAGTTCTAAAATGCATCACTATTCAAACAAACTGGTTTTGTATGGCTTCTTCTAGAACACAAGTTCTCAACGTCTGGTACAGGTACCACCAGTGGTACTCCAGTTGACTGGAGGCGGTACGTGGTCCACTGTAACCCTTCTCCAATGCGGCTTCATTGAAGCCATGTTTTCACACCCGAGAGGCTCCTACCTTTTGCTGAGCCTCTCAGGAGTGCTGAAAATGGTCCTCCTGCCCACCCAGAACCTCCTACCTCACTTTTCTGGCCAAAAATGCAGCCGAAAACCCAGAATTAAGTGGCGATGATGTCATTGCTACTTACTTCCAGTGGTACGCGGTCCAAGGAGGCCGACGGAGGTGGTACGTGGCCAGCCGGGGGTTGAGAACCCCTGTTCTAGAATGTTTGTAGGGTTGCAATTACATGGATTGCTACTCGTTTCTGCACTGTTTTATTACACTATTATATATGAATATTGTTGAAGCTATTTATACAGACTTGTATGCAGTTTTACTCCTTTTTGTTCTTCATTATTTCAGGATGTGCACCTGCTCTTCTTTTTGGGGTTCTGCTTTGAACCTGGTAAGTGCCTGAACATGGTGTTTGCAGTAGGGGAAGGGGCATGTGTCTTTATAGATACTCAAAGTCTTCATAAAATGTTCACTGTCATTCCTGGCAATGCATACAACATAATTAGAAATTGCCACCTGCTGCCCATTTTTTCTTTTTGTACAACACAGTATTTCTTTATCCTGAAGACAGGGCAACACTGTACATAAAGCTATTAATAGCCCAATCGTATGGTCCCATTACACCAGCAGCCACTACTCCTTAGCTATGCCAGTGTTACCGCAGAGTAAAATTCTTGCAATCCTATGGTCTCCCAGAAGCAAGGGAGAAAGTGAACCAGCATCAGCAGTAATGAAAGACGATGCAGCAACACAGATAAGTCCTCCCAGCATCCCTAGCAACACCATCAGTGCACAGCAATCACATTCATGCTCAGTGATGGCTCCCCACACTAGACATGCATGAGAGGCACCTAGCAATACACAGTGATGGTCTTGACCCCCCACTCCAGTTCACACGCCTTTCTCATTCACAAATTGTACAACCAGGTGTCCAGGAAGAGTTGATAGCACATTCCCCAGTACTGACATCCATGGCACAGTAAGCAGGGAAAACAATAAAGGAGAATCCCACATCTTAGATATGTCTGCTCATTTGATGTTGACTGATGAACAGCAGAGAAACACGGTTTGTTCTTCCATTTGCATGTATAGGGTAGCTGGACTAGATGGGCCTTTGGCCTGATCCAGCAGGGCTCTTCTTATGTTCCTATGAGGCTTCTTCTCCGACATGCCAGTTTTTGAATTACATTGTCTTCTGGATAAGGAATCAGTAAGTCTTGTCTGACTTTTAGTATTATTATTGTATTATTCTCTATTAAGTCTTCTTGATTTACATGTGCAAAGTAAATTTTAAATGTGTCCCCACTTAAAAACTGTGGATATATTTATATGTGCTTCAATTTTAGAAAATGCCATGAAGGAATTTGTACTATAATGGTCTGTGCTTACCTTGTATGCCATAAACAACTGAGTAAGATCAGTGAAGATTTATAGTGTTTGTAGAGGATATTTCCAAAGTTTATATTTTAATATAAAAAGGTAAAGGTATCCCCTGACAATTAAGTCCAGTTGTGTCCGACTCTAGGGTGTGGTGCTCATCTCCATTTCAAAGCCGAAGAGCCAGCGTTGTCCGAAGACGCCTCCGTGGTCATGTGGCCGGCATGACTCTCCTTGCCGCAGCGCGTAGCATGCAGCTGGAACACGGAGCGTTAATATAGGTGGCCCCAAAGGCTCACGATGTTATATATTCAAATGTACACACAGAAGACTATTGACCTGCTTCATCTTGCTGAATTCTGGAGCAGAGAGACCACTCTAACATTTTAGGTACTGACAAAGGCGTTTACATCAAATGTGCCTGGTGAACGTGTACATGAAGTGTATTTTGCACTCGAGGGGACATTGTCAGGTTGAATTTTCTTTGCATATATGAATCTTGTTTAAGTTTGCTGATATTATTTTATTTGTAGATTACTTTAATAATTTTGTGTTAGTTTTATATTAAATTGTACTATTTCTAGCCTCTTGCTGCTGCTGATAGCCCAAGAGGAGATCTGCATTCCTTGCACAAGAGTGAGAAGACATCCAGGAGGAAAGGTGGGAGCGCCATTGGGGAACCACATTATCCATATCTACTTGAACTTCACATGGCGGGGTGGAGGAGAGAGGCCCTCCTGTTTCTGTTTCTGGAACAGTAGCAGCCAGGTAAGTTGATAGGGGAGAGGGAACCTGGAGGATTTATTTTACATAATTTGTATACTGTTTTTCAACCACAATGGATTCTAAAAGCAGTCCACAACAATGAAATCAGACTGATAAGCTGTGAAAACAACAATGTATGAGGTTTGATGGCAGGAGCAAGGAAGAAGACAGGAGTTTAGTTCTTTTCCAGCTCGAAATAAAATCCAAGATGGAGATTAATTGTAGGGTTGTAATACTGACCTCATATTTGAGGCAAAAACTGTGAGCCACAAACCAGAAAATAGGAGTCTATTGATAATAGCAACTAGTTAGTGAAACTTAATTAGTTATAGTCCATAATTTTACTTGTATTTGCAATTGGCAATGTCCATCGATGCAACTAAACACGTACGTAGGTACATTCAGTGTACCCTAAGAAATAAAGAACATTTTTATTACACAGAGAAATCATTCCTGATAATCACTTCAGCAATTCAGGCTCAGATAAGTGAAAGCATTGAAGGCTCAGTCTAACAAAAGGAACGTCCATGACTCCAAATTACGTGCTTTATCTTTTACCACTGTAATTATCTCTTTTCTGGCTTATGCACAGCATTCTGCACAGAACACAACTCTTGTTATACAGTTTCTCATTTAACTAGGAGGTCTTTCAGTATTTGCACAGGGGTGCATCAGCACCTCTGTCGTTTTCAAGCACTAAGGAATTCAACAAAATAGTTAGCTTTGCTGCAGTGGTTCCCTTTCAAAGGCTAGTTCATATTGTTCCTACCTTCTCTGCTATTTTTACCTGGTAAAGATTTCTGGTTCTCATTCACTGCAGGGAATTCTTTCACCAGCTCTCTATGTTCTTGGCTATGAGAGAACCAGCAGCTACAGTCAAAGTTCACCTCTTGATTAGTGTGGAGCTCTTCCATATGAAAAGACTTCAAATGCCAGCCCTCAAAGTCTGGCAAATCATCACAGCTGACCCGAATCTTGTACACATCTCCAACATCCCCCGACTCAATCTGCAGTTAAGAAAAATGGAAGAATAGATTAGTTCGAACGAATCCATAATTAATGTCGACTTCTCCATGCAGCAGAAGTTGTATAATAGAATCTACCGTATTTATTGGTGTATAAAATGCACTTTTTTGTCTAAATTTGTGACCCAAAATAGTAGGGTGTGTTTTATACGCCAATACTAAAAAAATCCCTCCCCCCCTGCCCATTTTAAAGCATTTTTGGGCTTACCGGTTTTTTCCGGAGCCGGAGAGCTCCCTTGTGCTTTCTTCCCTGACTAATCTATCCGATCTAAAGCTGTTTGTCGGGTTTAATTTATGCACGTGCATGAGTTGAGCTTCTCAGCAGCCAGCAGAGGGCGCTGTGCTCAGTTCAGTTCAGCTGAGCTGAGCTGCCGAGGGCCTGCTCTTCCGGATGCTGAATGAATGCAGCATGGGTAAGCTTCTGAACTCGGCCTATTTGGGAGGCTTTGGAAACTGCATAGGTGGTGTGGGGGAAAAGAGTTGAGTCTGGGGGGTTTGTATTTGGGATTTATGTTGTTTAAGAGTTGGTAAGAGTTGAGTCTGGGGGTGGTAAGGTGGTAAGAGTTGAGTCTGGGTTTTTTTGTACTTTTATGTTTTTTACTTTGGAAACTGCATGGGTGGGGTGGGGCGGGGGAAAAGAGTTGAGTCTGGGGGGTTTGTATTTGGGGTAAATGTTTTTCACTTTGGAAACTGTGCATGGGTGGGTTGGGGGAAAAAGAGTTGAGTCTGGTATTTTTTTTTGTACTTGGGATTTATGTTCTGGTGCATTTTGTTCATGTGTCTTATTGCTGTGTGTTTTAAAAGAGATCCTGGTATTTTTGTGCAATTTATGTAAATTAGCTAATTAAGCAGCCAAGTGGTAAGTGGCCAAGTGGCCCAAAAATGCTTTAATGTTTTTTTCTTGAAACCCAGGGCCAAAAGGAAGGTGCGTCTTATACGCCGGTGCGTATTATACGCCGATAAATACGGTATATTTTTGGCAATGCTACTCGCTAGGGATAGTATTTCCTCACTAGGAATGAAATTGATTCATATGATTGTTGCTATCCATGAGGTGTGTGAAGACTTACACTTATCGTGCATCATCGCTATAAGATGATAGTAAATTTAACAACTTGGGGCAGCTGTGATCTTTTAAAACAGTGTTTCCCAAACTATGCGACGGGACCACCTGATGGGTCGTGACCCAATTTCTGGTGGGGCCCAAGTCTCAACCAGAGCCTCCAATGAAAACACTCGTGATGAAACAATCAGATAACTAATTGCCTCAAGCCCTGAGGATATTCAAAATTCAGATAGCTGCTAATTGCCCTGCAAAGAGCTCAACTCCTGCAGTTTGCAAGCTTGTGCAAATACAGGGGGATAAATGTCCTTTTTCGGGTGTATTTCCCGTCAATGACAGGTAGTGGGGGCAGGTGAAGGGTGGGTCACATAACTAAGCCTCTCAAGACTTGAGGCTGTTCATTAGGGCTGCCTCGTTACGAGATATGGATCAAGGTGGGGTGGTTTTTTTGGGTAAATAAATAAATAAATATTATTACTTGTAAATAAATATATAAAATACTTTCTAGATCCTTTTTTTTAGGTCTTGTAAAGCTACACGGGTTCCGATAGAGTCTTATTTTAAAAAGTGGGTCCCAGTGCTAAAACGTTTGGGAACCACTGTTAAATTTAAAACATCAAACTTACAGAAATGGCTTCATAGTTTATATTACTTAAATAATATTTGTTACTTATTTTGGCAGACATAACAGCCTTTCCATGTTATTGATGGAATGGATGTTTGATCCAGAACCTCTGTCATGACCTTGCTACTGCAATTGTGAATGTCATTTTTTCCAGTTGCTGTTGATGGTTGAAATGTCAAGAAAATCAATGTAATGTCTTTCACTGCTCATCTTCTCCCTGGACTTTTCAATTTATGTAGACAGAGAAAGAGCTGATGGTGAGTAACACTGAGATTACAAGATCCAGATAGATATGGAAAAAATCTTTCCTAATTGCTTTCCTCTTTCTTTGTAACCAGCATGGACAAGTTCCCTTGTTACATTACGAAAGGCAGGGACGCATGTTCTACCTCTACTTTATTACTTGGGCAACCCAAAATTACTCGGGTCCATCTAAGATGGGGCCCCCTAAAGGGCTGGCTGCTGCATCCTAAGTCCATTGTGGGCCGTGCCAGCATGGCCCGGGCTCACCTGGGGGGGGAAGGGGACATTCATCCATTTCTCCCGGTGTAAGCGGCATGGGCCCCAATGGGCCTCCTTGGATGTGTGCCAGCTCTTTAGCTGGCATGCATCCAGGGAAGCCATGTAAGGCCGGCCCGGGCTGGGGCATAAGATATCGGTGCAACTCAGCGCCAATATCCCCGCCCCCTCCCAGTCCAGGCCGGCCAATGACCCTCCCTTGCCACCCCTGCCTGCCCTCCCCCCGCCCCTGCAACGACCGGCGTGGGACTTAACTGTGGCAGCCGGTGCAGGTCCGGTTCCACGGCGCAGTAAAGCGGTGTAGGCCTCTGTGCTGGCGCGGCTTAGTCACAAGGAGCCACAAACGTACTTTATGGCACGTTTGCGACTCCTTAGGCTGGCGGATTGTGTGCTCTGCTGGCCTTTCTTTGCACTGGATTGGGCTGTTACTAACCTACACATGCGACAGAATCATATGATGTAGATTTTACTGGACTGTGCTACTTCAGGTTGCTAGTGAGGGAATCACAAATGCTTCCCTTGAAAAACAACTCTGCCTGTAGAAAACGAACACATCAGGGGGAAAAGTGAAATCTTGCACCCGTAAGGAATCATTGCCTGCGATGAATTATAGCATGCATTTAGAGTCATTTTCCAAACAAGAAGTGATTTGTTGGTTGAAAATTGGTGTCTGTAACTTATCTGTGAAGAATATTCATTATGTTAATTCAATATATTCAGAATACACTATGAATTGAGATGCCTTAATATGTGCTATAAGATGCTAGTAGTCCATTAGTTAAAAGCAGGAAAGGTAGCTGACTAAAAACCAATACCCATAACTTGGATGGTGGAAGTGGTAGTTCAGTGATTCAGAAAGAGTTATGCAATAAAAAGCCAATGTTTCCAATAAAGATTATCAACTGGACGGAATGGGGGGGGGAGGGAGAGACAGAATAAGAAATCTTTGCCATGGCAATATAGCAGTGCTTTTCAACTGCAGCTCTAAGGGTGCATTCAGGTGACAATGGAATAATGATATCTTTGCTATTATTTCACAGTGGGAGCTGCTGTGAAACTGAATAGTTTGAAGGAGCTGATTGCATGAAGAGTTCTACGGTTCTTTGCAAGTGTAGAGTAGCATGTTGATTCCCTTCAGAAAGGTCAGTTCTGCAAAGCTGCCAAGCAGGGAATTTAAAAAGAAAGGGGGGGGGATTTTGGATGACCTTGTGGTGGGAAAGTTTGCTACCACCTGAGATGGACATTGTTCACTTAGCTTATGATTCCCTTCAAACGTATGGTACACTGGTCATGTCTGCAGAACTGTTTGCATTTCACAAAAGCACATTAACAACCTTTTCTCTCAATGTTTGTTTTTCTATCTTCTTAGGTAGAGTCTCACTGCTTGTAGATCTGGTCTGAATATCTTCAGCATTTGCCAAACACTACTCAAAGGTCTTACGTACTGGAGCAATTCGGTTTCATTGTGCCTGTGTCTGGGCTATACTGCTGCAAAATGTGGTGACATTTACCCACTGGCGTCACTAGACGCGCGTCACCCTGGTGCGGGGACGCGCGTCACCCCCCCTAGGGGCGCGACGTTATAGGCGCGGGGGGAGGGGGCCACCCGGCTCCCCCCCCGCATCGCGTCGCCCCCCTCCGGACGCTCCGAGGCCGGCCCGGGAGCCGGCCTCGGAGCGTCCGACCCTGTCGGTGCTCCAGGGCCCCAAGCAGCGCGTCAATCCGGGTATTTTCCGGATTTTTGTGCATGCGCAGACCCTTTTTGAGGGCTTTTTGCCCTCAAAACGGGTCTGGGCATGCGCGAAAATCCGGGAAATACCCGGATTGACGCGCTGCCTGGGCCTTCGTTCAGAAGGCCCTGGAGCGCCGACGGGGTCGGACGCTCCGAGGCCGGCTCCCGGGCCGGCCTCGGAGCGTCCGGAGGGCGACGCGCGTCACGGAGGTGACGCGCGAGGGGGTGCGCGCGTCACCCCATGACGCGTGTCACCCCCTGGCGGCCCGCCCCCCCGCCACGCCCCAGTGACGCCCGTGCATTTACCCCGCTGTGAGCACAATGCTTTTCATTTGAGGGTGCCAGCAGTATTAAATGTTCTCCTGGATTTTGTGCACTACTAAGTGATGTAATTTTATCCTCGAAGTGTGTGTTTATATCTCCTCATTAACATTAATGATACTATTCCAAAAACACTATAGAAAGAAAACACATATTGTCCTTCCACATGTCTAGATTGTGACTTTTTGATAAGCAAATGAAGACATTAGTTCAGCCTTTTCTCAGCAAGACTCCTTATTTATAAAATTATTGCCTACCGTTTTTCTCACAGATTAACTCCAAGACTCCACTGATATCAAATAGCAATTCATTCCAAGAATACTACAGACTATCTCACAAACGTCTTGGCCTAGAATGGTTCTTTTTTATTCACTGTGGCATACTTTACTAAATATTGTCTCTTATTTCTCTCCCGAACTCTTGCTCTGCAGATGTCTGTGCTAAAATGCAGGAATTCCAACAGCATATTCAGTGAATATGGAGCTATGCCTAAAATTATAGCAGTAAGTCATGTAAAATGATGCCATAATAATTTATTTCCCATAGTAATGTTTATTTTTCACAGTACCAGTGCTAGGTTCCTGGGGACCCTGGGCAAAGCTGTACATTGCTCTCCCCCCCCCCACCTGGGTGGTTGGCTGCCCCATCTTACTTGCAGCAAAACATCACTGCTCTTTCCACCCCCCTGCATCAGCAAATGAAGATGGAATCTGTAGTGGCAGAAGCTCCTCCCATCCAGCAGCCAATAGTAGGGGCTTACCAGGAGGGGTAGTAGTTTGGTGGAAGAACATCTGCTTTGCATGCAGAAGGTCCCAGGTTCAATTCCCAGCATCTCCAGATAGAGCAGAGAAAAATTCCTGTCTAAAACATGGAAAGCTACTTCCAGTTCAACGTCAACAATACTGACAACCCAATCCTATTCAGGATTGGGCTTTTGCGCAGAAGCGTTTCTGACAGTGGAACAAGGTTCCATTGTCTTAAACGGCTGCTGAAGAAGTGCACAGCTCTCCGTGGGCAGCCATTTTCTGAGCGGCAGCACTCCAACCCCACCAACGGACTCCACCGCACCTACCAGATAAGATAAGGCAGAGGTGGGGGTGAAACTAGAGGAGAAGAATGGGGTGGGGGAGGGGTGGATCCAGCAGCAATGGCATGCGCCGGATCCTATCCCCTCTCTTAACAGCCTCCCCACCCCCTTTGTCTCCTCGGACTTGCTAAAAAGCTGGCACAGGTTGAAGGAGACCTGCTGGCAATCAGGAAGCTTACAGAGAGGTAAGGGAAAATATTTTCCCTTACCTCTCCCAAGCCTCCCGATCTCCTCCCCCCCCCCCCGGGTGATGCAGCGGTAGCCTTTTTGCTGCAGCTGCATCATCTGGGGGTGGGGGATGGACTCTGAGTTAGAGGGACCAGCATCCTGACTCAACATAAGACAGCTTCCTATGTTCCTATGACAATGCATGAGCCCCTAGGGAACACTCCCGTTTGTAGGTAGGAGTACAGGTGTATGATAATAATCAAGTCTTGCAGCCACCACTACCACTGGTATTGGAGGGTTCAAGGGTGGACTCGCTGATGGGCATGGGGCCTTGGCTCATGCCCAACCTGGACTACTTCTGGCTTCACCCTGATTGTACACCACATTTACTCTCCAATCATAGTGTTATTTCCAAGGTTTTTCTTGACTTACTGAGCTGGTCTTCCCTATGTTCTAGCTAGCAGCTCAAATTTGCCTCTCTGATTTGTCCCTTGAGCTTAGATAACCATCTCAAAGTTCCCTCAGGTGTGCAGGCATATGCCCCACAGAACCTTTCTTGCTTGACCTTAGGATCCCATTCTTCATCTGAAACATGGCAACCAGACTGGCATTAACAATTTATTTATTAACCCACCTTTTCCCCTACACTGGATGCCCAAGGGGGATAACAATATATGCAATCATAATATAAAAACAAACATTTAAACAGTAAAAAATAAAACCATCAGAAGCAGCAATATAATGAGAAGCAGAAACCAGGAGAGCAGCAATAAAATAGCAAAAGGCCGGAATAAGCAGTAAAACAATAAAGGCAATAAAAGCAGCAGTAAAAGGCACTCATAAAAGGTGACATTCATAAAAGCTGGCAATAAGCATTGGTAAAACAACAAAATGTCCAATCATAATAAACACACCCAATTACAACCCAAATGCCAACCAAAACAAGCAAGTTTTTACTCCCACTGTAACACCTCAAGGGAGGAGGCAGTTCACAGACTGAATTATCTACAACTGCGGCGCCACCACAGAGAAGACCCTACGTCTTGCCACTTTCCCCCAATTTCCGATGGGTGTGGCACATGCAGAAGGGTCCTCTCTAAAGATCTCAGGGGGGTGAGCCAGCATATATGGGAAGAGATGGTCCTGTATAGGTCATAAAGGTTTTTAAGGTCATAACCAGCACTTTGAATTGGGCCTAGAAACAAACAGCTAGTGCAGATGCTTTGGCAGTGGTCCAATAGAACTGAGCGGCCATGTCCCTGTAACCTCCTGGGCCACCACATTCTGCAATAACTGCAGTTTCCAGACCCCCTTCAGGGGCAGCCCCACGTAAAGTGCATTATATCTAAACAAGATGTCACTAAGGCATAGACCGCTATGGCCAGGTCTGACCAACTCCACTGAACACACCCCCCTCCCAATGCATCTACAACAGAGGTGGCCAACCCGCGGCACGCGTGCCACAGAGTGGCACGGGAAGGTCCGTCGGGTGGCACGCGGTCGCACACGCCTCTCTTCTTCCCTGCTAGATTTTCCGGCTCTTCAACGGAGGCTGAAAGTAGCTAGCTGCAGCATGTAACTTGCCCTGTGCTCCTCCCAGCGTGCAGCTCAACTTCAAAGTATTTCAGCATTGGCTGGGGCCACGCAGGCACTGTGAGGAGAGAGGGACTGCGTGGAGCTCCAGAGATATCGCTCCCAGAGGCCCAGCGGCGTGTAAACCGCCGCTACGGGAAAACTGCGAGCAGCGCGGGCCTCCTCCTTCTCCTCCCACCCTCCACCCTATCCCGCCCTCACTCGCCTGGCTGCCGCGGCGCGGACCGCCGCATGGACAAAGGAGCGGCAAGGTCCCCCTCCCGCTCCCCTAACCCTCAGCTTCCCCCCGCCCAAACCCTCCTGACGGCCCAGCAGGGCTCCGAAGCACGTCCGGGAGCCGCTGCGGTAGCGACGAGCCGGCTCCGCGATCCCCTTCCCACCCCACCCCCCGCAGCCAGCCGCGACGAACCTCCCTCCCGGTAACCCCCCCATCTCCCTCCCTCCCAAGGCAAGCCGAGCCGTGCATCGCACATCCCGACGCACCCCTTCCCCCCCCCCAGCGCCCGAACCGCCCGACCACCCCCCAGGAAAGTAAAGAGGGGAGAAGGCAGAAGAATGGAAGAAGGGAACAAAGAAAGAAAGGAGACAGCAACAAAGGGGTAGGAAGAAAAAAGGGGGGTGGAAAGGAAGCCCACGATCCCCCCCAACCCTCTGCCCAACGTGCCCCGAGCGGTCACGGACAAAGAAAAAAAACCCTCCCCAAAGACCCAGACCCCCAGAAGGAAACTCACCAGGCCCCAGAAGAGAGAGAGGGAGAGAGGGCAAACTACAGAAGCACATGAGGGGAGAGAGAGAGAGAGAGAGAGAGAGAGAGAGAGAGAGAGAGTGTGGGCAAACTACAGAAGCACATGAGGAGAGAGAGAGTGTGTGTGTGTGGGCAAACTACAGAAGCACATGAGGAGAGAGAGTGTGTGTGTGTGTGTGTGTGTGTGTGTGGGCAAACTACAGAAGCACATGAGGAGAGAGAGAGAGAGAGAGGGCAAACTACAGAAGCACATGAGGAGAGAGTGAGTGTGAGTGTGCGTGTGTGTGTGTGTGTGGGCAAACTACAGAAGCACATGAGGAGAGAGAGAGAGAGAGAGGGCAAACTACAGAAGCACATGAGGAGAGAGAGAGAGAGAGGGCAAACTACAGAAGCACATGAGGAGAGAGAGAGGGCAAACTACAGAAGCACATGAGGAGAGAGAGAGAGAGAGAGAGAGTGTGTGTGGGCAAACTACAGAAGCACATGAGGAGAGAGAGAGTGTGTGTGTGTGTGCAAACTACAGAAGTACATGAGAGGAGAGAGAGAGGGGGGGCAAACTACAGAAGCACATGAGGAGAGAGAGAGAGAGAGTGTGTGTGTGTGTGTGTGTGTGTGGGCAAACTACTGAAGCACATGAGGAGAGAGAGAGAGGGCAAACTACAGAAGCACATGAAGAGAGAGTGAGTGTGAGTGTGTGTGTGTGTGGGCAAACTACAGAAGCACATGAGGAGAGAGAGAGAGAGGGCAAACTACAGAAGCACATGAGGAGAGAGAGAGAGGACAAACTACAGAAGCACATGAGGAGAGAGAGAGTGTGTGTGTATGTGTGCGTGTGTGGGCAAACTACAGAAGCACATGAGGAGAGAGAGAGAGAGAGAGAGAGAGAGAGAGAGAGTGGGCAAACTACAGAAGCACATGAAGAGAGAGAGAGAGGGCAAACTACAGAAGCACATGAGGAGTGTGTGTGTGTGTGTGTGTGTGTGTGTGTGTGTGTGTGTGTGTGTGTGTGTGTGTGAAAACTACAGAAGCACATGAGGAGAGAGAGAGAGAGAGTGTGTGTGTGTGTGTGTGTGTGTGTGTGTGTACTTGCATTAGACTACTACACCATCCTGGCTCATTTATGGTTCATTGTTACGTGCTCTAAGAATGATATAACAATAAACCTTAAGTAACTGAAGGTGATTCTGTTTTTATTTAAACATGGTTATTTAATAAAATAAAAACACGGTTATTTATTATTTATTTATTTACTTTATTTATTTTTGTGGCACGTCCACGCTACAAAAAAACTAAAAGTGGCACATGTCATAAAAAGGTTGGCCACCACTGATCTACAACATGGTCAATAATGGTTCAAAGATGGATTGATTTCCAGTCTTTCAATGCATGTTAATAAGTAGACTAGAAATTCTAATCCATAATTGTGGTTGTGAATTGAGTGTGGTTATTCCAGTTCAATGCCATGCTCCAGGTAGGCTGGAGCAGTTGGCAAATTCATTATGGTACATGTCAGCTACTTGTTGTTCTATAAATATCATTCTACAGTTCATTTGCTCTCTGTTTGTGGCTTGAGTTGTGACATGTAGCACAGTCTGACTCTATGGTGCTATGTTCAAATGATTCTCCTTTTGATTTTTTTCACTTTGAATTTAATCCACAGTTGCATCCTCCTCCACTCTTTTCTACTTACAGATTTCAAATTCTGTATCTGGAAGCTACGATATGCTTGTATGTTTCAGCAGAAACAAATATCTGTCTGCTCATCATTTTGCAATCTGATCTCTTCCTCTTGATTGAGTAATAAGCTATTTTATCTCTCTATTGGTCCCAAATTAATGTAACATAGCCTTCTAAGCCAAACTGAGCAAACCGTTTTGCTAACTAACCAAGCACTCTCTTTGAACTGATCACAGTTCGACCCAATTTTTCAGTGCTCCACATGAGCTCTGTTTGTAGTTGTGCCAGACAAGAAATCCTCATAATATTGTAACTCTCCTCTTCCTCTGAACGAGCCTCTAGGCTGTTTCTCATAATTATGTCTACTAATCCATTAACCTGAAGAGTTTTCATGCTTACATTTTGTGCATAGCAAACATCAGTCCCTCTCATTTGGCTCTTCACAGCTGAGCCATCACATGCTTACTCAGAAGTAGTCCCAATGAGTTTAGTAGAACTTACTCCCAAGTAACTGGGCAAAAGATTGCTGTATTTGCATGAAGGAAAGCTCTATAAAATGGAAGCATTTGTATTTACAAATAAAACTGTTCCAGTAAAGGATACCATCACAGCTGCAAAGTCTAGTATTATCATGGCAACCATCTTCATAAGCGCTGGTTACCTAATAAGGCATTGTCTGGAACTACTTTTGTTTATTGACTGAAATGACAGACTTGAAATCCAATGTGCTAGAAAAGGCCATGGTGGGCGGCAGAGGCACAGCTGTCTCTCTTATAGAAAAACACAATTGTAAGTGACACAGAGAACACTGAATGGTAACTTAAAACCCAACATCTTTATATTTCCTGGCTAGAACATGTTTTTTCCCCTACATTTTTGCTACCTTGCAAAATGCACAAATTGTTCCATTTCACCTCACCACACTCCCATGGGAGTAAGCCCCATCTATTCCAATGTAACTTCTTTCTGTTTAAATAGCTTTGGATTACAGACTCTCTCGTCAGCATCGGGGATTGCTTCACATCAGAAAATATGCATCTACATTGCATGTACGGAGCACCCTCCAAATTCATAGAAGACAGTGGAACAGCTTCTGCTCATGTGGAGATCTGAGTGTGCAATTTATTTATTTTTATTTACTTAAATAATTTTTACCCCGCCTTTCTCCCAATAAGGGCAATCAAGGCAGCTTACAATTAAAACATGTTAAAATACATAATAAAAGACAATAAAATAATTAAAAACAAGTAATTAAAACAAACAACCCCAGTGGGTCACCTTATGATTACATTTATTAAAAAGCCAGCCCACCATATCAGCCCAGCCCAGCCCAGCCCAGCCATGGAGCCTTCTTCCCATGAGTATGAAAGCTGCTAAACTGAGATAAATACCGTATTGTCCCAAGTATAAGACGCACCTGATTATAAGACGCACCCTTAAAGTTTGGTGCTATTAAAAAAATTTAATTAAATCACTGGCATTAAATTGCAACAGCCTGATTATAAGATGCACCCCTAGTTTAAAAACTTAAATTAGGAGAAAAAAGTGAGTCTTATACTCAGACCAATACAGTATGTCAGTGGGCAAATAATGTCCAAATAGCCATAGGATTAATTAGAATCAAAGTTAGTGAACAAAACCAGACTTCCTGCTTTCAGGTAAATCAGTCTGCTTATACTGTATTGTATTATCTGTATTTGAATCCTTACTAAATACTTTTGTATACAATCAGGATTTGTGTGGTTGCTCTGTTCCTGCTTATTGCTTTGCTGAATTTGCAATCTTCTGTTAATTGCAAACATCACACAGCCATTCCCATGGCAACCAGCGTACTGCCACAAATGGGAATAGGTGAACTCATGAAACAAAAAGCTGATGATAATTTAAACAGCCTCAGCAATAAGGTGTAAAGACGACAACAAAACCTTAATGGTTGTGGAATTGAATGGCTCCCAAAGATTTTCACACTACATCAATTGTTCTTCAGTATCAGCAGGGGCGGTCAATCCATTAGGCGAGGTGATGTGGGTTGCATCAACAGCGGATCCCAGGGTGGTGGGAGGGTGGCAGATTCAGGGTAAACCTTCACCCCAAGTCTGCCACCATCACTTCCTCCAGTGTGCTGCAGATGCAACCCACAAAGATCCATTTTCTGCCCACCCAAGGCAAACAGAAAGTGGATCACCCACTTCCTTACCTTGCTTCAAGTGCAGTTTACAGTTTACAGGGACCACATGGATGAAGGAGCTCCTTCATTCATGCAGCCCCTTTAAATCAAACCAGAAGTCCTGCACTTCTGCAACTGAAGAAAGCGGTAAGCAGCTGCTTTTTGTGTGTGTCTAATCTGAAGCGACATTGGGCGGCGTTTCAGGTCAAATCACTGCTGAGTTTCAGGCCTGTCTTTCTGAATCATAAAATATTTTGAATCATTGAAGACTCTAGAAAAATGGCAAAGTAGTTTTGGGGGAGAGGCACACACACCTCTAATTTGCATGTGCAAACTGTTGCTATTAAAATGCAGAAATCTTATTTGCCGATTCAGCAGCTGCAACTGTTCTCATGGAGCTCACACTGTTCCCTGTAAGCTGAGCGGCCGTGCAGCCGTAATAGAAGCCTGGTGCAGCTGAAAACTCAATGGGACTTACTTCTGAGTAGACATACATAGGATTGTGCTGTAAATCTATGTTTTTAGAGGGTCTGTTACCATTTTAGCAGAATATCTAGCATTCACTAGATGGAGGATATTTTTAGTCAGTTTGTTTGTATCCCTCATTCACACAGGTGTACATTAAGGCTGTCTAGAGACTGGGAGTAGAGACTATTCATGGAGCTTGGTTAATGTTTCATTGAAATAATCTAACTGCATACTGATTACATAGTTCTTTATCATGCCTGATAAACATGTAAACATGGCACCTGACTGCCTTTGTTGTGATGCTTGAGCAATGCCTCACTTGCTGCCTAGTGGTCAGACGGGCCATTCCCCATTTTAAGATTACAATGGTTAGGCTTACCATATCGCCGACTGGGACGCTCCGTTTTGCCCTTAAGGGGCGGGGCGGGGGGAAGGGAGCCAGAGCGTTGCTCTGGCTCCCTTCCGCCCGCCCCGCCCCTTAAGGGCAAAACGGAGCGTCCCAGTCGGCGATATGGTAAGCCTAACAATGGTTATATACCGCGGCTCAAGTTGTTAACTGCTCTGCACGGTAGGGGAAAAAATTAGAAGGAACATTGAGTGCCAGCTATGTGTATTGCAAAAAGAAGCAAATTTGTGCATAAAGAGCAGTTAATTAACATTCTAGATTTGCTATTGGCAGTAGCAAAGATGTAAAGTATCACAAGAAAGAATATATCCATGTTCTCTCATTCTCCCAAACCATGAATTTTGACCTGGGAGGTCTTTAGTTCAAATCTCAGCTCAATCTTAAAAACAAATGAGGCAGGGAGACACAAACATAACCTTTATTCCTCAGCTCCCTCCTCTCAATTTGTAATATGGCAAAAAATAATGGCTAGCTCTTCCAAGTTATTATAAAGTTTACTGAGAAAATGTCTGAGCTTGGAAAACACAACATAAATGCAGTACTAAGGCTGCAATTCTATACACATTTTCCTGGGAGTCAACCCCATTAAACACAATAGGACTTACTTCTGAGTAGACATGCTTAGGATTGTGCTGTAAGTATCACTACTCTAGTCAAATATATACAGAGTCATTTTGAAAGCAGTTACAGTAATATCCCACTATGCTGAATATTGCACATACTCAGTATATGATTTCATATATCTGAGGGCAAAACAATTACAAAGTATTTGAAAAAGTAGCTTTTCCAACAGCTTATTGCTCTATTATTGAAATGAGGTATTCTCCCCAACAGGCCCCTGCAGTAATAGATTCCACTCTGAGTATCATATAAAAGGTCAGGTGGAACTTGAATTAAATTGATTCACTGTTTGAAAATCTACCAGCAAGGGTAACAAGTCAGGCTATTTTCTACCTCAGTGCCCCAAATTTAGGGGTATGCAAGAAAGGGCTTTTGCAATACATATGAGACAGTCAATCAAAAATTATAAGAAAAAAAATGTGCCAGGCTGTAGTAGGGGGAAAAGACATGGCAATTCAGCAACTCAAAAACTCAATTGCAAATAGGCAGTTATGGCAAAATGACCAGAATGCTGATTCCTAATAGGCACAATCCAGGGAAAGTTGAATGCAGTAAGCATTGAGGAATAAGAATGTGGGGTCTATCAAAAATATTTATCTGTGGTAGTGGTTCCATGTGAGAGTCATACATTTGAATTGGCACTAAGGGCCAAACTACATGTTATGATGATTATGTAATGTGACTCAGGGTGTGTGTGTTTTGTTTTGTTTTTAAAATGGCACATGGGGAACTGCAAAACGGGACATAATGCAGTTGGGTATAGCCAGGGGATGTTAGGGAAGATGGAGGGTGACAAAGGGGAGTAGTGCTACTGGATAGCACTCAGCACATGCCCTCCTGTTTTCTGCTTCACTGATTAATTCCACCAGAGGCTGAATGGGGGAGGAAACTGATAGATATCTGCTGTCACCATCCCAGACTAGGGAAACCAGGCAGGGGGGTTGTCTAAGAAACACAGCCTCTCCCAGGAGAGCATAGAAACTAACAGTGTAATAAACCCAAACTGCATTAGTGAAAGATCCGATGTGACAACTGAATCACTGGTGGACATAGCCTAGGCAGACAAGTAATAGGGATATAAACGTTTTGGGATATTAAAACCTAAAAAGAAAAGAGGATTGACGCAAAAAAAAGCAGAGGGGTGTGTGTAATGCTGAAGAGAATTACTGCAAGTTGACCAGTATGGGGAAAAAAATGTCTTGACCTGTTTAAAACTAGGAAAACTCAACAAAATTGAATGCAGTTTGTTATTAGTAATGCCCAATAGATGAAGACAGGTAACTGCTTAAGAGGGGGGGGGGAAGCTCCAACACATTGCTATGTGGGGATGTTTTGCAGGTGGGCTTGGACTGGAAAGGGCAAACAAAGAAATCAAGCAAAGAAATCAATTCCTTAGAAGCTTCTAGCTAGAAGTACATTCCCTATTGCTAGTTACTTATGTTGTCCCAGAAATGCTAGCCTTCTGTACATACTTTGTGGGACATGTAAGTGGGTGTGCCTTTAGCAAACCAGCAGCTGGTTCCAATGGCAGACCTGGCAAAATGTACTTCTCCAGCTGAGTGCAGGAGGTTATTGGTTTATCTCAGACGCACCAAGGGTAGGTGGGAGAGAAATACACACTTTGGGAGTCTACTGTATAGCCAGAACTTATAGTATTTTTGGTCATAGGCTAACATAGAGTCTTTTCTGGGATAAACTCTTCCTGGACCATCCTTTTGTACCAAGAACTTGATGGGTTTCTACCACCCATCCCTGGTGGAATGGCCATTTCCTATTGTACCATATCTTGGGAGGCCATCTTTTTTGTAATCACAAGTGTACCTGCTTATCTTAAAGCCAGGAAGCTCCCTGGACTGTGATATTGTTTTGCAGGTCTGAATAGGATGGCAGGGCAAGGTGTAACTGCTTGTGGAACTTTACTAGATGCTTCTTCAAGCCTCCGAAGGCTCCTAAGATCCAAAGTTGCCTTTTATCAGAAGTTTGTGGGCCTGATGATCCCTGGGCATCACCCTTCCCAAAGACAAGTCTGGCCTGGATCACGTATTCACTTTGTGTGCGCACAAATCCACATACTGTACATGTGTGCATGTGAGGCAAACTGTATTAGAACAGATTTATCAGGGAATAAAGCCTGTTAGGGAGGTCTGAGTCCAAAGGATTTATCTCAACATTGATTTCTGCCTCAAGAGTGCATTGATGTTTAAGCAGGCAACTGATTAAGTAACAACAGAGGCAAATGCTGACTGAGAGCTTATATGAGTGTGAGGGTCAGAATGGAATTCCTTTAAAAGTTCCGATATACAGAAGAAAGGCTTATGCCAGGTCCAGGAGCTCATACATTCCGCTTAGGCAGCCTTGGCACAGAACCCTTAGACCTTAGACCCTTATACCCACACCTCAGCTTGATGCTTCCCACATGAACCTGAAAGCTGTAATTCTCTCTGGATGAAGCTGGCTTAAGTGACTTAGATGTGAAAAACGTATGCCCAGGTGAGGTCACAGCCTTATGCTTCATGCATGGATATGAAACACCAGAATCTCTTTCAGGAAGAAATCTATTAAGACAGCTTTGATTCCAAAGATTTAAGCCTGGGCCTCAGCTTGATGCTTCTCACGTGAACCTGGATGCCAGAGTTCCTGTCAGGATCAAGCCTGCTTAAGCAGTTTCAAATCAGAAGACTTATGTCCAGGTCTCAGCTAACCGTATATCAGCTTACTGGATAACGTATGCTGAGGTAAAAATGAATTTGTTTCTTTCCCTATCTTATGGCCCAATCATGTGTGACTTTAGGCTGGAGGAGGGAGCTTCTGTCAGCCTAAGGTGTTGCAAATGTGCCATAAGGCACTTTTGTGGCTCCTCTGGAGTAAGCGGTGCCAGTGCAGAGGCCAGCATCACTCACTCCACCGTCCTCGACAACCTGTGCCGCCAGACGCAGGTAGGTGCTGCGCCGGGTGGCGGGAGGGTGTGGGGAGGGCGGGCCAGGGTGGTAGGGGAGGGGACTATTGGCCGCCCAGCCAGGGAGGGGGCGGGGATATTGGCACTGAGTTGCGCCAATATCCCAAGCCCCTTTCCGGGCTGGGCCGGCCTCATACAGCCTCCCTGGATATGCGCCAGCACGTATCCAAGGAGGCCCATAAGGGCCTCTGGCGCTTACACTGGGGGAAGGGGACAAATGTCTTCATTTCAGAATGATGAGGGAAAAAGATAAGCCAGAAGCTATCCGTTTGCAATGCTGCTGAGGTGGTGGTTAAAAAGAAACTGATTTATTGGGCATTTTTCCTGCCCTCAAGGCATGGGGTGTGCATGACTTGACAAAACTCTGGAATCTTTCAAGATCAGCTCTGTTCATGGGCAGAAATTCAGTACATGAGACTGCACAGAGACCACAAAAAAGGGTGTGTAGTTTGGCCCTGAATAACCTTACCATAGTCTCGGAATCGAGGCATGCTTCGGCCTGGAGTGGACCCAAGCCGCTTCCAAAAGTGCACCATGGCTGCCCAACACGGTCATGTCATCGACCGGAAGCCCCGAAACCTGTGATCGCATTGTGCAGCCACGGTGCACTCTTGGGAGTGGCTCGGGTCCGCTCTAGGCCGAAGCATGCCTCGATTACAGGACTATGGTAAGGCTAGCCCTGAACCTCATTAAAATGAATTCAAGAATTTAGCTCAATTCAAGAATTTAGCTCTTGAATTGTGAAATTTAGTCCCATTTACTTCATGTGAAATTTTGTTGAACCTAATTTTCTCTGGGTTGTGTTTATGGTCTAATGCTAATGGGTGGATCATGGCCTTGGATACTCTATATCCCAAGCCCATGAGCCTAGAGTAACAGCCCCATCCTAGCCCTGCCCCTAGCTTGCTTACAGTTATATGGTCTGGACTTAAATAAAGGCCTCTGCCTAAGCTTTGACTCAGTCAGGTTGAGGAGCTTCCCATTTTTTGCCTTCATTTGTAAGCAAATTCAGGGACCGTACAACTGTCTTGCTCCGAAAGCTTGAGACTACCCCTGAGCAGTACCTGTGACTAGGTCAGAGACTGCTCAGCTGCCTGAAGCCTTAATAATCAGGGGTGTTGGTGTTGGGTGAGCTGTGCCTGTGGACTAGCCCTGAAGGCTTCACAATTAGTCTTTTTTGGCTTTTGCATAGCTCCCTCTGGTGGCTAGGACTTGGGTTAAAAATAGACAAAATGTTGTAGGAACACTCAAAAGTAGGCTTACCAGATCTCCAACCGGGACAGAGTGCTAAACCTTTAGGAGAAGGAATGTGGGCAGGTGTAGCTTGTTAAGTCCTAGAGCACAATCCTAGGCATGTCTACTCAGAAGCAAGCTCCACTGAACACAATGGGGCTTGCTTCTGAGTAGACATGCCCAGGATTGTTCTCTAAGGGTTTAACAAGCTACACCTGCCCACATTCCTTCTCCTAAAGGTCTAGCACTCTGTCCCAGTTGGAGATCTGGTAAGCCTACAAAAAAGCACATTGAAACAAATGGGGAGGGGGCTTGTTCTTTTAATAATAGTGAAAACAGAACTGAAACTGCTCATGTGTGCCACAAAACGTATATCATCAGTTTTCTTATGTTCCATAGAGCCTCTCTTTATTCTATAGATGTATAACACCAAACTACCCCTTACTGTAGGCCATGTGCTGATGACACAATTTCACAACAAATACTTTCATGAATGTCACCTTGTTTATAGCTCTAGGTATGCATTACTTTCCATATCAATTTCATCCTCAACATTATTCATAGATTGAAAAAGAAGAGGGGAAATTCAGAAGGAAAATCTAAAGCGTCATCAACCCATCTTGATAAACAGGGATGGCATTTGCTTCTGCCACATTCAGATTCCTAATACTGTATATCCTTTGGCTAAGCAAGATGTCATTCCAATCTCTGTGCAGTACTGTGTAGTCAAGACTTACAAGGAATTCATCAGTTGCTCCTGGTTGAAAACACACACGTCCCGAACTTTGTGGAAACAGGAGAAGATCTTCACTTTTGCCCTTAGAGCCATATATCACAAGGGTTCTCTTCAATTCGCGTGGCTCTGGGGAATCTCGAGCAGACTTAATCAGCACTCTCCACTGTCCTGTGGAATAAGAGTAAAAACAAAAACACATCTTATTTATAACGGTGAGAAGGAAAATGTGAAGATTTTGTCGTTATTTATGTGACTACAATACATTGCAAGAGTGCTGCACAAAAAGCCAGTCAAGTTAGTGACCATCACCACATCTTGTGCCAACAAGTTCTACAGACTAATTATGTGCTGTGTGAAGAAGTGCCTCCTCTTGTCCAACCTTCAGTCAGGGTCCTTGGATGATCCCTGGTTCTATACTATGAGAGGGAGAAAAACTTGTCTTTATCAGCATAATTGTATCAGTCTCAGTCATATCCAGTGGCATAGCAAGCAGGGGGATTGGGGGAGGACTACCCCGGGTACCACGGGCGGGTCATTTAAGATGGCGGTCGCTGCCTCTTACTGTTTTTGTTAGAAGCAAAAACAGTAAGAAAAAACTCTGAGCAGCCGCTTCTTCATGCACCCCCTTCAGCCAGAAGGGGGTACCAGAAGGAGCCAAAAGGGGGGTGCACAAAGACGTGAAGCCACAGCCGAGTACTTCTGTGCTTCCTGATTGGAAGCTCTGAGCCTCCAAAGCAGGAAGAAGGGGTCAGCGGGCACATCACAAAGCTGCCGCCGCATCCTTCTAATCAAGAGGCACAGAAGCACTCAGCAGCGGCTTCATGATGTGCCCATTGAGGAGGAAGCGGGCAGTTGGCATACTGTTAAGCTGCCGCCGCCGTATGCTTCTGTGCTTCTCATGCTTGCAAGTCGCTGTTTCAGAGCGAGAAAATGAGAAAGCTGATTCGGGTTGCTGAGCGCAGCAAAAAAGCAGCCGTGTTAGTGGCTTACAACCTGGAACTAAATGGCAGTGATGTGGTGATGTCATCATGTCACCACCAATTACTTCAGGGGGGAGGGTGATACTAGGAGTCACCACCCTGGACCGCAGATGTGGCAGGTACGCCTCTAGTCATATCCCCTCTTCATTGTCTTTTTTCGATGCTACTCCAAATTGTAGCTTTTCTTTGTAAGGATGGTGCTCCAGCCCTCTCATCAATTTGGTTGCTATCTTTTGCACTTTTTCCAGGTCTACAATACCCTTCTTGGGGTGTGGTGACCAGAGCTCTTCACAGTATTCCAAATGTGAATTTTGTGGGTCTGTGACATCTTCAGTAAATTCAGTTTATGAACTAACTGCAACAAACTTGTTTTTCCAGCACCATTTTGGGTGTTCTTCAACATAATTTTTCTTCCTTAATTTGTTTATTCTCCTTTTAAAAACAAATCCCCTATCATCATCTTTGCTTTGTCTACCCATTCTTGTTTTATTTTATTTTTATTTTGACAACCTGGCTCTTTCTAAGATACAGACATACAGATGAACTAACAGTCATACCAGTCACAAACATGAATCACACTATCCTTTAGCGTCGCTGTAGCATGGCGGGGGGGCCGGCGGGGGTGACGCGCTCCACGCGTCACCATCCGAAGCCAGGACAAGGCCTCGGAGCGTCCTCCCGGTCCGGCGGTCCAGCCCCAAGTGACTAGGCCTATACGTCACGTTTTAGCTTTTCCGCGCATGCGCACAATGTTTCTGACGGCAAGAGGGTTCTCTTGCCCTCAGAAAACGTTGTGCGCATGCGCAAAAAAGCTAAAACGTGATGTATAGGCCTAGTCACTTGGGGCCAGACCGCTGGACCGGAAGGACGCTTCGAGGCCTTCCCCAGGACTAGTAGGTCATGGGGTGACTCTTCGGCGCCGCCAAAGAATACATGGCTCACCATATCTCCTTAGTATGAGGACTCATACTTGTTCATTCTTGTTCTGTCTTCTGTACCTCAAGTACTTCTATATCCTTAGGGCACCCTATCTGAGAGCTTCTTCATGCAAGGCATCTTTTACCACTGAGCTAAGGGCATTGTCTTGAGAGAATACCTTCTTCTATGTTGTTGTGCTGTGAAGATCCCCTACTTTGTGTTCCTTCATTTGTAGAGAAAAGGACAAAGTCTGTTAGATCTAGGGTCTAACAGATCTAGAGATATCTCTGTGGTGGTACACTATCTGTGGAACTCCCGGCCCAGAAAAGCACATCTGGTAGTGTTGATGCAAAGTTTCCGGGAGCCTTGACACAAAACCCTGCACTGGGCCTGTTCTAATTCCCCAGCAGGAACCCCCTGATAGTACGTTGGACACTACCACTATCACTTGGTCTGAGGGTTCAGGGTTTGGATAGGGGCACCGTCTGATGGGCATGGACCCTCAGCCAGTGCCCAACCCGGGAAACCCCTTCAACTCCAATGAGAGTAGACAGTGACATTGCACAGTATCATCTGCTCAGCTCTGGGCAATGTAAGTAGGGAATTCAAGGAAAGGGGCTGTACAATGGTTGAAGGCATGCTCTACATGCAAAAGGTCCCAGGTTCAATCTCTCCCATCCCTACCTGGAGATGCCAAAGTCCCTTACCTGAAACCCCCTAGATAGCTACTGTCAGTCAGTGTTGGCAGTACTGAGTTAGGTAGACCAATGGTCTGACACAGTATAAGGCAGCCTCTTATAAGTTGTTATTGATTTAGGTTTGACTGACAGCTTGGAGGGACACAGTAGATGAGGCTCATGGGTGCCTGCTAAAGAGCAGGAAACGGAACAAAACTGTTGTGTTTGGTAGCTCTGTAGTTTAAGTCTGCATATTTTTTTTTATTTGAGAGTACCCTGATGAACTCTGACCTGAAACTGTTTTCACTGTCACTTCACCATGCATTTTTCTACTTGCTTGCTGGGGGAGATGTCCCCATTTATTAAATGACAGTGATGTTGGCATAAATAAAACAATCTTTATGCATCTGCTCTCAGAGGAACATCTGACTCATTTTAGAATAGAATAATAAAGGTTGGAAGAACACCAAAAATGTTTAGTGAGAAATCCTTGCCTTTATTCAGCTAAATGACTTGACATGCCCCTTCCACAGATCATTATCAGTCTATTTGTCTACATTTTCCACATTATCAGACATTTTGCATGAATGATTACTTGATAGTCACCAATCTGTTTCTCTTATTTGTCTTAAGACCAGAAGAGATTTTAAATTCAAGTAACAATGTTAACAAAATAATTTAGAGCGTTACTTACCACCAGTATGTAACATTGATGCATTACTATTTTCTAAAATAAAAACATAAACAATCTTATTATTTTCAGTAAGATTCTATATTCTTAAGTTTAATTAGCAATTTAGTACTAGGATATAATTATAATACAAGTGATCTTTATTTTCAGTACTTACTTTTGGCAATTAGCTCTCTCTTCGTCTTCCCATCATCTTGGTACTCATCTAGCCATCTTCCATTGTGAAAAAAGATAGTAATTATAGTGAAAGCAGTTAGTAATTAGTCTTAGTAACTTGAAACCCTATATTATTTTTCACTTTTTACCCACGTTTTTAAGTATCACTTGTCGAGTTTTATGGTGTCGCCCCAGATGTAAACAAGGATAGCTTTGGAAGAATTGTGTGAATTTGCAGCAGCAAGGAATTCAATTCACTTTGTTGTCCGGATACAATAATATAATATCTGTTCAATTCCTCTGTTCTGTTGTGGACTATGTTCAAAACAGTATTGTACTACTCGCATTCACAAGTCTCTACCAAAACTGGGTTTGCACATACCAACCAGATAAGTCAAGAATTATACCTGTGATTGAAATCACAGAAATCAAAGCACTGAAATCAAATTGTTGAATACTGAAATGACATCCATGTGCTCTGAGTGACAAACGCCAGTGACAATATTTGGAGATTTGAAGGCTTACTTACATTAGAACTCACCCTCTGTGTGCTGCTCTATAGGTATAAAACATGAAATCAAAATTTCTCAAGTGAATCCAGTTTGAATTAGTTCAGTGGACTGATTTAAGACAAGCTTGTTTCTTTCTCAGGAAAAATCTACACAGCATCCTCTGTGTTACAAATCTACAGTGCACACATACCCAGGAAAACAAGACCAGTGCCTGATGTGGTCAAACTCTGATGCTGGTCGAACTCTGATGCTGGAACGCTAGTGTGCCAGCAAACTCTGATGCTGGCACACTAGCGTGCACATGCCCCAACCTCCCTTTACTACTTCCACCTTCTCCCTCTTCCCAGTTGGTCCACTTCTTCAAAAAATGAAGGCCTACAGTATGTGGATGCTAGAAGGGGAAGCTCCTCCACACCCAGCATCATCCTGTCTGGCCTGGTTTAAAGAATTAGCTAGATGGTAAAGGAGGAGGAAGAGGTGGTTGCAAACCTGTTCCAATAACAGTAGGACAGTGACAAGAAAAGGATTGCAGTGACCACCTACCAGCCTCAACAATGTCACTGCTGCAGTCACTCATGGTAGCAGCGGTGGAGGACTTAATATGAGCCATGAGAGGAGGATTGGGTGGTGGCAAGGTGAAGTAGCCAGCTAGGTGGTGCGCTGGGAGAGGTAGAGGGCAGACATGGGATGCAAGGCACACACACCCCGTAAGTTTGCTGCGTTCCCCAGCCTCTCTTGAAGCAGCTGCATTACCAGGCCACATGGGTGGGCCAGCCCTGATACATGCATGCTCATCAAAACTAAATTCCACAATGTTTAAACTATTTTCGCAATAAATTGCTTGCATGATGACCCTTTGTGCACCGCCTCCTTCTTCGAGGGAAAGGAGGAATCTAGGTTTAAAAATAGAATGCCCTAACTAACCCCATTATAACTCCTTTCACTTAGAACAACAGTGGTAGGGTGAACTTAGTCCTGTTCACAATCAACTCAATGCACAATTTCATACACATCTTCATACACATACACAATTCATACACATACACAATTTCATACACATACACATACCCCAGACAACCTCTGAGCATATATGGGCAATTGATTTTAACTAAAAAACCCTCAATCAATGAAAAGGACTGTGCATATATAATCAGTACCTCTGTTGAATGTGGAAACACTTGTGAAGAAGAATTCTGTACATACCCCACAAGATACACACCTACAAGGTATCTTTGGATCGAGATTGCATCTGACTCTAACCTTTATCTAGCATTTATTTTTACGTGTTAGTTGAATATCATTTCCTTAAGCAGACATTCTCACTAATATTAAAAGAGAGAATTATTTCATCAGCTCCTCTCCAAATGGACCTGTTTGATTAAAACCAGCTAATAAAATGAAGGAAAGATACCATTTAAGAGCAATAATAAGTAGGTCATTTTAAGTCAAGGTTTTGCTAATTTTGCAAAGTAAAATATAATGTAGTCTTACTTATCTGAATGGCCAGGGTTACATGCAGAACATTTAATCAGATGCTTACATAGATCAATGCTACAGGAGAAACATTGTAATTTAGATGATCAAGATATTCAGATAATCAAGGGAAAGGTAAGGAGAACTCTAATTTTATTCAGCTGAAATATTTGGATTGTTTCCTATCTCAACAGATTTCTAAATGATATCTCCACCGCTCATCAAACTTCAGAGAAAACAACTCTGACAGGAAGAAATGTGCCAGTATCCACTGTATCTGCTGTGGATACAGTATCCACAGTATCCGTCAGACTGTCGCGACTCCTGCCTGCTCAGCGGAGATGGCAGGGCGCCTGCCGTGCCTCCCCATAAGCCGACAGAGATCGGCAAACTCCCCGGGGGGCACGCGCTGGCTGGGACGGAAAGGCAGCAGACCGTCACAAACGGCAATTCGCCTGCTGAGGCGCCAACATGACCCAGGCCGCCGGCCAGAAGCACAGCAGCTGGGCCTCAGGGATGGGTTCTTCCCAGGTTGGCCACCTCTGCGGCCCAGTTTGTAACAGGCCACGGACCGGTACCTGGTCCGCGACCTGGGGGTTGGGGATCCCTGCCCTATGGGACTCTTCAAAGATACTCCAGCTCTTTTGTGAGGGCATGTGTATACCTCAGCAGCCATTTCAGGGGCTTGGTGGCCATCTTAAGAGGCCTGTTAGCATATTTTCTGTGTCTCCCATACCCTGGAACCTGTCAGCTTTCCCTGTTGAGCTGGTTCCCATGAGAGGATGAGCTGTTCCCATGAGAACATGGGCTGAAGGCAATGACTAACTGCAGAGTGAAGTAATGAGAAGGTGCATTCTCAAGTGCTCTTCCTAAAACATGCTTATCCTTTTCTGACCTCAGCTGTGTGCCCTAATTAAGGACACCTGTTCATTAAGCCCTTCCTGAAATGATGGGAATATGTTAAACGTGCCAATTGATTGATCTTTGTTATGGGAAGAGTGTCAATTATTATGAGAAGTAGCTATACTTGTTGTATTGTTGGCAACTGCCTATGTTTAGCTAAGTTTTGCTGAACCTATAAGTTCTACTAGCCTGACTGACTCTTGGAGGTACCACTGTTTCATGGACCCAGGTGTCCAAGGTGCTGGTTGAAAATGCCTATGTAAGTGCTTTATACTTGAAACTTTAGAAATAAAAACTCTTTATGTGCCTACTTGGAGCCTCATGTGTTTGCTTCCTTGGAACTAAAAAAAAATCCCCGAGTCCACAAATAGGGCCTGGAACAGCATGTTTGGGCCGGTATGAGGGTTTTCGATACAACGGACACCAGTGCTGCCATGATTCACCCATTCCTGCCCCAATCAACCCCTGATCTGCCCGATACCAGATTCCCTGCCGGTGGCTAGTCTGTGGGTGGTGGTGCGAGACCTTCTGGCCTTTACACTGCTGGCAGCACTCCACAGACTGGCAGAGCAGCTGTCATGACAGTGGACATTGTGGTATGCTGGCATACCACGAGGATAGGATTGGGCTATAAGAGAGGGAAGTCAGCCAAATAAGCACCAGCAAGGAACTGTGCAAAACACCAGCAAGGAACTGTGCAAAACACTTGGTAAGCTTGAGACTGAGCATAATATAACAGGACCCATGCATTAATTTTTGCAGACGTTTAGAGGCAGGGTCCAAGAACAAAGGGGGAACGATGGATGAAAATGCATCATGGGACAGAAAGACATCTTGGAATTAACAAAGACAATGCAGGTATGATGAATTACGCTGAAGGCAACTTCAGTTGAATGAAGGAAACTTCAGTTGTGAAACTGGCAGAAGATTTTGGGGCATGTTTTACGGCAGGAAGGAAGTTTTTTTTTTTTTTTAAATTCCAGGATGAAATAAGCATAGTAAGAGTTGATAGGGATGCTGAAAAATCAATCTGGAACAAGTCTTGCATGGGCAGAGCTGGGTGAGGTAGTTGATAGGGATCCCACCCCAGCTACAATCCTGATTAAAAAACTGGAAAACTGGAACCCAGGGTTTCCTGGGACACCGTTTGAAAGCCCTGGGCATAGAATTTAGAAAGCAATTAATTGCATACCTATTACAGGGAAACACAACTTCTTCTTTTCCACCTTCCTTTCCCTCTTGAAATTTGATATTGATCTTTTGAAGGAACCATCCACTGTCTATATAAGTCAATGACAAAAAGTGTACTTGAATCTTCAGGAAAAAATGTCTTGATTAAATTAAATTCAGCCAAATCAAACTTGGCAAACCAGGACAAAGAGATTAGCATAGTTCCCTTGAGCAAAGCCAATAATTAATACTCTAAACGTCTTATTTTTTTTCCTCAAAAGCAAGAATTGTTAGGCTCAAGGTTAAGATATTTTGTTTTGAGACAGTTTTGGAACAGAATTCTTGAACAGTTAAACGCTCCACCTTTGATCCATGTTTCAGGGACCCTATTGCACATGGGTAAAGGACTAAATTCTTAGCCTTTTAGGAAAGTATGTTTTCTACATAGAAATTCAGGGACAATTAGATCATTGTGTTTAATTACCATTCAAAATATGTCTAGAGCATTTCCAATTTATTGTTTTTAATGTAATAAATAAGGAGTATTTATTGCAGTAAAAATTATTCATTGGGAAGGCTCTAAAATACATTGGAATGGTAATGAAACACATTGATCTAATTGTCCTTCAGTTTCTTTGTTTAAAACACACTTCTTCCCTAAAAGAAGCAAATAAAGATTTGTGTCCAAAAGTGGCCAATGGGATGGACCAATTCAGCCATCAGACCACTCAATAGGACTTAGGTGGCATGGGGCAGAGCATACTCCTTCCAAAACCTGTAAACGGAAGAGGGCAGAGAACCCCAGGAAGTTGTGGCTGTTGCAACAACCATACTGCCCTTCAACTCTCAAGCAGAGATCGCAATTTTGCAAGCCGGGTCTAAATACCCGAGTTGTGTGCACAGAATCAGGATGTAGCTGGGTGGTTTATCCTTGGTTGAAGCTCTTCCATAGAAAGTTAATTTTCTCCTAAACTATGTGTTATTATCTGAGAGTAAACTCCATGCTGTGTACAGCAAAAACTCTTGTCTGATCTTAAGAACTATAGGACTAGACACAAGAAAATGGATGTGCGTATTAAAACAGATTGTGAAACCAATCTGTCAATAGGAAGATAGCTCTACCTGGACCAGTTCCATCATGGCTAATGAAAATTTTATTCAGGACTCCAAGCGATACAGCCTTCACATGAAACACATCAGTCTGCAGAAACACAAACATGAGAATCATGAAACAGACTGCAACCAATGCAGTCCAAAGGATAGAGGGCTGAAAATGGACCCGTTAAATATTTGTTTTATTATAAGGCACTTATTAACTCAAGAGTTAAGGTACAAAACGACATCACACATGCTTATTAATCATCGCAGTACACAGTTCAAATGTCCTTAACAGGTAAAACATTTATTATATAACTGTATTTAGATATTTTACACTTTAAAAGCGTTGGCAGTATAAGATACATATCAACACATAGGTTTTTTACAGTGTTGGTACTCTATCTCTTGAACATATTTTGCCATTTTTGGTTAGGGCTCATTTTCCTGGTTTTTTAAATTTTACTTTATAATAAAACGAGCAAGATTTTTCTACTAAGAGATGCTAGAACTTTTTCCTTTGAAATCTCTGCTCCACATCATAAAATGGGAATGCAGCACTGGCTTAAAGCTAAATGCTGACTTTTCCACACTGGGAAAAAGAGGGAAGATGGTATTTCTGACAATAGGCCAGCCCAGGCCAGTCCAGTAACCTAGAGATGCATGTGTGCTGCTTCTCCCAGCATACCAAATCTGCCTGAGAGTTTATTTATTTGAAATACATTTTTATCCTGTCTTTCCCCCACTTATGTAGGCTCCCAAGGCTGCTAACAATAAGACATTCTAAAAATGCCATTAAAACAAGCTTTAAAAAAATCAATACATAAAACAAAGACATCAGTGCACATACAACCATGATGTAAAATTTTCTTTTCTAGCAACCGTTTCTTCAGAACCTGCCAACTATTTTAGAAGAAATTGGTAAAGGTGGGCCCCCATATCCACTGATTCGCTATCCACGGTTTCAGTTATCCACGGATCGTGGGTACCCCCCCCCCCCGGCTTTTACTTTTTCCCAGTAAGCTTCGTTTCTTCCTTAAAGAAACGGGAGAAGCAGCCTCTGGCTGCTTATTACAGGCAAGTAGAATGAGACTAAGTACTAGAGAGGCTCTGCAAGGTTAACAGAAACCTTGCAGAGCCTCTCTAGGACTCAGTCTCGTTCTACTTGCCTGCAATGGAGGCTGCTTCTCTGTTTGTTTTAAGGAAGAAAGAAAGCTTGCTGAAAGAAAAATAAGAGCTGGGGGGGCAAGCATGCCTGACTGCAGGGGAGGAAGGGTGGGGGGGCCCTCAGGAAACCATGGAGGGGGTGTTCGCTCTTATCCACGGTTTCAAGTATCCACGGAGGGGCCTGGAACATATCCCCAGAGGATATGGGCAGTAGCGTAGAAACGCTTGGGGCCCTGATATACAGGGCCCCAGGCGCCTAGCTGACTGGGGGGCGCTCGAGGAGAGCGTCCTCGTCGTCTAGGCAACGCGCACAGCGCGCGCCCGCAGACACTGTCTGAGAGCGCGCTGCGCGTTGCCTAGACGACGCTGTTGCTCACCTCGGACTCGAAAGCTCGAGTCCGAGGTGAGCAACAGCATCGTTGTCTAGGCAACGCGCAGCGCGCTCTCAGACCCTGTGTCTGCGGGCGCGTGCTTTGCACGTTGCCTAGACGACGAGGACGCTCTCGGAGTCAAACGCTGGAGCGGCGCCCGCCCGTTATGGCTGCGGTCGGGCGCTGCGCTCCAGCTTTCGAGCGACAGCGTCCTTGGACGTCACGTGATGTCACACATCACGTGACATCCGGGGGGCGCTTGGCCAGCCCCCGCCCTCCTAGCCCCAGGCGGCAGGAGGGCTTAAAGCACCACTGGATATGGGTGCCCACCTGTATTTTTATTTGATGTGAAAATCACTTCACGAGGGGGATTACAGAACGCATCCTCGTTGTTAAGCTTGGGATACCTGTATTCTTCTCTATGTCCTGTTGAAAGTTGGTGTGAAGGTAGGAAGGAGGAGGACAATACTAAGCACTGTAAATAATACCGTATATGTCCATTTTGTTACAATGATATACTGTACTAGAAATACTTAGCCACACTGCATTGTTCCATTCAAAACAAATGAACATCTATATTTGGAATATCTAATCACAACTCTATATGAATATATTAGAAATACAGGATACAAAGAAATAATATTGCCAATTACTTGCTAATTCCAATCAGAGATTTTGCACACTTTCTTTTACCTGACCACACCGAAACTTGATTTTATTATTAAATGATTTATGAAGTTTTCGTTTTCCAGAGTCCCCTCTGCTTCCAAAGATGGTGATGTACACATTAGAGTTAGTTTCTGCACCTGGGTTTGACCCAGTGTATACACCAACTGAGTAGAGTACCACTGAAATAGACAAAAGAAAAAGGCATTGTGCGTGTGTATGTATATTACTTTCCATTCTGTCTCCAGTCTTGTTCACTGCTTAATTCTATACTGACCAGTGGCATTTCCACGGTAGGGGCGGCACCGTAAGTAATGCCGCGTCGAGTACTGTGTGTAGGAACCGAAAGGAGGAGGCGCCGCCCCCTCACTGTCGCTACCATTCAGCACGAAGAACGCGACCGGCAGGAGTCTCCCTGCCAGTTGCGTTCTTCGCGCTGAATGGTAGCGACAGTGAGGGGGCGGCGCCTCCTCCTTTCGGTTCCTACACACGGTACTCGACACGGCATTACTTACGGTGCCGCCCCTACCGTGGAAACGCCACTGATACTGACCTGAACTACCTCCAGGAACCATCTTTATGATGCATCCTCTCTTACTTCCTTTAAATACTGTACCTTCCTAAAACCCACCTTTTCCATGAAGTATTTGACACAACACCTTCGGCTGAAATCCTATAATTCCTGGAAGTTATAATTCCTATTATTCCTGTAAGTAAGCCCCATTGAACACAATGGGATTTACTCTTGAGTAGACATGCATATGTTAGTCCTCTTTCTCCACTGTAACTAAGAGACCAATCCTGTCCAACTTTCCAGCACCGACATAGCTGAAATGCAGATCCTAGGTAAGGGAACAAATGTTCCCTTACCTTGAGGAGGCCTCCATGACTGCCCCACCACTACAGGATGCAGCGCACGCCCCATTGGCACGGCTGCATCGGTGCTGGAATGTTGGATAGGGATAGGCCCGAAACTAAGTACATGTCACTGAAACAATAGCATATTCTCCTGTTTATCCTGTTTCCACTCTCTTCCCTTTTTCTGTTGTTTCCATCTACTATGTAGGTCCCTTACAGGATCCTCTTCTCTCATTCTGTGTAAAATGCCATGTAAGTGGATGGTCCTACATAAATAAATCAGAATAAACTTGAATATATCATGCTTATCATCTGACATAATTTAGAAGCTAACCTCTGGATGAAAAAAAGATTTCAATTTTTTTACTCTCAGTTCTGTATACACTTCCAAGGCTCAATAAATAGCAACTGCCATGGTGAAGTAGATAATAAAATACACAATTCATTAATAAATAAGCACGTGGTATGAAACTTTGTACTGAAAAAAAGTTAGGCAAAAGAATGGCAGGGAAAAGGCAGAAAAATGGCAGAAAAAAGGAACTGAAATGTTACAATAGGTGACCACATTTATTGCACCTGTGACTATCAACTGACATTGGTAGCAAATCTGCTTCATTAAAATCAGAGGGATTTCTATCATTGCCTTTATTAGCACAAGAGCTGAAAATATAGTTTGTGTGTGGTTAAGATTTACTCAGTAGTCAGCTTCTGCTAACACTGATCACAGTGTATTAGATATCCCTTTGATATGAACACTAAAGCCTTTCTGAGCCTGTGCATACGTAAGGATAGGAATGCTGGAGGCTGCACAGCTTGTAGAATGAAAGAGTGAAACTGCTTACTAACTACAAGGATTGGCTACTTTTATAGTTGGGATTTCTAGAAAGGTATCACGTATACACTCTTTATCTTGATCTTTCTGTTTCCACTTGAGGTTACACAAAGATCACCTGCAGGTCTGAGAAAAGGTTTGGTTTTTGTAACCATACCAGTACATGGCACATGATGTCCCTGAGCATGAGTTGCCATGTTATGATGACATTTCATGTACCATGGTAAAAAAGTGGCCATATGTATGGTCCTTTTCAGGCTCAATGCCAATTGTCATTTATCATATGTCAATATCACACAACCAGATATTACAAAGAGACTAGCGCTACAATCCTGTATGCACTTACCTGGGAATAAGGCCGCATTCCTACATGCTTACCTGGGACTCACAGCCCCAGTGGCATTGCTATGCGGGCCCCCGTGATGTCACCACCAGAAGTGATGTCACCGCCACGCAAATGGCTTCCCAGGCAGGAGGGCACAACTTCACTCTGCCACCCGCCCGCTTTTTGTGCCACTGCTACCAATCCCCCACCATTTTGACAAAAAAATGCGTGTCACCTGGGGGCAGTGGGCCTCCTGCCCCCCCAGTGATGCCTCTGCACAGCCCAATCCTATCCCCGCCACACTATAGCATGCAGATACACCAATGGAGCGCATGCTGCATGCTAAGGCGGGGAGGGATAAGAAGGCCAACCAGAGGTAAGTAAAATTTATCTCTGGGTAGGCCTTCTGGCCACCTATGGGTCTCCTCAGATTGCTCCAGTGCCTCTGAGCAATTCAAGAATATTACACAAAGGCTTTCTTGGGATAGAGAAAGGGACAACCAGGCTGAAGGAGACAACTGAGATTCCACCCTAAAGGCTGTTAGAGAGGCTCCACAGCACCAGCATTTCTTCAATCTCGCTCTAGGTAGAAGCTATTGTTAAGGGGATTTCTTCCCATTTTTAAAGGCATGGGATAGAGGTTTCCATCTCTGACCCACTTGCCTTGCAGAGGATACAGTAGAGCTATTGCGATGCTGCAGCACCTCAGGAGAGTAGAATGTAGAATCTGAAAGGTCAGAGGATGGGGAAATCTAAGCTCAGAAAACAGCTGACTTCTGCATAACGATTTAAATTAACCAGCCAAGTCTTGAGCTACAGATCTCTCATTGCAAATATTTCTGGTGCAGTTTGATAACATTTGTGACAATATGGTCTACTATCTACAGAACATGTCTGAGGGTCACTACTGCAGATGCTTTTCAACTCTACCTGTCTATGAGCAATGTTATTTAAGGATTTGGATACAGAGTCGAAACAGAGTCAAAGACAGTCATTGAACTACCAGGAGAACAGATGGAATGACAAAGAAAGGAAATATGAATATGAAATAGAAAGACAAGACACAAAGGTCAGGCAGACAAGAAGCAAGACAGGGTGGAAAAAATGCCAGAGTAGTACTAAGCCTTGAAGAATAAAGACTGCAAAGTTGACAGATTTGGAAAAAGGTAGCATTCTGGGCCAAAGTATCAGGAGAAGGAATATTTCAGTGTCAGCATTTTGCACTTACAAGTGTCATGAAAGAAGACAAGCAAGGAGAGTGAAGCTGTCAGTATGAAACGTAGGGAAATATGAAGGAGGGATTTCAAACATTATGTTAAAGAAGAATCACCAGTATCTGGAGATAGCTACATAGAATGATTACACAGCAAAGATAGAGAACTTAATGTCATCCAAGTTTGTTTCATCGACATTCCAGAGCATAAAGAAATAGACAAGTGCCCTCTTCAGACATTTCACCCCAATCGTACAAGAATGCGTGGAGAACATGCCTGAATAAGGCTAAGATCTTATTAATGCAAGTAATAAGGTTCAGTGGCAACTTGGAGCCTCAGTAAAATAAACCCCGATAACGCCTAAATATAGTTTATAAAATAAACCTTCTTCTACTTAATTGTTTTGAACAAAAGCTTTTTAAAATGAAGCAAAATCTATTATTGGCCAGAATATGGAGATTGTTCTGAAATTAATATTGGATTGTAATTAGGTATCACAAAATATACCATTTGTTTTCTTTGATATATAATGGCTGCACATTTAGATCTTTCCAGCAATTATCCCCTTAAATAGGAAATGCAGAAGGCAAAAGTTGCAATCACAGATATGGAGAAAAAACAAAAGCAAAAGTTCTCAGTTGCACTGACTGTCTATTGATATTCAATTTAAATGAGCCAAGAATCAATAGGTAATTTGAAGTAATAAATTAAAACATTTAGCATGTGTCTAACGTCTATATTTTGTTTCCATTTTCATTTATTTGTCAGATATGTTACAATAAGCATAATGTGCCAGAGAAGGAAAAGATAGAGATGCCATTATAACATCATTGTTAATAAAGCCAAGCAAATGTTCTGTTTTGAAAAACCATATATCCAATGAGAGGTACTCTCATTGCACTGAACATTCATTTGCTCTGAAGCATTATCACTGGATCAGATCTAAAAGTACTTTTCTACATGCAAAAGATGTCTACTCAGAAAGGTTATTTTACCCCTGCCAATGCATTGCACAGGAAAAGTGAAGCTTGTATAGTCCCTTGCCTAAATAGAAACAAGAGAATTGCTACAGATATGTAGTATAGCATTGTGGGAACTCATGTGCAAATAGTTATGTGACGTTTGCAGAAGAGTACTGGTGGCTATTTTCCTTCTGCTCGCAGTTCATCAGACCCAAACCATTGTCTTTCATGGAACTAGTGATGATTAAACAGGCTGAAGATTACAGTTGTTGTCTATGTGATTTTCCATAAGGTTTATCTTGTGCAAACATAAGTCATGAATAGATGGACATTTGGGACATAACTTGCCCAGTTCAGACCAAGTAAAATACTCCACACCAAACAAGCCCATGGATGCAGAGATGGAGGAAGCAATACCTGAACTGATCCAACCATGATGATAGTTGTGTTGGAAGAGTGAAAGCATGTAAGGAGAGCTGGTATGGTACCTATCTTGTTACTTGGTTAAAAGCTTGTCATTTGCTCTCTCCTACTTGGACAAGACTTCTGTTTAGCTTCTTTTTCCTGACTTGTTGCTTCTCCCTGTGTGTAACAATGGCTGCCATTCCCTCTTTGTTCAAGTCAAGCTCTTAGCAAAAGTCAGTGTACTGCACATGGGGCTCCTTTAATAATCCCTCAGCTGTGCTAATAAGTTGTTGCTTCCCAATGAAAACAAATGTGACATTGTTGGGTAAAAAGAACAGATCCCTACACTCACAAATGATCACAGGAAACAGACAGCCATCTATTCAGTAATCCTGGGTCAGGCATTATTTTCTCCACATCACCATGTCCACAAGGACACTTAGCACAGAGAATATTACAGAATTGTAAATAATTCTGAGCCAGGATGGTGTCGTGGTTTGGGAGTTGGACTTTGACCTGGAAGATCCAGGTTCAAATCCCCGCTCAGCCACAAAGCTTCCTGGGTGACCCTGGGCCAGTCACTATCTCTCAGCCTCACCTACCTCACAGGGTTGTAGTGAGGACAAAAGGGGGGAGGAACCATGTACACCACCTTGAGCTCCTTGGAGGAAGGGTGGTATAAAAATGTGAATAACAACAACAACAACAACAACAACTGGGTAGCACAATCTTATCCACCCCTGGCATAGGCTCTTCAGCATGGCCCATGCTGGATCCTATCCAGGGAGGTCTACTCGGAGTAAGCGGGCATTTGCAACATTTGCCTGCTTACCCGGGTAAACCCCCAGTCACTGCAATGGAACTACTTGGTGTCCGCCAGCTCTTTTGCTAGCTGAGAATCAAGCAGCTCCTTATAGGGGTCCATAGCCTGGGAAGGATAGGATACGGCATCTGATATGGACACCAGTCCCACTCCCTTCCCAGGCCTGATCATCCTACCCCTACCCCACCCCATTACGCCCCCTCCCCTCCCCACCTTACCTGCTCCAGCATGCACGGGGCCTGGATTCAGCACTGGCAGGATGGCGCAGGTCTTAACGTTTTCCTTACTTACCCCTTTATAATACCATACAAGATGCCTAACATGGTTCAGTATAAGTCCCTTACAGATGGAGCTTAACACAATTATATACCCCAGACATACATGGCAGAAGTCCTTTTTTAGAACTCCTGATGGGTATTTCTCTCCATGTGTCTCCATCATCTTGGTCTTCAGCTAGCCAGCAGTTGAGAGGAAAATGTTTTTCTTGCTCTGATGGTGAGTTTACTCTTTGAAGTCTAATCTCATTTATATGCCAACTAGGATCAGATCCACTGTTGTCATGGCCAATCCGGATTTTATACAGCTCTCCAATGTCTTTTAGATCAATCTGCCACGGATTTAAAAAAATGGAAAAGATCTTATTAAAGTTCACAGCTCCATCAAATAACACTAAACTGCTAGCATTGCCAAAGAGATATACCAATGCTTTCTGCCAAAGCGATTCACCTTTATCTATCGCAGATTCACTTTTTAAACAGAAGTTGAAGGACTCTTGTCTTCCCCAATCAGACCCTGGTTTACCTAGAGCTCAGCCAAGCTGTATATCTCACTCAGACCTAATCTAAAACAAAAAAATCATTCATTTTCAATGACTGTGTGCATTGAGAAATCCTGCGGTGATATCCTTACTAGAACTGAGCCAAAATGGGCCCCACTCATGTAACTTCCCCACCCTGTTTACAGGAGAAGCTCAAACAGGGACAACGTGTTTGCTGCACTTTTTGACAGCCACATTCATGTTCCCTCCTTCTTCTGAACCCCATTTTTCTTCAAAGTTCCTATCCAGAAGATGCCGGAGTGAGGTCAGGAAGCACTGTTACAAGAACTGTGTAGATACACTTTCATGATTGTTTTTGTTACCATAAAACTGCAGCCGTAGGGGACTCAACCTGGATTGGAACTGCAAGTAGGGCTGGAAGGGCTTTAACTGGATAGTTCTGATCCAGATCAGGTCCCCTGCAGGCTCCTATTTGCCCCAGGAAGAAAGTCCTATTCTTCTCTCTTTCCCAAGTAAACATTGTTTTAAAAGTTATCTTATTTGCCCCATGTAGCATGGATGCCAGATTGCAGGAGGTCCTGGGGCAGAGCCCTGCACTGCCCCCTTCCCCACAGTTTACCAGCAGCAGGTGATGAGCTGCAGCAGCAGTGGGTGGTGGCTCCTCCTAGCACCTTTCCCATAGGCAAATAGGGAAATCTGTGGTGTGGATCAAGAGAGAGATCTTGGGGTGCTGGTGGACAGGTCGATGAAAGTGTCGACCCAGTGTGCGGCGGCTGTGAAGAAGGCCAATTCCATGCTCGGGATCATTAAAAAAAGGATTGAGAATAAAACGGCAAATATCATTCTGCCTTTGTACAAATCGATGGTAAGGCCACATCTGGAGTATTGTGTCCAGTTCTGGTCACCACACCTCAAAAAGGATATAGTTGAATTGGAAAAGGTGCAGAAAAGAGCGACCAGAATGATTCGTGGGCTGGAGCACCTCCCTTATGAGGAAAGGCTACAGCGTCTGGGGCTTTTCAGCCTAGAAAAAAGGTGCCTGAGGGGGGACATGATTGAGACGTATAAAATTATGCATGGGATGGAGAGAGTGGATAGAGGGAAATTCTTCTCCCTCTCGCACAACACCAGAACCAGGGGACATGCACTAAAATTGAGTGGAGGGAGAGTTAGAACAGACAAAAGAAAATATTTCTTTACCCAGCGTGTAATTCATCTGTGGAACTCTGTGCCACAGGATGTGGTGATGGCATCCTGTGGTGATGGTGATGGTGATGGCATCCTGTGGTGATGCCTTGCTTCATCTGTGCCACAGGATGTGGTGATGGCATCTGGCCTAGATGCCTTTAAAAGGGGTTTGGACAGATTCATGGAGGAAAAGACCATCACAGGTTACAAGCCATAAGCAACCTCCTGGTTTTAGAAGTGGGTTTTCTCTGTGCCTGGTGCAAGGGAGTGGCGACTGGACACAGGTATCTTGTTGTCTTGTGTGCTCCCTGAGGCATCTGGTGGGGCCACTGTGTGACACAGGAAGCTGGACTAGATGGGCTTTTGGCCTTATCCAGCAGGGCTCTTCTTATGTTCTTATGTCTGAACAGTACGAGGGGTTCACCTGGATGGGTAGGCATTCTGATGGCTGACCCTGGGTCCATCAACTGGACAAATTTCAAAACGAAGATCAACCAGGACAGCCTTAACATTTCCCAATTACAAAACGGAAAAAATGCCCCAACCCTTTTATCCTTGTACTACTGAATTATTGAATAAGTAATTGATTGCTGAATCAATGGATAAGTAACATATACACTGTTATTTATGACTCATTTTAATCGAAATCCATATGAACAAGCAGTGGTGCTTGGCTTTAACTCTTTCCTCAAATGTTGTCAACTTAAAGCAGCAGCACTTGTGAACTGAAAAACACAGACATTGTGCCATGCAGGAGATAGCAAAACAGGCATAAGAGCCACTTCTGTCTCAGGCTGTGGAAGGAGTTCGCTAAGCAGTGTTGAAGGCAATAATCTAAACATAAAAGCAGGGTTGACATGTTCTGCCATATCCAGCGAGGACTACGGCAATGATTGGTAGAAAAATAAATCACAATGAGCATAAGCAAAAAATACATACGTAAATAAATATTGAAAATCTAATATCCTTGCTACAGTAAGGACTAGGTTCTACTTCTAAAGTATGCTTGGACAGCCAGAAAGAAGATATTCATCCTACTAAAATGATGAAAGATGAATTTTGTCTTCTGAAGGCATAGCTTGGGTGGTAGCAGACTCATGCCCCAATCCTATCCCCCTTCCCCCGCCAGCATAGCTAGTGTTGCACCAGTGGAGGCTGCTTTATGGCTGTCATAAAGCAGCCTCTGCCAACGAGTGCAGTGGGCCCACCGGCGAAGAGGCCACAGTGTCCGCCTATGTGCTCGCAGACCCATGGACACCCACCGGAGCAGGTAAGCCCAGAGCAGGGGGTTGGAGGAAGGCGGGGAGAGAGTTGAGCTGGGCGGAGGGAGGGCAGAACAGGGGAAGGGGTGGGTGTAACGGGGTGGTGACAGGGGTATGGAGGATGCCGGATCAGGCCCAGGAGGGGACGGGTTCAATGGCAGCAGTGTCCCTTCCCAGGTCTGATCCACCTTCACAGAACAACACAGTCCGCATTGGGCCATATCAGCTGCTGGGGCTTACCCTGGGGCAAGGGGACAAATGTCCCCTTACCCTGAGGAGACATCCAGCAGCCAAAATTCCTCCATGGGATGCAGTGGAAACTGCACCGGCACCACCTCATCACTGTGCGGAGATTTCGGTAGGATTGGGCTGCTCTACTTGGGCCCAAACATTGTAAAAAAGAAGCAATGGAAACATTGCACAAACAATAGAGAGCAACCTGGAGCTCATCTCCTCCCACCACTGCCTCAGGGCAGTCTTTGAAACATCAACGCTCTACAGAGTGAACCACAGCATTTTATACTGTGCCACAAGCATAACAGAAGAACAAACAAGTTTTGACATTCTTGATGTGGCCTCAGGCAAGAAACAATCTATTAAACAGTCAAACGGACATAAATGTCTACAATTTATTACAGTATTCAAGATCCCTTTATTAAAGGGATGTCAGTCCATTTCTTGCAGAGTCTCACTAATAGTACTAAAGTACTAGCACTGCTTGTCAGCGGCACCAATTACATGATTGAGCCTTACAAAGTTACGCATGTTGTAGACAGAATAGATAGAGAGAAGCTCTTCTCCATCTCTCACAATGCTAGAACAAACGGTCATTCAATGAAACTGATAGGCAGGAGATTCAGGATGGATAAAAGGAGATACTTCAGCAGATAATTAAATCTCTGGAACTCATTGTCACAAGATGTGGTGATGGCCACCAGTATGGATGACTTTAAATGGCAGTTGGACAAATTCATGGAGGATAAGTATGTCAATGGTTAGTGCTCCCTCCAGGTTCAGTGGCAGTATTGTATGCCTCTGAATTACCAATTGCAGGGGAACAATGGTGGGAGAGAAGTATCCCTTTCTCTCCTGCTTGTGGGCTTCCAAGAAACAGCTGGTGGGCCACTGGGGAAAGCGGAATGCTGGACTAGAGGGACCTTTGGACTGATTCAGCAGGGCTTTCTTTATGTTCTTATGTCTGCTTGCCTGCTATCTCGCCTTCTAGTCCTTGTGCTTAAGGGCAAATACAGTAATTATGGCCACAGATGAGGTCCAATGACAGGCAATATGAGGTATGCGACAGGCAAACCACTCTTGGCCTTTGCCATGTTACGTGAGGAGACAAAAACAAAGTTTCCGATGGGTGCAGAAGACCGTATAATAAGACAAAATTGAATGCAGTCCCAAAGCATTTAAAGCTCAGTACCTATTCTGCAAGGGAATGAAACAATGATGATTTAGAGGTGGTACTTCCAAAGGAGCCCCATGCATGAAATGATTTCTTGGTTTGGAATGCATTGGGACTACAATTAATTTTTGTTCTCATTAATGGTCTCCTGCACCCATCAGAAACTTTGTTTTTGTTTTCTGACTTGCGGTGCTGCTCCCTTGACATTTGTCTACCACAAGAATGATAGCTATATAGCTGAAATTAATAGCGTACACTACACTTATGTAAAAATGGGATTATTCTTTTTGCAGGATTCTTGCTTATAACAAAATATGTTAAACCGTTTTGCCACAGACAGCATGTAACCTTTTAAATTGGACAACATGTGCATTTTGCATAATAGCATTGCCATTCGATTTGTACATTTTGTGTAATGTTTGTGTTTACATAGAATGTTGTTACACCCAGTAGAAACAGTAGCATTTGAAAATGGTTGAATGACTGAAACAAAGTTGATGATGGGAAGAGTTATGGGCAGGGGGAGCCTTTAGATTGTGGTAAGGATAGCACTGAATCAACCTCCTATAAAATATAAGCCATGAAAGTGTATCCTGAACCTGGGGCATGCAGAGGGAAGTTCCCACTCCCCTCTCATAGAAGCCTTTTTCAGCACCCTAAAAATTACTCTTGGCAGTTGGGGAACCCCATGGAGTAATATGGAATGTTGAATGGGAAGCTGCCAAAGGAGGTGAGAATCAACAAGAATCGGCATGCACTGCTGCTGCCAAACCCACCCACCTCCTGGGTCCGATCCACTCACCCCGCCCCATCTCCTTTCCATTCCACCTCCCTCCTGTCCCATTCCACCCATCCCTGATCTCCTCCACCCTGATCCACCCCCTGCACTGGGAATACTTGCTCCAGTGGGCCTTCCAATGTCCACTGGCATGGCAGGAAGGCTCTGTCCTTCCTGCCGGCATCCAGCAACTTGCGCCCAGTGCTTTATGGCTGCTTTTCAGCAGTGGTGCTGGCAGAATGTGCGTTCCACCAGTGCAGCAGCCTGATAGGATTAGGGTGTCAATCATGCCCCCCCCCTCTCAGGCGCATTCTTTCTAGACTGAAAATGCTGGAGGCTCAGGAACAATTCCAGACCAAGCAATTGTTGAACTCAGTTGGATTGAATGGGGGGAAAAGGAAAGTTTCTTCAATCATAAAAACTAGCCAATAGTGGGGGACACATTTTCCGTCTGTAGAATATGTGTGTCCCCATTAATTAATCAATCACATCTGCTTCTCGTTTCTCCACTATATGCTCCTCCATGCTAGTGCTACTTTACCATTTCTTCCATGTGTGGTCCACTGTGTTTCTCTCTGTCTGTTCCTATTTGCACTGAGACCCCATGTGAAAAACTATGCTCTAGAACTCTAATCAAATATAACCCACAGATTGAAAGTAATAGAAAGTGGCTTCAAACACTCCCAGAGCAGTTACATATTTCTTGAGCTTGTTAAAGGGAGGGGAAAAAATTGTGGGAGAAAGTTCAATTTGTTCTCAAATTAAAAAAAGACTTAATATTTTTTCCAAATGTATAAATAATTGCAACACATTTTTGTGCCAAGAAATCCATGTGTTATCTCTTTTGGAAATTCAGCCAGAGATTTCAGTGGCGTGCAGCAAGCAGAACTCTGAAAGGACATACAAAAGTGTTCTGTGCACTTCATATATTGCTGCAGTTTGAAGTGGAACAAGGTATCTTATTGACAGATCAGCGATCACACCAATACCTCTGCAGTATGGACTTGGGTAAATGCTGTTGTTTGCCAGCTGGAATACTGTCAGATATGTCAACTTGCACTGTTTGATGTAGATGAATGAGCTTTCCCAATCGTAATGAACCAGTAATCATTTCCTTTTGCCGTATTAGAAATGGCATTTTGAATCTATTACGCTGTTGTTGCTTTTGGATGTTTTTGTAAAGGACTAACGCTGTTACCTGCAATTATCTATAATTCTTGAAGAATTACACTCTTGATCATTGTACTGTGCCACAGCTCCTGGTGGCTCTGAACAGTCCCTATGAGCCAAGGCTCATCTGCAGCTTCTGTAGTGTCCAGTGATGACCTCATTGCCACACATTTCTGCAGCACAGCTGGCCAACAACAGCAAGCTGGCTCATCATCAGCTCCAGTTGGGAGCTGGTACCAGCCCTTAAAAGGGGCCACTGGGCAGGAGCAATGGGAGGAGAAAAGGAGACCTGGAGAAGGAAGACAATAGTGAGAGAGGCTGGAGTGGAGCTGGGACTGAAAGAGGCAGTGCAAGACAGAGTGGAACAGATTCGGAAGGTAGTGAAGAGGATAGTGAGCCAGAAGGAGAAAACAGGAGATAAAGTCACAGAAGGGGAAAAGAGGAGACAGGCAACCAGCCACTGGAGTGTAAGTCCTGGAAAGATGGCGCAACAGTCTCTCTGTCATTCTGCAGGCACTGGTTGCCAGGCACTGGTTGCCAGCGCAAACAGCCTGAGGCCGTGCATGGGCGACTGTGGCCCACTGAACCTCCTCCATCCTGTGCTGCTGCTGGTAAGTCAGCAGGGGGTAAAATGGTGGAGGATCATGGGCGGTTGGGGTGGGGCGGGGGACAAGCTAGTGGCAGTTTGGGGGCGGGAGGGGGAGGATCTCAGCAGCAGCAGTGCATGCCAAGATCCTATCTCCGTTACCTGGCCCAGATGCGACCCCCCCCCCTCCAGACTGATGCCAGCGAAACAGCTAGCGTAGGACTGAAGAGACCCATTGGCAGCCAGGTGGTCTATGGGGAGGTAAGTAAAAGGGATTTTTACCTCTCCAGGGATGTCTGGTCACCCCTCCACTACAGTATGCAGTACACACTCTGTTGGTGCTACTGCATCGCGCAGGATGGCAGGGAATGGGATTGGACCCCAAGTTATCTGCAGTGCTCATAAACATTATACAATAGCTATGACTAAAAGAGTGGGTGACTCCCAACTGGAAAGGTAGCTTTCAGCTTGATGTGATACTAATCGCAGAAGTGGACTGGTTTAAAAAAAAGTGGAAAGGGGGCAGGATGTGTACAATTTAACGACCACTAATGGCATTCCTTTTTATGATGCAACCTTTATGGCCTTTTTCTTAAAAAGTATTCATTGCACAAACCTCTGGCAATATTCCAAAAGCCTCTCAATCAAATAGAAAATTCTAGCTTGCCTATCTCTCTGTCGCTGGCCTTAGAGCTGAGCTGAAAGTATTATATGGGGAGTGCAAGTCCTGATCTGGAAAGCTGTTGTAGGGGAGTGTGGGGGAAAAAAAACTTTTAGAGAGAAGACCAATTTTGACTAAGATTTAGCAAGGAAAGATGGGGCTATAGCCTTGTCCCAAATTTAAAACAACAACACTTATGGTCTAATCTTATAGAACACCCACAGCAGTGTATTTCGCAATCAGTTGCCATAAGTCCTCTTACAGCATTGCAAAAGCTGTGGCGCCATCATGAGCTTCGGGGTTGCCAGTACAAATGGCCAGGGGGCCTGCGCATGTGCTAGCAGCTCATGGAAGCTGCACCAGGGACAGTTCATGGGTGGTTCAGGGGAGGAGCAGGGGAGCCATGAGTTGGGCAGGGAGCGACTCTGAGGCACGAGGGGGTGGATTTCGGTGGCACTAGCACACTAAATATCTGGTGTAGGTCCAAGGAGACCCATTAATGGCCTGGCGGCCTACGGAAAGATAAGTAAAAAATATTTTTACTTATCTCCGAGTTAAAAATCTGCATAATGTCGGGTAAACTCCGTCGTTCATAAAACTTTTTTATTAAATAAACAAGATGTTAAAACCAAACTTTACGTTTACTTTCCACTATTCAGTTCTGCAGATTTTAATTATTTATTAATTCTTTAATATTTGGATAGCACTGCCGTTCTGGTATACAGGCTGTAACTTATGGTGGTGGCTGTCTAATAGTTTGGTCCATTACTGGTTTCATGTTGTTATTCTGTCTGGCAGAGGTGTTAGTGTTTTAGGGCTTTATGGTTGGGAGGGGGGCAGGGGGGCAGTTGTTGTTGCATTATGTCACTGGATCTGGTTGTAACGTTTACCTGGTGGTGTGGGAATGGTTGTGCTACAGAGGGGGAAGGAAGTGCTGGATAGCGTGTTGCCTCCCTAGAATTGTTAAGCTTTTGGGGGAATGTTCAATCATTGTTGTAAGTTGTTGCAAGTGGTGTAAGTTGTTGTAAGTTGTTCTGGAATGTTTCAATGAGGGGAAGATATTTTACTCTGGAACGTATTAATTAGTTTGAAGTCAGCTGCTTGCTGATTACCAGTGCAAATTACATCTGGGCTCTGGAGTTTTTAGTATAACTAGGTGTTCCTCAAGTTGGCTGCTTACTTCTGATGATGCCCCAGATGTTTGGGGTGAAACGTAAAGTTTGGTTTTAACATCTTGTTTATTTAATAAAAAAGTTTTATGAACGACGGAGTTTACCCGGCATTATGCAGATTTTTAACTCGGAGATTTGGGCGCATCGTGATAACCTACGAATATATTTATTTTTACTTATCTCTCTCTGGCTGTCTGGTCACCCCTCCCACCACTGTAACATGCAGCACATGTTCTGGTAGCACAGCTGCATAGCGTAAACTGGTGGGGGATAGGATTGGGCTGTTAGGTTAAATATTCAGAACAGACTCATCAACAGAGGTAATAGGCTATAGGGGGTGGGGAAATTGTTTTGGTTTTTACACACAGGCTCTTCTGTACTGGCAGATGGGAGTATAATATCAATACTCCTACGTGTAGTTTATATGAGGAGAACAAACAGTCTTGAGTGTAAAGAATATTTCCCATTTACCCAGGAAAGCAAAGATCTTTCCCATATTTCAAATGTGAGCTCTTCTCCCTGAATGAAATCTACAATTGGCTTTTGTGACAGGACAGCAGTGCAGGGAATAGGGGTGGTGAACCCACCAATACCTCATCTAACATGCCCCTTCCCTGAAAACTGCTAATAAAAATAAAGAGATAAAATGCCAGCAATTTTTCTTCTTCTTTGAAATACTTCCTCGGTCATCTTTAGGGACCTTAGTCTGCAGGTCATAAAACTGACTGTGAATCTTATTCAGGAAGCTCATGTTTGAATTGGGTAAAGACTTCTGCCTTCTTGGCTGGTGAGAAAAATTATTTACACTGAAGACTGTTTATTCAGCTCATATAAACTACAAGTAGGTCCATATATATTACACTTCCATCTGTCAGTTCAGAAGAGTCTGTGTGTCAAAAGAAGAAACCCACAAAAAACATTAAGTACCCAATAGCGTAATATCCATATGGACCAATTTGTTCTGAATCTGAAACCTATCCAAGGTTCCAGAAGTGGTTCTAGACAGTAGGTATCATTTGTAGAACATTTCATTCTTTATCTACAGTTTACCTGCTATTTCAGCTCCCAAACTATCTTAAGCACCGATTGCCAACTGTGTTGATATGTGCCAAGTTGTGTGATGTGTTCTGAAGGGGCAGACAGCCTAAACCTATGCAGCCACTGCTTATGCAAGACATTCTGTCAGTACTTACTAACCTTAAGAACATTACTGTCAGCACAGTACAGTGATGAGAGGCTTCCCTTCCGTCTTCTTATATTTTACTTCACTATTGCAAGCAATAAGTGTACTTACCTATCCATCACTGTCAACGTTGGTTGACATCACAGACGAAAGTTTCCCCCCCCCCTTTTAAAGACATCAACATACAGAGGGATGTAGAATTCCCTGCTTCCATTCCTCCAATTCCAAAACCTGGAAATTCAAATGTGATTGTTGGAACAAATGAACTGTGTGAGGATCACTGGCGTTGCTGCAGGGGGGGGGTTGGAGCTCTAACTTCCACCGCGGCTCCGACCCTCCGTTACACTGGAGCACGGAGCGGCCCCGCTGCTTTCACCGCCTTGAATGGTTCTGAAGGCGAGGGGGCGGGGCCGCTTCGTGCTCCGGTGTAACGGAGGGTCGGAGCCACAGCAGAACTTAGAGCTCCGCCCCCCCCCTGCAGCGATGCCAGTGGCGAGGATTTCATTTCTAATTTGGAGTGTAAAGTCAAGCATGTGTACACTCAAAATTGCCTCAAATCCCTGACATCCGAAAAATGAGTTTTGTATCTTTAAAAATGAGGAGACACAGGTGGAAACAGCAGCTTCATTCTCCAATCTCAGGCTCCCTCCAGGGCATGTATTTAGTAAGTAGAATGGCGGAATCGCCTGCAGTGTTTAAACTGCTGCTTTTTGTTTGCCGACTGCATGAAGTTGAATTTGTGCAAGTCTATTGCATGCAAAATGTGGGCCAACCGTATTGATTAATATGGAATAACCACCACAGCCTAGCTCACAAATCAATAATGCAAGTTCAAATCCCTAGATATTTGGGCAGGGATGAAGCAAACCAAGATGTTCAGCCATGAAGCATCCTACCTTCCCCAACAGAAATTTTCTTCTTCATAGATCTATGGATCTATGTGGACGAAACCTTGTGTACTCATGTGTGTTGGTGGTTTGGATTTTAGTTACGTGTTTTTAACGTGTTTTTACGTGTTTTTAATGTGTTTACTATTTTTTAACCATAAAGACATTTTTATACCCTCATGGCTTTTAATCCCGTTATGCTGACTTCTTTGTATATTGCAGCTGGCCATGATAGTTTTCATTTCTTCTCTCATTGTTATCTGAATTAGCTGTATTGAATATGTATCTTTTGAGGCTGGAAAACAGGAAACGATTGACAGGGATATAAATATTTTAAAATAAATAAGCTTTCTATTTTTCTTTGTATATTTCATTTTCTGGTTCTGTGGTCAGTTATGAAAAATGGGTGTTCTTTTTGTGTGTCAGCCTCTCAGTGGATTGTTCCTCAAATGGCAAACGAAGGCATGATCTTTCACAGGAAGCAACTCATTTCATCAGACAAATGAACTGATTAGTTCAAGCAGCTCATGAAGTTGGGTGCTGCTTTGTAAAATGTCATACATGATGAAAGTAGAAGTCTCTCATGTGCCACAGCACTTTGGACCTATGCCACGATCTAAGTGCTGGAAACTCGGGAGGCACCGGTTTCAGGAGTGGAGCACAGCAGCCAGGGAGTCTGAAGCAAGAACAGACAGGACAACTAAAGCTTTACTGAAGGATTGACAGCTGGTCTGAGAGAAATGTTGAAGCAGCAACCACAAGTTCCCAACTGAGGCTCTAAACACTCTCAGGCTCCACCCGTTCCCAGCCAGGCCTGAACTTGCATCGTGGCTTTGATCTGGCAAAACTCCAAGACTTGTATTGAATATTTACAGTAACTGTCATACAGCCTGTGGCATTGATGGGGGCCCGGGGCCAGGGCGATGACGCATTTCACATCATTGCCCTGCCCCTGTGTCACAACGTGAACCATCATGTGTGCGCCGGTGGAACTACGGAGGCCTGAACCATCATGTGTGCGCCGGTGGAAGTATGGAGACCTGTCAGAATAGGTAAGCCTGTGCAGGGGGTTGGAGAAACCAAGAGAGGGGGTTGAACGGGGTGGGGGTGGGCGAAGCGGGGAAGGGTGGGTGGTGATGGGGTGGGGAGGAGGGTGAATCAGGCCCGGAAGGGGGAGGGATCGGAGGTGATGGAACACACTGAATCCCGAACCCCCCGGGCCTGATCCGTCTTCCCGGATCAATGCAGACTTGCGTCAGTGATCGAGCTGGCACAGGTCCAGGTTGACTCATAGCAGCTGCTGGGGCTTACCTCAAGGAGACCTCCAGTAGCCAAAACTCTCTTGCAGGATGCAGAAGCAGCAGTGCCAGTCAGTGGCGTCGCTTCGGTAGGGGCGGGCCTGTAAGTATCGCTCCGTCGTAGTCTCTTTACCGAGCAAGCAGGAGACAGCCCCGCCCCCTCACTGTCAGAGCCAGTCCCCTGCGGAGAAAGCAGCAAGCAGGGTCTCTTGCCTGCTGCTTTCTCCGCACGGGAAAGGCTCCGACAGTGAGGGGGCGGGGCTGCCTCCTGCTCGCTCGGTAAAGAGACTATGACGGAGCGATACTTACAGCCCTGCCCCTACCGAAGCGACGCCAGTGGTGCCAGTGCTACTGCACTGCCGTGCGGGGAGTTGGATAGGATTGTGTGCCATTACAGAGACAGACAACAAAACCACATGACCACTTCTCCACCTATGAGTGACCTTCTATCTTGGCTCCTTGGGGTGTGACTTTCGAGGAAGTAGGAGGTGAGCCTTAGTGGGTGGCACCTTCACTGCCATAGAAGGATTCCTGCTTGTCATGGTCAAGAACCCCCTCCAGGCTTATGAGTGATTCTTGAAGATGATGCTTTCACAGCTTTCTGTGGACTTAAGGACCAGTGGATGACTTTCATCCTCTGAGATGAATTCATCAGTCAACAGCCCTTTTTGCTAACAGGCTGCAGTCTTACAAGTCTGAAGCCAATGGGTTTAAGAGGCCTAACTGTGTGTGCAGGATTGTAGTCTTTTCCTTGTGACACAATAAGAGCAAAGTGCACACCGAGAGAGAGAGAGAGAGAGAGAGAGAGAGAGAGAGAGAGAGAGAGAGAGGTAAATATGCAGTAATTGCCTTCTAGCATTTTCTAGACCAAATCTTTGACTTGAACAATAATCTTAGTAACGTACTGTTAAGTTGATTACAGCCATAGATATGCAATCTCTCAAAGAGGTTACATGCTACATCAATGAACAATTCAGAAAACAAAATGTGGAGCTGCAGTTCTTACAATGAAATCATCATTATAAGCAACTGTTACTTATTCATGTTATTCACCGTGGAGTAAACCTGTTTTAAATAACTTGTGTACGTAAACTCTTCATTATCTATACAATGCAGTATTGTACCTTGAATGTATCGACACTGTTGCGATTAAACAGCTGGTGTTTCCCAGATCCCAGAATAAGAGGACCAGAAGCCTTGTTTTCTCCATAAGCATAAAGGGACACAGTTGCTGTTGTGCCAGCTGTTTCAAAACCTCCAGTGACTACCGTGATTTTCCAATCTTCTCCTGCAGGTAAAGACAAAATGAAAATGAGTGCCACTGACAGAGCAGTTTTATCTCAGTAACTACTGTGTGCCTGGAGAGTTGTGTGGTACTGGCTTTATTGCAAATAATGCATCACTGAGCCTAGGGAACAGTAGCAATTGTTCACTTAAATGAAGGAGGGGTGCTCAGAGAAGTGATGGATGAATAGGGAAATGTGGAACATGGAGGTACTGTCTACATAAGGGTCAAAGTGTAAGAGCCAAATAAGGCTCGATTACATTCAACTGGGATGAGCTTCCAACTAGAGTGGGACTTGTGCATCTTAAACATCATTTCAGGGTGCAACTCTATGCCTAAAAAAAGTCTCACTTTGTCTAATAGGACTTACTGTAATCTCAATTTTAAAAAAATGCATTGCCTTGGACTGTCAATATCACATTGGACTGTTTCTAGGTTTCCAAAACACATTTGAAAAAGAAACTTAAGGTCCATACAAAGTAGGCCCTGGCATGCTTTTTAGGAAGACTTGATTGTGGTGTATCTTAAGTGCTTCCAAATCTGCACTGGACATCTCATAAGAACACCTTCCTTCCGAAATGTTTCCACTATATTTTCACCTGCATGCTACATTTCCTAAAGCTCTGGATGCAAACTAGGGTTAGTAATAGTATTACAACAGACATACTGGGATCTCTCATCATTTTACACGTGTTTGCTCGACATTCTTGGAAGAATGTGCTTGTTTAATACCAAAACCTAATTCATGGCATAACCCTATGCTTTAAGAGCACTGGCACTGAGTGTTGCAAATGTGCCGTAAAGCATGTTTGCAACTACTCGAGAGGAGACGGCACTGACTCCCCGCGGGCCACCACTGGATCCTGCGCCATGGAGCAGGTAAGTGCCTGCAGGGCCTGGGGGGACATGAGGAGGGTGGGGAGGAAGCATAACGGGACAGGAGGTGGGCAGATCGGGCCTGGGAGGGAGGAGGGATTGGTGGAGAAGCCCTCTGCCACATCCTATCCCCCCCTCCCAGGTCTGAAAGTCCTACACATGGCACCAACGGCTTAGCCAGCAACTTAGCTGGTGCAGATCCAAGAAGCAGGGGCTCAACATGGGGTAAGAGGACAAATGTCCTCTTACCCTGAACAGACCTCCAGTCTGCTCATTCCCAGCACTGGATACAGTGTGGGCCGTGCAGCCCCACTGCTGGATAGGATTGGGCTACCAGGCTCACACATTTTTGAAATACAGCAGGCCTTCACTTAACTCATTCTTCAGGCTTAAAAAAAGACAAGGAAGAAGCAACGATAAACCAGCATTTTTAAAAGTTAAGGTCTAAGGCCGTTTTAAAAAGGTAAATTATGTAGCAAGTCTCAGTGTGCTATGCAAATTTTAACAGTATAATAAAAATGTAATTACTGTAACTAGGTAAGTTGACTACTGACTTGTATTGCTTTCCTATATGTGAAAATCTGAAATCATGTTCACTTCCACCACTCTGACTGGGTTATTTTCTGCCTTTATGTGCAGCAGCCTGCATACAGTAATCTCAAGTCAGTCTGCAGAGAGCTAACACAATTAACAAAATAGCAACCCACAGACTTGTTAGAAATAAATGTCACAGTGTGTACTGCAGTTGTATTAATAAGGGAAAAAAATCCTGGTGCTTGCTAATTGCTGAATGAAGCACTTGAGGTCTGGAATCAGAGGCTGTCTCCCCCCAGTTTTGCTATCCCTTTAATATTATTCCTTTACTGGGAAAGTGGGGATGGGTGCTGGGTCTGATCTCCCAATTACAATGCCCATAAAGATTAGCAACCAGGATCTATTGCAGGGGTTCTCAACCCCTTCCTAGCCGAGTACCACCTCCGGTGCCACTCTTCTTTGTACCACCGGAAGCGACTGGTGATGACATCATCAGCAGTTACTCCCGGGTTTTTGGAGGCCAGAAAACGCAGGTAGGAGGCTCTGAGCAGGTGGGAGGGGAAAAGGCAGGAGCCTCTCGGGAGTGAAAACGCGGCACTGAAAGCGCCACATCGGAGTGGGGTTATGGCAGTCTGGCAGTCCGAGTACAATCTACACACTGGCGCCAGTCAAAAGTTCTTGGTTCTCAGTGGATGTCTTGAATGTAACAGTCCTTTGAAACACAAACTTTTCAAAAGTTTATCTTGATGATTCAAAAATATTGTTCAGTTGAAGACCTGAAACACTTCAGTAACCATAGTTAAGAAACTGGGAGTAGGCCACAGAATCATACATTCCCTCCCCTTGACATGCAAATTCCTTCCTCCCTCAGCCACACTTAAATATGGTTCATCATTAGGTCTGTCTTGATTTTAACCATGATTAATGCTAAGCAGGGTGAGATTGCAACCCACACCAGCCCCCCAGTGTGCAAGCATTTCTTCAAGATTGTGTTTTATTATGATATATGTTACTTCATTTGCATCCACTACATAGACAGAAAAATTTAGCTGAACAAACAAGAAATCAGAGAAAGTATTGGGGAAATGGAGAAATCTAATTAAATTTGGCCTTGAGTTATATGCTCTAAAACCACAAAAGAAAACTTTTACTAGTGAAAATAAAATTAAGATGAATCACTGTTAATTAATAAGAAAATTATTAACACCCTGGTAACAAGAAAAAATGGATCAATGAAGAATGTAGACTATACAAAAGTCTGAAAAATGCATCCTTCATGTGGCTTCCTGATTCCTCTTAAGTTAAAAGTTGGGAATTGCAGCATTATGCATATCATTGTTGTTGTTGTTCAGTCGTTAAGTCGTGTCCGACCCTTCGTGATCCCATGAACCATATCCCGCCAGGCCTTCCTGTCCTCCACTACCTTCCTGAGTTCGCTCATTTTCATGTTCGTTGCATTGGTGATGCTGTCTAACCATCTCATCCTTGGCCTTCCCCTTCTCCTTTTGCCTTCAATCTTTCCCAGCATCAGAGTCTTCTCCAGAGACTCCTCTCTTCGCATTACATTACAATTAATATTTAAAGGAAAGTAAAAATTGTGAGTATTTGAAAAGAAGGTTATTCAAAAACAGTCTTGATTTGACCTGTGCTATATATTTGTAAGCAAATATTTTCTACATAAAGAGGGGCGATGAATTGAGGTATGCTTTACACAATTGCTCCGTGCCTAACATACTTGCAATTTGTCCATCACTTGTTTGGGACTGTTTATTTCTCTAGTCTACTGCCCGGTGCCACTTTTTTCCCCTTCAAATGCCTGGTAATGGAATCCTAGCCAACTGGCGATCACATTATGAACACAACACAGTGATAACACAGTGTCAGGATAAGGACAGGAAACACTATCCTTACTTTGAATTTGTTTCATAACCTCATAAAGTGAGGACAATACTTGCTACTGTCACTCTGAATTGACTTTATGATCAGCCACATAATGAATCAGATTTAGCTGTACAATGATATCAAGAAAATCAATTCAGAATGAGGGCAGGATGCATTGCCCTAATTCTAATAGACCAATCCTATCCAACAGCATGGGCTAGGAGCCTACACTGCATCTTGAGCTTGGCAACAGCAGGCTGGAGGCCTCCTTGGAGTAGGGGACATTTGTCCCCTCACCCTGAACCAGCACAGAACTGGGAAGTCTTGTACTGGGCAAAAAGACCTAGGAGGGAGGATAGGATATGTTTGCAGCTCCCCAAAACATCACTACGAGGAGGAACATTTTTCATGACCTTCAAATCAAAGATGTTTACAAAAGCACTCCCCATTTCAATTCAGCCCTATTCCTGGTTAAAAGACAGAAAGCAGCAGAAAGATTTACCATTTTCTTCTTCCATTTTCGGCTGACGATTTATTTGCATTTCTGCCAAAAATAAAACAGCAGAGCAGTTAATAATAGAGTTGTCAGGTTACAATGAAAAGTTGAAGGAAGGAGTAGGTCTTTGTGTGATATTAACTCTTCTGCTACTGTAGAAAAAGTGTGTTTCACAAACTAGCATTATACTGTGGGAAAGACAAGAAAGCAGCAACCAAGCTATAATTCTTTTTATATTGCAGTGCCGTAGCGTGCACCCCCCACCCCCGGGTGGGGCGCGCAACATGAAGAGGCTGATGCCCCCAGCACCAGCACGTCATGACCCCCTCACTGCCGAATGGCTCCATTTCGGAGCCAAACAGTAGCAAGGGCGGGCAGGAGGGAGTGCTTTCGCACCTCCCTCGCAGTGTTTTTGATGGTGATCGCCACTGAAAACACTGAGGTGCATGGAAGCTGCCCCATCTCGCCTGGAGCCAGGAGAGGCCTGCACCAGCTGCTTCGTGTAAACTACACTATTGTTACATAGTACACTGAATAAATGGAAATCACTACCCCCAGCCCCAAACACAGTGCAGTTTGGAAGATCTGAGATTCAGCAAAGTCTACACTGTTACACCTATACTGCAGCCTGATGAAATCCCAGTGCTCGTGTGCCAGTGGCTGCCTCCTGTCTTTGCCATGGCACAGCTGTGCCATGCAAGGTCACATACTGTGTTCTGATCTACAGGAACGAGGAGTAGGTGGGGATGGAATAATGGTTCTCTTGACCTCTTGGAGTCACGGGAAGCGCAACGGCTGGTGCAAAGGCACTTCTGCAGCCACAGCAAGTAAGAAGGCCAAGGTCGAGGGGCCATTGCATTGCACTGTGTTTTACCAGCAGTAACACAAATTACCTGCCCTACAGCTGCAGCTAAGGGAGTAATTACAGAAGCTTCCCTACTTAAGAACTTTCAGATTCAAACATGCCTGGCCAACTGTCCACAGATGGCATCAGCACCCATTTCCCAGCATTCCTGAACATTCCCCATCTTCTTCCAACAAGTCCCAGCAAGCCCTGTTACCCTGCTTTTCAAGGTAAGATCACACAATATACAGTACTGTACTGCACTTGTACTGTAAATACATTTTTTAAAATATTTTGCAACATTTGCACTACTGCCAATAGTGATGTTAGAATTAAGAACAAAATAACTTAGAAACAGACTTCTGGAATCTAACCTGCTCTTATGTAAGGGAACTTTTGTACACATTACCAGGGAATCAAGAATCACTAGGCAGGAAGGTGCTGTTCTCTCTCTCTCTCTCTCTCTCTCTCTCTCTCTCTCTCTCTCTCTCTCTCTCTCTCTCTCTCTTTCACACACACACACACACACACACACACACGGTCTTGCCTTGTATCTTCTTGTCTTGTGTGCAGCCAGAAGCATTTGGTGGGCCACTGTGAGAGATACAAGAAGCTGGACTAGATGGGCCCTTGGCCTGATCCAGCAGGGCTCTTCTTCTGTTCTTATTATCTTCACATTGCTGTCTCTGTCTGGGTGTGTCTCATGTTATCTCCACAAATGTGGGTTTGCTAAATTGATGTGTAGTTCCTCAAAAACTAATGCATGTTACCGGGGCGTTCCTAGGGTTTGCGACACCCGGTGCGGGAGGTCAGTGCGTCACCCCCATGCAGGGGCGTAGCTACACCCCCAGTGGGGGGCGTTGATGTGACACCCCCACATGACTCACAAGCCCCGCCCCCTGGGGACATGATGTCACTTTCGTGCTGCCGCCACCGAAATTCAGCGACAAATCCACAGCGCAAAAGCACCCCTCAGGGGTTTTTAGGCCTAAAAGGCCACCGGGGGTGCATGTTTTAGCAGCGCTGGGGTGACAGCGGCGACAGAAATGGCACTTACCCAGCCTTCGTGCACCCCCACAAGCCTGGATGCTGCCTTCTTGTTGCCCAGCTAGGCGCTAGAGAGGCTGTGCCTGCGCAACCTTGCAGAGCCTTTCTAGCTCCTAGTCTCGCTGTGTGGAGGAGTACATAAAGCCTAATGTACGGTATGTTTGGAGCCTAACCAGAGGCATCACTAGGATTTGCATCACAAAGTGTGAGAGCTCAGCGCGTCACCCTCATGATGAACCCCAGAGGTGAATAGGAAGAAACAAAGTTAGGCTGAACTGGGTTCTGCAGAAGATGCCCATCAGACAGAACTATGTATTTCTAAAGATTACTCCTGATCAGTGGTGTCACTAGCGTTGGTGTCACCCGGTCCGGTAACTCATGATGTCACCCCCATTAACTTTATTTATTTTAATACCGTATTGGTCTGAGTATAAGACTCACTTTTTTCTCCTAATTTAAATTTTTAAACTAGGGGTGCGTCTTATAATCAGGCTGTTGCAATTTAATGCCAGTGATTTAATTAAATTTTTTTAATAGCACCAAACTTTAAGGGTGCGTCTTATAATCAGGTGCGTCTTATACTCGGGACAATACGGTATATAGCAGTACAGGTCACCCCAAAAATCAGTAACCAACATGGCTCTCAGAACAAATCAGTCTCATTGGTCTGTTTTAAGTTAAGGAAATCCACGTTTTGCTACATAAGGCAGTTGTGTTTTTTGTTTCCGGTTATGTGGCAATAACATTTGATATAGTACATATAATTCAAAATGGTTTGTTTCATTGCATTCTGCATGAAACTATGCATTGAATGATATATAACATGATGATATTCTTCAAAAAGACAACATTTTCACAATTTTGGCCACTAGTGGTGTCACACACACACACACACACACACACACACACACACACACACACACACAGAGAGAGAGAGAGAGAGAGAGAGAGAGAGAGAGAGAGAGAGAGAGAGAGAGTCTGGTGCAGTCCGCACCCCCTGCACCAGCGTAGGGGTGTTTGCATGTTACCCAAGTAACTTCAGGGATTTTTTCTGTGCAAATAGTACGCATCCTTTATTTCATCTCCATATTCTAATCACAGCCTGTATTTACCTTGAAGGAAGAGCTCTATTTCTGAATGAATTTTGCCTTGAGACATAAATGGCAGCCACCTGGGAATAAGAAAAAAGGAAATAAATGTAGCTCCTTCCACATATAACATTATTCACTGTAACTGGGATAATTCCTCAAAGTGAACATGTCACACATTTGTACTGCTGTATTCTCTACTTTTTCTGTGGCTCAAATTATTGCTAATTTTTATAATTTCATTTATAACGGCTTTGTTAAATTTTAATTGAAAAGCCAACCTAAATAGAATGAAAATTAGCATAGCCATATAAGTCACAACCTACAATAAAGAAGATACAGTCTCAGAAAGTCCACGTATACAGGGGCGTCGCGACGACGCGCGACACCCCAGAGCGGGGGCGCGCGTCACCCTTAAGGGGGAGGCTCTGCCCCCACGCGTGACGTCACGCGCAGGAGCGGAGCGCCCTCCCCGCTCCGTTTTTGGCTCATTTTGGAGCCAAACGGACCCAGGGGAGGGCGGGCGGGCCCACCTTCACCACAAAAATGTAAGTGAGGGGCGCCGCGCGTCACCCCTATACGCGCGACGCCCCCCGGCGGCCCGCCCCCCCTGCTTCCCCCCGTCGACGCTAGTGCACGTATAGGTGGATTGACGGTTTAGCGAGATATTCTGACTTTTAGGCCTGAAACTCTCTGTACGTATTTACCCTAATCCAGAGACATTTCATGCTGGCCCACATGGCAAGGAAGGGCCAACATGAAGCAAAACATCTACCTCTTGTGCAGAAGAACAGTAAGGTCACGAAGCATGAGAACAACTGCAAGGGAGGACTTGAAGAAGCCCAAAGATATGTGTCCTTTAAGCCAGGTTTAATCCCCTGCCCCAAGTGGCTTACAATTTAAGATACTGACACAAAGACAACAATACAAAGGAGGGAAAGGGGAAAGGGGATAAAGGCAAGGATAGAACAGGAAAGCATATGTAATTGTTTCAACTGAATTTGCGCTGGCTTGCCCCTCAGTGGGCCGACGCGTCTTACCCGGCTCTGCCCACGCTCGCCGGGACGAGGCTTGGGGTTCTCGGCAGCTGATTGGCTGCCGGGTGGGGCCAGGGCGGGACTGAGAGGGAAAGCCGGCACAATGGCTTTCCCCTCAGTCGTGCCTGGGGAGCCGAAGCCCCCACCCTCCCTCCCTGTTGCAGTTTGGGACTAGCTGGCCGTCCTTCAGGAGGCCGGGTAAGAATTTTTGCTCTCAGTCTGATTGGCTATTGGCTGGGGGGGGGGGGTCCGCCTACCCCAAACTGTACTGAGAGTGGGAGGTGTTTAAATTAAAATTACCCGGTCACTTATGGCAGATAGCGTGTGGGTAGGGTAGCAAGGGAGGGACCTTGGTATACATCCTGAGGTGTGCAAGGCCAGAGGGTGAGCCAGAACTGCTCAGACGATGCCTACTGGGATCGGTGAGGCTGACTGGCAAACCCTAGGACTGGAGTAGCAAAGACCACCTTCAGGAGTTCCTGGGGAGGTCTGCGCTACCCAGCTGCCTCAACCCTTCGGGGTTGGCAGTGATAGACCAGCACGGTCGTGGACCGAGCTGGGCTTGAGCCAGAATGTCATGCCCGATTAGATTGCGGGGGAGGCAGACGGCTAGGGGCCGTTTTCCCCATCCTAGAAGCCCACACACTGGGGGAGAACCTAGTTAGAGCTCTGCTGCAGATGTTATCGTTATTGTATTAAATAGTTTAATAAAGTGGCCCTTAACCCAAGCCTCAGTGTGGCGTGCTTTATCGGGGGGGATGCACGGGTTAATTGGGTTAATTCAGTTAAACTTACTAGTTATACCTATGTGGGGTTTTATGACCATGGTTCTAGTGGGAGAAAGAAAACCCCTTAGTTGCTGATTGTACTGATTTGGCTACCTTCCTTAGAACATACCAAGGTTTCTAATATGGTCTGTCCCAGGACCAGTACAACAAACAAACACAGTGTGTGTGTGTGTGTGTGTGTGTGTGTGTGTGTGTGTGTGTGTGTGAGAGAGAGAGAGAGAGAGAGAGAGAGAGAGAGAGAGAGAGAGAGAGAGAGAGAGAGAGAGAGAGAGAGAGAGTAAAGGTGGCATGGTCCATCTTGAAGGGTTTTTTTTCTATTTCTGTGATCAATAAGCATCAATACACACCTGGTGGTGGATTTGGTGGGGGAGTTAAGGAGGCTTACATTGTATTTCTTAAGTATGCTCAATTATTTGATAAGCTACCCTTGATCATACTTACGGTTGCATTTTTATGTAAAATAAGGAAAACACTGTTTAAAAGAATCATTCGCTAATAAAATGGAGATGGATATATTTATAAAAGATAACTGAATGAGGAAATTAATATGGTACCTCATTAGTAACATATGAGACAGGAAATAATTACATTTTCCCCTAATGATGTTAGGGATTTTTTTAAAAATCTCTCTGAAGTATCTGACTGTAACAGTGGAATAGTGGCTAATGCCATTATATGTATGATTAAATATAGTGCAACACTGGTATCTGTGGGAGATAGGTTCCTACCCCCCGCGGATACTTGAAACTGCGGATAAGGGGGAACTTTATCTCTGCACCCCTGCATGTCCATTACCTTCCTTTATCTTCATAAGTGTTTTTCTTTAACAGAACGTGTCTTTCTTTAACAGAACACTATATAAGCATGCAAGCTTATAGCAACAAGCAAGCAAGCAAGCAGCCTGCACGATATGCAGTGTAAGTTTACAGGAAGCAGGTCGCTTCCTGCTTCCTGTAAATGTTCTGTTCTGTGTCCCATCAATTATCCAGGCATTTCTATTCTCTGTTATTGTTATATCGAGAGTATTATGCTCGAGGTGTCGATCCATTTGAATTCTAATGTCCCACAGGATCTTGACTTGCTCATTCTTTAACACCTTCTTAACCTGATTTTCCAAAACAAATAATAATAATAATAACTATTATTATTATTATTATAACTATTATTATTATTATTATAACTATTATTATTATTATTGGTTTAATATAGATGTTACTATAACCTGAAGGAAAAATTGTGATTGAAAAGTTACTTTTAGAAGAGGGCTTTTAATTTAAATACAACCTCTCACAGCTGAAAATATATTCTGAGTTTTTCTCAGGTTCTCTGATGATGACTTTCTCACAGTACCAATACTGTGACTTGTTATTGGCCTCGCAGCACAACAGCACCTTCTGTAGATTTCCAAGAGAGACAGCTTGTATTTCAAACATATCCACCTACAAGAGAACAGATATATTTCATCCACATTAATGTAGCAAGTAATAACCAAGGGTCACCAACAGCTCAACATTGAAATACTGTGATGGAAATAGGGTTGAGATAGCTTGATTAACCACTTCCTACTACAAAATGAAATAATTCCTACTTACTTTAAAGGAAAATGTAACTTTGCTAGTAATGGTAAGTATTCCTTTATATCCCGTTTAACAAAAAAGGTGGGTTTTTTTTGGGGGGGGGATGCAACATATTACAGCTTAAGTTATTATTATTAACCCATTCAGAGATTCATGCCACCAGAAAAGGAGACCCATTGACAGCCAGGCGGCCTATGGAGAGGTAAGTAAAAAATATTTTTATTTACCTTTTCCCTGACCAGCTGCACAATGTAAACTGGTTAGGGATAGGATTGGGCCCATAAATCACGTTAAAGTGCTTCAGCTTCACTTGATGGCAGTGGCGTAACTAAGGGGGAGCCTGGGGGCCCAGCCTTGGGGGGGGGGGTGCCACGGCAAAATAATTTATTATTTATTATTTATTGAATTTATATCCCACCTTTCTCCCCCATAGGGGGACCCATTTTTATTAGGGTGTGTACAGTACTGTAAGGATCTGAGGGGATGAAATGTTACATTTCTGTGAATGTTTTGGGATTATTATTATTAATTAAATTATTATTAATTATTATCATAGTTAATCTACGTAATGAGTTTGTTGGGACTTAAGAGGGGTGCAAAGCTCCTCCTCTGCTTGATGGGCTGTAAATATTTCAATGAAACTTGGTATTCCTGTTGCTTCTTGTACACAGATCCCCTACCCCCAAGATGGTGAAACTAACAGCGGAGCTCATAGAGTTGGCGGTGCAGTACACGAACGCCATGCGGGATCGAGAGCTTGAGTGACAGAGTGAGCTCCCGTCTCCTGTCCCAGCTCCTGCCAACCTATCAGTTCAAAAGCAAGAAACTGCACATAGATTAATAGGTACTGCTGCGGAGGGAAGGTAACATTAGTCATGCCGGCCACATGACCATGGAAGCGTCTTCGGACAGTGCTAGCTCTTTGGCCTTAGAAATGGAGATGAGCACCGCACCCTAGAGTCGGACATGACTGGCTTTCGAGCAGGGGATACCTTTACCTTTTTATACACAATAAAAACTAATATACAGTACATTTAGAACCATTTGTGTGTTTTCAGCTGTGTCAAATAGTGACCTCGTACACCTGAGTTTATCTACATTACCTTGTGTTTTTTTAACACAAAAAATTTACAACGAATCCCCAAGTCTTATTGCTTATGCTCTCCATAGGAACTGCTGTATCCTGAACCAGACCATTGATCCATCTCAGTCAGTAATGTGAACACAGACTGGCAGTGGCTCTTCTTGGTTTCAGATAGGAATTTTTCTGTCCTACCTGGAAACACTAGGAATCAAACTCAAGACATTCTGCATGCAAAACATGCTCTTCTGTTTTATTTATTTATTTACAGTATTTTTAGCCCGCCTTTCTCCCCGAAGGGACCCAAGGCGGCTACTGAGCTCTACTGAGCCACAGCCCTTTCCTATCTAATTTCATTTAAATGATTTATAGGATCCTATCCTGCCTTTCATGTTTTTGATATTTGCACTGATACAGTAAGTTGACCCACATCTTACAGTTCAGCACGTAAGGGGGAAATTGTGTATAGTCAAAACTGTCTTAAATCTGCCAAATACATACTGTGTCTTTAAGAACTAAAATCACACTCAATCTGACTTGGGGTGAGATCCAGCCCAAATTTCTGGCGCCGGAGCGAGTGCTCCGGTGCTGGAAGCTGTCGCAAATGGGCCAGACTGAGCATGCGGTCGCAGGAGGCAGGTAAGTCTCCCGCTGGCGGCCGCATGGGCGGTCCGGCCGGCGAGGGAGGGGGGCCAATGGGCAAGCCAGCCTGGGAGGGGGCGGGGATGGCATCGGCCATATCCCCTCCGGGCTGGCTCGGTCGTTACACGGCTTCCTCCGACTTCCGCTAGGGCCGGACCCGGTTTACACCCAAATGTCCCCTTCCCGGAGTAGACCTCTGGCCCGCCGCATGGCAGTCTGGACAGCCAAATCCTGTGTAATGATCCGGCGGGCAGTCCTTACACAGGATTTGGCTGTCAATCACCTTCAAAATATTTAGATAGGCTTGCATTAAAACTACTTTAAATGTGTATGTGAATGGAACATGAAGATTTGCTTTTTTCCATCAAGCTTACCATTCCTCTCTGAAATTTCACAGGCTTGTCAGATCTGTGAAGAAGTCTGAGACCAGAATCTCCTCTTTCTCCGTATATACACAAGTAAATGGAAGAATCTGTTTCAGCTTGCTCCAAATGCCCCGTGTACACATAAACCTGGTAATACACAACTAGAGAAAGCAAGCAACATTTTAAAAGAAGCAAATCATTTGAAATCACGAAGAGACACAATCTCATGTCACATTAAACCAGGCTCACAATTAATGGCAATATGAATGTGTTTGCAAGAAATGTATAAGGACTTTGTTGCAATGGGCATAATCTAGAATAATCCAGTGGTTTTTTTTTAAGTCTCACCAATTCCAACTGGGTCTAAAAGTACTTATCATTGACTGGATTGTGCCCAATCCTTTTTGTTAATGCAAACTGCTTGTAGTATATATAATTCAGGTAATAGCTCCATATTCAACCTTGTGGCTATTTGACTAAAGAAGTAAATATTACTTGAGTAGAGGCTTCTTCCTCTTTCCACTAATGGAAGTTCACAAATGGTATCTCCATTCCCCCGACTCCTTGACAGCCATTTGTTTGCTGGGAAATTCAGAATTTTTCCACTCTTAAGATGTTGTAGTTTCACCTATGCACGAAGCAAAAGTAAAAACCTTTTTGAGGAAGTTGCAGTTTCTCGCACCGTACAGTACTACTGTGATGAGATAGAATGCAACTAAGTTATTCAATTATGACTTTAAAAGTTGTCCATAATTACCATAGTAACCACTTCCATACCACAGTATTCTCCTGGAAATAGCCTTAACAATATGTAAGCTAGTTGCTTAAGGCCTCTTTTGTATTGATAACTTCAGGAAGTAGTGTTCAAAATGTGGTTTTTTAATTGGATGTAATAATGAAATGTTTTCATTTTGACGTACGATGCTTTTTCAAGAGCAAGTTTGACACCCTGCCTTAATAACTAGAACTTTGCATGTTTATTCACACAGCTCCCCCTGCTGATTTATAGCAAGGGAAAACATTTCTGCAATGCCAGAAAGCGCAACTTTCCAGCTTTTGGTTTATTTCTCCGAGTGAAGTCCCAAAGTCTTTCTCTTGAATTTCCCTTAGAAATTCAAAAGCTACTCTTATGAGCCTTCAGCTCAAAAAAGTGAGGCAAACAAGATGGAAGAATAGGCTCCCCCCCCCCGCCGCATTGGAGCTGCACTGAAGTATTTCCACCCTCCTATCTGTCCTTGGGCCAGCGGGTGGCGCAGCGGGTTAAACCGCTGAACCATAAGCTGTCGATCGAAAGGTCAGCAGTTCGATTCCCGTGACGGGGTGAGCGCTCGTTGCTTGGCCAGCTCCTGCCAACCTAGCAGTTCCATGTCAATGCGAGTAGATAAATAGGTACCGCTTGCAGGAAGGTAAACAGCGCTCCGTGTTCCAGCTGCATGCTACGCGCTGCGGCAAGGAGAGTCATGCCGGCCACATGACCACGGAGGGGTCTTCGGACAACACTGGCTCTTCGGCTTTGAAATGGAGATGAGCACCACACCCTAGAGTCGGACACGATTGGATTTAATTGTCAGGGGATACCTTATCTGTCCTTGAGCTAATAGTAAAAGCTGTTGTTACTGGTGTTACTAAGCATTCAAACTTCCAGCTTTGAAATTTAAAATGTCAGAATAAAACATAGACATGTTTTCACAAAAGCAAGCTGTCAGAAAAGACTATTTCACTAGTTCTGAAAAAATACCATGTAGTGCAGGGTAGTGTTAATTAATTCTTACACATTCTCCCAATGTTGAATTACCCTTATCCTGATGCTGTGCCATTTTAAAAGATTTGCTTCGCATGTGTTGCACAGAGGAGATTCAGGTTTGTTCTTTTTAGATAAAAAGTGTTATGCTACAGCACTACTGCTTTAAGAATGCTTTACTACTGGTTTTTAGCCACCTTGGGCATTTGCCTTTTGGCATAGGAAAAGGCGGGATATAATTTTTAAAAAATAAATAAATAAATAAATAAAAAGAATGACTTTCTCTAGCAGTTGTCACACAATAGTAAACAAGAGTCAATAAAATTAAGCACTGACCAAGTGTAGGAGCAACTGGGAAAATCGTACCTTTTCCAACATCCATTCAGATTGTTTGCTTGTTCCATCGTGCCCTATTCTGATTTTGTAGATGTTTCCAATATGCTTAATTTCAACCTAAATTGAAACAGGGGAAGACACAGACAGCATATAACAAACAGAAACCTGCAGTTCGGTATGTAGAGTAGGGAATGGACATAATTGACATAAGTGTGTGCGTGTATTTATTTGGAGAGATGCATAATATCATATTCCATCATTTTTTCATCAGTTGGAGTCAACGTAAATACCTCTGTATGCATGTAGGGCTCTCTTCCTGAAATTGGGAACCCTGCATTTTCAAAAGTTCCCAACTCTGCAGAGAGAGTTAATCACATGTACAGTTGACACTATTGACTCCATATAGACGTTCAAATGATCAAGCATAGCTAAGGGTAGGCCTGTCACTCCGATCCTAATCCTCTACATGTAGTACTATGTTTGTGTGTTGTTCATATGCTGTGAGAATACAGCTAGTGATGTGTACACATGCGGGCCTGCAAATCACCACATGTATTGCCCAATTCACAAACAAACCAACTAATACCGTATTGACCTGAGTAGAAGACTCACTTTTTTCCCCTAAGGCAGGTCTTTAAAGTAGGGGTGCGGCCTACAATCAAAGCCTAGCGTTTTATGCCTAGTGTTTTCTGCAAAGGACTTTCAAGCCAAGCCTCTCCAAATCTCTTTTCAAAGGTAAAACAGGGCTTTCTCTCTCTCTCTTTTTCAAGCAGCTCTTAATCACTTGCTAAGTGAATACAATGATCTCTCAGCAGCCTCTAGCCTCTGGAAGCATTTGAAAAAAAATAACCCTTAAGTTCCAACCCCAGGACTCTGTGGAAACTAAGATATTTATTGATCTTGCAGTTTAAAAGTTGAGAGTGCAGTTTGACAGTTGAGAGCAAGAGCTCCTGTATAGGCTTACCATATCCAAAGGGGGACAGAGTGCCTACCTTTAGGCTGCAATTCTATGCACACAAATGTGTTTGCAGACAGGGCCTCAGAAAGGGGGATTGCAAGAAATACACTGTGCCTGGGCCCGGGGTCAAAAGGGGGCCCAGGAGCAAAGGAGAATAGCTGGAAATTTCCTGGATAAAAACACAATGACTAATGGAGAAGGGAAGGGGCCCAAAAGAAAAACTTTGTACTTCTTGAAATCCCTCTCAGAAGCCTTGTCTGCAAACATGTGATTCCTTGTAAGTGAACCAACCTCTTGTGCAGGTCCTTGTTCATTTGAACCTTTGCAAGTCTTCACAAAACATTTAGTGCTCACAAAAGTTTGACCCTTTGTGGGCAAATTCAAGCATTGTAAAGAGTCTCCTCTGGGTAAGGGAACAATTGTTCTCTTACCTGGGGGTAAGCCAGCACAAGGGGGGTCTACTCTGACCTGCACTACCTAAATAGCTGACACAGGTCAGCGTAACATTGCACTGTGGGATCGTATCCAGTAAGAGGCTTAGGATTTGGCCGCAGCCGCTGCACCCACCCCCTTCCCGGACCTGATCCGCCCTCCCCCACCCCATTCCACCATCGTGTCTCCCCAACCACCTTGCCTCCGGCGGCGGGTGGCTCCAGATCTGTTGGCACAGGTGGGAAGACTCCAGCCTTCCCACCAGCATCCTGGCAGCACGCTTTTTGAGCGCGCTGCCAGAGCACATTTTATGACTGGTGCTGACTGCTAGTGGTGTAGCTAGCCACTGTGGTATCCGGGGACAGAGTTCAAAATGCCACCCCCGGACGTGCTATGGCGTGACATCACTTCCGGGGGGTGATGTCACACCCCACGGTTTTTCTGTAAAAAATTAAAAAGGTTGTTTTATTTTTTTAGAAAAAGAACCCTGCTGCTCCTCAGCCCAGCCTTTTTGCCCCCTCCCTACTTATCTTTTTTTGACCCCGCCACCTGCACCTCCAGCAAAGAAATGCGAGAAAAGTCACGTTTCGTTGCTGCAGATCAAGGTGGCGGGAGCAAAAAATGGTCACTTGCTGCCGCCCTCTCCATTCCACTCCCCACCCCAGTCCAACCTTTTTGTCCCACTCACCTTTTTCGCCACCACTGCCTGGATCTCCAGCAAAGAAACGTGAGAAAAACTGCGTTTGTTGCTGCAGATCCAGGCGGCGAAAAAGGCAGGTTGCTTGCTGCTGCCCCACCTGCTGCCTGCCCCCTTCCCAGCCCCTGAGGCCCGTTTGGGGTGGCACCCAGGAGTACAGCACCCCCTGCCCCCTAGCTATGCCAGTGCTGACTGCTTTACAGCAGTAAGTGCCACCGAAAGAAGCACTCCGACAATGGCTGGCCCCTTTAGGATTGGGCCATAAGAGAACTGATTTTCCTCAAATGGAGACAACCTTTAACTGAAATGAAATACTTGATTATGAATGAACTGAGATAACATGATTATTCACTGCAATTTGAGAGAAAATAAGAGTTTATTAACCAGTTGATACAACAATCTATATTGATACATTTACAGTGCAATCCTATGCATGTTTACCCAATTTTAACCCTATGCATGTTAAGTCCAATTTTGTTAAAAGGAACCTGCTCCCAGATAAGTGTGCATATGATCGCAATGTAAACATTTCAACTTTGTGTAGGATTTCTGGTACAAATTTCCACCAAATTCTTATAATGAGTCAATCAATATCTCACAACTTAGAAAGACTGAAAAGGTTGTGAAAAGCAAAACAGGGAAGCTTATGCTAAATTGAGGCTTCCATTGTCCATGTTAATTTAAATGAATGTCTTAAGGAAGAATACCAATTATCACCTCACCAGTCTGACCAGTTCCCCCCAAAGTATTTGTGGTACTTAAGGCTGATTGGGCAGCAATTAACTAGGCAAGGCAAACGGGGGGGGGGGGGAGCCAGGCCTTGTTGCCTGGGTGACAGACAGAGAAATCCATATTAAGTACACAAGAATCTAGACAAGATTTATTTATGGCTGGCAGAGCTCCTGTGTTTTTATATGCCTTATATACAAATATTCAACAGATAAGGATACAGTGATGAGAAAGACAGCTGAACTTCTACCTGTCGGCTAGGTTTTAAAGACACAGAAGTGTCACAGGCTCCCTTTGTTGTAGTGCTTTGAAAACATCATGTCCTCTCTGACCGAAAACAATATAAATAAGCTACATCTGGCTTAAAAAATGTGTCGGTTTGGGCTGTAACAGCCAGGAATTCTACAGGTACAACAATCCTGTTGCTTGGCTAACATGAATATTGAGCAGCAGGAAAAGCTGCATCCATTCCGTGTCTGCAGGTTAGGCAACCTTTAAAGGGGCCCAGGGGTTTTCTGGCCAAAGTTCAATACTCTCTGTAATGTTTAGGCCCATCCCTACGAACTCTTAGCGAGGTCTCTCGGAGCCTCATACAGAATCGCTGCTGAACTTCTGCTAGGACACAAGTATCAAACCAGCTCCGGTTCTTAAAAGATCTGTCCTGCAATCCCCTTTTATCTTTTTCAGATGAGAGTGCGATGAGAGGCTGAGAGTGCGATGAAAACCTACAGAGCCTACACACTCCCTATTCTCCCTTTCTCTTACCTCCTCAGCTCTCACTTGGAACAGTGGTGTTTCAATCCTAGTGTGGTTAAACTACAACGCTGCAATTCATCCAAAGCCACTGTGAGGAATAATTATAAAGTATAATTATTAAATGTTGGTTTTTGTAGAATTAATAATTGTAGTAATGTTTGATGCTTAGAAGCTAATTCAGTAACAGGAGGGCTGAGACCAAAGGTCAAGAGTGCAGAAGTTAAAAAGTTGAGACACAGGCTTTCTGACAATTGCAGAAGAGGATGTGGTAGAGAGGGCCCTTGAAGGATACAGACAGGAGAGAGACCAGAATAGTTGGGACAGACAGATGAACCCGTGTAAAGAGGAAGTACCTACCAACAGTAGCCAGCTCTCTGAATAGACACAGACGGTTGCGGGTTCGGGGTTCGGAGAAGGACTAGAGACTAGCAAACCAGAAATAACCAGATGAGAAGGATAAACTGGTAGTCAGCAGAGGTCAGAAAGGGGGCACCCCAAGTCAAGGAAGAAGCCCAAATATGGATAATGAGTGAGGGGAGATATGTAATGAGTGAGGGGAGATATGGGGCGGAGATAAAGGACCGCGTGAAATATACAATATGTTTGATAGGTTTTGGGAACCTAGCCAATCAAAGGTTTAGAGGAGGAGTAATGAAAACAGGGGAGGGAACCATTTCCAAACAAGGGGAATAAAAACTGGATACTCTTTGTTTATCGTTGCTCTGATCTTTTGATCAGATGCCCGTTTCTGCAGAAATGTACAATAAAACTATTCTGCTTCACTTCTGGAGTCTGAACTTCATCTTTTGGGTAAGCATATGTGATTAAGATGTATTTCTCACACCACGATTATTCAGAAGGTGGTGGCGACCCAACCCCAGGCATTCCTGGATGATACTGATAACCTACGTCCTTTTCAATCTGAGTTTAGGCCTGATTTTAGACTGAAACAGGTCATTATCACAGACGATGACCTATGCTGGGAACTGAACAAGGGTGGTGCAATCCAGCTGGTTCTCTGTACCTTTTTATGCTATCAACCATGATATCATGGACTGCCTAGCAGAGAAAGGCTTAGGAGGGACTGTTTTACATTGGTTCCATTCTTACCTATCAGGTAGGTTCCAGAAGGTGGCAATGGGGGCTGCCACTTGGCCCCTTAGCCATTGGCTTATTGGGGTCCTGCAAGATTCCACCTTGTCTCCCATGCAGTTTAACATCTATATGAAGATGCTGAGAGAGGTCATCCACTACAATGTCAATGCAAATCCTGATTTGTAACTCATAGTTACAGTTTCTGGCTTTGGACAAGCCGCAGAGCTGTGGATCCTGAGGTATGAGAGCTGATGAGGGAAGGGTGATGAGGGAAGGATACTGTCTACTTCCATACTCTATTGCCTACAGCATCCAAACCCAGCAAATCTCAGGTTGTTTTAATGAACCAGCCTCAATGTGTGGCTCAGATTCAATCACAAACGTGATTAAAGCCTCCCCTCCACCCACACCACTGTTCCAATCCAGCTCCTCTTTAGCACAGAAATATTAAGCATGTAATTCAAGAACATCAGAAAAGCACTGCTGGATCAGGCCAAAGGCCCATCTAGTCCCACATCCTGCTTCCCACAGTGGACTACCATCATCTCTGATGATGTACTTAACCTTAATGTGTCGTTTGATTCTTAGGCAATTTGAATATTTCTAAATGCTCCAAGTAACTTTGGAAGTTCCAATAACAATGGAAGAAATGAGGCTCAACAGTAATGCAGCAAACCCCCAAACTTAGAGCCCAAACTTATACTCACCCAGCAACGGTTGCACTCCCGCTGGCACTGACTGCCATAAAGAAGTCAGCGCCAGTTGTAAATGACGCTCTGGTAGCACACTAGCCAGCACATTGCCAGGAACACCAGTGGGAAGGCCTGTGCCTTCTGGCTGGCACCAGCAAATTTCCAGCTCCCACTGGATCAGGTAATATGGTGGGGGAGGGAAGAGGGGTTGCGGGAAGGCAAAATGAGACAGTGATGGGGAGGGGGAGGGCAAAACGAGGCCGTGATGGGGTGGGGGGAAGGCAGAATTACAGAGATGGGAGATGGACAGATCGGGTCTGGGAAGGGGGTGGGTTCAGCGGCAGTGGTGGCCACCAAATCCTAACTGAACCTGAGCCAGCTATTTAACTAGCGCAGGTCCGAGTAGACCCCCCCCCCCATGCTGTGGAGGCTTACTCCCTGGTAAGGGAACAATTGTTCCCTTATCTAAAGGAGACCTCTGCAACTGTCCCCCCCACTGCAGGATGCAGCAGAAGCCATTTTGGCACCACTGCATTGGCAGGAGGAAAAGAATAGGATTGGGCTGTTAGACCATACTCCCTGTAAACTATTACAAGCAATTTTGCTATTCATTTTTAATTCGGCTACATCTACACAATTGATGATTATTACGCTCAGCACAATAACCAAGTCTTAGAAAACAGCTCAAATGATCTTATAAGAGAAAAAGGGAACGATTAATCTATGCATAGATACCTTTGCAAACCTTCAGGGAAAGATACACTGCTGCTAACGCCTTAACATTTTGATTGCAGACGGTTTGCATTTACTTTGCAAAGCATCCTGTGATACTCTGAGTATGAAAGTCACTCTTTCTAATCCAAACATAGTCCATTTATCTCAGGAGTTTTTGAAGTTAAACTACTACCATTATTTAAACTGAAAATAAATCATTTCATGTATTGTATATTGCACTACAAGAAGAGGTTCTCAGACACTTAAAAAGCAGATCACCTGTCAGATTATTTCTCAAATGATTGCTCCTCTGAATAAAAAGCTGGTGGCAAGCTCCTCTGTCATGTTTCCTTTCTTTTCCTATTACAGTTCAATCACTCATCACTACTTTCTATCTCAAAGAGCTTTTTTAAGTAGCTTCTCTCTTAGCTTCTCTATTAAAACTCCCCATGGTTATGCCATCCACTTATCTTATATTCTCATTTACAAAAATACAACTCCACATATTGTATAAAATACTACGTGGACAGTATGAGTCCTAAAAAGAGTCTTTTGCACACTAAGGCAGGTTGGTTCACATGTAAAGTCAGACCTGGTTTGGGATAAGGTGAACAAACCCCTCATGTGCTCCGTTTTTTAATCAGTTACATCTGTTTTTGTAGAAAGTAGAGTTTGCTGTTGGACCCAAACCAGCAAACTGGTTTGCACAATCTCTCTCCAAATCAGGATTTTAAACCAGGATAACACAAACACCATTTTGTCAGCTCAGATGCACTGGTTCACTTTGATTTCGACAGGTGGGAACACATGAGCACAGTTCTTGTTCATAATGCCAAACTTATGCTTTGTGGTTACACGTGAAGCAGATGAGTGTTTCGGTGCCCAAGCAAACAAGCTGCATGCAGTGGTGTTGGGGCAACCAGACAGCACAGGAGAGGTAAGTAAAAATATTTTAACTTACCCCTCCGTAGGCCACCTGGCCATCAATGGATCTCCTCGGACCCAAGTCTGAGGAGAGGCAGGGGGCAGGTCCAGGCAAGGAAAGGCGGATAGGATTCAGTGTGCATTGCTGCCACCGATCCACCCCCTCCTCCTGAACCGCCCCTGCATTCCTTGCTCCAAACCTCCCCTGAATTGCCACGATCTGTACCTGCCAGCACATCTGCTCTGACGTGAGCTGAATCCATCTGTGGCAGGTACACGGAGCCACTGGTGACTAGTGCTGGCAGCTGTGACACATACGATCACAGCACACCATTTATGGTGCCACAGAGGCATTTACGATGGCAGAACATGAGTTCTACTGTCGTAAATGCCCAATAGGATTGGGCCTTTAGTGTTATAGCATGCTATATATTTATGAAAGCATCAAACCCTGGTTGTTTTCCTTAAGTCTTTTGCATCTCTTTTATAGGTATAATTCATAGAAGCATTGGTTATACTAGGCCATATTGGTGTGAATAGCTTAATTGTCCAGTGCCCTGATGCACAGGTACCTCTTTTTGTAAAAGATATATATCCTTGGTACACAGTGATACTAGATAGTATCTAATTTGTGTCAAGTCAATAGGTTCATATCTGATGGAATCCATGGATAAAGAGGAAAGGTAGTACTGCAGACATGCTATTACCTATATGGGTACTGAATTATTCACTAGGCAAGAGAGAAGAACTCCCAGAGATCTGAGGCAGGTTTCAAATGCTAAGATCCCCATAATTTTCACTGTGGCCGTTTACGCTTGACAATGTACATAAAAGTATGCAGCACATCCTCAACTTCCAGAGGTTCAACTTGCAGCAACACGCATTTACAGCAGTCATCCATTGTCACCTACATTAGTACTTACAGTTGTTAGATCCACACTTGTGTCTGACAGCAACCCAACATTCATACTTCTGGCATGACAATGACTCATCATTTATGTGTACAGTGAAACATACATTGCCCAAATTGTTGCTTTTGTACAGTATCAACAACAGGATCTGCAAGCAATGCCTTGCTACCGGGAAATTTACAATGAGAAGAAGAGGGCAGCTAAACAAATTTCTTTGGATAGCATTCTTCAAAATCATCAAGTCACTGCAAGTCTCCCCAAAGAAGCCCTTCCAAATTTCATGAATCAGATAAGCCTGATAGTCACCAGTCAGATAAGCCTTCTCCTTTGCATTTCTTGCAGTAACCCCCCTCCCTATTTAAATAGCAAATCTTATGACGAACCTTTTGAACACTAATTCTGACACTACTGTATTCTTGTATTTTATATGTGATTGGTATTTGATTAAACATGTTATTGGTATTCACATCTATATATAGGAATATAACCCCCTATTCTTTGCAACTGACATAATATCTACATTAAAATATCATTTAACATTAGCAATATACTTTATACATTTGCAAATATGTGGGAAAAGACGTTTGCTTTTGGTCCCTTACTCCATTTCCCAGGGATGACTGCAACTTTATTTGGCACACAAGTAAACATTGCTGGGGGGGAAAATCCATTTTGCTGTCCTATTTTTCTAATCTTGAGCGGCAGATTTCCATGCAAAACCTGGTTACTAATTTTAATTTTGACAGGTTGTGTCCCTGTCCCAGTAGGACCTTCCACTGGAGGATTCAGTTCCCAAGTTCCTTCCAGTCCATGTACCTTTGGCTTCCTTCTCCCATCAGTGTTAACAGCAAAAACAAGGGTGATAGATAGAGCTGCTAAAAGATCACTGTGCATTGGTAAAGAAAAGCCACTTCCTTGGTTTTTGTGATTCTAAAGCCTTCTGTTTTCCATGGCCAATATAGGCCCAGTTCAAATGTTACCATGCTAGAGCTATACACTTTTGTCGCTGTCATGGGAATACTGTAACCTACACTTCACAAGGTTCCTGGCTGGCATAATTCAGTTGTAATGGCAAATGATACATTCGCCTGATGCTTGATTCACTAGATCAGATGACAATATCAGGCACCTTAAAGTATCAAACTCTGTTAAGAACACATGTAGAAGTTCTAATGCCGCGCTAATAATATTTTTCTCAGCAGAACAGAGTCTGTTCAGACTAAAATCCAATTGCAAACTCTCACTGCTCTGAATGCAGGGTCCAAAGTGAAGTGGACCCTATAATTGCAATATGCAAGCTGCTGCATTCTATTAGAAATACCGTGTATAAAATATAAACTTCATAGAACTAAGCCTTTTATCTTACACTTGTTGGAAAGCAGCCACGTTATCACTCTTCACAGACCCAGCCATGAATTACCTTTTTATTGCAAGGCTCACAAAAGTATATGCAAGATGATATTTCAGCAGCAAAAGTCCCGCGTAAGTGATATATACCTTTCATTAGGCAAGGCTTGTGCTTTCCTTTCATTACCCCTGATTTGTACAGCGGCATATTGTTTTAAGAGTAGTTTCAGACCAACTGCCTATAACTAATTGTCTTAAAGAAAACAATTTGCTTTTGCAGTTGCCCCTGTTCTTGTAGATATGACTGAAAAGAGTATTCCCTTTCCCATTTGCCATATACACTTAGATAATTTAATGCTGAATCTGGGGACATTAGACTGATTTATTCAAGGCAGTAAACACAGGGGGAGCCATTGTTCACCTACCATAGGAGAAAATGATATTTTGAAAAAAGTACACAGCAAAACAAAATTCCTAGCTTTCATGAGCTACCTGAAATGTGTCCTCCATCCTGGGTAGAAACAGCTGGTCTCTGTTGTCCTTGCCAAGAGTTATTGGCCCAGCAATCCCTTTGTCTCCATATATCCAGAGAGTGACGTTTGCTTGAGTTCCTGAATTTCCCGTCAGCACTGATACTTTCCATTTATCGTCTGATGGAAAAGGAGATTCACCAACTTGGATTGTTCTCACTTCCTCTGCGAAGTACAGAATGTCAATGGGTAAGCAGAATCATCAAGAATCTCAAGGCCTCTTTCAGAGAACATAAGGGCAATAAGTGAATGAGAATTTTAAAAGTACAGCACACCGTCCCAATCACAGTCCTCTGGTTATCTGACATAATGAGTATCAAAATTCAGGAAATGATGGCAAGACCAATGCAGGCATCACAATGGAGCAACTTTCATATGTGATGAGTCATTCATGCACAGCAGCTTATCACCTGGACCATGATGGACAACATCTTCACAGAAAGCTGAACAAAGGGCCTCTAGTGGCGTTCTAATATATAAACAGTGCATAATTTATTAGTGGAACCCACTGTCATGGGATGTGGGGGTGGCCACTACTTTAGATGCTTTAAAAAGGGATTTAAAAAGGGATTAGGGAAATTAATGGAGGAGGAGAGAACCATCACTGACTACGAGTCATGATATCTGTGGAATGGTCCATTTTCAGAGGTAGTGCACCACTGCAAACCAGTTGATGGGGAGACAAAAGCAAGAGTCATCACACCCTGCTTATGGGGCTTCCCAGAGGTATCTGACTGGCAGTTGTGGGACTTCATGGATTTTTGGTCTCAACCAGCAGGACTCTTCTTATGCATTTTGCAGTGCAGGGGCAGTCATGGAGGCCTCTTCAAGGTGAGGGAATATTTGTTCCCTTACCTTGTAGTTGCATTGCAGCTGCACCGGCGCTGGAAAGTTGGTTAGGATTGTGTTGTCAGTCTATGTATCACTGATGCATTACGTAATAGCACATAATTACATAATTGCACATCTATCATCTGTAGGGATGGAAGCCACCCCTACTTACTGATAAAACCATGGTTATAAACAGGAATGTGGATCAAGTCTCTGACTCCAGGTCTTAAGTCAAGACCCAAGTCTCTGGGTCCAAGTCTCAAGTCAGGTCCCAAGTCCCGAGTCTTTGGTTGCGAGTCCTTATCTATTTAATGGGGAAAAGGGGTTTAAACCTGAATAAAATTTGACTTGTCATAAAAGGCTCCAAGTCTCGAGTTGAGTCTTTTGAGTCTTTTACAATCGCCGAGTCAAATCCGAGTCAAGTAATTGACGCAAGTTGAGTCTGACTCGAGTCCGAGTCAATAGACTCAAGTCTACATCACAGGTTATAAACAACATAAGTGGACAACTGAAACTGTTGGGCTCAAGTCTTCTTGACAGTCATGTATCAAGAAACTTGATAACTGAAACTTGATGTCTGAAAAACCAAACAATAGACAGAGTAAGACAGCAAAACTGAAATAACTGTTCTTTGTTTTAAAACCTGTAAACGCTAATTATGGATTACTTGAATCATTTATTTCTCAAAGAATGAGGGTGTGTGTGAAATTTCTGATTCAGAATCCGGTAGTGGCAGGAGTAGCGAATGAAACTGATGACAACCTTGTGAAATGTGCTGTTGCAAAGTGGGTGGGGGAGATGGAGAGCAGAAGCTCAAAACGTGTTAGCAGACCTCATGTGCGATAGCATTTCCACCTTTAGAATCAACACTTGCCTACTTCCACAGAAAGGTGGGAATGTGTAAGAACCGTTTAACATTTATGGTGTGGAAAACCTAGTTGCATGTTGACTGACTGCTCCAAAAGCATTTAAATTATTTCAGAATACATTTTGAAGCCAACAAAAGCATAATAATTTGTTTCATTTGAAGCATGTAAAGAACCTCATAGCTTTCAGTCTGTTTTCTTCAATCAGAAGAGCATATAAAAATATTAAGAGCAATCTAAAATGCATTCTGGTCTTGCTCATATGTTTCTTTTTGATGTGATAAAGTCACCAAAAGGACACTTACTACATCAGTTTGGTGTGTGAAATGCATTTAAATGCACTTCCTCATAATGAGAGGCAGTATTCAGCATACCAAACCAATATCATACACAGAATTACTCAGCCTTCATACTGCTAATCAATGATAGGGTTGATATATAACTCTGTTCCCTTCTGTTTCTGTGTCTCAGGAAGGTTTTGAGGTCAAAGTACACGTAATCCCAGGTAACTTACAGTAACCCCACTTTGCCTGTGACACTGGGATAGCAAATGTCAGATTCCATTTATGGGTAAATGTAGGCTTACAATCCATCCTGGAATTTCCAGGACAGTCCTGGAATCTGGCCTTGGGTCCCAGAACTGTCCCGGAACGTTTCAGGCCGGTTGGGAGCCTCCGCCGCCGCCGCCATTTTTAAAATGAAGAAACTTACCTTTTTTCCGGGAGCTGGCATCTTGGCTCGCGAAATCTCACGAGATCCTGGATCTCGTGAGATTTCGAGAGCCAAGATGCTGGCACCCGGGTAAGTTTCTTCATTTTAAAAATGAAGATGGCGGCGGCGGCGACAGCAAGCAGGTAAGCGAGAGCGGCCGAGTTGGATTGGCCGCTCTCCGGCCCGGATGCTCTCGCCGGATCGGCCGACCCAGGGAGAGCAGGCTGAGCTGGCGAGAGGCTCTTGCCAGCTTGGCTGCTCTCACCGGCTTGGCCGAATTGCCCACTCTTGCCAGCTCAGACCGGTGAGAGCGGGCGATCCGGCTGGACCGGCGAGAGCGGCTAGCCGAAGAGAGGCTCTCGCTGGCTCGGCCACTCTCGCTGGCTTGGAGCCGGCTCGATCGAAGAAGGAGACGACGGCGACGGGATTCAGGAGGTAAGTCCATTTAATTTATTGTTTTAATCTAAAAATAAATAATTAATTAAAAATGTGCTCCAAAAAGAAAAAAAAGTAAAATTTTATTTATTTGGATAAATTTATTTATCTGGATAAATAAGATGGGGGACAATATAGATCCCTATGGCACCCTGCAAGCCAAACAAGAGTCCACAATATCACCTTCTGGAATCTTTTGGTCAGGAAGGACTGGAATCCCTGGAAAACATTACCTCCAAGTACCAACCCAGCCAACTGACCCAGAAGGATGCCATGGTCAATGGTGTCAAATGTCACTGAGAGATGCAGAAGGAATAACAGGAATATACACACCCTGCCATATCTAGGGTGACCAAAGCTGCCCTGTTCCAAAGCATTGCCTGAAGGTGGATCAAAAGGTATCCAGATAAACAGTTGCATTGAGGAAACTCTGGAGCCAAGACACCACAACCCACTAAATTATTGTACCTTGACCAGAAACAGGAGATTAGACACTGGCTGGAAATTCTCCAACTTGGTGGGATCTAGGGAGGGTTTTTTTCAGGAGGAGAAGACTCACCAAACCTGATGGCAACACCTCCTCCTTCATAGATGAACTGACTGCCCTCCCTATCCACTCTGCCAGTCCCCCCTCCCCAGGCAGATCTAATAAGCCATTCTGGGCAAGGTTCAATCAGGTAAGTCGATAGCCTTACATTCCTCAGGATTCTGTCCACATCTTCAGCTTGTACAAGAGAAGAAAAATCCATAACACTAGGACCAACATATGCAGAGGAAATATTGACTGAAACTGTTAACATGGCATCCAAGCTGTGACAGATGTAAGCAATTTTATCTGCAAAGGGCCTAGCAAATTGGTCACACTGAGATACTGAATTGTTCTCTTCCTTAGCATGGGGAGCCAGATGAAGCATGCCCTTCAACAACCCAAAACAACTCAGTTGGATAGCTCTCTGTAGATGCAATGGTGGAAAAGAAAAGACGCTTTCTTCACTGCCATCACCACCATAGAATAGGCCCTAAGATGGGCTCAACCATGTTGGATTGGAGTCACGTATTTCCCACCACTACTGCTCAAGGTGTCTGCCGTACTGTTTCGGTACATGCAGCTCCCAGAAAAACAGAGAGCCACCTTTGCTCTAAAGTGAGGCAGAGGTCACTCAGGAGTGATCACATCCCCTGCCCCGGCCATTCCCTGTTCCAAAGGTGAACTAGCGCTATACATGAGTCGCCAGCTCCAGCAGCAGGAAATTCCCCCAGAGTCATCAGTAATCCAGCAAGATCCATAAGCCTCTGAAGGCAGACCATACAAATAGTTTCCCCACCCCTGCAGAGATAAGGAGCCGTGATCAGCCTAAACCCCTAAAATATGCATCTTACGTTTTAATGGAGAAATGGTACAAAGCTAATAAAACAACCACCCCATCCATTTCCAACTAACCTATTAACAACATTTTAAACAACATTTAGTTTGAAAAACGTCACTGAAATTTCTAGAGTCTTTTGCACACCAACTCTCATCTCTGTCTTCATCAGGAAGGAAATCCGAGGTTCTTAAGAGAAATCAATCAAGCAACAAATCCATTGTACAACCTAGGACAGCACCAACGTCGGATGGCTAAAGACAAATGCCAACTCTGTTTTTATATTTTAGGGACACACACACAATTTGCACATCAGGCAGTGCTTTGTGAAAAGTAGCCTTCAGAAAAGCACTGATGGGCATGAGATTTAGGATGGACAGAAGGAAGAACTTCATACTGCATATAATTAATCTATGTATCACAAGTTATAGTGATTGCCTCTAGCTTAGATGTCAAGAGATTGCATGAATCCATAGGAGAGAAAGCGACCAATGTTTACTAGTCGTAACGACTATATGCTACTTTCAGGTTGAGAGGCAGTATGCACCTGGTCAACTTCTAAGGATAAGAGAATGCTGGCTTAAGTGGTTCTTGGTCTTACCAACTGAACTGCTTTTTACTGGTGCATTATATGAGTTGCAGTCCTACTTATCTTTGTATGGTGGGAACCCCATACACAGAAAAAAGACTAGGTTAAGATTAGATTAAAGCACACATGTAGATGTGCTTCATGAATGTTGGACTGTTAGTAGGTTGACCATGTATATGAAAAAAGAGAATGTGTTAAACTGACACATATTCTTTTCCACTCTTCTTCTGGAGTTGGGTGGAATGAGCATCTGAACTTGCACTGCCCAGTACATCCAAAAAGAAGTAGAGGCAGAACATATATCAGTATGATGGGGGATTCATGTCATCTTAAAACTGAACATCATTAGCTACAAACCCAAAGAGGCTGAGGAAAGAGGAGGAAAAAAAGTTTATCTTTATGCCAGGAGGTCTGGCTCAGTTGGTAGAGTGGCTATCTCATATGCCTGAAGATCTGAAGGACGGCAGTTTGGGACAGCCGGAAGTATCCGTGTCTGTTGGAGAGCTATCGGCATGCCAAGCTGACAAGCTGCAGAGTCTCTGTGAGGGTGAGAAGCTGCAGCTGCACTTGAGTGAAGGTCAAGGTTGCCTGTCAGTTGAAGCGTGGCTAGGCGAACGCCAGAGAGAGAGTTGGACTGTGAAAGAAACCGTCTAGAATGAAGGGTTCTATGAAAGATTAGATTATTGTATTGTAAAAACCCTTCGAGGTTTAGAAAGCCTGCCTGTGTAAGCCGCCTTTGAATTAAAGTCAGAGGAGAAATCCGATGACCAAAGAAAACGCGGTATATAAATACTGTATATAAATACGGTATATACTATTATTATTATTATTATGTGTTCTTTCTTGAAGCACTGGGGCAATGAGTAATATGACCAAACTGTAGGTAATGCCTAGGCCCTGCCATGATGATGAGCTCTCTTCAGATAATCCAGAAGCAAATAATGCCCTGTGCAAGTTTTGTGCTATAAATAGCACTTTGTAGATATGTAAAGCAATGACATTTGTTTCCTACAGGCTAAAAATGTTCTACTCTGAAAACTCGATTTGATTGTTACCCTGGATTAGTCACATTTCAGGGAATCAAGATGCAAATCACCATGATTAAAAAAAAAAACAGAGAGAGAGAGAGAGAGAGAGAGAGACTAAGGACTAAGTAGAAGCGGAAGTGAGACTGCTCCTAAAATCGGTCTTCCTGTTGTTTCTGGTTATAATGAACCTGGAACAGAATGAATTAACAAATTCATTTTAACAAATGGCTTTTAACAAATGTAAATATAGGTGACCCACTGGGGTTGTTTGTTTTAACTGTTTTAATTATTTGTTTTTAATTATTTTAATGTATATATGTATTTTAATGTTTTATTGTAAGCCGCCTTGAGTGCCCTTGCTGGGAGAAAGGCGGGATATAAATTCTTTAAATAAATAAATAAATAAATAAAATTAACAAGACCTTATTCCAGTAGAAGTTTTGCAATCTTGTTGCTTTATTTTTCTGGCTGACTATTTCTAGTTGAAATTTTTCACTGCCTTATTTCTTAGAGACAGATGCTTTGAAATATATTAATCTGTTAACTAGACTTAAGACTGCACTTAAGCCTTTGTTTCCAAGTATGCTCAACTTTATCAGATTTGCATCATCAGCCTTTATATGTATCAAATTTCTTTAAAAAAATTGCTTCCACTGTATACGCCCAAAGAAGATTAACTCAAAAGTGTGCCCCCCATGTAATGGAGTGGAAGAGGAAGTGTGGAAGAGAGGAGAGTTGTGAGCTCCAGCATCTGGAGAATTCCAGAAGGTCACATCTGGAGTATTGCATCCAGTTCTGGTCATCACACCTCAAAAAGGATATGGTTTAATTGGAAAAGGTACAGAAAAGAGCAATCAAAATGATTTGTGGGCTGGAGCACCTCACTTATGAGGAAAGGCTACAACGTTTGGGACTCTTCAGTCTAGAAAAAAGGCACCTGAGGGGGGACATGATTGAGACATATAAAATTATGCATGGGATGGAGAGAGTGGATAGAGGGAAATTCTTTTCCCTCTCACACAACACCAGAACCAGGGGACATGCACTAAAACTGAGTGGAGGGAGAGTTAGAACGGATAAAAGAAAATATTTTTTTTACCCAGCATGTAATTTATCTGTGGAACTCCTTGCCACAGGATGTGGTGATGGCACCTGGCCTAGATGCCAAAAAGGGGGTTGGATAGATTCATGGAGGGAAAGACCATCACAAGTTAAAAGCCATAAGCAACCTCCTGGTTTTAGAAGTAGGTTCTCTCTGTGCCAGGTGCAAGGGAGTGACAAGAGGAAACAGGTACCTTGTGGTCTGTGTGCTCTCTAAGGCATCTGGTGGGACCACTGTGAGGTACAGGAAGCTGGACTAGATGGGCCTTTGGCCTGATCCAGCAGGGCTCTTCTTATGTTCTTATCTCTAACTCTCTAGCATTTGGCACACTGCCTCTGGGACCACGAGGTCTTGGGCTGGCCCTAGCGAGATAAAACGATGGTCTGGCTCAGTTTAAGGTAGCATCATATGCCCAAAATCTATCATACAGTATGTTTTTCTAAGCTTGTGAATGCTACAGTACATACTTCAGTCACAGACCACCAGTCTGGATTCAGAAAAATCAAGTGGATTAAGGGCGGGGGGAGTAGGGGTAGTATGGCCATACAAACACATCCTGACTTAAGAAGGCTGCAGTCCTAACATGCTTTCCTGGGATCAAGCCCCATTGAACACAGTGGGGCTTACTTCTGAGTAGACATGCATAGGATTATGCTTGAAAAAACCTACAACATACAGCAAGGGGCGACAATAATTGCATATGGACACGTGTAGGAGAAACATAAAAAGTGGAGCATTAAGATCTAAAAGAATGCTTAAACAGTATGTCAAGGCTCTCCAGAGAGAGCAGGTTTTCTGCCAATCTGAATTTTGTTGCCCACTGAATATATTCTGCCTTGCATTGCAAGCCTGCTGATCTAGATATTCTGAAGGTCAGACAGATGTCGAACTATAGCAAGACAAAAGCAGTGTTGCATTGTAGATTAAATGTAAACACGTTGCTGAGCCTTACTTGGAGGAGGAGAATATGGCCGTCTGTAAGACATTAGACTTTGGGTTCCTGCTTGTTGTTTAATCACTTCTTTCTGACCAGGAGTTGCAGATGTTCCCATAGGCTTTTCTCTGCCAACTATAGTTTAATTAAAAGAAAGATTGTCATCACTTTTTATTTCTCTACAAATCTCTTAAATATTGTGCGTTTCCATCCTCTTTTTATCAATATTTTTCCATTTTTATAGGGAGACTGCAAATAATGATTATGAATATGAAAAATCTACCTGTTAAAATATTACATACATTGGATAACTTGTGGGTAAAACAAAATGTTTCTTTCTCCAGTATGAACAACTGGTTTGGTCTGACCATCAGGCAGAAGGCCAACATATATCCCTTTGTTTCGTGAAGATTCTAGGCTTACAGACCCACTTTCTAAATTCTTCTCCACTTTAAAATGACAGTTCACATCTCCTGTGCCCTGTAAAAACAACAACAACAGAAGAATGTTTACACTCACACTTCTGGATATCTCTCTCTCTCTCTCTCTCTCTCTCTCTCTCTCTCTCTCTCTCTCTCTCTCTCTCTCTCTCTGGGCTCAGCTGGTTGGCACTGGGAGGTTCGTCCAGGCAGACATGAATGGCAACGCACCCACTGAGGCCCCAATGCGACCCAGGCTGCCGGCCAGAAGTGCAGCAGCTGGGTCTGGGTGGCAGATGAGCCTCCCAGCGCTGGCCAGCCAAGCAGGCAGGAGTCGCGGCAGCCCGATGGAGAAGGCGGGGAGCCCAACGTGCCTCCCCACAAGCCGACAGAGATCAGTGAGCTCCCCGCCCTCCCCCCGCTGGCTGGGATGGAATAGTGGAAGCCCGACGTGAACAGAAACACACCCACTGAGGTGCCAATGCGACCCAGGCCGCTGGCCGGAAGCGCAGCAGCTGGGCCTGGAGGGGGGTTCTTCCCAGGGCAGCCACAAGACAGGATGCAGGCCGGCCTCAAGCGCGCCGGGCAACAGCACCAGGCACAAGGCCAATGGGGGCACAGAGAGGAGGGAAAGAGGAGACAACCTGGATTGCATTATGGTGAGTTGTATAATAATAATAATAATAATAATAATAATAATAATAATAATAATGATGATGATGATGATGATGATGATGATGATATCCCAAAACCATCCCCTCCCCAGTCCATGGAAAAATTGTCTTCCACAAAACCATTCCATGATGCCCAAAAGGTTGGGGACTGCTGGCTTAGGCAATAAGTAAAAATGAGCCTGGAGATGCTCATATATTCGAACTACAAAACATGGAATGGATGAACAGAACCTGATGCAAGCTTCACAATAAAACGTTTCTTATTGATTTCCAACAATAGTACTTTATATGACAATTCATTCTTCTATAGCTTTATTCTAACCTTGTTCTGAAGAAGCCATTATTAAGCGCTTGAGAGTTTTGCCATCTTATTAATAGGGTAGTGCAGCATTATAATGGACATTTCAATTTATCCATTGGCATTCTTATCATTACGACAAATATATGGATACTTATTAGATACAATACTTGAGGCATATTATAGGCAAATAGGCCAGCTTTAATCAGCAGTTGGCATTGACCCTGAGGCGAGACTGATAATTATGCAAATTAATCAACTTCATTCTGGGGGGGGACCCACAAAGTAGGGACAACATGACAATACAAGAGGCATTAGCATCATTACCTGAAATACTTTTCTTGATCTGTAGCTCACATGCTCTTCATCAGTTCACTGGGAAACAAAAATCTGCATACTGTCAAGTCTTGGGCAGACTCTTTCATGCTTTAAAATTACTTACTTCTTACAACAAGGTACATTCGTATTTGCAGAGAACGTTTGAACAAGTACGTACTGTTCCATTACACTGGCCATCCTTGATCCTCAGATACATCCTTGGGTTTTTTACACTTTCGAACATGCAGACCCCAGAGCTGACTTTATGTACTCTCCAGTACGAGTCGTCAGATTGATTTCCTGCTCCACTGCAGCTCCCATCAGGCCTCAGGCAAAGAGACTGGCAGTAGCTGGTAGTGAGCAGAATTATGGCACTGTCATGGAACACTCCCTGCAAAGAGAGTGTAGCAAAGAGAATCAGCAAAGAGAATCAACTGTAAATAATGTGGTCTTTCACACTGCCCACTCTCCAATTTTTGGGCCCCAGCGAGGTGACTTGGCAATCCTTGGAATCTACAAATCAGGACATAGCAATTTGCTACTTTTTAATTGGCAGGCCACACACACAGCTTGATGAAGAAGACACCAGTGAATTACAGCGCAATCCTGCCTAACTTTAGACCGGTGGAGCTCCCACTCCACCAGCCTAAAGTGTCACAAACGTGCCGTAAAGTATGTTTGCGATGACGGGAGAGTAAGAGTATTCTGAGGAAAGGACTAGTTTCAGAGAGACTGGTCTAGTATCTTGTCATCTATGCTTGACAAATACAACATTTGTTGTTTTTTCACCAGGACAAGTGTAATCTTTGAGAGATAGTCTGCCTGGCTGAGCTACTTGAACTGGTCACAATGCTACATGCATATAACAATCCTTTCCATCATTTATGGACGGCGCAATCTTTTTTTATATTGTAACTCTTGAGAGTCACTTCACATATAGAATCATAAGCGAGCTTATGAAGGGCGAGTCTTCTCTGCTGTGGCGCCACAACTGTGGAACTCCCTGCCAGGGGATTTGAGAACCACCCCCTCCCTCATGACTTTTCGGCGAGAGCTCAAAACGTTTTTGTTTCGTCTAGCGTTTGGGTGATGGGTTGTAGTCTGCCTCCTGTGTCTCAAGATGCTCTGCCATGCTGCTTTTGTGCTCCATACTGTTGCCCCCCCCTGTGGATTTTATTGTTTTTAAATTAAGTATGTATTGTTTAAACTTATTTTCTGTATTATTTTAAACTATGTTTTTTAAATTTTGTTGTAAGCCGCCTTGGGCATTTGCCTCGGCATAGGATAAGGCGGGATATAATTTTTTTAAATAAATAAAATAAATAAATAAGCACCATGAAGGAAAAAAAACTATAATATAATAATATGCAGCACTTCAGAGCATTCAAAGAGCTTCACACATTCTCAGCAACCCTACAACAACCAATAAGGTAGGACATTACTGCTGCCCCATATTGAAGACTCAGGGAGAGATTGACGGCGCAATCTTGTGCAAGTTTGTGCAGCCTGCACAGGTCTGGGTTGGCAGCTGAGTGAGCGGTGTCAGCTTCCGTGCTGGCGCCGCTTACTCACAAGGTTCCGCAAATGTGCTTTATGGCACATTTGTGACTCCTTCCACAGATGGAGCACTTGCTCTGTCGGCCTATTTGTAAGCAGGATTAGGCTGCCCGACTGAGAAACAATGGGTTATCTCAGGCAGGTCATGGCAGAAGCAAAATTTGAACTAGCGACTTTCCTGGTTCACAGTTCAGCCTTATCAACTGGCTCATATAGCTACACTAGCGAATATCATCCCATATGAAAGCAGGTATCTTCACCTTATGAAACAGATGGAGCATGCATTTATTTTGCTGTCAGTAAATGGGCTGGGAAGCTTACATTCTCATGGCAAAATACATACTTGTGCTACACTTCTCAAGTGACATTATTTTAACAGCACATACATATTTATTCAGAAATAAGTCCCACACTGCTCATTGCGGCTTACTTCCAAGAATTGTGTATTGGAATGCAGCCTTAAACAAATATTATTTCCATGTTAAGGGGGGGGGGGAAGCAGCATGTTTGAAGCAGTCCTAAGTATGACACCTAGTCGTTTCTAAATGTTTTCACACAACCTCACTTGTTTTTTGCATGTTCCTGACACTGACAGAATGATACCAGACCACAGTGAACAACAAAATAAATTTTCTGAGAGGGTTTCACTGTGTTGACTTGCAATTGCAGTCTTTAGTTCCACCTAGTGGGTGGAGATCTCACTTTCACCTTGTAGGACATGTTTAATTATTGCAGGGGCTTAATGACACATCATCTGATTGTCTTTCTCCTTACCTTGACATGAACAACAAACTCCTTTGTTAGTCCTGCATAGCCTGTGGCATCATCGGTAACTGTACCTTGCAGATTGAAGGCAACAGTTTGGCCTGGGTTTCGGGCAGATTCTAAAACTGCACAGCGATTCGGCTGAAGATGAACCTGCAGCTCACAGCGGATGTCACCCTTCTCCTAATAGGGCAAGATGGGAACTAATAAGCCAAAGAACTATTGAACATGCCGAAAACTGAGATAGATGTGGCTTGATGCTGAAAGCTGTATGCTTTTGCATTTATTATTTACACCCTGCAATGCCGGCAGCCTGTTGCTATTAGCAGTGAAGATCAGACTGCTATGGATAGTTCATTCTTTTGGCTTCATGCTAGTGGTTGGAGCTTTCAGCTGCAGATTTGAGATTATGCTGTCTAGAATTATTAAGCATCTAAAAAAAAAAATCCTGTACATTTTTTATTTATAAGTGGGTTGCTTTTAGCATTTCGACACTGGTTGAGCTTAAAAAGAACACTGAATTCTGCTTCAGGAAAATCATTATAGACTGGTGCATTTAAAAATAATACATATCATGCGAAATGGAGATGAAAGCTAGAGCTGGGAAGTCAGATCTGCACAGGACCTTCCCAAACTTCTGATTTATAAAAATAAAAACCATAATACTTCGTATCTATCCATTCATTGAATGACTAGATAGAAAAATTGTAGAGTATGTTTAAATTAGTGAAATCGGCCATGTACCACAAATCCAATGATGCATTTCATAAAAATTAATTAAATCTGGTGTTCAACTATCATTTTCATGAGAAATCGGTTATCAAATACACCAAGTGGTTTTGAATGGTTGAATCCAGTATGAGATCACATTTAAAGGTTATAAGTTGTCAGGGGCCCTAAGAAGCGGTTAGTCTTGGGTTCCTGCCCATCATTGGGGTCCCCACCTGTACAGGGGCAGTAGCCTACATAGGGCTTCCAGAGCCATGCCTACTTGGCCTGTCTCCTCTGGGCTGTCTTCCTCTTCCTCCCATGGGCCTCAGAGCAGAGGCAGGGAGGGGAGTTATGGCACCCTACTCCTCCTCAGCCGCAGGGCCTTGAAGAAATGGCTGCTGGCTGTCCATTCTTTGTGATGCATTGAGGCCTTTGCGATATCGCAACTAGCAGTAAAATGTAACAACTGGCCCATTGGGCCATAATAGATGCAATTTGCATGTACGTGTGAATATATGCAAATGCACGCACGCATGCATGCATGCATGCATATGTTTTGACTGGTTTATGTTTTCTGAAGCTGGGATTTCATTTTGTTATTCCATCAAATCTTTGATAGATTCAGTTATGATTATAAGTAGTCCATAGTCATCATCCAGACAAGATAATATCTTAAGGACTACTGAGCATGCCATCAACATTTGAAAAGTGTCTATAAACAATGAGTACTGTACACATCTTACAATATCCAATATTCAGAAACTGAACTCTGTTCTACTTACTATGAAAAATAATGTAAACCAAAATACCAATAACAAAAGAAAAGATTACACTGGAGGTTGAATCTCATAAGACCAACCTAGGAATCAAACTCTCAGGCAGTTCAATTCCAATTTAAGATTGGCAATTTATCCTGTCTGTTTGAAACTATTTGTCCCTGTTTGTAGGTGGAGCTAAACCAGCAAAAATGATTTGTGGAATAATCCTTCAACTTTACAGGCATTGCTTTGGTTTTATGGATGGTGATGTTGGCTAGAGAGCGAAGAACATAATATTAACTAAATTATAACTGCTACTGTTATCTAATATTTTAAAAGTATAAAACCACAGTTCATAACTTTGGAGCTACTATAAAACCATGCAAATAAAGAACATTTTTCTATGGCACAAAGACTTTGTAGAACCATTCCTTAGCCTGGCTATATCCACACCCTCAATGCTGTCTAATTTTCTTTTTTTTTCTGTCCTCAATACATGTGGATTAGTCCCTAATCCTTCCATCTTTATCTGGATCTGTTGGACGTACATTGTTGGATTTCTGCCAACATCTCAATAGCCAAATCATGCAGTCACACATAAAGTCAAGGCCTTAGAATGTACTTATTCATTTTATTTTTCTCCTCATCCTTTACACCCAAAGGACTCTCAAGGATTTTGAAACGTTGTAAAAATGTTGAGAAGGAAATATTCCACTGTGCTTCAGCGGGAAAACATGACAGAAAGCTATGTTGCTATTTTTCAATGGTGAAAACAAACTTCTAATTTAAATTTTGAATATATTTCCCCCCCCCCTTCCATCTTATATATTGTATAATAGCACCATACATTTGCAGGACAAATTCTGAAGCTTTTTATTCAGCAGTTTCTAACAATAGTTACTTGAAAAGTGAAGGTGACACCTTCAATCCCGTTCTCAAACAAACTACTTGCAGCAAAAAATATACATTGTTTTAAACATGTCCTTACATGCTTTTTTTTTCTGCCCCTAAATAGCAGCTGTGGGGAGTTGTAATCAAGATCAAGACCTTAGGGGGGAAAGGGTTCAATCCTTTGCCCCCAATACTACCTCTTCCCACTGTGGTAGCTATTTGCCACGGGAGGATAGTTTGATCAGAGCCATGGTAGGTGCAAAAGGATAAAGCCCTCCATCTAATTGCAATTCCAATCCAAATCCAGGGGCCCTTTAACTACTGCTTGGAAGGGGAGAACTGGGGAAGCAGGTGCCAATCATGTACTCCTTGTAAGGTGTTGCTTGGCCCTTAGTATTCCAAACCTTTAAACAAAAACAGTTTGAAAACGCCTTCATACGTTTACTGCCCAATCCTATGGGCAGGGTCCGCTGCCAGAACTAGCATTCTGACAGTGGAACATGCTTCACAGCATCGCAAATGCCGTTCCAATGGAGCATGTTGCTGAGCGCTTCTGGGCCGCTGTGAGAGATGGCAAATGGCATCCTGTGTGCGGCAGCAGCTGGGAGAGGCTCCACAGGTTCTGTTGTGTTGGTGGGGGGGCATTCCTGGGTGGACTGGGGGGTGGGCAGATGAGATGTGCTGGAGGCAGGAAGGGGTTGTATCCCAGCATGAGCAACGTACACTGGGATGCTATCACCTACGGAGTCTCCCGACACACACCCTTTCTCTCCTTGGACTTGGGCCAGCTATACAGCTGACACAGGTCCAATGAGACCCACAGGTGTTTCAGGGGCTTACAGAGGGGTAAGGGAAAATATTTTCCCTTGACTCTCCCAATCTTCCTGATCAGTCTTCCCCCCCCCCTCTCTCTCTCTCTCTCTCTCTCTCTCTCTCTCTCTCACACACACACACACACACACACACACACACACACACACACACACACACACACACACACACAAAGCATATAGCGCTGTCTGTTTTGGCACCTGCATGCTATAGCAGGGCAGAGGATAGGATTGGGCTCTAAATCACACATTTTTGAAAATATTGTTTTAGAACTTGTTACATTTTCAATACAACATTATACAATACAACAATGCAGAAGTTAATGGACATACTAAGAAGGCTTAGGCAATTTCATACCATTCCAGTGACAGAACCATAAGCAAGAGCAAGGGCAAGATGTGGCATTGGGTGGCATATAAATAGAAACGTGTTTCCCTTCTTGATGGTTACATCAAAGAGACCTAAGAATTCAAGGGGAAAAATTGATTTGTTGCTTTATAGTATGTACTTATTTTTGAAAAATAAAATAATAAAGTATTAATAGTAAACTGTACTGCAAGTCCGCACTTCAAGTTGTCGATAGGTTCTTCTTGGAAACTGCGACTTTAAGCTAAACGACTTGTAATGAAACCAATTTTACCAAAGGCTAATTGATAAACGTAAATGTTCCTATGGCATTTTCCCATCAACTTTAAAATGAAACGGCTTTAAAACAAAACAACGTTAAGGGCGCAATCCTCCAGAAGTCCCCGGCGCCGGAACGAGCATTCTGTGGCCGGAAGCCATCATGAACATTGTAAAGCACGTTCGTGATGACTCTGGAGTAAGGGAGGCCAGCGCAAGGCTGGCCTCCCTCACTCCAACGCCAGACCAGGACGCAGCTGCCAGCGGAAGGTAAGAGCTCCCACCGGCGACCACGTGGGCGGTTCGACGGGTGAGGGAGGGGGGCCATTGGCCTAGCCGGCCCAGGAGGGAATGGGGGATGGTGTCGGCCATATTCCTGTCCCCGCTGGGCTGGCTAGGCCATTACATGGCCTCCTCTACTTCTGCCAGCTATTTAGGTGGCAGAAATCCGAGGAGGCCTATCGGGCCCAAGTAGACCTCCAGCCTGCCATCAGACGGGCAGCCCAGGCGCAGGATCCGGCGGGCGGCCCTGGGCCACCGGCCGGTTCCTTAGTCAGGATTGTGCTGTAAGTGAGGACTTGCAGTGTTTAATTTTAAGAGAGTAGAGAGTAAATAAAATAACAGGATGCTATTCTTATTCTCTTATGCCAAAAGATGCCAGGAACTTTATGTTCATTAAAAGATTTGAGGGGAGGGCTTTTTTTCTTCGTTGATTTAAAATGAAACATTGCATTTAAACTGTTATTTCAAGCTTACCTCAGTACTGTTTGCTATAACGTGAATTTATGGAGTATTCTTTCACTCACAAAGAATAGCCAAAAAGTTACCATATTTGTCCTTCTTGTCCCCAAGGGCATCCACTGTTCCATCTGGACTGAGGTGTATAAAGCCATGAGTCACTTTGTTATAAAACTGAAGCATGTTGCCTTTCTGAAATTTCCACTTTTCTGCCGCCCACTGGTTAAATTCATTTGTAGTAAAAGAAAGAAACAAAGCATCATGAAACAAAAGATGACACACAAAGCCACCTAATGCTGAGTTAAACTGTTAGTTTAGCAACAGCTCTCCAGCATCTCAGGCAGAGGAGTTTGCAACTTGAGATCCTTCTAACTGGAGATGTCAGGGATTTCACTTCAGAACACGCACACACCAAACACCTGCTCTACAAGTGAACTCTAGTCCCTTCCAAAACCATTGCACACATGAAGAAATATCACATTTATAAACTAAACTCCTGAAGCAATGTTTTTTTTTCATTCATGCTTTGTGCATGATTCAAATTGTTTAAAGATTTTAAAAGAGTTGGTCTTTACCATTTCTGCTTTCTTGATTTCTAGCTCTTCTCCTACAGAAATAAAAAAAAAAAACACCAAACGGTATGAGAGCAATACACTCATTAAATTAAAGCACCCTGTTAGTATCAATGAGATGTAAGTATTTATCTTGCGCACTTAAATCCCATGTAAATCCAAAGAGACTTCAACTTTTTCTAGCTTGGGCTTTTGGAGTCATTTGTTGCTAGCCTTCAATACCAAAGAAACTTCTTATGGGTTAGTTAACACTAAAAGGTGCAACTGACTTCATGGAATCCATATCTGGACTTTTTGTGGGCCTCAGTGTTCAAGAATTGTCGTCACAACTCATGAAATGCCTTTGTTTGGCACTGTTTTATACTTACTCGCTGCAAGGGTGTTGTTATCAATGGCATATAGTTCTCTGACAATTTCGCCATCATCTTCTCCTTGATCTAGCCACCTTTGGGGAAAAAGTATTACATAATAAGAATACAATAATTGCAAGATACTCCTTAAAAATCAATACGGTATATAATATTCTCTGTGTTTAAAGATAATCCCAGGAAACTCGTATTTTGGCATTATAGGCAGAGGTGAAACAAGGGTGGAGCGAAGGCAAGTAGTTCTGCAAGACTCCGTTACACTGGAGTCAGTGGCCCCTCCCCCTTGCTGTTGAAGCCATTCCAGCAGCAACAGGGGAGTGTCCTGCGTGTTGCCTTTGCTGCCAGAATGGCTCCAATAGCAAGGGGGAGGGGCCGCTGACTCCAGTGTAACGGAGTCTTGCAGAACTACTTCGCTCCACCCTTGTTACGCCTCTGATTATAGGCAAATAGACTTACATACATGAAACATAGTTGCTTGATGGTAATGATCCTTCCTGGGGAAAAGGCAAGTATAGTATAGTATCATTTAAAAAGATAACATGTTATTTACTTAAATTTTAAAAAGAGAAATAGTGTTGGTTGTCTTAAAAGGATAAATGCCTTTTCCCCAAATGTGTGCATTATGCATCTGATTAAGTGGGATCTAGTCCATGAAAGATTATGCTGCAAGTTTTTTAAGACTCCTGGTTCTTGCTTCAACAAATTAACATGGCTATCACTCTGGGATTTGTTGTTAACATCGTTGCAGCCAGTTAGGCTCTGTGCATCTGATGACGTTCATAGGACCAACTCCAGAACTTGCTTTCTATTTCTATTTCTAAGACTCAATGGAGGATGTATAAAGCAATGATGAATGGAGTGCATCCTGAGCAATCACAGAGTACATTCTCTTCACCAAGTCACCTCAGCCTGCACTGGCATATATGAAGTACTCATGAATGGCACAACAGAACTTTTATCATTAATGGCCTGCTCTGGGAGATAGGGGATAGTATGAATGAACACCACCTGTATGGATAAACATGGATGAAGAGCCTAGAAATTGGTTATTAAAGTCTTTCTAAATTATAAATCCCACAAACCTGTGGCATGCAAAGGTATAATCTGAGTTTGTAATTGGATCCTTGATGACAATTTTCTCCAGAAACCAACCATTTCCTAGGCAAAAATGATAAAGTTTCTGTTACAAATAGTGAACTCGTTGCACCCTTAAGCAAATCATAACAGCCCAATACTATGCTCTTCTTTATGACAGCAGGATGCTGCCCCACTCTCATAAAAGACCCAGTGATGGCGCATCGGAGCCATGTTGCCGCAGCTGCTGGACCAGGCTGGTGCTGGTAATTTGGCATGAATGGTGTTTCATGGGCAGGGAAGGGGAGAGTAGGGGGAGTTTCTGGGTGGGTCAAGGGGAGGGCAGAAGGCAGGGAGTGGGCTGGGGGATGGATCTTGGTAGCAAAATGTGCACGCCAGATCCTATCCCCCTCATTTTGGCCCATGCTGCCTCCTTACTCTCCTTGGACTTTCACCAGCTCTAGAGCTGGCATAGGTACAAGGTAACCCATAGACCATCAGGGGGGCTACGCATGAGGAGGCCTCCTGATCTCTTCCTCCATCATTGGATGCAGCGTGCACCTCCATAGCATGGCTGCATCGGGGGGGGGATAGGATTGGGGCATAAGGAATGGATCATACATTCATGTGCATACTTGATGACTGCAACATCTTGGGATGACTTGCACATGTGAATGAGCCATCACAGAGCTAACAACACATATAGCAGGGGTGGCCAAACTGTGGCTCCTGGGCTCTTTGACCTATAATGTGTGGCTCTCAGGAATACGTTGGCTGAGCTCCTTTTTTGCATCACAATTAATATAAAAGGTAAATAAGAATTTTTCAAGCTGTATAATTATTTACCAGGTATAACCCGAAAGTCCAATGGATTAAAACGTAAGTTTAATGTTCATGGTGAGTAATATATTTAAGAATTTTAATGTTTCTTAAATATTGCGGCTCTCAAACATCTGAAGTTTATCGTATGCGGCTCTTACATTAAGCAAGTTTGGCCACCCCTGACATATAGACTGGGTCTCATTACCAATTCTTTTCAATGGGGGGGGGTAGTTTACACATTCACCTGCCAGTCATCAAATGTTGAATAACTGTAATGAGGAACTGTTCCTCTGCACTGCAGATTAATAGCAAAACATTCTCTACAATGTTCTTTAGAAGGTAATCAAATGCTCACTGCAAGCATGTGGAGAAACAATGCAACCCCACTGCTCATGTTGTAAAAGGTACAGTTTTCACTTCATAATAAAGCACTACGAGGCCATTGTAATTTTGGGGCATATTTCAGGAGCATAATAAACTCATGGATCAGTCATCAACTAATCAAAACAGAGGTACACAATGCAGATTGTCACCAGTTGGGGGTGACTGTATAATGCCCAGCACAAAGCATAACAGAGAATATTGATTCTTTGGCATTTCCCAGCACTCTTCAAATATGACATTTTTCCTACATGAAATAAAAAGGAAAACATTGTACAAACTGTGTACACAAGTACTTGCGAAATTGAGCAAGTGCCTTTTTTGTCACAATTCTCACAAATGAGGGTGGACATGATCCATCTAGTTTGTCCTCACATAATCTGCTTGCCATGAATAAGGAGCTGCCAGAAATAAGTAGCTCGGATGAGCCCAGCAGTCATATGATCGATCTGCTGCACCACCATTTCTACGTCATATATGTATATAGGTAGAATCTGCAAAAAGTATTGAGTTTTCTGACCTGAGCCAAGTCCATTGTGTCCTACAACAATCTTATGCAAATGTCCAAGGTGCACAGCTTCAAGTAAAAAGATATCAGTCTGCAATCAAAAGATTTAGGAGATGTATGTCATAACTTTGTGGTATGGATATAGAATTGGTATAGTATGGTGATCAGCAGTTCAAGCCTATGTACACTTATGTGGGAGTAAGCCCCATTGAACATAGTCCTGATCCTGAATAAACCTGGATAGGACTGCACCACTAGAGTTTGTGCTTTGAATCAAGACTTCTTTCAGATCTCTCCTCTTCCTAGGAGCCTTGGGCAAGCCACTTCCTCGGGGAAGACAGCTCAGAGAGCCACTCCCCAGCTGCAATATGGGCATCAAAATAATACTTACCTTAGCAGTGGTTCCCAAACTGGGAGGCGTGGCTCCCAGGGGAGCCGCGGGAACCAGCTAGGGGAGCCGCGGAGTGCCACGGAATCCTTTCAGAAAACAGTGTAGTGCCAATTGGCAGGCATCAACATAATGTAATGGGGAGCCACGGCCAAAGGTCACCAATGGCCAAGGGAGCCGCAGGTAGAAAAAGTTTGGGAAACACTGCCTTACAGCATAGTTGTAAGGACATCAAGGCAATACGTGTGAACTGATTTGCACATTCATAATGTGCCGTATAAATGTTAAGTATTTATAACCCAGTACCAAAGCTTCTTAGAAGAAATTTGACAGAAGCACGAATCTATGCGTCTTAATAGTAGTAAAAAGAAAATGCATAACTGCAGGCTGCAATCTTATGCACACTTTCCTGGGAGTAATCCCCACTGAACACAACTGGACTTCTGAGTAGACGTGCATAGAATTGACCTGTAAAATGAACCATGTCCGCTGATCTGTTACTTAAGAAATGGCCTCGAATATTATTAAAAATACGATATTGCTTCAAGTGAACTTATGGAAAAGCAACAATAAGAAATCTGTATTATTTGAACTCATGAAATCCTTTAAAATATTCACAGTAATTTGGAAGGTGGGAGGAGAGAGAATTGAGAAGATGATTTATTTACTCACTTGTCCTTTTACATATTTCTTCGGTTTCTTAGACCTATGCAACTGTCGGGATCCTGTGTCACCTTTTTCTCCATAGACAGAAACGTAGATATCCGCTTCTGTTCCACCATTCCACAGATCGCCTGTCACCACATGCACCTCATACACTGCCACTGAAAACAAGGGAAATCAAATGATTTGATATACTGTACAACAGCACCTGCTACATAAACATATCATTCAATATCATAGGTTATCATGCTGTTTCGTATGACATACTGTTTGATGTGCCATTGGTTTCTGACCTATGCATTTATGACAAAATAAACTCTTGCTTCATTTCTGACAGTGTACAAGCTTTTCTCTAGACGTAGATTATCTCCACGGAGATAAAATGTCATATATCCATCAGCCTTTATTACCTATATATCTGGACAGCTGACAACTAAGGACCTATATTGGTTGAGCTGCTTTATTTGACAAAAATATAAATGAAACAGAAAACAGAAGAGGCATGATCCAATCTAAGTTAAGCAGCTGTAAATCCAATTTTCAGTGGGAGTTAAACCCCATTGACTTAACTGCCCGACAGAAGTCAATGGGTTTAAACAAATTTAGCTAGATATTTGTCATTGACTACTATTAGAACCCAGAGGACAGGAAACGTTTTTTTGTTCCTAATGGGTAACGTGTTTGTTGGCAAGTGGAGCTATCAAAGAGAGTAGCCAACAGAAGTTCAAGACTAATAGCTTTCCTTTATACTCTGCTTTTTTTAAAGGGTTTACCGTAATTTGTGCTGGGATTGCAAAATCACTTTGCTGCTGCTGCTATTAAGATTTTATAGACCACTTTTCAACAACAAACATTTATGTAAAAGCAATGAACTGAGTGAAAAAATAGTTCATAGCTCCCTGTCCCCAAAGAGCTTACAATCTTAAAATATACACACGGAAGACACCAGACCCTGGGAGGGATGCTGTGCTGGGATGGTTAGGGATAGTTGCTGCTCTCCTTCTTCAAAATATGAAAGAGACACTACTTTACAAGGTTCCTCTTTGCCCAGTTTGTAGGAATAAATGCTAGTACTTTTAGGGCAAAATACTGTGTAAGGATCCGGCCAGTGGCCCAGAACCACCCGCTGGATCCTGTGCTCATCGCGGACTGCCATGAGGCAGGCTGGAGGTCTACTTGGGGAAGGAGACGTTGGTCCCCTTCCCTGGGTGTAAACTGGAGTCAGCCCTATCGGCCTCCTTGGATTTCCACCAGTTAAATAGCTGGCGGAAGTAGGCCGAGTAACAGCCGAGCCAGCCCAGCGGGGATGGGGATATGGCGGACACCATCCCTGCCCCCTCCCGGGCTGGCTCGGCCAATGGCCCCCCTCCCTCGCCGCCTGGACTGCCCATGCGGCCGCTGGCGGGAGCCTTAGCTGCCTCCAGCGGCTGCATACTCATCCCGGCAGTGGAGTGAGGGAAGTCCTCCCTTACTTCCGAGTTGTCGCAAACGTGCCTTACAACACGTTTGTGATGGCTTCCAGCACCAGAAATTTAGTTAGGGTTTTGCGATCAATTAATGATAGGTTATGGACATTAAAAAGAAAAGGTGAAGTGACGTGTACATAACTTTCCCTAACCTGTATAATCACTTAAGCAACATCATCAGAGAAAAGGAGCTCCTATATGATAGGACCTGGCTTGCAGGCCTTACACCTGCACTAGTGTTCTTGCAGCGTAAGGTCCTTTACAGTTGTCACAAAGGGCAACACACCATACAGCATAGCTTGGCGGCCGCGGCTGCAAGTGGGGAGTGGCCAGTTCCATGCGCCAGCGGATAGAGAAAGAGCTTCAGCACCTGTAAGTCAGGTCGGGGGTGGGGTGAGAGGGAGGCACGGGTTGGGAGGATGGGGAGGAGGAGTAACGGGGTGGAGACCTGGGTGGGGAGGAAGCTGGCAAGAGGGTGGTATCAGCGACAGCAGTGCCACCGATATCCCCCTTTCCCAGCCTCAATCCACCTTCCTGGGTCCACTCGGACCTGCACCAGCAACATAGCTGGCACCTGTCCGAGTAGACCCAGCAGGGCAGGGAAGGCTTACCTGGGGCAAGGGAACAAATGTTCCTTTACCCCAAGGAGGCCTTTATACCCCGAAACTCCCCCGTGGGGTGCAGTGTGCACACCCTTTGTCACAGCTGCATTGTCACACAGAGAGTTAGGTAGGACTGGACTGTTGATCTCCAAACTCTCATTTCAGACAGAGGTCAAACTAGATGTAACATGTGACTCTGTTTCTGTGTTTGCCCACCGGGAGGGCAAAACCACAGTAGGAGCTTTAGGACTTTGCCTTATATCTCTAGATGTAGATATAAAATACTATCTCTAGCTTCCTATTAAACATTTCCCGTGCCCAAATTGGCCCTTGGTAACTTCTTATTGAATACAACGGACTCATCAAATATACTCCCTGTTATTTCATGTTTCCTACCTGGGAGGAGGGGCTGACCCTGGTGCAAAACAGGAAGTTCCTGGCAGATTTCACAGTCTTCCTGGTCTTGTGCTAGCCATCTGTGGACAGGGAAAGTGAACTGTTCCCCTGTCACAAGATTCTGCAGTTGCAACTGAAATGCAATCAACAGAGTTTATATCGTTACCATAATTAAAATTGTACATTTTTTTTTATAAATACATGATGTTGCTTAATAAATAGGATACTCAAATCGTTAGAGAACTATGGAATACAGAGTTGTGTCGCTCAATGAAAAATGGCTTTAACTATGTACTATAACTGCAATACTATATAAATAAAAGGAAGTATTTTCCAGGTTCTGGTCATTTTAAAACTGGAAAATGCTTCCTTTTATTAACTCATATGTACTGTACCGGTCGCGAAAACCTCAGAACATAGTATATAAATAGTAATTTTATTTTAATTTATAATACTATAAATTGCAATTAATTCAACAGCAAATTTTTTTAGTCAATTGGAAACACCTTTATATTCTGGGCTTAGCTAAAGAATCTCATTGTAATTTGCCTAATGCAATATTCACACACATGATGTGGTCTTCCACTGTGATACGATCTTTTTGGGAAAACGTTTTTAGCTGGGTTAATTTTATATTACAATAATCATTGATATTTGTTAATACCTATGTTCTTTTGAATTACCGTATGTGCCTGTCATGGAAGTTAACTGCAGGTCAGTGGAAATGAACTGTGAGCCTTTACTGTAGCGAAAAGACTTATCTTAAAATACTGGAAGGATAAGTGCCCACTCACCATTACTCAATGGACTGAGAACCTCTTAACATTCAAATGTATCGCTTACAGTTGACAACTATGTATGGACATATTTTTAGATATTTGGAAGCAGGTTGGCAGAGAGTGCCCATGTTCATCCACCCACAAGCCTCCTCTTTCTTCTCCTTCTCCCACTCCCTGGATTAGAGAAGGAAGAGGGGAAGGGGGCAAAAGAAGAAATGTGGTGAGCTAGACCATTGCAGACACTCTAGCCCACCACTCTCTTCCCCTCGACACTTCCTCTTCCACCCTGTTTCCCTATTTCTTTTCCAATCCAGGACATGTGAGGCAGCACTTAGCAGGCTTCCCCCGATGCCCAGGAGTCTTGGGCTGGCTCTGCATACCTTGCTCCACAGTTCCACTCTTGTGAGATGTTAACAACTGTCCCTAGTAAGTTGCATGACTGAACAGGGATTCAAACCCAGGGGCTTTTTGTCCAAGTCCAGCATGGAAGCCATACCACCATATTGAGGGTCATGAGTGTGTTTCATCGTCTTTAGCAGCTTAGCATCCACCCGGAGATATTCTGCAAACCTTGAGATTGAGACTTTCCACCTGATTTGTGTTTCTTTATTGTAAAGCCAAAACATGTTTGCTTATTTCAGCCAAAACATGTTTGCTTATTTCAGCACGTTTTCTTCAGCCATGGTAACATGTTATTCCACCATTGTAGCTGTGTAAATATGTGGACATGCAGCATGTGAATGACACCTGTTGTGTTTTGGTGAAGCAGCAAATTTGTTATGACCTTCAGAGAAAATGATTTATGTGGTTGTCAGCGCAATCATATCCAACTTACACCACCGGTGTAACCGGCGGTGCAGCAAGAACGGGAGGCCCCAGAACAGGAAGGGGAGTCAAATTCCCTCCAAAGGGGGATTCAAAGGGGATTTAAATCTCCCCTCCAAAGCCTCCCACCCTGCCCTCCTCTGCTGGTTACACTGGTGGTGTAAGTTGGATAGGATTGTGCTGTGTGAGACCTTAACACATTGTGACTGAGCTCACCTCTTTGCAGTGCCAGGCAGGCGTTTCTCCAGAATTATTGTGTCCTATCCGTATTTTGTAGAGATTTCCTATGTCTTCTGTGTGAATCTGTTAAAATAACAGTGGCACAAACGGTATTTTACCCAACTAAATGAAAACAAAATTGCTACAGGAACTTCAGTTCCATATGTACAAGTCTCATAAAGCATTTCTTTCAGAATGCCGCACCACCTGCATGACTATGGGAGTGGGGCTTAAACTTGTCCAGCTCCCCCCCCCCCGGACACGTGGTAATGCTGCTGGGCAGAAATTGGTGGATAGAAGCCAGCTGCAGATTCCCTTCTGCAGCACAGCAAACTGCAGGCACCATTCTGTTCATGGACTCAAAGACCCAACCCACCCTTATTCTCAGTCTGATGGTTGGCTGGTTGTTCATTTTGGGGGGTCAGGCAGGATAATTTTTTTTTGCACTAATCCACATTGGCATAAGGAGTACAGTGTTTTTTTGTTGTTGTTGTTTTGCCTATCCCAAACTTGGAAGAGGGTAAGGTAGTGCTAGATGTGACATGCCTTACAGCAGTGTTTCTCATAGTTCTCTCCCCAAAGCAGAGAGAACTGTGAATACTTTTGGGAGAGAGGCCAGCAGCTGCAGCGAACGCCACCGCAAAAGTGCCCGAAAATGGGTGCGGGGAGTCCTGCACCTCTTTCAGGGGCTGCGGGGAGTCCTGCACGACTCTCTGCAGGCCTCCCCAATCTCATCAAAAAATGGTGATTTTAACCAGAACCAGTCTCCGTCCAGAGGCTCTCCAGCACAGGGATACAACCTGGTAATCCCTCAGGCTTGGATTGTAATGCTGGCCTTAGTGCCCCCCCAGTGCAGGGCAGGCAGAGCAATTCAGCGTCCTTGACCCCCTTGCACAGGGGTTGGTTGTGATGAAGCTGGGAGAGCTGCTGAGCGATCCTGAATTCGGAGCCAGGGTAGCTATGCCTGAAGGAGGGCTCAGGCAGGTAACTGTCTCCTCCAAGTTAGGTGCCCACACAGGGGGATGGATAGTATAGGCAGGACATGCTGCAAAAGACCAATCAACAAACATGGCCCTTTATGTTCTTCCAAACCTTTGTCATGTAGACTTATTGTTGGGGGATACTTGCAGAGCCGTACCCAGCCGATTTTACGTGTGGGGCGGGTCCTCGGCCCCGCCCCATAAAACTAATTAGCATAAATTATGCTAATTTTTCGGCCGATTTTTTTTTCCACTTTTTTTGCCGATTTTCGGCGATTTTAAACCTAAAAAAAGGGGTATTTTTAAAGTATGTATGCTTTGCGGCACTTAACTTGTGTATAGGAGCCTCCAGCGAAGCGATCGGCTCTCTCCAGTGACGTTCTTTTCCAGGGGCGCAGATCGGCGATCTGAGATCGCTCCTCTGCTGCCCCTGACGGGAACTCCTCATCGTAAGCTCATCGTTTGCTATGCGCATGCGTGAACCAAACAGTAACGTACGATGAGGAGTTCGCGTCAGGGGCAGCAGAGGAGCGATCTCAGATCGCCGATCTGCGCCCCTGGAAAAGAACGTCGCTGGAGAGAGCCGATCGCTTCGCTGGAGGCTCCTATACACAAGTTAAGTGCCGCAAAGCATACATACTTTAAAAATACCCCTTTTTTTAGGTTTAAAATCGCCGAAAATCGGCAAAAAAAGCGGGAAAAATTCAAATTTTTCCCGCTCTCCTCCGGAGCCTCCCGCCCCCCCCGCCCCCCTCCCGCCCTTGCGCCCTGGGGCCCACCGCCCCAGGGCCCCACATCAGCCTACGCCCCTGGATACTTGGACAATGCTTTTTAATTTTTGTGTAGAGCATCCAGTTGGGAGAGCAGTACTGAATAACTGACTCTAACAATAAGGCTGCAAACCTAAGTACATTTCAATGTGACTTACATTGAAGACAGTTCAATGCGACTTACTTTCAAGTTAATGGATTGTATCCAAAGAATGTGAATCGTGATTAAGCACCATTGAAATCAATGGAAATCAAGTTACTCATCATGACTAATTTGGATACAACCCATTATGATTAGATTTGCTGCAAACATAGGTTCACCTTAGCAATCTTAGTGCACAATTCTATGCATGTCTACTCAGGAATAAGTCCCACTGAGTTCAATGGCACTTACTCCCAAGTAAGCGTATATAGGATTTCAGCTTTAGGGCACCAATATAGCATTTAACACACTAAACCAGCAAATCATATGTTAGAATGCTGTGATAAATTAGTATTAGTCACTGTCTTGAAACACTAGACAGCTTACTTAGTGACAGTACTGTATAAGTTGCCATAATGATTTTAATGATAATTTACTGTTTTGAATGCCTTCGTGATCAACATGATCTCTCTGTGTATTTATATTTAGCATTGAATGATCAAAATAGTTGTGTGAATGAACCCTGAGAAGAAGAGTGAAGGCTGCCAGAGAACAATCTGCCATTCCCTCACTTACCGTATTGTCCCGAGTATAAGACACACCTGATTATAAGACGCACTCTTAAAGTTTGGTGCTATTAAAAAAATTTAATTAAATCACTGGCATTAAATTGCAACAGCCTGATTATAAGACGCACCCCTAGTTTAAAAACTTAAATTAGGAGAAAAAAGTGAGTCTTATACTCAGACCAATACGGTATTTATCAAGTTTCAAGTATCATGGATTAAGGTCATCTTCACTGATGGGAACTGCATAAACAGATTCTGTCAGAAATAACTTATTTCTGTTATCTATATGTTCCACTATTCAAACTCTCATATTTGAGAAATGTGGTTGTGTAAATCAGTTCTAAGATGATGGCAACACTAGATCTGTTATAGAATGAGCTGAAAAGAACTGAGAAAAAGATATATTGCAAAATGTATACTGCATCTCTACAGGCAGAGAATCATTAAACTGTATCCTATAGCTAAGATGAAAGAAATAAGAAAGTTTGCTCAATAACACCTGGTCCTAATTTTACAGTATGTGCTACTGTTGTACAAACAATATTTTTAATATTTATTACTTACAGTGAAAGTATCAGTGTTTCCTCTTTCAAACACCCTTTCCCCTTCTCCATATAGAAAGATTGCTCCTGAATTAGTTTGATCCCCATATAATGTTACATAAACTTGCGAGGTGGTACTTGCAGATGGTTGGTCACTGGTAAGGACTATTACCTTCCATTCAGCTGCAGAAACATAAAAAGTATCCTATAATAATTAATGGACAGTTTAGAGCTCTTTTAGGTGTTCCTCTAGCCAGAGGGGACCCAGTCTTTGTGAATTGATCCCAAAGCTGATTGCTTTGCCTTGGTTGCCTGTACGTTTCCAGAGCCAATTAAAAGTGCTGGTTGGGACCTGGATATCTAAAGTTGCTCATATGTGCTTCCTCTTGCAATCCCCTCAAAACCACAGAGCTGGATCTGGATTTCTCTGGTATTTCTGGCAAAAGGTCTGGATTTCTCTGGCAAATGAAGTACTACAGATGTCCAATAGGAGCAGGGCCTTTTCAGTGGTGGCATCTATATGGATGCCCTTTCCAGAGAGGCCTGTCTGTCTCCAACACTGTATATTGTGCTATTAATTAAAGTTTTGACTTCTTGCTGGTAAGGGATTTTTATTAGGTGTTGGGTTTCCTGCTATTCTACTGATGTAGGACATTTTTTTGTTTTATTACTGTATACCACTGTATTTATTATGTGTGGGATGCTTGGTTGTTTTTAAATAAACTGCTTTAAGTCACCCTTTGATATGATTTTAAATAACTAAATGATTAAAAAAACTAAATAAGATATTCTGGGGAGCCATGACCACCATTTTGCTAGCATTGAGAAGCCCCTCAATAAATTTTAAGGGACTCATAGGACAAAAGATATTACTTAAATGCTGTCCTCTTTCTTATATTTATTGGGGCTGGCATCATCCTCATATGGTGGAGGAACAACCTTATCCCCTTTCCTTCACCACTCATATATCTAGCAAGCATGAATCATAGTCCTGCTGTTTGTACAATCCTCTCCCCTGCTTTAAGGGGAAAGAATCCTACAAACTGCATCTCCCTTGACTTTGTGCAATGTTTGGTTCACATCAGATGTTATCTGCATGATGTAGAAAAATGGGGAGGTGAGGACTTGTCCCATCACCACACACAGATGACACCACTCCAGTAAATGTAGAAACCAGAGTTATATTAAAACCAGGGAGTATATGGCTTCACAGATACTAGACAGCACCACGAATTGCATTAAAACAGATTAAATATGATCACTTTCACTGTGCCACTATGTTCTTTGTCATTTGATAAAGAAACAATCACTGTTTTTAAATTGTGAGCATTTTCTAGAAGCCAGCACAATGAGATTAAATCAGTCTCCATACAAAAGCAGTTTCGGAATTGAACAATAGCAGGAGTCATAGTATGGGTGGACTCTGTAATTTATCTACTGAATAATCCAGCATTTCATTCAGCAACAAAAAAGAAGAAAAAGTCAGATTCAGAATCAGCATGGAGAATCAAAGCCAGAAAAAAGAAAAATGAAAGAATGAATTGTGTAATTGTGAAAAACGTTTGAGTTTCAAACAAGGCCTACTCCAATTCAGCCTGGGACCTCTACCAAACTACCTTCATGAACAGTGAACTGGTTTCCCCAGGGCCTTTGGGTATCTCTTCCTGCTTATCTGCACAGGTGATGCCAGACTTGGGTTTGAAGTCAACAAACGGTCCTCTCCTGGTCATCTTCTACTATGACTTCTTGTACACCAAGGTAGCAACAATTATCACCTATATCATGAGTCCTCCTCTGCCTTTTCTGACTTCTTGTTCTTCTGTTAACTCCTACCTGGATTCCTCAACCACCTACTCTCCACTGTCTTAGTTGTGTGGCCTACCCTGGTCTCTTATGCTTCCTCAACCTCAAACATACTTATCTGTTCCATTTCTCATTTTGATCCCAAGGTATTTCTTCAGAACATTCCCTGGATATGTTAATTGTTTGCCTTTTAGGTCCTCATTCTGAAGAAGCCCATCTCCTGGTCCTATACCCAGCACAACTGCCATCCATGGTTTCCTAACACAAATATATTTTACAATCGTTGCAGTCAGATTAGCAGACTGTTTTCCATCGGCTTCTGTTTTAGTGCTGGTTTTCCACAGTGATTTCCTTCATGCAGCCTTATCAGTTATTCATGAGATGAACAGGAATCCTTGACTGGCAGCCACATTACATCTCCATGTTCAGTCCCTACATTTGCGTCTCTATAGTGAGTTATAATGTATATTGCACCAATAAGATCTATATGGCTTGCCTAGTCGCCTTTATTAAATCATTCTCTTGACTAGTAATATTTGAGTATTATGCTCATTCTGATTTCACAAAATCCATTTCCTGGCTACATTCCCTGTTTGCATTCTGAGCTGATATCAAGGAATACAGTACTATCAGTAGGGGACTAATAAAGGAAGTTATAGGCTTTGTAGAATATTCACCTCCACAGGAATATGGACAACTGAATATGGCTAATAATTCCAAAGGAATTAAAAAATTCAACATTTTTCTAGGGGAGCGAAATTCGCTTTGGGTGTATGAGTCCTATAGTCCAATCCTACAAGCCCATTGCACTACCAGAATATTATTATTAATCATCATCATCATCTGTATTTATATACCGCTGTTCTTGTTGTCGGATTTCTCCTCAGATATTATTCAAGGCGGTTTACATAGGCAGGCTTTTCTAACCCCCCGTAGGGGTTCTTACAATAATGATCTATTCACATAGAACCTTTTCCTTCTCCAGATGTTTCCTTTCAACAAGTGTGGTATCTCACTTGCTGCACAGCACATGTCTTCCAAGCTTGCTCGGCAGCAACCCTGTCTCTCACAGAGGGTTAACAGGTTATCTTCAGCTTCTGGTTGACTTGAACTGGTGCAGTCTTGGCTGTTTCTTCAGTTGGTGGCAGTTCATCAGGTGGTGGCAGTTCAACCACTAGACCACACCTCCATGAGTTTATAAGAACTCATGTTCCAGTGACACAGCCTGTTTTACAACAGTTGCAAAATGTGACCCGCCATTCTGCACAGCTGGGCCACCACCACATGCAGCCACCAGAAATGCCCCAGCACTAGTAAGTCAGCATGGGGGGTGTGTGTGTGTGAGAGAAACGGGGGAGGAGGAACAGGGCGGATACCAGGGCAAGGAGGAGTGTGCGTTGAGACCAGGAAGGAGGCAGTATCGGCGGCGGCAGCAGTTTCACTGATATGATATCCTATCCCACTTTCTGGCCTCAATCCAACTTCCTAGGTCCACTCCGACTTGCACAGGTCTGAGTAGACCCATCATGGCAGCAGAGAATTACCTCAGGCAAGGGAACAAAAGGTTCCCTTACCATGAAGAGACCTCCGGAATTGCACGCCCTGCAGGGATGCGCTGCGGTGGCATGGCTGCATTTGCGGGGAGGTTTAGATGACTACAGTGAGCATCCATTATATAATGGTTGATTATAAATTGGCACCAGTTCATTTATGTTTGAAGTATGCTGCTTCAGTTCTGTATATAAGTGCTTAGGAAACTGCCTCACTGATGTGCCTCTGAAACCTAAATGTTGATTTGGTGGATCTCAGAATAATACACTTTATCCATGGCTATGTTTCTCCATAGAGTTCTAGACTTCAGAAATGGCACCATGGTATCTGGTCTTTCTCCACTATTGAAGTACTGTATTCCACTTCACACAGGGAGTTACAGGTTTCAAGCCCTCATCATAGTGTGAATGCAATACTGTACATCACAGTTGCTGTTCGACAGTAATTCATCCATAGCCCATTTATCTAAGTTTTATAAGGCCCGAGCATCCCCACGTCTTGTCTAGTACCTTTTCTCCTATCCATGTAATGTAATATAATGGGGATTCTCCTGACTAGGCAAAGCAATAGAAGATTATATGGTGTGACAATGACATAGTGCTTAGTTAAATAACCTGCTGTCCTAACAGAAATTGCCAAGGATTACTTGCAGTTGGCATGCCTTGTATGGAGACAACTGAAGCTGCCTGTTAATTCTGCCAGCATGCCCCAATAGGATTATGGTGATTGGCTTGCTATGCAAACATAGCTTCAGTATCTGCTACAGTAAATCTCTGCCATGTACCATAAATCATAGTGATGCAGTGTGTGCCATCAACTTCATTAGATAAAATATATATTAAGCTCAATGCACAGTCACAGCAAAACCAGACAGCCTGACAGCCTAATCCTACCCATCCTCCCGCCCCTACCGATGCAGCTGCGCCAAAGAGGAGTGTGCTCTATCCTGTGGGAAAAGGCATGACATGACGGGAGAGGGAAGTAAGGCAAAGTTATACTTACCCTACTCTGCTGCACCATGGTCTCTGGAGCTGGTGCAAGTCAGAGGAGACAAACTAGGAATGCCAATTGCTACTACTGGAGAGGATAGCATCTGGTGTAAGTCGCTTGCACTGTGTGCCACCCCCTCTCACCTCTGTCACGCCCCCAGACCTTCCCCATTCCGTCCTGTTCTTCCCTCCCTCTGCCCCATTCCACCACCACCACCAATCAACCTGAGATGGCGGATGCTCCTGTCCCCACCCATCATCTGCTGGGCTTCCATGGTTTCTCCTGTGGTGAGTTGGAAGCGTGCACCTCCACATGCTGCCAGCAGGCTGTTTACGACGGCCGTAAAGTACCGGTATGTCCCACCATCAGAACACTATTCCTGGTGGTAGCGACAGGGGATTGGATTGGGTTACTAGTTTTCCATCTATTAAACAGAAATGATAATGTGCACAGAGGTAGAGATTATGGGGTTTTCAGGCATGTGAACTTTTCCAAGTTAAAGAAATAAAGATTTACATACCAAAACTTGTCTGAAGAAATTCCTTTTACTCGTACACCCCAAGTAATGGGTAAACGCTTTCAGGATTATCCAAAGTCAGTCAAGTACAGAAAGCCTTAGTTCTTCTGCTTTACGTTTCTTCCCGCCCTCGGGACCTTTTCAAAAGCAAATACAACAGAACTCACGGCAACAAGCCGGTAGATGGTCATGAGCCTTGAAGGGCAAACAGAAGTATAAAAGCAGAGGGAAGTATAAAAGCAGAGGGAAGTGACTCCCATGCTTTTATACTTCCCTCTGCTTTTATACTTCTGTTTGCCCTTCAAGGCTCATGACCATCTACCGGCTTGTTGCCGTGAGTTCTGTTGTATTTGCTTTTGAAAAGGTCCCGAGGGCGGGAAGAAACGTAAAGCGGAAGAACTAAGGCTTTTTGTACTTGACTGACTTTGGATAATCCTGAAAGCGTTTACCCATTACTTGGGGTGTACGAGTAAAAGGAATTTCTCCAGACAAGTTTTGGTATGTAAATCTTTATTTCTTTAACTTGGAAAAGTTCACATGGCTGAAAACCCCATAATCTCTACCTCTGTGCACATTGTGACAAGCCATGAAAATCTGCATGCCACTTTAGAAATGATAATATTCTACCTCTAGGATTGTTGTGCAGATAGATGAAGTAAAGACTGTGTAGTATTTTATGTTACAGAAATTATTCCTGACAAATATTTGGTTTCAAGGATCAGTGCAGCAAGATACTCATGAAGCCTTCTACTGTATGCTGCAATGTCAGCCAGGCTGGTATTATCCACTGTGCAGATGCAGGTCACAATTTTGGGGGTAGGGCTGCTCAGTGATCTTTAGTTTTTCTCATTCTGATTAACCAAAAACTCAATGTTGCTCTTCTAGCTTATTTTATTGTTCATAATACAGATCTACAGGAAACAGATAAGTGTAATGATAAATATTGCTTTACAACAGTGTAAAACTGCAAGGTATTTACGGGGGGGGAACATAGCTGCCATAGGCTTTCGGAAAACATGAACTAGAATCTATTACACTAGCAACATCTGTAAATAACATATCCAGTAGAACTGCATCAAAGTTGCAATGTTTATAAGGTTCCATTCTTTGATTCTTACCAGCACAGCATTCCAGAGTATTCTGAGTAAGTGCGAAGTAGCCTGTCTCAGACTTCATGCTGGATTATTAAAACCAGGGCACTCTGGATAAGAAACCTAAGGACTGCCTTGGCTGCATGCATATGTGAGACCATAGACATTAAACAGTTCCAACTACGTTACAGCCCAATCTTACTTAACTCTCCATGTGATGATGCAGTTGTGCCAACATGGCACCTACTGTATCCTGCAGGGGAGTCTTGGCCTCTGAAAGCCTCCTCGGTGTAAGGGAACATTTGTTATTTTGCCCTGGGATAAGCATGTGCCAGTCCATTGGGTCTACTCAGATCTGCACTAGCTATATCATTGGTGCTAGTCCATGTGGACCCGGGTTAGGGGATCAAGGCTAGAAAGGGGGATAGGATATCTGCATGTACCACTGCCGCCGATACCATCTCCAATCCACCCTCCTCCGCACCTATCACCACCCCTTTCAGCACCTTCCCCACCCTTTCCACCCCCGTGCCAACTTAGCAGTGCTGGCGGGCATCCTTGGTCCGCTGATACTTACTATCCAGATTTGCTCTCTCATTGTCAGCTAAAACACAAACAGCATTTTCTGCTTCTCACCAAAGTACCTCTCATTTCATGTTCCTGTACTTCTGTATTTCCATAGGCTTAAATTCACTTTCTCTTGAAATAAGGTTTTATTTTAAACATGGTCAATAATATCTCTTACCTCTAACTAACATGGGCTGTCTTTGCTGAATAAAAGAATAGTTGTAATACTATTCAGAATTTGGTAAGCAAAATATGAACCAATATTAATGAGAAAGAAAAATAAAATAAAAAGTTCAAAGGAGGAATGTTCAAGTTTAAGTACTATTATTAATAAGAGGTGTAGGGACTGAGCATTTAAGTTTCTGAAAGTTGGGAGCAAAGTCATCCTCTTCAAGTTTTTCCCCACAATATATACAGTGCTAACCCTTTGGGAAGTCTGAGTGGTCATTGCTCCTTTCATCTTCCATTACATAAGAGAGAGTTTCTTCTTTGATATTGAGAGTATTTTCATCTTCTAACTGTACAGTTACTTCCCAGTCAATTTTATCTAAGGTCCCACAATGGTAGAGAGTTCCACTTCTACAACCTTCTGTTATGTCTACAAATGAAGGAGAAGGTCTCTCCCCGACTATTTGATTTACACTGCTTGTAAATACAGATATGTGCTGGAATACAGATACATTGTTATTCTGTACAGCTGTTATTTCGCTTGATGCTTCCTGAGTTGCAGGACTTTCAGGATTGTTGATCTCCTGTGCATTTGCATCCATGTTTTCTCCGACATTGAAGTCCTTGAAACCCTGATTTTCTTTTAGTGCTGCTGATACAAACAAGCTAAAATTATGGCCGTTAATGAAGTCTAAAGTATTGTCAGCACAACGTCTGAGAAAAATGTTATTTGCAATCTTATTAATGCAGCAGCCTGCATGGTTTTTGTCAAGGCTAATGACGCCTTTGCCTTGAAATACTGAATGCGCAGCATTCGTCAGCAAACGTAGTCCCACTTGGTTCTCAACATCAGAAGCTTTGCGGTAAGCGCATCCCCTGATCTCTTCATTAGTTGGCATTATGACGGCTGTCAGTATGGGACAATGCTGTCCACAGATAGCATGAAGTTTATCCAGAGAATCTTCATCCTCTTGGGTGTTCCTGTTTGAATTTGTGTTGCTAGTTGGCTGAACCTGAATAGGCTCATCAGGCGAAGGCTGTTCTATCGGGATTGGATGCACTTTATTGTCAGATAATCTAATGGATGCAAATGCTGAGTTTGGGGAACTAATCTCTGTACAATGTTGTGTGGAAGTGGTACATACTTTCCTGATGGCCTCAGAATGCAAACTGCTGCCATACTGACTGTTCTTGCTTTTTATACTCAAATCATCTGGAAAAGGCTCCGAATCACTATTGTGTGGCATGTTGAAATAGTTACATTGCTTACTGCAAGGCTTAGCCACGTCTTCAAGTTCAGAAGATGAGATTTCTTTGAGAGGTGGCCGCAAATCCAAATTCCCAAAATGCGAGTACGGAATGTCATCACTATGATTGTCAAATGCTGTGTCAGCTGACGTTGTGTCTGCGTAACCATACATTCCAGCGGTCTCAGGAGGCGATCTTCTTATTAAATGATTTTCTTTAAGAAGCCATTTCCCTTTATCGGTAAGGACTCCGTCCTCTGTAGTAACGTTTGGCTTAGACTGACAATATTGGCTTGTGTATTGCCCTGAACATTCATCACTGTAATATGCTTCTTCACCATTAAGACTGAATTGTGGTGCTGGCAATGTAGCATTTTCTTTTCTCCACATGTCACTGCTTATATCTCCTGGGATTTCATATGATGCTAAAGGTGACACTTTTTCATCACACCAGGTATTATGTGCTTGGCACAGGGAAGGGGCTTCTTCCATTACTTGATGGAAGGATTCTTCCATATCTTTTTGTAGAGTGTGAGCCATATACGGAGGACCAGACTTAGAAGTGGGCCAAAATGACGCTTCTGTTTTACCATAAAGTCGTTCAATAGTTCGTTTCACATATCCTTTATTGTATTCTTCATATATTCCTTCCTCTGTACTTTCATTAGTTAGGTCACTTGAAGGCCTAACGTTGTAATCACTGTCATCTGTTTCTGGTCGATAATCAGACAAGTCAGAAGTGGCAGGGCTTTTTAAGCATTTTTTGAAATCAAAACAAGAATTTGAATGTGATCCACACTCAAGTTCCTTTACTATCTGTTTTACTCTGGATGTCAGTTCTTCTTCACAAGCATCTACGGGAATTTGCTTAGACTCATAACAAAAGGATAGTGGCGACAGTGGTGATAATTGCTCTGGAGATTCCTCACAAGTACCATCTTCCTCCAAGTCTTCCTGTACAGATTTTTCTTCCCTGTCACAATTTGTCAAATTCTCTGCAGTTAAAATAAGATGCTCACTTGAGTTTTCTTCTTCCCATAGCTCTGTACAAGATTTTTGCTTTTCTGTGCTGTCTAATTCCTTATCATCTAATTCTGAAGTTTCTAAATCAAAAATATGGTCCTTATCATTAGAGGTCATGCTGTAAATGGTTGAGTTAGGGTCTTCCGATATCCCTGATTCTTCATTATTAAAGGATGTATCTGTGTTTCTTCCCTGTGATTCTTGCAATGAACTATCCTCATTTTCTTTGGATAACTCCTCATTTGAAATCAAGTCATAGTTATTTGACTCAGCAGCAGTGCTGTTGGGATTTCGTTCTGTGCTGTGAACATCCAAATCGTTTAGATTTGAATTCTCCACTGGCACACTGCACGTTTCTTGTCCCTCACTAGAGCTCTCTAACTCTTCAGTCAACTCTTTTGCAGCTTTTTTAGAACTCACTATATCGTTAAAAATTAAAGACTCACTTAGTTTCCCCTGTTTTTTGGAGTCTGGAATATTTTTGATTTCAACTAAGGAAGCATTTTCTTGGCAATAGGCAAGTTCTTGTTTTTCTATTTGCATCCCAGAGAATACTAAACGGTTTCCTGTGCACTCCTGCAGATTTGAGACTGCAGCTTTCAAGTCTTCCGCTTCTTCTTTGATTGCAACTTGTTTTAAATATTGCAATAGCATAAGTATTTCAGAACAACTACAGGTGGTTTGCACCATGTCATCTTTACACATATTGAACAACTTCTCTTTGAGGTTTAGTAGCAGGAGCCAGGCTATGAGGAGATCAGAAGAAGATCCCAGAAGTGAGGGCGAAGAAGTGTCTGTTAGGCAACATGATTTCTCTATGCATCCAATATGATTATTTTCCACATTGAACATTGCCGATTTCAGTTGATGCAGTAGTAGGCCACTCACACAATCCTTCTGCACATCAGTTCCAAGATTATTATTAATGGCCTTGGGATCAACTTGAGCAACAGTCTCAGAACTACACCTTTGATCATCACTTGAGCTTTTATTATCAATTCCTGGCTGAATCTTCTTTCTGTCATTTTCATGTATTACATTACTCTTAGATAGCTCTGTACCATTCTGGATATCTGGCTCTAATAAGTACTCGGCTTCTTCTATTATGCTTGCATCAGCATCTCTTAAGCAGTCAATGTGTCTTTCATACAACTCTTGAACCGATTCTTCAATCACTCCTATTTTACTAAGATGGTTTAATGCACTGTTGGAGAGTTTCTCTTCAGTAATATCACTCTTCTCTACTAGTTGACTTTCTTTATCTGAAAATGACTTAACAGACAACTGATACATTTTTATGTCATTTGAGTTTATGGGTGCTAAATGCTTAGCAGGCATCACAACATTTGGAAATATGTTCTGCAACCACATTTGAACATAGTTTTCAAGAGAATGTTCCATAATCTCATCTGTAAAGTCTGCATGTCTGAAAGTATCCAGTGTACTAGTCTCATCTGACTCTTTGATTTTACTACCTAGAGCACCTTCAATTTTTTTATTCATTTTTGTCTTTTTCGGTTTTGTTGATGACTTGTGTGACTTATCTGGAGTAATCTTTCCCTTCTCTGTGCCTACCTTATGACCATGTCCTATTTCAGTCAATGAGTTCAATGAAGCCAAGCAAGATGGTGTTTGCTCTGTTAAATTAGTGGTGTCATGTGCATCTTCTTGCACCTGTTCAACTTCAGTTTTTGCATTATCTTTAACCAGTAGCAGGACTTCTTCCTGCTTTGAAGATGGTGATAAATTGATGTCTGATCTGGATTGTATCTTGGGCAATGGTCTATTGAGATTTTGTCTTAGGTCAGGTCCCAATTCATCTTGCTGTGGTTTCATTGAAACCGGGCTATATACATCTTCTTTGGTGCCCAAGATTTTGTTAGAACCATCAGAGTTGCCAACAGGAAATTCCACCATTCTTTTATGAATTGTGATTTGGGTGGAGGAATGCTGTGTATTATCCCTTGTGACATGCATCTCACAAGCCTTTACTTTACTCCTGGCAGTTCCTTCCACTGATATATCATGCAGGTTCTGTTGAGAACCTACAGCTAGTTCCATGGTGTCTGAAGAAGATTTTCTCTTTTTCTTCTTCTTCTTTGTCTTCTTTTTGCTATTAGAAGATGTAGCTTGGCTTTCATCTGAGAAATGAATTTTTGTAACATATTCAGTAGTATCATTCTTGGTAGAGATGGAAGAGGAACCTGATACCGTAGGAGTCATTTGAGCACACTGAAAAACTGTTTTGTTATTTTCAGCAGGAGATAGATGCGTTGAAGCTTGAGAAGAATGTGACAATTTACACTGGTTGCATATTTTCTCCACACTTTTTGACTGAGACCATTCTGAATGACTGTTGAAGGAGCTCAGTTCTCTTTCTGGTGCACCACTTTCCTTAGTCAAAATCTGTCTTAGATGGCACTTCCTTGGAGAAGATTGTGCACTACTGATACTAGAATGACAGCTGGTTGTTAAACTGTTATATAAGGCTTCCTTTACGACCGATTTCTCAAAAACATTCTGAAGCAAGCCATCCCCACCACACACTTCTAATGACCTTTCAATTGTGGCTTTGTGATCTACCTTGTTCAACATTTCTTCCTCCATTGGGTCTTCCAAAGACTGTTTCATTGCATGATTGCTGCATATTTCATTATGTTTGGGATTAGTAACACTTGATGATTTAGTGCTAGCATGAGTGACCACACAATATTCTGATTTGGCTTCACCATTATCCATTTCCTCACTGTAAGAAAATTGCCCTACCATCTTTTTTTGGACTGCTGTATCTGATACCAAAGTGACACTTTCAACCAGTGCTTTCTTTTGTCTGACTCTTCTAGGCCCAGGAGTTGGAGGTCTATAGAAATGAGACGTAACATTATTATTATTAGACTGGCTTAAATCTGTATTCATAGAAGGACTCTGCCAGATATCATAATTATGGGTTTTCATTCCACATTCAGAATCTTGATCAGTCACTTCTGTGCTGATCTGCTGCAATGCAACATCATCTTCAGCACTGTTGAAGTCCTCTCTGTTGTCTATACATGTCAAAATATTTAATTGTGGTGACTGATCTTCTTCAACAACCGTAGAGGTGCCCATCTTGGCATTTCTATCACCAGAAAGTCCAGCTCGGCTAACAGTGGTTGTCCATTTTATAGTTTCCTCTTCTTTTACCTTGAATCGAACTCGCATTTCAACTGTCATGCTGCCATCTTGATTAAGATGAACAGACTTCTCAATGTCATCTTCAGAGGGCACCACAAATAAATCTTCACCCGCATGTGAATGATTTTCTGCTAAGCCCATGTCACTGTCAGGTACATAAGAAGAATCTGAGTTGTTATCATTACAAGAAGAAGCAGAGAACATTTGTGCTCTGGAGTGCGGGTCTATCTGTAGACTCACTTTCAAGCAATTTATTGAAAGTATCCCAAATGGCAGGATTAGATGAAAAGTGCAGAAGACAGTCATTAGATAGATATAACCATTCGGTAACAGACGGAAGGAGGCAGACAGCAGACAGAGAGAGAAAGAGAGAGAAAAGAAGATTGTTAGTATGAAATTATACATATAACATTTCATGGGGAGGGCAGTGAGAACATGAGAAACATTATATAAACATTAATAATAAGTGGTCCAATTCTCAGTTATGTTGGCATTTCTTTTTACTGCTTCTGACAAAAGTAATCTTGCAGAGTTTGGACTTCTTTAAGAAATCTCACATATGTAGATAGAATGACAGATATTATTTGCTTTTTAGTGGAGCTCCACTTATACTAGGTTATTGCAGCTGATGTACCTATCCTGGACAATTTTCTCATTTTCCCACACTGTCAGTGTATACCTTTTGAGCTATACATATTTTATTTTTGTAAAGTTCTAGTTGCAATGAAAACATTCAGCTAAAATCAGATTAAATAGTATAAAAACACTTAAAAAAAAATCCACCTCCACAGTATCTTAAAGTACAGTCACCCAAAAAGTGCTTAGGAAGAATCTGCAGTATCTCCAAATGATGTTTAGGCTTTGGCAAAGTTGTGGTACATTCACTAAGAATTTCCCTATTGGTACCCTTGCCCTCTTGACTCCATATGTCATGGATAGTCAATTTACAGCCCAATTTTATATGGCGTTGCCACCGCCAGAATTAGTGTTCCAGTGACAGAACGCGCTTAATGACCATTGCAACGATCTGGAAATGCATGTAGCCACGCACTTCCGGACCACTGCCAGAGACACTGCAAAGGCCCCATGTACAGTGGCAGGGAGAAGGCCCATCGATGCCGGAAAGTTGGCAGGGTGGGCATAACAGTGTGTAACAGGGGAAGGGTCGGGGATCTGTCAGATATGGGAAGGGGTGGCACCAGGCACAAGTGACTTGCACCAGATGCTGTGCAAGGAGTAAGCCAGAGTAAGCCAACATGGCCCATCTATCTCCTCAGACTTGTACCAGCCAAAGAACTGGCTCAGGTCAGAGGAGACCCTTTGGCCATCAAGGGGATTACAGAGGGGTAAGGGAAAATATTTTCCGTTTCCCCTCCCAAGCCACCCAATTGATCCCCCATAGCACGCAGCACAGCCCACTTTGGCGTGGCTGCATGTTATGACAGGGAAAAGCATAGGATTGGGCCCTTAAAGATCAGCTCATGGTAGATTTGAGAGATTGCAACAGGAGATGAGGAGAAATTTTTTTTTTTAGGAATGTTACATCCATGACCCTTGAGTGGTGCTTAGAAGGCAATAGGAAAACAATGTTCTGGAAGCATGGGTGTTAACAGACATCAAGTGACCTGCAACAACCAGGACAAAGGTAATTCCACTCAATACTGCCCAACGCTTCCAAACAACCATCGTCAGTCCCATGTACAATACTTTAAGTAATTTTTAGACTAAACATTATAAAAGCATGAAGGATAGGCATAACACCACAACAAATTTTGTATCTTATGACTCATTTTACTTTATTTATTTAAAATGGTCTATATCCTGCCTTTTCATCCAAGAGTATCTTGCAAGATGACTGAACATCAACATAACTTTAAAATGTCACTTTATCGTTTTTTGTATACAATGGAGTCACATCTTATGCAGGGGTTAGCTTCTCAAGGCAGCTCATAAGGCGAAAATTGTGTATCGTCAAAATTACTACTATTGAAAATCCCTTAAATTAAAAAAGTACTATCTCTTTAAAAACTAGAATCACACTATGAGAGGCATGTGGAAACTGAGACCGCCTGAGGGAGGAGAAGATTCATATCTCCCATCTCACACTCACTCCAGGGCAGACGTGTCACTGGAGCGTGGTACGCGGGGCGGGCTGTGGGGGGGTTGACGCGCACAAAGGGTGACGCGTGCACCCACGCGCATCGCCCCCGTTCCTCGCGGAGGCTCCAAGGCCGGAAGAAGGCCTCGGAGCGTCCGCCCCATCCGGGGCCTTCTAAGAAGGCCCAATGTGTCGACGCGGCATTTATTAGCTTTTTCGCACATGCGCAGACTGTTTGAGGGCAAAAGTGCCGATGGTGCTCCAGGGCAAACACTTACTGAGTGGAACAGCAGGTGGAATTGCTCACACTATTTAAACTGTTTCCTCTTTCTATTTTTTGTTTTGCTGGGCATAGTACTTGAATTAATGTAAGGTAAATGTGTGTAGGATGCGACTCAACTGTATAATCCAAAACTACTCAGCCATGAAAAGAAATGTGTGCACATATACCAACGAATTCTTAAGATGAACATTAATAGATAATTACCCTGTTTCCCTGAAAATAAGACAGTGTCTTATATTTTGGCTCCAAAAATGCAGTAGGTCTTATTTTCAGGGAGGTCTTTTTTCCCAACCTGTGGCACGACCCCCCCTCCCGACACTTACTTTGACCGATTAAAGTTTCATCCTTTCCTGAGGGTGCAAGGCTCTGCAAGGCCTAGAAGGCCTGCACTTGAGTCCTCCACCATAGAGATGACATGCTAGAGAGGCCATCAAGGCCTGCAAGGAGGCTGCAACCTTGCAGAGTCTCTCTAGCATGTCATCTCCATGGTGGAGGACTCAAGTGCAGGCCTTCCAGAGCCTTGCGCCCTCGGGAAAGAATGAAGCTTAAATTGGTCAAAGTAAGTGCCGGGGGGGAGGGGGGTTCCAGGGGGGATCGCGTCTGGCTGATGTTCCTAGCTAGGTCTTACTTTCGGGGAGGACTTATATTGACAAGTCCCAGCAAAAATCATGCAAAAATGATGGTAGGTCTTTCAGGGGAGGTCTTATTTTGGGGAAAACAGGGTATGGTAATTAAATCCTGATGATTATAAATGAAATCTGCTTATAACATTGTAATGAAGTCCATCAAAAGTGGAATGGCAGAGACTTATATCCTAATCCAATGGTCAGCAAATGCTGGCGTACTGTCAGGTACACTGGTGTAAAGATTACCTGCCATTGCGGAAGTCCCTCTGCCAGCAGCTGCTGCACGGCCGCTGGTCTAGGAACAGAAGGTTGCACATCTAGCTGTGGGGTGCAAACCAGCTGCCTGCACAATCCCACTAGTGGAAAGACAGTAGAGGGGCTGGACAGGGACTGGACGAGGCGGAGCCAGGGGTTGCCAGATCCCAAACCCCTGACTGGGACCAGACAGGCCCCCACAGGCTCCTCAGAGCTATGCCAGCAACACAGCAGGCATAGCTCTGAGGAGTCCTATAGAGGACTATGCAGCGGCCACGACAGTCTAGTAAGCATTCCCTTTACCAAGCCTCTTGACCGGCCTCTCTCATGATGGCACGCTGGATGCACCGGACATCACACTGGCGACCCTGCACTAAACACACCGTCCCCGCATAGGATTGGGCCGTTATGCCTACACCTTCTGCATATTTTGTACTTTCCTGCTGGTTCTCTCCTTTCCTCTTCTGTGAAGATCTTTATCTATGTCTAGAGTCACTGAAACTTGTTTTAATGAACGTCTTGAATGTATTTGATGTCCAGGTTGATCATCTTTCATTGACAAAAGAGAGAGGGAGGAAAATTACTTAGAACAACAACGTATATTTATAGGAACTTACTTTTTCTGTCTTCTGGTTTGACATTCGTTCTGGGATACACACGATTAGAGATTCCTGGGAGTTTACCAGGCAGAGAATATCTATGAGGATCATAATTCCCTGCTTTGAAAGGTTCTCTTCCTGCTGCCACAACAGCTCCGGAGCAGAGTATCAGAGCTTGAAGACTGGAGACCTGGAAAAGAAACAAACTAGGCTCATCATAATGAAAAATAAAAATCAATCAAAATTCTACAAGGGAGAGTTCTGATCAAAACCAGGCAGTCTATGAGCACTCAATACCTTTGGAAATATTTGATGTAACAAAAAATTGATTTAGCTGTCACGGTATTTTATTTGAGAATTTATAGTAATAAATAAAGCATTCATTATTATCTTTTTCATGGCCAGATTTTCATGATTCTGACATTTCTGTTTGAGAAAGAACTGTAAAATATTCCTTTTGATATTCAAAACATTATTAAAATAAACAACCTTTTAGAAAGAAAAAAGCTTTTAGAAAGAAAATTAAGAGACATTTAAGCCATCATCAGCTGAGAATTCATATTTTGCAAAGCATGCACAATCCTTTGGTGGTATGGATAATGACCCACAAGGACTTCTCCATTCAGCTCAGTTGAAGAACCTCTGCATGTGCCAACTCTGTGCAGCAATGAAGCTCCAAATAAAATATAGTTTTATAATAATCCATCTTTTCCCTCAACCTTATTTTTAGATACCTACTACAGCGGGTGGCACAGTGGGTTAAACCGCTGAACCATGAGCTGTTGATCGAAAGGTCGGCAGTTCGAATCCGCGACGCCGGGGGTGAGCTCTCGTTGCTTGGCCAGCTCCTGCCAACCTAACAGTTCCAAAGCATGTTAATGCGAGTAGATAAATAGGTACTACTTGCGAGAAGGTAAACCGTGCTCTGTGTTCCAGCCGCATGCTATGCGCTGCGGCAAGGAGAGTCACGCCGGCCACATGACCACGGAGGCGTCTTCGGACAACGCTGGCTCTTCGGCTTTGAAATGGGGATGAGCACCACACCCTAGAGTCGGACACAACTGGACTTAATTGTCAGGGGTCACCTTTACCTTTTTACTAGAATAATATCACTCTTTTGAGTTTCAAAAACTGTGGAATGTTAACTACTGATATAAGCAATATGGGAGAAATTGCACACATTTGCAAGAAACAAAGTACCAACTCATCTGTTTAGTGAAAAAAATAATCCGGAGGCTAAAATTTTGAATGGAAAGGCAGGGGTTGTTTAACCCATTTCCTGTTGTTGACCTTTTCCCCATTTTAAATCTCCCACCCCACCCTTCTCCACTCAGAACCACACCTTTCCAAGGCTGCTTTAAAAACAAATGAGGTTTTCTTTTACACACACACACACACACACACACACACACAACTGCATTCCCCACCCGAATCATTGCTTTCCACCATTATGAAATGAGCCCAGCACCAGACCACCAAGAGAGCTACTTCTCTACTCCAAAAAACCTTACAGTATTGTGGAGAGAATATACTGTATTGTTGATTCTTCCTTCAGAGGCTGTACGTGCTGGTCTGAGAGAGCTTTACCAAGGCCTTGTAAGCAACCTAAACATAGTGTGTGGTGCTTGAAGGGATTGCAGTATGACTGCATGCGTGACAAGATTGAGGACACTCCTGTGGATGCCCTTGCAAAGCTCCTTATTAGGAAAGAGCACACACTTGAAGTAAAAACAGGAAGACGTGGCTGAAGAGAAAGCTAACTCTTCACAGATACCAGGGCTTAAATTCCTCACACTTCTGCCTCTAGGGACGAACGTTATGTTAATTACATGATTGGCTCTGGTGCTTGGTTTTTCTGGTAGATAGCAGCTGTGGGAGGGCCCAGTCAGAATTATGACCACAGTGTAGGGCAGGGGTGGGGAACCTCCGGCCCGCGGTCCTGATCCGGCCCATAGGACGATCTGGCCCGGCCCGGCCGGAGCCAAGGTAAGGAGAGCAGTGAGTGGGTGGGAGGGAGAGCGAGCGGTGGGTGGGTGGGTCGGTGGGTGGGTGGGAGGGAGGGAGAGTGAGCAAGCGAGCGAGCGAGCGAGCGAGCGGTGGGAGGAGGGAGGAGGGCGAGCGAGCGAGCGAGCGAGCGAGCGGTGGGTGTGTGGTAAATTCGTGGGGGGGGGTCAAACTTGCGGGGGGGGGCAAAAAAATCAGCCGGCCTAATGGCCGGCCCGCAGCAAATTTTCCCTATGTGAAAATGGCCCCCCACTGCAAATAGGTTCCCCACCCCTGGTGTAGGGGAACAGGAAGTTTGCCCTTCCCAAAGCTGTTATTTGCCCTGTGAAGGAGATGGCACCATTGCCAATGGGAGCTTCAATTCCAGTGGAGGGAAAAAAGCAACCAGTAACTCTGGGATGAAAAAAGTTCCCATTGGTGGCTATTACCCATCAGCAGCTTGGGGGTCCAACTTTTGTCAGGACCACACCACCAAAGAAAGGAGATAAATATCAATTTAGACTGAATAAAATTTATGGGATTAAAAGTCATGGCTCACAAAACAATAAAAACTAAGTTTAATAAAAAAAATTATTAAAACACAACATTTTGTTTACAGATGTTAACTTCATGGACGTTAACTTTGAAATTCACCTGTGACTATGCACTAAATCATTCTCTTAGTGGCTGAGTGGTAATTTTTTTTTATTTTTTTATTTATCACATTTTTATACCACCCTTCCTCCAAGGAGCTCAGAGTGGTGTACATATTTCCTCCCCTCCTTTTTGTCCTCACAACAACCCTGTGAGGTAGGTGGGGCTGAGAGATCGTGACTGGCCCAAGGTCACCCAGGAAGCTTCGTGGCTGAGCGGGGATTTGAACCTGGATCTTCCAGGTCTAAGTCCGACTCCCAAACCACTACACCATCCTGGCTCCTTTAAGTTCAGCTTGTGGGCCAGGCTTGGTTACCATCTGCTTGCCTCAGTTTGCTGAGCTGCCTGCTTGATAAGGTTTGGTTTAGTGTAATCTAAACGAAATGTCGTGTTTTAATAATTTTTTATTAAACTTAGATTTTATTGTTTTTTTGTGAGCCATGGCTTTTAATCCCATAAATTTTATTCAGTCTAAATTGATCATTGCAGGCCATGAAAGTTTGAAATCGTATCTCTCAAACTGTGCCTCTAGTCCCAATCATGATCAGGCTGTCCTATGGCTTCTATTTTCATTTTTTTTTTTAAAGACCTTAATGACACCGAAGCCCCTAATGACACAGCATCGTAAGTGGCTTGTTCATAAGCCGAAATGAAGGTTCAGGGTCACACATGCGCTATGAAAATCAATGGGACTTCACTTAGGACCCAATCCTAACTAAAGGCTGCCCACAAGGCACAGTAGTGCCAGCACAGGCTCCTCTGCATCCTGTAGGCAGCCAGAGACCATGCAGGGGTGGAGAGGAAAGTAAACGTTTCTTTTACTTATCTTACTCCACTCCCTCATGGGCCTACTTGGACCTGCACCAGCTCTTTAGCTGGTGCAAGTCCAAGTAGAGACAAGGAGGCATGTCAGGGCTAAAAAGGAGTGGAAGATATCGGCAGAGACATCGCCACCAATCCCCACCCTCCACCCGCACAACCATGCTCTCCTGAGGCCCCAATTCCTCCCCATTCTGCCAACCTCACTGTCTTACAGTTTGTGGTGTGGGTAATTGGATCTGGCTGGCAGTGAGCCCCTGGCACCACCGCAAATGTTTGCGATGACGCTTCTAAAATGGCTGCCAGCAGCACACCCTGCGCATCACTGGAGGCAATTTCATGACAATGGAACCATGTTTCATTGTCATTAAAGTTGGCCAAGCCCTACTTAGGATTGGGTTGTTAGTCAAGGCTAACTTTCCTCCGTTGACTTCAGTGGCACTTAGGATTCACTTTTTTGGGATCCAATCCTATTTGCTATTAAGCCTGTGCTGGCTCATATCCTTGCACGATGTTGCCGTTATTTGTGAATCAACGCTAAGAAGCCCAAGCAAGCAAACATTTCTTAGGTTTTCCTTGTGCTCTTACCTTTCTGCCATCAGTAGCATATAATTTCACAACTGGATACTGCATTAATTCACTGATGTGGTCCAGAAAGGCCTCAAAGTTCTGTGTGTTCTTTTTGCCCAAGATGATTGTACGCCGAATTCTTACATCACCATTTTTGAAAACTAGAAGCTTCTTAGGGGTACTTATTCTGACAGTACCACCTCGTTGAAATATGCCACCTTCCCCCTCTCTGGCTAACTGTATAGCTCTGCGACGACCACTAATCGGCCTGCTGATCTGCCATGGCAATGGCTTTTTACTGGCCATCTCCAGGTTAATGGGCTTGACTTTCCTCTGTTGGGAGCAAATGTATGACTTCCCATCTTCAAGGTCTTCCAGATTAGTGATACTGTGTATCCCTCGTGGTGTTGTGATATTCCTCACCCCAAAAGGCAACGGCACTCTTTTGGACAAGTTGTCAAGCAAGGCATCAAACGATTTGAATGATCGACTGTTAACAACCATTTTAACTCCATTAAACTGTGGGTCACCACTTTTGTAAAAGCAGATCCGTTTGGCCACAACAGGTTCAGTGACATTGAGGGGGCGCCCAGATAAAGACTGTTCACTCTCGGAAGTGCGAGGCTGAATCATTGAGTAGTTGGTTGAAGGTGTTTCACTCATTTTGACAGCAATCTGGAAATAAGGTGAAAGAGGGAAGTGTCTTGTGATCATAACAATAATGCAGTCCAAATTTCTGAAGTCATAAAGGAGATTTTAACAAAAGCAGTGGCAATAAATCTAGCCAAAAATCATTGACTTAAATAGGTCCAAGCTGTTATCTCTATATTCCACAAAGACTTGTAGGATTAAGCTAACAAAGCTTTACTTACAAATATGTGCAGAATTCCCCAATGTATTTTCACATATCTTATCATTTTGGTACAAGAGAACAATTTTACTTAGCAAAGGGTATTCTGTCACACCAGTATAGTAATTAGATGGCTTTTGTTTTAATAATGAATGCAATGGCAACATTTCCTATTTTTACATCACAGATACTTTCATACAGAAGAACGAGGTTTTTTTTTTTCAGAGTGTGACCCCATCAGCTAATCCAACAGCACTCCCAAATGCGCTTCTTGTATGCCAGCCAGTCATTGCTTTTTTTCCTTGTAGTCACATGCAGAATTGCAGTGTTCCTTACATACTGCAGTAGATATAGCACGTTTGGAAGACACAGTATAGTGACTGCCCCCCTTTTACTCCTCCTGTTTGTATTATGTTATGTTGAATCTAGGCACGTGTAGCTCAAAAAAAAAAAAGATGGAACAATTGTGCTAACAGCCCATGCCTGAAACCATTGCACTACTGTACCACTGTTCTCAAAGAGTCAGATTTTCTCTAATAAATGTGGCAATTTAAGCACAGGAAGAACACAGATGGATGATGTTGTGAATCCCCCCTTACCCCACCATGCAAAAAGAGTGAGTGAATGAAGGTTGATAATACCAGACTAAACAGCCTGCAAGATTAACAAACAAGAAACAGGAGACAATAAAAGGATGTTGTCTTCTATCATGCAGTTGCATAGAGATCTTTTGTTTTCATGGGATTTGAGCAGGTGAACTTTTTGCTGCCATGATCTCATACACATCCCCTTTACAGCAGTACAGTTCTTTTAATTCTAGTAGGATTACCTCTTAATAAATATAGGGGGGGGCTGACATCTACATGATAAAGATCAAATGTATTTTAAGATCTTATTGACAAACCTCATAAAATGAAGCATGCTTGTTAAACATAAAGTGTTCTGGAAGAAAGAGTTTTACAGCCCAATTCTATGGTGGCCTTATGCTGATGGCTCTTGCAATCCGTCAGGCATAATAAGGCCTTGGCCGCCATCATGCAAGCCGCTTGCTAGCAACAGCACGGGAGCAGGGAAGCCCCATGCCGGCAGTGGCGGGCTGCCAAACTCACACCACAGCAGGCAGGTCAGCAGCAGGGGTGGTTTAGGGAAGGATTGTAGACAATTCTGGGGTAGGGACCATTCCAGGCCGGGATGAGACAGGGAAGATCTCGGCTGCGGCCTCAGAATTCCAAACAAGAAGTGAGAAAGACTGAGAAAGCTACTTACTCGATACTACATGAAATGGGTAGGCTTTGCATGGGACCTCAGACTTGACATAGATTTGATCCGCCGGGCCTCCGTGCATGCTGCCTGCAGTCAGCATGCTTCTTCCGGCTTTATGTAAATGAAGTACTTAACTATTATTAAGGGCAATAATAAATTAGACTAAGTCCCAGGCCACCACTTGGCAGGCCACCAGAGCCCATTTGTAAGGACACAAAATGTACTTAGTTTTGCAGATGTTTTAAAATGTGATAAAGACTTTTTTAAAAACAATGCATAACTATTTTGAATGTAAAGATATTGAGCACAATCCAGCCTCCTCTTGTTTTCATGGGTTTCATGTTTTCTTGTTTTCAAGCTGATGTACTTAATTTTTCCCATTAAACTCACTGAGACGGGCAGCCCAATCCTGTGTAAAGATCCGTGGCCGGCCCATAGGGCTGGCTGGGATCCTACGCTCTTCCCAGGCTACTGCGGCATGGCCCAGGGTCTCCTCAGGGGAAGAGAACTTTCATCCCATTCCCCCGGTGTAGGGCTGAAAGGCCCTGATGGGCCACCTCAAATGTGCGCCAGCTCTCGCCGCCGGCAAATATCTGAGGCAGCGGTGTAAGGGTCGCTGAGCCCAGGAATGGGGACGGGGATATTGCGACCGACATCCCCGGCCCCACCTGGGCCGGCTCGGCCAATGGCCACCCTCCCTCGCCTCCCGGCCCACCCCTACCACTGGAGGAAGCCTTACCTGGCACTGGTGGCTGTGGGTCGGATCCACTCCGTCGCAGAGTGAAGCCTGCCGGCCTGCGCGGCGGCGAGCCTTACTCCAAGGGTGCCGAAAACTCACTTTACGATGCGTTTACGTCACCCTCTGCCTGCGGAGCGTGCAATCCACAGGCAGCGTTTTATGCAGGATTGCGAAGAGCATAACTTTGGCTAGATTGTGACTTGTATGCAAATTATATAATTTATATTAAAGACATAAGTCAACAGAGTATGCAAACACATAGGTTAATGGGATTTAATTTTTATATTATCTTATTAATTGTAAAGCAGTTTCAATATTAAAAGAAAGGCTTAAATTTGTGCCAGACTCTATCAAGAATGTATTTTTAATGCTAGAATTCAGCCTGTGAAGGACATCCTTTTGAGCACAGGCAAGATGTCTTGCGTTTACCACATTACTGTACAATCAGCCCCAAATATTTAAGAATAGGGTTAATGTTTCTAAAACAGAAGGTGTGCTTTCCATGCAAATCCATTCACAAGTGTTATATTTGATGTGTACAATGAAAGAATAGCATTCCATTCAGATCACTGCTGTATCATTTTAAGAACAAATATATCAAGTGAGAAAGATTTTTCTTCTTAGCTAATATACAGTAGCCAACAATTGATTGATTCATCAGCACTCGACTGACAATTAATTCTAATTATTATTTTAACTAAAGTATCCCTTCTTACTACAGAACTTTGTGAGTTCATTTACACCCAAGTCCATTAAAGAATATGTTATTTGACAATACTTTGTTCACATCATTCGTACACGGTCAAAAATATCTGTGTTTGAAATCAACAACCTTTATATTTTCAATTTCAATTTCAATCACCTTTATTAGGCATGTAACCTTTATATTTAAATATGATATAAAGTAGTGGTTGAAGCTTTAGCATTTGACATAAAATGAAGATAGTTATCCTGTACTAGAGATTGATGTCCTATTTAATATGAATTAGTTGCCTACAATCTTTTTTTTTTTTTTGTACTTACCCAGTGTAGTAACTTGTTAGATGCATAGCTAGAACATCCTCTGAAGCAATCTGCTAATGCCAAGGTAATGACTGGACTGAACTTGCCTGCAAACCAGACAGCTAGTACTTTATTCTCTTAGCCTTTTCATGTGTTTTTCCATAGACTTCCTCGTGTTTCAAGAAAAATGAATGCAATCCATTTTACGCTTTTAGCATTTACTTAAATATATAGCAAGATTCTCTTCTAGTTTTGTGAGAAAAACATCCAAAATCACAGAACTACAGATAAGAAGGATAAAAACCCACTATAGTCATCTAGTCATTCCACTGCTGCTATAGATTTGTCCTCAATTTTCCATTAATAGTGGTTTTCACCATTTGTGAATTATCTCCAATAATATAGCTTCCAACTCTTGCTTCAAGATACCATTGCTCAGGCTTCTAGATTACAATCAGGTCTTCCTCCTAATGGTCAGTCTTTCTGGCAACTACGTGCTATCAACCAGATGATAAGAAGCTCTTCTTCTGTAAACTGGGTCAATAATGCAGATATTTTTGGATGTTCCAACATTGCAGAACCAATAATTGCAAAACTTCCGATCCTGCAGCTCTTGTCCTTAGCAGGCACTATCCAGTCCACTATGGACTTTCCATAAACAGTCTTGTTTCAGTAGGGACAACAACCAAGCAAGTCAGTTCGATATGGTATTTTTGCAGACACGGAAAGCTTGTTATGCTTTACGTGTGCAGAATGAGGTCTTACTTCTTAAGGAAATGCTGTGTGTCTCCAGATGGCAACTGCTCCATCTAATTACTAGCAAAGTTATAATCAGATTTGAAGCTTCGCCCCTTAATCGGGATTACAGAAAGCCTGCCATGCTGGCTGTGGAACAGCTATAGTAAGAGTCTCATCAGCAGATATTATATATCACAACAACTTTTAATTAGCTTCCCCCTCCCCAGCAGTGTATTTATTGTGTGTTTATTTATTTACCATATTTGTATTTATAACGTATTTATTATGCTGACTATTGGTGGCAACACCATGCCTTGCTTCAGGCTACTTTGACCACTCTATTATAGTAAATAAATTCACAAGACTGATGTGATAATATTGCCTACACTATGTTCACTACAATGCCTGCATCTTTTAAACTGCAACTGAGTTTAAACAGTACAGTACTGTATATGAAAACATATTTTAGTGTCCAAAATGCATCCCAGCTAGTATAGCTGTACTGCTTACAGCCTGGGCAATATTGTGCAATGCACTTAGGTTGAAGGTCTGTGCAGTTCTATATTTGCTACCGAGTATTGTCTCTTAAATATAGAACAAATAATGTACCCATGACGACCCTTTAGCAATAAATGCATGCATGTGGGAATGTCTCTTTATTATGAATCTAACCTAAAATGCCAGTGCTGTCTGTATGTAGGGTGTCTGCATGAAAAATAATCTACTGACTGCTTGGTAGGCTTGACTGCTTGGTAGACTCAACTAGAACTAGTGATGCTTCCTGCCAGTGGGGCTCCTTGTATAAGCAGGTCCAGCCCACCCACGAGATGTGGCAAGTAGATCTGCAGAGGTGGCCCTGCACCCCACCCACTGCCTCCATGGGCATCTTCACTGCCCCCCTCAATTTCCTGATGGTGGCTGCCACTACTATTGAGGATGTCGCTACTACTCCTGCCCTCTCCTCCGCCTCCGGGCTCCCCTTACTTTTGAAAAGACAGTGCAGAATGGGAACTGGAATAGAGTGGCGGTCACTTGAGCTAGAGTGGCCACCACTCTACTCCTCCCCACTTCATTTTTCTGGTTCCTCTTACTGCACGCTGGTAGGAAGCAGAGGTAGTGGCAGTTATCAGCAGCAGTAGCAGTGGCCACCACTAGGTAGTGGGAGGGGCAGTAGACTGATTTGCAGAGGCAATGAATGGGTACAGGGTCCTCTCTGCCAATCTGCCATCTGATGTGGCTGATGGCAAGGAGAAAGAGGAGGAGATACGACAGGTCACATTACCGGCATGGTGAAGTCGCTAGGCTGGGAAAAAGCTGTAGGGGCAGGGCGTGACCAGGAGAACTAAATGCGGGAGCAGTAGATTGCCAGTGCACCTCAGGAGGCCAAGGACTGGGGCTAGGTCCATGCATGAGGACCAGCTCCTCCCTCCCCCTGGTTCTACAATTCTCCCTCCAGGTCCTGGCTGTATCAGTCTCCCTCCTTTTGCCTCACTGCTTCCATCACTACTATCTGTACTCCTTCCCCTGATTCATACAAGGGAATTTCAAATGTGTGCCTTGGGGGAGCAATATTTTCAGACTGCCAGGGCAGATTCCTGCACAATCTAAAAAGTGTATTCCTTGCAATCTTGCAGAGGTCTGGAGTACCTCAGGGGTTGTGCACAAATTGAGATGTGAGGGTACTTTGAAAAACTTAATGCTTGAATATTTTTAATGTTGGATATCATAAAAGTACTACTGCAGTTGAAAACAACAGCAGCAGTGTCCACAACCTGAGAAACTTACTTGAATCAGAACAGTTTTTCACTATTATATGTAGCAATATTTAATATATGGATTGGATCAGTATCAAAATCTCATGTGTGTGTGTGTGTGTGTGTGTGTGTGTGTGTGTGTACACTCATGTAACTTGCACAATATCCATTCCATCTATAACTGTCTGCTCTGTAGATAGGGGTGCAAGCCACAGAAATTAGGTGGTGCAAAACTTACTCTTTTGTAGGTTACAACCAATTCTAATCCTGTTGAAAAGAAATAGAGCTCTAAAAAGATAATTTGAACTTCAAATTTTGAAGCAAAAAAGATGTGCAAGAGGACAAAGCTTAGGCACACCACCCACACTTTGTAGTTCAAATTTCCCCATGCAAAAGCTGCTTTTCTAAGAAAAATAACATGTTCATTTCATATTTTAACTTAGTGTGTAGTTAGCTCTCAATCTAGCACATGCAATCCCATTTGGTTTGATAGGATTTAAGGGCGCTCCTCTTTTTTTTCTGGCTTCTGCCTCCGCTTCACACTGTTCTAGGTTTAATAAGAACAATTTTATGAGTATTTTGGATGAATTGTTAAAAGTGGGGATGCTGCAGAAACCAACAGTCTGTGGATCTTTTGAATGGAGCTTCTGTGGCTTTCCCAAGCAGGGCCCTTTGAATGACACTCTTTGTTCAAGTTTGCCGTAGGAGACAATGGTTAGCAGAATATTTTTATCATTCATGTGTGAGTCACTCCATTACAATATTAAGTTACTACAACAGTTAAACTATTATGGTTGGCCTTGTGACCCTAGAAATGTTGAGCACATGCCTCACATCTCCAAGTCCTTTCAACCTCTTAAACTCTAGGAGGGGTTTTTTTTTTTAATTGGAACATTCACCAAGCTATGGGATTAGGAAATTGTTATGCATTTGAAAAGGAAATTATTGCATTAGAGGCAAGGGCTGAGGTTAAGTTTCTCTGAATGTGCCCAACCTACTTACATCCTTTCCAATAAACGTTTCTAAAAATGAGCTATTATTAACATTCTTTAACTGATAAGATTTTTGAATGTTGAGTTAGTACAGCAGCTTGATCTACACGAACATTTAATCACATTAATCCCTACAGGTTTATGGAATTCTGTAAAAGAAAATGTGATAAGCAAGAATATGAGAGTAAAGGGGGATAAATGGTACTGGAGAAGAACAAAAATACACAGGTGTCCAGGATCACAGATGGATGGTTGAAACAGGCTGGATTTAACATTTGAAATCTGGTTAGACTAGATTCCACTGTTTGGTAGTGGGCATGAATGGCTTCAACTAACACTGCTGCACTGCAAACAAGTGTTTGTGATAACAGAAGCTGCTTCTACAAGAACATCAGTGGAAGGGTTGTTGCTCAGTGATAAAGCACCTCCTTTGCATGCAGGAAGTCCCAGGTTCAAATCCTAGCAACTCCAGGTAAGGCTGGGAAAGATTCTCGATTCTCTCTACCTTTGGAGCGGCGTAGCTCCAAAGCGTCAAACATGCTGTAAAGCACATTTGTGATGACTGTGGAGTAAGGGCTGCCAGCGCGGAGGCCGGCAGCCCTCACTATGCTGCCCTCTGGACCCTGCGGCCGCAGGTGAAGGTAAGTCCTGCACCAGACGGTGCAAGGGTGGGCGGAATGGGGCAGCCAGGGGGGTTTCATTGGCCAGCCCAGGTAGGGAGAGGATGGGGATATCGGCGGCACACTCCCCCGATATCCTCAGCCCGTTCCCAGGCCTGGCTGGTCTTACTCCCCCGCCTCAGATGTACGTCAGCTTTATAGCTGGTGTACATCCGAGAAGGCCCATATAGCCCCAGCTGGCTTGCTCCCATTCCCATCCCAAGGTGCTCCCGGGCTGCCCTGGGGCAGCCAGGGAATGGGATAGGATGCGGCGGCCTGCCCTTTAGGCCAGCCACCGCATCTTACACAGGATTGTGCCATGAGCCACTGGAGAGCCACTGCCAGTCAGTACAGGCAATTAATGGACCAATGCTTTGACTCGATAAAAGGCAGCTTCCTATACCTTGTTTCAAAAATAATACAAAATGATGTGCCAGTGCTACATGGGATCCCAGCTGTCACAGTTTAGTATTAGACCAAGGAGAAAAATTATAAATCCATGATACAACCAGATTTAAAGCATTATGCATTGTTCCATTCATTTCATCTTAAAAAGCATTGTCCAGGATCCCACCTCAGATGTCAAAAGTGGACCCAGTTAACCAAAGAGGTGCATCAGGAAGCCAGAGAAAGAAGAGCAGCAGCCCACTGAGAACAGTGACAGTGCAGTCGTTGCCTTGACAATGCACTGAGTGGCAGCACCCAGGCAGAATCCTCTCAGGCACACAGATCTGTTGCCATGGTGACATGACCCCTATGGGACAAACTTCACAGAGAGGGGGCATGGGGTGGAGTAGCAGCTGCTAGCAGCTATTTGAACCAAGCTAGACAAAGTCTGAAGAGAAGCACCCTGAGGCACTTGAGGAGTTCCCAACAGAGAGCATAGGTAAGAGGAGGAAAGATAGGAACAGGGCCAGCCCAAGACCTCCTGGCACCTGAGGCAGCATGCCAAATGTTGCTCCCCCTTATCCGACGACACTTTAGTCTACCACTCTCCTTTTCCGCTCATCCTTCTCTCCCTTTTCCAGTCCAGGAAATCAGAGGAGAAGGAGCAGTGGAGGTTAAGTGATGGACACAAGTGGGTGGTCTGCACCAGTTTGCTGCCCAAGGCAACTGCCTCAGTTGGCCTTATGGATGGACCAGCTCTGGGTAGGAGCAACCTCTGCCCCTCTGGAGCAGAGGCCCTCACTGTCACTGACCTCAGAGCTGAGGCCCTCAGTGATGACCATTGTTTCATGATGCATGTCAATCAGGGGACATCAATCCTTTGTTCCAACCTATCAGAAAGAAAACCTCAATGAACCCCAAGGGTTATAATGAATAAATCATACCACTCCCTATTATGCAGCATGGCATTTCCTTGTATTCTTTAATGGATACAGATATTGAAAATATTTGCAAGGATGCTCATATTAAAAACTACCTTTTTTAAAGACTATTCTCTCTGGTGTAAAAGTTGAAACATTAATTGAGGATTAGGAACAAACATTTTATTTATGTAAAAATGATTAACATTTTTAAAGTTGTGTGTTGCTTTTAATCATGAAATTTGGCAGCCAACTGAAATAAATGTTCATTATAGTTGCAGAGGCGACGTTATGAAGATTCGTTTCTCTCAAGTGAACAGCATCAACAATTCGTTGTTGGGAAAAATCATCCCCACCCACTTGTCACGTTAGCAACAAACTGCCAGAGATCTTGGGAGAATTGACATTTCTGAACATCAGGTCTACCAGCCCATCCCATAATAGGGCAGGCGTCCCTTTCAAGAACAACCTCATATAACCAATAAAATTTGGTACAATAAAAAATGAATGAAACTGGTTTCCAACAGACAATGTCAGGAATTGGACAAAACGTTGCAAATCTAAGTACAGTACATAATTTGAAGTTCTGTTGAAACTATTATTATTTCCGGGGGTGGGATGTGCTTTATTCCAAGAATGACCAATGACTTATCTAGTGCAGAAACCGCTCTTCAGGTGTTAATCATTAATTTAACTAAGTTATTAATAATTGGTTATCTTTGTGCAGCTGTGAATCAGGACTTCTCTGAATCAACTCTCATCTCTGCCATGATGATCTGTGATCAAGTCTCAGCTGCAATATATGAATATTACAGTACTAACTTACCGATAGGGTTGCTGAAAGGACAATAAAACATGACAAAAAAGGTTCTACAATTCAATTTTACTAGAACTCAGATCTTTGTGCAGGCTTTTCCAAAAAGTCACCCAAGTCCCAAATGTATACATCAAAATCCAAAGCTACAACTTTATTTTTCTCAAAATGATGCTTACTTATAGCTGCTACTTGCTAGTTCCATAGTAGTTATGTCTTTATCTCATCCTTTTTCCCCCCTAAGGAGTTTAGGGTGGTATACTAAATTTTCTCTCACCCCAAATTATTGTCATGACAACCCTGTGAGGTTATTTGGGCTGAGAGTTAGTAACTGCTCCCAGAGTTACCCAGAAAGTTTCACAGCTTAGTGGAGAGTTGAACACAGATCTCCCTATTCCAACACTCTAACAACTGCACCACATTGTCTCTATTACCACGATCAATAAAAGCACGGCTTGATATGACAAAGAAAATTATTTTTCGTTACTTAAGTTTATCAGAGAAAATATTTATAACTGATGAACACATTTGCTCCTGTACAGGTTCTGACTAATTGCTGTCTCCACCCAGTGAGGTTTTACAGCTCTGTATTCAGTTTTGCCTAAGGTGCCAAAGACTTATCTAAGAAATTAAATCCATTTCCGGACAAAAAGTGAGGGGGAGGAGATTAGCTCCTTCCCTGCTGAGATAAATCATTTCCCAATGTTTTCACTTGGAGACAGTCACCATTTTTCTTACAACTTTTACTTCAATCAAAAAGTGTAAAGAAATGTGAATGTCATAGATAACAGACTTCAGTGCAATATGAACTTTCAACTCTGCATTCAATTCCAGGACTGCCCCCTTTTGAAGAGTATAAGTGAACAAGGGATTGAAAAATAATTCTCTGTATAATTAGCAAAAAAAAGTATACTGTATAATTAGCAAAAAAAGTATCCTGGCCTCAACTGGCTGTAAATGCAAATCTGTGTTTCTATATATAAAGATGACATAAGGCCCACTAACACTATATTTTTTTCCTGTTCACCTGGGGTCCTGGTCATCTTTTAGCATGCAATCCTATAAATAAGTCACAGATATGAGCTTCCTGTCCCTATTTATGCATAGTTATTGGAGACTTATTTTATTATTTGTTTTTCACATGTTTATACTGCCCTTCCTCCAAGGAGCTCAGGGTGGTGTACATAGTTCCTTTTCTCCTCACAACAAGCCTGTGAGGTAGGTGAGGCTGAGAGATAGAGACTGGCCCAAGGTCATCCACAAAGCTTCATGGATGACAGGGGTTTGAACCTGTGTCTTCCAGGTCTAAGTCCAACTCCCGAACTACTACACCATCCTGACTCTTATAGCCCAGTCCAGCTTAAGGATCTGCCTTATCTCCAGGATAAGGAGACCAGATCCTGATCTCCAGCAGGCAGCCCGCGGCGGAAGTCTACTCGGGGAAGTCACACTCGAGTGTGTAACAGTGGCTGAAGCCGATAGGCCTCCTCAGAATTCCGCCAGCTATTTTGCCCAGCCACCCAGCGGGAACTGGGATACAGCCGACCCCCCCCCCCCCGCCCGCCCGCCGACCCTACCCCGTCCACCGGATTCTACCATACTTGGATCCGCCGGCAGGCCAAGTCCTCGGGCGGTGGAGCTGGGAAGGCCTTCCCGGCTTTAAAGTAGTTGCAAACGTGCTTTACGGCATACTACTGCGGGTAGCGGAATGCTTGTTCCACCGCCTGTATTTAGAGCAGGATTGTGCTCTTAATGACTTAATGATATAGTTTCTCTCTAAACCGATGTTAGTACAAGGTCTTGTGCTAGAAATGTAGGCAAAATAGATCCATGTAGTATGAATCTTCCATGCAGTGATATTTTCATTCTATACTGGGGTGGCCAAACCTACTTACTGGTAATGTAAGAGCCACATACAACAAACTTCAGATGTTTTGAGAGTCGCACTATTTAAGAAGCATTTAAATTCTTAAATATATTTACTCACCATGAACATTCATGTTTTAACTGAGTGGATTCTCAATTTATACCTGGTAAATAATTATAAAGCTTAAAAAATTCTTAGTTACCTTTTATATTAATTGTGATGCAAAAAGGAGCTCTGCCAACATATTTCCAAAAGACGTGCATTATACGTCAAAGAGCTGCGTGTTGTTCAGGAGCCGCAGTTTGGCCACCCCTGTTCTATACTCTTTCAAGTACCATAAGAGTCTTTGTTCTTTTCATAGCAACAACCATTGGTCTTGGTTGTGTACATCAGTCCCATCCCCCCACAATGATCTGGGGTTATTTTTCCACCAACATTTCCTCTTGTATAAGCCCGACTGTGATTTTTGCTGCTCTGTGGAGGTCCTCCTTAATGTTCTCTCAGTGTCCAAGGTGTGGTGGGTGCCCAAGGGATAGGACCTTCCCAGCTGTAGTTCTCAAACACTACAATGGAGCAGGTATTTTCCCCCCTACACTGAATGTCCATTTTTGGTGTGCATGTAAAAATAATGCACAAACCCAGCTTTCCTGCACATTCAAACTCATAGCACATTTTCATTAAAATAATCATGACATCCTCAAAGCCTTGGTGGCTGACTAGGGCTAATGCACTGGGAAATCTGCCAGCTTTGGAAAAATTGAGTGAAAGGCAAAGGCTGTGCTTCATCCAAGCTGCTGTGTGTCTCATTGCCGGGAAAAAGAAAGGTGATGAGTGAATTATCTGACCCTGATGAAGTCATCTGGCTCTTTGAGCAAACTCCCTTGTAATCTTTGGTCACAGTCATTTCGCAAACGGAAGCCAAATAACAGAGATTCAGCATCAAATTGTACAAAGTGCAACAAGAAAGGAGTACAATTTTGGTCAGTCTTCACTTTTTCTATTAATAAACACATCTCTAATTTTAGCATGGTTTTATCTGCCAGAAATTTGAAATACGAGTGCATTTGTGACTGAAGACAAAAGATAAAGATATAAAAGGAGTTTATTGCTTCTCCCGTGGCCAAACTAGACATTTACAGCCCATTCCAACCCAAGTGCTAAGCAGCCCAAGTCAGACCTAAAGTCAGCCTAAGTCGTTTAGGTCAAAGTTAGGTCTGGAACGCAACCATTTAGGTCAAAGTTAGGTCGAAGTTAGGTCGAAGTTACAACCAACGGACTAAGAACAGCCCATTCCAACCCAAGGGCTAAGCAGCACAAGTCAGACCTAAAGTTGACCTAAAAGTGGGCGGAACATGGGCGGACCGTGGGTGTAACGGGGGCGGCAACCAATTAACGTTGGATTCCAGACCCTGGCAAGCACAGACACGCCCCCTCCAACACAAATGCTGACACAAAATTTAGGTCGACCAAAAAGGTGGACCCAAATTCGAGGAGACCCATAGGAGCCATTTTACCTTACCTTACCCAAGCCAGCCCTCTCCTGAAAATTTCTAACACCCTACTCCTGAGTTAGGTCAGAGTTAGGACGGAGTTGAGCCTGCTAGGTCTGGAAACCGACAGAGTTATGCCTAAGATAGGGAGCCTATCAGCACCCAGCCCCACCCAGCCTCATTCCCACAAAAGCCCAGCCCCAGACCCCCAGTCACTCTCTCTCTCTCTCTCTCTGAGCACGTGGCGTGGGGTTCTGTCCCCCACAGCCACAAAGTGGGACTTTGTCGGTGGAGGGCAAAAATCACAAACACCCCACTTCTCTCTTCTCCTCTCTGCCTCCCTCTAGGGCAGAGAGGGCTGTTCTGGCTGTGGCCAACCTGTTTACAGATGTGCCTGGGCAGCTGCCTCCATGCAAGTGTTTGCTAACCCATGTCTTTCTCCCAGCCCCTCTTTCTCCCCCCCCCCCACAGGCAACAACACCAGCAGGTAAGAGCAGGTAAGAGCAGGGTTTGTGCTGACATGTGGTCTGACTGCTGCCTCTTTGCATTTAGAAATATAGAAAGGATACATGCCTCTTTACCAATGTGTTGTCTCATAGCTGTCTGCATAGCCTGCCATGACATGCCTCTCTACCAATGTCTTGTCTCATAGCTGCCTGCATAGCCTACCATGATATGCCTCTCTACCAATGTGTTGTCTCATAGCTGCCTGCATAGCCTGCTATGATATGCCTCTTTACCAGTGTCTTGTCTGATAACTGCCTGCTTAGCCTGCTATGATATGCCTCTTTACCAATGTGTTGTCTTATAGCTGCCTGCTTTGCCTGCTATGATATATAGGATACATGCCTCTTTACCACTGTTGTGTCTGATTGCTGCCTGTAGTCATGTGAGCAGACAATCCCACAAGTGTGGAACTGTTAGCCTTATGTAGACTCCAGCTGTCCCCCCCCTTTTCTCCACAGGGTCTACTGACAGGTCAGTATTGCTAGGTTTGCCATGGTTATGACCCCCAAGTTGTGTTGTTGTCTCTTTCTTTGACCCTTTCCCCTTACAGGATCATGCTCTCCTTACACCCAAGTAAGCAGCCCAGACCATGCTATGTGTGTCACACCTATCAGCTGTGTTTTATTTCTCTCCCTGCAGGCTTTTGCAACTGACACACTGGCTTGTCTTCAATGGTGACTGCTTCCACATACCAGCTGACATGGAACTCCCCCTTGTTTTTTGTCTCCCCAGGAAGTCCACTACCACCTACCTTCCTGGGAGCACCCCTGGGGCTGCAGTCTGGTTGCCCCACGGTCGTCTGCGGCGCTGCTGCCAGAGGTCTGGGAGCCAGCCCTGCAACCCGCCTCAGCTGCCGGCGCTGCTGCTGCTGCTCCACCTCCCTGGCTGTGGTTCTTGCTGCCCCTCCCCTTTCTATGGAGCAGGCTGTGGTTCCACAGGGGAAGAGCCTGCATCTCCAGGTCCATGGGGCAGGTGTGCTGCTGCTGCTTTCAGATCGGCTGCTGTGACTACCCCTGGCAGCCTCGCCTGGCTAACGTTCCAGAACAATAAAGATGCCCCTCGGGCAGAGCCCCAATGAAACATATGTGCCCAGTGTTTACACAAGCATTGCCCCACACCCACAGACAGCCCCCAGCACTGAAGCCCCTACATGAGTCCCATCCAGGGACTGCCATGGCCTTCCCTGGGAGAACCCAGCAGGGGCGCTGCAAGACCCCCATGGCACAGAGGGGAGGGGGGAGTTGGGAGGGCCTCTCAGGCAGGCAAACAGTGACAGCCAGGGTGTCCGCCCGTAATGCAGGCGCCTCTGTCGAAGGTCTGCCCGTAATGAAGGCGCTTCCGTCGAAGGTCCGCCCGTAATGCAGCCACTTCCGCCCAAAGTCTGTCTGCAGAAGAGGCGCCTGTTTATGCATCACCTTCATCTGCGGAGCGCCCCCTGTGTCCCTATCGGTCTCTGCAGACCCCTCTCTCGGAATCTGTCTCCCACCAGCCTTGTTGTCTGTCTGTCTGTTTCTGACCCACCCATGCCCCTCCCCAGCACCCCCGTCTGCCTGCCTGTGTGTCTGCCTCCCCTCCCACTCCCTGATGATGGCTGCTGGCCACCCCCCACCCTGCCAGAGCGCTTGCCGCGAGGCGCCGTCGTCGCCCCATCTGGGGGTGTGATGAGCTGTGTGAGCCCTTCACGCTCGCAGCAAACAAGCCCAAGGCATCTCTCGGTCTTGGCCGGGGCACAGAGCAGCAGGCACGCCGGGATGCCTTCTTTGTGGGCATTGCCCCGGCCTTGGAGGCCCAGGGCTTCAGGCAGCGCATGGGCAAGTCATGTCAGAGGCAGTTCCAGTCCTCATGAGACCCCCCTTGTGTGTGACGTTCCCACCCCCTCCCCTTCCCTTCCCTCCCCCACTCACCCCCCAGTGCAGCCTCAACGTGGCTTGGGGGTGGCATCGCCTTCTGCAGGAGGGAGGGGACGGCCACTCTCCCCTGCAGCAGGTGGCTGATGCACAGGGTGCTGTGTGGCGGCTGGGCTCAGGCACCTCGCTCACCTGTCACCTGCCCTGCGCCCACCACATGACTGGCGCAACCCCCATGCCTGCGGTCAGCCCCTTTGCGACCGGGCTGCGACAGACCCTGCGGCAGCTGCCATGGATGGACGCTAACACATGCAGACAGAGGCCTGCACATGCCTGAGCCAGACACGGAGCCTGGAGAAGAGCCTGCCTGCCTGGGAGGTAAGTGTTGCCTGGATCCTGGGGTGGTGCTGGGCCACAGAAACTGCAGCCTGCCTAACTCAGGCATAACTCTGACCTACCTCAGGCATAACTTCTGCCTAACTTAGGCTGCACTTAGGCCACACTTATGCCTGACTTGGAGAGGAGTTGGGTTGGAATGGGCTGTTAGATAATGATGTGTTTGTTACTTACAACTCCATGGGGCAATTTTGCAATCAGGACTGTGGCTGAAAACTGCTCCCCCCCCCAAAAAAAAAAACCACCACCACCACACCACCCAAAAAAACTACAGGTATTTAATTCTGAAATTGCCATATGCTACACTGGCACTTGAGCAAAGGGGTTGGACTAAATGACGTCCAAGGTTCCTTCCAACTCTATCATTCTAAGATTGTCTTATGAACACATCAAGCTGTCAACTGTTGGATCCATCTAGCCTTGTAGTATCTATTCTGAGAACAGCACTCCAAGGCCTTTCTCAGCAATGCAGTCAGAGACCCATGCAAGCGTTTCAACCTGGAATCTTCTGCATGCAAAGCACGTGCTGCTCTTCCACCTGGCGTATGGGCCTTCCCTGAGCTATGGGGAAAATCTAGAACACGGGTTCTCAACCAGTGGTACATGTATGGTGGAACAAGGTGGGTATCGGTGGTACCCGCAGACACTCACCTCGTGTCAAGGAGGCCTTGCCACAAGCCTGCAAAGACCAAGGCTCAGCATGGAGGCCAGAGCTCCAGTGCGCAGGTTTTGCATGCTGGGAAAAGCCCGCCCACCCGCCTGGAGTCTCTTACCGGCCTTTGCAGGCTCGCACCAAGGTCTCCGACCTGGAAGTAACTGGCAATGATGTCATCACCAGTCACTTGGTTCGTGGGAGCCTCCCCACCTCGGTAAGTGGTACGCCAGGTCGGGGGAGGGAGGGTTGAGAACCCTTTATCTCTAGATCATCATTCTTTAAGGGTTGAGAACCCCTGATCTAGAACATTCTTTTTTCAACTGGTTTATAATGCAAGAATAAACCAGCCAATATCTCTTCTCCTAATCATCTCTCAATTATTCACCTGGAAAATGATTTAGCCTGAGGAATGGAGAAATGGGACTGTAGTTACTCATGATCTACCTGAATCAGAACCCCTAAATAGTATTTATGGAAAGAACAGTCTGGTGTTCAGAAACTTAACCTTGCCTCCATTTCCCTCCCTAGTCGCTTCTTCTTTCCCTTGTATTTAGTTAGACTGTAAGCTACTCAGGGCAGAATCTTGTCCTCTCAATCTGCGTAAAGCACCATGTACATTGATGTGCGTGTAAGTATAATAAATGTATAGCCCTCAACCCCACCCTCCTCAATAATTATCTACCTGTGCGGCTTTTTCATGCTTTCTGCTAACATGTTCTTTTGTCTTTATTAAAATATGTACCTAAAAATATTCTTCAATAAATCGTCCATATGTAGAAACACTCATGTAGCACACACAAAATAACCAGAAACAATATTTGAGATGAAGTCTAAGTAAAGTCAAGGCTGTAGAAGCAGATCAATCTTCTATTTACCATTCTTCTATTTTGTTCGTAAACCTTTGCCAGTCATAATAGCACTATAAACTCGTCCCATTGTTCTGCTAAATTATTTAAAATACTGCCAGAGGAAACTGAATATGTTCCGTATCTATAATCATATTAGAAAGCAACATTTTTTAAAGTCAGTAAAAAACAGGTGTACAGACAAGAAAGTTAAAAGCACAAGAAATCTCCCAGTTGCAAGACTAATAGAGAGAGAAACATCTTTTAAAATGTTTAATACCATAAAAATATATATAAATGTGGTACCATGCATTTATCTGGAAGACTACTGTGTAACTAAGCATTCCCTATAGCTTAGACTTGAAAAACTGATAAAAAAATATTCCTTTGAAAATAAATATTCCTTTGAAAATAATTACTTTCAAAGCCAGGCAGAAAGAAAAACAACAATTCCTCTATTTCACAAGGATGGAAAGAAACAAGTTTAGTTTCTGCCTGAATCTTTCTTCCCCAGAAACAAAACAAAAAAAGTTTGAGGTTTAAAAGAAACAGGTGACTTTCCCGGATGAAATTATACCAACTGAAGGACAATCTTCACATATTCCAGAAAAAAAAAACCTGTTCAGATTTGAGATCAGGGTAAATTGGGGAGTAAAGCAGAGAGATATTGTTGTCTGCAGTAAATTAGCCCTGACATGGCAGCATAGTATGTGTTCTCTACAGAATTTTGGTAAAATGTACCATGGGAAACTGGTGTGCTTTGATGACCAAGTGACAATAGCAAGCGCAGAGCAACACTGGCTGATTGAAAAGAAGCCTAATAGATGCTCATTTAGATTTGGGTTGAAAGCATCATCACATGGAGAAGAATGGTACTGTAGAAGAGAGAGGTAGGTGGGGGGTGGGGGTTCCAGAGCCATAACTATTTCTAAGTTATGTGGGCCTGCTCTCTGTTGGAATATGCAAGTTCAACATTTCAATGACTGACAAATCACATTCCAGCACCAAGGTGTACTCACAGGTACACCACACACACTATAAAGCAGGTAACAGAGAAAGAGAGCTTATGGGAGCCCGTTTTTAAATGTTGTGGCACTGTCTGTGATGGTTAGCCCTGACACTGTTTCTTTCTATGACACATTATAATAGGCTGCACCAAGAATAGACATTTATCAGGCTTTATTTGCCACTTGACAGGATACAAAGCCCCTGCTGTGATAAGCTGCGGACTGCAACACACACATAATCACACTCTTCTGTACCAATCAATCCAAAATAACAGCCCCTTGCAATATGAATGTAGTAGAATTCCTTTTTCATTCGCCTTGGGAAGGTGGGGTACAAGACACAATATTTGTCCTGATTTTAAGTGTGCAACAGCAGTTACAGTGATGGACTTAAGGCCAAACTAGACATGAAGTTACGGCCAAATCCTATCTGGGCCTTGCACTGCTGAAACTCATGTTCCGGTAGCGCAGGGCCCTTTGCAGTAGCACAAAAGCTGGACTTCCTGACCGCTGCCACAAATGTGCAGAGGCATGGCACATATGCCAGTGGCTCAGAGGAGGAGCTAGTGTCCAGTGTACCCAGTGCCCATAAAATGTTTGCAACTCCCCCCTCCAGTCCCAACAAACTCATTACGTATAATATTAACTAATAAGTAAATAAAGAATCCCAAAACATTCACAGAAATGTACATAAGATCATAAGAAGAGCCCTGCTGGATCAGGCCAAAAGCCCATCTAGTCCAGCTTCCTGTATCACACAGTGGCCCTACCAGATGCCTCAGGGAGCACAAGACAACAAGATAACCTGTTCCCTGTTGTCACTCCCTTGCACCTGGCACAGAGAAAACCCACTTCTAAAACCAGGAGGTTGCTTATGGCTTGTAACCTGTGATGGTCTTTTCCTCTATGAATCTGTCCAAACCCCTTTTAAAGGCATCTAGGCCAGGTGCCATCACCACATCCTGTGGCAAGGAGTTCCACAGATGAATTACACACTGGGTAAAGAAATATTTTCTTTTGTCTGTTCTAACTCTCCCTCCACTCAATTTTAGTGCATGTCCCCTGGTTCTGGTGTTGTGCGAGAGGGAGAAGACTTTCCCTCTATCCACCCCATGCATAATTTTATACGTCTCAATCATGTCCCCCCTCAGGCGCCTTTTTTCTAGACTGAAAAGCCCCAGACGCTGTAGCCTTTCCTCATAAGGGAGGTGCTCCAGCCCACGAATCATTCTGGTCACTCTTTTCTGCACCTTTTCCAATTCAACTATATCCTTTTTGAGGTGTGGTGACCAGAACTGGACACAATACTCCAGATGTGGCCTTACCATCGATTTGTACAAAGGCAGAATGATATTGGCCGTTTTATTCTCAATCCCTTTTTTAATGATCCTGAGCATGGAATTGGCCTTCTTCACAGCCGCCGCACACTGGGTCGACACTTTCATCGACCTGTCCACCAGCACCCCAAGATCTCTCTCTTGATCCGTCACAGACAACTCAGAACCCATTAGCGTATATGTGAAATTTCGGTTTCTTGCCCCAATGTGCATCACTTTACACTTACTTACATTGAAGCTCATCTGCCATTTTGCTGCCCATTCTCCCAGTTTGGAGAGATCCTTCTGGAGCTCTTCACAATCCCTGCTGGTCTTCACCACCCGGAAAAGTTTAGTGTCATCTGCAAACCTGGCCACCTCACTGCCTATCCCCGACTCCAGGTCATTTATGAATAAGTTGAAAAGCACCAGTCCCAAGACCGATCCTTGGGGCACACCGCTTTTCACCTCTCGCCATTGTGAAAATTGCCCATTGAGTCCCACTCGCTGTTTCCTGGTCTTCAACCAGTTCCTAATCCACAAGAGGACCTGCCCTCTTATTCCCTGACTGTGGAGTTTTCTTAGGAGCCTTTCATGAGGGACTGTGTCAAACGCCTTCTGAAAATCCAGATATATAATATCCACGGGTTCGCTCGCATCCACATGCCTGTTTACCTTTTCAAAAAATTCTAACAGGTTTGTGAGGCAAGACTTCCCCTTGCAGAAGCCATGCTGACTCTCCCTCAGCAGAGCTTGTTCTTCTATGTATTTTAAGATTTTATCCTTAATGAGACTTTCCACCATCTTCCCTGGAACAGATGTTAGGCTGACCGGCCTGTAGTTTCCCGGGTCCCCCCTCCTTCCTTTTTTAAAGATTGGCGTGACATTAGCTATCCTCCAATCCTCTGGCACAGTGGCCATTTTAAGGGACAAGTTGCATATTTTGGTCAAGAGGTCAGCAACTTCATTCTTGAGTTCCTTCAGAACTCTTGGGTGGATGCCATCCGGGCCTGGTGATTTATTGATCTTTATTTTGTCAATTAAGTCTGAGACGTCTTCTCTTTTAACCTCTATTTGACTTAATTCTTTGGGGAGACCGTTCCAGCAGCGGTATTTGCCCGAGGTCTTCTGCCGTGAAGACAGATGCAAAGAACTCATTTAATTTCTCTGCAGTCTCCAAGTCCCCTTTTATCACCCCTTTCTCTCCCTCACCATCCAGCGGACCAACCATTTCCCTGGCAGTTTTCCTGCTTCTAACATATTTGAAGAAGTTTTTATTATTCCCTTTTATGTTGCCTGCCATACGTTCCTCAAAGTCTTTCTTGGCCTCCCGTATCATCTTTTTACATTTCTTTTGCCACAGTTTGTGCTCCTGTTTATTTTCCTCATTAGGGCAAGACTTCCATTTATGGAAGGAAACTTCCTTGCCTTTTATAGCCTCCTTAACTGTGCTTGTTAGCCATGCCGGCACCCTCCTGGACTTGGTCGAGCCCTTCCTCCTTTGTGGGATACACTCCCGCTAGGCCTCTATGACTGTTGTTTTAAACAGCCTCCATGCACTCTGGAGCGATTGGACTCTTTTTACCTTCCCTTTCAGCTTTTTTTTTAACTAGTCTCCTCATTTTGGGGAAGTCTGCCCTTCGGAAGTCAAGAGTTTTTGTGTCAGATTTGCTCGGCACTCTCCCTCTGACATGCATGGCGAAACAGATCGCAGCATGGTCACTGTTCCCCAATGGTTCGGTAACATTTACCTCCCTGACCAGATCTTGAGTGCCACACAATATCAAATCCAGAGTCACCTGTCCTCTGGTCGGTTCCGTGACAAGCTGCTCTAAGGCACAGTCATTTAACATATCCAGAAATCCAGTCTGTCTTTCATGACCTGAGCATGAATTGACCCAGTCGATGTGAGGATAATTGAAGTCCCCCATGACTACAACCCTGTCTCTCGTTGACATCTCCCTGATTTGCTTCCTCATTTCAAGATCCCCTTCAGGTTTTTGATCTGGAGGACGGTAGCATGCCCCTACTCTTACATCACTCTTTGAGCCTGGTAATCTAACCCACAGTGATTCTAGGGAGGAGTCAGAGCCCCCCTCCAGCTCTACTCTGGTGGATTCTACCCCCTCTTTGACATAGATGGCCACCCCACCTCCAACACGCCCCTCTCTGTCCCTCCTATAGAGTTTATATCCTGGAATTGCAGCATCCCACTGGTTCTCCGCATTCCACCAGGTTTCTGTTATACCTACTATGTCAATGTTTTCCCTAGCCACCAAACATTCCAATTCTCCCATCTTTGCCCGTAGACTTCGGGCATTTGCATAAAAGCACTTATATACCTGGTCCCCCAAGAAGGGCTGCATGTTTGCACCTTTATTCCTGCAGCCTTCTGTCCTGCTAGACTGGCTGTCATGTCCCATCACGCTACCACTCCCAATTCTTACTCTGTTATTACTTGACTGTTCCCCACCCTCTGCACTCTCATTCCCTAGGGATGAGGAGTCCCGAACCGGATGCCCCTCAGCTCCTGTCGGCTTTCCCCCAGGAGTTAGTATAAAAGCTGCTCTGCCACCTTCTTAATGTTACGCGCCAGCAGTCTGGTTCCGTTTTGGTTCAAGTGAAGCCCGTCCCTCTTGTACAGGCCTGGCTTGTCCCAAAATGTTCCCCAGTGCCTAACAAACTTAAACCCCTCCTCCTGACATCAGTGTCTCATCCACGCATTGAGACCCCTGAGCTCCGCCTGCCCTGCGCGTGGAACAGGTAGCACTTCAGAGAACGCTACCTTTGGGGTCCTGGTTTTGAGCTTCCTGGATTTGTAACATTTCATCCCAGACCCTTACAGTACAGTACACACCCTAATAAAAATGGGACCCCTTATGGGGGAGAAAGGTGGGATATAGGTTCAATAAATAATAAATAAATTATTATTAAATGGCACCCCCATGGCACCCCCAGAGCCCTGGGCCCCCAGGACCCCCCCCCTTAGCTACACAAGAGGCTCCAGGAGGCTCTGCCGGTCTTGGTACGTTGGCAGCAGGGAGGGGAGGTTTGGGGGCATTCTAGGATGAGGAGTGGGTTGGAAGAGGTGCATCTCCGCAGCAAAGGTCCTAGCCCCCATTTTTCAACTCACCTCGCCCCCTTCCTTTCTTCAGACTTATGTCAGCTACATAACTGGCGTGGGTCCCAGGAGACCCATAGGCAGCCAGTAGGCTAAAAAAAAAAAAAGAGGTTTCTTTATTCTGCATGGCCTTCTGATCAACCCCCGCCCCCAGATACAGTACGTGTGCCATCAGCACAACTGCATCATTGTCAATGGTAGGGGATAGGATTGGGCTGTTAATCACGCTGTTTGGTGTATGTGTGTGTGTTCGTGTGTGTGTAAAAATAGCTGTAGGAGACCCCAGTATAGATTGGGTCAGTGGCAAATGAGGAAGGAAGCTATAAGTTCTGCTGCTATACGTTCTGCTGCAATTCCTCCAGGGTCCCTAGCAGTTGCTATTAGGTGTCAATGGCAGCTTCCTTCCTCAGATTAATAGCAGCCACAAGGAACCTAATACAGATTGGGAATGTAGTGGAGCAAAGGGGTTTCAAAAGCCCTTCTAATCTTCACACTTTGGCCCCAGGTCTAAACGGAGGTTCCTGTGGCTGCTACTTTCATTAGAACACACATACAGACATGCATGCAAGCAAGCACATTTGCACATGTGCACACAGACCCAAACAACATTATTCATATCACAACTAGGTTGGCTCTTAGACTAAGGAGACCTGGGTTCAAGTCCCTATTCACTCATGATTCACTTGGCTTGGGCATTTTTCAGCCCAACCTACCTCCCAGGTCTGTGGTGAGGATAAAATGAAGAGACCAGGCACACTGTGAAGCTCTGTGAAGACAGGACAGAACCAAAGTGTAATCAATAAAGTACAATAGGGTGACTAATTAATTTTGATAGGTAGCTATTCAGCATGAACTAAACTAAACATAAATCACACAAAGATTGGCTTCATTATGCATTAAAGCTTCATCAGCTTCATTATGCACTAAAACTAATCAAAATCCTGTGCCAGGATAACTCAAATTTTGAGCAGAGAAGAACTGAATTTTGCAACAAAAGGTGTTCTCATTTTGCACAATATTGTCTGCTTCCTGTAGAAGGAACATAATCTTATGTCAGGTACTGAAGCTACAGTTATATTTGTGCTGAATGAGGGACACTCTGTACTGAATCTACTGCACATCAGTTTCATTGGGTGAGCCAGAGTTCTCATCTTCAGAGAGAGATTATTTTTCCCCAACCCACTCTCACAGCACAATCCTGTGTAACTCTTGCACCAGTGTAACAGTAGATCCACCAGTGTAAGTGCACTTATGCCAGTGTAACTTGCCGTACGATGATGGACGCAGGACGGACATGGGTGTAACCCTCCTCGGATGCTGCGTGTGTGCAGTTCAGACGCAGGACATACATCCGTGCAACTCCACCAGTGCAGAGGACATTCCGGAGGCGTTTGGACACCCCCATAATGCCCCCTGCGCAGGCAGAGTTACGCTGGCATCCATCCTGCATCTGAACTGTGCATGCACGGTGTCCAAGGGGGGTTATGCTGGTGTCCGTCCTGCGTCCGTTGGTGTACGTCAAGTTAGGTAAAGGTAAGGGTGACCCCTGACAATTAAGTCCAGTCGTGTCCGACTCTAGGGTGTGGTGCTCATCCCAATTTCAAAGCCGAAGAGCCAGCATTGTCCGAAGACGCCTCCGTGGTCATGTGGCCGGCATGACTCTCCTTGCCGCAGCGCGTAGCATGCGGCTGGAACACGGAGCACTGTTTACCTTCCCGCAAGCGGTACCTATTTATCTACTCGCATTAACATGCTTTGGAACTGCTAGGTTACACTGGTATAAATGCACTTACACCGGTGGATCTACTGTTACACCAGTGCAAGAGTTACACAGGATTGCGCTGACAATGTTATATGCATCTATTCTGGCTCTCCCTTAGGGGGGTTTCTTTTGTTTTTTTAACATTCTAACTCTGTTTGCTTGCATAAACATAGCCAGGTATGTTCCTTTCTCTGCACATTTATAGCATCTAATCTGAGCCAAGTCATTTTCTGGCAACCCTTAGCTAACCCAGTCATGCGTCAGTAACCTTTGCAGTATGACAGTATGCTAAAGTCAATCAGAAACAACAGAGCATCCACCATGTTCAGTTTACAGTTTCCAAGGACGCTGTTTATTTCTATGTGTTATCACTATAAGTGATATGGCACCAAGGCAGTAGGATGTATGTAAACAAGATCTAAAGGGGATATTACCATGGTGCAAGTGATACATGAGTGCAACAAGAATTTCAAGTAGAGCCGTGCATAACGAAAAACAAATAATCACAAATGTTTCACTGGACAAGGAGACAAGGTTGTGGTGCGATACTCCTTTGGTGGACAAATTGTATCACAGGGCACTAATATAAACAAACTGTATTAATGAATCAAACTAAACAAACTACTTGTTTGCCAAGTGAGTCATTCAAACCAACATAAATGTAAGCGCAATAGTTCCATTGATTACAGTAGGACTAACTACTCATTCTGAAACATTTGCACTGGTATATCTTCCATAGCAGCAATTGCTACAATGGCTTGTTTTATGTCTCCTCAGCTTCAGGATGTTCCTGGATTATGTGTTGGTATATATGCCCCATCCCATTCCCAAGCACTAGTTTTTCAGCACAGGATGTTTTAGGAGTGGGCATTAAAATAGCTTCAGTGGAAGTACTCTGGTTCTCTAGTAATTTTTGTATTTCATTGATAAAAACAGCATTGCCACCTTTATCTTTTGCTGGCTATTGTTGATTTAGATTAATTTGTGCTGTAAAAGATGTAGTGTATATATCTAACTTCTAACAGCACTATCTTGTCAAATTAATTTTAATATCATTGACCATTTACAGTAATGTGTAATCTCATCAATTATGGCACAAAGATACCAACACCTTAGCTTAGTAAAAATTTGAAATGGAAAAGCCAAGCTATACGTGATTATGCTAAAAGCATTACTTGACCCAGTGGGTTGTTACTTTCTTTTTTAAAATAGTGATGGTGGGGGGAGGGGGTTGAAAGAGAGTCAAGCTATAGCAAGGGGCCTGGGGAGCTTAGGGCTTTGCTTCCGATTGTGTCCCCTCAGCACTATTTCAAAACAGAAAAAAACCTCCCATGGGCTTCCAATTGAAGACTGTTTTCTGTTTAAAACAGCACATGGGAGTGCACAGTCAGGAGTGAAATCACAGTGACAGCAAAGCCCTAAAAAACCCCCAGCCAACTCTGAGGTTTGACTCTGTTTCACCCCCCCCCCTCCGGGCTGCTATTTTAAAAAGGAAGCAAAAAGCCAGTGGCCCACTTTATGCAATTAGTGTAACATGTAACTTGGTCCTAACTACACCTAACAAGGGCCAGGAAATCTCTTTGAGAAAACTGTCAATGCAGCGCTGACTCATAGCCATACTTGAATTTGCAAACATAGAGTCAGAAGTAATCCTAAGTTATAGCCATGACCCTAATGTATAACTATTTCTCATCATGGCCTAGCATTGCACATTGCTCTAATGAAACAACTGAATGGCACTTTTGATATTTCACTACCCTTGCCCTAGGTTATAATAAAGGATGCATGGATTCCCAAAGACGTCCCCCCCCCCAGCATTTACTCCCATCAGCTCACACAGTTACATTCATTCCGAGTGCCTGCTCAAGATGATGTGTACAGAAATTCAATTTTGATTTTTGAACATTCTCATCTCAAGGACTTTGAAATACTAAAGTGGCAGCTTATCACACTCCTGGCACACTGCTGTAGCATGCCACTAACACCATGGGAAGTGTTCTAAGAAAAGGCAGACACCTTTTTTACTTATTTAGTTTATATTGAGATGTGCTTAACATCGGCTAGTGTAAGGAACTTGTAAAATCTTGCTGTTGAGACTCTGCCTTAAGGCACTCAGGAATCTATCTTGGAGGGAAAAATCTGTGCCTCCCTGTACTTGGAGGACAGCTGCCAAATGGCACACTTCTCATGAGAAGGCACCTGTTTTATCAGGCTGCTAGGCCTTCAAGGCCAGTTGCTGGACCTGCTAATTAGAAATTAGCTGGGTGTTACAGGAAGGGAGGGGCAATTTGCTCCTGAATGAGCCTTTTGGCATATATAATCATCTTCTAGAATGTTTGCTGGCCTAAGCCCTGTGATTGGTCAGACGGACCCTTCAAGCAGGTACCTGGTATTATCTCCTAGGTGTCATCTTTCTAGGGGTTTTGGGGGGGTCCTCTAATTGGTTAGAATCTTCTCGAAGGTAGCATCTCAGGTATACTGTTCCTGTGCTATGACTAATTACCTCTCGTAGCAGAGCAGCCAGCCATGGTTTCAGTTTTCTACACATGCTCAGGAGCTATGTTCCAGGGATGTGGATCAAGTCTTTGACTCCAAGTCTCGAGTCAAGTCCCAAGTCTCTGGGTCCACGTCTCAAGTCAAGTCCCAATTCTTTCCCCCACGTCCCAGTCTTTGGTTGCAAGTTGTGAGCCTATTTAATGGGGAAAACAGGCTTAAACCTGAATAAAATTTGACTTGTCGTAAAAGGCCCCAAGTCCCAAGTCGTGTCTTTTACAATCGCCGAGTCAAGTCCAAGTCAAGTCATTGACGCGACTTGAGTTCGACTCAAGTCAATAGACTCAAGTCTACATCACTGCTATGTTCCCAGGTGGAGTTACGCTGCATTAGGTTAGAAGCTTATCTTCGTTTTCTTGTTCTGCATTCTGTATAATTCCTAACAGTATCATAAAAGTCTTATGATTGTTTTATGTCTTAATTCTTTAATAAAGTCTTAATTTTTACAATGGTGTGCGATTCTTGTGTGAGGAAGCTTGGTTCAATTAAATTCAGTACTGACCACAAAGTTACACTACTGAGGCTGCAATCCTATCCACACTTTCCTGGGAATAAGTTCCATTGAATTCAATGTTTTGCCAGTAACCAGGAGGAGGGGAGTTCTGGGGCTTGAGAGTTTGTGTGTCCTCTGGGTAGCTGACACCTAAAGACCTTTTAACTTATCTGGGTTCAAGGACTGGCAGTTAAGGGGTAGTGGCAATCTACATTTCGGGGCTGGTTTTAGTCCAGTTTTGTGGTCAATTCAAGCAAACCCTTCTTGCCCTTTCAGCTGAGTCTGGCAGGATTTTGGTATCTCCCTGCAAGATGGCTGATGGGTAATCTGTCAGCTAGAAGTCATGTGTTGCTTATTTCTTTCTCCTTCTTTTTCTCCTTGTTTCTTTCTTGCAATGTCTGAATCCATAGACCTCGCTGTTGAATGAAACTCTCCCTTCCTAATAGAGGTTTAGTTCTATCTTAACATTAAGATTGCCAATTACCTGTTTGGAAGGGAATGTCTGGATTCAGCCCCGCCCCCATTGAAACAGGCCACTGGGGTTGACAAAAGCCCTGTGAAGACCTACTGTACATTTATTTATCTGTTTGTTTTGGGATTTATAGCCTGCCTTATCACCATGCCTCAAGGAGGCTAACAAACAATTTTGAGACATTAAAACTCTTAAAAATACAACATCATTTTTTCTTCTTCACATAAATGAGGCAGAGGGATGCAAAGCAAAACAACATAACCACAAATCCAGCAGAACATGACCCTCCCAACACCTGCAGGGCAGTCACTCACTCACCCACTTGGAGCAGTTGGGTCTTTAGGGGTTTTTTTAAAAGCCAAGAGAGAACCAAGCATCCCTTGTGGGGGGGGGAGTTCGGGGGGGGGGAGTTCCACAGCCTGTGGTCCACCACCTTGCCTGATGCACTTGTCAACTATGTCGCAGAAAGTGATGGCACAAGGAGCAGCTTGCTACAAGAAATCACAATGCACAGGCAGAATCCCATGACAGTAGGCTGCACAACAGTTTGAAGGTATAGTATAGTTCATGCATACAGAGTCTACATACACAGGGAAGTACTGTATGCACATATTTGCCTGTGCAGACAGGACCTCCAATGTGTGGATGTCAGTTGCAGAGATAGCAGATGAATTCCTGATGCCCTCACCACACATTAAATTAAGCCCTGTACACACAAGTTTTCTTGTTTACCTAGTAAATATATGGTTCTTCTGATACCATAAGGAGCACCACATGTGAAATCTCAGGTGCTAGATATAGGATTTTTTTAAAAAACTGCACACATATCACCCTTTTGTACATACCAACATCCAGCAAGAGAAACCATGCTCTGGGTTGTTATGAGGGAGAGAGACTACACAAGAGCCACCACTAATGTAAACAAAAACCAGATCAATTAGCTGGTTAACCAATAAGAATTTATGCCTTGATCCAGCACCATGACCTGAAAATAACTTTAATCAGTTGCTATAGAATTACCAGACACATGTCACATTTCAAGTACATACATGAGTTTTCCACAGTTGGCTACATGATGTGCCCAAGGCTGCAGTACAAGTCACATTTACCAGAGACTAAACCCTGCTGAATACAGCAAGACGTATTTCTGAGTAAGCATGCATAGGATTGGGAGTTAGTGAATTGTTGCGGTTCATAATCCATACTGTGAGTTTGTTATGTTCAGGGAAAAATCAGGATGCAATTACCTTATTTTAAAGCTTTCAGTTCTGAAAACACTGATCTCACTGGTGCTTAAGACTGGCAGAGAGATGCTAATCAAGAAAGGGAAACAACAATATAGAAAACATCTGTAACAATTGCAATGCAAACTTATTATAGAACAAACAGCTCCCCTGATATCAAAATCTGGCCACAATAAATTGACTGAAATAAAGTTTTTACCTGACATTCCCAGGATGCTCTTGAAATATGAATCACTTTACCAATTCAAAATTTGTTGAGGTGATATAGGAAACTACAGGGAAAAACTTGTTTAAAAAATAAATAAAAAGTCCTGAGATGCAAGTGTCTCACAGCTCACCTGTGCTGCTATGATACACTGTAGACATTTATCTCCCAGAGCAGGTGTGTTCATGTTGATTTAATATTGTCAGCATAACCTATAGCAACAGCAAACAAGCTTCTAACAACAGAGGAGTTGTGTATTATTTCCTGATCATTGCTGTAGTCATTATTCTCAGCATGTTGTATGAATTAAACATCAGAAGGATCAATACTTCAGGAATACTACACCTACTGATGGTCTCTCTGCCATCCCGATTCTAAATACATTTAGCAGATCTTATTGATTCCACTGGAATGTAGTTCCAGGCAGCTGTCCTTAGAATCTCAGTCATAAGGCCCAATCTTATGGATGCCTAACTTGGAAGTTAACCGCACTGTGTTTCAGTGGGCCTTGCTCTCACATACACATGCATGGTCTTGCAGTTGTAGCCTCTTTCCAGCCTAACTATTGTTTCCCTCACAAACTGTTCCTGTGATACACAGAACCTCCACGTTCAAAGGAAGGTGAAGTTTCATTCTGCTAACACAATGCTGAAGACAAACAGGATGTTGCTGTTGCCTTCATGCCCTGTTCTGAGAACTGTCCATGTTTCTCTCAGGCCTCTGTTGAAAATAAGATGCTGGGTTAGAGAGATCATCATGGTTGTGGTGATTGTTTATTTAAAATAGATATAAAAGATTACCAAGGAGAGCACAAATGAAAATGAGATCTAGTCAAAACAATAAAGGATCCAATCCACTTCTGTTGTGTCCCAAATGTTGCACCCCAAACTTTATTCCTGGGGGAGCAAACTAGTATTCGCTTTAATTAACTCCAATAGTCCACTTTAGGCAAAGTTAGCTCCTTTCCCCTTTAAATTGTAATTGTGTGTCAAAAGAAAGCACTGAACTTTAAGGCAACTATTTACAAGATTTATTACTTTCCCAGCAATAAACAATTTCCATTAGCCCTTCCCGGGCAGATGATTCTACTTAGCTAACAAGAGTTCGTCTCTGTAGAAAAGTCCAGCTCGTTACTTCACGGCGGTAGAATCACCTTGTTGCCTTTCTCCTGGCCAGCAAAGAGTCTTGTAGCAAACAGACCAGTCAATCCAGGTCTCTCCAACCTTCCAGTCAGGCAGAGCATCTCCCAATACCAGTCAATCCAGGTGGGTAGTCCATCCAGGTGAGCAGTCAGTCCAACAGAGTATCCCTGTCTAGAGCAGAGTCATTGTCGTTGCTCGGCAATCTGGCAGCATGTCCCCCTGGCAAGCTAGCGAGGCTCCTTCCTGCTCCTACTGCTGCTGCTTTTATACTGTTAGTCCCCATCAACTCTCTACTGGTTGCAGCTGTGGACTTACAATGACTGCCCACAGCTGTGAAAGTTCCAATCAGTGCTAATTGAGCGCAGCTGCGAGCCACACCCACTGCACTCAAAGTCCCAGATTCATCCCAATTAGTAGCAACACCTGTGGGCCACACCCAATTGCTTGCAGGTGTGTTTCCACCCACGCAGTCCTGGGTGGTAACCCTTTGTGTCCCAGTCCTGTCAAACAGGCAATCCTTTAACCCCTTCCTCCCCGGACCTGTCAAAACAGGGGACCACTGCTAACACCACTAACTCCTCGCCGATCTTCCACGATTTCCACTACAACTTCCAACTGATGATAAATTGGCAAAGCAAGGTGAAGCCTAAAGAGGGTCAATTACTTCTGTAGTGAGCTATCCACCAGGTCCAGTTAGTTCAGTGCACATGTTTTTTGTATGCAGATCACCTCAGGTTCAAGTCCTAGCATCTTCAGTGGACATGAATAACCACATAATCCTAACTAACTTTCCAGCACCAGTGCAGCCGCAATGCAACCCCAAGGTAAGGGTTCCCTCACCTTGAAAAGGCCTCCGTGACTGCCCCTGCACTGCAAAATGCAATGTGCGCCCTGTTGGCATGGCTACACCAGCACCGGAACGTTGGTTAGGATTGCGCTGTACATATAACAGATACTAAAGGACTGTAACCCATTGTATGTTCTCCAAATGTCAGGGTGGGAGGATAGCTGATGCACACACAATGGAAAATATATCTTTGGGGGACCCTAAAACCACTGATAAACCAAATTCCTACATTCCTACCACCCAGAGCATGCTGCACAATAAATCTAAATCTAAAGTTAAGCCCTAAGATACAATCTCATTTGCTCCACACTAAGACAAACTCCAAGATTTACATTATTTTCCTAAAATGACAGTATTCACCTAAAAAGTGAAGAAACATATAAGTAACCTCAGATGAGTACCCAAGAATCACATAAAGTAACAGAACACCCACTAGTCAATCATCAATAGGTGAAGGCATTTCAACAGGTGCAGCCGCTTTAACAGCACCATCAGCAATGACAGCTGCCAAGATTCTGTCTTCTACACAACTCTTAAGAATGCAGAGGCCCTATGGTGGAAGGTTGGCCACCCCTGTTGTAAATAAATGTATTGTATCTATTTTCACTTGTGAAATACTGAGATACATGCAAGTTGCACAATGCTGGTCTCATTAAAACTCCAAATAAGAAGCAACAGAACAGCTCAATCAGACAGGTTTTCAAGCTGAAAGAAATCAGTTTTAAGAACTCACCACCTCTTAATGGCAGCAATTACAATCCAGAATTTCAAGCCCCATGCAGAAGTGACCCAGTCCAGGAGAATGAGGAAAGAGCTGTAGTAATCTGAAGTTTCTTCTAGAAGCAATTGCCCTTGCTCCCTGCCAAGTGTGATACCACCACCTCCTTTTAAAATGGAGGAGGCTCTTACCGCACCAGGTCACCATGGTGGGAGATCGGAATCAGAAAGGCCTCTCCACAAAAACTGCCAGCTCCATGACTTCTTGCTGCATGAAATAAGCATCAAATGGCACCCACTCCCTTCCTTTATTTTCCAATAAACAACACACTCCCATTTCATTTTTCCTTTGAAATCTCTCCCCCTTCCTTTTCTATTAGGAAAGGAAAAGGAACAAAAAAAAAACCTGTGTAGTGCCATTGTGTCTTCCTCTGCATGCCATCTATGAAAGAAGGGTTACTGCATGCAGACTCGCCAACTCTAACTGGAAGTTTCTCTTCCAACCTCATGTAGTGTTTAAAATTCCTACAATACATCAGGTTGAAAGAGAAATTGGCAGAAATAGCTTGAGTCAAGAGTTGGCAAGCCTACATGCATATTTGTTTCCCTCCTGGAGGCCCTGTTAAAATCTCAATGATTGCTTTCAATGGTCACCTGGAGGTTCCTGGAGACTACAGGAAAATCCTGGAGGGTCGGTAACCCTCCTTGCCAGACTGCCTCTGAGAATTGGCTGACCATCTGCTGCCTGAAGCAGTTCACTTCATTCCCTGTTTCATGGTATGGTCAGCCAGCCCTATTGTTACAGCTGGAGACTGACAATCCTTTCACAGGAGACATCACATTCCTGGTACATAGCCCAGGATGTTTCCTGAATGCGAATAAATGGAATGTTTGAAATGAAGGGTGGAAAAAAGAATCATATGTGTACGAAGAGAACAGCAATTAGAGGAACAAACTGGGAGAACTAAGAGCTACAGGTACTTACTTGGGGAGTGGAGGGCTTTCTTCAGGAGATCTGGCTAAGGTAGTGGAATTGTTACCTGTTAGACATGGTTCATGGGACCACGAAGGGTCGGACACGACTTAACGACTGAACAAAAGAAGTGCACATGCAGTTTGCTTCTACCTCTGATCTAGTGCAGGGCTTTTCAACCATTTTTTCCTCCAAATACCATTGCCTATACGTTTTGGGCGTATCACTTTATGGATACCACCACTTCCACCAGACACAACGCCTGTGCACAGGAATGGGTGGTTTGCCCTACAGTTGAGGCTTTGCTCTGCCATCTCCTTCACCAAACATGGCTCTTCTGAAGGATCAGGCAACTGTACAGCCACAATTTGCTGTCTAGTTTGCCACCTCTCCATGCACCTGCACTTTCAGTGGGTTGGGCTAGGCAGGGCAGTGCCACATGGTCACCATAACAAACAATGCAGCCAAGTACCACTTGCCATATTGGCCGAGGAACCCTGATTGCCGCTGGTGTTGTGGAATGGCTTAAGGCTATAATCTGATGCACACTTCCCTGGGAGTAAGTCTCTTTGTATGTAATGGGACTTACTCTGAGTAGACATGCATAGGCGTGCGCTGTAAGAGACTGAGCTGTGATTCAGGACTTCCCCTGTTTGAATCTTGCCTCTGCCATGAACTGACTAGGGCTGCAATCCTATACTCACTTACATGGGAGTAAGTCCCATTGATTCAATGAGGTTAATTTCTGTGTAGGCTTGCACTGTAGGCCACCTAAGCAAGCCTTATGCATAGGCTTACCATAGTCCCGGCCTAGAGAGAACCCGAGCCGCTCCCAAGAGTGCTCCGCGGCTGCCCAATGCGGGTTGCAGTTTCCGCAGCTTCCAGTCAACGAGGCGATTGCGTTGGGCAGCCGCAGTGCACGCTTGGAAATGGCTCGGGTCCTCTCTAGGCCGAAGCACGCCTCTATTCCGGGACTATGGTAAGTAGGCCTAGAGTGGACCTGAGCCACTCCCAAGGGTGCACTGCAGCTGCCCAATGGGGTTCCTGCTTCTGTCGCATCGTTGACCAGAAATGCCGGAAGCCAGAAGCCCATTGGACAGATGCAGTGCACCCTTGGGAGTGGCTTGGGTCCGCTCTAGGCCGAAGCCGGGCTCAATTCTGGGACGATGGTAAGGCTAATGGTAAGCCTACTTATGCAAGCTCCCTGTCTCCGATGCAATATGAGAATACAGTAATACTTATCTTTACAGGGTTGTAAGGACTCCATCAAGATAATACATGAAGCACTATGCACACTCAGAAAGAACTGTACAAATACTAAATGCTATTACCTACCTTTATATTTGTAAATGACCAAATATTACAAAACGGCCATAAGCCTCTTGTGTTCCCTTTCATCCAAAATGCCAAATGACTCTGCTTCTGGAGCTTCTCACTGCTTTGGGAAGTGGGGAGCACATAAAATATATGCACATGTTATACTGGTGCACACTTCATTGTGTACTAGTTAAGTTGACTTTAACAAATTACTAAATGATTGAGAAAATTCAAACAGACAGCAATACCAGTTTGCCTATAAGTACTCCTTAATAAACCCAGATGATTTGTCAAGTACATCATGTAATCACTGCAAAACATTATATATATATAAACACAACACTGTTATAAGGAATGCACACTGACTTCCTAAGGATGTATCCAATTAAGACAGATTTAAAATAGAAATAATTGCAACTGTTTCCATCTTTCAGCAGACATCTGTTTCATCCATCTCTGATTCTCCACCTGCACTTGAAAATGATGCATAATAAACACTTCTAATTTGGGCATGTGCTTTCTGTAGGCTACATCAGTAAGGGCCTCAGAATTAGGTATAACTTCACTTCTGTTCAGCTGTACATAATTATCAAGTAGCTCCATTGCCTTCCCATCATCACACATTGATACCAACTTTAGCTGCAATGATTTCACAGATACTTTGGGCCTGTTCATGCAGCCAGCTCCACTCATATATTAAAGAGAGCATATGGACCAGGTGGCATGCTCCTGGCCCAGCAGAAAGTGTGTGGGCGCACTGATTGTATGAAATGTCACCTTCAGGGGGTGCTGTTAACATGACCTCTGTCACCTGCACACTTGCATTCTCAAAGGACAATTGGAATTGAGCAAACAAATGGAACCACAGTCAGTATCCACCACCACAGCCATTCCTTGGTCACACACATGTGTACAATCACATGATGAAGCATGAACATGAACTGCCAGGCTATTGTAGTAATTCCAGTGGCAACTGAAAAAGTTGCCACCATCATTGTGGGAATTGTTTCTGGTTACATCTGGGTATGGCCCAGTTCAAACAAACATCACCTTTGTCACGGGAACGTGAATTAATGGCCTCCCAAAATGTGCAATAAGCTTCTGCTTTAGACCAGGTTGTAAGCAATAGAGGCTATACACCCACATCTACTGTGATATGGGAGCTGCTTTCAGGTGGTGCAGTCCACACTGCTGTGTATATGAATACTGGAGCTCCATGGGTGGGATCAGTCTTGTGGGCCGCCGCCCCCCATCATCACCTAGAAAAATTCAACAGGTGGAGCTTTCCCCACAACTGCATCTGTTTTAAAAACCTACACATCCTGAACCTTGGGAGATCGAGTGGGCAAGGAGGACCTGCAACAAAATGTTGCATCTTCCTAGTCCTAACATGCAATTCGCTCAAGCACCTGATTCCCTCTCCCTGCATCCCCCTAGCACCCAGCCTGTGTTTTGCTGCTACAGTAGAGTGCTGATTATCCAACTCATATAGGACTGATAGGTGGTCAGAGTACTGAAAATGTCAGTTAATGCAGAAAAGGGTGCAGGGGGGGGGGGACAAATCACAAATGTGAAACGGAATCTCTCTTTCCCCTTCCCCAGGGCTGTTAGAAGCATTTGCTGCAAATTGCTGAAGTGGAAAATGTGATCCCATCATCCCAGTCCTCACCCCCTGCAAAAGTAGGCTCTTGCACCCCACTGATTTTGCTGCACTCAGTTCATGAGGGATGTTGCATCTTGCTGTTCCCATAATACATCTCTATGGGGCTGGGATTAGGGTGGAAAAATTGAGCTGCAAAGGTGGGAAGCAACACTGGGGGGAGCCGGGCTGTAACAGTGAAAAAAATCTAGGGGTGCAGCCCACTATATAGTACCGTGTTCACAGGCTGCCCTCCACCCCAGCTAGCCTGGCAATGGGTAGCTGTCTCCAGTGTTGAAATCCGCAGCACTTACCTGAATGACATCCATCTTTGCTTGGGGAAAACAAGGGTGACACTGCAGGGTGCAGGGGAGGATGGGGCTGGTGGAGGGGGGAGAAGAGTAGGCAAAATATTATGCATTGCATGCACAGCACATTGTATGGCTCTCTATGTCAGATAAAACAGAAAGTTGGATAACTGAAGTTTGAATGATAATTGGGACTCTTCTGTATTTTTTTCTCCCAACAAGTACCGTACTTCAACATTCCATGACTTCAGAGGGCCACTGGCCATGCTCAGATTGCGTCAGGCTATTTATTTTCTTTTCATTTACAAACATATCTACTTCTGCAATGCTAGGAAGCCCACAAGTTAGTACTGTACGTAGAAACCACTACCATGTCAGTGACTGGCCCCATTTTCGATACCAACTGATAGGCACATAATCATCTGAGTGTACAATTAGGAGATAGATTAATTATCCAGCAAAGGAAGGTGAGAGACAAGGAAGGAAAGAAAAAAATTGAAAGAAAACAAAGGAAAAAACAGTATATAAGACATTGAGTTGCATTTTGTAACTCCTTCAGATCGCAATTCTGCGCAACTTACGGACAGCGGACCTAGCGTCCGCCGCCTGGACTAGTCACAAACATTCCGTAAGGCATGTTCGACGACTACTTTAGAGCCAGGAAGACCGGCGCAAGGCCGGCGTTCCCAGCTCCGCCGCCAGAGCCCTCTGACCGCCGCTGGACCCAGGCAAGGTAGGATCCAGCAGACGGCTGGGAGGGTCGGCGGACGGGGGGGAGGAACGGCGGAGCCGGGAGGGCAGCCATAGGCGGGGCGGGGACATAGCGTTCGCCATATCCCGGTCCCCGCCGCAGGGTGGCTGGGCCGTTACACGGCCTCCTCCAACTTCCACCAGCAAAAGAGACCTACCGGCCCCAGCCACCGTTACACTCGGGGAAGGGGACGAGCGTCCCCTTCCTCAAATAGACTTTCCACCGTGGGCTGCCTGCTGCAGACTGCCCGCGGCAGAGCACTGGATCGGGCAGACAGCCTCGGCCACCCGCCCAATCTTTAGGTAGGATTGGGCTGCCCGTCACATACTTCAGCCATTCCCTGTCACATAGCCTTGACCTGTTATCTTTCATTATTGCAGTATATTTTCTAAATTCACACAATGAACCAATATGCTTAGAAAAGCTAGAGAAAAAAAACCCATATTTGTGGTGGGTGGGTTTTTTCCCCCATAGATACCTGAATGGTTGCTGGGTGCTTTTTAAAAAACAAAACAAACCCCACTGCAATAGGATTCCTGGTTTATACAAAATTGCTGCAAGGATTCCACCTGCTGGACAAAGACAGCAGTGAGCCTCCCTCACAGGAAACAGATGCAGCCCAGATCTATGATGTAGATGAACACAATGACCAAAACAAAATCAAGTCTGGATATGCTGCTGTGTAAATAAATAAAGTGGGACATGCAACGGACGCAAAGAAGGCCATGTATTTATCACAAAGCTTCTCAGTTCCTAAAATAAATGATCAAACATCTATCCAATATGGTTTCTTTTTGCGACTTGAACTCTGAAATGCAAACAACTAGATCTACTTCTTCACATTTATAGTTTCTCTCTGTGCAGTTATGAAAGACAATATCCTAAGATAGGCATTCAAAGAGCTAAGAAAATAAGAGAGTTACATGTAGGCTGGAGCTCTGTTGCCCAATTGAAAGCTGCATTTGCTGAGCAGCAGCATAATATGGTTAGAAATCACTCTACTCTCATGCTGCCTTTGGTATTCTACCATATCTGTATACTAGCCATTGGCTACCTTGTGTTTGACTGCACAGCATTTGAGCCCCTTTGCTGTGCCACAGCTTCATAGCCCAATTGTGGTGAAAAGCCCCGATTCCCCCCCTTTTTTTTACAGGTTTTGACTTTCCTTTCCCCTAAGGTGGCTCCTGTATTGGATCAGCACCTGAAAGGGCTGCTGGCTCATTTTGGGATAGCACCCTGTCATCCTGCCCCCTCGGGAGAGGATGGAGACCCGCTGGGCGGGCATACCAACAGGGCACAAGGGTGGAAAGGGCCACCAGGATGTGTGGAGACAACCCCCCCCCCCAGTTTAACTGTGAGAGGAAGAGAGTCTGCCCCAGGGAGGAATTCTCGCCAGGCCCTGTCTTGGGACGAGGGGCAAAAGCCGAGGAGTGCCTGGGCAGCGGAGGAAGGCAGCTGCACGTACAACCTAGCCACGACTGCTGAGGCCAGGGCTGAAAGCGGCGCTGTCCCTTTTAGAGCTGCAGAGGCCAGAGCAGCCCAAGTCTCGCGAGAATGGGGCTACAGGGAAACCACACCCCCGGAAGGGGTGGGACCAGGGCAAGCTAGCCCGGAGCTCATAAGGAGCTCAAGGGCTGCTGAGGGAGGCAGCAGGTCCAGGGTGCTCCTGAGTCTGGACAGACTGCCTCCTCCTATGGAAACCTGGGAAAGAGGGAGAAGGGAAGACAACAAGAGCCAGGGCAGCCTGACCGGGGGAAGCCTGCCCGAGCCAGGGAAGGTGAACAATACCGGACCTCGTAAGGATCCCAACCCTTCACTCCTGGGAAGGCTGTGGGAATGGGGGAAGTCTAAGTTGTGGCAATCGCAAGGTAACCCCCTGGTTTGTGGACCACCTCCCTCTCAACCCCTAAGGAAAATCGCTGGGTCCCGAGTGACCCCATACTTACCGAAAGGTGTGATTGCTACCCCAGGGTCATGGATCGGGCCCACTGCACCTGAGAAAGGGAAAAGGAGAAAGTAATTGTGATTTAAAGGGAACAGCGCTCGGGGGCCTGTGGCGTAACACGGTCCCCATGAATGTTAAGACATTATCTCGATTAAACAGCATTCAAAAGGCAACACGTTAAGTCTTCTTCTTTATTTACTCGGAGGCCTGGGAACTTACCAGCACTTACCTGCAGTGACCGCTTTGCCAGTCGAAGACCCCCATTAGCCCACCCAAGGGAGATGGACGTCACACACCCATTTTTGCTTTTGTTATTCCCCTGCCTTCCCCTTCACCCCCCAGTTGACTGGTAAACAAAGAACTTAACTTCAATTTCAAACCAGCTCACTGGACCATGAAGCCCACCTCATTCCCTCATTTCCCTGGAAAGTTCAAAGGGCTCAGGTGATACCAAGTAACCAACCCAATGTGTAACTCGGGGTAATACGAATACTCCATGCCAACCTTGACCCAATCCTTCTACCTAATTACCTATGACTTGATTTCACAAAATGTCTTGTTTTCTTGCCCTGTATTTCTATTTCTGTTGTTTTTATTCCACCCCTTTTTGGGTGTGTTGTATTCTTTCAATAGACTCTTTTAAAAATTATTTTGACTGTTCCACCTGCCCGATCTCGGTTCACTTGGAAGGGAGTCAGTCTTCTCAGACCACCTGACTCCGCTCCCATTGGGCTTTTAAGGGAATCGCCCTAGGATTTGGACATGACCATTCAGGGAGAGGTTTGTCCAAGGCTGCCTCCTTCTGCCTGGATCTCCCTTAGTCTTGAGGGAGTAATGGCTGCATTAATTAATATCTTTAATCCTCCTACTTCGAGAACAAAATGGGGGCAGGGCGGTGGGTGCCAGTTGTGAGGTGCTGAGCCCTCCCCTCCCACCAGAGATGTACTATACCAGGGGTGGCCAAACTGCGGCTCCTGAGCCACATGCGGCTCTTTGACATATAATTGAGGCTCTTGGAAATATGTTGGCTGAGCTCCTTTTTACATCACAATTAATATAAAAGGTAAACAAGAAATTTTCAAGCTTTATAATTATTTACCAGGTGTAAACTGAGAGTCCACTGGATTAAAACATAAGTTTAATATTAATGGTGAGTAAATATATTTAAGAATTTAAATGCTTCTTAAATATTGCGGGTCTCAAACATCTCTCTTGCGGCTCACAAACATCTGAAATTTATCGTATGTGGCTCTTACATGAAGCAAGTTTGGCCACCCTGCACTATTCTATACTGTACTATAAAGTCTAGTCTCAATTCTTCTTCACAAGCCCAGTCCCCCATTAGAAAAATCCATATTTTGAAAAACAAATCACACCTAAAATAAAAGATAAGTTAAATGAATGTGTACAGTGAGACACATATACGGGTTTTGATGCCATGTAATAAAAGAAGAAAAAACTTGTCCTTTACCCATTCTCCAATACCGCTGACGGATCTCCTTCTGGGCAGCCGTCACAGGCATAAAAAAACACATAAAATCCAAGGTTTTGCAGACCCCAACATTTCGCTCCGACCTCGGAGCCTCTTCTGGGGGAAACAAAATCACAAAGATTGCTGGAAATCACGTGATTTTGTTTCCCCTAGAAGAGGCTCCGAGGTCGGAGCAAAACGTTGGGGTCTGCAAAACCTTGGATTTTATGTATTTTTTATGCCTGTGACGGCTGCCCAGAAGGAGATCCGTCAGCGGTATTGGAGAACGGGTAATGGACAAGTTTTTTCTTCTTTTATTACATGGCATCAAAACCCGTATATGTGTCTCACTGTGCAGTAATTTCGGGCCATGAAAGTTACAGAAAAAGATTAAATGAATGTGTGTTAACTCATTTCATCTGAACTGAGTATGCCAATCATTTCATTTCTGATTCCAGATATACTTGTTATACTTTGGGGAGGCCAAAAGTAGATGAAGGGTCAGTTTCAGGCTTCTTCCAATGACATTGCAATTGTCATTCTACTTGCTGTGATCAGCTTTCATACCACGCTGTACCCTTGAAAACAGTATTATTTATTTATTTATTTATTTGAGACACATTTATAATTGTCCCCAGTGGCTAAGAGATTCAAATCAGGACCTATCTAGCTTGAATCTTGCCTGTGCCTGAACTCACCAGGTACTCTTAAGGCTGAGCTACATTACACACAGAGGCTCTGCTACCGCCTCTGCCTCTGCCTACGCGCTTGGAGCGGGGGAGTGTCTTCCTGCCTGTTGTCCCTCCTGTTGTCCCGCCTTCTTAAGAAGGTGATTGGAGGATTGGATTCTGATTGGCATGCAGCCATTCTCCCCCCTCTCCTACCATTGGTAGGCTGCAGTAGCTCCGCGAACTGCCCCCTAGCTCTGCGAACACGCCCCCTCAAAAGTAGGATTCCAGTTTGAGGTGCACGCCGGCAGTGTGGAGGTCGCAGCGGCTCTGCTTGCTTCAAAAATGATGCCAGAAGCTCCACGACGCGTGTAATGTAGCTCAGCCTTTAGGCAAGCTACTCAGGCTCAGCTCCCCAGCTGCAAGGTGAGGATAAGAATATTCACTTCTTTTACAGAGTTGCTGTAAGGACTACATTGAAGGTAATGCATGTGGAAAGCTTTCCACGGTCAGAAACTACTACTCAAATGCTAATAATCATAATCATGGGTTGTAACCTCAGGTTTCTTTCCTTTTGTGGAGAAGGAAGATTTTCTCCATTTGCAGGTCGAAGACCCTTTCTGGAGGCGGAAGAACATTCTAGGATACAACCCAGTTATATGGGCATTTGCTTCGGCTTGGGAAAGTTGGAATATAGATAGATAGATAGATAGATAGATAGATAGATAGATAGATAGATAGATAGATAGATAGATAGATAGATAGATAGATAGATAGATAGATAGATAGATATGGTGTCATAGTCCACCAGATGTTTGGCTGGGATTTTGGGGTGCTCACTAGTTCGAACTCTGCCCACGGGTTTAAGAACTGGTTGGATATCGTCATATAATGTTAAGTGTTCCTAGTAGTGTGGTTGATTGCAGTTGTTCAATTGTTATCTTCTCTATCCCTATGCTGGCCAGATATTTCTTACGGGCCTTGAGGATTGAGCCAAGTGCACCAATGACAATAGGGGTGGTTGTTGTTTTCTTTCCCCAAAGGCGCTGTATTTCAGTTTCCAGGTCTTTATATTGTTTGATATTTTCCAATTGGTTCTCCTTGATTTGATTATCTTCTGGAATAACCAGATCAATAAGCACCACTTGTTTCTTTTCAACCACAGTTATATGTGTGTTGTGTTCCAATTTTTTGTCTGTCTGGATTTTGACATAAATTATTTGTTGTTGTTGCTGCTGCTTCTGCTGCGGCTGCTAAGAATACCATAAAACTGCTTTAAAGAAGCAAACATTTCTCACAATAAGCAATTGTTCAAAAAAGTACTATAAGTTCACATTTTCATAGCCTAGATTGGTGATATTATGCATTTTCAGGTACGTGATCAATGTAGGTAAAATGTCCTCTGTAGACTTCTGAGTTATTGCACGCACTGAAGCACCATTAAAATGGTCAAATGGAACAAACATAACCACATAAGATGCAAGCTTGCCTTTCCAGTTTCCTAAGAACGAAGATTATTCAGTGTTAAAGTTCTATCAGACAACACCACTCAAACTCAAATTGCCCCTGGAGAGAAACTGAATCTGGAAAAACCACAATTAGAATACATTTCCATGCTGCAAGATTGGTCTTGCTGGGGCTTTTAAAAACTTCCTGTTTTGCGATATGGTGCTTCATTTTTATCGCATTTGATTCAGGAACATACTGATGTTTTGTTTTACTCCCTATCAGCAAAACACACAGCATCTGAAGAAGATACTAAATCTCCTTTTATGCAAGTTTTCTCACGGATTAAGCTAACTTTAAGCAGGTTCATTGTTTGCTTTCAACCCTGACAGTTTACCCCCGACATGCCCAGAGATCTATTTTTGACACAAATTTTATTTTCGGATGTCCTGACTGTGATGTTAAATTAGAAACCATGGTGTGAATTTTATAGAACACTATTTCCTTTTATAAAGGATGTTCACAGCTAATCTGTCATCTAAAGGGCAGACAGGGGTCATTAGGCTAGGAAACCAAGACAGGTGGGCTGACAAAAGTCTGAAGCATGATTTTTCATAGTACTGGAGTTACTAAATTTAAACTCCTCTTTTTTAAAAACTTGAAATTTATACTAATGGGAATAATGTATGATTCCATCATCAAATTTCAATTAATAACACCCCCCCCATTTTCAATAGATATAATTGTTCAATAGGTTGTTGCCTGCATTTATTATGTTTGCCATATCCTGTTTTGCAACATCTCTACTCTTCAAACAGCCCAATCCTAATGGGCTTTTCCGCTGCCAGAACTAGCATTCCGGCAGCAGATCCTGCCTTACGGCTGTTGTAAAACCCACTCTAGCTGTGCACAAAGCTGCAGAGGCCCGCTGCACGCCAGAGAACCGAGGAGCATCTGCCAATGATGGTGAGTCAGCAGCAGGGGCAGAATGGGGCAGGAGGAGGGTGGAACGGGGCAGAATTGGGGAGGTCAGGAGGGGGTGGCACCTGGTGTAGGCAAATTGCACTGGATGATATCCCCTTCCTTGCCTCCTGACACGCCCCCTTTCTGTGACTTGTACCAGCTAAAGAGTGCATGTCCGAAGTGACCCATTGTGGAAGGCCTATGGGGAGGTAAGGGAAAATATTTTCTCTTACCTCTCCCGAGCCTATCAATCTCCCCCACCCCCGCGTAGGATGCAGCACAAACCTTTTCAGTGCGGCTGCATGGGGGGGGGGAGATTAGTATTGGGCTTCTTCTAGTTTCAGGCTTCTTCCAATGACATTGCAATTGTCATTCTAGCTGCTGTGATCAGCTTTCTTACTACACTGTACCCTTGAAAACATTATTATTGGTTTATTAATAAGGCTTATTAGATGCTTTTCCAATGTGATTAACATGGTATTCAGCAAATGAATGAAACAATCGTATAGTGAACAATTTAAAAGCAAATAAGTTAAAAATCTTATTTGCTTTTAAATTCTTTACCATGGTCTTGAAACCCGAAAACAAAATTCTTTCTAAAGTAATTGTTGCTGACCATGAGAACCTGAAATCCAATCATATAGTAATCAAGCAATCATATCTTATATATACAGTATATTATATATACTTAATATTACTTGACACCTGAGTAGCGTGAGCAGAAGGAAGCAAGAACCGCCACCTGAAAGCCACACCTGAGGCTCAGAGAACTCTCCAGAGCTGCTTGGAATGTGATGTAGGGTGGAGGCTGCAGGGTGGTGGTGGTAGTATTTATTTATTTATTTAGCTATGTAAACCACTTTGAACTTTTTCTGTTGAAAAGTGGCATATAAATCTTATTATTAATTATTATTATTATACAATATTTATATAATATGATGATGATGATATCTCTGTGTTTCCCAGGATTCTGGCTAGACCCCAAATTGCAGAATATAATCAGCCCAGCATAGGCTGTGATGAACTTTAACAATAACAATAACAATAATACGCCAAATTGAGTTGAGGCACCTTGCAGGGGGCTGCGGGGGGGGGGGGAGACTGGGAAGTTCCCTTGCAGTACTTTCATTCCACTTGTGCTACTCCAGGATAATCCCTCATCTGAATTCATCTGAATGTACATCACAGTCTACCTTTGAACTGGAAGTCCATTTCTGGTGGACTGACTAGTATCCGATGTTTTTCTGGGATCCGTACAAAAGTGTGCTGGTCTAGATGGACCTTGGTCTGATCCAGCAGGGGGCATTTTTTAATGGCTTTAAGCAAGAGTGTCTACACAGGATCACTCAACACAGACTTATTATTATTATGTATACTATTATTATTAATATACTGCTTTGATACAAAAGAGAGTTCACCAACAATTTGCATAGCCTTATCTACTACGCTCGGAATTCCAAGGATGCACAATGAGTTACCGTATTATAAATGGAATACTGGTTGCTAGACTACAGGAATCTAGCAAAACTATCCATCAAGTGAAGTCAGCTCACCCAAGTATAGTAGTGTGGCAAGCCAACAGTGCCATCCTCCTCTGTATTTTCAGAAGGGCAAGGTTCGTTTTGGATACGGAAGCAATGGAACAGACCAGTGGGAGAAAGACAAAATTGGATTTATTAGCTTTGCACAAACAACAATCCCCCAGACACTACAGATAGAATAAAATACAGTGTTCTTACATCCCTCCAAATAGAAGTGATGCCTCCTCATGTGGACATTCCTCTTGTGGGCAAGCTGTGTAGTGTGTTTGCAGCAACCAACACCAGATGCATAACTAATGGCTTCTTCAAGCCCCCTTTTATACACCTTCATGGGGAAAGTAGAATGATGCAACCCCTGAGATGGGGCTTCATCCAGGCTCGTCACCTTGACTTAGTGCTCAGAACATCTCCAGATATGATAAGGCAAGGTAGGCATCCTTACTAACAGGCGTGTGAAAGCTAACAAAGGGTCACTCAGCATTTTTACCCAAAGATTAACCCAATCATGACAGAACAGACTGACTATCTGGAAAAACTTGTGCAGACCACTAACTCCTCGAAATACAAAGCTCTTCTGCAATCTGCCAATGCATCATCTCATTCATATCAATGGCAAAATCAATCCCATTGATTTTGACTAGAGCAAGACTGAAGCACAGAGCCTTTGCTTATTACTTATTGCATGTACAGTATTTGTAAAAGATGTGTGCATAAGTGTTATAGTATGAAAAAGTGAGGTAGCATCAGATTTTCTATCTGCTTTTTAAAATGTATTCTTATTTAATATCCTTCCTAGCAACTGCAAATGTAGCATTAAATACTGTATCTGATATGCTAGTCCTTTATGACTGGGTCCACAAGTCTGTTAGTTCAGCATTCTTGACTCTAATGTGAATAAACAAATTCAAATCTAATTGCTCTGTGTAATTGGATTATGGATCCTGCTGATCCATGAAGTCTTTTTAAAAAAAAAGAACTTGTGAAATAAATGTTTCATTAGACTGCAATCCTACTCTCATTTACCAGGGAGTAAGTCCCACTGAACACAGTAAATGTACAGTACATAGGATTGTATTGTTTGACTGACAGGCCAGGATACTTTCTGGGACTCAACAACGTGTGTCATGACTTGTATCTTACTTCTAAATATATTTAGAGCTCAAGCCTATCCTTTCCCCTGCCTGCCGATGCAGCCGCGCCAAAAAGGTGCATGCTGTATCCAGCAGGGGGCAGATTCAGAGGCTTCAGATAGGAAAGGGGTATTTCCCCTTACCCCTCCGTAAGCCTCCTGTTCTGCAATGGGTTTCCTTATACCTGCACCAGCTCTTTAGCTGGTGCAAGTCCAAGGAGAAGGAAGGGGCGGGGAGGTTTGCACGCACCATTGCCGCACCATTTGCTGCCACAACGTGCACCACTGCTGCCTGATCCACCACCTCTCACCACCTCCCCCATTACTCCCCCTTCCCTTCCCCCAGCCCCGTGTTCCCACCACCCAATAGGATTGGGCTGTTATTTTGAAATGAATAATCTCTGACTTCTGGGGTATTTAATTCCAGCTTGCTGGTAAAGGGAGCAGATTTGTGGGCTGGCTTGGTGACAATGGAAGGTGATCACTAGCTGGTTTATGAATCAGAAGCCACACCTCCTCCCTACAGCTGTTGGGAACAGCTTAGTGCCCACACACCCACCCTCCCTAAGTAGCACACAGTGGAGGATTAGCTAGTTGTTCCTGGGTCAAGTAGGATCTTGTTTCCTAACAACCTGCATTGGCATTGGGGTGTGCGGGGGGGGGGGCAGGGAGAGTCACTTGGGAGGGATACAGATGGGGAAAGAGCTGATAAAAAGGTTCCCTTTAGAATAGATCATAGCTGGCAGTGATAGTGCAACTTTAAAGAAGAATTGATAAACAGCTGAGGCACCAAGTAAAGGGTGAAGTGGGGTTCTTCAGAAGACCAGTTTAGGTTAGAGAGGAAGTATTATTTTGTTGAAGATCCAGTTTAGATTAAAACAGCACGAAAACAGCAGATCCAGTTTAGATTGTTTATAAAGTTGTGACCCTTGTCACTCCAGGACTTGTGTCTTGTTTCTTGATTCCTTGGTGTATCCACAAGCATGTTTTGGACTAGACAGAGCACTAGTTATCAACAGTGAGATCATTTCTACATCCATGAAGCTGAGATGTATTGAATGCAAGAGAATGGCAGCTCAGGCTCTTGCAGATGGAAGGAGGCTTTTATGATGTTAAGAGCACTTATTTGACCTGTAGAACTAAACAGGATATTCATCTGGAGTCAAGGCTGTCTCTATTTCAGATCTCAGGAAGAGCCATTAAATCAAGTCCTCTTTCAAGCAGAAGTGATCGTTCCTGTAGGTACGGTTTCAGTGGTTTTTATGAACTTTAAATGTGTGTGTGTGTGTGTGTGTGTGTGTGTGTGTGTGTGTGTGTGTGTGTGTGTGTGTGTGTGTTGATCTCCTTCATATATTATGTCTACCCTAGGGGCTACTCCTATTATCCATGCTTTTCACTAATTACCGGTAATTATAATTTGTCAATAATTATGCCCCAAGGTTGACTAAGCTTGTCCTCTGCTAATTAGTGCCCCCCCCAACAATAATCTTCCTGAGTATTTCAACTCTGGAGACTGCTAACCCTTGAGCTATCAACAACTCCTCTGATTGCTCAATTTGCACCTGCTGAGATGAGATCAGCCAATATTAGTTTGGACAAATAAAGTTTCTGCTGTGATAGTCTAAAGTTACTTGCATGTCACAGATAAACTGCCACAGTAGGTGGCCTCAGTAAGCAGGGTTTAAAAAGAAAAGACAATTATTGCACTTTTTAAAAGGTGGTACTCTATTCAGGTTTATAAAATAGCTTCAAAATATGACAATTGATGCATTTGCCTCCAGGACATGTTAACACATTTAAAATAGGGTGGTATGGCAGGGTGGCTGGTCATAGGAAAGAATCTGTGGTCATGTCAAGCTCCTTCTACCAATGGGAGATCATGTATACTCAAGGCCATTGGTGCCATGATGTGGATGTATGCTCCAGTGTCACAGTGTAGTAGAATTCTATTTGTTCCAGTACATTCCAAAAAAGAAAAAAATTCAAAGGATAATGGAAAATATAATAATCCAAGACCACAAGTTTGCATAAAATTACAAACCAGAAAAGATCAAGGGTTCAATTCACCAATAAGCTATCTTGTAGAAGCCCCCAGTAAGAAGCATGGGCAGTGCACAAGAGCACTTCTCTGCTCTTACATAGTCCCATTAATATTAATGGAGAACAGCTTTCCCACAAATTGTACCCTGATTGATGGATTGATGGATTGATTTAAAGGATTTTATCACTATTCCTGCCAAATGATATTCAAGGCTACTTGACGGGCAGCGCAATCCTGTGTAAGGATCTGGCCAGCAGCCCACAGCCGCCCGCCGGATCCTGAGCCCCGGCGACTGTTCTGCCACCGGGCCGGTGGTCTACTCGTGGAAGGGGACACTCATCCCCTTCCCCGAGTGCAAACCTCGGCCGGCCCTATCAGCCTCCTCGGATTTCTGCCAGCTAAACAGCTGGCATCTAATGGCCTAGCCAGCCTGGCGAGGATGGGGATATGGCCAACTCTATCCCCCTCCCCCCCTCTACACCAATGGCCCCCCTCCCTCACCCGCCGAAATGCCCCTGCCAGATCCTTACCTACCTTCTCCGGCAGCTGCTTGGGCGTTCCAGCGACCGAGTGAGGGAGACTGGCCTCTACGCCGGCCTCCCTTGCTCCAGAGTAGTCGCAAACGTGCTTTACATCACGTTTGCGATTGCTTCTGGCGACGGAACACTCATTCCGTCGCCAGCGCATTCCTAAGGATTGTGCTGAAAATCCCATAAAAAACAAATTTACTTATAATAATTTTAGTTTCATCAGTTAATCAGTTTGTGTTGTTGTTTTTTTAACAAGAAACAACACAGCAGCTTATCATTTTAGAGTTTACCCATAAAAGTAAGTGACATTGGTTCCAGGGCTCAAAGTGTGATTCTAGCAAAAGCCATGGCAAAGTGCGCTACAAATGTTTTAGTTGTAGGCATTTTATCTCCCAGTAAGATAGAGAAGAGTTTCTGGCTTAAATCGGCAGGTGGGATGAGAAGAAAACACCATTGTATGCAGAGAATGGTTTCTTTGCCGCACCATCATGCCCATGTTTTTCTTAGCTCGAAGGCCTAATCAGGAGGTTCACACAAGCGTATTTTGAGTCTATTGATGCTTCTTCAGGGACAACTTGGTTCTTTCAAAAGATGACTGACTATATCTTCCTCACCATCTGAGAGTGACTCATCCAATCTCAGAGTACCTTGTTGAGGTTTCCACTGTTTATGCTTACTATTGGTGCCCTCTCATTTTTCCTTCTCCTAAAATTGGTAGGAATCTGTATATGAAAAGCGACCAAATGACCAAAGTGGGAGAGCCTTGATAGACCAAGATCTACAGATATATAGATGTTGTTTTAGACTTCTTTTCTGAAGACAGTCTTCTAATGTATTTCTTGGTGTAGTTTGCAGTGCCATTGCTAGCCGCCCACCACCACCCAGGGATGGAAGATGTCATGCTGTGTGGCACCACCCCTGTAGTTGTGCCGCCCCCCTCCTTGCTTCATGGAAGGCTCCATTTGGAACCTAATGGAAGCGGGGGAGGGTGGGAGGACCCGGCTCACGCTGGGAAATGCTGCAACGACCACTCCTCGCAAGGAGACCATGCATGCCGCCTGGGGCGCTGGACCCCCTCTCCCTATGGCAGCTATGCTACTGGCAGTTTGAAATCTTAGAGCTAAAAGCCCACCTGTCAGGTATTGGTGATGTTCTGAAATAGGCCACAGAGAAGAAGGTCCATTTGAGGCATGGGTGGGAGAAGAGCAGAGGGCCAGAGGCTAGAGGTAAAGTATGGGCTGGTGGTTGGATGACAGGCTAGGTAGGTGAGACAAGGCTGAGCAGGGCAAAACTGCACAAGACTAACAGCACAATCCTATGCATGTTTACTTAGAGATAAGTCCCATTGAATTCAGTGGGACTCACTTCCAGCTAAGTGTGTGTATAGGATTGCAGCCTTACTGCATTGTGTTGCTCAGACTGTTAGACTGACTTGGAGACAGTGGCTTTATACAAACAAATGTATCCTCACTGATTGAAGAGTCAACTGACCACATTCAGGCTAGTGATCAGCTGATAGTGCTCTGTGCAGCATAGCAACCTAGAGGTAATTTTGACCATTATGTCTTAAACTATAGAACATGTTGAATGAGACACACATTGAATGAGGCATGCCCTGGCACCTTACATAATCTATATCAGGGGTCAGCAACCTACAGTCTGCGGGCCGGATCTGAAATCATCCAGCCCACAGTCCCAAAAAGATATATGATATCCATCCAACCTGCGGTGCTCCGAAAAAAGAATTTAAGTTTGTAATTCTATCTTTGTAAGGCTTACAGTGTAAGCAGACTAAGGGCAGAAATTTCTTTTGAGGTTCATTCTCTGTCTGCACCATGCCCATCTCTTTTTTCTTAGCTCAGTCTATGACCTAATTGGGAGGTTTGTGCATGTGTATTGAATGTGCATGCATGTGTTCTTACTATTGATGGACTTAATGTCTGGCCCCTATACAGAAGAAGATTGCTGACCCCTGTTCTAAATGGAAAGACAGACAGATGACTTTTCATGAACGAGATAAATGTACAGTATGTGTTTGTGAAGTCAATGTGACCTCTGTGTACTGTGGGTGAGATCATGGTCTAGGAGACTCCCTGCCTGTTGCTTTCTCCGCACGGGAATAGTTCCGACAGCGAGGGGGCGGGGCGGGGCCGCCTCCTGCAGGCTTGTAAACAGGACTAGGATGGAGTGCAGCTTACGGTACGGCCCCCACCGGAGCGATGCCTCTGATCATGGTGCAAGATGCAGGGAACCAAAAACTGGCACATACACAAAAGAGATCTAATGTTCAGGGATGTATGATTATTATAACAGTTGTACACAATCCTGGGAAAGTTAAGTACTGTAACTAGCCCACAATCAGGGAAAGTTGGCTGGATTATATATATTGATCATGAGTAATCTCTCTCTCTCGCATGCACGCACGCTCACGCACAAAGAACATTAGATATTCTGTTATCTTGTAGCAGGAAAAACGTATATTAACATTTGTTTTTATGAGTCGGTCAGCCCAATCCTGCCTAAGATGCGGTGGCTGGCCAAAATGGTCAACTGCTGCATGTTAGGCAGAATGCTGCCCACGCTGGCGTGGCCAGGGCACACTTCAGGGGAAGGGAACATTTGTCCCCTTCCTCCAGTGTAAGCCTCAGAGGCCCCAATGGGCCTCCTTGGATGTGTGCCAGTTCTTATGGAACAACGTCTGGGGAGTTCGTGTAAGGCTGGCCCGGCCCAGGAAGGGGACAGGGATATGACGGAACATGCTGCTGATATCCATGACCCCCCTCCCGGGCCAGGCCCAACAATCACCCCCTTCCCTTCCACCCTGGTCTGCCCTCCCCATGCCATCCCGCTGACTGGTGCAGAATTTACCTGTGTCTGGTGGCACAGGTCCTCAGTGATGGCCTAGTAAGCAATGTCGCCCTCCGTGCCAACACTGCTTACTCTTTGGTGCCACGAAAGCGCTTTACAGCACTTTTGCAACACTGAAGGCTGACACACTCTGCCAAACTGAAAGCATTTTTAGAAAATAAGAATATTATCTGGTGTCCAAAGAACCAAGCAGCTAGTGCTATGTTCCCAAGTGGGCCTCAAACTACTGTCAACACAATCTGATGCATTACAGTACTTTGAAGTAAGTCTACCTTTGTTCAGTGGGGCTTAATCTTAGGTAGGTGTGATAGAATTGCAACCTTTATCAAATTTGGTGGTGACTTCACTGCATAGTTAAATGCATCATATACACTGTATTGCATTTTCAAAAATAAGTCGCTTGATACATTGGTGGCTAGGACTTCCTCACTATTGCAGTGGTGGGACACAAAAAAATAACAACTAGAAACACAACGTAATAGCTTAATTAGCTGAAAAGCTAAAGTCAATAATTATAGAGGTTTAAGTTGTGAAAACACAGGATGAAAATCTTGAGGACTAAAAGTGTTGTTCTATTTACTCACCAATTAGGTAAGATCCACTTTCCTAGCCTGAGGAACAAGTAGGTTATCAGGTATATGTGTGTATACGCATGAGATTAACCATGTTCTGTGGCATTACATCTTCCCTGATGGACTGCAAGTAGAAAAGCCAACTTTTCGGTATTATGTTTCTTACATCCCCCTAAAATCACAAAAATTCTTCACATTTACAAGATGTATAACTGGTTCATCCATCTATAGTATTTTTATCCAGTAACTTTCCATCTAGTACATTTAAAAATAACATGTAGAATGTTATGGAACAAACTTACAGCACAATCCTGCTTAAAGATAGGCCAGCGGAATGCGCACTCCGCAGGTCTAAGGAGTTGCACTCGCAAATGTGCCATAAAGCACATTTGCAGCTGTTTCAGAGTAAGTGGTGCGGGCGCAAAGGCTGGCATCGCTCACTCTGCTGCCAAACCAAACCTGTGCTGGCTGATGCAGGCAAGGCCTGCGCCAGTCAGCACAGGGGCATGGGGAGGGCAGACAGGAATAGCAAGGGAGCTGGCCATTGGCTGGATATCGCTGGGTTGTGCCCGTTCCAGGCTGGGCCAGCCTTATACAGCCTCCCTGGACACGCACCAGATCCAGAGCTACTGCACATCTGAGAAGGCCTATCGGGCCTGCGGCGCTTGCACCGGAGGAAGGGGACATCCCCCTGCCAGTACAACATCTATTTCTTCCTTCCTTTGGTTTGAAGAAGCCTGTAAGGCTGCAAAACTATTTCCAGCATTTTTAAAGCATTCATAATCTGGTTTAAAAAGACATGTGGCCTCTTTGTTCCTTCCATGTTATGGCTGGTAACTCTGATCCAATTAGAGAACAAATTTTCTGACAAAAATATGAGCAAAACAAGGAGTAACTATGGGATCATCCTTATAGGTCAGTTGCAGACTTTTAATACAATACCAATGTCTTTCCTTCCAAGCCTCCTCTCCCACCTTTTTTTGGGAGGACCTTCTCACTCACTAAAGAAGAAACCACTCACTGGAAAGTATGTCTGCAATGCTGGGGTTAGACTTTCCATATCAGGACCTCATGAAAAGAATCCTGGGAATGATAATTTCATGATTCCTAATGAACCACTCCCCTGTCCCCAAACTAGAGTTTTCAGGGTTTCTTGCATGAACTATTTCATTGTCAGCGCAATTCCTTAAGTGCACTTACACCAGTGCATCTACTGTTACACCATAAGAACATAAGAAGAGCCCTGCTGGATCAGGCCAAAGGCCCATCTAGTCCAGCTTCCTGTATCACACAGTGGCCCCACCAGATGCCTCAGGGAGCACAAGACAACAAGATACTTGTATCCTGTCGCCACTCCCTTGCACCTAGCACAAAGAAAACCTACTCCTAAAACCAGGACGTTGCTTATCCCCATCATGGCTTGTAAGCTATGATGGACTTTTCCTCCATAAATCTGTCCAATCCCCTTTTAAAGACATCCAGGCCAGGTGCCATCACCACCTCCTATGGCAAGGAGTTCCACAAACCAATTCACGCTGGGTAAAGAAATATTTTCTCTTGTCTGTTCTAATCCTCCCTCCACTCAATTTGAGTGGATGTCCCCTAGTTCTAGTGTTGTGTGAGAGGGAAAAGAATTTCTCTCTATCCACTCTCTCCATCCCATGCATAATTTTATACGTCTCAATCATGTCCCCCCTCAACCGCCTTTTTTCTAGACTGAAGAGCCCCAAACGCTGTAGCCTTTCCTCATAAGGGAGATGCCCCAGCCCACTAATCATTTTGGTCGCTCTCTTCTGCACCTTTTCCAGTTCCACTATATCCTTTTTGAGATGCGGACACAGTGCAAGGTTACACAGGATTGCGCTGTGTGTGATATAATTAGACCTTCTGGCTTATCTAAAAGAGAAACAGCAAATAAGAGCAGTAATGCAATTTTATCAGAGTGGGCCAGTGGAGACTGCCCATGAAATGCATGGCTTTGCTCTCACCACCATCCACAACAGAGTTTGGTCAAAGTCTATTGCACAACTATGCCTGAAAGCATCATTTAATACAATGCCATGCTTAGTCAATGATTTTCATATGCACAAATTGGAAAGTGGCATTTCAGCAGTAGATGTGTTCCTCGAAAGCAAGATAATATAATGAGGTTTGTTAGTTCAGTTTATAAAAAGCTTTTGGGTTGTTTTGTTTGTTTGCTTATTTTTTATAAGAGTCAAAAATATCTATTTTGTGACTCGAACCCACAGAGTATGACCTGCAGTAAACTCCATGTACCTGGAGTTCATTTGGGTTAAAATGAATATTCTAATTTACTTGGTGTGTGTGTGTGTGTGTGTGTGTGTGTGTGTGTGTGTGTGTGTGTGTGTCCTGTGCTTTCATTGTGACTGGGGTATCTCCTTACCATATTTCAAGGTTCAGTTTCTACTCCCCCCCCCCAATGTGGGCACTTGCATCTCTAATAGTTGCATGAGGGGCAGAAGATTTATTTTTATTGTTTTTTGTTGTTGTGTATTTAACTGGTAAGTCCCCTTGAGCTTATTTTTCCACTATAGGAAAGGCAGCGTAGTACGTTTTTTAAATAATTAAATTGAAGAGCCAGTGCTTTTCCTCAGTATGGTCATCATGCACTACTTTAAAAAAAAAAGGTTTCACCTGCAGAGCTTCTGCCTGTCATGAAGCTGATAAAGGACAGGGGAAGGTGAAAACGACAGATATGAGTCACTAGTTGAACGACAGATATGAGTCTCTAGATGGTCAGAGTGTGTTTAAAAAGTTTGGAATTTAAACAATCTGATTAGGTTTGATGCCAAGTAAATCAGTTGGAAGAGCTGATCCGCAGCTACCCTGCTGCTTGAACACAGCTGGTTCGGTAGGTTTCATCAAGTAGTCGATTCGGATCCTGCCTTGAAATCTGCATACTTTCCAATCCAATCTCCCCCCCCCCCCAGCCTTTTTTCTTCCTCATGTTAAGGATGGGTTGTAGCATTAGCAAAGGGAATAGGCTGAATGTATACTGAACATGTCTCACTAAATTCAGTAAAACGTACTCCAGAGTAGACCTGCATAGAATGCGCTGTCAGCAGCATTCTCATTCAACTTACTTGGGAGTAAACCTCACTGATCTTAAATTTCTTCCGAGTAAAGTAGCCTCGGATCCTGCAGCTACAGTGAACACTTACCGGGCGGGGCGGGCGAACTATTGAATCTGATGACCCTTCACACTAGATAGGGTCGCATTTGTTGTGCAGTTTGTTCCCGAAGGGAACAGATTCCTCACTCACCTGCTGCTGGCCAGGGACAGCATGCAACGTGGCAGGATCTTCAATATCTTTAGGACTTCCAGGGGCGGGGCCAAGCGTTGTATCTTTAGGAATTCTCTCTCGGATACTGCTTTTCACGTTATGGCGCTACAGACATTTTTGAAGGCACATAATCAGTAAAGGTGTGCCTCTGAGCACATGCAGAGAGAGTATTTCCCTCATCTACTAGGCGGGTTGAGATCTGCATTGAAGGCTGGTTATTGGGACACAAGGCGTTCTCTTTCGGGTATCGTCCTGACTCCTCCTGACCTTTAATTTTAGGTAGAAAGGGGTATAGATTTAATTATTAAATTGAACTAAGATTAAATTAAGATTTAAAATTGAATTATCCCTAGATTTCTGTGTAATCTACGTAGGTTTACTCGGAAGTTCGTCCCATTGAGTTCAAAAAGGATTGCTCCTATGGAAGCGTGCCTGAAGCATGGACTCATTTGGGACTCTGGGGAAGAAGGGTGAAGGCTGGAGGGGCATTGTTATGTTTTGGCGTTCCAGTCTCCAAGATTATGATTATGACAATGATAAGGGAGACAAATGAACGAAACTGAGGGTCCTAAAACGAAGACATTTGAAATCGAAAAAACGAGTCGCCATTCTTTTGCTGGAAAAATTCTGCCCTACTCCAAGAAGTGGGGGAGAAGAAGTCACACTCTCAGATAAAATTCCCAATGACTTTCTGCTGGGGAAGGAGCAGCACACACCCTCATCTAAAAAACCTGATGTGATGATCTAACCACAGGAGAACTCAGGTCAAATTGTCCCCGGGAATTCAAAGGTACAATTCACATTCATTAAAATGAAAAGAAAAAAAAAACCCTGAAGGTTTTGAACGAAATTGGAATAACCCAAATTTAGCTGAGTTGAAGTCAACTATTTAGTGGGATTAAAAGGTTTGAAAAATGCATCTTGCGCCTACCAGAATTTTGCTATGTTCCCACACACACAGTTTATAAGCAGTCATATTTTTCCCTTGGTTGTTACTGTTGCGAATACAACACGAACGTCAGTTGATTCTTGTCTTTGAGACTGTGTGGTATTTGAATATCAAATATTCAACATTTGATTGACACAATCACCACTGAGAAAAGACGTTGCACATTTTCTGCTACAAAGCAACCGAAGGAAACAGGTATATGATCAGCTGGTCTTGAAACGAAAGTAGCTCTACGCTCTTCGTTAGGCAACGGTCTTAAAAGTGTGTGTGTGGGGGGGGGGGGGAGAGATGTTGTAATCACTACTGGTGATTCACGATCTCTGTAGTTATCACCTGGCTCTGAGACCTGAGCGCTTTAAAAAAAGGAGGATGACTTGAAGGGAGGGATGGGAGAAAACGACTGTGTTAATCAGTGGACAAAGATTTCGTCACAAAGAGCGTCACATTGTTGTGTTCAGAATTTTTCTGGGTCTTAAAAAAAAACAACTTGCTTTGAAAATGAAATACATTTAGGGGTTGATGTTCTATATGAAAATCTTTTGGCTAGCCCGAATCGGTAGGGAAAGGAAACCAACCCACTAGGCTAGCCCTCTTCTCCAATCCAACACATTTTTGAAAATGCTGTAAACGTGAAGCAGCAGCAGCAGCAGCAGCAGGGGTGAAAATGAATGAGTGCCTTGCAGAATCTGAATCCCAGATGGCGGACTGAGAGGCACTCTTTCGATCCAATCCTATGAATGTGGGTGGTAGTTCCATTGTGTTCAATGGGGATTACACTCAGGAACGTGTGTATAGGATTGGAGCCTAAGTGAAGAAGCCCCTAACACACCCAGGCAGGCTTTCTTGGTCACCCTTTTAACAGACAGAGCAGAAGGAAATACTCTTCGCAGCAGTCTCCATCCAGTGCAAATGCTGCGTGGCGAGCAGAACGCCCCTAACATTTGGGCAGAACTGGAAAGAAAGAAAATCCTTTGATGGGATGGAGATTTTCCACAGAAACAAGCTTTTAAACACTGGATTTTTTTTTTTGACCAGGGAAAGATCTGCGTATGAAAGCACAGGGTTACGTTCAAATTAATGGCTAAAGAAATATCAAATCATTCAACCTGTTAATCTCATTTATCGCTCTACCAATAACAGTTAAGGCAATCGCAAAACAGATCTCCCCTCCCCATTCTTGACGTCCCTGTGTTATTAGGGCTGTGGATATAATCCTGAAGCCTTCCCCGGAGGAAAGTGGTTGTCTCTGTCCTCCTTTGGGAGGCGCAGCTGGAATCCTTCTGTGTATGGACTCAGGTCAGTAGGGTTACGCGCAGTAAAGAGAGCCGGATGACAGCCTAAAAAAGTTGCCATACTGACACCCATTTATTTCAGAACAAGCGCGTAGAGTAGACCCACCGACAGCGCGCGCGCGCGCACACACACACACGTTTACACAGAATGTCCCATTGTGTTCAATGGGGCTTACTCCCAGGAAATTGGACTACAGCCCTACTCAATGGGAAAAAAGCAGTTAGGGTGGGGCTTTGTCTTCGTGTTCACATAAACTTTACTTAGATTACAGTCAGTCACTCACCACATTATCTTGGAAGTAAATAATTTCACAAGGAATTGCATTTAAGGCTGAAAGTCATATCTTCCACTGAGCTCAGTTGGATTTGTTAGAAGAAATGCCTTTAGCACACAGGTTTTTTTTTAAGTCAAGCAAACCGCAACGTGCGGTATCCAAGCCCAACGTCTAAAAAACGTGACCCGACAATATGTATAGTACGTCGAAACTGGGCTGTTCCGACCCGGCCTTCCCCAGAAGTTCATCTGTTTTGCTCGAGTAGTGCTATGAAGTCAGTAGAACTAGTCTAGCTAGAAGCATTGTTGCATTTCCTTTATGTACCTCCCTTACTCTGGGTTCAAAGGCTAGGCGATATTCCCGGCCATAACCGAGTGTGAATGAACGGGCTCACTAAAACTCATCATTGACAGACAAGCGCAAATGATCACGTCTCACTCGGAAGTCCCAGTATAATTTACTATATGTTCTTGTGCTTCCCACAAGTTAGGGCAGGCAGTAAAGTCAGGTTTAAACGGTATTTATGTTCACTGATTTATAGATCAAATTGGAGGTCTAATCTTGCCTCTTGGACTAGTAAAACGATTCCAGACAGTTTAATATTTCCTTCTGAAACACGTTGCTTGGAACTGAGTTATACTGTATGTACGCTACATTTACTTCCAAACATATTTTCCATCATATAATAAGTATTCTGGATGTAGCAGACTGGACTCCATAAACCTCTTTATTTCTCCTGGTGTTTAGATACAGCATGCTTTAGTAACCGTTATGCTCTCCAGCAACACGAGGCGAAATAAAGAGGTTTATGGAGTCGTCTGCTACAGCTAGAATACTTATATGATGGAAAGGAAAATCTATTATTTGGAAGTAAATGTACATACAGTATAACTAAGTTCCAAGCAATGAGTTTCAGATGGAGATATTAAACTGTCTGGAATCGTTTTATATTGGAAATATAGCGGCGGCGGGCAGTAAATGTTAGCTAGCAAATCTTAGAATGGTTTTTTTTGACTAGATGTGCACAGTTCTTTTTATCTTTGGACACTTAATGACCACACACAATCCAATCATTCTCATAGCCACCTGCGAGGTTTGTCTCTTTTGTCTTTAATTACCGAACTGTTTCCAAGCCAAACGTTACCCAGGTAGTGACAAGTCCCCAATTCTGTACAACCGTCCCCCAAAAAAATTCCCACCGCCCCGCCCCCCGTGTGTATAAAACGCATAGGTTTTCAGACAGTCACGTCGTCTGCCGTTTCAGCTTGAAAAATGCCTTGAGGCCGTCTAACAAGCGTGCCAGGCTCAGAAGAGGGAGACGTTTCTCTTCCTTCCTATCGTGGAAACAGGCAAGCAACGCTTTTTCTCCTCGCTTATAAAGTTTCTAAAGCTGGTCCCTTAAAGGCTGTCAGTCAATAAATTACAATAAATAGAACCAACGAGGTCCTCCTTCTTCCTGCCTCTCCCCAGGAGTCAGCGCAGTCTGGATAGTCTTTACAGCTCTGGATAGGCTCCGCTCCCTCCCGCGGCTGCGCAGTAGTAAGTGGCGGCAGGGTTAGCCTCGGAGCCCTCGTGGCCCGGGTAGGGGAGTCCCAGTTCTGCGGGCCGGCAGGCGTAGGGCAGGTACTGTTCGAATTCGGCGCGGTCCACATCGGCCAGCAGCTCTACGTCGTGCGGGGGCAGGTGCTCCAGGCCGGCGACGGTGGCGTCCCCTCGACGGCAGGGCGGCTGCTGCTGCTGGTGGTGGTGGTGCGCTGGGTCTTGGGCAGGTGAAGAGGAGTAGGGGGCCAGGGGGGCCGGGAAGCGGCTACGGAAGAGGCTGAGGCCAACGCTGCTGCTATTGCCGTGGCCGCCGGCAGCGGCGCTGTTGCAGGGATACTCAGACCCCGGAGGCGTGGGATACCCGTAGGGGCCCAGCAGGCAACCGCCTTCCTCTGGCTGAGGCGGAGAGAAAAAGGCAGGCTCTGCGCAGGCGCCGTTCTGGGACTCGGGCTCCGGAGTGGGCAGGTTGTAGCTCCCGAAGTGGGCGCCTAAAGCGGGCAACGGGAGAGGCGCGCAGTCCCGGTAATGGAAGCTCCCGCCGGCGTAACCCGGCTGCTCGGGGTACGGGATCCCCATCGCCTCACAGCCGCCTCCGTTGCCCGCCTCCACAGGCAGACCCAGCTGGTGGTGCTGATGCTGAGGCGGGAGGAAGCCGCCCCCTCCGTCGGCCACGACGCTGCTGTCGCCGCGCTTGAGGCGCTTCACCTGCTTCCTGCGCCGCGGCCGGTACTTGTAGTTGGGGTGGTCCCGCATGTGCTGCAGCCGCAGCCGCTCCGCCTCGTCCACGAAGGGGCGCTTTTCCGCCAGCGACAGCGCCCGCCACGACTGACCTGTCAAGGCGAGGAGACAGAGAGAGAGAGAGAGAGAGAGAGAGAGAGAGAGAGAACTTGAGGCGCGAGCCCAGGAGCGAGCGAGCGAGCGAGCAGTCTCCTGCTTGTCCAGACCCGCGGGCGCCTTGCCTCTCCCTCCCGCCCAGAGACTGGTGGGCGGACTAGGCAACCCCAGCCCTCGCATGTGCCCGGCCTGTCACAGAGGACGCGCGGAACTTCAGAGTCCAACTGCCTGAATCACCATCGCGGCCCCCTGCTGTCTCGTAACACACCCCACCCCAATAACCTTGACGGAATCGTCTGGGGCCGGGTCGGTCTGTTAGAAGGCTACTTGTCTTCCTCGGAGGTTCTTGCGGCCATAAATTGAGCAAGATTTAACGCCACTGCCCTCGTGAAGCGTGAAAAGAAGCCGGTCGTTCAGGGTTGCACTCAGACTGACATCTCTTAGCGACAGTAAGGGGGGGGGCGGCTTAAGACCGCAAGAAAGGCCCATTAACCACTGGATCAGGAGGACGGACCACCTAGTCCAGCATCCTGTGTGGCCCACCAGCTGCCTCCGAGAAGCCCACAAGCAGGACAAAGCGAACATGCTTCCCTTTCGCCACTGCAAGAAGTGGTATTAAAGCAGTAGTGCCCTCTCGAGACTGAGTGGTGGTGCTGCCAGACGGCACGCGGAAAGGGATTCCTTCCCTCGCATTCGCAATGTGAAAAACAGGACACCCCCTGGAGCAGCGAACACCTTTGGCTCTGGCAGTGTCTGTCACCCTTCTGAAGGCTCATCATCAGGCCCTCGCTACATAACATCGTAATCTACCTGGAGTGCTTCTTTTGTAAACTCTCGCTGATGCGGCCCATCAAATAGGGAGATCGCAACTCCCAGTCCCCACCGGCGTCGGGAGGGTTGCCATGCGCGCAAAGTTACCGGCCTGCGCCTGAAAGTATCCCCCAAGCAGGTTTTTTTTTTTTTACCACATGTGTCAACCAATGTCCACTCCCGGCACTGGCCAGAGTAGCAGCCACCTTTGGGCGCAGGCGCAAGACCCCTGAGCTCAGTGGCACTTGTTGGCCAGAAAACTGCAGAAGATGCTGCAGCAGCAGCAGCAGCAGCAGCCTAATGGCGCAAACGAACACACTGTCTATAGCGGCTAGAGTCGTCTTCCTCAGATCCGTGTAGCTGGCTGGCTCCTGTCCTGTTCCAACAGGTTCCAGAAATATGGTGGCGCCCGCCCGCCCGCCCCCCACCCAACCACCCCTCTGCACCGTGATGCCTGTTGGGTCTGCGGAGTGGCACCGGGGGGACTGTTGGCAGTTGCTACCAGGGCAATCCCGCCGCCGCTCACAGACCTTCTCCACCCATCTCTCCCGCCTGACTTTTTGCCCCGGGACGAGACTACTTACCCAGCATCTTGCTGAGCTCGGCGTTGTGCAGATCCGGGTTTTGCTGCGCCAGCCGCTTGCGCTCGTCCTTGGCCCAGACCATGAAGGCATTCATGGGGCGGCGGATGCGGGCTTCGCTTTTGGTCCGTCCCGGCCCTCCTGGCTGAGCTTGATCAGTCGCCGCCGCCTCGCCCTTCCCCTTGCCATGCTCTGCCAGGGGGCTCAGCGACTCTGCCCACTGGCACTGCATCATGAGCGGAGGGAGCGAGCACCGTCCTTGCGCCTGGTCGTCGCTGCTGGCGTATCCAGCATCTGGGCTGCTCATTTCCACGTTGCTCCACCGACCCGGCCCGCTTCTCGCCCCCACCCCCTGCTCCTGGCGCCCCCGGAAGGCAAGTCGCGGATTTGAGCCTGCCGGTATTCCTCAGCGCTTGGGCTCACTTGCTGCAAGTCAAGCTTTGAGTGAAAGAGGAGGCTGCTAGCCAAGGCCGGACTCTCGAATAGCTGGCAGCTGTCACCGCGCGGCTTCGTTTAAACTGCGTCGGGACCAATCGGGCTGCGTGGGCGGGGCCTGCGGCAGTCACCGCGGTCAGGGAAAGGACCAGTTCCATCTGCAATTCACCTGTACAGGATCCAGTCGGGAGTTACCTTGAGCGGATTTTTCCATGACTTGAGGCTACGTGGAAGTACATTTCATTGAGCTCAATGGAGTCTACTTTCAAGTACGTGAGATTAGCCTTCGGGTGAGAGACCGTAAGAAGGAGACTGGCTATAGTAGGAGATAGCAAGGAGCGGGAAGAGCAATGTTTATGCATGGGACGACTCTGTTTCGGAAGTTTCTGAAACAACAGCAACAAAGCACTGTCGACCTATTTAGTCTGTTTCCTGTCCGCTGGACATGTTTCCTAGACCGGAAATGTCATAGTAATCCTGATGTGAGAAATTTCTTTTTAAGGTGGTGCATGAAGTATATCGCTTTTAAAATGTCGTTTTCAGACAGAAACAGAAAAATAATATACAGGTATGCGTTTTCATGTTCGTGGTGTTCATTTGTGTTCATTTGTTGTGTTTGTGGACTTGCGGGTATATAGACACAATAAATTATGGAACACACACATGAATTTAAATATATGGATTTTATTAATTGGCATTTCTAGATGATAAGGTGATAAATATCTCCTTTCGTTTTTTTGTGCTTTTTTCAATCGTGCTTTCTTGTTTCTCGGACTCATGATAATGCTGTAATTTATAAACCTTCTTGCATTTTAACTAATCAAAATTCAGATTGTTTCAGCATCAGAAGCTCGCCCTAAATAGAAGCAAGTCATGAACTCAAGCGGTTTTCAAATATCTCACGGTAAAAATGATGTAATGTTTCCTGACAATGAATTATTCACAAAGTAAGCAGTTTGAGATGAACTTGGCCAATACATTAAAATATCCCTATCAGTTCATTGTTGTTGCTACTACTATTAATTTAGCATTGAGCGGGTATATTTAAAAAAGTAAGCATTAAAAAGATATTAAAATATAATATAACATGTTAAAATATAAAATAAAGGGCACCAGTCTTTATAACAAAATCGAACTGATATTGATTTCAGTGAAATTTTACTTTCTGTCTGCAATCCTGTACAGTCTTACCCAGGAGTAAGGCCCACTAAACTGGGAAGGGGGCTTACTTACTGGGTCAACAGGCACAGAATTGCGTTGTCGATGTATTTAGGATTTCAGTTGTAGCGGCGTCGCTTCTAAATGCGCCATGGTCTATAAACGCATTCCGTTGTGTTTTAATGTGACATCCATTAAAGGCTTATTTTGATGTAGTGCATGTGCTTGGAAAGGTTCCTCTGAATTTCGTCAAGGTCGGGATGTGTCTCCAGGAGGACCTCTTTCTTTGGCTAGGCAGCTGCCTTCAGTCAAAACGGAGCTTCAGATGAATCCCGCTGCCTGTGATGTCTTCATTCATTCAGCAGCCTCCTCCTCATCACTTTGTAAACTGTGGCTCCTGAAGAATATTATTTTGGGATTCCAGACCGTCTGCCTGCGACTGCGAGCGTCTCAGCGTCCGCAGAACTTCAGTGCAATTAATTATTAGGCTATCTGAGATACTAGATGGATGAGGAGACTGATGCAGAAACGCTTTCCATTTTTCCCCTTTAACATGGGTGAATTTTTCTTCTGTCATCTATAAAAACACATTTCAGATGGCAAAAGGAAGAAATTAAGGGGCTGAGAACGAAGGCCTGCCTCTCTCTCTCTCTCTCTCTCTCTCTCTCTCTCTCTCTCTCTCTCACACACACACACACACACACACACACACACACACACACACACACACACACACACACGGTTAGCAACTACCTAGGAGACCTCGTTGGGGTTCCCCGTCAAAATATTTATTCCGCTAGACTAGAGATAATGGTGGGAAGCCGAGCACAACCTCGGGAAAGTGGCGAGCGAGGGACTGCTGCTATCTTTGGAAGCCTCTTTGACCCTCGGGCAGACATTACAGACTGCTCCAGAGGAAACAGCTTGCTCGGCTGTGCGGCACATGTAAGCAGCCAGCGAGCTTCCCTCTCCAGGGCTGCGATCCATAAGCCGCCGGCTCAAGCAAGGGCTTGGAACGCGTTAATAACGGTTCTTTTTTCACCGCCCCGTGGAATTGGTTCCCCCTTTTAAGTGCACTTTGTACCGCACCCTCCTGGATCTTAGCGTGCAGGGAGGAAGTCAATATCACACTAGTTTCAAGTTCAACTTCAGTTGTGGGGAGAGCACTTTTCGCAGCGTTGCGCTGCGCTTCACTCTCAGTTGACGCTCCAGTCCGCAGCTCCCCTTTGTTGAGGACTGTCTGTCGTGTGGGGCGGGGGAAAGGGGGACGGAGGCTATGTATTTTTTAAAAAAGAGAGAAGAAGGAAAGCAATGCATTAATGCAATGCAATAAAGCCAATCCCAAGGTGGATTTGGGTCAGATCATATTGCGATGGGGTGAAACAGAAGGAAGGTGGGATGTTTTGAACCTCAGACCGGAAACTTGTTGTTTTTTTTTAAATAAAAGGTTAGTAGCAGGTTGTTTAGCGCAAACAGTTGACAAATCGAGATCTGTCTATGATCCTCCGTTATGGGGGGTATACGTGAGTAGGTCTTGTGCTTTGAGATTCACAAATCAATTAAGCCGATTCACTCCAGCTAAAATTGGTACCTCAAATCCTGGTACATCCTGATTTATTGCATTCATATATCGACTTCTACCGAGAGACTCAAGTCATACACGGGTTCTAGGCACCAACCAGACCTAGACCTGCGTAGCTTCCGCAAATGGGGCAGAGAGGGTCACGTGCCCTCAGAGCATGTCCCGATTCCCAACATTTTACTCTTGAGAGAAGCAAGTGCCCTTGAAATTGCAGAAACTCCCAGTCCCCGTGCAAATTACCACGGGCTCAGAACCGAATATGACAAGCCAGCTTAGCGTATGCCTAAAGAAATGGGGCACGATCCCAGCCAGTTTAAAACAGTTTTAAGTTCAGCTCAGCGAAGGGCGTCCTCTGACGTGGTGCCCTGGGGCGGTGGGCCCCAGGGCGCAAGGGCGGGAGGTGGTGCGGGGGGCGGGAGGCTCCGGAGGAGAGCGGGAAAAAACTCGGAGTGAACGACGGGTTGCAGGCTGCAGCCCGATTCTCGGCATGCTGACAGAGCAGAGCAAGTCGTTTCATGGGATTATTGTTGTTTAGTCGTTAAGTCGTGTTCGACCCTTCGTGATCCCATGAACCATATCCCGCCAGGCCTTCCTGTCCTCCACTATCTTCCTGAGTTCGCTCATTTTCATGTTCGTTGCATCGGTGATGCTGTCTAACCATCTCATCCTTTGCCTTCCCCTTCTCCTTTTGCCTTCAAGCTTTCCCAGCATCAGAGTCTTCTCCAGAGAGTCCTCTCTTCGCATTAGGTGGCCAAAACATTTGAGCTTCAGCCTCAGTACCTGTCCTTCCAGGGAACAGTCAGGGTTGATTTCATTTAGGATTGATTGATTTGATCTCCTAGCAGTCCAAGGGACTCTCAGGAGTCTTCTCCAGCACCACAGTTCGAAAGCATCTATTCTTCGGCGCTCAGCCTTCCTTATGGTCCAACTCTCGCAACCATACATTGCTACTGGGAACACCATCGCCCTGACTATAGTACTTTTGTTGGCATGGTGATATCTCTGCTTTTTATTATGCTGTCTAAGTTTGCCATAGCTTTCCTTCCAAGGAGTAAGCGTCTTTTAATTTCATGGCTGCTGTCTCGGTCTGCAGTGATCTTGGAACCCAAAAAAATAAAATCTGTTACTGCTTCCATTTCTGCCCCTTCTATTTGCCAGGAATTGATGGGACCAGATGCCATGATCATAGTTTTATTAATGTTGAGTTTCAAGCCAACTTTTGCACACTCCTCTTTCCCTCTTCTCAAGAGGCTCTTTAGTTCTTCTTCACTTTCTGCCATTAGGGTGGTATGCATATCACCTTTCTGCATATCTGAGGTTGTTGATATTTCTCCCGGCAATCTTGATTCCGGCTTGCGATTCATTCAGCCCTGCATTTCTCATAATGTACTCTGCATATAAGTTAAATAAGCAGGGTGACAATATACAGCCTTGCTGTACTCCCTTCCCAATTTTGAACCAATCGGTTGTTCCATGGCCGGTTCGAACTGTTGCTTCTTGACCCGCATACAGGTTTCTCAGGAGAGCAGGCACTAAACTCCCCCATGAACAATCAGTGGGGTTCAAATGTGATGTCCTCCTCGGTTTTGGATTGTTGTGCCGCCCCCGCCGCCCATCTCTATTTTGTGACCCCATCTTCAGAAGCAAGATGACCCGAAAAAAACATATGGATTTAAAGTTCCACGGAAGCATCTCTCTGGTTCTCGGGATTGGGCTCGGTCGGCTCTTTGTCCGCCCACCCTCCTGACTGGGGTCCCGTCCCGCCCGCGCCAACTTGGCAATGGCTTTGGGGGGCCCGTTTCGGACCGAGTGACCTTTTCAACTCGCGGGGAGCTCCTTCAGAGGGAGACGCCTTGCTATTTCCATCCCTTTTCCAAGCGTGCTGTGGGATGGATGTGTGGGTCTCCCGGCGTTATCAGAGCCAGCCACAAATGCCACATGAAAAGCAGCAAACATCCGCAGAGCTTCCTGCAAGCCGGGCTGGTTCTCAAGACAAGCAAGAGGAAAGTGTGTGCGCGCTCGCAATATACACATGAGACAATATATTATACGCATTATGTTGCGTATTCACACACAATAAGGGAACATGTTGCGTATCATATACAGTATTGCCTTTCAATGTGTAATCATATCTCCAAGAAAATGCTCAGACACTAACCGATTCCTCCTTTCCTTTCCTGTGTAATAGCCCAGCATGTGTGTGTGTGTGTGGGGGGGGGGGATTGAGATTTTCACACCACTTCAACTTTCCTTGCAATCACTCGGTTTCAGGGGATTTTTAAATATGACAAATCTAGCCTACCCAATCCCGGAAATGTGTATTGTTGTGTGTGTGTCGTGGTGGTGGGGTGATACTGGACAGGAATACTCTGCAGAAAGTGACTTGAGAGTTACCAATATTGTTTAATATATGCAATAGTGTGCAGTTCGCAGAGTCTACTGAACTCAATGCGACTAACTTGTGAATAAATATGATCAGGGTTCTACACACGGCGGGCCCGGTGACTACACGTTTACTCTGGACTGGAGTATGCTGCTCGTTCCAGTGTCATGTCCCTTCTTCCCAGGCAAGTGTGAGCAGGATCGCGGAGGCATTTCGGCTCAGCTCAAAGTTGCTGGTGGTGTTGTAGAGAGGCAAGACTTGGGACGGGGGAAGTGGGGCTGAAATCCCACCTTCTTCGCTCGCATTCTGAGTGGATAAAGAGGAAAAAAGAAATTGAAATTATTAGTGGCCTACCTCACAACAACGTTGATGGGTTAGAAAACAACTACAAAGATAGCACCCACCACATCATTTGTCAAAGAGAGGTCCCATTAAGAACCTACGATTTAACACCCCCCCCCAAAAAAAACCCCCTCAAGTTGAAAAAAGAAAGAAAAAAGTCGAAAGGCTACGGGAGAGGCAAAGTCAGTGGTTATTATTAGGTCACGTTCAGTGGCGATTCACAACAGTGTTTCAGGGGCAGCAGGACGGACCCTTTCAGAATAATACGAATTACTACGAACACAGTAGTAGTAATAGACTATATCATAAAGAAATGAAAAAAGAGTAAAGTAGCTTGTTTTTCGATTTGGTTACAATTTACTAATTGCAAAATTTGGAATTAAGGCAATTCCTTTTTCGTTCTGTTGATCTCTGGCAGTGGCACACTCGGAAAGCGCTAAAGGTTGGAGTGTTCGGGAGGAAGAGTTGGCCTTGCTGCTTGGGAAGTCCTCGCCGCTCGCGTGTTTTTAAAATGCAAAAGGAGAAAGAAAACGGAAGTCTTTAAGCGAATTACCTTCTGGTGGGGTGGGAGGAAGCAAGCTGTGGAGTTTCACAGAACGCTCCATCGGCATCGGGCTAAGAATTCTGTGTTGTTGTTCTAACAATCTGATGATGTAAGTGATAGTAGTAATATTAGTATTTTTTTTTCTGAAATCGTATTAGATATTTTAACAACTACGGTACTTTAAACCAGCACGCCAGGGTGGCTCCTTTCACTATTCCTGTTGTGAATCGTCCTCTCCATTATAATGATCACTGGTCACCATCCAATGCTTGTCTACTAAGTCCCATTGAGTTAAATGATGATGATGATGAATGAATGAATGGGATAAATGACTTCTTTCCATGTAAATGCGTATAGGATTGCAGCCGGTACCTCTTCTATTCCAGTCTGAGTCCTTTGAGCCCCACCTTTTACAACTTTATTTTCCCCTTACTCCATGCATCCCCCTGACATCTGAGGAAGACAAGTGGACTTTAGCTGAAAAACGTTCCAGTCTTAAGGGGCCACAAAGTCTGCTTGCTTTTGCTGCAACCGAGTAATAGGGCTCCGTTCTGGAAGTGTTTGCATGACAGGGGTGGCATTTCGGACTGCGGTGGAAGGGCTATAGTCTCTCTCTCTCTCTCTCTCTCTCTCTCTCTCTCTCTCTCTCTCTCTCTCTCTCTCTTTCGAGGCAAGACAAATTCTGCCTGAGTGGAACGTGGGACTACGTGTGAGTTTCTGATTATTCCCCAGGTTCTTCCTTATCTTATTAGATCACAGCACTCTGTTTACATCGCCAGAGACGATTCTACCGTGCTCTGTTGCAGCTCCACAATTTCAAAAAAAGGATTTCAGCTCATTTGTGGCTACGTCTTTCACAAACACTTCCTTGGAGAGACGTCTGATTGGAATCAATGAGATTTCCAAGTCAATCTATTTAGGATCAAAGGCTAATCTATTTCATTATTTGTCTTAGCTTGAATGTGGATTGGACTTTATGGGCACGATCCAACAAAAGTGAAGCACTTTTCACTATCATGTTACTGTTTTAACAACACAATTCATAGCCCTGTGGAGAGTTCTGTGAAATTCCAAAACTTGCTTTCTCCCATTCATTTTAGTGGGCAAGAAATCAGTGATGTGTGGTCCAAGTCTATTCATGCTTACTTGGAAGTAAATCCATCTGATTAGAGTGGGATTTTTATTCTCAAATAAATGTGTTTAGAAATCATAGTCATCAATGTTACCTATGCTACTTTTTGTGGACTAGTAACTTGCTAAGTGCACACAATACTCAACTTTCCCAATGTTTTCTTGTGACAGCTTCACTGAAGCTGCTTCAGTAGAAATGAAGTTGGGAGTATGAACAAGTCTGTAGTCAGGGGAAGCAGGGAGAAAGACCAGGAGTAACCCTGGTGGCAAGCTTGACAATAACATTCATTCTTCTTCCCCAAGCCTAGTGTCATTGACTTCTTTAACAGCAGCGATTCTGATGATAAATCCCTTATCAGTGGCTTCATTTCCACTCTTCACCACTTTCTTCACCATCCATTCATTCTTCTAATTAGCTTTCAAACTTGAATTAGTGGACTAGACTTTGTCCTTAATTACATTCCTGTTAATTAGTCCCCTGTAGGGACTTTACATTCTAAGCAAGACTATTTTTAGAGCAGTGATAGTATCAAGGTTTCTTTCTTTAAAGGAGGGAGAATGCATAGAAAGAATCTAAGACAATAATTTTCATGCATTTGCAAGAATCTACATTCTAGGACAGACCTGGAACAGTCCCAAATTTGACAATTGCATCCTAACCCTAAAATATTTAGGTTCCATCATTTTTGTGAGACTGATTGCAGTTAATCAGACTGATTGCAGTTAATGAGACTTTAATGGGAAGGAAAGCCAAAGCAAGAGTTATAAGGATTGCATTGCAGCATGGAGGATTACTCACCTTGTGCAATCTGACTCTGTATATTTATTGAAATACCCCACTGAGGTCACTGAGACTCGCTTCCAAACATGTAAGCGTGGAATTGCAGTCACAAATACAGCAGCATTACAGCCATAGGCAAAATCCAGTCAAAGTTAAGTCTTTTACAGTGCAATCCTGTGTAACCTTGCACCGGTGTAACAGTAGATGCACTGGTGTAAGTGCACTTATGCCAGTGTAATTGCACTTACACCGGTGCATCTGCTGTTACACTGGTGCAAGGTTACACAGGATTGAGCTATTATAATGTTTCACTCATTAAGCACAGATTTTACTCTGTCCCACTGAAATCAATGAGACCTGAACAAGTTTAGTTTTGACTGCTGGATTGCACCCCATGCATGTTCTGATGACCAGTGTGGCATTTGTCTTTAATATCTTGATTGATCAGGGTCCAGGTAAGTGGGTGTGCTAGTCCTGCAGAAAAAGGGTGTGGTGTGGGTGTTAATGCCTTTGTTTAACCTAGCCAGTTCTGAAAAACTGGGGAAAGGGTTTTGTGTTGGGATGTGTCCAGTTATAAAACTTCTAAGAAGTAACCTCTTTTGCATTTGCATAGCTTTTTTTTTTTAATGTGCAGAGCACTTCAAATATATTCTCCTGATATAATCCTGACAACATCCCTGTAAGGCAAGTAAATATTATTGTCCCCATATCGCAGCCAAGGTTGAGAGGGAATGACTTGTCTAAGGTCACCTAGTGAGTTCTTTGAAAAAGTGAAATTTGAATGAGGGGAATCTTGGTTCACAACCTACTATCTTAACCACTATTTTTACTTATTTTTTATTTACAATAATTCTATCCCGCCTTTCTCCCCGAAGGGACCCAAGGCGGCTTAGGTAAAGGTGACCCCTGACAATTAAGTCCAGTCGTGTCCAACTCTAGGGTGTGGTGCTCATCCCCATTTCAAAGCTGAAGAGCCAGCGTTGTCTGACGACGCCTCCGTGGTCATGTGGCCGGCATGACTCTCCTTGCCACGCGTAGCATGCAGTTGGAACACGGAGTGCTGTTTACCTTCCCGCAAGCGGTACCTATTTATCTACTTGCATTAACATGCTTTGGAACTGCTAGGTTGGCAGGAGCTGGCCAAGCAACGAGAGCTCACCCCCGGCGTCGCGGATTCGAACTGCCGACCTTTCGATCGACAGCTCATGGTTCAGCGGTTTAACCCACTGCACCACCCACTGGCGGCTTACAACAGAGAAAAATATAATACCAAAAAATACATACATACATAGTTTCAAAACAATAAAAAACAGTTAACAAAAACTAATAAAAACATCTAAAATATGATTTAAAAATTATTACAATTAAAACAGATCATAAAAACAGCAGTGCCCCACCTGTACCAGCAGAATTTTTTTAAAAAGGCAAGGACTCAGAAGGCTTCTTTGAACAAGAAGGTTTTTAGGCCTCTCCGGAAAGTGTCCAAGGAGGGAACAGTTCGTAAGTCAAAGGGGAGGGAATTCCATAAGGTTGGTGCCAGAGGCATCGCGGCAGCTAAGGCTGCCTGGAGCACCTCCGTGGCGCCACCCCAAAGGGGTGGCGCCGCTGCTAGGTTGGGGGCGACTGCGTGCGAGCCCGCCTTCTCCCCCGAAAGCCCTGGAGCGTCCGCCACGACCGGCGGCCAGGGCTTTCTGAAGGCAGCCGCTGCGTCGTGGCCTTATTTATACTTTTTTTCTGTACATACGCAGAACGTAACGTAACGTTCTGCGCATGTGCAGGGAAAAAAGTATAAATAAGGCCACGACACAGTGGCTGCCTTCAGAAAGCCCTGGCCGCCGGTCGTGGCGGACGCTCCAGGGCTTTCTCAGGTTCCGAGGCCGGGCAGGCGCTCCAGGGGAATGCCGCCCGAGCCGCGGAGCCGCTGTGTCACCGGGTGGGCGCGCACGCGTGCATTCCCCCGGAGTGCCGCCCAAGCTGCGGAGCCGCCCGGAGCCACCGCTCCGTTCGCTCCGCCCTCTGTACGCCTCTGGTTGGTGCCACTACTGAGCCACCCCTCGCACTTCCCTGGGCGACTGTACCCGCAAAAGGGCCTTCTCTGATGATCTAAGGAGATGAGCCGGACTATATAGAAGTAGGCGGTCTCTCAAATATCCTCGCCCCAAGCTGTATAAGGCTTTAAAGGTCAAAACCAGCACTTTGAATTGGGTCCGGAAACGAATTGGAAGCCAGTGCAGCTGTCGGAGGAGTGGCCTGATGGAGTCCAACTACCTCCAGTGACCACACGGGCTGCCGCGTTCTGCACTAATTGCAGTTTCTGAACCGTCTTCAAGGGCAGCCCCACGTAGAGCGCGTTGCAATAATCTAGTCGCGACGTCACTGTGGCATGGATCACCGTGGTCAGGTCTGCGCGATCCAAGTACGGTCACAGCTGGTGCACCAGCTGAAGCTGGGCAAAGGCCCCCCTGGCCACAGCCACCACCTGGGAATCCAGGAGCAACTGCAGATCCAGGCGGACCCACAAGCTGCGGACCTGCTCCTTCAGACAGAGTGCAACCCCATTCAGAGCAGAACGGTACTCTGGCACCTGTATCGTGGATTTCCGGACCAGGAGAACCTCTGTCTTGTCCGGGTTTAGTTTCAGCTTATTAGCCCTCATCCAGGTCCCAACCGCCTCCAGGCAGCGCTCCAGAACCTCAACAGCCACCCTGGAATCAGGTGAAAAGGAGAGATGGAGCTGGGTGTCATCGGCATATTGATAGCACCCAACTCCAAATCCCCGGATGACCTCTCCCAGCGGTTTCATGTAGATGTTAAATAGCATGGGGGACAAGATGGAACCCTGTGGCACCCCACACCTCAAGGGCCAGGATGCCGAACAGGCGTCCCCCAGCACCACCATCTGGGACCTATCTGCCAAGTAGGAGCAGAACCACCGCAAAACGGTGCCCCCGACCCCCAGCTCGGCCAGTCGGCCCAGAAGGACACCATGGTCGATGGTGTCGAAAGCCGCTGAGAGGTCCAGCAGAACCAGCAGGGACACACTCCCCCTGTCCAGTCCTCGGCGTAGATCATCCACCAAGGCAACCAAGGCCGTTTCCGTCCCAAAGCCTGTCCTGAAACCAGATTGAAAGGGATCTAGATCAGGGGTTCTCAACCTTTGGAGGCCCAGGTACCCCCAATGAAGGTCAAAATTTTTGGAGTACCCCTGGCTAATTAGCATAATTAGCTAATTTACATAATTGGCTAATTTACATAAATTGCACAAAAATACCAGGATCTCTTTTAAAAAACACACAGCAATAAGACACATGAACAAAATGCAAAAAAAAAAAAGCAAGGATCTTTTTTAAAAAAAACACACAGCAATAAGACACATGCACAGAATGCATGCTGAAATAGATGCTGAAAAGATGGGGTGGACCTTACGACAAACTTGCAGCCACAGAAAGGAGAGGAGGACCCAAAAACAGGGTTTCCACAGTAAAAAAACATAAATCCCATGTAAAAAAACCCAAACTGAACTCTCCCCACCCACCCCACCCATGCACAGTTTCCAAAGTAAAAACATAAATCCAAAGTACAACCCCCCCAAACTGAACTCTCCCCACCCCACCCCACCCATGCACAGTTTCCAAAGTAAAAACATAAATTCAAAGTATAAAAAACCCCAAAACTGAACTCTTTCCCCTCCCCACCCTCCCCACCCATGCAGTTTCCAAAGTAAAAACATAAATCCAAAGTACAAAAGCCCCCAAACTCAACTCTCCCCCCACCCCACCCCACCCCACCCCTGCACTTACCCAAGTGATGTCTGTGTTAGCAAAATAAAAAGAGAGGAGAGCTGGGAGGCAGGAGCGTGCACAACGCCCTCTGCTGGCTGCTGAGAAGCTCAACCTAATTTATGCATGTGCATAAATTAACCTGACCATCCGCTGTAGGATAGATTAGCTACTAAAAAAAGCAAAAAAAAGCTCTCCGGCTCCGAAAAAATCCAGAAAAAAATCAAAAAATCAAAACTTAATTAACACTTAATTAAGTGTTAATGGGGCACCCCCAGCCTGCATTTGGCGTACCTCCAGCCATGTGGTCCACATACCCCTAGGGGTACGCATACCACAGGTTGAGAACCTCTGATCTAGATAATCCGCTTCATCCAGGACCCTCTGGAGTTGAGACGCCACTACCCGCTCAATTACCTTGCCCAAGAATGGGAGGTTTGAAACTGGCTGGTAGTTGTCCATTATTGTGGAATCAAGGGACGGCTTCTTCGGAAGGGGTCGAACCACCGGCCGCCTCAAAGCGAGCGGCAGCACCCCCTCCACCAAGGAAGAGTTGACCACCCGTCCCCGTCCACTCGGCCAGCCCCTCCCGGGCAGATCTGATTAGCCAAGCTGGGCAAGGGTCAAGCAGGCAGGCAGTCGGCCTCACACTCCATGCTATAGCAGCTCTCTAGATGACCCAGTAAAACATGATGTAGTATGGAACAAGGGCTTGTTTGTGATTAATAGATTCCAATAACTTAATAGATTAATAGATTCCAGTAACTTAATAAACTTTTTTTAAAAAAGAAAAGAACCTTAAGCAAAGCCAAAGAGCAAAAGAAAAAAAATGCAGTCCATTCCAGTGTATGCTTACATAGAAGTAAGTCCTACTGCACTACTGCAATCAATGAAACTTGCTCCCAAGTAAGTGTGTATAGCATTACATCCATACAGCCCAAATCTTGTGCAAGTAAATCACTTTAGCTTACTTCCATGTAAACATGTACAAGACTGGGCCACTCATTAAATATTAATGGTGGGTGTGGCACAAATGACATCTCCAAATGTCTTCTTCTCCCATAAACACATTTTATGATAAATCTGGGGATAAGTGACATGAACTGATGACAAGATTACTTGTCAGAATGAGAAGTATAAACTTCACATTCACCTGTGCTTGTTCAAGACATTTGTTTGACATTTTAGTTCTAATCCACCCCACAAAAAGTTTATTGAAGATTAGTAATTTCTAGGCATACTCCTAAAGAAATGTTCCACAGATGTTACTTCATGGGCTCCATCCAGTTAACTATTACATTCAGTGTAATTTGGTTTTTGACACCTGGTTTACTTGGAAGGAAATCCTATTGATTTTAAAAGTAATCGCTGCCAAGTAGGGCTGCAGTTCTATGGACACTTGCATGGGAGTACATGGAATGTACTGGATACCTATACTCTCTTAGGAATTCCTAATCCCTGCTGCAATAATGTTCCAGTTTCCAAGGTTCTCTGGAGAGAGGAATTTGCTACTAGTTTGCTAGTAGGTACAGGTGATATAATCCTAGTTGGTGAATTTAATGGAGTTGATGCATCAAAGGATATGAGAATATCAAATCATTCCCCAAGCCAGTTATAAGAAAGTTACGGCTCAGTCTTGACTTCAGCTGGCACCAGCACCACAGCCTCGGCACTGGCCTAGGGTGTCACAACCTATGGAGCCTGGATAGGATTGGGTTGTTAGATAAGTTGACAGATATGTGGAGGTTTGTCCACTCCATCCCCAAAATGGAGATTTGTTTTTCTTATTTTGCTCCCCTTAGCATACTGTTATGTTTTTGGCTTTTCCAGTTCAATCAATGTCAGTATTCATCTTACGACTAATTACCCAGTGCAGAGTATGCACTGGTTACCTTTGACTGGAATCTTAATTCTGGGTCAGCAAAGCATTGGTGTTTAAATAATATAGTAGTATAATTAATAATTAATTAATACTAATATATATCTGCATAATGATGAGATCATAGAATTTGTAATTTTAAAAACCTTTGGGGGGGGCATGAATTTTGTCACAGGACCATGCCAAAGATAGCCAACAACACTGGTAAGAAAACAGGCTTACCAGATCGCCGCCGGGACGGGAGCAGTCTACCCTTAAGGGGGAGGGGTGTGGGGGGCCAGAACGCGTCGCTATAGCAGGCTTACCAGATCGCCGCCAGGACGGGAGCAGTCTACCCTTAAGGGGGAGGGGTGTGGGGGGCCAGAACGAGTCACATTCTGGCCCCCCACACCCCTCCCCCTTAAGGGTAGACTGCTCCTGTCCCGGCGGCGATCTGGTAAGCCTGACTATAAATATTACCCAAAATCACTTATTAAATCACATCAGTTGATAACCTGTAAAAAACAAACGAACAAAGATCTGCCAGGAGTCTGCTTAGAAACTCCACCTTCTGATCTTCAGACTTGCCTTGCCTTCTAATCCCAATGTTGTTGAGAACAGGTAGGATGTGGTTGATCAGTGGTGAGGGAAATGATTCTGCATATGTTCAGAGGTTCTCTTTTCATTAGGACTTCGCATATTATCGGGCTGAGTCATGACACTGAGAGTTCAGACCTGTTATCCCTGCCTCAAATAAAGCCAGCATAACAGGATTATATTGATCTAGTCACTGGATCACTGAAGTCTGCATCTGCGTAAAAGTCATTCCCCAGCTAGCCTGATTACTTGGGGCTGGAAAATCTCCACTCCGCTCTTTGCAGTATCACTGTCTACATAAGATTCTCTTTGAAAGTTGTTTGCTGAAGGGATGGGAGTCAGACAGCAGCTCCATCCTGGAGCCACAATGCAGAAAAGAGAATTCTAAATAATTCCATTGGGATGGGGTGGGGAAGAAAAAAGTCAAGGGAAGAGAAGTCCCACTTTGGATAATTTACAAAATCTATTATTAAAAAACCCCACAAGCTTTGTGCACCTATTTTCTAAAGTTCTCTAGTTTCAGTAAACAAGCCATGACTTCAATAATATAGTCAACCTGTTTTAAAGAAACAGATCATGTAATGTAGCACATCCGTTAATTTTCAGTCGTAGCACACAATCAAAGACAGTGTGTTCCTGTGAATACAAGTAGACTTGACTCTTGCAGGCTCACCTCCTTTGTGGTCTCATGATGGTGCAGCCCTGGGCAAGTTATTCTCTCTGTGTGTCAATTTTGCATCTATAAAATGGAATTGGTATTGCCCTACCTCCAACATTTTTGTGAGGCCACACCTAATACAGATTGCAGAGATTGTGAGAGCTGCAAGCAACAGTTGTTTGGATCATTTACAGCATAATCCTAACCAGTGCAGCTGCAATGCAGTCCCAAGGTAAGGGGATAAATGTTCCCTTACCTTGAAGTGGCCTCCTTGACTGCCCTTGCACTGCAAAATGCAGTGTTCACCCCATTGGCAGCATCACCGATGCAACAAACATGAAAATGAGCGAACTCAGGAAGATAGTGGAGGACAGGAAGGCCTGGCGGGATATGGTTCATGGGATCACGAAGGGTCGGACACTACTTAACGACTGAACAACAACAACACCCTGTTGGCACGGCTACACCAGCACAGGAAAGTTGGTTAGGATTGCGCTGTTATTCACTGATCAAACCGATAGCCATGTGGGCAGTGGAGGGTTCACGTTTGCTCCCTCTAAACACTAGAAATGAACATGAGAAATACAGTACAGGACATTGGTTCCAGCTGCAATTCAAGAGTCTTCTAAAGAATATCACAAACTGTTCAAGGTTACGTTTTAAGCCAGAATCAATAAACGTCTCCCAGTTTCTTTACTGTACAAGTTGTACTAGCTAATCTTGTGAACACTATGATATATTGGCTGTAGAGCAAATTACTTGCAGGAACAAAATTTGTAACCACTGGACTATTGAAAATTGCCAGTTGAATACACTGTGTTTGCATTTTGAAACAGGATATGTGTGGAGATATGTAAACATTGTTTATGGATATCTACCATAATATCTTGCTTATGGATCTTATCAAATAAATATTCTGCCAAAGATGTTTAAAAGAAGATCATCTCAACCTGGGGCTCATGATTCTAGAGGAATATCACTCAATGAACTCAATCACTCAAGGTGGGGCCACCAGTTGGCGACAGCCGTAAAGCACACTACGCTGCAGAAATACTAGTTCTGGCGGCGCAGTGTGCGCGTAAGATTGGGCTGCCAAAGGTCTTGACAGAGCCCATAGGCTAAGGCCACCTAAGTAGGAAAACTATCCTAGAGGTATTAAACATTGCAACTATACTCCTTAACTGTTTCCTAGTCCTAAATTGAGATGTGAACCTTTTGAGAGAGATCAGGAAATATGGTGAAGCAAGAAGCTGAATATGCCGGATAGAACATTGCATCAGGTTAGCAAAACTATGTGGACGTATGAGGTATGTTCAGCATCAGAGGCTATTTGGAAGTAGTTTCCATTGCTTAAATCAATTGGACTTCCAAGTCTATGTCAGACAGAATGGGTCCTACTGAGTCCTACAGAAGATAATACCCTGTTATAAGATGCACAGCTGATCACTCGAGCCAAGCAATTATTTATTTACTTTTCACATGCTTATACTGCCCTTCCTCCAAGGAGCTCAGGTTGGTGTACATGGATCTTCCAGGTCTAAGTCCAACTTTACACTATCTCAATTCCTAAACAAAAATGATTTCTAAAGAAAAAAGTTAGATTATGTTTTCATTAAGTTTTTTAGAAGTATCGTAACTTATATGTGTGGCAGGTGTGTGTGGGGGGGGGAGGGGGAAAGATTGCATAATCTGGTCCCTGTTCTTGTTTGGGAGAAAGTTTTGGACACAGCATGTGGGCTGCATATGGCTTGATGGGCTAAATACTGTGACTGATACCTGAGTCCATAATATAACATTTTCAGCCGAATCATATCCATTCCTCCCGAAATCACAGTGGGGCCAAAATGGCGACCGTCACATCCGGGGACGACATCGACTGGGAGGTTTCATAGTAAAAGCAATGGTGGAGGAGGATATACTGTGCACAGACTCTATGGGAGAAGAATGACTTCTCAGTATTGAGGACAAGGGACTTATTTTTCCCAGTAAAATGCAAACAAACTGCTCCAGATTCGATTCGATTCCATTACCCCAGTTGTGTGCTGACATGTTTGCTGCAGAAACCAGCCCTATTCACTTTCACAGCTTTTTAAAAAGCATGAGGGAGACACATCCTGCAGCGGAAGACAGGAGGAGATCACAGCCTGCAAAGGATGAAAGTGGTTTCTTTTTTATAATACAAAGATATTGATGAGATATTAAAGACATTCATATATATTTTTTAAGTATGAAGATACTTCACAGTCAACATATGCTCAATCACCGGCAAACGCTTGTCTCCAGCCTCGATTTGTAACACAAGGAGGGGTCAACGGATGACCGATGACCTATGAATTTTGCAAGTGCTCACTGGGCTGACTTCCCAAATTGCCAGTTTAAGACTGCAATCCTATGCACACTTTGCTGGGAGTAAGCCCCACTGAACACAATGGGACTTACTTCTGAGTAGACATGCATAGGATTGTGCTGTAAGGCACAGAATATGGAAAAGGCTCAACTGCATAAGAAGATTTCTTCAGCAGGAGATCAGAGGGAAGCCTATACAATTTTGGGAGCCAAGTCTTTGATTTTAGATAGCACAAACACCAAAACTTCTGTCCCCTTTAGTAAGAATAGCACTGAATTTGACCTGAAGAGATCCTTCACCCTGAGCCCTTTCAACATTTATCTTTGGTTCTGCTAATGTAGCAACTAGTCTCTCTTTTATTATCTCTTCTCTGCTTCAAAGGATGCTGTTTGTTGGCCTAAGCCTGGATACTGAGGACCCCTGTAACTTTCTTTTTTTGCTAAAACTCCCCGCCCCTCTTATTGTATTTGTGAAAAAATGGGGTGCTTGTTTTTGAGGAATTGCAGAATCTGTTTCCTGGAATCCTCTTAGTGTGGCGCTATTGAAGCCTTCTCATTAAAAAAACAAAACAAAAATATTTAACATAGGAATCTGGGTAGTAATGTTGATTATAAGAGTATAGTACTCAGTTATAGTGGGTCATCACCAGACAGCACATGTAGGGCCCAATCCTATCCAACTTTCCAGCACCGATGCAGCTGCAATGCAGCCTGAGGTAAGGGAACAAATGTTCCCTTATCTTGAGGAGGCCTCCATGACACACACAGAGGTGTCGCTGGAGCGTGGTGGTGGGGGGCGGGCCGCCAGGGGGTGACGCGCACCACTTTTGTGACGCGCGCCACCCTTCAGACGCTCCGAGGCCGGCCCGGGAGCTGGCCTCGGAGCGTCCGACCCCGTCGGTGCTCCAAGGCCTTCTGAAAGAAGGCCCCATGCAGCGCGTTCATCTGGGTATTTTTCCAATTTTCTTAATTAAAAATTAAAAAAATACCCAGATGAACGCGCTGCATGGGCCTTCTTTCAGAAGGTCCTGGAGCGCCGACGGGGTTGGACGCTCCGAGGCCGGCTACCGGGCCGGCCTCGGAGCGTCCGGAGTGCGACGCGGGGGGGGGGAGCCAGGTTGCCCCCCCGCACCGCGATGTCAGAGCGTCACTAGGGTGACGCGCGCCCCCTGCCCCAGGGTGACGCGCGTCCTAGTGACGCTACTGGACACACACACACACACAGCGCAGGATTCAGCACAGCTGCATCAGCACTGGAAAATTGGATAGGATTGGGCCCATAATGTCCTAATGGAGACAAAATTGGGTTTGATGGAAAAGCCCCAAAGAATGCACTTTTGTTTCCTCAATATCCATGATCTGGGCTGAAGAAGAGTTCTGGATAATTTAAATGCTTGCTCATTATTTTGTGATATTTTAGTTAGCCCTACTAAAGGAACTATACTACCAAGACATTTTGGTGGTTGTGTTTTCCAATGAACTAAGACAACTACTGTATCTGTTATTTTTGTAAACCAACCAAATTAATTAAATGATCAGACAGGGCAATCCAAACTAACATTAGGATAGAATGAGATATATACATTAAGTAAATAAATAAAATAATAGAATGAGATATATAGACAGAGATAGACAGATATTTATATGAAATAGAATGAGAACCATTCACGCTTGGGTACTTTAAAGAATTCTGGAATTGGAGACCAGGGTTTCCAGACAGACTTGAACTCCTGCACTTCTGTCTTTTTTCCTTCAAAATATTGCTTAACTTGATTATTATGGATCAGAACACAAAATCAGGTAAGTTGGGCTGGTGTTTGTTTTCCACATCTTAAGATTTTTCTAGCTGGAAACTGATTTCTTTAAATTTGATTCTCATAATGACATCCCCCCCTCCCACAAAACAAACCATCAGGTTGTGACCATATTTTGAATACACCTATTAGAAAGGTAGAATGGAATCAGTGTTACAACTATCAGCCTTGGAGTTTACCTGAGGTCTATTGTATTTTAACTTGTGAACCCTATTGATACAGGGAACCATTTATGTAGCCATGTAAACTGCTTTGTGAACTTTTTTTTTTTGTAAAAAAGCAATATATAAATCATCTTCTTTTGTAAATAATAAAAATAGTAGTAATAGTAATAATAGTAGTCTGTTTCCAAGTAGTTCACCTTTGCAGCATCTAAGCAAAGAGGATTGCACTTAAATGATTCTGCCATGTCTTTGCTGTCCTTGCAAACAAAAGTCCCGAAAGCAAATAGCAAGGACAATAGCAAATTATAAGTGGATCCCAGTAAGAACATCAAAGCTTCACCTAGGGATTTGCACTGTCAGAGAGGCTTTGAACTTAGGTTAAAATGTCACAAGGAGGATAGCCTAGAACTGCACTTATCAGTTTAATACCTTCAGAATAAACAAGCAAATATTGGGAGAAAGAAGATAAAAAGGGGAACCAGGAAAGCTGAAGACTCCAGGTGTAAAAAATGATCAAGGTATATTGAAGATTGCAGCACTTATAATGTTTAGCATTTGTATCGCACTTTTTGAATGTGCAAAGTGCTTCTCATGTATTATCTTGCTGTAAACCTTACAAGGACCCTACAAGGTAAGCCAGTATCACATCAGTACGCCCCTGCTACGCCCCTGAAACTAAGAGGGAGTGGCTTGTCTGAAACCCACCTACTGCGTTCACAGCAGCAGTGTGATTCAAATCAGGTAATTCCTGATTTGCAGCTCAGTATCTTAGTTGCTGTGCTTTACCAGCTTTAGTACAGCTCCATAATGCAGTTCTGGGCCTAGTTACCTTCCACTGTCCACTTCTGCATCCAGAGAAAAACTCTGCAGGGTCCTGAAAGGAAAGGTAGTACCGTATTGGTCTGAGTATAAGACTCACTTTTTTCTCCTAATTTAAGTTTTTAAACTAGGGTGCGTCTTATAATCAGGCTGTTGCAATTTAATGCCAGTGATTTAATTAAATTTTTTTAATAGCACCAAACTTTAAGGGTGCGTCTTATAATCAGGTGCGTCTTATACTCGGGACAATACGGTAAATTTGAGGTTGTTTTAAAAAAAAAAGCTTGAGTAGACATCTGGAATCTTGACCATACAGCAGATACTGAGCCAGGGTGGTGTAGTGGACTTAGACCTGGAAGATTCAGGTTCAAATCTCCACTCAACCATGAAGCTTCCTGGACTACCTTGGGCCAGTCACTATCTCTCAGCCTCACCTACCTCACAGGGTTGTTGTGAAGACAAAAAGAGGGAAGGAAGTATGTTCACCACCCTGAGCTCCTTGGAGGAAGGGTGGTATAAAAATGTAAACAGTTACATAAATAATGACATCATTAGTGATATATACATTTCTAGTACAATATCTGCCAGCATGTATTTTATGCCCCCCCCAATCATATTCAGAAGGAAAATGTGAATGCTATTTTCAAATTTTCATAGAAATATTGACTAATTAGAGTCATATTTTCAATATTTGTGGATATTTCTTTCTGCTCTAGGAGAAATGGAAGAGATCCGTTTTAGGATGAGCAATGTGAAATCTGGAACTTCCTCCACCACAAAATCAATGTTATCTGTTTGCTGGCTTTATGGTTCATTTATTTATTATAGTTTTATTCCAGTTTTTGGCCAATGTTGACTATCAAATCAATTAAAATCTTCTATAAATAACAATTCAAATGAAATAATAGATGCAGTTCGCTGGGTGCAGGAGAAGGAATTATTTGCTCGAGCTGGATCCAGGCACAATAGTTTGGGTTCAAGACTTACTTCTACTTCCTGTTTTGTCCCTGCCATGAGTGTTTCTGACCAGTCATGCAAAAGGTGAGCATGATGTAGGTTATTCCAAGCCCTCTGACTGGGCTCAAACCTGTCCTGTTTGTCTCCCAGCCTGGATCTCATTGCACCTTAACTTGCCTGAGTGCTCTTGGGGTTCACCTGATAATGGCTCATCCCAGTCCCCCCCCCCCCCGGTAAAAAGGGACTCAGAAAGCTCTGGGGAGACGTTGGTGGTTTTTTTTTTTTTTTTTCATATGGCTGCTCCCTCCCATTGGAGCTTTTTTCTTTCCCATCATCTGCTGCATTTGAAAAAAGTGTTGTTTTTATTTTAAACAGTGTGTTTTGTGAATGGCATAAGGGGACTAGTGCTCTGGGTGCTGGGGTTCCTGGCAAGTCTCTGTTTTTGTCTCCTTTCAGTAGGAAATACTTTGGCATCATTGTGTTATGTGTGTTTCTGTGGTGTCCTTGGGGTGCCTCCTCATGGCTGACAGTGGCTGGTGCCCCTGGATTACTCATTTTCCTGGGGCTTCTGGGGGTGATCTTAGCTGCTCATTCGACCTGAGCCTGCTGCTGCTCCCCCCCCCCCCGGCTTGGTTTACCCTGGTGGCACTTCCCTGGCTAACAGTGTTGGGGGTGGTCAGGTTCCTTGCAGTGATTGGTTCCTTGCATGCCAGACCAACATGGGGATGCTGTTGGGCCACCATCCTATGATCAGGACTCCTGTGGATGCTGGCAGAATTACTAGGGTGTGTGTATGTGTGTGTGGCTATGCCAGCATGGAGTTGCTTGGGCTGTTGTAATCCCGCGCACCCACCCACCCACCCACTTTGTGCTGAATGGGCGTAGGATATATGATGGACACTGTTCAGATGCAGCAGGAATGTCAGCACTACTCAGGAGTAGGTTTGTCCCTCCCATTAGGCACTTCTGTTGATTTTAAGCTAAGTAGAATAACACAATATATCTGGCCTTGTTTGCATAATTCCTGGCACCCAAACTGCAGGCAGATCCAGCTAGCCAATGCTGCATAAAAGATTAGTTGTCTAGACAAACATACTTTTATCCAGCAATGGAATGTATCAAATGGAATCCTGAAAGACTTCCGACACCAGAAAAACTAACTGTTGATTTTGGAGCATCTCTATCAATAACAGCAAAACATAAAACGGAAGTTCTTGCTACTCACCTGCCTTACACAAGTAAAAAGGAATGCTTTGTTTTTAAGCAGGAGAATGAATTAGTCAAAGGAAATTGAAATAAAATGGCCAAGTTTAGTTCCAAGTGCAAAGTAAAATTCCTTTTGTTCAACTACCATCAGCTGTATCAAATAATTAATTTTTATTTCCTTAACAATTCCTGGATGTCAATCTGATTTTTTTTTACTTCTGTTTTTAAACCATAAAAATAAATGGAAAAATTCTTCAGGTTGCTTAACAAAAAAGCAAAACAAAATTCTATTAAAATATCTGTTGGCAACTTTCCTCTGTCATTCCTAAATTCCAACCTTGTCACCATAGAATTTCATAACATTTTTGCCAGAAAACTAGAAAGTTAGCAAATACAAGTTGAGCATCCTCTCCAAATTTCTAGAACTCCTTTGATTGCTTCGATCAATAACCACTGATTTTCCCCTCCCTGCCCTCCCCCAGACTGACTTGCTCCACGGTGCTGTCTTCGGGATTCAGCACCGGCAGGATGGTGCAGGCCTTCCCGCTGACACTGCTTGCTCCTGGGTTGTCGCAACATGCTTTATGGCGCATTTGCAAAGTCAGTGCTGGCGCGGATGTCGTGGTGCTGACGAGGAATAGGATTTGCGCAGTTAATACTAGTTTCAAATGTATATATCATGGACAACCCTGTAAATTTTCTGGACTAGACCTAGGAGCAGAATTTTGGACCCTAATTAGGCAGTTTAGTACTTAGGGTCCAGATAAGAACTATCACTACAAAGCAGTTTACACTGGCGTAACTAGCCAGTATCTTATATTCTCTCAGAAGCAATATGAAAAGCGCAATAATAACCACAGGGTAAAAAGTCTAACAGAGCAACAGTGACAACACTCTCTAACAAGTGAGCCAGAATGGTGTAGTGGTTTGGGAGTCGGACTTAGACCTGGAAGTTCCCCGCTCAGCCACAAAGCTTCCTGGGTGACCTTGGGCCAGTCACTATCTCTCAGCCCCACCTACCTCACAGGGTTGTTGTGAGGACAAAAGGAGGGGAGGAAATATGTACACCACTCTGAGCTCCTTGGAGGAAGGGCGGTATAAAAATGTGAATAAATAAATAAATAAAATAAATAACAACCCTGACAACACCATTGCTACCCTCCAATGTCACTCCTGCCAATATCCCCACACTAGGCATTGCAGAGAAGACACTAATCAACAGGTAACAACTGTGGGAATGCCATGATGGCATCACTTAATTCATTATATATCTGTCTCCTCCACACAGAAAGCACAAGAAGAGCTATGGGAAGAGCTATAGAAAAGCAGGAGAAGAGCTATGACTCAATGGTTGAGCACGTTTTGCTTACAAAAGGTCCTTGGCATCCCTGGGTACAACACAGAAAAATTCCTGTCTGAAAATCTGGACAGCTGCTGCCAGTTTGTATTGACAATAGTTCAGTGGTTCTCAAACCCACCCACCCTGACCTGATGTACCACTTACCTCTGATGTACCACTTACCTGACCTGGTGTACCGCAGACCTCTCCACATACCACCGGAAGTAACTGGTGATTACATCATTGCCAGTTACTTCCATGTTGGAGACCGTGACAGGTTGGAGACCGCGACTGTGACTCTGCAAACTCTGTGACCCTGTAAGAGGCTCAGGGTGGGTGGGAGGGCTTTTTCAAGGCTTTTTTTTTCCAACCTGCCGCACTTCCTACCAGTATTTGCAGAGTTCTGGTTGTGGTCTCCATGACAAATGCCAGAGCAGTCATGTACTGGCCAACAACTGAAGTACCACCGATGGTACACATACCACCGGTTGAGACCCTCTGTAATAGATGGACCTGAATGGTCTGATTCAGTATAAGGCAGTTTCCTATGACCTGAAAGGGTGCACAACACTGCCTATAGTACAGCGTGCCATAGTTCAAAGAGTAGAAAAAGAGCAACAGACATCTTCAACCACAAGCCCCAGGGTTGCTCCAGACAGGATTCAAATCACCTGGCAAGACAAACACAGGCAGCCAGTGGTGATGCCATGTTGCTGTGAACATTGGGGTAGAGCCCAATCCTGAGCATATCCGCACCTATGGTTGCTGCTGGTTCTAGGGCTTCAAGTGTCAGTCTAGTGGACTATCTGATGGTTGCAGGCCATTGGGTGTTGCCCCACCTGGTTGACTCCTGACACTATACCTTTGGCAGCATGTGAACAACCACTTCTTGCAAAGGAAAATGATGATGATGATGATACATAATGATAATGATGCAGAATTTCAACTGAGTTCTTTTAAAAGTCATATAAAAGGAAAGATGAGACTTGTCTGTAGGCTCACAATCTACATGTACATGCTGTGCCAGGGGGAAAGAATGGATGGCAGTTCTTTGCCACATATACATGAGGTGTCAAACATGAGTTTGCCACAGGCATACAGTACAGTTTACAGGCATACATAACCTGTTGTGATTTATTTATTTATTTTTCACATTTTTATACCGCCCTTCCTCCAAGGAGCTCAGAGTGGTGTACATATTTCCTCCCCTCCTTTTTGTCCTCACAACAACCCTGTGAGGTAGGTGGGGCTGAGAGATAGTGACTGGCCCAAGGTCACTCAGGAAGCTTCGTGGCTGAGCGGGGATTTGAACCTGGATCTTCCAGGTCTAAGTCCGACTCCCAAACCACTACACCATCCTGGCTTAAGTGATCCTACATACTGACGTAAGCAAGGTCTTACATCATCTTTGAATGATACAAGGTGTGGACTTGGAAATCTCCGGAGAAAGGGAGCACCAGCATGGAACAGTCATCAAGCACAATGCTTAATGTTGATTCGCAGCAGGTGCTTCCAAGAAGCTTCTTTCAAGGAACTGTCAACTTGATCCTGTCATTATGACCAAGGGGCTGAATCATGCTGCTCTTTTAATAAGCCAGGAAGTGGTTTGCATGAAGTCGCATTGCATGATTTTGCCTACGCCATATGCACACACCAGCCCCAACAAAGGATCTACTGGGTAGGCAGATTTTAGGCTTGTGGGATTTTTTTTTTTTTTTTACTAGAACCCCAAGGTCTACAAACCAGAGCCAGCTGCAAAATAATAGTGGTGGTGGTGGTGGTGGTTCTCTCAGCTCATGTTCAGCTAAGGAAGTTGTTTTCAGTCTCAGAACAGAGCTTACTGTCCGTTCACACCTTGTTTTCCCCCCAAGCTTTCTGCCTGTCAACAATCTAATTCAGGGGAATAGAAAGCCTTTTGCAATAGCACAAAAATATTGTTAAATTGAGAGTCCAAAACTTGCCCATCCACTTCAAATCACTCAGAGATATAACAATAGATACCGAACTATATTTTGTCTGCACCTGGTCTAAATGTTAGCATGTTTGTACATAAGGTGAAGGGTTCATCCCCCCCCCCCCCCGTACCTATGGAATATGAAAGGCACTCAAGGGCATTGCAATGTGTTTCCCTTGGTTCTGGCTCTCTGGTTTCTCGAGCCTCAGATCACATCTCTCGCACAGTTCCTATCACGTTTTCCCCAAAGGACCTCCGGGCTCCTGCAGTAGCCGACAGTTCCCAGAAACAGGAAGCCCTATTTACACTGACGTCTTGAAACCGCATATTCACCCATTAAAAGGAAGAAAAAGAGAATAGGTTTAGCAATTGCCTTAGCATTTTCTTACCCTTTTAAAGGACAAAACATATGGTCGCACTTGGCTTCAACATATACAGGTTACACAAATAAGTCTTTTCATTAAAAATAGAAACTAGAAGCCAACCATCCTGTCCCAGGGCAGGGCTGCTTCTCATAATTTCCAGAAAAAGGTTTTACTAGGTAGGACTAGAAAGTGCTCATGAATCTTGTCTAGAAACCAACACGACAGTGGCGAGGGAAAATTAGAACCCTGTTCCATTGCGAGGCATCCAAGTACTGTACTCCAACGACACATGGTTGGGAACAGTAAGATTGCCTCAAGGAGCCTCAATCCTGTGCCAATGTACTTGGAACCCCCCCCCCCCCAACTGAGAGTATACTGCGGCAATGCTTTTTCTGCCCCCAGGCATGTGTTCACATACCCAAATGCCTAATGTCTGAACAAGGCTTGAATCACAAGGAAAAAGTTGGATTCCTATGGTAGTTCTTATAGTACAAGCAAGTTCTTATAGTAGAGAGGCAGTTTGTGACTTGGTCCCCACATGATCTAGTTTTAACCATGATGACTAGTGCAGTATAGCAGCTAAGGGAGGCTGAGCTGTGAATCAGGACTTCCCCACTCTGAATCTTTACCACTCCTAGAAATTCACTAGGTGGTCTTAGGCAAAATACTCCCTCTCAACCTTTGCTTCACAGCTGCAATATAGAAATAATAATATTTAGCATTTTCTTACAACAACCCTGTAGGGTATTTATTTCATTCCCATATTGTAGCTGAGAAGCAAAGGCTGAGAGTCTATGGGCAGCCCAATCCTAACTAAATCCCCATGCAGCGATGCAGCTGCACTGGCGCATCTTCTGCTTTACTCCTCAGGGGATTTTTGGCCATGGGAGGCCTCCTCAGGGTAAGGCAATATTATTAGTTCCTTTGCCCGAGGGTAACCCTTAGCAGCTGTCATGCGTCAACTTGGACCTGCACCAGCTCAGTTGCTGGCGCAAGTCCATGTTGACCCGGGAAGGTGGATCAGGCCTGGGAAGGGAGTAGGATTCAGCTGCTGCAGAACCCGCCCCCCCCCCAAGCTCAATCCACCTTCCCCTGCCCCCCCAGTTATTCAGAGAATGAGTGACATGAATTGGGCACAAAGAGAGGGCTTGCTGGGGCTATGGGAGGAACACAAAGACCTCTCATTCCCCGTAATATTCTATTTGCACTGCCTATGCACATGCTCATTCAAATGTGTAATCCCTGTAGTTTCAAACCATTGTTTCTAATTCTGCCCCCAGGAGATTTAGAGAGTAAGGACAGCCCTTCAGATACATGAAGACAGCTGTTGTATCTCCCCCTAGATTTATTTCCAACATAGCTGGAAATCTGTATTTGGAATGGACATTTGAAATTCTTAAGGAACTTCAGTGAACATCAGGACATTAACTCTTATGTGGACAAGTGGGATACAAGTGAATATTTTGCTTTCTTAAGCAGCCTGGTGGTGGGAAGATGGAGAGGTGGCCATGGCTGGGTATCCCCCAGTCTTTCAAGAGGAAGAAGGGGACTGCCACTGCCTGGAAAGTCTCCCAACCTCGTTTGAGGAAGTGGGAAGAGGATCAGAGCGCAAACTGAAGCACCACCTTTTGGGTCGGGATGGAGTGAGCAGCCGGAAGGCATTGGGTATGGGGCCCCCTCTTCCCCCATCTCATGGCCCCATTGAACTCACCGCTCCACATGAGGGCTTCATATTGCCTCATCTATGGGCTGGCCCAAGTCTACTGTATGCAGGAGCAGTGTGGTACTGCATGCAAAGGTGGCCACACTGGCCACCATTGTCAACATTGACAGTCTGGATGACCTATTGGAGGAGAAGGGACTGGAATCAAACCTCTTCATCACCTAAACAGGTCTTTGACAAATTGGGAGCTTAAGGAGCTAATCCACCGTTTGACAGGGAGCACACATTGCTGTACCACCACATGCAGTGCTGGAGGGGGTAATATGACCCATGCATGAGTGGACCCAATGCAGAAGATCAGTGGCAACCAACAACCGGTGGAAAATAATTTTGGTGGCAAGTTTATGTCTTGGAGAGAAATGGGGTAGAATATTCCGCACACACGTTTCCTCAAACTTTCTGAAGTTAAAGGGCTAATAGGTTGAAAATTCTTGAAGGGGGGGCTGGGATCTCTCAGAGGGTCCAGATATCACAGTGCTGGAGAAGAGGGGTTGTTTTTTTTTTACTCCCACACAACCCTGGTTTGCAGACCTGATCCAAAACATGCAGGTCTGATCAGCTTGTGTGTGTAGACATGATCCAGATGGTCTATGCCAACCCAAAAGTGATAGAGGGTGAGTTCTGGCAACAAATGTATAGTAACGATCACAGATATTAGAATTGTATGCCAGAGACGTGTCATTAGAGAAACTGAAGGCATTTACTGTAACCACAGATTTGTCTGGCATTTCTTACAACTGAACTAGGAGCTACTCCCTTTTCTCATGTGAGTCATAGCTGTGTCAATCATGACAGAGGGGGGATAAAAATACAAGCTTGCCAAGGCTTCAGATCCCGAGAGAGAAAGTAACTTTAGAAAATTGTTCAACTTGTCTGGCGACCGAGTGCTGATGAGTGTGTAAGAAAGTGGTTGGAAAGCGGACAGTTTGTGCTGCGACCAGAAGGACAGGAAACATTGAGAGTTTCTGCAGCGGTGGTTAGTCTGAGATAATACCATTGTATAACCAAGCCGAGCGACCTCTCCCAGTGCTGAGAGCCCAGAGCCTGGCGTCTGGCTGCTTGGCCTATGGCCAGTATTAGGCTCTCCAGTCTGGGGGGAGGGTGTGGATCCCTCCCAGGCATCTCCCCACAAAGAGCTGGCCACACCTCACCTTGCAAAGGAAATCTGGCTACAGTTCCAGACTTCTTGACTTCTTCTTTATGAGGGCTGCTCCCTTTCCCCACCCCCACCCCGCCTTTGCTGGGCTTTGTGGGACACAAAGGAGAACGGATCCAGTGACAGGATTCTTGCAGAAACTCCTGCTGTGCTATCAGGCTGGGCAATTTCTATTCCTGTCAGCTTTCAGTATTAAGAAGGCACCAGCACCACTGCACAACCTTTGGCGTTGCAAAACATGTCCATTCCAGAATGTCAGTTCTCCCAACCTTCTTGGAGTGTGCAGCATAGGTAGGTTTCCAGGGGAGCTGCCTTGCACTGAGTCAGAAACCATCAGTCCACCTCACTCAGTATAGTCTATCTCAGTGGTGGCCAACCTTTCAACATGAATGCTGGCCCTTTAATGGTTGTCTAGGTGAGGGCATGTCAGCAGGTTCGGCTGCTTTAGCAGCACCATCAGCACTTGCAGCTGCCAAGATTCTGTCTTCTGCACAACTCTTAAGAACGCAGAGGCCCTAATATGGTGGAAGGTTGGCCACCCCAGTCTATCTATACTGACGGGCAATGGCTCTCCAGGGTTTCAGGCAGGGGCCTTTCCCAGCCCTACCTTGAGATGCCAGGAGTTGAACCTGGGGCCTTTTGCGGGTGCAGCATGTGCTCTACCACTGAGCTAGAGGCCCTCCCATGCCATAAATCCTGTATAATAAAATATCCTGCAATAAATACAGTATGCAGTTTCTTTATCAATCACAGTCATAGTAACCTATGACAGAAGTGCAAATATGGTGGCTTGTTTCGCTCTCTCACTTTCAAGGTATTTATGGGAATACGACTTCTGACATAGATTACAATCCAGAGAGCACATTGAAATAAACCTAAAGGCTTGGGTCTTTTCAATGGGATTTTGTTTTTCCTTTAGCAACCCCTTGTGCCATATTACAAATTTGCATCAGAAGTTCCCTGGGGTTGATTTACACATGTAATTACAGTATTTCATTTGTCTCCACCTGGTTACTGTAAAAATGATGATTTGGAGCTGAATGTGAGAACTATTTAAACGTATTGCATTTGCAGTGATTTGCGGTTATTCAAAAGGTTTCTTTGTTATGCTGTACAATATCTGGTGACCTAATTAACACATGCAAATAATCACTTGCCGTTACACTCATTATGAGCTCATGAAAGCATCATCCCCTAATTGTTATACATTAAGGCATAATACCCAAGGTAGGATTATTATTGCAATAAATTAATACAGTATGTGATGGTTATTAATGCATTAATATGCATTAAACATAATAACCTATGGCATATAAGGTGTACTAGGACAACCATAGCTAATGGGAGTTTATGCCAATCATTTTCTTTTTGTCTCTGATGAAGGCAATTAAATTATACCAAAGTGCATTGAACTTGTACAGAAAAACGTTTTACAATCAGTTTCACATGGACTGAAGTCTTCAGGAGTTCTCTTTTTTCCCCTTCCACTCATTGAGTGCTGAACATTCATGTGTGAACCAACCACTATGAAGATGTAAATTCTACTGAACTCAATGACAGTTTAGCATGCATGGGGGGGGGGGGGCTGCCATTAAAACCAATGCTTGTTTTACTGCTGTCTTGAATAAAATGTTGATTGCACCCAAATTACTCTGCTGTTAAAATCACAGAGACTGATGACAAGTTAGTGGTTTCACGACTGCTGACTGTGTTACATTAAGGTGGCAGAATTTGACTCATTAAAGGGATAGATAAATATACATGTAGATTTAATTCCAGGTGGTAGACTCTGTGATATTCCACACCTCTTCCCAAATTTTCAGTTATAATTACAAAGATAAACCTTATACTTGGGGAGATCTAAGAAAAACCATCATGCAGTATTCTAACAATTGAGCACTAGGAAGTATATTTACTTTTGCCTTCCGTTATTCTGACCAATGAGTGTAATGCACTAGGATAACCGACAAGCATATATTTAAAAATGTTATAAACCTTCATTTTATTTTAGCACAAAATGACTACAAAGGCTTGTATCCTAAATTTATTCAGTTGTGACAAAGGATGTTAATCATGACTTACTGTAAGTCTCACTGAAACCAATTAAACTTAAACCAAACCTAGGATTCACCCCCAAAGATGTTAGGCTAGCTACAGTACTGAGTTTCAGGCTGCTCTGCTTTGGATCAGAAACTCTACCTGTCCATGTACATTTACAGCATAATCCTATGCATTAATGGGACTTACTCCCAAGTATGTCTGTTCAGGATTTCAGCATTAGACACTCTCAACACAGGGATATTTCTGGCTATTTACCAGGCTATTCAGGGCCAAAGTATACATTACCTTTCTGTGGGGCAGGCTTGTGTTTTTCATAATGCAGTCTGGAAAAAGCCTGAGCAGGATTGGAACCACTGTGTGTGTGTGTGTGTGTGTGTGTGTGTGTTTAATTCTGATTCTGTTTGGAGGTCCTCCCACACCTGCTACAAAACAAGAATATGATGCTACCAAACTATGTAGTACCTTGGCCTTCAGTAGACAGCAGCAGGAACCCAAGACATGTCACAAACACAGCATACAGTCTTGTAGCATCTTAAAGAATAACACCTTTAAAATTATTTCAGCATATGTTCTTGTTGTGGGCTAAAGTCCACTTCATCAGATGAAGTTGTTGAACATCTTACAAATGAATAGTTTCATTTGGGATGAATTCTGCTGAAGGAGACGACTGCCTTCAAAATTCATATAAAATAAACCTCTTGGTCGTGATGTTGAGCACGTGTAAAAATAAGCACAGCTGAAACCAATGGAAAATACTACCAGTGCAATCCACTTCCAAGAAAGTGTATATAGGATTGCAACCTAGGTTCAGGTTTAGGGTTAGGCTGACCATATCCAAAAAGGGACAGGGTGCCTTTAACCAGCGTTTCTCAAAGTTCTCTTTGTGAGATGGGGAGAACTTTGAGTGTGTGCGGGGGCGAAGCCAGCAGTGGCGGCGATCCAGGGGATCATCACCACTGCCGCCGAAACCACCCCCAAAACGGCCCCTGAAACAGCCCCCCGAGAGGCTGTTTCACGAAAACCGGAAGTGCCCGAAGATCGCTGCAAAACAGCGATCCGAAGATCGGGGGGGGGGTGCAGAGGGTCACGCAGGCCTCCCTGAAGCTCCCCCAAGCCCCAGGAAGTGCGGGGGGCATTTCGGGCACTTTGGTGGCGGCGATCCCCTGGATCGCCACCGCCGCCATGCTGTCCCCGCCCCTTAAGGGGGCAGGGGACAGCAAAAGTTCTCAATGGTGGGTCACGACCTACAGTTTGAGAACCAGTGCCTTTAACCATTAGAATTTGGGCAGGTGTGGCTCATCATGGAAGAGTGCAGCAAGCTACACCTGCCCAAATTCCCTCTTCTTACAATGGTTAAAGGTATAGGCACCCTGTCTCTTTTTGGATATGGTCAGCCTATTTAGGGTGCAAAGTGTTCAGTCATTTCCATTCTCAGGAAGAATTGATTTTCAACTGCCCGTGGTCACCCACCCTTGTGTGTGCATCACTTTGTGCTGGTTTCTCTAGGTGGCCAAAAGCTGAAACCTGGGCATGGTGGCAGCAGATATAGATGATGCTCAGCTGGACTGGTAGCTGGCATGTGTGCAAGATTTTTCTACCACGATCTTAGTAGCTGCCCATGCAGTTACCTTGCCGTAATTCACTGATGGTCTCCTTTGCACTGATCCACCTGGTTGTCCATACAAATATTTGCCTACACCAGGTAAGGAAATGGCACTTTCTGCAGGGAGCTGGTAACAAGACACAACATCTCAGCTCTCTGTGTCAACACCGAAAAACAAACAATAGCTGTTAAGGGAAAACGTAAGCATTCATGTGACAGGGTGCACACAGTTACTCATGACCGTGACCTACACACTTTATCACTGTTCAATCTGCATTGTGAATGCTGGGACTGTGTCAGGGAACTTGGCAGGAAAACCACCCGGGGAAGGGGGGGGGTGGCCTCTATAGTATGCAAGGACTGTATTGCTCAACTCATACTTACATTCGTTTATGAAGCTTCCCACTTTCTATTCTGTTAACCTTTCCCAAGTAGTCAGTCTCCTCGAGGAGCTTTTAATTCATTTACAAAAGCAGTTCTCTCATTTTGCGCAGAGTCACGTCAAAGCCATGCCACCTCCTTTTTGTATCATCCCTGATCTCTCATTCAGATCAGTAGCTGATAGGGCTCTTCCAGGGGAGGGAAAAGACTGAAGATAGCAGAAGAAGATGAAAGTCAGTAGGAAATGAGTAACCCAAAAAGAAAGAAGAAATAAAATCAAGGAAAAAGAATTAGCAGCAGTGCTGCTAGCTTAGCAGAGCTAGTCACAGCAGTGGCATTGCTGGAGGGGGTGCGGCACCGTAAGTGGTGCAAGGAGTTGCACCGCGCCTTGCAAACCGGTGTAACACGTTCCCTCCCACTCACCCCCCGGAGCCATTCTGGCAGTGAAGGTAATGTGCAGAATGGGAGGAATGGTTCCGGGGACGAGTGGGAGGGGCCACATTACAACGCTTTACAAGGTGTAGTGCAGCACCTTGCACCACTTACAGTGCCGCACCCCCTCCAGCAACGCCACTGATTCACAGACTCCTTTTTCAAAGCTTGTTTCAATGTTCTTGCAACATTCACCATGCAACCCTATGAGTCCAAAGAGACATACTCCCAGGTAAGTGTGTACAGGATGGCAGCCTTAGTCAATTAGTCAATTAGCTTAATTGGTTGAAAATCTTTTTAATATCACCATGCTCAGGCCACCAGAATGTGAATTCCAGCAGTGAAGCAGGCCCATTGAACTGGGCCCTAAAACTCATTACATAAGCCCCTGAAATTTCTTTAATCTTGTGACAGCCTTACTCAGAAGTAAATTTTGATATGGACTCTATCCTAAATCAGTCCAAGTTACTTTTAAGTACAGCCTAGTTTCAAATGGATCAAATGGATCTATGAAAATTCTCAGACAATGATGTTCCGATGCAGATGCTTGGGCCAATGTATTTAGTTCCCCCTGCTGCGCTGCCCACAGGCTGGCACATTGTGTATTATCTAATTTGGCCCCAAGAGCCAAATTACATGAGTTTTAAAAGAGAACCAGATACATTCCATCAAGGACATATTTATCAAGGGAGATGGTAGTCATGATGACTACGTGTTACTTCCAGGTAAGCAAAGGCAGTGAACTTCTGAATATCAGTTGCAGGGAAGCAATGGGGGGGGGGGGAGAAGTACCGCTATGCTTTTCCTCTCCCCCTTGTGAACTTCCCAGAGGCATCTAGTGGTCAGTGTGAGAAAGAGGATACTGGACTAGATGGACTCATCTGTTGCAGAGCTGACCCAGCAGAGTTTTTCTTGTGTGCTTTTGAGCCATTGGAGAGTGGAGCCATGGTAGGAGAGCCATGGTATCTCCTCTTCTGCTCTTTTCATTTCTTTTAAAAGTGGTGTGGGGGAAGCACATTTGATTGGGACCCAGTCATTTAACCCTTTCCCAATGGAAATTGGATCCCCAAATCTGCAATTGGCCCTTTAAAAATATGTGTGTGTACCAATATGTTTTTTGCAAATGGGGTACATAGCAGCAGGGGTTTGTAAAATCTACATCAGAAAAATGACATAGGGAGAAAGGGAGGGGAAAAAAAACCCATCGCTGTCATCATGGGCCCAAACCACAGTTGATTTTAAAAGAAATTAAAAGAGAGAGGCTATCTAATTGTGGATCTCCAGTATCTCATATAGTTTGGCCCAAAGTTATTGACAGAATAGGAAGAGAGGACAAAAACAAAAAGTGCAAGGAAGTTGTTCTGCTTCCACTTTGAGCTTAATATCAATCATTGGCAGACTAAACCCTTTCATCTATTATCTTTGACCCCAAGAAAGTCTCTGTGCTATATCTCAGGGTGTACAGTGAGACACCCTGCACAGTAAGTTGGCGACAGGGAGTTTGGAGATCAATACATGATGGTGGTTCGTGGCCATAGGTTTTTCAAAAGATGCCATAGTGAGGTATAGAAATCAATAGACAGGTCTGCACAGATAGGAATAAGATTGCCTTTCATCACAGACCACAAACACTATAGCTGGAAGATGGTGGACTAGAGGGAATATTGATGGTAGGGCGCAAAGTCTATACACTGGAAGATAATTCTTGGAATATGGTTGAGAATCCCTGGCACCTGGGTCAGATCCTTTCTAGAACAAGCATGTGATACCTGCCCTGATAAGCAGCATCACCTTCTCATGGCAAACATACGGTATAACAAAGTGGTTTTAGTATGGGAGCCCAGTTACTGTACTGACGTCTTCCTCTTAGCCTGCTGGGCAGCCTAATCCTGCTTAAGATGCAGCTGCCGGCCGAAATTGTCAGCCACTGCATCCTGGTCAGGATGCGGCCCATGCCGGCATGGCTGGGGTTCACTTCGGATGAATGGTACGTTTGTCCCCTTCCCCCGGTGTAAGCACTGGAGGCCCCAATGGGCTTCCTCGCATGCACTCCAGCTCTTTAGTTGGCACACGTCCGGGAAGGGGACGGAGATATGGCAGAGCATGATGCTGATATCCCCACCCCCCTCCCATACCAGCCCAACCAATTTGCCCCTCCCCTACCACCCCGGCCTTCCCTCCCCATGCCCCACCCGCCACCCAGCGCAGGACCTACCTGTGTCTGGCGGCACAGGTCGTGTGGGACGGCCCAGTAAGTGGTGCGGGCTTACTTTTCATGGCTTACTTCCCCGAGTAATTTTAGCCACTAGGGGAGTGCAGGCGGTGCAGACTGCACCGAGTGACACCCTCGGGGTTTGTGTGTGTGACACCACTATTTGCTAAAATTGTGGAAACTTTTTATTTATGAATAATACCATCATGTTATATACGAGTCAGTGTGTAATTTCATGCAGAATGTAATGAAACAAACCCCGTTAAATTATCTGTATTGTATCAAAAAGTATGCCCAAATAACAGGGAAAAGAAAATACAACTGTCTTATGTAACAAAAAGTCGATTTCCTTAAGTCAAAAACAGACCAGTGAGACTGATTGCCAATGTGGTGTTGTTATGACACAGCATGGAACCAATAAGGTGTTAGTATGAGTCATCAGCTCTCATTTCTCTGTATCAGAGTTAATACTAGAACACTTATTCAGTTGTGTGAATATCATCAAGTTGGCCACTTTTCTTGGTTACTGATTTGTTGGGTGACCTGCACAGTTTTATATTAAAATAAATAAAGTTAATGGGATTGACACCATGAGTTACTGGACCAGGTGACACCAACCCTAGTGACACCACTGACCAGGAGTAATCTGAAGAAATACATAGTCCTCTCTAATGGGTATCTTTTGTAGAACCCAGCTCAGTCGAACCTTGTTTCTCCACATTCATCTCTGAGGTCCATCAAGGGGGTGCACTGAACTCTCGCACCAGATGATGCAAACCCTAGTGACGCCTCTGTCACTCCATTCACCTCAGTAAAGGTTCCTTACAAGTAAACACAGAGAGGATTGGACTGTTATGGCCAAACTACACATGCACTTCAATGTGCAATGTGACCCAATTCAGGGAAGAGAAGTTTTTTTATTAAATAATGTAGGGCTTTGATGAAACTGCAGAAGGGGCAAAGTACTAAAGCGCCCTTACTCCCAACCAATATTTTGCCTCATTTTGACGCCTTTCTGCATACTATTTATAACTACCTGCCCCCATCATTGGGCCTCATTGTTCATTTACATGCATGTCTAGCTTGGTCCTTAATCACATGTTCTCCCAGTGAACATCAGGAGTTTTCACAGGCAGCCCAATCCTAGCTAACCCCCCCCCATCGCCGCCAATGCAGACATACCAAAAGAGCATGTACTACATCCTAGAGTAGGGGGGCAGGTGCAGAGGTCTCCTCAGGGTAAAGGAACTTTTATTCCCTCGCCTTAGGGAAAGACCCCACTTTCCCTATGGGTCTCCTCATTCCTGTGCCACTGCCAGCTATTTTGCTGGTGCAGAACTGAATGTAACAGCAGTAGAAAGGAAGAAGAAGAGGGATAGGATCTGGCCACACTCAAGTGTTGCTGATCCCAACCCCTCTCTCCCCCCCTTTCCACCTCATCCCCGTCTCTGTCCCCTCCCATAAACTCCCACGTTCCTCCCCTCATCCTCCTGTTCCTCCCACTGCCCGCTCCCACTGCCCGCTCCCACTGCCACTCACCTTGCACCAGTAGACAAAGTCTTCTCTGTGGGTCAGCATGCCCCGCTACCAGCATTTGCGCTGACTGCTTCATTGTCAGAAGTGACATTCCACCACCATCCTCCACATTCCACCAGTGGTGGTGGTGGTGGTGGGGATAGAATTGTGCTCTAAGGCATGTTTTCACTATGACAACAGAAGCATTTGCATTTGTAGTACAGGAATACCTCTAATAGTGTGGTGGATACATTCCCCAATACTTGAGGGATGCATGAAACAGCACTGTAGGAGTTCAATGATGCCTATGAGGCTTAGCCCCATGCTACTCATAATGCACTGCTCCCATTAGCTAGAATAGCTACCAATCACAGCCAGGATGGAAGAGTGCTGTAGCAAAACAGCACTAAAAGAAGCAGTATTATGAGAGACGTTAATATACAGTATTTGCCTGTAAAGCAAAGATATAACATATGTGATAAGTGTTATATGTGATATAACATATGTGGGCAGGACGTCTGGCTCAGTTAGTTAGAGCGCTCATCTGACAAATGCCTGAAGATCTGCAGGACAGCAGTTCAAGACGGCTGGAAGTCTGTCGGAGAGCTGCTGGCACGCCGAGCTGATAAGCTGCAGAGCCCTGTGGGGGAGTGGAGCTGCAGCTGAAGCAGCTGAAGCTGAAGCGTGCTGAGGCGAATGCCAGAGAGAGAGAGAGAGAGAGAGAGAGAGAGAGAGAGAGAGAGAGAGAGAGAGATGGACTGTGAAAGTAACATCTCGAATGAAGGGCTCTATGAAAGATTAGAACGTTATTATATTGTAAAAACCCTTTGAGGTTTAGAACAGCCTGCCCATGTACACCGCCTTGAATAAAGTCGGAGGAGAAATCCAATGACCAGAAAGGCGGTATATAAATACTGTATGTTGTTGTTGTTGTTGTTGTTATTGTTAATATTATTATTATTATTATTATTATTATTATTATTATTATTATTATTATTATTATTATTATTATTATTATTAAGTAGTAGTAGTACGTACGTACGTACGTAACAATCCTTTGGAGAATTCAATAAACAACAAATTTTAAAATAGATATGTGGGAACCAATTGCAATCCAAGGATCAGTATTGTAGGAATGCATATCCAAATATATTGTGAGTTTCTTTCTAGATTCCTTCGTAGTACTGTACAGTGAAATCAAGAGAGTGGAAATTTGACTCACACCCACAGAGTTGCTGACAGATATGGCTGTGCCACAATGTAAGGAAATAAAGCAATCCACAGCAACTGCAGGCTTTATGCAGCAATCATTCAAGCTCTTCCTGACCCTGAATAGCACCTATGTCATGCTGTCTGTACCTATTTTGGGGTCATTGTGCAGTATCTTAAATATATATTTCGAATTCTTTCAGAGGAAAATCAATTTTTAATTAAGCTTTCTTTAAGTGATAGAGTTTACCCCATCGCTAACCCATCTCAACATTTTGGAGTGTTTTACAACAATTTGAAAGCATGCATATACGGTATGTTCATAGTAAAGGTAAAGGTATCCCCTGCTTGAACGCCAGTTGTGTCCGACTCTAGGGTGCTGTGCTCATCTCCGTTTCTAAGGTTCTAAGAGCCAGCGCTGTCCGAAGACGCTTCCATGGTCATGTGGTCGGCATGACTAACGGAACACTGTTACCTTCCCACCGCAGCGGTACCTATTTATCTACTTGCAATTTCTTGCTTTCTAACTGTTAGTTTGGCAGGAGCTGGGACAGGAGATGGGAGCTCAGTCAGTCACACGGCACTCAGGTCTCAAACTGATGTCCTACCGAACTTCCGGTCTGCAGTTCAGCGTCTTAACCACTAAGCCACCGCGGCTCCATATATGTTCATAAATCTATGCAAATAAAGCAAGGCTGCAATCCTTTGTACACTTACCAGGGAGTAAGCCCCTGATAAACCACTGAACATAGGTGGGCCTTACTTCTAGTAAACATACATAGGATTACATTGTAAAGCCTACTAGTGCATATTAATATCCCATCAGAGCCAGTTTAGCCCTGGTCATGGTTAAAAGCCCCTCCGCAGTACCCCGGCAGACTGTTGAAGGAAGGCAATTTCACGATTGTGGGACAGTCATCAAGAAAACCTATATGTTATTTTCAAGCATTGATTAGTTAGTAGATATCAGTGTTGTGTTATTCTTAAGCCCCTTTTTCTTGCATTCTTAGGTGAAAGTGTCACATGTCATTTTCTTAAACAAATAACTTTCGTTCCCTTGCCCAGGGGAAAGCCTCCACTTTCCCAATGGGTCTCCTATTTTGCTGGCCCAGAACCAAGGGCAGTAAGGGAGAGGGAAAGGGTATAGGATATGGCTGCACATGAGTGTCACTGATACCGCTGCCTCCCAACCCCGTTTTCCTCCCTCCCCACCCCCTCCTCACCCAGAAACACCCCCGTCCCTCCTCCTCCCTCCTCTATCTCTCCCACTGCCTACCTCCACCACAGACTCATCTGGCCCCGCCACCACACCGGCCCACGCATGACTGCCAGCAATTGTACTAGTGGCCTCATTGCACTTGCTGGCAGCATCGGCGATCTCAAGGTACCTGGATCTGGTGTGTGTCATACGACATTGTTGCAAATCGCAACAATGTCGTATGACACACACCAGATCCAGGTACCTCCACCTGGATCCTGAAACTTCCACCAACAGAATGCATGTTCCGCCAGTGGTGTGGTTCAGATAGGATTGGGCTGTAAGTCATGCAGTGATATTGACTGGCAGTAGATACAGGACAGACTAAAAGTAATTACTCCTTCATATAACTCAGGATTAACATGTGATTGGAAGCTGCAATGGCCACAGGCTTAGATGGTTTTAAAAAGAAGTTCGACAAATTCACAGAGGCTATTGGTGGCTGTTGGCCATGATAGCTAAATGGAATCTTGTGTTCAGAAAGAGGCAGTAGTACACCTCTGAATACCAGTCGCTGGGTATGAACAATGGGCAATGACTGTGGTCTTTATGCTCTGATTGTGTGCCTTGTGGAAGCATCTGGCTGGCCATTGTTGAAACAGGATGCTGGAATAGATGGACCAGGAAGGTTCTTCCTATGCTTTTATTAAGTAATTTATTTTCCTATGAAGCTAAGGAAACTTCCCAATGTATGGATGCAGGCGTCAGTGAGGGTTGATCCACTGCTTGTTGTAATTATCTTGAAGCAAGAACTATATAGCCAGCAATTGTGTAGATCAGTGTTTCTCAAACTGTGGGTCGGGACCCACTTGGTGGGTTGCGACCTGATTTCTGATGGGTCCCAGGTGATGGAAAGATGAGATAAGTAATTGCCACAAGCCCTGAGACTATTCAAAAATCAGATAGCTGCTAATTACCCTGCAAACAGCTGAGCTCCTGCAGTTTGCAAGCTTATGTAAATATAGGGAGATAAATGTTGGAGAGTCTTGGGGGGGGGGGGAAAGGATTCAAAGTCTGTCAATGACAGATAGTGGGAGCAAGTCACATAACTAAGCCCCGCTAGCCTTGGGGCTATTCATTAGGGCTGCCTCATTACAAGAAATGGATTGAGGTTTTTTTTTTGCAAATATAAAGTTTGAGAACCACTGGTGTAGATGTGTCCAACACACATTTACCAGCATATATTTAGCAAACTGTTTGATGGGTGGGGGAGTGTGTTGAAATTCTTTACAAGATGGCCTCCATGTTGATTGTACCATATGGCAAGAAAGATGATAGAAGATTCTTATGAGTCCATGTGTCAGATGAATGCTTAGTTGCCCAACAGAACTTGGAAGAAGAAAATATTAACACAAAATCTTAGCAATTTTCCCACAAAAACAATATACAGAAAGTTGAATATACATTAATTTCTAATTCATACTTATATATCATACATCATACAAAGAGAGATGATATAACTATAGCAAGTGTCAAGCGATCACTTTAGAGTTGTGAAAAAGGGATATCAGAAGGCACACCTAAGTTTATTTTTAAACCTGAGCTTTCATTAATTAATTCAGGAGTACTAATCCAGTTATAAATTATAAACAGCACTGCCAATTGCATAAAAAAAGAACCAGATCTTAAGAACGGCTCATAACAAGTTGGGCATGCTGACATTCTGATGTGGTTCACTAGTTTTTCTTTATGGTCTCCATAAATTCAGGTTGTTATAATTACTGTCAATAAAATTAATGAAATTGCAGGTTCTTCAACAAAAGGAATATCAATCTGTAGCTTTTTATTAGGTCAGAGAGACCTTAATTTATCATAGGTACATTTTAAGTAAGGCAGGAATTTGGCCCTTAATTTGCAACTGTTGTAATTTCTTCTTCTACAAACTCAGAAGTACCCCAGATGCCTGTTGCTTGCGAGTGAAAAAGGAAAAAACTTTTTTGTGCTCCACACAGAAATGCACAATGGTTTAATAGCAGGGGAAAATTACCAACTGGCAAATTAGAATAATTGAGTACTTCTTTTAAATAGACTGAACTTCACATATTATTTATTTTAACATGGAATGTAGCAGCTTAGGAATTTAGCTCCTTGGAAGAAGCAAGTCCAACATACTCTGCAGATATCCATACCAATAGCCCTGATCAGGGGTTTTCAACTCAGTACAGTGTATGCAGGTACAAGAAAAGCAAGAATATGTGTTGGCTAGTCATGCCTCCAAGCATACATGCACTCCATAGCCATGCTCGCCCTGAGTTCAGTGCTTGCAGACAAAAACTAAATCCAGGGAATGCAGGAAGCATAGCTACAGAGCATGTCAATACCAGGGATGTGGCTAGCCAGCACACTCCTGTTCACTCCCATGCCCTCTGTACCTGGTTACACTGCTCCTAGCTGAAGAACGCCTGCACTTGGTTATTGCCTACTTTTCTTTAGAAACATGTGCCATTATGTGTGTACAGTCACATAATGCATTTTTTACCCACTTTCCTAACATGATTTATAATTTCTACATTGGGGAAAAATAATACACAGATAGAGTCTAAGAAAGAGGTCAACAGCTGGAGGCACATGGGCCAATCAGAACAGTCTGAGAGACACTGTCTGGCCCTCATTGCCAGCTTAGCAGAAAAACAGCACCGTTTTATGGAGATCTAATTCGCAGTAAGTCCCATTGAGTTCAATGGGACTTATACCCAAGTAAATACAAGTAGAATTGCAGCCAAAGAGATGTGGAAAAGTGGTGCTTCTGGCAACAGACTTGCCTGTAGGCAACTTTAGGGGATAGGGATCAGTCTGGTCCCTTTGTGAAGTGGTTCTCCCAGACATCATGTTGCTGAACCCTGGAGCTGTGGGGCTCTTTTTAAAAAGGGATTTAATCAAACATTTTCAGAGAAGGTCTGTTCTGTGCTTATGACTCTGTGCTCTTTAATTTGTGTACATTTTTGCAGCTTCTGGATTCTCTTCCACACTTTGCCTGCATTCTCCTGGTGATGCTGCTTATTCCTCCTATCTCAACTTCCTCTTTGACCATGCTACAGTTAATAACCTGCAATCTGACTGTTGCCTTCTGTAGTCCACTGAATTGAAACTGCACTCATTGAAATGGCTGATGATCTCACTGCCAGATCCAAAGGTCTCTCTTAGGTCCTGAGCCTCCATGATCTCCCTTCTGTTCTACCTTTGGCACAGGTGATCACCCATCCCTCTCTTGCTTGACAAGGTTCATGCTCTAAGTTTCCTTAGACCATTATCCTAACCTGATCCTGTTTGTAATTGTTCATTCAACATATCCATGCGGGAAGGTCTTTCTCTGCTTTCTCCCTCTGTGTTGGGGTCGGTCAGGGATCTGTTTTCTGATATGCTGTCTGTATACACTGTCTGTGGGTGACCTGGTCCAATCACATGGCTTTCAGTAGTACCTATACACTGATGACAACCAGCTCTACCTCTCTACTCCAGATGCCTACTTGTTGTTTCAACTTGGATATTTCATTGCCATCTCAAACTCAATACATTTATTTTATTTTTATTTATTTTATTTACAATATTTTTTATCCCGCCTTTCTCCCCGAAGGGACCCAAGGCAGCTTACATACATCCAAGACTAATTTCTCTTCCTTCCTCCCTGGTCAGCTTCTCTTCACATCCATTGACTGACAATAGTCACCCTATTGATCAGACACAAAGCCTTGGGTTTATCTTTGATCCCTCCTTTTCTCTTGCTGCCCATAATCAATCCAATACAATGCCATGCTGTTTTTCCTGTACAACATTGCAAACATTGCCTTCCTCTCTGTTCCTGCAGTGAAAACTCCAGTTTCTGTTCAGATACTGCCATTCTTGATGGCTGCAGTCTTCTCCCCTCTTACTTTCCACTGTCACTTCTCATCCAGCTCACAAACTCAGCCACCAAACATATTTACATCTGTCACCACTCTGACTATATGATGCCCCTCCTTAAATCCCTACATTGGCTTCCTGTTCACTCCTTGATCCAGCACAGATGCTTCATCCTTATCTTCAAAGCCCTCCATAGCCTTGTTCCCTTATCTCTCTGCTCACATCCCAATATATTCCTGCTAATGATTTTCATTCCTCCAGCCATCTGAAGGTCTCCTGCTCATCATCCCCTTCTCTCTAGCTGCCCCTCTTCTCCTGGAACACCCCCTCTCTCTTATCTTTTTTGTTTCCTTTTTCTTTCTAATTTGGCAGGGGATGAAGGGGTGGGTCACTGTTTTGCAAATTAATAAGTATTACAAATATGTCTTAGGTGAGGTGGGGAGGGTGGAAAAGGCATAAGCCTTATATTTTGGTTTTGTGTTAATTGTTTAAAAACCACTACATTGTGAATTTTTTTAAAAAAAATCCTTCCTGAAACCCCACCTACAAAGCCATTGGCACAATCTCTTACTCAGGGATGTCACTGGGGGGACGGACCACCCTGGGTGTCACCCCAGGGAGGGGTGACACCAAAATGACTTTCTATTCTATTTGTTACCGATGGTACAAAAATGTACCACTGGTACAAAATGGATTTTTTCCAAAAGCTCCACATCATGTGGTCTGGGATAAGAGGAGGTTCATGGGGGGGGGGGGGTTTGAGACCATGAGATCTTGCTCCAGTTGTCACCAATCCTAGTGACATTTCTGCTCTTACTCATCTGAAACTGCCATATTTTAAGTCAGGTCACTGGTCCATCTAGCTCAGGGGTGGCCAACCTTCCACCATTAGGGCCTCTGCTTTCTTAAGAGTTGTATAGAAGACAGAATCCTGGCAGCTGCAAATGCTGATGGTGCTGCTAAAGCAGCTGCACCTGCTGAAATGCCCTCACCTAGAGGGCATTTCAAAGGGCCAGCATTTAAAGGGCCAGCATTCATGTTGAAAGGTTGGCCACCACTAGTTCATTACTGTCAACATTGAGTGGAAGCAGCTCTCCAGGGTTTCAGGCCTACCTGGAGATACCAGGGACCGAATGTCAGCATGCAAAGCAGGTACTCTGAGCAACTGACGGCATATTCTTCCCTTGTTTATGCTTTCATCCTCACCTCCCTATTGCCACCTGTGGTAACTGAGCTCCCTTTGTAGTGGTGGTGCAGCCTGGAATGCTGCATGATACTGCTGCCACTGCTACTTCTGCTGCAGTGCTCCGGAGGAACAAAAAAGCCCCTTACCATGCTTCTCGCATGGTTTTCTCAAACCCCAAAGTGTGGGACTTCTGGTTTTATTTAAAGGGACTGTGCAAATGAAGGAGTTTGCACAGTCCCTGTAAATGAACTGGAAGTGCTCACACTTCCGGTTTTGAATAAACTGCAAGGAACATGGTAAGGAAGTGGATGATCTGCTTCTTACTTGAATGAGTGGGAAGCAGATCAATAAACCTCACCTCTGCAGCAGGCTGGAGGGAGGCAGCAGATGATGGGGTGAAGAGCATCCCTAATCTGTTGTTCCCCTTGCCATCCACCACTGACTGATGCAGGCCACATCAGGTGGCTTCACGGTTGGACTAGCAATGTCCCCTTGCTCCCTTCTTTTTCCCCAACTACTTATTGCTTTAAGAAAAGCTTCAGCATAAGATTCAATAGGAAAGAGGCTTTCCTGAGATACTTTGAAAGGGCGGTGGAGCGGCATTACGCTTCGCCGTAGTTTGCCTGGCCCCGCCCATGGCATGCTGGGCAGAGGTGAGAAAAGCTGGGACATTTATTGGCTCAGGGCATGGTGGGCATGGTGGGCTGGGTAGCCAGGAGCTCCTGGCTTGCTCAGTTGTGTTTCGCCAAGAGCCTTCTGCTCTCCCGTTTTTCAGTCTGAGACTAGCTGGCTGCTCCTCTGGAGGTCGGGTAGGATTTTTTTTGCCTTCAGCCTGATTGGCAATTGGCTGTGTTTTTTTTTCCGCCTACCCTAGACTGTCATCAGGAGGTGTGTTTTTTCCTGACTAAGGTTTTGCTTTGTAAGGTTATTATTGGTCACTTTAGGCAGGGTGTGTGCAGGCTGGGTAGCCAGTGATCTTAAATTGGCGTACATTCTGAGGTCATCAAGGTCAAGCGGTAAGCTCAGACGATACTTGACCGGATCAGTGATGCTGACTGACAACAGAGCAGTCTTAACTGCATTGTGGGCCCCCAGGCACCGACGCGATTGAGACCCACTTCCGGTTTTCTGACGAAACCGGAAGTGGGTTGTGATCGTGTCGGAGGACCTTTCTGAAGTACAGGGAAGTCTGCAGAGGGGTCTGCAGGCTCCCCGCACCCTCCGAGGGACCAACACACCTCTCAGCGAGGTTAAAAAAGTGTAGTGGTGGGGCACAAAAAAGCACCTTTTTAAACACCGTGGCAGTGGTGGCAGTGGTGTGATGAGGCCCCCCTGCGCTCCAGCCCCCCGGCTACTGCCCAGCATGCCCAATAGAAAAGACGGCCCTGGCTGGCAAGCCTCTGAACTGAACTAAACAAGGATGACCTTAAGGTTTGCCTGTGGCAGTCAGCGCTGTCCAGCTGCCTTAACCCCCTTCGGGGTTGGCAGTGATAAGCTCTCCCAGTCTAGGATTGAGAGCAGCTTGGAGTCAGGATGTGATGCCCGTTTTCAATCGGGGGAGGTAGACGGTTAGCATCGTTTCCCCCAAGGTGCCCACACGTGGGGGTGGAGTTAAGTTGTTTTATTCCCTTGTTGCAGGTTTTTGTTATTTAAATAAAGAGACCCTTTACTCAAGCGTCTGTCTTGCGTGCCTTATTTGGGGGATGATCAGGTTAATCAGTGCCATTGCAAAAAGACCACATGACCAAGTAGACAGGTGCAGATTCATTGTCTTCATCTGGGTCCAGTCAGGAAAATAATCAGTCTTGTTGAAATTTGGTATGCACACAAGCTGATTGGGCACCCATGCTCACCTGATCAGGTTACAGGAGGGTAAGGAAACCCAGTGGTCATAAGCGTTCCATGCACACTGATGGTGCTAAATAGACAAACAAAACAAATGCATCTTCAAACAAATGAAATCTTACAGGCTACAATTTTTTTTCTTCATTATGCAATTTCTGCATTATGCAATTTTAAAACAATGAAATACACTAACAGTGCAAACCAACTTTCCAACGCTGATGCAGTTGTGCCAACAGGGTGCCCACTGCATTTTGCAGTGCAGGGGCAGTCATGGACACCTTTATAAGGTGAGGGAACATTTGTTCTCTTACATTGGGGCTGCATTGCGGCTAGAAAGTTGGTTAGGATTGCACTGTAAAGGTATCACTTGCAGTGAGCTATTATACTGTAGTTTATTAATATGGGCTAATAAATACGTTGATGTTTTCAAAATAATGAATTGACTTGCAAATGACGTCATGTCCTTAATTCACAGAATGCTATCCACTTCTGATGATGACACAGAAGATAGCACTGGCTCCATATACAAATGAACAGTGTGTTAATGCTTCTTCAGTAAAAGAAGAACCCTTTTGTTTTTTCAGCCGAATGAATATTTTTGACTAGTCAGGGAAGTAAAGTAATAAAGCAGACAATACAAAGTATACAGTATTATGTCTTACTTCCTTTTTCCTGGATGCAGTCTTTTTATTAGCTTTCTTAGGTATGAGCAACTCATATTCAAGAAAGCCAAACAAAGTCACCATTGGTTGGGTAGTTTTCTATGAAAAATACAGTTCTCTTTCTTTAACGCTTTTAGAAAATCTGTTTGAAATCATTGTACCAAGGGGATCAGCATCAATATTTTCTCCGGGGAGGAATACACTTTTTTCTCTGTTTTAAAATTTCATTTGCAAACATTTGACAAACAGCCTTTGCCACTAAGCTGCAAAGCAGAATGAACATGATTATTGACAGTACAATCCTACACTACACAAGTCTACTTGGAAGTAAGTCCCATTGTGTGCAATGGGGGGGGGGGGCTTCCTTCCAGGAAAAAGTGCATAGGATTGCAGCCTGACTATTTAAATGTTACTGGTTTCTGCTGGTGTTATAAGACAGAGCCTATAAATTCTTCTTCATTATGCTGCCTGTCAAAGTGATAAACTAAGAAGAAAAAGGCTATGTTTTTTTTAATGCTGACATGACACGTTCTCTATCATGCAAGCCCCTCCTCTGCTCTGCTTTCTAGACAGCACATAAACAAGTGTCTTAACCATAAGGACAGCATGGCTCCACTGTCAAACGTAGCACTTGCCAACAAAGCAGGGAAATGAAAACTTTGACTTATTTACAAAGCCTACGTGCCACAAGTGACAGAGATAAAGTCTATTCCCAGGGGGAAAGTGGGGAGCACATTAACATGTAGCTGGACATTTCCTTTGCAACTCTATTAAACTGCGCAAAGGCAGCATGCAAACTAAGTGCCTATGAGCAAACAAACTCAAAAGATCTTTCCACCATGTTGACGATTGAAGAACGATTAGCTGTATCTAATAAAAATGGAATCTGTAACACAATGAAAACTCTACTCTGTAATATTGGACCAAAAACAAACAGAAGTTACTTGGAGAGCACATCGTAACATGTCATTGTCCAAGAGGGATGCAAATTTTAATCGATTTAAGTGTTAGAATGAGGACAAGTTGTATCCACAGATTAAAATTTGCCTCAGCTAGCAATTGGTAGAGCTGAAATACTGTAGAAGGGTGGTTGAACTCTGCTGCTCTGAAGATCAAAAAGTTTCTGTCTACTAGGATGTGGTTTACAATATAGTATACATAGACTACTGAATGAAGCTCGCTCTCTTAAACGAAGAAAATTATGTTAAACAAAGATACAGTACCTCGGTGGAACTTGGTTTTGGAGTGGCAGATTTCAAAGAGTTTAACTGTTTGAAGGTTCATTTGTGTGAAGAAGAGATAGTCTGAAGAAGAGTTTTCTGTCAAAACAGGGTTAAATACTGGATGCCTGTCCAAGCCTCCAAGGAAAACTTCAAGATTTCTAAGAAAACTTGTACATTTGGCATTTACAATTCTAAGTGACTATAACATGATTTACAGCGCAATCCTAGCGCTGGGGCTGGCGGTGGACCGAGCGGTCCGCCGGCCGAAGCCATCGGAAAAGTGCCATAAGGCACTTTTCCAATGACTTGTGAGCAGGGAAGGCTGGCGCAAGGCCGGCCTCCCCTGCTCTGCCGCCCAAGTGCCCGGAGGACCGCCACCGGACCCAGGTAAGGATCCAGCAGACGAGTGGGTGGTTCGGGGGCAAACGGAGGGCGGCCATAGGCCCAGCTGCCCGCTGGATCCTTATGCCCGCTGGATCCTCAGGGGCAAACGGAGGGGACGGGGATCGGCTTTTGCCGAATCCTGTTCCCCGCCGCATGGCTGGGCCGTTACACGGCCTCCTCCAACTTCCGCCAGCAAAATAGCTGGCGGAATTCTGAGGAGGCCGATCGGCCCCAGCGCCCTTTACACTCGAGCGTCCCCTTCCCCGATGAGACTTTCTGCCGGGTGGGAGACTGCCCGTGGCGGAGCATGGGATCCGGCAGGCGGCCTCGGCCACCCTGCAGATCATTAGGCAGGATTGGGCTGCCCAAGACTTTTGTCTCTTTAACAGGTTTGTAAGGAAATTCAAATTATGGCATGTTTGCAACACTCGGCGCCGATGCTGAGGCCCAGCGCTGGCCCAGCGCTATCAGTAGTAAGTTTAATTACCGTAAGTTTAATTACCTGAAACTGAAGCAATTGCAACTTTCTCTGTTTGCTGCTGCCTCCATTCCCATCCTTCATCTGTTGCCTCCTTTAGTATTGAGACAGGAAGCCCATGAAGGCAGGGACTTGTCCCTTGTAATGTGCCATGTATATTGATAGTACTATATAAACAACAATAATAATTATAATAATACTAAGAAGTCCTTCCATGAAAAGAAAACCTCTTCCAATCACACTTCTTTGGTTCCAACTCTGTACAGTAAATTAAACTTTTTGTGCTGTTCTATTGTAGCCTCTCTGAGAATACAGTTTCCTATTCAAACACAAGAATTGGCTCCTTGCCACACAAGTAACAAAGGTTCAGAGTTTTACAACCCAGCTTTTGAGGGGTACAAAACCAGGAATGCTAAATGGGGCATATTTGAAGGCCACTGGCTTTATTTCTGCACACAGACAGGCAGAACTAGAACCAAGAAAGATGACCCTGTGCTGTAGGCAGATGCAGCCTTCACTCAGTCTCAAGGTTGATGCACACAAGGTAATTTTGCTTCAAAGACTGCCTGTTTTGCAGCTTTCATAGAAGCATTATTTAATTTAAAGGGACAATTATATATACAGTATGTTTCTTCTGTATGGGAAGTTAGAATATCAACAGGAAGGAGAAGGGCCTTTATGGCTGTAATCCCTTGTTATGGAATGACTTCCTTAAAGGTATTACGTCTCTCTCTGGTTCTTTAGGAAAAAAACAGAAGCCTTCTTTCAGCCCAATCCTATGCCAGACTAGGCTGTTGACAGTAGTGCTTTGCAACAGCAGAATGGAGTTCCGCTGTTGCAAAATGGCTGCCAATGGAGTACAGAGTGCTCTGTTGGTGGCCATTATGGAAGTGCTGCGGCAAGAGGTTTCACCGGACCTCTTCGCACCCTCCGGAGCAGGTAAGGCAGTGGCAGGGTGTGGAGGGGGAGAAACTGTATGGGGAGAGAGGAGGGACAGGGAGGCTGCGGGAGGGGGAGGATTCAGCGGTGATGGTGTGATGATGGTCTAGGAATCTCAAGGACTGCTTTCTTCCATATTAACTTGCTTGCATGCTGCATGCAGGCAACATGCTCCACGTTGCCAGGTTGAATCTATCCAAAACTCTGAGGTTTCTGAGGAAAGACCTAGTGATGTCACAAGACTGCCCGCTCTGGAAAAAAAATGAGGAAAAAAATCTGATACCAGGGCAGAGCTCAATAATAATCTAAAAGGGCAGAGTCCAGCCATGCCACCCCCCATGACCTGAGATTAAACTTTCTCACCTGTCTGCTTGAGGAAAACAAGGAAAAAATGTTTGAGAAACAGGGTCATTTTTGGCATACTGACAACCCTGTCAACAGCTGAAGCCCTGTTGAGGCATCTGGTTGGCCACTATGGGAAATGGGTTGCTGGACGGAATGGGCCTTTGGCCTAATCCAGTGGACTTTTCTTATGTTCTGATGTCCTTCCACTGACTAACATTTGGAAAGATTGAAGGCAAAAGGAGAATGGGAAGGCAAAGGATGAGATGGTTAGACAGCATCACCGATGCAACAAACATGAAAATGAGCGAACTCAGGAAGATAGTGGAGGACAGGAAGCCCTGGCGGGATATGGTTCATGGGATCACGAAGGGTCGGACACGACTTAACGACTGAACAACAACAAAGTGGGGGTCATATGACAAAACCTTTTTAACTGTGCTGCCTAGACTGTGGAATGCCCTCGAGGCTTACTTGTCTACCTCACACTGCATGCCTTCTGAAGAGCAGCTAAAACACTTTTTAGGAGAGTAGCTGGCTTTCAGTGTCATTGCTGTGGGCCACATGCACCTTGATGGTTCCTTTGTTTTCTTGTCTTTCAGTGGTTACTTTTATTTGTTTAATTTGTTTGACTTTATTGTTTTTAAATGTTATAATCGTGAGCTGCTCTGATGATTTTTAATGGAAAGGTGAAATATAATTATTTTAAATGAATAAATAATGCATAGGCCTGCAATCTTATAGACTAATTAACCAATCTTAACAGGGCTTTATGCTGACAGAACCAGCGACATACCATATAGTGCGGCCTGGTCACCACACCTGCAGCCTCTTGATGAACTCCGGTGAGGTAAGTCAGCGTGGGGGAGGGGTGGAAGGAGGTGGGGAGTGGGCGGAATGAGAGGTGGAGGAATGAGGAGGAGACTAGGGCAGGGAGAAAGGCTGATCGAGGCCAGGGAGAGAGATCTGCAGCAGCAGTGCCACTGATATGATATCCTAACCCCCACCATTACCAGCCTCGATCCGCCTTCCTTGGTCCACCTGGACTTGCGCCAGCTATATATAGCTATATAGCATGTCCAAGTAGATCCAGTGGGGTGGCGAGGACTTACCCTGAGGCAAGGGAATAAATATTCCCTTATCTCAAGGACTCGGAGGCCTTCATGGCTCAAAATTCCCCTGCGGGATGCAGCATGTGCTGCATTGGCACATGGGGAGTTAGGTAGAGTTGGGCTGTAAGGCTGCAATCCTAGACCCACCTTTCTGGGAGTAGGTCCCATCGAGCATCATGGGATATACTTGTGAATAATCTTGTACAGGTTTGCTGTAAGACTGGAATCTGATATGGAAATAAGAACCTCTGAAATCAGCAGCAAAAATTACTTTTGAGTAAACAGGGGGAAGTTAGACTTAAATGTAGAAGAGATAAGTGATATACGGTATATTTTAGTATACCAGGCACAGCTGTGGGCAAGTAGCAGTCATAACTGAGGGGTCATGGCTAGTGACTAGTTCACAGGTAAGTGGGTTAACACAAATTATATTTGCATACAGTGGAAACGCACAGAAAAGTGTACAGATTTTTAAATAGAAATCACTGGCATAAGCAGAATGAAAACGACCATCAGGATCTGTGCTTGTTTCAGCAGTCCACTGCTTCAGATATTTCTGTGGTGACAACCCACTCATCTATTTCCCTTCACTGTTTATTTTGGAAAGATGGAATGTTATTTTGAAAGAAATGAAGGAGAAAATCATATGGTAAAGGAAACCATTAATCACCATGTGGCTAAATGTGTATGCTATACAGGACCAACAGAATTTAACTACTGTAATAGTTATAAATGCATGAAGTAATTAACAACTCAGATTGATTTCAGAAAAAAAGTAGGAAACTCCTGGTTAAAAATAAATGCTTATCTACTGAATACATGACCAAAACAAGAAACGCCTCAGGATCATTTCAGATATTCAGAGGAAACACTGGCAGAACTGGTATGAAGGATTTGAGCTTCCTTTCCACATACTTCCAGTCACGTCCAAAGAAAGGAGATTGATATAGCTCCTGTTTGTGGGGAGATGTGCTTTCTCCCAGTGCAGGGATAGGATGTGCATGGTATCTCCTTGAGCTCCTATACACATCTGTTCCTCTCAGATGTGACTGAGAGGGTAGTAGGAAAGCAAACCCGAGTCTTTCACACTTCACTTCTCATGACTTGTACAACATCTGAAGCATCCCTGAGACAGCTTCATTCTCCTGGTTTGTTAATATTTTAACATGCCCTGAAGCAAACTAGATTAGGTAAGTGCTAGTTAGAGCTTAGGACATGAATGTTCTGTTTACTGAAGGAAGACAATTGCAGGTATACACACACACAAGTTGTAGAGGTCTTGAGACCTCATCAGGTCATCTGTACACACGCTGCACGCACACACTCAAATCCATAGTTGCAAAAATCTGCTGTTCTAACATACGTGTTCCCCAATACTGCCAAGGATGACTTCAATGTTCAGTGGTCAGGCACTGGCCAAGCGTGGATAGAGAAAAAAAGCTTCACTCTCAAAATACTACTCTATCATAACAGTATACAATAATATTATCTCACAAGGGATATATCTCTCATATAGAGAATACATCTCATGTATTATATATCATATATTACTTATAATACTATGAGCACTGAAACTGATTGGTAGTAGATTCAGGACAGAGAAAAGGAAGCACTCATTCACAAAATGCTGTGGTGATGGCCACTATTTTAATAGGGGGATTAGTCAAAGTAATCAAGCACAGATTGATCAATGGCTATTTGCTACAAGGGCTAAGAGAAACCTTCGTGTTGAGAAGATGCAGAGCCCCAGGGTCCATGAGAGGGGGTAAAAAGGGTAATTTGTCTCCATGCCCAGGATCTAAAAGGGGGCCCGGGAGACAAAGGAGGGCCCCCAGAAATGTTCCTGTCTGTGGGAGGCACGCGCTGCATGTACACTGTAAAAAAAAAAAAAAGATCTATCCTTGCTGCAGGCAGCTCTCGCTGACTCCGAAGATGACGACCTGGTCCTAGCCTCCAAGTCCCACAAGGAAAAGTGGTGCAGCGCTACTATGGGGGCCTGTGCGCTGTAAGGGAGGGGCATGCGCTCTGTCCCTGTGGCTGCTGGGGTTTCTGGCAGCATAAAGCCGGAGCTATACTGTCCGCGTTCGCGTCGCATCCGTGTTCCGTGTGCGTCTGGTGTCCCGCCCCCAGGTCAAACAACGGGCTCTGATTCGCCAGATGTAGCACAGATGCAGCAAAAGTTGAGGCCACCTCGACTTTTGCTGCGTCCGGCCAATCAGAGCCGTTGTTTGACCTGGGGGCGGGACACCAGACACACACGGAACGTGGACGCGACGCGAACAGTGTAGCTCCAGCTTCAGCGGCCCGGTACACAAGGTGGGCCTGCTGCCGAGCTGTGAGGGAGGGGCCTGAGCTCTGTCCCTGGCCTCCTGGGGTTTCTAGCATTCTGATGGCAAGACAGGCCTTAAACATTTGAAAAAACAATTTGTGTGGCAAGTTGCAATACAAGGCTGGGCTAACAAAGGCTAGACTGGCCTGGGTAGGTTTATTTGTCAGATAGAATTCACAGCATTGATAAAATAACTTTCTCCTTAGCATAAACAAAGATGCTAAGGTGTCGCAAAAGTGCAGTAAGGCACTTTTGTGGCACCGGGAGAGTAAGCGGCGCCAGCATGGAGACTGGTACCACTCACTCCGCCGCCCTCCTCAGCCTACACTGGCCAACCCAGGTAAGTCCTGCACCATTCTGTTGTGAGCACCCCTGGGTGGGATGAGTGATTTCAACTCGTTTCAATTCGGTGGGGCAAGTACCAGACCCCAGAGATGGAGAAGGTACCCAAAAATGAAAAAAAAAGAAAAGGAAAGGAAAGGAAAAGTCTGCGAATCGCGGAGGCGCCAAAATAGAGCTCCAAAACAGACCAGTACTGGGTACAAGATAGATCTTTACTTTGCTAGCAAAGGACACAATCAGCAAGGCAGAAAGTGTAACATATATGATTAATACAAAAGCTTATATACATTTCATTATTACAGGGGAATCATGGAGTACATTGTTGCAGAAAATACATGATAAAGACAGACCAACAGGGGAAAGGATCCAAGAAGTTACACCTTGATACAGCCAATCAGATGTAGGATTGAAACTTTACACCAATGAGAACAGCAGCAGCGTGTGTGAAACTTTGAACCAATAAAAGATAAACTTTATTAAAAGAACCAATGAAAAGTGTGGTGCTTTGTGCAACTGGGAACCAATGGTATGATGGGTGGGGGTACTGGGTGGCAGGAGGTAATAGGATTAGACCCCCACTTCGGGTGAAGCGAAGTTTTCCGGAGTTTTATGAATGGGTCCTTTTGAGAAGCCTGCTTAACACAAAAGGCAGTATTTCCAATTAGATAGCCAAAAGTGCCACACAATAGGTCCCTGCCCCATGGCACCAAACATACAGTTTAAGACTTTTGAATTGTTCCTGTCAATCAGGCAAGAGCCAGGCAGGTAACTGGATTAGCATGTGAAACAAATGTAGCCAGAAGAAACAGGAACAATGGGGAAGTGAGATAGTGAGGACAGGCACAGAGGGACAAGTTGCAACCAGGGATATGGCAGCAAGGAGAAAGGCATTTGAATAACAGTAACAAAGAAAGACAGAGACAATGATTCCAGGATGTAGGAGATGGTGGAGATTGATGTAGGGAAGATGCAGACCCAATGAGATAAGATTCTGAGGAAATGAAGTGGTGACAGTCTGACTCCTTGCTGTGATCCTGGGATTTCCCTCCTCCCTGGCCTCAGCCGACTCCCCAGGTAGAAGGCAGCCATTTGAGGCCAGCACAGAACAGGCTGATACACAGGAGTTATGCTTTTAAAATGGCTTCCCCTACTCCTTGCAGTGCAGATCTATGGCAGGAGACGCCCCCCGGGCTGTCTTCGTTTACCCTAAGGTTTCCGTCATGGAAGGAGGGGGAGGGACTCGAACCACTCTACAACCCTGCTCCTGGGATTCCAGAAGGATGCCCAGTTCCGAACTGGACTATTTACGGCTGCAGATCTATTGCATTGCTGCCAGGAGCCTCTCCGCTCCAGCTGGGACTAATCCCAATGGTGCGCGAGGATCGGGACCCTTCTGTGTAGGGACCCGTCTATGAGGAAGCCCCGATGATCCTCAATGAAGATCCGGTACATAACTCTCAAAGGAAACCCATAAACCACAGCGATGTAGCAGAATGATCCACTGCTTTAGAAATAGGTTCGTGTTCCTTTAAGCTGTCAAATATAAGGAAGAAACTGTGGAGTGGGTTAGTGGGTCAGAACGGCACGCGGTTCCGATAATCCTTTAATTGGATACACACGCCGTCTGGTGGATCTTGGCTGAATGCCCAGAAAGGGGATTAAAGGCTTAGTGAGGTTAGAAGACTGATAGGATTAAAAGGGTACCGGGTGAACTTTGCTGCTGACTGCTTCACTGGGGGTTTGGAGAGGCTTGCGGCGTGCGCGTGCCTGGGAACTGTTGACCCTTGCTGGCGCGTGCCAGCTGTCAAAATGTGCGCGAGCTGGAAAGAAGCTGAATTCTTAATGCGCTTCGATAAACATGGCTATATCTCAGTGATTCCTTGATGGATTTTGATGGGGTAAAAAGGTGGGGGTTCAGGGGAGGGTGGCCGACGACACAAAAATATTGGGGTAGGGGTAGGGCTCTCACTACAATTCGGCACAGGGACATGGGGAGGGAGGGCCGGGGTGGCAGGGGAGGGGGCGATTGTCCGGCCCGGCTCAGGAGGGGGATGGGGATATCGGTGGCGCACTCCACCATATCCCCATCCCCGGCCTTACATGGCCTCCCTGGATGTACGCCAGCCAAGGAGCTGGCATGCATCTGATGAGGCCCATTGGTGCCTCTGGTGGCTGCGCTAGCGTGGGCCGCATCGTAACTAGAATGCAGCGACCGGCCATGTAGGTCAGCCGCCGCATCTTAGGCAGGATCAGGCTGTCAATGACATCTCCAGGTATACCTTAGATTGTGTCTGTTTTTGTTGATGAGTCTTTCTAAAATTACACTGGAAGCTATACAATTCTGGCTTGTGCCCATGTTAAACAGCTTTTATCGCATGGTGCGACAAACTCTTATCAGATAACCCTGTGCATATACACAAACACTGCCACTATCAGGCATAGGCAGGCCATCGCCTGGCAATTGCTCTGAAAAAACAGAAACAAACACAATGTGAAGGGAATATTAATATACTCAAGGAAATTGGCACAGAATGTTGTTAATAATAACAACAGATTTTGGACCTGGTAAGACATAGTAAAAGGAAGCAGGCCCCTATGTTATTTTCAAATGTTATTATATATACAGTATGTATGTATGCATGTGATTATGTGTGTGTATATAAATCTCTTATGGGCAGAGTTGTTCTATGTTGCCATGTCACTAAATTGCTACGGTAACAGCCCCTGCTTGCAATGCAGCAGTAAATATTAAATCCCGACTATGGCAAGGTGGCCAGAGTCATGGGTCATTACATGACTCTTCAAGACAACTCTCTGGCAAGACACCTGCAAGACACCTCTCTCCACGGTATTGAGTGAGCCTAGTATTAATTTGATACATCTGACTTCACAAGACATTGCGTTGACATTTACAGAGACCTGACCCAAAGAAGCAAAACTGGCAAGGTGAAATTAGAGTAGCCAGTTTCAGCTTTTGTGCAAAAAAAGACAGCTATTCTACACACACACACACACACACACACACACACACACACACACACACACACACACACACACACACACACACACTCCATAGCAAGGCCATCCATTTGAGTGGAATGGATACAGAGTTGGCCCATCCATGAGGGTGAATTTCATGCTTTAGCATTTTAAAATAAGTTAATATTTAAAGTACATATGCAATGTAGTTTCCTGAGACAGACATTGCCATTTTTGACACATTGAGATTGTCGATATTTCAGTCATAATATTTTTCAGTTCGTTCCTATACTTAGGCTGCAATCCTATACAGTATATACTTACCTGGGAGTAAGTCCCATTGAACTCAGTGGGGTTTACTTCTCAACAGTCATGAACAGGATTGCACTGTTTGGCACAGTTCTGTTTGCAGTCAGAGTTCTTGGTGGAAGAATGATTGCTGCTTAGCTAATATAAAGTCTAATTTCATGGGACTTCACTGAACTTAGCTGGGGGCGGAGCTCTAAGTTCCGCCGCGGTCCGACCCTCCGTTCCACGGATGCACGAAGCGACCCTGCCCCCTTGCTTTCGGAACCATTCAAGTCGGTGAAAGCAACACGCAGGAGACTCCCTGCGCAACTTTTTGAGACTCCCCCGAAACAACTTTTTACCTCAGGATAACCCTAACTACGAAAGCCTTAGTTCCTATGTTATTCTGATTAGTTTGCAATTTCCCCAAATTGCTCACTTGCAGCCCAGTCCTATCCTTCTCGCCCCTATTGATGCAGCCACGTCAAAAAGGCTTGTGCTGTAACCTGCAAAGGGGTGTGTGTGTGTGCAGTCCCGAAGGTCTACTCTGGGTAAGGGAACAAATGTTCCCTTACCTGGGGGTAAGCCTCCGAGACCCGGACTGGTCTACTCAGACCTGTGCCAGTGAAATTGCTGGTGCAAGTCCACATGGACCCAGATAGGGGAATTGGGTCTGGGAAGGGGGGGTGGATTCGGTGGATGCCTTCCCCATTGCCGGCTCCCATCGCTGCCTCATTCTGCCCACCATTCCACCATCTCCCCACTGGCTTAGCTGGGTTGGCAGGACTTCTCTGAGCTGCCGCTGCATGTGAGGCTGCTTCGGCCTCCCCACAAGTGCTCCAGCAGCACTCGACTTCGCCCTCTGCCAGAGAGGCTTCTACAACTGCTGTAAGGAAGGCCATCTTTGCTGGCGGAATGCTCGTTTCACCAATGGATTTGCCCAATAGGATTGGGTTGTTAATGCTGTACAATTCTGCAGTTAACATCGTTACCACAATGTGAACAAACAGTATAGATTTCATTTTACCACTTGAATAAGTTAGGAAGTATTTCTATTGTTCACCTCTTCTGAAGGCATACAGATTTGTGCACTCAATTCCCAGCTGGTAGATAATGGTATCTGTGCCATTCCATAGACAATGAACAGATTTTTTTTTTTTTTTGGCATTACAAAAAGTAACAATAAAAATTATGCAGATTTGCTACTTTATTTCTTTAATATTTCATTGCTAAATCTATAAGAATCAGAGTATCAGTAGGAAATAACTGAGTGACCTCCACAGATTATTGTTTTGGGGAAAAAATGTAAAAAGCAAAAGATTTCCATTTATGGAATGCAACCCTGCATTCCAAGTGACACAGCCAATACTGTGTCAAGTTTTTTGCTGCGATAAGGCTTGAAGCAGGAAGCCATGAGAGGTCAGGAAGGAAGTACTATCAGGCTGGAGAGAAGGACTGAAAAGTAAAGGGAGCAGCACAGGCCTCTGCATTCAGGCTGCATAACAACTGCAGTCTTGTTCAAAAATAAACAAAGCATAAGACCCGCACAGCTGTCACTTGCTGCCTATTGAAAACAGACTTTTTTGCGGCCACTTGTTGTTTTGCCTCTATGAGCTTTGCCAGGATTGCAAAGAGAACACCGAGCCTTCAGCGCTGACTCTAGGAAGCCAAGCAAGTTGTTTATGGCAATTCAGGCTGACCTTGAACATATTGAAGGAAATGAATTTCATATGAAAATGGCTCCATTATGGCACAGCTGAAAGTGAGCAGCACAGGTTCTGCTGGCACAGACCCAGGAGCCACCTGCAAGTCCCCTGGTGCTCAGCCTAATGGGAAGGGAAGCCAATCATAGGACACAAAGGGAAAGGGAAAGTTTCTCTGGGTTGCTTCTTGCAGCAAAGACGAAAAAGAAAAAGGACTTCAGAGAGGTTGAAACTGTCAAAGCAGCAGAGAAACCAAGACCTTTCATGATGGCAGGTGTTAGCTATACCTTCTTCAAGGCTATAATAATCTCACATTTACAACCTGATTCTGCCTAAGATGTGGCGGCCGGCCAAAATGGCCGGCGCTGCATCCTAAGCAGGATACAGGCCGGGGCTCACCTTGGGGGAAGGGGACGCTCGTCCCCTTCCCGTGGTGTAAACTTTAGCGGCCCCAATGGGCCTCCTCGGATGTGTACCGGCAGCTTTGACATCCCCCAGCTTTACACCCCGGGGGCTCCGCCCCCCTGCCCAACACTTCTGAGACCTCGCTTGCTTGGCTAGCGAGATGAACTTAAGGTAATGGGTGCGGGAGGGCACTGGGGGAATTCAGTATCCGTGGATAAGTGAATCCGCAAATGCTGAATCGGGGGGGGGCTGTATAATGTACTCATTATAATTTTAATTATAACAACATTTATTTTGATCTTAAAACAGAACAGCCCTCACCAAACTGAGCAGAACTCCAGTTTTTAAACTCAATTTTCACTCAGGCCCTGCAGGCCACTATCCTGCCACCCAGGCACAGACCTCTGTTGCAGTAGCACATTCTGTCAAAGAAAGTGGACCACCATAAATGCACTATTTGAAATGTTTTAACAACCTTCTTTTCTATCAGATTTTCTAAAGGGTTGGCCGCTACAACCTAAACTCATTCAGGGTCGGCCGCTACAACCTAAACTCTTTACATGGCCTCAGAGAGGCCATGTAAGGCCAGCGCGAGCTGCGACAGGGCTTGGGATATTGCCGCTGATATCCCCTCCCCGCTGATCTGGCCAATGGCCCCCTCCCTCGCTGCCCCAGCCTGCCCTCCCGCCAACTGCTGCTCCCGGCACGGGACGAGGTAGGTCACAGAGTGAGCGGTGCTGGCCTTACAGCACGTTTGTGATGCTTAGGCCGGCGGAGCGAGAGCTCTTCCGGCCTAAAGTTACACAGGATCAGGCTGTCATTCATCCAATCAGGTGACAGAAAACAGTGAGTTTCATTTGTTTTTGAAACATAAAACCATGAGATGGGAACAGCCACTGGTGTTGGTAGAGGTGGGGCGGAACGGTAAGTCTTGCACAATGGTAACCGCTCTGTTCCAGGAGAGTCTCCTGTGTGTTTCCTTCGCCGCTTGACTGTTTCTGACAGCGAGTGGGCGGGGCCACCATGGAATGGAGCAGTTAACGCTGTGCAAGGCTTACCGTTCCCCCCCACCTCTAGCAACGCCAGTGGGAACAGCAATTAGCATCCATTAACAGCTAAATATTATATGATAAAGGTTAAGGTAAAGGTTACCCTCGCTCAAAGCTAGTCATTACCGATTCTAGGGGCAGTACTAATCTCCATTTCAAGGCCACAGAGCCAGCGCTGTCTAAAGACACTTCCATTGTCATGTGGCCAGCATGACTCAATGGCGAGGCGCACGGAACGCTGTTACCTTCCCGCCAAAGTGGTACCTATTATTAATCTACTTGCAATTTCTTGCTTTCGAGCTGCTAGGTTGGCAGGAGCTGGGGCCGAAGACGGGAACTCATACCACCATCATGCGGCACTCGGGTCTCAAACTGCTCTCCTGCTTACCTTCCAGTCTGCAGTTCAGTGTCTTAACCACTAACAGCCCGGTCCAGCCCAAGGCAACTGCGGTACAATTCAGGCACAATTGCAGCCCAAGTGCTTTAGGCCCGAGTTGTGCCTGAATTGTGCCTGAGTTGGGCTGCAATTGTGACTGAATTGCAGCCCGGTCCAGCCCAAGGCAACTGCGGTACAATTCAGGCACAATTGCACAATTCAGGCACAATTGCAGCCTAAAAGTGGGTGTGTTGGGGGCGTGTCGGGGGTGTGACGGGGGCGGTTACGAATTTTGGTCCGGTTCCAGACACTGGAGAGCCACTGACACGCCCCCTCGAGCCCAACTCAGGCCCAAAATTTGGGCCAGCAAAAAGGGTGGACCCAAATGTGAGGAGACCCATAGGAGCCATTTTACCTTACCCACACCAGCCCTCTCCTGAAAAGTTCTAACACCCTGGGCCCGAGTTGGGCCTGAGTTAGGACCGAACAGGTGTGGCCTAACTCTGGACATGGACCCAAATAGTTACCCTATCAGCACCCAGCCCCACCCAGCCTCTTTCCCACAAAAGCCCAGCCCCAGCCCTCCACTCTCTCTCTCTCTCTCTGAGCACGTGGCGTGGGGTTCTGTCCCCCAGCAGCCACAAAGTGGGACTTTGAAAACTTTTCTAACACCCCACTTCTCTCTTCTCCTCTCTGCCCCCCTCTAGGGCAGAAAGGGCTGTTCTGCCTGTGGCCAAACTGTTTACTGCTGTGCCTGGGCAGCTGTCTCCATGCAAGTGTTTGCTAACCCATGTCTTTCTCCCAGCCCCTCTTCCCCCCCCCCATACAGGCAACAACACCAGCAGGTAAGTGCAGGGTTTGTGCTGACATGTGGTCTGACGTCTGCCTCTTTGCATAGAGAAATATAGGTAGGATACATGCCTCTATACCAATGTCTTGTCTCATAGCTGCCTGCATAGCCTGCCATGATATGCCTCTATACCAATGTCTTGTCTCATAGCTGCCTGCATAGCCTGCCATGATATGCCTCTATACCAATGTCTTGTCTCATAGCTGCCTGCATAGCCTGCCATGATATGCCTCTATACCAATGTCTTGTCTCATAGCTGCCTGTATTAATGTGAGCACACAATGCCATGAGTGTGGAACTGTAACCCATATGTAGACACCAGCTGTTCCCCCCCCCTCTTTTCTCCACAGGGTCTACCGACAGGTCAGTATTGCTAGGATTGCCATGGTTGTGACCCCCAAGTTGTGTTGTTGTCTCTCTCTTTGACCCCTTTCCCTTACAGGATCATGCTCACCGTACACCCAGGGAAGGAGCGCAGACTAGGCTATGTGTCTCACACCACTCAGCTGTGTTTGATTTCTCTCCCTGCAGACCTTTGCAACTGGCACACTGGCTCCTCTTCAATGGCGATTGCTACCACGCAGCAGCTGCCATGGAACACCCCCATGTTGTTCGTCCCCCCAGGAATGCCCACTACCACAAACCGTCCGGGGAGCACCCCTGGGCCTGCAGTCTGGTTGCCCCACGGTCACCTGCCTTGATGCTGCCAGAGAGGTCTGGGAGCCTGCCCTGCAACCCACCTCAGCTGCTGCTGCTGCCCCACCGCCCTGGCTGCCTACTTGCTGTCCCTCCCCTTTCTATGGAGCAGGCCGTGGTTCCACAGGGGAAGAGCCCGCATCTCCAGGTCCATGGGGCTCGCCTGATGCTGCTGCTGTGGTCCTAGAGGCTGCTGTGCCTACCCCTGGCAGCCACGCCCGGCCATCTCTGCCACTGTTCCAGAACAATAAAGATGCCCCTGGAAACACATGTCCCCAATGTTGCACAAGCACTGCCCCACACACCCACACAGGCAGGCCCCAGCACACAAGCCTCTGCATGAATCCCAGCCAGGGTCCGCCACAGCCATCCCTGGGAGAACACAGCAGGGGGGCTGCCGGACCCTCTGGGACCAGAGGGGAGGGGGGAGTTGGGGGGCCTGTCAGGCAGGCAAACACTGACGGGCACTGTGGCGCACGTCCGCCACGTCCGTGAAGAGCCCTTTCAGCAACCGGGGCTCTCACCCACCCTCGGTCCGCCCGTCACCGGCGTCCGTGTCCGCCCTCTGTCCGCCCGTCACTGGCGTCCGTTTCCGCCCATCAACGGCGTCCGTGTCCGCCCTCGGTCCGTCTGCATGAGAGGCGCCCGTTCCTGCATTGCCTCCATCTGCGAAGTGCCCCCTGTGCCCCTATCGGTCTCTGCAGACCCCTCTCCCTGTATCCCTCTCCCACCAGCCGTGTTGTCTGTCTGTTTCTGACCCACCCGTGCCCCTCCCCAGCACCCCCTGTCAGTGTGCCTGCCTCCCCTCCCACTCCCTGATGATGGACGCTGGCACCCCCCATGCCGCCAGAGCGCCTGCCGCAAGGTGCCGACGTTGCCCCATCTGGGGGTGTGATGAGCTGCGTGAGCCCTTCCCGCTCGCAGCAGACAAGCCCACGGCATCTCTCGGTCTTGGCCGGGGCACGGAGCAGAAGGCATGCCGGGATGCCTTCTTTGTGGGCATTGCCACGGCCCTTGAGGCCCAGGGCTTCAGGCAGCGCACGGGCATGTCCTGGCGGAGGCGGTTCCAGACCTCATGAGACCCCCCCCCTTGTGCGTGCCGTTCCCACCCCCTCCTTCCCTTCTCTCCCCCGCTCACCCCCCCATGACTCCCACGTGCAGCCTCACCGTGGCTTGGGGGTGGCATCGCAGTCTGCAGGAGGGAGGGCAGTCGCACTCCCCCCAGCGGCAGGTGGCTGATGCCCAGGGTGCCCTGGGGCAGCTGGCACTGGCACAACCTCTGCCCTTCAGCTGACTGTCAAACGCGCAGTGCCTGCAGGCCCGCCTGTGGCTGCCCATCTGCTGCAACCGCTGCAGCAGCTGTGGTAGGTGCACGCAGACGGGCTGAGGAGGGGGCTCTTCGCTTCCACAAGACTGACAGCTCCCCACAGGAGCCTGCCTGCCTCTGCGGTAAGTGTTGCCGCGATCCTGGCCCAATGCTGTTGCCTCCAGCCTAACTCAGGCACAGTTGCAGCCTAACTCGGTCCTAGTTTGGGCCACAATTGGGCCACAATTGGGCCTCAACTGTGCCTGAGTTAGGCTGGACTGAGCCCTAAGATACGTATCCTTGAATAATACTTTTCAGGTGCCAAAATAAGTCAGGATTTCTTTCAAAACACTGCTTAATAAAAAAACCTCTAAGCTTAAATTGATAATTCTAGTAAATTATTTGAGTTTTTTAAAAGATCGTGAAGAAACATGTGATAGATTAAACCTTTCCAACTGAAACAGATTGTTCCCCCAAGGGAAAATTATCTGTAACTTTACTGTGCAGTATTTTAACTAACTAACTAACATCTGCAAAAATAGACAGATGTGGATTATAAATGAAGCTGCCCCTTCCCTTTAGCAAATAAAGACTAGAACAAAAGATGTTGGCCACACGCCAGTACAGAGTAAAGCATGCTTAATTCATTTCAACAGAATTAAGGATATGACATAAGCTACACATGTAAAGTGTGTAACAGCACAATTCTATGCATGTATACTCAGAAGTAAATTCCATTGCAGCCCAAGTGTCCCAGGTAAGTGTGTATAGGATTGGAGCCTAAATCTACCGTATGTAGGATTGGGGCTATTATAGAATTGTCTTATTGGGAAAAACAGATGTTAGGAAAAGATCAAACAAATCTTGCTCTTTGCTACGTGAGTAAAATAGGATAAATGACTATACAAGGAAAAGTCTTATATAAAATTAGTGCTGATATGTTTATCCTTGTTTTGAATATGGCATTGTTTGAGTAAAGCAGTGAGCTCTACCAGCGACTGGGTGTCACTTATTGCTTCCTTGTGTTTGTAAGGAAAGTTTCTTTCCTGCAATGTACACACCAGGATCATTTTGACAATTCTGTATTCATCTGAAAGTAATTCAGGAAGAAGGCTAAATATTAATGTTTTTAAATAAGGAAAACCGTGAAATGAAGTACCTTATTGTTTTCAAGACTGCTATAATTATATATATAATTGTCCATTCTAACTCTCCCTTCACTCAATTTTAGTGCATGTCCCCTGGTTCTGGTGTTGTGCAAGAGGGAGAAGAATTTCCCTCAATCCACTCTCTCCATCCCATGCATAATTTTATACGTCTCAATCATGTCCCCCCCTCAGGTGCCTTTTTTCTAGACTGAAAAGTCCTAAACGCTGTAGCCTTTCCTCATAAGGGAGGTGCTCCAGCCCACGAATCATTCTGGTCGCTCTTTTCTGCACCTTTTCCAATTCAACTATATCCTACAGCTACGCTGTATCCCTGCTTACAGGCCTATATCAAGGCCCAAGACAAGGCCCAACGTCTCCTTACACCTGAGGTGGCATGCCAAATACTGCCCCCCTTACACCAGTACCATAGCTGGGGGGGCAGTGCAGTAAATGCTGCAAGGTGCTGCAAGGTGTCCCCTCACACTCACCGTTGGAGCCATTCCGGACAGCTAAGGCAATGTGCAGGAGACTCCATTTGGTAGTGAGCACCTGCGTGTGGCCTTCACTGCCCAGAAAGGCTCCAACAGCAAGTGGGAGGGGCCACCTTGCAGCACTTACCACACCACCACCCCAGCTACGCTACTGCCTTACCCAATGATGTGCCAGCCTCTGCTCCGCCTTCTCTCCAATGTTCTAGTTCAGCACTCTTCTTCTCTCCCACACTCCCTCTTCCTTTCTGCCCCTCTCTTCCTTTTCCAATCCAGGGAGTGAAAGGAGAAGGAGAAGCAGTGGAGGCAAGCGGGCAGATGGAGATGGGTGTCCCCACCCATCTGCTGCCTGAGGCAACTGCTCCAGTTGCCCTCATGGATGGGCTGGCCTTGGCAACAGACATCATATAGTGTACTTTTTGTCTTAAGGAGGTGGCTCGTCCTTGCCACACAAAATGTTCCCAGTTGCCACGACTTATATACAGTACTTGTGTGGAAAGAATCCACATGCTGAGGGACCATATGGTCCCATGGTGCATGATACAGCAGTAGCTCATAGAAAAGATCATGGAGGTGCTAATTCAAGCAACATTCATAGCCCGGCCCAGTCATTACCCTCCACATGTTCTACAAAGTTGTGGAGGGCAGTGATCTAGGCTTGAGTCTATTGACTCAGACTCAAGTCAGACTCAAGTTGCATCAATGACTTGACTCGGACTTGACTCGGTGATTGTAAAAGACTCGACTCAAGACTTGGAGCCTTTTACAACAAGTCAAATTTTATTCAGGTTTAAACACATTTTTCCCATTAAATAGATAGGGACTCGCAATTCACAACCAAAGATTTGGGACATGGGAGCAAAGACTTGGAACTTGACTTGAGACTTGGACCCAGAGACTTGGGACTTGACTTGATACTTGCAGCCCGGTCCAGCCCAAGGCAACTGCGGTACAATTCAGGCACAATTGCAGCCCAAGTGCTTTAGGCCCGAGTTGTGCCTGAATTGTGCCTGAGTTGGGCTGCAATTGGGACTGAATTGCAGCCCGGTCCAGCCCAAGGCAACTGCGGTACAATTCAGGCACAATTGCACAATTCAGGCACAATTGCAGCCTAAAAGTGGGTGTGTTGGGGGCGTGTCGGGGGTGTGACGGGGGCGGTTACGAATTTTGGTCCGGTTCCAGACACTGGAGAGCCACTGACACACCCCCTCGAGCCCAACTCAGGCCCAAAATTTGGGCCAGCAAAAAGGGTGGACCCAAATGTGAGGAGACCCATAGGAGCCATTTTACCTTACCCACACCAGCCCTCTCCTGAAAAGTTCTAACACCCTGGGCCCGAGTTGGGCCTGAGTTAGGACCGAACAGGTGTGGCCTAACTCTGGACATGGACCCAAATAGTTACCCTATCAGCACCCAGCCCCACCCAGCCTCTTTCCCACAAAAGCCCAGCCCCAGCCCTCCACTCTCTCTCTCTCTCTCTCTCTCTCTCTGAGCACGTGGCGTGGGGTTCTGTCCCCCAGCAGCCACAAAGTGGGACTTTGAAAACTTTTCTAACACCCCACTTCTCTCTTCTCCTCTCTCCTCTCTGCCCCCCTCTAGGGCAGAGAGGGCTGTTCTGCCTGTGGCCAAACTGTTTACTGCTGTGCCTGGGCAGCTGTCTCCATGCAAGTGTTTGCTAACCCATGTCTTTCTCCCAGCCCCTCTCTCCCCCCCCCCCATACAGGCAACAACACCAGCAGGTAAGTGCAGGGTTTGTGCTGACATGTGGTCTGACGTCTGCCTCTTTGCATAGAGAAATATAGGTAGGATACATGCCTCTATACCAATGTCTTGTCTCATAGCTGCCTGCATAGCCTGCCATGATATGCCTCTATACCAATGTCTTGTCTCATAGCTGCCTGCATAGCCTGCCATGATATGCCTCTATACCAATGTCTTATCTCATAGCTGCCTGCATAGCCTGCCATGATATGCCTCTATACCAATGTCTTGTCTCATAGCTGCCTGTATGAATGTGAGCACACAATGCCATGAGTGTGGAACTGTAACCCATATGTAGACACCAGCTGTTCCCCCCCCCTCTTTTCTCCACAGGGTCTACCGACAGGTCAGTATTGCTAGGATTGCCATGGTTGTGACCCCCAAGTTGTGTTGTTGTCTCTCTCTTTGACCCCTTTCCCTTACAGGATCATGCTCACCGTACACCCAGGGAAGGAGCGCAGACCAGGCTATGTGTCTCACACCACTCAGCTGTGTTTGATTTCTCTCCCTGCAGACCTTTGCAACTGGCACACTGGCTCCTCTTCAATGGCGATTGCTACCACGCAGCAGCTGCCATGGAACACCCCCATGTTGTTCGTCCCCCCAGGAATGCCCACTACCACAAACCGTCCGGGGAGCACCCCTGGGCCTGCAGTCTGGTTGCCCCACGGTCACCTGCCTTGATGCTGCCAGAGAGGTCTGGGAGCCTGCCCTGCAACCCACCTCAGCTGCTGCTGCTGCCCCACCGCCCTGGCTGCCTACTTGCTGTCCCTCCCCTTTCTATGGAGCAGGCCGTGGTTCCACAGGGGAAGAGCCCGCATCTCCAGGTCCATGGGGCTCGCCTGATGCTGCTGCTGTGGTCCTAGAGGCTGCTGTGCCTACCCCTGGCAGCCACGCCCGGCCATCTCTGCCACTGTTCCAGAACAATAAAGATGCCCCTGGAAACACATGTCCCCAATGTTGCACAAGCACTGCCCCACACACCCACACAGGCAGGCCCCAGCACACAAGCCTCTGCATGAATCCCAGCCAGGGTCCGCCACAGCCATCCCTGGGAGAACACAGCAGGGGGGCTGCCGGACCCTCTGGGACCAGAGGGGAGGGGGGAGTTGGGGGGCCTGTCAGGCAGGCAAACACTGACGGGCACTGTGGCGCACGTCCGCCACGTCCGTGAAGAGCCCTTTCAGCAACCGGGGCTCTCACCCACCCTCGGTCCGCCCATCACCGGCGTCCGTGTCCGCCCGTCACCGGCGTCCGTTTCCGCCCTCTGTCCGCCCGTCACCGGCGTCCGTTTCCGCCCATCAACGGCGTCCGTGTCTGCCCTTGGTCCGTCTGCATGAGAGGCGCCCGTTCCTGCATTGCCTCCATCTGCGAAGTGCCCCCTGTGCCCCTATCGGTCTCTGCAGACCCCTCTCCCTGTATCCCTCTCCCACCAGCCGTGTTGTCTGTCTGTTTCTGACCCACCCGTGCCCCTCCCCAACACCCCCTGTCAGTGTGCCTGCCTCCCCTCCCACTCCCTGATGATGGACGCTGGCACCCCCCATGCCGCCAGAGCGCCTGCCGCAAGGTGCCGACGTTGCCCCATCTGGGGGTGTGATGAGCTGCGTGAGCCCTTCCCGCTCGCAGCAGACAAGCCCACGGCATCTCTTGGTCTTGGCCGGGGCACGGAGCAGAAGGCATGCTGGGATGCCTTCTTTGTGGGCATTGCCACGGCCCTTGAGGCCCAGGGCTTCAGGCAGCGCACGGGCATGTCCTGGCGGAGGCGGTTCCAGACCTCATGAGAGCCCCCCCTTGTGCATGCCGTTCCCACCCCCTCCTTCCCTTCTCTCCCCCGCTCACCCCCCCATGACTCCCACGTGCAGCCTCACCGTGGCTTGGGGGTGGCATCGCAGTCTGCAGGAGGGAGGGCAGTCGCACTCCCCCCTGCGGCAGGTGGCTGATGCCCAGGGTGCCCTGGGGCAGCTGGCACTGGCACAACCTCTGCCCTTCAGCTGACTGTCAAACGTGCAGTGCCTGCAGGCCCGCCTGTGGCTGCCCATCTGCTGCAACAGCTGTGGTAGGTGCACGCAGACGGGCTGAGGAGGGGGCTCTTCGCTTCCACAAGACTGACAGCTCCCCACAGGAGCCTGCCTGCCTCTGCGGTAAGTTTTGCCGCGATCCTGGCCCAATGCTGTTGCCTCCAGCCTAACTCAGGCACAGTTGCAGCCTAACTCGGTCCTAGTTTGGGCCACAATTGGGCCACAATTGGGCCTCAACTGTGCCTGAGTTAGGCTGGACTGAGCCCTTGGAGTCAGAGACTTGATCCACATCCCTGGTGGAGGGGGAGTGGGGCTCCACCTGCTGGCCATGCCCCCAACCTCCATACATTCAACAGAACACGTGAAAGGGGTTCTATACACATACAACTGTATAACCATAGTGGCTTCTATCCAGCCAGGGACCAGTGGCGACAGGCGTCGGGAGGGCGCCCAGGCGCGTGGGGGCGGGGCCAGCGTCGCGTCGATGCGCCCCCCACCTGTTTTGCTCTCATTTCGGAGCCAAACCGGCTCCAGGGAGGGAGGGAGGGCCCAGACACGACGCTGCTCTTCGGGAGAGGGTGAGTTCCCCTGCCCCGCAATCTTGCCACCCGCCCACGATCGAGCGCCTGGAGCTCCTGCTCCACGCGCTCCACCGTGGTTCCGCCGCTGTCAGGGACCCTGATTGTGCAGAGTTTCTGACCACATGGAAGCACCTCTGTGTGTACAACTGTAGATTTATATAGATTTCCCATGTTGGTGAAAGCGCAGAGTCAGAGAGACATCATGGTTGTGAGTGCACTGATATAAAGTTTATATTAACATGACACTGATAGTCAATCATGGCAATTTTTGACAATGGCATTGGATTTTTTAATTCAATTTTGCTTAGCACAGATAACATCAGAAGCTACAGGGAGGGAAGGGTATGAAGGAGAAGATTTCTGTCATTGTTCTAGAAGCCAAGATAGTTAACATGACCTACAAATAACGACCATGCTGCATGTGGCACATTGCAAGGTCAGAATAAAATATTTTTTTAAAAAATGATTATGCCTATATTTCTCTATTTACTTGGTCCACCTCTACATGTTCTCTCAGGGATGGCAACAATTAATCAAATATTTTCATGATACAGATCTTGCCTTCTTGTGGCCAATAACATAAGGATCCCAGAATGACATTCAGAAACACAGAGATGGCTAGATTTGCTACGCTGGCCAAGCTGACTTTTCCATAACATGCGGTTAGGTTACATTCTGTCTCCTGAAAATTATCCTTGTACTAACAGCTGAATGCATTCTTTTTCATTGTGTGTCTTGAACTGTGACACTGGATTACCAAGTGCTATTATATATAATCACACATGAGCCAGCTCATGGATGGCTGCATTTCAGTGAAGAAAGAAGTCATCCCATTTTGAGGGAGGAAGGCATAGGGATAACAAGAATAATAAAAAGAAGGGCAGTGTAAAAAAAACTGATTTGAAGCACTTTTCATAAAGCGTACATACCCCCCCCCCCCCAATGAGTATTATATTGGCAAATTTATTGGACTTGCAAACTTTTGTATCAATTTGAGCCACTGTGTACATGTTCTCTCTAATAGAACATAAGAACTTCAGAAGAGCCCTGCTGGATCAAGCCAAAGGCCCATCTAGTCCAGTTTCCTGTATCTCACAGTGGCCCCACCAGATGCCTCAGGAAGCACACAAGACAAGATATCTGTATCCTGTTGCCACTACCTTGCACCTGGCACAGAGAAAACCTACTTCTAAAGCCAGGTGGTTGCTTATGGCTTGTAACCTGTGATGGACTTTTCCTCCATGAATCTATCCAATCCACTTTTAAAGGCATCTAAGCCAGGTGCCATCACCCCTTCCTGTGGCAAGGAGTTCTACAGATGAATTATACGCTGGATGAAGAAATATTTTCTTTTGTCTGTCCTAACTCTCCTTCCACTCAATCTTTGTGCATGTCCCCCTGGTTCTAGTGTTGTGCGAGAGGGAAAAGAACTTCCCTCTATCTACTCTCTCCATCCCATGCATACCGGTAATTTTATACGTCTCAATCTTGTCCTTCCTCAGGCGCCTTTTTTCTAGACTGAAGAGGTCCAAACACTGTAGCCTTTCTCCTCATAAGGGAGGTGCTCCAGCCCACGAATCATTTTGGTCACTCTTTTCTTGGTAGTGTCTTTGTATTTCTGCAGTACAAACTTCTCTTGATCATGATGCTCAACAACAATGGAGAAGCTTATTCAGACTCAAAAGCTCCCATAGAAATATTAATTCATCATGAATCAGAATCACAGCTAATTTGCCTATTTTTCACCATTATGCAGTTTGCTTACTTAAAAAGTACATACAAAAGCAATTCTAATGAGCAGGTTGCAGTTGTGACATGTCACTTGTGCAGTATCTACCCAAGATAATGCTTAAATCTATGTCAGATAAATGAAATTTAAATACAGAACCTAATTAAGGACAGCAACTGCCAATTGATTAAGGTGCAGGGCTTCTCACCTTTCTTGTTGAGATACCACACACTTTAACCACACACCAAGACATTGAAGTCTTAGAAAGATTTAACTGCCCCTTATCACTAGCTCTGTCTTTGATGTATCTAAGAACTTTTGCATCTCAAAATATTGAAAATTATGAATCATTTCCTTAAAATCACGAGAAGGTCTTCAGGAGATTTGACATCGATACACTTGTGAATCTTTTTACTACTTTTTAGCCCCATTATTGTCATATTTCCCTCTCCACCAACAACCACATACACCAGTAACTTGGTATTTAAAAAAAAAAACACCAGATATTTCCAGACTGTACATAGACAGTTTGCACATATTTCATATATATATTGTGTTTATATGCACAAATATATATATATACACAGTAATATGCATGTATAATGCATGTATTTGTGCATTTAGTTTAATTTATAGAAATGCTCGTACAAAATACAGCTTTTTGGGGAGGAGAATAAAATTGCTTAAAATTGACTAAATTGGCTAAAAATGTGGATAATTTACAGTGTTATATGTAGACATTTATAGCAATTGTCGTTTTTGTTGATGGGGTTCAGAAATTTATAATTTTCCAAACTTGTTCTTTAAAAAGCATACAATATGTTATTAGACTTAGAAAAGAAAGAAAAAGAAATGCTCCTCTCATTTTATTTTCAATTTTTGCTTTGCCTTTAAGTGAAGGACAGGTAAAAGTCAGCTTCTGTTTGCGAAGGAGCACTTCAGAGCTCTGTTTAATTGCTTTGTATGGCACTTGTTTGAAAAAAAAAGCAGAGATGAAAGAAAAACCAATTCACTGTAGGTTCCTTCCTACTTATACATGCATCACCAAAACAATGCCACAGTGATTAGAGGTAATGTAGGCTTGCGCTTTCCATGAGAGACATGGATTAGTATTGTTTTAAGACTGGACTTACTGAACCCAATTAAAACCCTGCTATCAGGTGCCAAAACTCTTCCCCTGCAGTTAGTAGAGCTGCAGACAAATAAGGCTTTCCACTGGCCAGAAGAGTCACAAGTTCACACACTGCAGTGGGAGAAGAAGTATGAAACAGCAGAGTACCACCACACCAGAGTACCATTCAAGCAGCTTCCTTGTGAGGAAGCCATGGCACTTGTTTCCTCAGGAGGGAGCTGCTTTAATCAGCATATAAGCCATATCTCCAAAACTAGAGTTGATAGGGCAAAACCGATGCCATTTCTGGAATCAGTGCCCCAAATTTACCCAAGAATAGGTCTGTTAAGGCACACCAAAATGTGTGTTGGATTGTGTTATTTATGGTGCCATTGATAGAACGTCAATTAAAACAAAAAAGGTCTATCACACAACTGGCCCATAAAAGCTGTATTTATTTTCTAGTTGCATTTTGTGCAATTTAGCTATCATACCTGGGTCATAAGCTCAAGTCACATGATGCTACTACCTTGCTGCTACAGCTAAGCATGTTTGGTCAATCTTCTAGATGGGAGACTTGTTTCGGAACCCTACTTGTGCTTTCTTGAGTTCTACAGTCGTACTATACTATACATGAAATAAATATGTATCCATTTTACAGCACATTTGCTGTTCACCATGTGATGTTTTTCCTCTAGTTTCAAAAAAAAAAATACCATGTAATTTTCTGTGTTAACTTATTAGCACCCTGTGGTTTAAGGCTTGGAAGCAACCTTGACAAAATGCGGTCTGTACAAGGGCAATTTGATTTCAGTCTAGCAGGAGAACTGTGGTGACACCGAACTTCCAGGCATTGATGTGGGTGTTGTGAGAATATTGGATGTAGTCCAGTACTGAGCTCATTATCTTTAAACCTCCCTAAAACTGAATTCATGCAGTGTTTTAGCTTTGAGGGAAGCCATGGTTCAAGAAGAAGCAAAACTGTGCACAGAACCATAAACTACTGTATATAGAATTTCTCTAGCAATGAAATGAGCTGCAGCTAGACGTTTCTTTTGCCACCCCTATATTTAGGGTTACATTTATTACTTACAATGTACAGAAGTTCATCTAGGGCACAGAATGTCTTATAACAGTTCCAGGCAACCTTGCAATGAGCAACACTAAAAATCAATGACACAAAAATAAGTCATGTAGCATGTGCTGTAGCAAATAGCATATAAAATTATGAGAGTCAGGAGCCATTCATAAGAACATAAGAACACAAGAAGAGCCCTGCTGGATCAGGCCAAAGGCCCATCTAGTCCAGCTTCCTGTATCTCACAGTGGCCCCACCAGATGCCTCAGGGAGCACACAAGACAACAAGATACCTGTATCATGTTGCCACTCCCTTGCATCTGGCATTAAGATATAGCCTATTACTAAGACCAAGAGGTTACTTATCCCCATATACCAGGTTATGTGAAACCCACTGCTCTGTTGGGACAGTAACATTTTGTGTTACCAGGGGCTAGTGATCAGTTACAAACTTCTAGGGCAGGGAGGCTTTTATCCTGTGGTCCCTCTGCACCTGATGCAACAACAGGAAAGTGGGGAAGAGGACTATTGCTCTCCCAGTACCTCCAATAGCCCTCTCTGCAGTATGGTGTGAACGCCTGGAGCTGCTGATTCCACCTTCGAGATGAGGTCTACAAGCCTCAAAGATGAAACTTTAGTGAACATTTTAGAAGATGTATTACCAAATTTTAGTAGGTAAACCATTTTAAGGATTTTGTTGGAAGAAGAGATGCTAGCAAAGCTCACTGGGCTTGAAAAAGAGTTGCCAGTTTACTTGTCCCCATCCAGCTGCAGCCCCACGTTTCCAAAGCCCCTCCTTCCCTCTTACTGCAGCTAAAGGATCATTGCAATTTGCAACTGAACCTGCCCAGTTGATAACTGCAAGCTAAAGGAAACAGAGGATGGTAGGGAATCGAGAGTGGGTGAAATGGGAGAGGGCTTGGTGCAAAGGAGGTGGGGTCTGGGGACTTATGGGCAATAAGCTCTCCGACGAGTGCATCACACTGTATTTTTAGGCGTACACTTATAAAATCCTCAGTGTAAACTTAAACCACTGTACATAGCCTGATCTTATTCTCTTTGCACTTATTGGGGGTGGAAACTAAGGTGCTGTACTAATATAAAGGACATTATTTTAGCTATGCTTTAAGCCTCTTTCCTTGGATTTTAAATAGAATTGTGATGGAATGTTTATGGAACGGGACCCTAGCCTTTGAAAATATTGCTTTCCTCTGGGCGGGTTCTCACTACATTGAGCAAGAGGGTGACAGCAAGTGGACAGGCCCTCCAAACAACAGGTTCAGTGAAGAATGGAGAACGGAGTTAATTGTGTGACTTTGTAGCCAGGGCTCCCTTGGGAGGAGGGGGTGAGGCTGGTCAAGCCTGAGTCAGATTGAGATCTCTCTCCCTTGCTGGCTGCAGCTGGGCCTCACCCACTTCTTGCCTTCAAACTGTCAGCGAGCCAGTGCCAAGCACGACGGCCAAGTAATTGCTGATGACATGTGAGCTGTATTCTTTCCAGATTGCCCTTCCTGCCTTGCTGCTAGAAAAATAAATGAAAGCTGTACCCCAACAAACATGACAGGAAAAATAACAACACTTGCTTGGGGCTGATACCGGATTTGTGCTCCTCTAGCTCCTCCTCTCCTATTTGTCCTCTCTCTCTCTCTCTCTCTCTCTCTCTCTCTCTCTCTCTCTCACACACACACACACACACACACACACACACACAGAGCTGGGTACAGTGAGCCTAAAGTTGTGGTCATTTTCAAAAGCCAGCATCTCTCAGCCCAAAGAAAGGCCTACTTCAGACACTTATACGATTGTTGTAGCAGCACTGACAGATCTGCAACCAGCTAGCATTATTTGGAAGTGCTGGTTGTTTGTGCTAGTCTTCCATGTAAGAATGGAGATACATGGCTGCTACAGTTTGGACTGCCATGATTCTGCAAATACGGTAATGTTTCTGGGTCTACCCACCATGTGGAACTGGCACTTCATGCAAACAGGACTTCCATGTGATCCAGGTTGGGTGGGTGGGTTGCAAACTCACTGCTGGCTCCATCCATTCTTGTGGTTTGGGGGCCAGCAAACATCTGAAATAGGCCCAATTGGTGCTTGAGATGCCACTTTCACCCACTTCATTCACAGAGATCCACTCAATATAGTGATGGATCTGAGCTGCAGCGTTTTCCTTAGACTGCAATTCTATATACAACTATCTGCCCTCCCGCCGCCCTGTTCCATCTCCTCCCCACCCTTCCCCTGCCCCTGTGTCCGACTTGCCTGCTCTGGTGGGCGTCGCTCTAGCTGCCAGTGCCAGCGGGATGGCTCTGGCTTTCCCGTTGGTGCTGCTAGAAGGTGCACTGTTGTGAAATGCTTTAAGGCTTTTTTGCGACAGTGTGCGCTGGCAAAGCACGCGCTCCATCGGCGCAACTGCCGGTTAGGATTGGACCAAAAGAGAGGACTTGGTTCACATGATCATGCATGTTAAACATTCTTGAAGCTGAAGCTTTTGAAGAGTTGGGTAACACAAAGTTTATAATTAAAGCAACCGTTACACAATTATACTTGCATAACTTAGAAGACTCGTTGGATTACTGTGGCTTGCTGACCCTGGCAAAGTTACAGGGTTATCTATTGCATAGATCAAGTGTTACATAATTTATCCAGTCTACAGGATACAAATATGTTTTTCCTCTACAGCAGGCATGCACACCTTTCCTTCCTACCTTTTGCATTAGTAAATCAAATTAAGCCCATTTTTTTTAACCATACATGCAAAATAGCTTTTTCAGTCAAGGACATTACTGACGGCCAGGTCTAGAGCAATCCATGTTGTGCTCACTGTATACAGTCAGCAAAACAACATGCTTATGGCCTAACACAGTTATTAAGCAGAAGTACCCAAAGGAAGACAATAAATAAAAACATTACCCAAATGAGCAGGGATTGAAAGGTGCACACAAAGCAATGATACCTATCGAATTTCATTTCAGAGTAAAAGGTTATGATTCCAAAAGGTTATCCATATCATTAAACAAGACGTTTGCCCATCATTTTGAGACTGGGAGGCAAAGCTACGGGATAACAGTGCAAAAAAATAATCCACTCCTCTCCAAGCTGTCTGGACACATATGCTGGTGAATACTTCAGAAAAATACCAAAAAGGGACATTTTTAGCCACAGGAAAGCTTTCATCACCAGGCTCAGAACAACGTATGAACCTTGGAGGAGAAAGAGAGACATAGTCTGCAGATCCTATATGTACTGTATTTTCCCACAGGTTTTCTTTTACTGGACCAATGTGGGTGTCAAATGTTAAAAAAGCAGTAACTAAAGTCCATAATACCTTTTTAGATGAAGGTGAAATGATAAGAGCAAACAGTAAACATTCCCAAAAACTAACAAGGAGAATGTTTACGAAGTTAAGCTGCTGAAACTTGTCATGGAGTCCCCAAGGAAAGGAAAATAAAACACTTCCATAAACTCATGAAATGTGGAAACAATTTGTGTACAAGCAACCACAACGATAAAAAAAAAAAATCAAGCCTGGACAATTGTCACTGCCAATAATAATACTCGATTTCCTATTTGTATTGTATAATCTTCAGGATGAAAAATAAGTGACTTTATTCAACACTTCCTAAAGATGTTGTTCTGTGCCCTGATCATATTATTTATTATGAATGAGGTAAAGTTCACATTGATAGAAACCCAGTGTAGCTTTCCTTCTCTCTGGACATGAATAAATGTGGTTAACAGTGTGTGTGTGTGTGTGGGGGGGGGGGATAAAACAGTACTGTATATTCCTTTTTGAAAAACTTAACATTTTTGAGGTCTGCTAATATTGCCATGTTATGCACTGCCTCTTTCAGAGACAAGCCCAGAAGACACAGGGTGAGTCAGGCATATGACAGTCCTGGGAAAACAGTTTCCATTTTGCAGCAGAAGTGTTTTGCACCACCAGCAGAAGTGGTTGAGCTTCTGTTATCTTCTCAGGAGTCTGAACAGTCCTAGGCTCTGATAGACTAGAAACTAGAGACAGTCTGCAGAGAAGTTGTACTTAACTTGTTTATTCCCCTAATTTAAGTTATCTAACATATGTATCTCACAGCCCGATCCTATCTCCCTGTGCAGTGATGCCAGCTCGGTTACCGCTGCATCCCGCGAGGGAGTTTTGGCCTCCAGAGGCCTCTTCAGGGTAAGCCGCTGCTGGCCTGGAGGGTCTACTCAGACCTGCACCAACAATATTGCTAGCGGAAGTCCATGTGGACCTATGAAGATGGATCAGATCCAGAAAGGGGGGGTAGGATTTGGCAGGCACAGCTGCCATTGAACCCGCCCCCGTTGCCACCCTGTTCCACCCACCCCTGCCCTGTTCTACCCCCCCCCGCCTCCACCCCATGTGCTCTACCCTGTGGCAGTGGGTGTGTGCTGTTGCACAGAGCCGGCCTCTCGCTGCTCCGAGTGGTGGCCAGCTCACGCACCCTGGCAGTTCGCATTTTGCAACTGCTGGAAAGTGCGTTGTGCCACCAGAACACTCTTTCCGGTGGCACAACAAGCTAGTAGAATTGGGCCATCAGTGTTTGACAGCGTATGTATTTTGTGAGGTAGGTTGTCCCTTAAAACAATGACTCTTCCACATAACAGAAGTGAATGCTTGTTACCTCAGAACCCTCCAGCTCCACTGAAGTCCTATGAGCTGACACCAGATATGTACAGCAATCAAAAGCACTACCCATGCAGCCATTGTTGGCTGCAGATGGCCAGGCATAGTGAGCATGGAGCATTCCATGGGAAAGTCCTGGCTGCGCTTGTGCAAGTCTCTTAAAATGATGGTCTGGCAAGCTTGTAGTGGGGTGACTGGTTCAAAAATTTTACAGGAGACTTTCCAGTGGCCAACACAAAGGAGCACACTTTGTTCTCATAGATGCGTAATTAAAACAATTTACTTGTACTGTGCTTTCAGGGTGGTTTGTACAGAACAGGGAGAGTGATTAAACTTGTACCTCACGTATGTGATAGCTGCTCCCTCTCTGCTGAGGAGGGAATGGTTGACTGAGGTCCAGGAGAAGTGCCAAGTCTTTAGATGCACTTTAAAGAAGCATAACTGTGCAATCCCATCCCTGAGTCCCAAACATTGGATGGGAACAGGATCATTACTAAATACTTTTACGTTGATAGCACAAAATGACATGCCAGTGTACATAGTTTTAATGTTGCATTTACATGACGTTATGCTGGTAGTACTATATAGCACCAATGCAACAAGCAGAAATGGTCAGAGGTAGGTTGTGTCAGAGGAGGAATAGAGTTTTGTTGGAATCTTATGCATGCTGAGAAGTTGGTCCCACTTTGAATAATGATAAAATGTTACACCAACAAAAAAAATGTGGACTACATTAAAACATTCCCAAGGGGATCTTGGGAGCTCCAAACTGCAGCTCTCATTCCCCTCCACCTCCCACCCCAGCCACATCAAAATAGAGGATTCTGACTAGCTCTGCAGGGTAATCTCTAAGCCCCAGGAAAGGGACACATCTCTAACACATCTCTAACATACCCATACTGAAAGAGTGTTGGATGTGGCAGCTGGTGCACCACTATGTAAGGGGGAGCAGACCTAGCACATTGCTTCAGGTGCTGGGCAATTTTGGACTGGCCTTCAAGGTAGGGGAACTTACCTAGGTAGGAAAGACTTTTCCTCACAGCATGTCTCTGGAACCTCTTTCATCTATCCTCCCAAAGCACACCATGAAAAGCAGAGCACTCAAAACACCCAATCTCACAGAGTCAAAGATGCCACACAGACCACCAGTGAGTTCTACAGTCATATCTGTGTGACTTTGGTTTCTTTCCCACCAAACCAGCTGTGGTGTGAAGGCTGCTACTATTTGTACTTGGGCTGCCAGGAAATTAAAACCCTTCAGGGGCCCTGTGGCAGGTGGCCTCTGCTCTCAGTTTTTGTCTCCCAGCCTAGTGCACCACTGCGGAGAGAGCCGTCACCACTTCTCTTGGGTTGTCTGGTGTGCATTGGATGTGGGATGGGGTATTTATTTCCAACAATAAATTGGGTTAATAAAACTCATCATTCTAATCAAAGTTCATTCTGACTAGAAACCCTGTCAAGATTTTAAAAGAAAGTTCCAAGGCCAAGACAAAGCTATGCGGACCAAACAGGGCTAGATTTTCTGGAAACAAATTGCTAACATTGCTAACTCACTCCATTGTTTAAAGCGTTGCCCTCTCAAACTCCAGCAATAATTCAGCTATGAAATAAACAGCTCTGATCAGATAGCTGTGAAAATTAGATAAAACACACAATAGCTGTGAAGATATGTACATTTCATGAGGAGCCATAGGTTGGTTTCTTCCTGATGTTAATTCCTTGTAATTTCTCTTCCTTAGCACCTCACATTACTATTGAGACTCAGGAAGAATATGAAATACTGTATATTCATTTCCAATGGAACCATTTCTACTAAAATGGTAGAAATGTAGGCACAACATCCATGTAATATAATAAGGCGGGGCCTTAAGACATTTTTATTTAGACTAGCATTCGATGTCTGACATGGGCTGACTTTTAACTTTTAACTTTTAACAAATGGCTTTTAACAAATGTAAATATAGGTGACCCACTGGGGTTGGTTGTTTTAATTATTTGTTAATTATTTTAATGTATATGTTATTTTAATGTTGTAAGCCGCCTTGAGTGCCCTTGCCGGGAGAAAGGCGGGATACAAATTCTTTAAATAAATAAATAAATAAATAAATAAAATATGTACTAATCATTTGGGTTTTAAAGGTTTTAAAAAAAATATTTCTGTTGAGTGACATCGATTCCTCAGCACAGCGTAACAACACAATGCTCCCTCCAGTCACCTCATGTTCACTCGCCCTGATGAATGGGACAATTCGCACCTCCTCCGGTTGCCATGACACCCCCCTGCCACCTGGGGCCCGATCCTGCCCCCCGGGGGCCCACCATCCCAAGTCCTCCTCCCTGACGATGCCTCCACCACTGGCGTCGACGGGGGGAAGTGGGGGGGCGGGCCGCCGGGGGGCGTCGCGCGTACAGGGGTGACGCGCGATTCCCCCTACTTACATTTTCGAAGGGAGGGTGGGCCTGCCCGCCCTCCCCTGTGTCCGTTTGGCTCCAAAATGAGCCGAAAACGGAGCGGGGAGGGCGCTCTGCTCCTGCACGTGACGTCACGCGCGGGGGCGGAGCCTCCCTCTTAAGGGCGACGCGCGCCCCCGCTCTGGGGTGACGCGCGTCATCGCGACGCTGCTGGCCTCCACCTCTGATTCTGACAGTAGTCATAAGAGGTAAAGAAGTGCCAACTGGCCCTATGCTATCCCTGTCTTATTTAGTCTGGGACAGAATATCAGCCATATTCAAACTTCCCCCTAACCATGGAAAGCATCCATGGTTAGAGCACGTTAATGAGCATTCCACTAAGCCCATTCCCTGCTCCATGGCATTCCAAATCCCAGGGAGGATCTCTCCCCAGTACAGCATCCATCTATGCAGGCAAACACTGTACACAAGTTGGGCAGGAGATGGGACTATGGAGCATTTAGGGATAGGGCTTGCTGGCAGATTCATCATAGACATTGTGAAACATGGGGCCAGATGATGGTTGGGGTTGCTGAATTCAAAACACTCCAGAGTCAATGTAACCACTTTACTAATTATTATTAATAATATTATTTATTAAAGCTTACACACACACACACACACACACACACACACACACACACACACACACACACACACACAGAGCTTTTCATTAAAAAGTAGTTCACAAAGGAGTTTCCGTAGGTAAACAAATAAATGGCTCCCTGTCCCCGAAGGGCTCATAATCTAAAAAAGATGCAAACGAGACACCAGCAACAGCCCAGAGGTGTCGCTGGAGGGGGGCGGTACCATAAGTTTCACACCGGCCTAGTCTCCGTTTACTCCCCGGTACGAGGTGGCCCCGCCCCCTTGCCGTCAGAGCCATTCAGTGCGGCAAAGGCAACCAACAGGACTCCCTGCCTGTTGCCTTCGCCGCACTGAATGGCTCAGACGGTGAGGGGGCAGTGCCACCTCGTATCAGGGAGTAAACGGGGACTAGGACGGTGCGAAACTTATGGTACCGGCCCCCCCCTCCAGTGACGCCTCTGCAACAGCCACTGGAAAAGACACCATTCTGGGGTGAAGAGGGACAATTTCTCTCTCTCTCAGTCAGGTGACTACTGAAAGCAATCCTGGAGGCTTTAACAGGGCCTCCACAAACTTCCAACATTATGTCAGGTTAGGAAAAAACCTCCAGGAATAGCTTCAGTCATAGTTCACAACCCTATCTTTTATGTAAAAAATGCTCTTAGTTTAAGTGGCTGTGCATACTCCACCATTCAACTACTAGAGTATACATATAGTAACCTAGCCCTGTGTGTGCATACGTTTCCTATTTAGCCTAGTCCAAATGATTCTTTTCCCTCCTGTCTTGGGTTTCTTGCAAGTTTTTGGGATGTATGAATTTGTCCTGTATTTAAAGTGAGTTAACAAGATATGCATCCTTACCGTATATGGCTAGTGCTCTTTCCTAAAGGCCCATTTGGGCCTCCCCATCCCTCTGCTGCAGCTAAATTATGCTACTGCCTTTTTGTTAAATCAGAAGAGAGGCAGTGAATAACTTTAAGCAAATGTGCTTCAGGAGGCCTTTTAATTCTTGTTAAGATGTCATGGAATCTAGGACGTGTTGTACACTATATAGCTTGCTTTAAACTATCAAGCCCTACCTATCAACCTGAGTAAATTATTCTATTTGTGTTTCTTGCCGATCTTATCAAAGGTAAACAGGTTAAGCATTCTGGAATTCTATAGTCTTTCTAACTGTGATCTCTCAGGACCTGATCCTAAGCTCTTTGATGTTAATGAGGAGTCTTTCCACTAACTTCAGAGAGCTTTGGGTGAGGTCATTACACATGACTTCTGTGAAGGGATCAGTGCCCGAATAAGGTTCTGCTTAAATGGATCCTTCTGATGACCAGAGGCGTAAAACCACTTTTTCTTTTCATCTGAGACTCTGAACCTATGAGCTACTGTGCCAAGATCTGGGGCTGGTGCTGGTTTAAACATGCAACACTTGATTTCATTATAACAGACCTCTGTTCAATCCACACAGAATGTATTTACTGCATTTGTATCCCAATCTTCCTCCAAGGTTGGTTAGGAGTGGACCTAGGCTAAGGCAGGTTAGTTTGCGTGAAGATTTGAAGTTGAACTTTCCCGGTTAAAGTCCAGCATCCTAGCATGCAGCCAAATCCTAACCAACAACACATGCAGCCAAATCCTAACCAACTTTCCAGGGCAGATGCAGCTGTGCCAATGGGGTGCACACTGCATCCTGCAGTGGAGGGGCAGTCACGGAAGCCTCCTCAAGGTAAGGAAACGTTTGTACCTTTACCTCGGGGCTGCATTGCAGCTGCATTGGTGCTGGAAAGTTGGTTAGGATTGTGCTGTGAGGCTGCAATCCTATGCACGCTTACCTGGGAATATGCCCAATTGGTTATAATGGAACTTACTTCTGCATAGACATGCATAGAATTGGGCTGTAACTCTCCAAATACGTAGATAAGTGGCAACATGGAGCCAGCAAGTTCTGTACCTCAACATGTGGATTAGAATTTCTGTATGTTCATATGGGAGCTTCCCAAAGATGATCTAATGAAGTGCATTGATCAGGAGGAAGAGCTTGCTTCCCCCAATCCCCCCACCTGAACACATCTGAACAGGGCTTTGAAGACTGTCCATTCCTCGTGATGACAGTAGCTGACTGTGTGATGTGTGCTTGTGCTGAAAAGCACTGAGTTTGGGATGATATAAAAATTCTACCTGGGATATTATATCTGTGATGATCTACATACATGCAAAGCATGACAACTTTAACAGTGGTACAACAAAGGGGCTGCTCCTGTCAGCTGGCATCTTTGCCATCTGTCAGCCCTTGAATCTATCTGCAGCTGGACTCCAATCAACCCGTAATTATTGCATTCTACTACTACTACTACTACTAAAATTATAAGCCACACTGGGAGCTTGTCCAAGTGGAAAAGTGGGGTATAAATATAATTAAACAAATAAGCAAACTTGCAGTCATCGGGTGATGAACATGCATATGTGAGCCAGGCAATACACTCATAGGATCTGATGTACAGGTACCAGTTTCAGTCCAAGCTGGAATACTCCAGTCTTAAGACTGGTGATTCCTCCCAGTCTCCTGCATAACTGTTTGCAGTACACTAATTCCATTATACTGGTGGATGCACAAACATATTTCGCTCCTACCTTCTTGGCTCTGTTCATCAGAGACACTGAGAATTACAGAAAGTACAGTATATCGGGTCAAACATAAGAGTAAGAAAAGGGATTTCCTGGCAAATGGCATTGCCCTTCAGCTGCAGTGACACTAATCCCCACAGCAAAAGGCTGATGTATAGCACTGGCCAATCAATATATGTACCGGTAAGCCACACATCTGAATTCTTGGCCAGCTGACACACATCCCTTCTTTCTCAGTTGTTGTCTCCCTTCTATAATTTTTTAATTTGTCCATTTTTGTCCTGCTGGTTTGTTTGAAAACAGAAGGTTGGATACTCAGCAGTTCCCCTGAAGGAACTGAAATCATAACAACAGAGATATAATTTAAGTATTTCTAGCTTCTTTCCTTCCCAATAGTTTTGTGCCACCCAAAATGATGGTATACCCAGTGTGCCGTGAGAACTCCTGCAACTGCCAAATACCCAGGTTTCCAGCGTTAGGGTACCCACCCACCTCTCTAGCCAACTCTTATTCCTAATTGTTGCTTCCTCCCTGTTCTACTCCCCTTCTTCTTTTCCCTCCTCTTTTACAGCCCAATCCTAATCCCCTCCCTCACCAGCGAACTAGCATTGCATTGACGGAATCTGCTTTATGGCTGTTGCAAAGCAGCCTCTGCCAACGCATGCTGCAGTCCTGCCCACATGATGGTGGATCTATGGATACCCGCTGGAGCAGGTAAACCCACGCAGGGGGTTGGAGGGAGGTGGGGAGAGGATTGAACGGGGTGGGGAGGTGGCAGAACGGAGAAGGGTGGGCAGAACCGGGCAGTGATGGGTGCAGGGAGGACAACAGATCAGGCCTGGGAAGGGGCAGGATTAGCGACAGCGCATGCCGAATCCCAACAACCTTCCTGGGTCTGATCCGCCTGCATGGAGCAATGCAAACATGTGCAAGCAATTGAGCTAGTGCAGATCCAAGTTGCCCCATAGTGGCTACTGGGGCTTACCCCAGGGCACGGGGACAAATGTCCCCTTACCCCGAGGAGACCTTCAGCAGCTGAAAATCCTCCATGGGATGCAGTGGAAGTCGCGCCAGCGCCTCTGCATCACCATGTGGGGATTTAGGTAGGATTGGGCTGATGGTTCCTTTTTCCTTTGGAAAACCCCTGGCCTTTGGCCAAACCCCTGCTGCCCATATTACACTAACTAGGCTTCAGTACATGTAAATGAAATAATCTCATATACGTCCCCAGTTTTTCCCTTTCTCTCTTGTCTTCTTCTGCCTCTCTTTAGACTGTGAGCCATTTGGGGCAGGGGGACCACTGTCTCGTTTTGTGTATAGTGCCAGCAGGCCCATGCACATACATAGCACTACATAAATGTAATGAGAACAAACTACATGTGCAGGACAATTGCATGTAAAGTATGCCAAACACATGTTTGTTCCATTCGTGTATCAAATTGGGGCAGGAAGATCTACTTTTTATACAATAAAGTGTATGTGGAGAAGAGGAGCAAAAACTTCCTCTCTCTTGTCTTACTTCATTGCATTCCGCCGCTGCCTTTAAGCAGTTTTCTCATAGCGCAGCTCCGATACCAGAAGATAGTGTGGAAGGGGAAAACATTGCTTAAAGTACAGAGTGCAGTGAAGTTAAGGTTGCAGGTTTTACCGCCTTCCCCTGTGCACCCCTTTTTGTATAAAGAGGAAGACTCCACCCCTGCTTTATATGTGAATGGGAAAAATATGTTTAGCAGTGCCATCAAAATCAAAAGGCTATTCATATGGGTAAGCAAAGGATTGCAAAGACTGCCTCACATGTCACATAATCCTGACAAAATACTTCCCTGTATATGAGATAATGTGTGACTTATGCTTCAATTGTCATATGCAACTGCTTTTCTCTGCTTGCAGGTTTTTCACACTATGGAAAGCCCACATGTGCTATAGTCACACACAAGACACACAGGTTGCTTGATATTATCTTCACAGAAACATCTTCTTTGTAGGAATTTTGTGACATGTGAATCAGACCTAAGAATATGCTTCAAAATTCACAAGGCATTAACTCCTCTCTCTCTCTCTCTCTCTCTCTCTCTCTCTCTCTCTCTCTCTCTCTCTCTCTCGTGTTCTTTGCTAAATAAAATTTAAAAACTGAACATAAAATGTATCCTGGCTGACATCATTAACTCTAACTTCAGGAATTCATGAAATTGCCTGGACTACAATGTTCTGTTTTGATGCTCCTGCTTGGGAATTCCTTTAAAAGTAACTGTTAAAGCAATTAAACCGGTGTCCTCGATTTAATCTTTAAGGTTTAGCACCAGCACTGACTCATGGGCAATCTTCTAGGTCAGACAGGAAAAGAATTGACGTCATTTCAAAATGCCGTTGCGTAAATATTCCTGAAAAAACATGGCCGCCCAGTGTAAACAGTTGGCTAATCAGAGGTTGTGAATAGTGGACTTTTTGAAACAGGTGAGCTTTGGGAATTTGTCACTTCCAATTTCATCTCCGAATGCCTTTGTGTAAACTATTTTTAAAAGATCCAGGACACACTTTCTCTGACATAACACATTTAACTTACTTAGCAAGATGTTTCCTTTATCCAGAAGATCATCCCCCTTATTAGGAATGATCATTTGGCACATAGAATTCTCTAGGGACCAATACGGTAAGGGATGTTTCTCACAAAGTGGCTTCAACAGATCGCCAGTAATGACAGTCTAAGGAGCATAAAAATAAATGTTACCTTTTAACCTTGGACAATTAAAGCTGTTTTCTAACAAAACAGTTACACAAAGCAGATGTTAAGGTAGCCAGTTTCAAGTACTGTAGCAAACTTTTACTTTTTTCTTAATAAACTAAACAACAAGGCAACTTTAAGTTCCTTTCAAGATGTATATAAGGCCAACTCACAGGAAGCCAATTCCATGGCTTGGAAACATGTAGCCATCGCTTCTCTAGGGCATCAAAGTTAAATGCACAAGAACAGCAGCAATACGAACAAGAGTCATATAACAAGAGCACTACACCAAAACCCTGGTATCTCCATGACTAATCGTGATGATGCCCGCTAATATTCCCCCACACAGGCATGTTAGCCATTCATGGAAAGCACCAAACAACACATAAGAACAGCATGAACGCACAAGAAGGAATGTTGCAGAACCCATCCCACATGCAAGGCACAAGGAAGCATACTGCCAGGATGGAAGAGGTTGTGGTTCATAAGTGGCTTGTTTCTGGTAAATCACATAGTACCTACTGGTTGCTGTTATTCTTGTAAATGGTGTTTGACTCAGAGGGTTTGTATCACCTGGTGCAAGAGTTGATCGCATCACTGGAGTAGGTGCTTCCTGGTCTGATATATAGTCCACTTTTTAAGCTTTTAAGCAAGAAAACATGCTCAGGATTGCTTAATTCAAATTAGTTACATCCTAACTTTAAAGACCTTGAAAAGGTACTCTTGCCTTGTAAATTTAAAGCACATTAGTGGATCTCTATAAACCATAGCCAAAAGAACAAGGCAGACAGGTCCCAGCATGGCGTTAGAAGTACAAAAGATGGCCAACAATATTTAAGTAAGTACCATGCCTATTTTGACTCCTGTTGTACTTCTGAAGCCTAGCTTATTTACCTGCCCTCAGAGTTGTATTTAAAATTATTACGAGTAACAAATGCTATTTTTTGAGTCTTCAAAAAACATGTGCCTTAAACTACCAATCTTAAAGAAGTCTCCAGTCATTTGCATATTCATCGATTTAGAATAAATAAATAAGAAAATAAGTTGTTAGTGACTTAGGCTGCAATCCTATACACACTTCCCTGGGAGTAAGCCCAGTAAGCCCATACACACAATGAGTGTGTGTTCTGAGTAGACATGTGTAGGCTTTGCTGTTAGCTAAGTATAACAAACTGGTCCTTGCTGGGCCAATGAACCTTGCTGTCTTACCTCTACAATCATATTATATTATGTAATATATAAGTAAGAATATATAAGTAAAGTAAGATGGCCCATACCACATCGTTCACCTGTGTGTCTTTACAAGCCGATACTATATTTTTCCTAAATCATTGGTCTGATCTGACTGATGCCGAAGATTTTCAAAGTGAAACATTGATTTTCAGGGCTTGTGTTGCAGTTGTTAGTTTTTCCAGGAAAGACAGGTAAGCCCATCAAGGAACCAAATAAAAGAGATGAATAAGAGCAGTAGTCTGTCACTTTCTTGTATTGTGTGCAACAAAGGTAAATTTGAGTTGAGGATGTTTTTAAGGACAAGTGTGTGAAGCTGAATAGGTATTATGTCCTATCAAGGACTCATTGTTTAGCAGATCCTATGCCCAACAATACCTCATTGTGATGGCAACAGAGATCGGTGCATTAAATACCCTGGTTTCAGACCCCCTTCACATTTTCAGTGTCTTTTCATGCCGCACGGACTAGGATATTCCTACTGCAGTTCTTTTTGGATAGAGTTAATCTATTGGTGGTCTTGGATAGTTTGTCCAGGTTGAAACCAGAAGAACTCCCCACTGCTTTCTTTTTCTCTCCCCCCCCCCCCAGAATTCCATTGGATCCCAGAGAGGGTGAATCTAAACAAATCTATGAATTATTATTATTTTTTGAGATTTTATGAATTTGGAATTTTGGATTTATCACTTTTTCTCAGAAGTCATTATGAGTCTTGGCAGAAGAAGGCTATCATTTAAGCTGCCCTGGTTGATGGTACATCCATGTAGATGTCAAGCTTCTCTACACAGGATACAGCTTTAAATAGCAGAAAGACCATTGCCTAATTGTACTGTACAGTGTATTTTGGATAGCAGTTCTTTAGAAGGATTCCTTACTGTAAGGCCACCAAGGAAACAGCAGCGTTATAACTTGTTTGAACCCATTCTAAGATTGGAAAATGTTGTTTATCTATTGATGAAATTTGAAGGTGCCAAAAGGATTAATATGCTTAAAGGACTGGAAAGATGAGCTCGTTTCTTCTGCTGCTTGAAAAGGTGAGAGCACTACCTTGAAACAGAATTGCAATGGGCTTTTAGATTCCAAGAAAGCTAGATATTTGGGGGAATGGAAAAAACTGGGGTAGGCCTAGGCTGGTAAGTTGGCAATTAATGTGGCTTCCTAGAGATAGATTGTAGAGAATGCATACACATCCTGTGTGTGTGTGATAGAAGAGATTTGTTAAGAAAAGTCTAAATGGCATAGCCCCCTATTTTTTATGCAGTGCCATGGCTGTGATAAAATATCCCACAGACATTGGGTGAATCTAGGGAAGCCTCTTGGGCTAAACCTGTATCACTTCAGTCTGCAGTTGTTGTTATTATTACTATTACTATTATTATTTTAATTATTATTAACAGTATTTATATACCGCTTTTCAACAAAAAGTTCACAAAGCCGTTTACAGACAAAATCAAATTATTTTTATTTTAAAATTAGGGGTTTACATGATGAAATCCTCCCCCATGGGGGACCCCCCCCCCCCCGCACAACATATATTTAGCTGTCTGCCTGATCATCCCAAATCGGCAATGAACACAGCTGCTTTCTCCCATTCAAGCCGATTTTTGCTGCAGGCTCGACTCCAAATTTGTAAAATGGAGAGCAACCACCACAAATTGAGCTACCGGTAATTCTTTCTTTGCAGAATGGCATGGGATCATCCCTTCAGAAGTTGACTGCAGCAACACCATGAACAAGAAAGGGCTTGACTTACAAAGCTGAGTTTTTTTTCTGTAGCTTCTGGACAGCTGATGGTAAAAAAAAAAAACCCACCAAAACAACACCTTGCATTTTGAATATTTGCTTTTCAGATTGAGTGCAGTCTGTATACCAAACACCAAAATGCCTTAAGAAGCAACCCAGAATGTGTGTCAATTGTTGTTGTTCTTGTTTGGAGAAAAGCAGGCCCATAGCGCTTGTGACCTACACCAGGCTTACCATATCATTCCTTTTTGCCCTTAAGGGAGGCGGAGGGGCGATAGAAGCCGGAGCGACGCAAAAAGGAACAAAAAGGAACAAAAGGGCAAAAAGGAACGTCCCGGTCGGCGATATGGTAAGCCTGCCACAGCCCAACAATACTTGTGTTTTTTGGCCTGCCAGGTGCTGGGGATCCATTCTGTTTTGTTTTGCTTTGTTGTTGTTGTTTTTGCGATCCCAGCTGTATATTTTGGATTATAATTGGTCATCAGAATGTACTGTTGGAGGAATTTTCATATTACTCAGCTTTTTAGCCATTTTTTTCTCATTTCTTATTCAGAGATCAAATGTTGGAAGTATTAAGAGCTGTTCCTGTTAAAGCCAAAAGCAGTGGCAAAAATCCTGGTGAGTAAAAGATTTGGGCCTAAATCACCTATAAAAGCAAAGGGCTCAGCTTTAAGCTCTCTTCTAATCAGCAGGGCTTTAACAGGATTTGAGTTTTATTATAGTCTGACAAGTTGCATGTGACTCTAAAGTTGCACGATAAACATTTCAAAACTTAGATGCTTTAAGGAGAGGGTCATTTTTCCTGGAGTTCACGTCATTATCAGCAACAGTACACAAGCACACAATGGAAATGATACTGGCCTGATTGCAAACAATGCCTTTGGGGAAAAAAAAACTTCAAACCATTTCTTAGTGAACAATTTATCTGTGTAATTACCATTTTCTAATCTGGAGGGGACATTGTTTCAGGTAATGTGTGAATCATGGGAGAAGATTTGCTGTAGTGGTCCCCACCAGGTTGTCTTGGGGTGGCTCATCTGAGGATGGAGACCTAAGCCTGATGAAGCATTGTACTGGCACTGCAGGTCATGGCTCCACCCTGACTTTCCTCTTGGACACCCAGCTCTTCCAATTTACTCTTAACTATAAGCTTACTAAACATCCAACCAGGTAATTAACAGGGGCTGGGAAATAATTTGCCAAGGACTTAGTGGTTGGCATTTGTCACGAAGCTTCCAGTCGGATTGACTGTCTGGTTGCCCCTCCTTCTGCATGAAGATAGGGGGAAGCCCTTGCTAATGTGACCCACCCATGTGGAGAAGACAAATAAGGCTTGGCTGCCTTTGCATTTGCTAATGCAGCGACACCCTTAAAAGCCCAGTGAGATTGTCTCAATCCTCCTGTAGCTGAGACCTGGCATAATGAAGTGGCTGTCAAAGTCCACCTCCCCAACTGGGATTGTGCTAACAAACCAGGCTTGGCATGTTAGGCACAGCATGGTTTTATGAACAGTACGGTTCACCTTCGTATGGGGAGACACTGGCTAAGTGGTGTCAGTCTGTCTCTTGCTTAAGGCCGCAATGTGGCATTTTCTCTTGGGTTCATATCTTGATTTTGTCTTAGCTATTCGCCTGCCACCCAGAATTGTTGCAGTTAACACTGATTTAATTACAGAAGCCTGAGCCCAAGATAACAATTGAGGACCACGCCCTGAGTAAGAAGTGCAGTGCTGAAGATGCTTGACAAACTCTGCTACAACTTTTGTGACAACTTACCTCTTCCTTTTGCTTCAGCTTTCAAAGAGGCTGAGCCCTGAAATATTGACAGTGTCAAATCTTATGAATCAGTTCAGTCTATCACGTCTGACCCTTATCTCTGAAGACATGCTGGTTTAAATTTGCGCTTTGATAATAACCCTATGATCTATGAATGCTCTTTCCACAAAGTGCTTTCCCATCTCTAACCTAATCTAAAGGAAAGTGTGCTCAAACAAGATGTCTTTTCTCCTTGAGTCCAACGTTGGGGTATTCACGCGTTTCATATTCATCCTTTATTAATGCCAATGCAGAAAGAACTAAGAGTCAATGTATATCTTTGCTTTTCAGTCATTAAGGGTCAAACTAGGTATGGCCCAGAATGAATAACTTGCCCTTTTGCTTTTTTTAATCAACAGTGTGCTGTGTGAGCCAAAATAAGGTGAAACCATGGGGTGGGTAATGGAGTGTTTGGATTTTGCACATGCAGTAGTTCTGATTCCGATCATGCCCCCTCCTCCACATGTTCTTTTAATTGGGAAAAACCCCTTCCATTGAGTTTTAATTGAAGTCTCTTCCCCCCCCCCCATTCAGATAGCACAGGCCAGGGAGAGGGGGTTGCAGTCAGAATTGGAACTGTAGTGGGGGCAAACTCCTAAGCTGCCACTACTGCCCTCCCACCAAGAGTTTACTCCCCCAAAAACTCAAAATGGGAAATTATGCATCACAGGTATGTTTCGTTTGATTCTAAGATGCAGAGAACATGTATACTTTATAATGTGTGAATGATGCAACATGTAGATGATGATGAAGAAGAAAAGTATTTATACTCTATATCACTTTTCAACAAAATAGTTCACAAATAACTGAATGGCTCCTTGTCCTAAAAGGACTCATAATTAGAAGATGCATAACACCAGCAAACAGCCATTTGAAAAGACACTGTGCTGTGGGGTGACTAGGGAGAGTTACTCTCCCTTTGTTAAATATAAGAGGAGCACTACTTTAAAAGTGCCTCGTTGCACTGTTAGCAGGGTACATTATTTGAAATTGCATTTTTGGTGAAGGAAAGTGGTGATTGACCTGCCAATACATTTTTCCAGGCAAAAAGCCACGGTTCATTCACACATTTTGAGTCATGTATTTTACCCAACCTATTTCTGTAAAGCGAGATTACACGTGAGAAGTCCCAAGAACTTCATGATTGATCCACCAGGAATGTATTCTCTGAAATAAGTAGACATTGTGTAAGCACCGTGTATTTCATTTCAGTGGCAGCCTCACAGGAGGTATTCCATGACTTGAGGTTGCCCCCAATTCACACGTTTATCACAACCTTCATCCAAGGTATGGTGTCAGGTATGAGGTTATTCCATTTTATTCTCACAACAGCGTTAGTGAAACTAACAGATCAGGCAAGAGAGGGAGACAGGAGCATGCCAGCTAACTATGCCAATATACTTTAGCCAAGAGCTCTTGATCTTCCTGAGTTTAGCTTGCCATGCTGTCAAGATATCAGATGAGGATAACATCTGATGAAATGGGCTCTAAATCCATGAAAGCTTAGGCTACAATAAATCTGTAAGTCTTTAGTGTCACATAACTCCTTTTTGACTTTGCAGCCCTTAAGCTACAACATGATACCCCTTAGGAACTTGCTTTTTGTTTTTGTAATACATGAGGCCTAACTATATGTTATGTCAATAGCATGTTTGACCTTTGATAAATAGAAGTCACTCAATCAAAATTGGAACTGTGGTGTACAGTAGTACTTTGAATAGTGCAGGGGATATGTTCCCTGAAAGTTGAGCGCTGAAAGAAAAAGTGCTATTGGAGACATCATTGATCTAATAGGCAGTAAATGGGTGCTGATTGGCCCAGAATGCACTGCTCTCATTGGTTAGAATGGCCATAAGTCACACTGGGACAAAGAGTGTTAAAAGAAATCAGCATGAAAGGAAGCAGCATTATAGAAGGGATGTGGGGGGTAAATGTTTTGTCCGTCTTGTGGTCCCAATCCAGTTGGCTCTCAAGGCTGCTATTTTCCCCAGGAACAAATGTCTAATTCAGGGGTTCTCAACCTTTGGAGGCCCGGATACCCCCTATCACAGTCCAATTTTCTGAAGTACCCCCTGCTAATTAACTGCTAATTAATTGGATTAATCAATTAATGAATTAGGTAATTAATCGTTAAAAAAGTACTAAAACAATTTTAAATGTGAAAAATGTCTCACCAAAGTATATTTTCCAAAGTACAAAAATAAGCCCAAAACCAAAATCAGAGAGACAGAAGGGCTCTGAAAATAATTAAAATTTAATTAACACTTAATTAGCTGCTGATGATAAGGGGCAGGGCTTGGCGTACCCCTCAACAAGAGATCTGCATACCCCTAGGGGTACCCGTACCACAGGTTGAGAACCCCTAGTCTAGTTGGTGCCAAAGAGCAGCCATGCAGGTGGAGCATGATGGTCCAGATCCAGACTGTGGCAGAGCAAAGCCATCATCCCTCATGATGTGGTCCTAATCCACACTGGTCATCTCCCCTTCCCTGCAGCTGCTATTTTCCAATGGAATACCAAGCACGTCGGAGTCAAACATGTATGTTGTTTGGCCCTGAGTTACACTCCTGGTATGGATCTTTTCCCATCTCATACAGGTTACAAACCATTCATCACAAATCCTGGTTTAATTGTAAGCAATGACAACAACCTTAAATGGACTTTGACAGAAACAGGGTTCCGCTGAAAGTTAATAATTTTAAAGACAGGATTTTTTTAAGTCTATACATCATCACCATCTTTTATAAAGGAGATAGCTGTAGTATGTGGAATATATATTGGGAATTTCCAGCCTCTAAAGGCTAACCCTAAACCACCATAGCGAGCGGTTTCTCAAAATACAATGGAAACCCTGCCACTTTGAAGATAAGCTCTTGCAGCTAGCTTAAAACAATAATTCTGTACTTTCTTTCCTGTTTCAAGATTTATTTTAAGTATTAGTATAAAATATCACAGAGCCTGATAGCAGCCAGATCAGTTTGTATAAAAATCAAGGGTCTGTTTGTAGTATATTACAGGCTATATTTGACACAGGAAAACACTTAATCATGAATGCTATCAACACACCACACCCATCTTTGTAAAAAGCCTTAAAAGCTAGATTTATCACTGTGAACTCAATCTGCAGAGAGACAAGCCATCATGAATCTTGCAAGCCCCTGCTGAGGAGTTAGGGTTAAGGGCCACAGTGTCCACAATCCATCTACTATGGGCTGTGTAAGGACTATGCCTTACAAATAGTGCTGTCAGCTACATGGAAATCTTAGTGTGATAGCAAATACAGTATCTGTAATCGGAGTCAATGATGGAAACACAAATACTAGCATTTTTTAAAATGACTCACGCTTGAGAATATATACTACAACTAGAAAGTCCTGAAAACTGTATCGAGGAGGAAAGGGATCAGCCTATCTATCATATGTCTCCTCTTAAGGCTGAACTTAGAAGTTGCCTTATATACTGGGTTAAATCAGGGGACTATCTAGCTCAGTATTGTTTATCCCAGCTAGCAATAGTTCCCCATGGATTTGAGTGGGTTGTTTTTTTCTAGTCCTACCTGAAGAGATAGAATCCCACAATAGATGTGGGGGAGGAGTTTCTACGAAGTGCTTTGAGTACATATTGCTGGATAGTTTCCTATACTTGGATTTGCTCTTTCTCCTTGGCTTTTCGAGAGTGCTGGTTAGTGGCTTAAATGTCCTAGTGGGTCCCAAAGAGCAGATGAGTGGCAGGGCTAACTGTACATGTTAAAAGTTCAGGGGCTTGGGGCATCTCCTTTTCAAGACTTTGAGGGCCCAATCCTACCCATCTTTCCAGCACTGATGCAGCTGTGCCAATGGGGCATGTGCTGCATCCTGCGGTGGGGGAGGCAGTCATGGAGGCCTCCTCAAGGTAAAGGAATGTTCGTTCCCTTATCTTGGGGCTGCATTGTGGCTGCATTGGTGTGGGAAAGTTGGATAGGATTGGGCCCTCAGTCTCTAACCCTGTTCTTCTCCTCCTTCCACCCCCTTCAGCTTAGTCAGAATCAACTACTGTCACTTCAGGCTTCTACATACCAGGTACGTTTTATTCCCTCCTTTCTGTCAAATTTTGTTAGCAATGAGAGTCAAAGAGAAGTTAACAAGAGACAAAGGGGGGAGCAGTATTTTAATTGTTTTAAAATCATTTCTAACAATCTGGACAGTGAAAGGTAAATCTCATAAACCTCATTTTTCCTCATGAAAAGGTCCAGCTATTACCTCAGACAATTATATGTCTGAGGACGAAGGCATCCTACCAGACGCTGAGGGAGATATAGCCTTCCCAGTTATAATAATATTTAGCATGTGTTGCACTTTCACGTGCTCAAAGCACTTCATGTGTATTTTGATGATGGTGGCCTCAGCCTGACTACAACCCTGTAAAGTATGTACAGTATAATTATCTTCATATTATAGCTGACGGGGCAACTTACCAAAGGCTACCTAGAGAGCTCATGACAAATGTTATTTGAACCTGGAAAGTTCTGATGTGCACCTTAGTTTCTTAGCTACTACACTTCCAGCCCAATCCTGTGTAACATCTGCTGCAGTGTGAAAAGTGCACTGTGGTGGATCCTAAGCTGGTGGAGCTGGAGCACACCTTGGGAGAAAGGGACGTTTGTCTCTTTCTCCCGGTGTAAACCCCAGCAGCCCCAATGGCAGCTGTTTTGCTGGGGCACATCCAAGGGGCCGGTGTAAGACTTTTGAGGGCTTTGCCCTCAAAACAGGTCTGGGCATGCGCGAAAATCCGGAAAATACCCGGATTGACGCGCTGCCTGGGCCTTCTTTCAGAAGGTCCTGGAGCGCCGACGGGGTCGGACGCTCCGAGGCAGGCTCCCGGCCGGCCTCGGAGCGTCCGAAGGGCGACGCGTGTCACGGAGGTGACGCGCGAGGGGGTGCGCGCGTCACCCCATGACGCGTCACCCCATGACGCGCGTCACCCCCTGGTGGCCCGCCCCCCCGCCACACTCCAGTGACGCCCGTGTGGGGACCTCATATACACTTCTTGAGCTCTGTCATAGCAAAAAAGTGGGATACAGATGTAATAAATAAGTCGGGGTTATGCCTGTGTGGTGTACTGCTGGTGAAACAGTGTTGTTGAACTTGCATGATGAATCCACTATACCAACTTAAGAGTTGGCTCAAAGGATCAAAGTAGTAGTAATCATATTTTCATCCAGCTGGCATAATCCCAGGATATGATGTGCTGAAATATTTCTAAGCCACCAAATAGTTAAAGAAAAGCAGAACAGACTTTTAGTTTTCCGTGACTGAGGCATAGTTATAATATTTGTACGTGGCCCTGATCTACTGATCTCTCATAGCTGATCCATATAAACCTATGCCTATCCTCTCTCTTGGCTCTCTGGTAAAGATTGCTATGTTCATAGTTCAAATTCTTTCTGTAATAGTTCACTATATCATTGAAAAATTAAAGCAGAGGGACTATTGTTCAAGCAACTAGGTTAGTCTCCCCTTTAGAGTCACTGTTTGCACATTATTAGAGAGAGAGTTGGATAGGAAAATGGATAAAGTGTGCAAGTCCAACTTAGACTAACTTATGTCTGGCATAACTATTATATGTTGGTATTTTTAGTCTCTGCATTCCTTGAGTTAATCATCAACATGGCAAACTTGTGGAGAATTTCATCCCAGAGCCTGAAAAAAGCTTGGGACTAGAACGTATGAAAATTTCAAATACCTGTAGTTGTGTGCTTTATTTATTCTTCCTTTTAATCAATATAATGGCAATAGACATGTTTGCATTGTTTACTTTTCCGAATCAGAGCAATCCATGTGATCTGCTTTCAAAAGGTCTTAGATCAGAATGTCATTCTACATGCCTTACCTGCTGAAAATTAGAATGGTCTATTTAATGGTGGATTGTATCGCAGCAGACACTGATCAAGCAAATTTTGATCACCCGCAAAGATTTTAGTCGCAGTCATTCCCTGTGTGGATGCACCACCCATACATGGAAGGGTCCCCATAGGGCAGCACTGAAGCTGGTGTCAACGTTATATAACTAGTTCGTATGAATTTGTTGAAATGAATGGCACTGAATGCCCATTGGAAGGAATGGCTGTAGCATGGAAATAAATCCTCTTGTCATTCCCACACTGGAAATGCCTCAATGCCCAGTTGCCCTCCAGGTTTGCCTCCCTCTCCAAAGCCTGAATCTATCAACCTTGTTGTCCCATATAGTCACTGCTGTATGCCATTCTTCCCAACTCAAATGAGGGATCTCCACAGAGGGAGAGTGACATAGATTGACAGCGCAATCCTATCCAACTTACACCACCGGTGTAACCAGCGGTGCAGCGAGAACGGGAGGCCCCAGAATGGAAAGGGAATTCAAATCCCCTTTGAATCCCCCTTTGGAGGGAATGTGAATCCCCTTTCATTTCTGGGACCTCCTGTTCTTGCTGCACCGCTGGTTACACCGGTGGTGTAAGTTGGATAGGATTGCACTGTTACTTACTTATTTGGGCAATTTTTACCTCATCTTCCCCCCCCAAGGGGCACCCAAGGTTCCCAAGGGGCACTTCAAAGAAGTGGGTTTCCACTACTTTCATGCTGTCCTCAGCTTCATTGTTGCTCTCATCTTGCAGAAGCAGAGGATTGGGGCTGAAAGACCCAGGTGAAGTGGGGGTGCATGGAGCCTAAATTGTAAGTTACCACAATATGTCTTAACTGTACATCTTCACAGCTGACATGGGACACAAGTTAAAGTAGGCGCCTTGGCATACAATGCCATTCTTTGGGGAGCATGAGTGAATTTGAAAGAGCCTTACTCCTTCCCTTCAACCAAAGGGTTTTATTCCTATAATGTACTGTATATACCAGTATATACATGCTCATAAGATTTAGGTGAGGTTCATGAGATTTGAGCTCCATTTATTTTCTTAAACACTAAGCTAATGAGCAAAGCCCATATCTGCTCTTCAGTTTCTTCATAGCAAATAGACTTTGGGTTCTGTTGTGTCCCAGACATTCTTCTCAGCATACTTATACTCTTACCTACATTCCAAATGTGCTTTGTCCTTCCTGCAGAGAGCCATGTTAGGTGTTTGAGCAGGATGTAACTCTCACCTTTATGGAGTTTTTGGAATACTTTTCAATGTACCTGCCTGGGAGATATGATGTTGAAATCAATTAATCCCTGCTAACTGGACAAGAGGCACTTTTTCAATTGGTGCTCCTCTTTTATTTAGCAGGGGGAGAGCAACTGCTCCCCTTTCACCCCAGCACAGTGTCTTTCTGGTGGCTGTTGCTGGTGTTGTTCTGCATCTTTTTTAGATTGTGAGCCCTTTTGGGACAGGGAGCCATTTAATAATTTGATTTTTGTCTGTAAACCGCTTTGTGAACTTTTTGTTGAAAAGCGGTATATAAATAACGATAAATAATAATAATATTTTAGTTGGTTCCGATTTTTTTTCCCAATCAACAGTTTCTGCTTTAGCTTTGGATATGTTGCCAACCTATCATTATGCTTGTGGCAAATTGCTCCAGTACTTTACAAACTTCTTGGTATATTAATGCCTTGTTCATATCTTATCAATGATAGTTCTGAAGGTTCATAAGCTGTAAAAAGTGCGTGGAATGCTCTCCTCAGGAGCGACTTTTCTAGCACCTACACTGATGTCATTTGGGTATCCTGCGAAGACCATTTTATTTTCCCAGGTCTTTTGATCTCAAAAATAACTATGATGGTTTTAATGCTGCTCTTTTCTGCTAATATGTTTTGGGGTTTTTTTTTAACATGTAAACCACTCTGGTAATTGTATTGTGAATAGTGATATATAATTACTACCTCATCCTGACCAGCTCCTGTTTGGTATCTGAGAATACTGCTCATTTACAGCAGGTCGTCAATCAAGCTCATAACAAAGAATGCATTCTCTATGAATATACCACTGTGTAGGGTTGCTTTTTTTAAAAAAAAGTCCTTACATATGGTGCAGCCTACATTTCTCCATGTGCTAGTTAGAATATAGGATACTGCCTCATGCCAAGTCAAGATCACTGGTGCATTTAGTTCATTTAGTTCAGTACAGCAATACCTTGCACTTTCGTCTGGTTAGGCACCAGAGCATGGAGGAAAGTAAAAAAAATAGAAGAATGTCAAACTATAGACTTATTTAACTTGCAAATGTATTTTGGCCGGTGAAAAACATAAGTAACTATATAACATATGTGAGTGTGTGTGAAACCTAAATAAACAGAAATAAAAGAAAAATAAACATTGACAAACATCATGGAAGGTTGGATAAAATCGGACAAAATAGGCAAGCACATGGACGAAATTTGAAATGTGGTTATAACTGAAAACAGCTGAAAGAGCAAAGCGAAGAAAGTCAAGTGGATGAAAGTTAAGTTATTTCATCTTCTGCATGCAAGCAGGTACTCCACTACTGAGCTATCCCATCCTGTACCACCCCCCAACCCCCATCACCAGAGAAGTATGAAGAGGAAGTCTTCAAGGACCTGCTGAAAGCACTCAGATCAGATCCAATCTGGCCCAGATTTGGGTTAGCTCAATAGATATGCTTTCTTTCAAACAATTTATCTTTGACTCTGCTATGATCAAGTTTCTCGTTCAGTTTATACTGCACCCTATCATGGAAACTGAGGAATTCTTCGCCAAGTTCTATAAAGCTAAAAACTTCACTTTTCAAAATCTACCATAAACATATCTGCAGTTGTGAAGTTCAGGAGCTGATCTTTGTGTAGTGTCCTTGGAAGCTGGGAGACTAATTGTCCCGATTTGCCAGTGACCTTTCCCAATAAAGACATTTATTAATTTCCATGAATTGTTGTCAATTGAAGGAGCTGTGTAGTTACCAGATAAAAACTGACGGGCTGCCAAAAGAGACGCCCGAGGATATATTTTGATTGCAGAACCCCTTATCCCCTCCTCCTGCTGCAGCTGCAACATGAACACTTACTTGAAAGTAAGCCCCATTGGACTCAATGGGACTTACTTCTGAATCAACATGCATACATAGGCTGTGCTGTCTGCATAATAATAGGTATTCTGATGAGAACTTTTATTTTTATACAAATTGCATTTATAATCATAGAAGAGGGACCAATTAATTATCAAGGTTTTTGTCCATTTCACTGAACCCAGGATAGCAGCTCCAATATCTAGATGTAGCTGGCCCTTTAACGGTTATATAGGTGAGGGCATTTCAGCAATTCTGTCTTCTACAAATCTACACAACTCTTAAGAACGCAGAGGCCCTAATGGTGAAAAGTTGGCCACCCCTGATTTAGCTGTATGTTACTTTCTAAAATTGCCAGGGGCTTCAATCAGCATGTTTGAGGTATCTTTAAAACAGGGAAAAACAGAGCCAAGAAAGAAGCAAACACTCATACTCCACTCATGCATCTGCAGCTGGCCACCACGGTAGACATTAAAACTTGTCATGTAGCACCTTAAAGACCAAACAGTTTATATATTTTATTATTTATTTATTTTCTGTATATATATATACCGCCTTTCTCATCATCAGATTTCTCATCAGATTTATTCAAGGCGGTTTACATAGGCAGGCTATCTTTAGACCTGATAAGGGTCTTTACAATATTGTTCTATTCCTATATAGAACCTTCCATGCTTGAGATGTTTTCCCTTTCGAGTGCAGCCCTCCTTCTGGCTTGTGCTTTGCATTTCCAAGCTTCACAGTTCACCGCAGTTCACCCTTGGACGGTTGTCTTAGATATTCTCTCTCTAGCTGACTCCTCCGCATTCCACCCTCTCATGATGCCTTCTCAGTGTCTTTGCGAGGTTCATCAGCAGCTTCCGTCTCCCATCCGAGTGGGAACTGAGGTCGACCCTGCTTAACTTCTTCAGGCAGGGCACCGGCTCAAACCTCCAGGCCTTATATAAGCATAAGCTTTCATAGGCTATCATAGGCTATAGTCTTTCAAATGCACAAAGTGAAATGAACTGGTTAGTGGAAGACACTTTGTTGGGGTTTTTTTTTTTTTTTTTGCACTGCAGCAACAGACTAACACTGCTACCCCTTTGGAAATAAAAAAGCAGACTATTTGCCTGACATCTAACAATTCTACCATGATAATTTTTATACATTGGAGTGATATCAATTGCAAGGGCCACACATTCACCATTCAAATTAGCATGCATGTGGTCTTACAATTTTCTCTCATCATGTCTAATGAAAAGGCAACCAAATGATGCTCCTGCGTGTAACGTGTGTGCATGCATGGGTATCTGTGATTTGTTTATATATAGGAGCATCACATTTGACAATCTGCAAGAAGGAGCCACAATTTCTATGAAGCAATTTTGTCATGTGCCAGGCAGAACTCACTTACATGCCTTTGCTGTTTATAGTGAAGAGTTCACTCTATGCATGAAAGCTATGTCAGCTTCTCTCCAGAAAGTCCCCAAATCTCTATCCCCTTCCATCTCCCATCCAGGAAAGAGTCTCCCCAGGAACCTCTTTTTTGATAGCCCGTTAAAGACAGGTTGTTTCCATCTTCTTTGGCTGTACAGCTTTTACAATGTGAGTGGATTTTTGGTTGTTTTTTTATGCTTTTATTAGAGTCATTGTATATGGTGCCTTGGGATATTTGCATCCTGTAAATTGTATGGTATTGTGTTGGGTAGATTAAAACAAAAACCAGAGAAGTAGCTGTATTAGTTTGTAGCTGAAGAGAAAAAAAACACCCAACATGATTGCAGCATAAGCTTTGGTGGGCTGTATCATTTCATAGATGGGTCAGGGTCCATGAAAGCTTATGTCACAATAAATTTGCAGGGCTTTAGAGTGCCACAGGACTACTTGTTGCTTTTGCTGTGTAAACAATGACTTTTGCTTCTAGGTTTCCTCTTGGGTGTGCATAGGAGATACATATTGTGCCTAGACCTGCTGAAAAGAGTCTGCTGAAAACTGAAGCAATCTTGACTTGACGCTAGGGATGCCAGTTTGTCAAGAATAACCCTCTTTCTCTGGTTGTTTATTATCATCATCATCATCATCATCTCCTTAACAGGATGTGCAAAGATTGTTCACTACAAAAGTGATATATTGATGATTAAGAACAAGACCCTCCATAAACCATGATGTGTCATCTCATCACCTAATTTTTCCTGTCCTGGTTCTACTGACTTATAACTTCCTCACAAGCAGCAAGAATGGCGATTATACAGTTGAGTTACCTTGTTCTTCAAAGACACAAAACCTAAATATAATCCTATAGTACCTTGTAGGAGACAAAGCACATCCTCTAATACATTTCTTTTTTGTTTTCAATGGAGTTCAGCACAATAAGGACTCACTTGACCTTTGTCCCTCCTATAGTTCATTTTCACATTGTTTGAGAAAAGATCTGGGTTGGATTTTGCAAGGCACAGGTGCTCGGTCCCCACTATGGCCAGAGAACCTCCACAGTTGTGACTTTAGTGCAGCCCTTTTCTTGTGAGCAGCTGTACTCAGGGGACTGCTTTTGTGGGCCACCAGGAATTTCCTGTGATAGAATATCAGAAATCGACTGGTGACTAGTAGGAGGTGACTTCACAGGGCAAAAGTTCCCATTCCACAATAAACATTCTCACTGTTGCTGTGTGGATTTCCTACCAAACCTGACAGTAAAAACCAACTTGTTATCTGAATGCAGCTTGGCTTGGGGAAGGAAAAATAAAGGTGCTTTATTCTGGCCTCAGTTATTACCTAAAATCATGTGTACAATTACAACATTTCCAGCTAATATCCTCCCCCCCTCCGGCTATTTTACTGTAAAAAAATATGGAAAGATTAATGATGCTTCTAGTATCATGTGTTTTTGTTTTTACCAAAGCTATTCCTCTGGAAGCCATAAAACCAGATACTTTTTCACATCTCAATTCATCATGGCTTAAGTAGAAGCAGCTACTCATTCTTTTTCACACTTTTCTCAAACTTCTCCTTCTCTGCAGGATCCTGAAGAAGCAGACCACTTGTGTCACTCACTTCGAAACTGAGATTTGCTTGCGCTGTTCTTCTGGAAGGAACTACCGTGACAATTTTTGGCATCTTTCAGCAAGTAGCACAATCTGTATTACGTAGATGTCTATCAGTGACCTGTGACATTGCGTTTGAAAAACTTTTTGCAATGGTGAGCGAGCCATATTTTATACTCAGCAGGAGATCCTAAGGTCTGGATTATTCTGACTCTTGACAGATCAATTTGGGTGCTGCAAGGAACAGAGATTAGGACATTCTCTGCCAGTTCATGAGTTCTTCAAATAAATGAGAAATAAATTGTGTTAGTGTGACCTTTCTTTTTCCTTCTTTCACAAAGAATTACACCAAAACACTTGGACACACACAGTCATTTTATTAGACGCATCAATCTGGTAAGGCCACATCTGGAGTATTGTGTCAAGTTCTGGTCACCACACCTCAAAAAGGATATAGTTGAATTGGAAAAGGTGCAAAAAAGAGCGACCAGATTGATTCATGGGCTGGAGCACCTCCCTTATGAGGAAAGGCTACAGCGTCTGGGGCTTTTCAGCCTAGAAAAAAGGCGCCTGAGGGGGGACATGATTGAGACGTATAAAATTATGCATGGGATGGAGAGAGTGGATAGAGGGAAATTCTTCTCCCTCTCGCACAACACCAGAACCAGGGGACATGCACTAAAATTGAGTGGAGGGAGAGTTAGAACAAACAAAAGAAAATATTTCTTTACCCAGCGTGTAATTCATATGTGGAACTCCTTGCCACAGGATGTGGTGATGGCACCTGGCCTAGATGCCTTTAAAAGGGGTTTGGACAGATTCATGGAGGAAAAGACCATTACAGGTTACAAGCCATAAGCAACCTCCTGGTTTTAGAAGTAGGTTTTCTCTGTGCCAGGTGCAAGGGAGTGACAACAGGGAACAGGTTATCTTGTTGGCTGTGTGCTCTCGGAGGCATCTGGTGGGGCCACTGTGTGATACAGGACTAGATGGGTTTTTGGCCTGATCCAGCAGGGCTCTTCTTATGTTCTTAATCTGCTCTCAGATTTGACCCAATGACCTGGTTGTATTATTTGATGCAATATGATGCTGCAACATGTATCAAGAAGTGCATACATGTGAGAGGGACTATGTACTCTTCTCCTGGCCTATCCCATTGACACCAGTACACTAAAAGATGGTTGGTGCGCTCTCAGATTTGTACAGAACATGTCACATGATGGGGAGAGTTTGTGTGTCTCCCAATCAAACCCCATCTTGACTAGGGGCTTCACTCAAACCACCTTGACAAGGAAGAATGCAAGCTACAACATCAAGCTCATGGGAGGAAGTCCCTTGAGCTTGTCTAGTAGCTAAATGTGAAAACAACAACACTGCAGTGGTGGGGAAGAGGAGAATGTGGTTTGAGGACCACCTTAAAGTGATGGAAATGTAGCCCTTACAAGGTAAACTCTATTTTTTGCAACAATTTTATATGGAGAAGGGAGAATTGTAGGAATATAAGCCACATGTCCTGCTCCACAGAACAGCACTCCAACTATAGAAGCAGATAGAACTGATGGGCCCTTCGTAGTCTCTCAGGAGTCTGATGTGTGATATAGCCCCTCTGCACACCAACTCTATCCATGGGATAATCGCCGTCATATAACCTGGCACCAAAGGCACCATCTGTGTAACTGTAGCTCTGTGCAACAGTACAGACAGAGAGATAAACTACTGTACGTTCTAAAGAGAGTGTGTGTTGGTCTGATGGTTTGTTTGTTTTTTTGTCTTTAAAAAAGACCCCTGTGCACTACTCTTTAAAAAGTGCACAGGGGTGCACAAACGCTGCTGTGAAACACTGCAAACCCCCAATGGGGGTCTTTAAAACTTAGCCCCCACCACAGTTCCAATTCCAATCCCCCTCATTGCAATTGTAAATAGCACACAGAGAGAGTGTGATCAGGATAGGAACCGCAGCTGGGGTCAGTGCTAAGGCCCCCCTCCGTAGTTTCTTGGAGTTTCATGAGCTATTTAACATTTTAAAAAGCAAAAGGCACCAGACCAACACACATACTGTATTCTCTATAATATGCAGTTTGGCCAAAGTGGACAAGAGGTCCCAGATTCAGTCCCTGTCCACTGGCTTCTGTGAGAAAGGGCAGGGGAGAGATACATGTGCACATGTGAGACTGTACCATAGCCAGTCTTGGATGCACAAGATGATCCTAACCATATCTTTTTGAAAAGTGGTATATAATTCATCATCATCATCTTATATTATATTATATTATCATGGTGCTGCATTTTCAGTTTGTTCTACTCTATCTTGGCTGTCCTCATTAAAGAAGAATATTTCACATGTGGTGTGCTTGGCATTTATTAACTAAAGTGAAAGCTGAACTCCCTTTTGTCTTCACTGGTGTGAGATTGAAACTTCCTTGCATTTGGGAACAGGCCCTCCAAACGGCATACGTACCCTATGTCTCCTGTACAGGCCACACTGCACCTCCCTGTTGAGTAAAAGAAAAGTAAGCCTTAATTGCAGTTTCCCTTAATTGCAGAGGGTAGGGGTGGGAAGCATCCAAGTTGGATGCGCACTAATCTCCTGTCTTGGGAAGGAGGGTTCAGGAGATAAATGAAGAAAGTGCAGGCATCCTGCTTTGAGGAATGGGGTCTCCTTGGTGACTCCTCCCCCTTGCTTACCTGTATGAAGTGTTGTGTCCTTTCAGCCCCAGCACATCAGTGGAGTTGGGATTCTGGTGGGTGTATTATATTCAGAGTCTGGAAGCAAGGTACCTCAAAGCAGTGTTTCCCAACTTTTTTGGCCTGCGGCACCATTGGCCATGGCTCCTATTACGTTATGTTGATGCCTACCAATTGGCATTGCACTGATTTCTAGAAGGATTCTGTGGCACTCTGAGGCTCCCCTGGCTGGTTTCCACGGCTCCCCTGGGAGCTGCGCCTCCCAGTTTGGGAACCACTTCTGAAAAGGCACATTTAATAATCTTTTTCTTCCTGCTTTGTTGGGTTTTGCTGTTTATTGCTTGTTCTTCCTTTGGGGGCAAAGTGTTTTTTCAACACAGTTCCCACCACCCAAATTCCCACTTGGGTGCTAAATTGTCTAAACATGAGGACTGAGCAATGTAGCTCCACGCAATAAGGTGCATGTTCCTTGACCAGGACTTGTATACAGCTGGTAGTATGCCATGATTGGCTGCAACGTGAGTTACAATGATATTTTCCTTTGTTGCTGTGGAGGTCAGCGAGAGAGAAGTAGGGGTGCAGCTCTCTAAGTATCTCCTTAATTTAGGGCAAAATTACACATGATGTGATATCACACTTGCATAGTGGCTTCACAGGCTTAACATAATGACACCACAACATGTCAGTGGGCCTTAATACATCTGTACCTCTTTGTGTTCTGCCTGCACATGGGAATGGAGTCACAATCCTATCATCACCTAGCAGGTGCAGCTTGAAGATCAGATTGCACTGTCATGCTTGGACACCTCTCATTTACACAAACCAAGTGCAATGGGTCAGCAGGAGCCATGGTATTACTCAAGAGAAAGGTGGCCTGCCTGCCTTGGGTGTGGCAACACAGAAGGGGTAGTGAATATGGACCACTTTTCTGTGCCCTTTGACACCAGCCAGGAAACTCCAGTCCAGCATTGTGATCAGTTGTCCAGTTCTGGGCAGTTACCCTCACCCTTCCACAAGAACATCTTGACAGCCCGTGGAATCAATCACACGTCTTTGTAGCATTGCTTGCTAAACTGGTTTCGTGCTGACAGAGCAAGCAGTTATGTCTAACGTCACATAAGTCAGGTCAAGCATTGTTATTTGTTTCATGCTTTGGATTTGTAGCTCCTTAAAGCTAGAATGATCCCAGTCGTGATTAATCCAGTCCATTTGACTTAATTTCTTCAGAATATCTTTGTACTGTTGTTTAATTTTAATTAATTAAAATATTTAAAAAAGACATCATAACCTCATAAGGCAGTTTACCATAATAAATTAAAACAAACATTAACAGAGGTGTCGCTGCTGTAAAACAAAGCTAATTCCAATTTGTGTGTTTATTTTAAAAGATGTTTAAGACAGACCTACTACTACCGGGTGTAATTTAAAAAGAATAAGCAGCTTTGGTGAACTGTTAGACTTAGCTGGACATTACAACAGATTTTTTAGAGCATCAACAATGATATGAGAGAGACGTTGCTCCCCACAGTGTACCTGCATATATATGTCTTTTGTCACACTGTTGCATCTGGTCAAATAAATTTTGCAAAACCTCTTTACTGTGGGTGAATGTGGAATGAGTGTACATACCATGAGCAGCAAAGTTTCATCACCCTCTAGTAGTTCAGGTGTGCAGATAGAGGTCTTCTAGCTCCTGCCTTTATAATGTAGAGGCACCAGCAGTAGTGGATTGATGGAGTGCCACAATGTCTACTATGTGGGGCTACCCTAAAGATGGTTTGGAAATGGGGGATTCATAAGGCCATAACCAGCCCTCCTTGCTAAGTGGGGTTGCCATATTTCTAGTGGCCACCATAGGCAAAAGAGCAGAAAACCCAAAACCAAAAATGGTCACAAATGTGTCGAAGTGGCGATCTACATTGCAAGGAGGCCCGCAAAGGGGGGGGGCTGCAGGCCTCCCCGCACCCTCCGGAATGTCACCAGGACCCCAGTAAGTTAAAAAAGAACACTTTTTCTCCCATGGTGGTGTGATCCCCAGAAGCATCACCACCGCTGTCACACTGTCCCTGCCCCTTAAGGGAGCAAGGGCCAGCATCCATTTTTCATGGTGAGTTGCGATCCACCAGTTTGAGAACCACTGACCTCGACCATTTCATCCCAAACTCTTTGAGTGGGTTGCGATAATGTAAAACAAATTTATAAAAATTGAAAAATGAAATTAAAAAACATCCTGTGTATATAAGGTATATAGTAGAGCTAGCTCTGCATGTTTACGCAAAAGTAACTCCCACTACGTTCAGTAAATGTCACTCCCTGGTAAATTTGTATAGGAATGTAGCCTTAGACTTAGTACAACATGAGCTACATAATTTCTCAGGCAATCTTTGGGAAAGAGAATGGCCTACTAGGTATTAACATATGCCCCTAGGCAAATTTCTCAGTTTGGTTTCTGCTGAGCCTATTGCTTCTTTTCAGTTAAAATCCTCTGGGGGGGGGGAAATCAAAGGCAGCACCTGAGTGCTCTTGGTGATGACACCACCACTGCTCCTGCTGGAGGAAAAGTACTGGAGCTCTGCTCCCCCTCCAACTACACTCCTGAGCATGGTATCTAAAACCATCAGAACAGATACCACATGACCTCTCTTTACAAAGCTAGCAAACTCTGCTATCAGGAGATCACTTCTGGAGTGAGATGTCCTTCAGGATCACAATTTACTGTGTTAAACGCTATGATGCCAAATATGTTCATGCTTCCACACAAGCTGTCACTTTCAATTCAAGGTACAGTTAGAGAAGACCAGGCCAGCAGTTCCAGAAGGAGAGCACACGCCATGTTGTTAAATACAGGAGAATTAATACTTGAAATAAGAACACATGAAGAGCCCTGCTGGATCAGACCAAAGGCCCATCTAGTTCAGCTTCCTGTATTTCACAGTGGCCCCACCAGATGCCTCAGAGCACACAAGACTGTTGTATCCTGTTGCCATTCCCTTGCACCAGGCATACAGAAAAATCCTACTTCTAAAACCAGGAGGTTGCTTATGGCTCGTAACTTGTGATGGACGTTTCCTCCATGAATCTATCCAATCCCCTTTTTAAAGGCATCCAGGCCAGGTACCATCACCACATCCTGTAGCAGGGAGTTCCACAGATGAATTACACACTGGGTAAATAAATATTTTCTTCTTACTTCATTCCTTCCATCGTGTTGCATGTGGTTGCCAGGCAAGTAGTCATGCTAACTAGCTGACCACAAACTAAAAGACTGTTTTTTCTTCAGTAACCACAGGAATTTTTATATCACGAACTCAAAACAGAAACTCAGAGCTGAAACTTCACATTCACCAATTCTTCTCTCCCCAATTTCATTTAATGTCCCTTAAAAAAAAAAGACTAATAGCAAGCTCTTATCTTCTATTTTAGTTAAAGCACAGTGATATTTTCTCTTTGCATACATCTAGCTCAGCAGAAAAGAAATGCAAGAGGAATAATTTATGTGATATGTGACAAGTTCATGTTCATTATGACCAGAAATACTTTTCTATTACATAAAACTATGATGAGAATAGTTACATAAATCTTCCCACTCCCTATCCCCTTTGGTGCTGTGGAAGAAGTTCAGTACAACCTGTTGGGAATAGGAGGTGTTTGCCTGTACAGAGAGAAGCAAAATAAGGTACTCTCTCTATCAGGCCTACCTGAACAATTACAAAATACAGTGCAATGCCAATTGACAGGCATCAACATAATGTAATGGGGAGCCGCGGCCAATGGTTGTCAATGGTCAAGGGAGCCCAGGTCAAAAATGTTTGGGAAACACTGATTTAGGCTGCTTTATCATCAGGCTGGATGACAAAAAGGAGGACAGGAGATACAAAGTTGGGCATGCTGAAAAATCCACACTGCTGTGTATAACAGTCTTCAGGAGGTTCTATCTGCAGGAGGTTCTATCATGTAGACTCAATTAAATAACTATTTATGCAGACCTACATTACAAGCATATCCCTGCATACTCAGAAGTAAGTCCCATTGAGGGCAGTGGAACTTACTCCCAGGTAAGTGTGTATTGGATTGCAGTCAATTTTAATGGACCTACTGAATAAAGCTTCCTGCACTTCCATCTGCAAGCTCTTATAAACCACAGACCTTTGGGGGTTTTCCGGCATACCCAAATCTGTCTCTCTCTTCCCGCCTACCACACCCCATTTTGCTTCACATCCAACCTGAATAAGAGAACTTTTAGAGAACTCAAAAGCTTGCTTACTATTTTGTTATGTTAGTTTGTCTTAAGATATTACTTTACTTTGTGGGTTGAATTTGAAAACACATACCGGGGTGGCCAAACTGTGGCTCCCTCCTGAGTCACATGTGGCTCTCTGTTGGCTAAGCTCCTTTTTAATCCACAATTAATATAAAAGGTAAATAAGAAAATTTCAAGCTTTATAATTATTTACCAGGTATAAACTGACAGTCCACTGGATTAAAACATAAATTTAATGTTCATGGTGAGTAAATATATTTCAGAATTTAAATGCTTCTCTTAAATATTGCGGCTCTCAAACATCTTAAGATTATTGTATGCAGCTCTAACATTAACTAAGTTTGGCCACCCCTGACAAATACTGCACTGTGGAGAGAGAGATGGAAGGACACACACAAAATCTGTTCAAAACAAAGTGTAATATCACCCCCTAGTGTTAGTTTTGATTACTCTTCTTTTTACAGTGTCCTCAATCACAGCATCTGCATTGTTCAAAGCTCCAGTCCAAATATGGCTGAGGCCAAGGGCTCTAGGACAACCACCCTTTGGAATGGAGGAATTGGCCCTCTTTGCTTACCTCTTTGAAGGGTTAGGATTTCATCTCAGAAGGATGTTCTTGATGAAGGATGCCATTTTTTAACAGCTTTCAGAGGGATAGTCGTATAGCCCAATGCTGCCTAACTATATGGCGGGCGGCCCACCCCACCCACCGGATCCTATCCTCGTTTCCTGGGGTCTACTTGGTCACCTCGGGGAAAGGAGACGTCCGTCCCCTTCACCCGGTGTAACTCGGGGAGGCCCCAATGGGCCTCCTCGGATTTCCGCCAGCTATGTAGCTGGTGTAAGTCCAAGGAGGCTGTTAAATGGTGGATCTGGTCCGGGAAGGGGACGGAGATATGGCGGCTGCGCTCGCTCCACTGTTTTAAAGTTCCAGTGTATTGCACTCTGAGTCTGTTATAGAAAAAGCAACAAAAAATATTTTCGTAGCATCTTAGGCTAACACATTTATTCCAAAATTAGTTTCTGTGCACTACAATCCACTTCATCAGATGTGACACACACACACACACACACACACACACACACACACACACACACACACACACACACACACACACTTTAGTTATTTTGCATTTTTTAGGGTTTGTGTGGATTTTATTGCTGTAGTTTTAATTTTTGACTCTGTGGCACTCTGCTTTGAACACAGATGTACTCAAATTGTTTGGCACTGATAATCACATTTACAGTTGCCAACTCTGATGGAAGCTATTCCTAGAGATTTTGTTTTTCTTCCCCAATATGACCATGTCATTAAGCCCAAACAGCCCAGTTAAAGTCTCCAGGATTGTTTTCAGAAGTCATCAGGAGATAAATACCAGTTCCAGGAGATTCCAGGCCAGTCTTGGAAGGTTGGCACTTTGGAAATTCATCAAATTAAAAACAAAACAAAGAAACAAAACAGTCCTGTTAGCTTTCAGTACATCACAGAATGTGAAGAGCATAGATATAAGACAATGCTAAAATAGCTCATTTCATTGTATGGAGAAGCTGGACTCCTATGTTGCTACCTTTTTGGGAGGAGAGAAGGGGAGATGAGCTGCAACTGCTGTGCTGACGTCACCAATCACAGCTATGACAAAATCCTGAATTTCTCCATTGTTTATGAGTAGGTCTCAATCAAAGGTCAGGCAAAATCTATCAGATCTCCATAACTGAGACAGAATATTGAGGGAAAATGGAGGACAGAACAAGAAGGAATTTGTTCTCAAGCTCCTTAACAACTTATAGCAAGTACCCTGAAGGATGATTTTTTGTGTTTGAGTGAGTGAAGACTGTCCTTCCTGCATGTACACGATAGAGGAAACAGGACACCCTTTACCAACTTGACAGACCATAGGTAAAGGTATCCCCTTGACAATTAAGTCCAGTCCTGACAATTAAGCCCACTCAGCAAAAGGTTCTTTAAAAATCCCGACATCTTGGCTTGCTAGTTCTACCACCTAAGCAAGGGGGAGGGGAGGACCATGACTGCAGTCTGCCATGAGAACTTTAGTTGCCTACTCACAAAGATCAATCAAAGGCTTGCAGTGGTAACACAGGTCACATACATCTTACCTCAAGGCATTAAAAAAAACAAACACTTTGTGACATTTGTTCCGAAGTCTTCATTTTGAGTTCAGCTTTTGATCTGAGTTTCTCTCCCCTCCCCCCCCCCGAAAATGTTGACCACAGCACAAGTGTTACTCTATGCACACTGGCAGAAATGAAATCCTTTCTCCTGAGAAAAGTGCCTTTCCTGTTATGGCATTGCGAGGTTTCTGCATATGTAGTAAAAACAGGAAGTCCTAAACATTTATTCACCCCCAAAGTGTGAAAAAAGGCATTTAACATTTCAGAACTTGTTTTCTCTTGTTAATAAAAAAGTTGCATATATTTGTATATGCAAGAGTCACATTCCAATGAGAGTAGGTATTTAAGAAGCAGTAGGGACCCTGCTGATGAAATCCCGTCTATCTTTGAGAATTCTGTTAAGTTGCCTGGCCTTTTGCTAATCATGAGAAAGCTGTGGTGTAGGAAATCCTCTATTACCTTGTCGAGCTTAAACTAGTAAAGAAAGCAATAATTCCCATTACAATATACTGCTAAGTGTTTAAAAAAGTGGGGGAGGGGGAAGAGGCAAGATTAAAGTTTTAAAACACAATATGCAACGATTGCTGAACCCTCCAATCTTAAATTGACCACAGGATTACCGGATTTTGGGGAACGTGGCTGTTTTGGCTACAAGGTATTGATAGCATTATAATATTGGTATCAGGATACAGCTGCCATATGACTAAGATGGTGCTTGATAAATAAGAGCTATCCAATCAGTGCACGTCATTAGACATCTGTTTCCTGTTTTCATTCTTTCTCCATTATCATTTGTCTGAGTTTCCCTTTTACCTGAAGTTTATTTAGAATGCAACACAACCCAAACATGTTGCTTTGTTTTTATGGATACTGTGAGCAGGGTCTTTAAAACACACACATGCACCATGTTGTTCATCCGATTAAAAATACTTCAGTGGAAATTTAATGAATCTTCTATTCTATTGGAATACACATAAAACACAACTACTCTTCATTAAGATGACTAATTTCCTCTTCTGCTGCAAGTTAAGTAGCTTTCCTGTTGAATGTCTCCATTTCCAGAGTACAATTGTGAATTGATTCATTAAAAAAAAATTAAACAGTGGAGCACAAATAAGGGAAAGCAATAAATATTTCCCACTTTCCACCCCCCCCCCCAAGTTAAGTCAGCAGTATTATAACAGGTATCGCTTGTTAATCCAATAATCAACCGGATACAGAGCAGGATGCGCTAAAACAAAACAAAAATATATTTACTATATGCTGGGTTAAAACTGACATTTTAAGCATAAATGTGCTGCCATGAAGAAACATATTCAAATTAGCATGCAAGTTATAAAACCTGTATACCAGGTCCTTGGCCAATGAGTTAGTATGTGCAATGTATAGGGATGGAAGGAACTTTTTCAGATCAATTGATTAAAATACCCTTTGATCAACTGCAAAGGTTCTTTAATCAGGATTACATTTTTAGTACATTTTTTTAAATACAATTACTTCCAAAGTTGATTACTTTTAAGTAAAAATTAAATTATAGTACTTTCAAGATAGCAAGGGTTATCTTAAAAAGAAGCATTCCTCTTCTTTCACTCAGGAAAAAATAATTCTTCTGTGTTGATACCTGCTTTGATGCACATCTGCATGATCAAAGTGGGCAGCGCAATCTTGCATAACGATCCGCGGGTGGCCCTAGGGCCACCCGCTGGATCCTATTCTCGTTCTGGGCCGATCATGAGCGGTCCAGAGGTCTCCTTGGGGGAAGGTATAGTGCTGGGAAACCCCAATGGGCCTCCTTCAATTTCCGTCAGCTCTCGAGCTGGCGTAAGTCTGAGGTGGCCATGTAATGACCGAGCCAGCCCAGGAACAGGACGGGGCCGCAGTGGCTGCCATCCCTGACCCCTCCTGGGCCAGCTCGGCCCTCCCTCGCCGCCCGCCCCATCCCTGCACCCGCTGGTGGGAGACTTACCTTCACTGACGGCTGTAGTTGATCCAGCGCCTGAGTGAGGGCTGCTGGCCTCCGTGCCGGCAGCCCTTACTTGAAAGTATTGTACTTGCAAATGTGCTTTACGGCATGTTTATAACACTTTCGAATGGCAGAGCATACACTCTGCCGTTTGCTCTCAGTATCAGTAAGCATTGTGTAAATAGCAAAGGGTGCATTCATGTCTTATTAAGTGTATGCCTGTTTAAAACACCTGGAAGAGTGCAAGTTGATCACTTTTCAGCTGTCACATCAAAGTATGTCACATCACACAATGCTTATGTATTTTGTCTTGTACAGTATTTGGTACTGTAGTACCTGAGAGCGAAAACAAAACATCAAATTAGTCAGACAGGAGATGCCAATTGTGTAGTACCCTATAAAATGGGGGCCAGCTCACATGAACAAAGACATGCTTTGTCAGTGATTTGACAGCTAGAAGAGGTTACATAAAACTGGATTTTGCAAACTGTGATGAGACACTTGCGACTTTCCAGGATTTTGACTCTGGGCCATTCCAATCATGGACAAAACGAAGTTTATTCTATTTTTTGAAACCAATGGAATGACTGTTATAACTGATAGTAACTTGCTTGAGTTTGACTGGACTGTTATTGAAAATCTGGAGTTTGGTTGTTCAATGTAGTTATTGTAGATATGTCTAGTATTTATAAATGCATTACAATATTGCATAGAGAGCAAGGACGGTGTAGTGGTTCAGGAGTTGGGGCTTAGACCTGGAAGATCCAGGTTCAAATACCCACTCAGCTGCAAAGCTTCCTGGGTGACTTTGGGCTAGTCATTATTTCTCAGCCTAACCTACCTCGCAAGACTGTTCTGAGGACAAAAGGAAGGAATATCACCGCAATCTCTTTGGAAGAAGGGTGGTATCAAAATGTGAAATACAGTATTATTAAAAATGAATACAAATACATTTAGAATTTGTTTGGAATTTTTCATATAATAAAAATCTATACAACCCTACCCTTTGTGACCATCTCAAGAACTTGGCACAAACAGAGGCTTTGTGTTGTAACAGGTAAAGCGGCATCCTAGTACTGTGGGTCAGAGCCATACTGCAGAAGTGGCGGTGAACATATGAGCCCCCCACCTGTCTGTCCGCCACCCTCTCCAGCTTGTTGCTCCAATCCTCTTTTGATTTGCTGGGAGCCATTTGGAAGTGGATCGCACCAGCAGCAGCCAAGGGGAAAGGAAAATAAAAGCAAGCTCCCATGGCTCCAAATCGCTTCTCCCTGCCTACTTGGTGCTCGCAAAGTTTGCACAGGCAGGCAATTTGGAGCCTGCTCCCTTCCCTTACTTATCAAGATCACACCATGCATCCTCCCTACTTGCGCCTTTTCTGTTTGCAGTGAACACAAGCACCCCCCCTCCTATTCATTCCAACCAGAAGAGGTGCAAAGGATATGCATGGTGCAGTCTTTGTAAGTAAAGAGAAGGGGGGCTGGGTGTGTATGTGTGCTCTTGCTCACTTGCCAGCCCACCATGGGGGGGGGGGGGGTTGCATGCACACGCATCCAGAGGAGCAAGGGGCAGGGGATTCAGGCAGTGCAGAGACGTGCACCACCCCAGACTGGAAGAAAAAGGAAGTTAGAAATACAGTACGCAAAAACAGTTGCAGAATAAGAACATAAGAACATAAGAAGAGCCCTGCTGGATCAGGCCAAAAGCCCATCTAGTCCAGCTTCCTGTGTCACACAGTGGCCCCACCAGATGCCTCAGGGAGCACACGAGACAACAAGATACCTGTGTCCAGTCGCCACTCCCTTGCACCTGGCACAGAGAAAACCCACTTCTAAAACCAGGAGGTTGCTTATGGCTTGTAACCTGTGATGGTCTTTTCCTCCATGAATTTGTCCAAACCCCTTTTAAAGGCATCTAGGCCAGGTGCCATCACCACATCCTGTGGCAAGGAGTTCCACAGATGAATCACACGCTGGGTAAAGAAATATTTTCTTTTGTCTGTTCTAACTCTCCCTCCACTCAATTTTAGTGCGTGTCCCCTGGTTCTGGTGTTGTGCGAGAGGGAGAAGAATTTCCCTCTATCCACTCTCTCCATCCCATGCATAATTTTATAAGTCTCAATCATGTCCCCCCTCAGGCGCCTTTTTTCTAGGCTGAAAAGCCCCAGACGCTGTAGCCTTTCCTCGTAAGGGAGGTGCTCCAGCCCACTAATCATTCTGGTCGCTCTTTTCTGCACCTTTTCCAATTCAGCTATATCCTTTTTGAGGTATGGTGACCAGAACTGGACACAATACTCCAGATGTGGCCTTACCATCGATTTGTACAAAGGCATAATGATATTGGCCGTTTTATTCTCAATCCCCTTTTTAATGATCCCGAGCATGGAATTGGCCTTCTTCACAGCCGCCGCACACTGGGTCGACACTTTCATCGACCTGTCCACCAGGACCCCAAGATCTCTCTCTTGATCCGTCACAGACAACTCAGAACCCATTAGCGTATATGTGAAATTTTGGTTTCTTGCCCCAATGTGCATCACTTTGCACTTACTTACATTGAAGCGCATCTGCCATTTTGCTGCCCATTCTCCCAGTTTGGAGAGATCCTTCTGGAGCTCTTCACAATCCCTGCTGGTCTTTACCACCCGGAAAAGTTTAGTGTCATCCGCAAACTTGGCCACCTCACTGCCTATCCCCAAGTCCAGGTCATTTATGAATAAGTTGAAAAGCACCGGTCCCAAGACCGATCCTTGGGGCACACCGCTTTTCACCTCTCGCCATTGTGAAAATTGCCCATTGACTCCCACTCGCTGTTTCCTGGTCTTCAACCAGTTCCTAATCCACAAGAGGACCTGCCCTCTTATTCCCTGACTGTGGAGTTTTCTCAGGAGCCTTTCATGAGGGACCGTGTCAAACGCCTTCTGAAAATCCAGATATATAATATCCACGGGTTCGCTCGCATCCACATGCCTGTTGACCTTTTCAAAAAATTCTAACAGGTTTGTGAGGCAAGACTTCCCCTTGCAGAAGCCATGCTGACTCTCCCTCAGCAGAGCTTGTTCTTCTATGTATTTTAAGATTTTATCCTTAATGAGACTTTCCACCATCTTCCCTGGAACAGATGTTAGGCTGACCGGCCTGTAGTTCCCCGGGTCCCCCCTCCTTCCTTTTTTAAAGATTGGCGTGACATTAGCTATCCTCCAATCCTCTGGCACAGTGGCCGTTTTAAGGGACAAGTTGCATATTTTGGTCAAGAGGTCAGCAACTTCATTCTTGAGTTCCTTCAGAACTCTTGGGTGGATGCCATCCGGGCCTGGTGATTTATTGATCTTTATTTTGTCAATTAAGTCTGAGACGTCTTCTCTTTTAACCTCTATTTGACTTAATTCTTTAGTCAGGGGAGACCGTTCCGGCAGCGGTATTTGCCCGAGGTCTTCTGCCGTGAAGACAGATGCAAAGAACTCATTTAATTTCTCTGCAGTCTCCAAGTCCCCTTTTATCACCCCTTTCTCTCCCTCACCATCCAGCGGACCCACCGTTTCCCTGGCAGGTTTCCTGCTTCTAACATATTTGAAGAAGCTTTTATTATTCCCTTTTATGTTGCCTGCCATACGTTCCTCAAAGTCTTTCTTGGCCTCCCGTATCATCTTTTTACATTTCTTTTGCCACAGTTTGTGCTCCTGTTTATTTTCCTCATTAGGGCAAGACTTCCATTTACGGAAGGAAGCTTCCTTGCCTTTTATAGCCTCCTTAACTGTGCTTGTTAGCCATGCCGGCATCCTCCTGGACTTGGTCGAGCCCTTCCTCCTTTGTGGGATACACTCCCGCTGGGCCTCTACGACTGTTGTTTTAAACATCTATGACAGAGCACAGAGAAAATGCATATACAACACGAAAAACCTGAATGTAGAGGATTAGTTATACTATCTGCTGCTGCTTGCATAAAGGAAGAATGAAGGATGCTATTTAAGACAGAACAGGAATTAAAAATGTACCATTATACAATTGACATTTAATTTTTATTGTGACTTTCTTTGAGGGGGGATTACATACACCACTCCTATTTAATAAACGGAGAATTCTGTGAATCTCAACCATTGTCGCCAACTTAAGCATTCATGAGCTGTAATATTTTAGCAAGTTTTCATCTGTTGGTTTCAGAATTTTCTTTTCAGACATATTTACTACCCAGCCTGGAGCAAGGCCAAAGAAAATCTGTCTAGGGTCCTTGCGCATGCTCAGCATTTGGAAGAGTTCGTCTTTTGTAATATCTGGTAAGATATAGCCATATTTCTTGGAAAGTTCCAGCCTGGCTTCTTGGATCTTTGATGGATCTGCTAGGTACCCACGGTTTGTAGGGTCTGTATAGTAACGGACAAGATCTTCAGGAGGAAGCAGTCGCTTTGGAATAGGCTGGCCTCGAAGAAAAAAAGGCACCGGCTTGCAAAGAATATCTGTGTGTAGAAAAAGGAATAAATTGTAGAAGAGACAGAATTAGCTACCCTGGTCTGAAGTAGCACTCAGATTTTCTGCCCCCCACCTTTTTAAAGCACATGTGCATGTTAGCATCCCAATCTCCTCCATGTCTTTGCTCCTCCACCACCTAGCTGCCTCTTCAAAACAGGCAGGTGTGGGAAGGTGCTAGGAGTGGAAGAGAGTCTCATTTCCAATTCCAGAACCTTCGCACCTGGCCTGGTTTAAAGAAGTGGCTGAGTGGTGATTGAGGTGGCGGCGGCAAAGGGGAGAGGACTGTGCTCCTGTTTCAATCACTCTCCTAGAAAGAGTCATCAGAACAGGATTGCAGCAGCTCCCAATTCGGTACGGGGCCCGCTGTTGCCTCTATTTCCTTCCCATTCAAGTGAGCAAGAGGAGGATCAGGCAGTAGCAGAATGAAGTGGCAGGCTGGTGGATGTAGTGAACAGGTGTGGAGCAGCCCCCAACAGTTCACCACCTCTCTGAGCCCCCTGCTCGAAGAAGTTGGGTCATCTGGCTTCATGGGTGGGCCAGCCCTGCTTAAAACAATGTGGGGAATGTGAACTAAAAAAAGACTGTTCTTTCCATTAGTCTCTCTGCCATGGGGAAATCTAAAAGACTGACATTCAAAATAAGCCTAAAATAATGAAGCTGCTTAATTAATTTTGGGGCCATTAGGTTTCCAGATTGTTTATTTTTAACACTATGACAGATTTGCTTCCTTTATTGACATCATAAACAGCAATTACGAGGGCATGAAGTCAAGCATAGAGGACATGAAATCAGTGCATTTATTTTGTGTAGTAAAACTGGCCAAACTGCCTAAAGTCAGTAATGGATTGGACAAGGAAGAAAAAACTGAAGCTCAATCCAAACAAGACAGAGTTGCTGAAGGCAGGTGGGCCAGTTGAACTGAATATGGGGGAATATGCCTGCGGATAGGGTCACATTCACAGCCTGAGACGGCTCCTAGCCCCAGCATTGCTTCTGGACTGACAGGTGATGACCGAGGCTGGAGGCACATTTTTCAGGTTTGGTGACCATGCCAGCTGCACCACTTTCTGGAGAATAAAGACCAGACCACTAGTAACTTAACTTGATTACTGTAATGTAATGCACTTGGTGCTGTCCTTTTTGGAAAGTACTGGTTTAAAATGCAACACAGCTTTTGTCTGGAGTAAACTGTAGAGCAAGAGTGCCTTAAGGAAACAGTGGGCCCTCCCATATGTGTTCCCTCCGTTAAGATCATTACTTGAGTTTCCATTGCATTAGTATGGACTTTCTTCCTCCAGGTGTTTTCTGTGATAGGACCTGTATTGTTGAATTCCCACCCTAGAGAGATTTATCAGGCCCATACTATTTGAATTCCGGTAGGCTGCTGATGAAAGTCATTTTATTCCTCCAAGTCTTAGAAGGAGTTTTGCTCTTTTGATCTTTTATACTTATATTGAGATAAAAAATGAAATCATGAGTTTATATATTTTTTCCTCCTCTGTTGTAAACCACTTTTGTGGGTCACAAGCTAGGCGACATGGTTATTGACAGATACCTTAACTGCAAACCATGTTTCGTTAAGTGAGTATGTGAAGTGAAATGGCCCCCAATGCAGGTTGAGCTGAATTTGACCATACAAGTGAAACCCTTAGTTTTCGACCAGCTTCACCTGCATGCCCAACCCATGAGGGTACCACACAAGTGGCGAAGCACATGAAGTAGGACTCACACAATTGTGGTCACCATTCAAAACCCACGCTATCAGAATAATGCATGAATTGGCCTGCAACATCATAATTAAAAAAATGAAAACTGAAAATGCTAGAAAGTGTGCTGTAGCCTACGGGTATAACTATATACATAAACTGTTGTCACAAAAACCAATAGCACAAATCTACAGAATGCTAAAGATAAAAAGCTCACTCTTGGAAAGCTGCTTTCTGATTGTCAATCAATTTCAGTTGTCCTTTAAACAATTTCTTATTAATAGGTAATTTAATGAGCACTGAAAGACATATTTCTTAAGTCTTAACCATAATGCTAAGGTATTTATAAATGGCAATAACAAACAGTTGACACTGTTAAATATGCATATATATCAGAATGTTTATACTGTACATATATATCAGAACATATTTTGATACAAAAATCACAACAGCATCACCACATTACTGAAGAATGATGTGGCCAATCAAATATACTGTACTCCAGGAAATGTCCCTGCCTAATACCACTCCCATTTGCCAATAGGAAATAACTTTCTGCTGTACAGATTCTTCTTGCAGTATCTTGTTATACTACTAAAGGAAGAGCAGGGAGTTTCTGCTATGAAGTCCCAAGACACAGGCTCTCCTGGAATTCAAATGGATCTAGAATGGTCTTTTATTTGCAGCAAAGTAAGCTGATTGTAAGCCAGTGGGTGGCGCAGCGGGTTAAACCGCTGAACCATAAGCTGTCGATCGAAAGGTCGGCAGTTCGATTCCCGCGACGGGGTGAGCGCTCGTTGCTTGGCTAGCTCCTGCCAACCTAGCAGTTCCAAAGCATGTCAATGCGAGTAGATAAAAAGGTAGCGTTTGCGGGAAGGTAAACAGCGCTCCGTCTTCCAGCCGCATGCTACGCGCTGCGGCAAGGAGAGTCATGCCGGCCACATGACCACGGAGGCGTCTTCGGACAACGCTGGCTCTTCGGCTTTGAAATGGAGATGAGCACCACACCCTAGAGTCGGACACGACTGGACTTAATTGTCAGGGGATACCTTTACCTTTAAGCTGATTGAAGCAAAAGGCTGAAGGAAAAAGATTCCCTTTCAGAAGCCCCAATGCCACTGTAAACATGGTAACAACTTTGATTTATTCAGAGCTTTGTGGATGGGGCTAGGTAGATGAAATTTTGTTTGTAGCTATATTTCTTCTTGCTATATTTCTGTTTGTTGGAAAAAGTGGTAACATCACATCACTGTTTGGATGTCCACACAAAAACCTTCATTTCCTTCATGACCTCAATAGTATATGTATGCAAATGGATCTGCAATACAGTACACACCCACAAATAGTGATTCATAAAGGCAGATGCATGGGGTATCAGGTGCAAGTCTTTCCCCCTCTACAGTCATCAAAAGACTGATTGGTACACTGATAAGAAGTGTTGGGATGCAAATGAATGTTCAAAAAGAAAATATTAAATTCCTGGACACGGAGTAAAAATTCTTACCTAAACTCCTTGGATCAAAGAAAGCTGTAGTAATGACACCACCATTTTTTTCAACAGCAGCAATGGCTAGCTCAGATGCCATCTGCACTTCAATATTGATTTTTGCTGCAAATGTATCAGCACCCTGCAAGGTCACACAAGCAGTGGTTAGATCACAAAGATCAATGGAGATTCAGATTATTTAGCTATTACACTTAATGTGCAGTATGAATCTTAATTACAGGTCTCACCATCTCAAATATTTGAGTGTTTATCATACAAACAATATCCATTACCATTCATCAAAGAGCAAAAGATACTACATTGTTCTACCTAAAACGAAACAGGTCTTGCTGCTATAGGCACAACAGAGAGAGAGAGAGAGAGAGAGGCTTCTGGTAATAAGTTCCATTTATAGAACTTATTGGCCACAAAGTTCAGTAAAGAGAAAATCTCTGTTCATTTGTCACTTGGGTAAAGAGCAAGCATCACAACTCTTGCGCGTGTAGGAACTAAAGCCTGTCAATAGCCAATAGCTCAGAATATCATGCATTTCAGACATACCTCCTCCACCAGTTGGATGCCATAATCTCTTTTAAGCGGTTGTATTGTTACCCCTCTGGCATTTGTGAGCTGGGTTAGATCTATTGGTTGCGTGGGATCAATTCTACCCAAGTCAATCAGGTACTGTAGCCTTTTGAGACTGAGGGGAGGATACTGACGTCTGAGGCTAGAGAAGTTATGGAAAAGAAAACAGATTTAGATTTTCAAAATACACAGCCAATTCAGAATTAATGAAGAATGCCAAGTTCACCTGCACAAAGCCCACTAAAATCAATGGGATCTGCACTTCTGCTGGATTGTAGACCCAATAATATTCAAGCCCACTAAAAAAGTCTCACAACTGCTATGAAATCCCAAAGACCCAAGACCCCCGCTGTCAAACCCAAGAGTGTACAGCGTACCGTGCGAATGTGGAAGAAATAACATTGGAACAACTAAGCGCTCAATCAACACAAGGTTGAAAGAACATATTACAGCACATTACAACATCCAGAACATTCAGCCCTAGTGGAACACTCAATGAACACAGGACATACCATCAAGTTTGAAAATACAAGGAGTTTAATTCATGAATCAAGCCTGATGCTAAGACTTCATTATGAAGCGATTGAGATAAGCAAGAACAATTTAATTAACAGATAGCAAGAGCTCTCTTTCGTAGACAACATCTGGCTTCCCATCCTGAATAAAATGAAAACTGCTCGGACGAACAAAGACCAGCTACCCCCCCTGAGTCGGACGGACTGGGGTCAACCGTCTTTCTCCAACCGACGCCTCGCTCTGCTACATAAGCCAGCCTAGTACATTAAGAGGCTAACATCTCTGCAACTCTGTTGCCTGATACCTGAGGAGGTCCGCAGCATGTGAACGAAACGTTGTATACTACGGATTAGTGTTTTTAAACTGTTTCTTATGCGTTAACATTGTAGACGTTTGTAAACATAAATATTTCTATATGGCTGTTAATTCTGTGAAGTTGGAATCAATTTTGTATCTTAAATATTTGTTTGTATACATTTTACATAGCATCTCCCTTCCATTTTCCTGAACAATGTGCATATACAGTGTGAAAAACATAGCAAAAAAGATACTTAAGCGTGTATAAGATTGCAACTAATAAACGACTCACCCAAGAAAATAAAAAAGCAAACTTACCTGTGCCCTTCATTGTAGCTGTATTTTGGAATAACCAGATAAAATGGAGTTTGGCCTCCTTCAAAGCCTAATCGAGGGCGAGTGCCTCTTTGCCTTTGTCCTTTATGACCTCGGCCACTTTTCCCACCTCCATGCCGCCCACGTCCACGTCTCTTTTCCTAAGAGAAATACCGTAATCTTAAATCAGGTATGTAAAGTTTACTCAATCCATCCATGAAATGACATGCTTTGTCACAAGCTTCCGTTTTTAATCTCAGATACCAATATCTGAGCTAACATTTTATGCTAGATCCTTGTCATAAACACCACCACAAACATCAACCAAACCAGAAGCAAGTTACACTCTTAACAAGGAAGGCTTCCAGTTCTTGCACCAAAATGACACTTTAAAGACTAATTGGTTTATTGTGACATGAAACATTTCCATGCCACAGATGTTATCACTCACAGTGTGTTCTTTATATTTCTGTTATATTCTGGTTTCATTTTATTTATTAAACATTCCCTTTCCCTCACTTGGGTGTCAGGCTACCCCCTTTCACTTCTACTACTTTTATTTCTATAAAATTCAAACAGAAAAATTATATATGATTTCAGGTTTGCATGGCCAGCAATAACTCTTATGTTATTGCTATTGTAATTAATTGTTGCTATTGTAATTAAAATTTGGACCATGGCCAATAAACTCGTAAACTCCATTCACTCAGAAAAAAATATTCATAACTACAACATAAATATGATCTTTTAAAATCCTCCAGACTTCCAAAACCCGTTTATATTTGTTATAGCCCAACCTCACACTCCATGCAGTCAAATATCCCAAAAATACCCCCTCAGATATATACCAGCAATAGTACTAGTTGTCTTAGGCTACAATAGTACAGTGTATACACACTTTCCTGGGAGTAAGCCCTATTGAACACAATGGGACTTACTTCTTCGTAGACACCTATAGGATTGTGCTGTTAGTCACATGTGAAAAAGTTGCATATAGGGACATTCAGGCAGAAGAAAAATATAATACAAAAGTTTTTAAGAGAATGGGAATCAGGGAGGCTAGGACAACATTGAAATAAGATGGGTAGGGGCTAGCCTGGTTCATTTTGTTTGGAGAGGGGTACGTACATGCACACACACACACAAAATTCACTTCTGTCAACGACGTCATATAACTGGGGAAGTAGGCTCTTGCTACGGGATTCTTACAGAATTTTCGGTAAAAGGGTCAACAACGTTTTCTATAGCAGTCACAAATGCATTCCCTAAAGTCAAGGGAGGAACAAAAGCATCCTCTGCCACTTGACGCCCTAACAGAACATGAATTAAAGTCTTTTTTTTTTTGTGCCTTCAGAAGAGCTGCGTGGCGGGAAGAAATCCAAGAGCATTCGAGCCTGTTCAGACGGCATCTTCAAGTTGGAAAAATACCTGCTGAATTTCTGTTGGTTATGCACTCTTTAAAAGGCACAAGAACGCTATAAGAAGAAAAAAAAATAGGAGTGCAAGTGAGGGTCGGTTATGATGTGGGCCAGCTCCCCTTTCCCGTGGCAGAGCAGTAACGGCCCAAGATATCCCTGCCCTCAACTCACCTTCTTCCGGGCGCCATCGTTAGGTCGCAGGTTAGCGAGGCTGACTCTAGGCAAGGTCCGTAACAGGTCTAAGGCCTTACTCCTACCACCGCCACCAGACACGACCCCCATTGTCCCCCTCGCTTTGAACGAAGGACAAGACAGGCCAGCGCAGAAGCGACTGAAGACAGCACGCAGGCGCAGAGAGACTAGTTAGCCGGAACCAGTGAGATCCGATCCTAGAACGAAACGTCACGTGCCCCTTTGATTTCCGGTTGTAATGGAAATGTCTCTTTTCATACGGAGAGGCAGAGGCTGCAATTCTGCGCACGGTTCCTTGGGAGAAATCGGTTAGAGCCACCAGGGGGGGGGGACTTCCGAGTAAAGACTGCACTGTTACAGGGTCATCGTGTGTGCATGTTATCTCTGAGTAAGTCCCTGTGTGTTCATTGGGACTAACTCTCAGGGAAGTGTGCTTAGGATTGCAGCCACACAGGGGCGGTAAGGCGGCGCAACGTGTCTGCATGCGTGTAAGTGAACGAACGTGTAACCAGGAGGCTGTTGCTGCGCTCAGGTGAGCGCCGGCTTTAGGTCGGTGCAAAATGCAACTACTGAATTAGCTTTATCTTCTTTGCTGCAAGCTGAGGTGTGCTTTGTGCGTGGGATCTCCTAGTGCTTGATTTCAACATGACCGCCCCTTTTTTAAGCTTAAAAAATCAACTTGTTTTTAAACATACAAGACGACCTGAGCTTCAAAGGCTGCAATCCACCACGCTAACCTGAGAGTAAAGTCCCACTGAACACAATGGGCTGACTTCCTTCTGAGTAAACATGTATAGGATTGTGTGATTATGAACGACTATGAACTTCTGCCTTTGCTTCTACTTTGAGGCCGGAGGGTAGGCTGCTACCAAATTACAGCTATGATAAAAAAAAAAAAGTCCTAGATTTCTCCGCCGTCTCTTACAAACACCTGTCAGGACAGGTCTGCCGCTATAATAATAAACCAGAAAATCACCACCACCAGGCGTTAAAAGAAGCCAGGAAGTACGGCCTGAAGACGAAGCAGCTGTGTCAGCCCCCTCAATCTCTAGGGCTCTCGGACGTCCCAGTCCCACAATGGCAGTGTGTGCTAGTTAAACCAGGCTGGATCCAGCCAATAGGAAGGCGGTAGAGGCACGCAAGTTCAAGGCTGCTGCACAATGGTTATCTGTGAGTGCGCCGGTCAAAGGGCGCGCGGAGGCTCGTGATCCCTCCGCATTTTAACGGCCGCATTGTCGGCTTACGCTGCGCGTGAGCGCGGGGAGGCGGGCCTGCAGAGTTTCCTCCCGGCTCCATCCCGCCTCCTCCTTTTGCATCCTTCCAATCCGTGGCCCGCAACGCCCGCGCCTCCACCCTCTCCCCTTCTTCCCCTGTCAGTTTCTCTTCTGGCCGCAGCGGGGGGACGAGTCCAGTGTATGTGTGGCAACAACATGTCCGCCCCGCTGCCCGCTATCGTCCCGGCTGCCAGGAAGGCCACCGGCGCGGTGAGTGGAGCAGGGCGCGCGGGCGGGGGAACGCCCAACGGCCCCCGTCCTACTAGGGTGGAAGGAGGGCGACGACTCGGCCACACGGGGCCGGGCAGGGGGTTTCTCCGTGAGGCTGCGCTGCCGTGCACGCTTCCTTGGTTGCGCGCATAGGATGGTGCTGAACCCCCGCTCTCCGCCGGGGGCAGGCTCTGGTTCCCATTTGTGGCCTGGCTGGGGAGGCCTCTCTGATGGGGCGGTGCCGGCCCCGTCCCTTGGTGGGCGGTGATGCCCTTGTGCGTCCCCACCGCTGGGCGACGCCCTGGCTTTTTCTTTCTCGGCACCTGACCTTTGCCTCTCCAGCTCTGTCTGTAAACCAAACAACACCCTGCGCCTCCTTTCCTGGCTCCCAACTCTTTCCCCTAGAGTACCCCCACCTCAACCCCTCTGGCAGTGGCAAAGCTTGGAATCGCATCGCGCCAGTCTTTGCATTCACGAGCCTAGCAAAGATTGTCTTTCTGTGGAATCAACTTCTGAAAGGGTGTTGGTCCGTGGCAGAAAAAGCAGCAAAGAGTTCTGTAGCACCTGGAAGGCTAACTAAATAAATTGTAGCATAAGCTTTTGTGCAACAGATACATCTGATGACATCTAGCCTACTAAAGCTTAGGTTGAAATAAACTTGTTAGTCTTTAACACAGTACACTGTGAACTGTACACGATGTTGGTTTCTCTGATTATACAGTCGCTCATGCCTGTGCATGTTTATTTGGAAGTAGATCCCACTGAATTCAGTGGAGCTTACTTCAGTGGTAACATAGCTGATGGATTCCTTGCTGCCTGTTATGGTATCCCAATTTATGAGTAAAAACTGGCTAAATAGCTTCCGTGGTCAGTATGTAGCCAAATTCTGTGTGGCAGAGGTAGTATTTTAGTAGAAACAAAACAAAATCATAACCAAAGTGGAGAGAAATTGTTCTAAGGGATTTGGGGAATGAGAAACTGTTCTCTCTTGCAACAACAACAAAAAACCTTATCACCTTTACTTGCCTCTTTCAGAAGTGTCTGAATGCACCAAAATAACAAAAATAGCATTGAGCATTGCATCAAAATAACAAAAAGTGTGAAGAGCGACTAAGTGAGTTATTTTGGTGTTGGTTACTAGGCAGGATGTCCCAAATAAGCAGTATTAAGAACTTCACTTCCTTAGTGATGAAAATGTCTTAAAATGTTGAATGAGGTTATATATCTGGTTCTGCAGATGATGAATACTGTACCTGTAACTTGTTTTCTGTCTTTTAGAATTGACTGAGCAGTACAAAATACTTTTAAGTTGGCCTATCCCAAGACCTTTTGAGCGTTCATCATAAGAAAAAGAGATAATAAATAACTCACTGTAAATATCTGGGATTTTAGACCATGGTCCACACGAATTTGTACTTACTAACGTTTCGCTCCGAGCTATGCGGAGCATTATCAAAGGTAAAAGGCAAAGTGTTTAGCAGTCACTTTAACTTTGATAATGCTCTGCATAGCTGCATAGCTCGGAGCAAAACGTTAGGAAGTACAAATTCATGTGGACCATGGTCTAAAATCCCGAATATTAAAATCCCGAATATTTACGGTGGGTCTCAATATGCCGACCATGAAAGTCTCAGTAATCACAATAAATAACCATTTGATCTTTTCAGAAATGTATGAAGGCTATTTGATCCTGTAGTAATGTTACCTTCAGGGATACAAACCCTACTTTGTATCATAGCATCTAACACAACTTCCAGTTCCCGATATTGGAAAAGTACTGAGCCATTGTTCCTTGCTAGAGAACTCTGCTTGATTCCAACCTTTCCTGTAGGTGTAGGGTTACCTTAGCCTTGATTATACAGTACACTAATCACTTGTTGGTTCCTAGAAGTATGCTTGCATCACAGGGAACATACATGGCTTCACCGCTGCAATACCAGGACTGCTTTACCCTATTTTCCCAAAAATAAGACCTACCCCGAAAATAAGACCTACTGGTAGTTTGGAGCTCTTCGATGGCTGAGCCACACAGATCTTCACCCTGGCCAGCTGCTCTTTGAGGTTGGCTGGAACTGCCCCCGTGTGCCGCGGCCGACTGCTCAGTGCGGCTGCCAGCACTCTAGTGAGCCTTGCTGGGTGCGTCCACGGGCGAGGCGCACAGGCACTGAAAATTAGTTTTAAAGTGGCGGCAACTGTAAGCGATGGTGGTGGTAAATGGCAAAACAATTACGGTACTGTATTAAATTGATTTAATTGAAAGCATTAAGACTCTGTACCAGTTAAATAAGGCCCCAGGGGGCTTTGAACGAGCATTAGAATGTGTAGCAACACCCCCCAGCTTTTACAAGCCACTGAAGGAACGGGTGAAGGTAGACTGAAGGCTCCAAAGCCGCGCAGCTCCGGCTGCGAGGGGTTGGTGGCGAAGGCTGATCGCTGCTCTGAACTGCCTGCGCCATCCGCACTCTGATCACTGCTCTGAGCCACCCACACTGGCTACAATCTCCGGGGAAGGTGGAGGAGAATGAAGAAGAAAAGAAATGATCAGAGTGTGGACGGCGCAGGCAGCTCAGAGAGCAGCGATCAGCCTTCACCGCCACCCCCTTGCAGCCGGAGCTGTGCGGCTTTGGAGCCTTCAGTCTTCCTTCAACGCAACAATCCCTTCCGTCTTTGCAAGTCCACAGCCTCTCCTCAGGCACTGGAGTCAGCGTTATTTGGAAGATACTCGCCTTACAATACTCGCCTGCTCTATTGCTGGACATGAGAGATTGGGCCAATGGTTCTACAGCCAATGGAGTTGTATGAAATTCAGGCTGGAATGCGGGGTTTGGAGAGCTATGACGATGTTCCAGAAGAAGACGACATGATTGCATTTGAAGAAATGTAAATTGTTGTACCAGTACATGAAAAAATAAGACATCCCCTGAAAATAAGACCTACTGTGTTTTGGGGAGCCAAAATTAATATAAGACCCGGTCTTATTTTAGGGGAAACAGGATATGTGATTTAACTGCCACATGAAGGTTGCTTGAAATAGTTTGTCCAGTAGCTATTCCATAAGACAAGCAGTGTTTATGTGTCTCTACATTTGTCATGTGTCCCTGCCCCTGTCACAGTAACCTGTTTTTAAAATATGTGCAGTTCAATCCTATACATGTTTCCTTAGAAGTCCTACTGAGTTCAGTAGTCACTGCTCTGAGGTGGGTGTTAACAGAATTACTTTAGCCCACTTTTCTGCCACAAGCACTCAATATTACTGGTGAAAACTTCCCTATACTAAAAATGTATTTAGACAATCCCATGGTTGAGGCTTACCTATATAGTGAGCCAGGAAGAGGCTTGTTGCATAGAATAGCTGCTGTTCAAAGCTGGTTTTAAATGATATCTGCATGAAGGCTGCATTGTGTGAACGGAAGGAAGGGCAGTAGTCCCAAAGAGAAATAAACCATAGGCAGGTGGCAGAGGAAGAATTGCCCAGCACATTTCAAAAAGTGTCTTTGACAGGGACAGCTGTTAATATCCTCAGGCAAAAAATAAAAGCGCTATTCCAGCAATTAAGATTGTGAGCCCTCTAGGACAGGGAAGCATCTTTTTATTTATTCTGTGAAAAATGTTTTAACTTTTTGTTAAAAAGCAGTATATAATTTTAAGAATAATTTTCAATACAGTAATAAGATTTTAATAATGATCTTTAGAAAACTATTGGAATACAAAATGGATGAAATCACAAACTAAAATACAGAAATGACACAAGGGATTCTTTTTAAAGAGACTCTAGCAGTTCTATAAAATGGTAGGTACCGGTAATTGCCTACATTTTGTCAACATCTACATTTTATCATGTAGTTATGTGAAGTAGCTGTAAGTGCTCCTGTGTGGCACAGTCAGAGAAGGGTTGTAATAATTGATGTTGGGTTGTAATATTCTTATGACAGTACCAATTATACTCTTCAGCCAGCTCTGAGATCTTCAAGCCATATCACATGAGTTACCATGCTTAGGCCTGGATCTTTAGCTGGGACTAAAGCTGGAAGTTTATCTATAGCAAGGAAATTGATCAGAAATACTACTACTGAAGAGTTAGATAAGACTGACAATTGCTTTGTAGTCTTCTAAAGAAATACTCTGATGTTCTGTGAATTTTTTAGGTCATATTTCTTCATGGATTAGGAGACACTGGGTAAGTAATGTATCTTGCCTGATATATTATCTTAGTCTTTGAAAGTACATCTTGCTATCTAGTTACTGAATTTTTCTTTGCAACTCACAGAGTTGGGGGGGGGGGGGGGCTCTGCTGTGGCCAATGTAACCATGTATATTTTTCATATCAAGCAGTTTCTACCTCATCCTGTAGGTGATCTGCATTGCCACCTGAAGGAATTGACTGTAGGAAGGAATCTATAACAATTTTTGACTTAATATTCAAAGTTTCACATGAAAAGTGCTCAGTTGTGTGAGTAGTTCTGCAAATAGCGCAATCCTATGCACACTTACCTGGAAGTTAGGTAATTGAATAAAGCTGATTTACATCTGAGTAATGCATAGGATTTCTCTGCTAATGTACTAAATTATGTGTAGGTTGTCACCTGATTAAGATAAACAATTAGAATAAGCCATGAAAACAACAAACAGAAATCCCTTTTCAGCATTTTTCTTATTTCAACTAAGCTTTCAGATGGCTTCATCTATGTGGAAATGATTTTTAAAGTCACCTAAATTAGTGGAAATGTTCTTATTCATGCTTGTGACATGTGGGGAATGGTGATGAGAAACAGCCAAGTGAGGCAAAACCCACCACAACCTACCCTATCATGCTTCAGAAAGCAGTTATCCCCTTCACATCGTTCTTTAAATAACACCACCAAGGAGATTCTGTAATCTCACTGGCTTTAATCAGATGTAAGGAAAATCCTGTTTAATGGTAATGGGGGGGAGGGACTCCTACAATAACCTTCCCCTTTCTTTCCTACTGTGGACTCCTTTACTGACCACTCACTGCCATCATATACTGAAAACCTTTTTCCTTGTAGCCTAGTAAGGCATAGAAGTGATCACAGAACCCAATATTAAACTGAACCAACAACTTTATAAAAATAATACAAAGTTGCTTTATTTGCTTAGATGTTCTGTTGCTTATCAAGTTATTTTAATACCAGCTCTAAAGAATGAATAGACCCTGATATTGGCTTGCATTGACTTGGAATGTGAAGGCATGTTGTGTCACGTTGGAACATGCTTCATGGAAAATTTGAAAATATGTTGTCATGCTCATATAATACCAGTATTTGGCTGGTCAATTGATCACATATTGGCCTTTAATGAAACTGTCTTAAATAATATTTGGACATCCTATTTAGCTCTGCACTCACACTTGACTGTCCAGCTCACTGATCATGGGAACAACTTGTATTAAAGCATCTTATATGTTAGGGCAGTACATGTAGTAGTAGGACTACTTGGAAGAACATTGCTCTGTTCCTTTAATAAAACTCTATTGTAATTTCAGAAACTTCAAATGTTGAACTTTGTGTGTGATACCTAGGAATAGTTTGGCTGAACCTTATAGTTCAGGGAATGGTAGTGGAGGGTATAAATCTTTTAGATCCATAAATTACTAAATTAGATATATAAATTACATTTTTGTATTAATTGTCCTACTTCGTCTATGCTACCTCTGAACTTTATGAGCGAGCAATAGAAATTTTTTTAAAAAGGAAGATTTTTAATGACAGTTTGCTCTTTGTGTTCCAATAGACATGGATGGGCAGAAGCTTTTGCTGGTATCAGAAGCCCACACATAAAATACATCTGTCCACATGCGTAAGTATGTTGACTTTTCATTAGTTGGTCTTTTTGCTTTTCAAGACAAATTTGAAGATAGGGGTTTAGTAAGACAGTGTTAAAGATCTTCTATAGAATCAAGATTGTGCAATGCAGATCCTTAGGCCTTCTTAAAGTTAAATATTCATCAAGCATATCTTTGCATTTCAGGTAAGTACAAACAATTTAAAGGCACGTACAGGTCTAGCAGCCTGCTTTAGGCTTGTGATGCGCTTCTTTTTACTACTTGTTTGTCAGTGGCAAGCAGCAGTTTCTGTCAGTAGTAATGGGAATGTGTATCATGGTCAAATATGAGTTTATTTCAACTATGCCTCTAGTTTCTAGTTATTTAGTCTCCTTCCACTGTACCATGCATTGAGACAGGCAACAAAGTAGGAAAATAAAAAATGGTCACCAAATTGTTAACTAGAATTTCTAGCTGTTTGAGATTAACAAGCAGTTAAGACTACAGAAACCTATTTGTGGGGTTGGGGTTACATTCATTCAGGATATGCTGCTACTGTAGCTAGAACTCATGCAATATTTGATACTTGCCAGGACGCCTCTGGTTTGGTTCTTTCTTGAGTGGATTATGAAAAAGATAATAGTATCCCATGCTGGCATCTGAACCCAGGAGAAGACAGCAGGGCAATGCAAGGGGCACAGCAATTTCCTTCTAAAACAGTTTCAGGCTCCACCTTTGCTAGAGGTTTCTCTCAGTTGCTCCCAACCACTCTTATTGATCTGCTAATTTAACAGCTGCTGCTTTTTGGGAGGGGGGAACCCAAGTCTCCCATCTAGTCTTTGTCCCTGGATCAGAAAGGAAACTGATTCAGAGTGCTAACTCTTGAAATAAAAGCAAGTTCTGCACTTAGATGGTTTCGGGGCAAAGTCCTCTGAGTTAAGGGGTGGAACTCAAAGTTTATTCAGGATGCAGAGCCTAGTGCAAAAGCTGTCTATTCTCACCTAAGTGGTACAGGTTAAAAATGGTGCAGAGAAGGGGTGGGCATGAAAGGTGGGTTCCAAATGTACAATCCTCTGCATACTTTAAAATAATAATGTAACCCATCTTAATTGTCTGGATAGGAAACTTGCAAATTTACATTGGAGCCACTTTTAAAACTCATGTGGGACAGAAGTGAGATCTGTCCACAGAAATCAATAGAGATAAATATAGACATGATTATTGCAAATATTCTTCTTAAAATGTGTGTTTTAATTTTTCCCTAATTTCCAGGCCAGTTATGCCTGTTTCTCTAAATATGAACATGGCTATGCCTTCTTGGTAAGTAGTAAATTGGAAGTAATTCAATGGACTATGTTCTTTAGGCTTATAGCCAGGGCTGGCCCATCCATGAGGCCAACTGGTGGTTGCCTCAGGCAGCAGATGGGGCGGGGTACTCACCTCTGCCTATTTGCCTGCACTGCTCTTCTTTCTCCCACTTCCTGGGTTGGAAAAGGAAGAGGGGAATAGATAAGAAGAGGAAATGTGGAGAAGAGTGCTGAGCTAAAACATTGGAGAGTGGTGGTGGTGGGGATCAGAGGCTGGCACATCATTGGGTAAGGGGGGGATGGCAGTTGGCATGCTGCATCAGGTGTCGGGAGGAATTGAGACGGCTCTGCTTATGAAGCAGGGAATGGTATTTTAGCATTATGCGTTTGAACTGAGGGAAATGGGGGAAGAGGAAGACAAAAAAGTTGCCGTTAGCTGTTTCTTAGTAAAAGATGGACAGGGGTGTGTGTGTGTGTGTGTGTGTGTGTGTGTGTGTGTGTGTGTAAAGGGGGGAACTTACTTTAAACTATGATAACTTAATTTCTCATGGAGCTACTTTGGATGATACTCTTTGTCTGACCATCCCCACACAATGAAATATGTGCACACTCATGGCACAAAGTGCACACACTCATGGTGCAAGGAAGTCCTTTCCTTCCCTTTGAGGAGAATTGGGACACTTGCCCAAACCCCTCGTTGCATGCACTAGTCTATTTTAACAGTTTTAAAATTTAAACATTTTTGAAATTCTTAAAGTAGGTTCATCAGTTGCATGCAGAGGGGCGGTTGGGACACCCCCCCCCCCATGTTTAAGGGAATTGGATTGAATTTGTCCTGATGCGAAGGGAGGCACCAGGATGTGCATTCATTGTGAGTGTACAACTTTTGGCACATGGGGCTGCTCTGGATAAAGAAGTGTGATCTGAACTGATCCATAGCAAGTTGCATAAAAACAGCAGTACAGTGGGGTCTCATTATCCTCGGGGGGGGGGGTTGGTTCCGGACCCCCCTGTGGACAATGAATTCTGTGGATAGTGGGGGCGGAGCCACAATACCTTATTTTGAAGTTGCACCAGGCCCGCAGCCCACTTCTCAGGCCTCTCCCCCCAATGCCTCAGAACGTGGCCTCAGTCACGTTCAAGAACGTGACTGCAAGCTACTTTCGGTTCGTGCCTGTGACTTCTGGTCACGTTTGGGAGGTGTTCTGAGGCACAGGGAAGCCTCAGAAGCCTTTTTCTTAGGCTTCTACCTGTTCTAACATGCGTATTTCATAAATAACTTTGTAATTGTCCATATCTGCTTGACATAGCTTAATAATTCTTTGTTTTAAGGTTTGATATTATTGGACTTGCTCCAGATGCAAAAGAAGATGAAGCTGGGATCAAGCAAGCAGCAGAGAATGGTATGTTCAGTAGCAATGTAGTATTAGCTGAACTAGAAAGAGGGAATTGCTTGGGAATTTGCCAACTTTCAGCCTGGCTTGTATTTGTGATATTAGTTTTTAGTTTTTAAAATTAGCTTCAACTTGCATTAATATGGCAGCATAGTAATATTTTCGTAAACTGACAATATGCTATGTAATTTTCATTCTGCATTAAATCTGCATTACACGGATTGGCAATGACTCTTCGTGTTGTTCCAGTGCTAAGTTTTTAGAGGTGAATTATCACGTATGCCATTTAATATCCCCTGAGTGTATGTGAGAGTGTGTGTGTTGCGTGCGTGTGTTGTGTTGTGCGCGCGTGTGCCTGTCCCTTGAAATAAAATTCTCCTATTTGGAATGCAAGGTGCCTTTTACATGTACATAAATATCAATATACCGTAGGTATCCATCTCTGCATAAATATGCTGGTAAATCTCCATGGAAAACTAGGAGGGAAACTGGAGGTTGCTTTTCTTATACATATTTACGGCCCAATCCTATGGCCCGCTGCACCAACGGAACTTGTATTTACGGCAGTCGCAAAAGTGACCCGCCATTCTGTGTAACTGGACCATTGTGGCAAGCAGCCGCATGCTAGCAGCCTCTGGAAAAGCCCCAGTGCCGGTAAGTTGGTGCAGGGAGTGGGTGGAACTGGTGGAGGAACAGGGTGGGCTCTGGGGCCTGGAGGGGCCTGTGTCGAGGTCGGAAAAGGGGCAGTATCAGTGGCAGCAGCTCTGCTGATATCGTATCCCCTTTCCTGACCTTGGTCCCCCTGCCCAGGTACACTTGGACTTACGATGGCAAAATTGCTGGCGCAGATCCAAGTAGACCCATTGCAGCAACGAAGGCTTACTTCCAGTCAAGGGAACAAATGTTCTCTTACCTGGAGGAGACCTCCGGGACTGCCCCCCCCCTCCCCAGGATGCAGTGCACACTCCGGTGGCACGACTGCCTTAGCAGGGGGAGGTGTTTAGATAGGATTGGGCTGTAAATCTTATGGCTGAAGACAGAGTACCTTGATGTAAGGAAAAGGGAGGGAGTCTGTGGAAGCAAGTTGATAATGGATGTTTGAGATAGAGTTACAGTCATCATAGAGTGTTGTTGTCAAGACACCCTACATTCTGTCATATGTTGTGGTGATCCCATGAAGCTGCTAGCCCACTGTGCATTGAGGGGGGAGGGGAACAAGGCACAGTGCTGTACAGTCTTGAGTACCTCTCAGGAAACAAGGGCATCTGGAAAAGGGATAGAGGTTGCTACCAGGAAGGAAAAAGACTAAAATCTCCCTTCACCCCACCTTCTGTATGGGGGAGTCCAGTTACTGCAGTTCCCTAAGCATGGAAACTGGCTGCTAGAAGAGCAGTCCAAGAAATCGGTTAACTTGGGCTGACCCACTTCTGGAACCTAACTTTTATTTGAGTAGGGACTTTTCTCTCTTGCCTGTGCTTTCTATTAGGGTGAAAGTTTCCTATTCACCTCATATGCATAGAATACAAACTATTTAATAGCTGTTGGCTTCTACAATATACATGTTTATGTGGTCAGAAGCAAATATGAGTCAATGATGTTGATCTGCATTCTGAGATCAGTGAATGTGGATGTGTTGTATACTTAGCACTATTATTTAGGTTGACTTCAAGGTTCTACCACAACCCAGAATTTTGGAGGACCTCAAGATTTTAAATGCAACATTTTTTGAAGAAAGGTGAAATTAACAGATGAGGGGAAATCCTTCCCTGTGACACTGAAGTCCTTACTATAATATGTAGAAATTAGCATTGAGCATTTTGAGGACAAAATTTTCAATAGCTTCCTCATATTTTCCGTTAGTCAGTGATTCCTAGTAATTCTTGTTAAAGAATTCTTTGTGCAAGTCATTCAGTGGAGATAATGAATGAGTTATTGAAAGTCTCCACTTCTACACAATGCTGCTTCAGATGGCAGCTGCTAGTGAAGATAATTTTCATTGATATTAAGAGTTGACATTTAATAAAGATTAAACTGTGTGTTCTAAGCAATATTTTAATAGAGTGGTTTTGGTTATTGATTACTTCTAGGATCAGGAGTTGCATAGTGCGGCGCGTACGACCTGTTCCCCACTACAATTTCACATCCCTATCAGCTTTGGGAAGATGGCACCTTATCTTTATAATCTTAAGTGCCCCCAGTCGCGCAGAGCCCTTTCTTTAGCTAGTTGCAACGCTCTCCTGTCTGCTCTGTTACTTGGCAGATATAGTGGAATCCCAGTCTCTGAGAGGTATTGTCCTTGTGGAGTGGGTTGTGTAGAAACATAACTACATATGTTTTTGTATTGCCCACTCCACGAGGCCCCTCGTAAGCAACATTTAGGCCCTATATTAGTCAAGCTCCAGGGCTGGGCAGATCAGGAGGTAGTACGTAAATACTTTACGTAATAGTAAATACTTTACTTTGAGGTTAATTATGCATCTCCCTTTTATGTCTTCAGAACAGAATGATTGCAATCTGAATGGCTTGAGTGTTACTACAGTTTGTGCCATTGTCCTCTAGCCACTTCTGCTGTTGGCGTGGTTAATACAAATAATTTCCTATGTCCCTGCCTTGTCATTCATTAGTTTTACAGTACAGTTTTTACCCAATTACGTTATGTTGTATTTCTGCAGTGCAACTTTAGTAATGCTTTCTTACCTCCTAAATCCCTTTCACTCCATTGTAATCTGCTTTATTCCCAGGTTCTTCTGTCTCAAATCCTGGATTTGTTATTCAGTTGCTACAGCATTAGAACATAAGAATAGCCTTGCTGGATCTGGCCAAGGGCCCATCTAGTTCAGCTTCCTATACCTTACAATGTCCTACGACAGGGGTGGGGAACCTATTTGCGGTGGGGGGCCATTTCCCCATTGGGAAAATTGGCCGCGTGCCGCCCGTAAGGGCGCCCAAAATTTTTGGGGCCCCCACCGCAAATTTGACACCCCCCCGCGAATCTACCCTTCTAACCCACCCACCCACGAAACACTCTCCCACCCACCCACGGATGCTTACTCGCGTCAGCTCCAGTTTAAATCTGCCTTTCTGCAGCTGCGCAGATCGCCGTTGAGGCCGAGAGGGCAATCTCTCGGCCTCAACGACGATCTGCGCAGCTGCAGAAAGGCCGATTTTAAAGTGACTAGGCAGGCGGGCGGTGGAGCCTCCGGTCCCGCAGGGGCCGGATCGGTCAGGTCCCGCAGGGGCCGGATCCGGCCCGCGGGCTGGAGGTTCCCCACCCCTGTCCTACGAGATGCCTTTGGGAATACACAAGACAACAAGATATCCATATCTTGTTGCCATTCCCTTGCATCTGGTATTCAGAGATAGACTACTTCTAAAACCCAGAGGTTGCATATCATCATCATCATCATGGCTTGGGACCTGTAATGGACTCTTTCCTCCATAAATCTGTCCAATCCCCTTTTAAAGGCACCTAAGCCAGGTGCCATCACAATGTCCTGTGGCAAGGAGTTCCACAGATTAATTACACACTGGGTAAATATTTTATTTTGTCCTAACTCTCCTGCCAGTCAAATTTAGTGGATTTCCCCTGGTTCTGGTGTTGTGGGAGAGGGAAAAGAACATCGTTTTATGTATTATTTGCCTAAGATGAAATTGCCCATTGTTTCCTGTAGTTTTTTTCCATGAGTCAAGGAAAGCTTTTAGTAGTGTTTTTACTGTGTTGCCTGGATCATTTTGAGACTCCTTGGGGTGCTCTGAGCAGAATGAGAGTATTTCACATCTCAGCATTTGGAGATTGCTTTGGGTGATTCCTCTTTTTGCTCTCCATCCTTTCCTACTTTTGTATATTACCAACCATCTGTGCTGCAGAATGTAGATCAAGGGGATGGTAGCAGTGGCAAATATTGCTCTGATGAAGTTGACCTTTGGAGAGGTGGGATCACTTGTATCACCTGTATTCTAAGAGATAGTAGAAACTGACTTCCTTCTTGTAGTGTATTTGAACCTTTGCCTGATTACTTCCTTCTCAGACGGTCTTTTGGGTGATGTGTGGTATGCAAGGTGAGTGACATGGTTCAGATTCGAAAGTTTAACTTAATTTACTTTGTGTCTGTTGCTGGATAATGGGAGGAGTCAATTATTTCAAACCTGGAAAAAAACTTATTTTGTAAAGAAGTGATGCAGCAGGTAGTTGCTAGCAGGAGCCTGTAACCTAGAGCTGGGGAACTTGCAATAGAAAGGTCTTGCTGCAACTGAGATACTGGAGGTATTGCATGATTTTGATGCAAGATCTTAGGTCAGAAATCTACACTTTGTCTTATTGCCCCAAGACGCAAGCGAGACTAGTGCTATTTCTTTGCTATTCTGGAAGATATGATGACTGCTAAAGGTTTAAAAAAAAACCGGGGGGGGGGGGGGAGGCTGGCAAGACACAGTGGGAATAAATGTGAATGAGGACTCCCATAATCTTTCAGCAGGAAGTAGGAGACCCATAGATCCCTACCCATCTGGTGTTAGTCTTTAGGGAAGGAGTAGGATGGGGAACCTAGTTCTCTGCCCCATGATACTTGCTTATTTCCTTCTTATATAACATCATTAACCACTAGATTTTCTTTGCAGTGAAAGCACTTGTAGAACAAGAAGTAAAGAATGGAATTCCCTCAAACAGAATAATTTTGGGAGGATTTTCTCAGGTAAAATGGATTCCTTGTTTTCTATCTAGCATTATTTCTGAGAAAGTTGAAGGTGATCTTTATACCTTGGAAAGCCTGCTGTTATTAACCTATAACTTGGATTAAGTGGAAGAACTACTACTTTTTTTCCTTCAAAAAAATCCATACAATATTTTTCATGATACTTTCTTATACTGTACTCAACATAGGGTGCAATCCTGAGAACCTTCGAAACGGTGGAGCGAATGCTCCGCCGTTCCAAGATGTTGCGAATGTGCCATAAAGCACGTTTACGACACCTCAGGAGTAAGGGAGGCCGGCGCAAGGCAGGCCTCCCTCACTCTGTCACCAGACCGAGGAGGCGGCCGCCGGAGGAAGGTAAGCTCTCCCGCCGGCGGCCGCATGGGCATTCCGGCGAGGGAGGGGGGGTCTTTGGACTAGCTGGCCCGGGCGGGGGATGGCTCCCGCCATGTCCTCATCCCCGCCGGGTTGGCTAGACCTATTGGGCCGGCCCCGGTTTCAATGGCGTCGGCTGATATGGGGCGGGGGGGCAGTGGGCCCCAGGGCGTAGGGAGCTGAGGATCTGGGGGGGGGGCGCTGGCCTCCTTAAGTTTTGGTTTTTAGTTTTTTTTAGTGTTTTTCGGGGGTTTGGGGGGGTTCGGGGCTTCTCCGTGAGTGTGTATGCCTTCCCCCCACTTAGCTGTGTATAGGAGCCTCCAGCGACGATCTCCAGCGGCGACGATCTCTTCCTCTGCCTGCGCCCGGGGCACTGATCGTTCCTCTGTCTGCCCCGGGCGCGAACTCTGTAAAGCGCCCAGCAGCGCTTTCCACAGTTCGCGCAGGTGCAGAACGACGATGTTTCCAATCGACGTTCTGCGCATGCGTAAACTGTGGAAAGCGCTGCTGGGCACTTTACAGAGTTCGCGCCCCCCGGGCGCAGGCAGAGGAACGATCTGCGCCCCCGGGCGCAGGCAGAGGAAGAGATCGTCGCCGCTGGAGATCTTTGTTGCTGGAGGCTCCTATACACAGCTAAGTGGGGGAAAAGCATACACACTCGCGGAGAAGCCCCGATAACCCCCCAAAACCCCTGAAAAACACTTTTGTTGTTGTTGTTGTTCATTCATTAAGCCGTGTCCGACCCTTCGTGATCCCATGAACCATATCCCGCCAGGCCTTCCTGTCCTCCACTATCTTCCTGAGTTCACTCATTTTCATGTTTGTTGCATCGGTGATGCTGTCTAACCATCTCATACTTTGCCTTCCCCTTCTCCTTTTGCCTTCAATCTTTCCCAGCATCAGAGTCTTCTCCAGAAAACACTTTAAAAAGCCGAAAAAAAGAGAAATCAAAACCGACACTTAATTTATGCTAATTTTGGGGGGCGTTGGGGGGCCGCCCCAACCTCGGGGGGCGCTAGCTACGCCACTGCCCGGTTTACACCCGGGGAAGGGGTCAAGCGTCCCCTTCCGAGTAGACCTCCAGCCCGCCAGGCGACGGGGAGTCTCGGGCCGCCGGCCGGATCCTTACACAGGATTGCGCTGTTAGTTGTTTATCATGTGGCAGTATGAGAGATCCGCTGGTGCTCTTATGGATGCAATATTGTTGTTCAGTCGTTAAGTCGTGTCCGACCCTTCGTGATCCCATGAACCATATCCCGCCAGGCATTCCTGTCCTCCACTATCTTCCTGAGTTCGCTCATTTTCATGTTGGTTGCATCGGTGATGCTGTCTAACCATCTCATCCTTTGCCTTCCCCTTCTCCTTCTGCCTTCAATCTTTCCCAGCATCAGAGTCTTCTCCAGAGAGTCCTCTCTTCGCATTAGGTAGCCAAAATATTTGAGCTTCAGCCTCAGTACCTGTCCTTCCAGGGAACAGTCAGGGTTGATTTCATTTAGGATTGACTGATTTGATCTCCTAGCAGTCCAAGGGACTCTCAGGAGTCTTCTCCAGCACCACAGTTCAAAAGCATCTATTCTTCGGCGCTCAGTCTTCCTTATGGTCCAACTCTCGCAACCATACATTACTACTGGGAACATCATCGCCCTGACTATACGAACTTTTGTTGGCATGGTGATATCTCTGCTTTTTATTATGCTGTCTAAGTTTGCCATAGCTTTCCTTCCAAGGAGTAAGTGTCTTTTAATTTCATGGCTGCTGCCTCCGTTTGCAGTGATCTTGGAACCCAAAAAAGTAAAATCTGTTACTGCTTCCATTTCTGCCCCTTCTATTTGCCAGGAATTGATGGGACCAGATGCCATGATCTTAGTTTTATTAATGTTGAGTTTCAAGCCAACTTTTGCACTCTCCTCTTTCACTCTTCTCAAGAGGCTCTTTAGTTCTTCTTCACTTTCTGCCATTAGGGTGGTATCGTCTGCATATCTGAGGTTGTTGATATTTCTCCCGGCAATCTTGATTCCGGCTTGCGATTCATTCAGCCCTGCATTTCTCATAATGTACTCTGCATATAAGTTAAATAGGCAGGGTGACAATATACAGCCTTGCCGTACTCCCTTCCCAATTTTGAACCAGTCGGTTGTTCCATGGCCGGTCCAAACTGTTGCTTTTTGACCCACATACAGGTTTCTCAGGAGACAGGTAAGGTGGTCTGGTACCCCCATCTCTTTAAGAATTTGCCACAGTTTGTTGTGATCCACACAATCAAAGGCTTTTGCGTAGTCATTGAAGCAGAAGTAGGTGTTTTTTTTGGAACTCTCGTGCTTTCTCCATGATCCAGCGCATGTTTAAATCTGTATCTCACATTTTCCCAAAGCTTGGGATGAGTAACAAGTTCCAAGTAAATAAAATATGCTAAAACAGAAGTTAGCTCATATGTACTCAATAGTGATTGTACAGCGGTTTCCAGAATAAATCTTATTTATTTATTTTTCTTGCATAGCTTCTAGAAAATGCTCTGGTCTTGGTAAACCTCTCTGATCTGTGAGTTGCACAACTTGTGAAGTGACCACTGGAAACAGTTCTCCACAGGCCTTTATAATTGTATTTGGCATAGAAATTGTATCATTAACAGAGTCAACTATCATCTGCTGTAGTGCATTGGGGTAAAATGGTTGTGAACCTCCCTGAAGTTATTCAGAAAGTCAAATTGTGCAGTCTCACACGTGTCCCACCCAATGTCACAATACATTAAACTATACTGTGTGTAAATATTGTAGTCTTTAAATCCAACCACTCCGTTGACTCTTGGGACAAGAGGGAACATGGCTGCATGAATCCTTAACATGTGTCAGGGTCCTTTTGGGAAGTGCTCATAGGAAAGCAAATTTATTACAATCCACCATGTGGGGTTTGGTTTTTGTTAAGTGGGAAGTGAGAGAGTGGTAACTCTAACCCAAGTACACTTGACTCTAACCCAAGACATACACTTGAAGTGGAGAAGGCCTAAGGCAGCCTGCCTCTCATAATGAGAATCATTGATGTAAAGATCAAACAATCTATGCTTATACCATATACATAAATGCTTAGTAGCATCTAAATCTGTGATGGCAAACCTATGATGCGTGTCACAGGTGACACACGAGGTCATTTTGGGTGACACGCCAGCATTTCCCCCAGGGCCCCGACACGACTTACATTTTCAAAAAAGTTTTACAGGCTTGTCTTGAACATTTAGGGCAGGAATTTTGGCAGACCTCTTTCAAATTATTATCTAGTAAAACTCAGCAACAAAAAAGTCAATAATTGATGTTAAATAAAATGTAGTGTGTATTATAGTTGTTTTCAGTTCAGTTCAATTCAAAATTACTATTAAAAGAAGCAATAGTCAAAGTACTATTAAAAGTGTGTGTGTGTGGGGGGGGGGGAATACACCAGCAGAGTCAAGTTAGGCATTTTCAAAAATTTTGACACACCAAGCCCAAATGGTTTGCCATCACTGATCTAAATGTTAGTATAGAGTGAATTTTAACATGTTGTAGTTTAGTGTGTAATTCAGTGTGTAGTAATGAGTTTTACCTTTGGTTTCATTAGGGAGGAGCTTTATCACTGTACACAGCCCTGACAACGCATCAGAAATTGGCAGGTGTTTTGGCACTCAGCTGTTGGCTTCCACTGAGGACTTCATTTTCAGAGGTAGTCTACTGCTTTCCTAAAGTTCAAAATAACTGAGTTCTCTTTTATATTTAAGTAAAATAAAGGTAAAATAAAATAAAATAATGTTACTGCATTCAACATGTATAACGGAAGGCATATAAATTTAAGATAGCTTGCTATAATTTAAAGAGCTTCTTGCCTGGCACATTTCTTCATGCCTCTGTTCCATTTCAAAGCCTAAATACTGAAAAATATAACCAGCATTCCATTAATCCAAGAAATACTTCAAAAAAGGATATCCATTGGACAGGGTTTTTTACTAATGCTTGATACAAAAAAGTGACTATAGGCTTGTACACAAGTTCTTTCAAATGATGTTACAAAGTATGCTTGCTATCCTGACAATTTATATTAAATAAGTTGCTTTTCATGCAAAGTGACCTTATTTTTTTTTTGTTAATAGGGTGCCATCAGTTCTGTCAGCAAAGATATTCCTGTTCTCCAGTGCCATGGTGACTGTGATCCTCTGGTCCCACTGATGTTTGGTTCTCTCACATCTGAGATGCTAAAGACTATGCTACATCCTGGCAATGTAACTTTCAAGACTTATTCGGGCATGATGCATAGTTCATCTATTGAGGTAATAACTGTTACAACTAAACTGAATTGAGTGTTCTCATTGGAGAGCAGCAGAAAAACATTGGTGTTGCTTAAGTGTTGGTTTTTTGTGTGTCCAATTAATGTATCCAGTAGTATTGGGAGAATTAATATATACATGGAAACATTGATGTGGGAATGATGACAGGGAGAGAACAAAGACTGATAGAAATTCCAGATATCAAACATGGGAAGATTTTTTAACATGTAAAATAAGCTTTATTCTAAATGTTTTCTAATTAAGTTTAAAAAAGTGAAGGCACCCACCCCTGTTGCAGTAGATACCAGCACTATCAAGATATCTTGATACTTAAGGATACTCATGTTAAAATTGTCTATCTGCTCTGTGTACATTGATTACTTCACATATCTTTTGCCTACTACCTCAGACATTGTGATGCAGTAATTTGGGGAAGGCACTGACTGCCTTTCAGTGTTTCTTAATATCTTGGCTATTACTTAGGTTGGGATTAACATGCTGTGAAATTAAAATAAGTATGAATGCCTTGTATCCTATGGGTAGAGGTGTGTTTTGAGGGGGGGGGTTGCTATTTTTTTTCAAAATTTCTTGATTAAAAATGCAAATAGCGGTATGTGTTTTTATTCAACGCAAATAGTCGTGTTTATGTGTTTTTATTCAAATTTTTCATTTTAAATTTTATTTGCTTTTAAAGTGTTCAGATAAATAGACTATGTGCACTAGATAGGTGATCGTGTCAGCAAATGCAGCAATTAAGCCACTGTTGTGTTTTTTCAAACAGTAGTATTCATAGATCCACTTCCTGCCTTGGAAGCTTATCAAAAAGAGCAGATATACTGTACACTAGTAGAGACTTCACATCAGGAGAATATGCTTATTTTTTGCATCAGTTTTCAGTCTCTCTGTTTTTTGGCCTATCTTTCCGCTGGACACTTGCCCCTCTCTCCTCCCTTCATGCCTATTGATTTGAATCTCTACAAATTGAATATTTACAGATATAAGCAGCATGAGCAGCAGCTTGCTCAAATACAGCAATTTGAGCAGCTTGCTCATGTACAGCAATAAAATAGAAATACTGTGCTGTAAAAGAAACAGGAAATAAGAGGCATGCCTGCACCTTCTTGCCTGCCCTCATTCTTGCCTGCGCCACCTAGTGGTGGAATGCTTTATATGCAGCAAACTATACAGAACAATACAGATCGGAGATAAGGAGCAGAAGCAAAGCAACCGGAAGCAACAGGATGGCCTTGGAGCTGTTGGAGAGGCTCTGCAACTGTTCTAAGCAAGATCTCTTACTTAAAAGTACCGGCAGATTACTCAAAATTAAGAAAAAGTGCAAAATTAAGAAAAAGAAAAAGTGCTATTTCGTGGAATGAAGGATTTTTCGCCTTTAGAGTGAAAAATAATTTTATATACCGTTTTGAGTCAAAATTAGTGTTATTTCGCGTTCTGTGTTGGTCACCGCCCCACCCACACCTCTACCTATGGGTCTGTTAGTGTACAACTGCACATCAAAGCTAAAGTCAAAGTTCACCAGCTCTCATCTGTCAGAGTAACCTACTTAGTGCTAAGTTGTACACTCTTAGAATATCGCATAACTATCAAATGCTTAGGAACTTAGATTTGCATTTCTTGGCATGGAATCTCCTTGCCCTCCCCCAAAGTTGCTAACACTATTTAATTCAAAGTTGAAGACGATGATTGGCTGATTGCATGTAAATTTTGTATTTTGGCTCAGTAAAATAAGAGTTCATGTGTTAGAACTGGTCAAATCGAGTAAGAACTGGATGACGTTTTCCATAGTAAGAAGTACTTTCCATTGCAAAGAACTGAACTGTGTGGTGTGGTTTTGTTGAATGTGAATCCTGCAAAGTCAGTATTAATGTGTTGACATTTACATGAATTTTTGTCTTTTTAATCCTTGAACAGGAGATGATGGATGTGAAGGAGTTTATTGACAAGCATCTACCTCCAGTTGACTGAATTGTTTGAGAGGCCTTCTGTCTAAATGCACCAGCATCATCTGTATTAGGTCGTTTCTTTTTGTGCTGCCATTTCTAAAGCATTTACTGTATGTGCCTACAGTGTTAACTGTATTGCAAAAATGTACCTAGATAGTAGCATTTCTCATGAAGTTATGCTCTTTTTCAACATCTTTTTGACCAAGATGTAGATGTAAAGCAGAGGAAAAGCATGTTGGGATATAATTAGGCATACTTTTCCATGCTTGATTGCTCCAAATTTAAAGTTCTCAATTGATGATGGAACACTGCTTGTTTGAAATAATTGTTTTAACAAGAACAATTTGATATGTTCGAAGACCTGTTTTATTACCGCTTGCTAAATTGACATTCATATATTGTACATACACTATGCAGTATGTAAAGATCAGTAAGCATGCAGTGGTAGAATAAGTATTCTTAACTTAAAGGTCAGGTTTAACTATTATGCATGTGCAAGAGAAGACTGTTCCAGTCTTTAAATTATCCCAATATATTGATGAAATACAGTATTATCTCCTACCTACATGCCAGGCTACTTTGAAATGTTAAAAACAGTGTCAGATCTCAGGACAGAAGATTACAACTAGACTGCCTGTATTAAGATTGAATGGTGATAGAAACAGATCACTAAATAATGTTTTAATACAATATGGCTATGTTAAAATTCCATCTCAGAATATCTAACAGGCTGCAATATTTGAGCCCTTGGAGGCTTTTCTAGATAGACTTGTAAATTCTAAATTAAAATAAATAAAATCACAAAATACATTTTATAAACAATTTGTCTTAACATTATTTTCTTCTGCTTCAGACAAATCAAGAATTGCATGTAGGTTCACAACATTAATATAACAGACCATTTAGAAATCTGGAACTGAAATAATTTATCTCTTCAGAGTTAGTATAACATGGTGGCTTTTCCTTTTTTTAAAGCTATTTGTTTATAGAAAGAACATACTTCCCCCAAATAGATCCCAAATAACAAGTTCTAACAAATGTCTGACAAAAAGAAAATACTGAATCTTGTACAACTTGCCAAAACGTTAAATTTGCATCACATTTATATTCATATACTGTACAAATAAAACTCTGTATCCATGATTGTCTTCCATTTGCAGAATAAGCCCTGTTTGTGCAAGACAGGAGGGATGAGTTTCATCTACCTTTTTGTCTGCAACCCTCCAAGCTATATTTCTGAGGGTTAGGGACCCTCATTTTAGGAATGCAGGGAGTTTCAGAGGGAAGGAAAGATGGGCAAAAATCACCTTTCCACTCCTTCTGCAAATGCTTCTGTAAACAGAAGGAGGCCTTAGGATACATCTCAAAGTCTGTTGACTAATTCTTTTGTAACTTGTATAGCTTGGACTTGCATCCAGAAACAGTATTTCAGCTTTGGTGGTAGTGGGGAACGTAATAGTGTGTGGCAGCTATGGTGAGGGAGTACTGGATTTCCTCTCTCCCTTCCAGGCCATGACTATAGTCCCATGGTTCCTATTGATGTGGAAATTAACTGCTCTTTGGGTTCTCTTCCATTACTTGTGTTCTCCCTGTATGTGATCGTATATTTTTCTAATTTTAGCCGTGCAATCTAATCAGTCACCTGTGCAGATGTGACTAAGGTACCTCAAGGATGCCTATGACTTGATCTTGCCCAAAATTGCCACTGTGGTTGCCAAAACCACCCTGTAGTTTTGCATTGTTTTGTGCATCACATTTATTGAACTTTTGTGGACCTCCTGGACTGACGGCCACGTGTCTAGTAGCAGCACCAAGCAGTAAAGCTGTTCCTGGATTATACCACCTTAGGCTACAATTTGGGGTACATGTTGGAATTTTCCTCCATATATATATTTCTTCATAAATTCTCCTTTGACACACAGAATAGGACTATTAGGGAAGGTTTTCAGCCTAGCTCTAACACGCTCTGTTTGTGAGTGGAAGAGCACTGGAGCATGCAATCTCACCACCTGAAGCGGTACAGTTCAGAAACAGTTTTAGCGCTTGATTCAGCTGACTACAGTATATAGATTATTCTCCTAAGAAGCAGTACATGCTTTTATAGTCTTAAGCCTTTCCTCCAGAATATTTCAATTCTTGGGAGCCTCTGTAAGGGTTGGAAGACGTAATCTGAATATGGAGCCAATGTGGCTTTCTTCACTACTTGTCCTGCTTTTACTGGATAATAGTTCTCTAAGTATCAGCTTTCAGGGGAAGAAGGTAAACTGAAATGATTCAACAACTTTCTGTAATGTGACAAGTTTTCAGAGCCTTGTGTTTGGTTTGCTTCTGCTACACTATACAGAAAAGTAAAAGAATTCCTTAAATCAGTAGTGCAAATAGGTGTTCTGATGTGCAAGAATGTATTAATGGTCTTATGCACCTAAGGAATATGTGGAAATCAATATCAGTAGCAATCCTTAGTTTACTGCCATAGGAAGAAATATTAATTTCTTCACATTTGAATTCTAGACAACTGAAATCTTATCTAAAATTTGATATCCATATTTTATCATTTTCATATTCTATCATTTACAATTGAAGTATTTGGATGGAAATTCTCATTTGCCAACTTGTTGTAACTGTATTGTCTGTCATAGCCCAAATGCTGTGACAACCCAGGCAAAACTATTGGCTTCATTAGGACTTTATCTCTGATAGGGTATAGCCTTTTTGTTTTTCCTTAAATATTGTATGTCAATGCAGTGAATTGCTGGAAGAGTACTGTACTCTGTAACTTGTATTTTAGACCTGTTAATTAAATATTTGCCTTAATAAAGTGTATTGCACTTTATTAAGCTACAAAATGCATCTTTTTATAAATAGGTGCTATTGATTCTCAAACTGAATATAGTGTTAAGAATGTATTGTATAGGATGTTAATGAAGCCATATATTTAGGCTAGGATATTTTATAAACAACTTTAATTTGGCTTTCCTTAATCCTGAGTTGTAGAAATACATATCTAAGGTAACATCTTGATTTTTATGTTCTCTGTTCATGGTAACAAATGTTGTTGAAATGGCTTTCTTGTAGTTGAAAGTTGTAAACCTTTCTGTTACTGTGAAATAAATTCTGAACCATCACTGTCTGAATGTGTTTAAAACAGTGACTTGAAACACAGAAGCCTGCAGCCTTCATATATACATCTCTAATGGCCCAATCCTATGGGCAACAGGCATCGGCACTGTGGCTGCAGTGCCGGCGCCAGGTGTTGCAAACATGTCATAAGGCACGTTTTGACACCCAGAGAGGAGTCGTCGTCAGCAGGAAGACCTGCACCGTCCTGGGAGACCGAGACTCCTACAACGATCTTGGTCTCCCATGTACTTGATAACTGGCTTGGAGTAGTGCCACTTTTTGTGAATAATCGCTGGCCTCACATATCTACAACCTGATGACAATGGTCCCAAATCAACCGGAAACATGCAGGATTGAAGCAACTCCTTTTAAGTTTAGCAGCTCCAAGAAGTTCCATTGATATAATGGAATTGCTGCAAGCTCATGTAGTCATGCACATACACATCCCTACTTAATACATTTTTCTCCCCCCCCCCCTTAAAAGCTTAGAATAGTCTGCATGATCCTTCTCGTTCACCTTTTATCCTCAACAACTAGGTTATCCTGAAAGTGTATACAGTAACTGGCCCAAAGATCATCCTGAGTTTGATAGCTAAGCAGGGATCTGAACCTGGGCCTTTCCAGTCCAATACTAATCACTGACTATACCATGTTGGTCCCCTTCCAGTTCTCATGAGGCTACTCCTACGAAGATCTTGGTCTCCCACGTACTTGATAACTGGCTTGGAGTAGTGCCACTGTTTGTGAACCAGCCTTTTGGATGCCACTAGGATGTATAAAGTGGTAGTTTCTTAATATTGGTTACATTTATGGTTGCCATATATATTTTAGATAGAAACTTAACAGCATCTTTCCCAGCAATACATCTCTATGCTGCCAGTGAGGTGCATGTGTTGAATTTCTGAATTGTACATAAACCTCTGAAATGACCAGGAACTAAGCAGGCTGAGTGCACCAATTCACAACACCATACAATTGGAAGGGATCAAAAGGCCAAATTCCAATTGTCTTTGTGGAGTATGTCCATACAGTCTGGATCAACTCAAACAATTCAGGCAGCAATACCTTAACTTTCATCGCTTTGCTCTTTCAACCGTTTTCAATTATAACCACATTTCAAATTTTACTGTGCTCTTTTGTCCAATTTTATCCAAACTTCCACAATGTTTGTCAATGTTGTTTTTCTTTTATTTCTGCTCATTTAGGTTTACATACATTCACATGTGTTATATAGTTTATATTTTTCACCTGCCAAAATAAATTTGCAAACTAAATAAGGCTATGCTTTGACATTCATCCATTTTTGACTTTTGTCCATACTCTGGTCCCTAACCAGATGAAAGTGCAAGTTATTGCCGTATACAAAAGGAATAAGTAATACTTAAACTGTATATAGCACTTTAGAGCATGCGAAGCACTGCATACTTTTCAGCAATCAGCACGCTTATCATGTAAGGTAGAGTTAATTGTCACTGCATTCTATAGATTGTGCAAAGGATTGTGTTATCAGAGTTACTGCATGAGTAACAAATCCAAATATTTCAAGCAAATCAAGTCACATTCTAGGGTGAAAGACAAAGTTCCACCAACCCTAGTGTTTAATCAGATACTTTAAAAAAGGAAATGTATTCAGTTAAAATCCATATGACTCATTTTATGGCAACTGCTTATAAAATGAGTAGAACTGCATATGGAAAGCATTCTTATTTCCCCATAAACTGGTACTTGTCTAGATTTGATGTGCAAGTGGTATTATGTTCCTGCTTGTCCATAGATGCATAGCTATAGGAAGATACAGCAGCTCCAGCTCCCAGGAATTTACTTGAGAGTGGCACACGTTTCTTATCGTAACTTTTGGAGAAAAGTGAATCTGTTTTGTACACCTGTTTTGTACCAAGAATTGCAGTTTGCTAAGCCACTCAAGGCCACATCTGGAGTATTGTGTCCAGTTCTGGTCACCACACCTCAAAAAGGATATAGTTTAATTGGAAAAGGTGCAGAAAAGAGCGACCAGAATGATTTGTGGGCTGGAGCACCTCCCTTATGAGGAAAGGCTACAGCGTCTGGGGCTTTTCAGCCTAGAAAAAAGGCGTCTGAGGGGGGACATGATTGAGACGTATAAAATTATGCATGGGATGGAGAGAGTGGATAGAGGGAAATTCTTCTCCCTCTCGCACAACACCAGAACCAGGGGACATGCACTAAAATTGAGTGGAGGGAGAGTTAGAACAGACAAAAGAAAATATTTCTTTACCCAGCGTGTAATTCATCTGTGGAACTCCTTGCCACAGGATGTGGTGATGGCACCTGGCCTAGATGCCTTTAAAAGGGGTTTGGACAGATTCATGGAGGAAAAGACCATCACAGGTTACAAGCCATAAGCAACCTCCTGGTTTTAGAGGTTTTAGAAGTGGGTTTTCTCTGTGCCAGGTGCAAGGGAGTGTCAACAGGAAACAGGTTATCTTGTTGTCTTGTGCTCCCTGAGGCATCTGGTGGTGCCACTGTGCGATACAGGAAGCTGGACTAGATGGGCTTTTGGCCTGATCCACAGGGCTCTTCTTATGTTCTTAAGTTGTAAATACAACAGCTGGGAGGGTTGGCTCTAAAGGTGGAACACATGTGGGTGGGCCATGCACCCCATAAGGGAAACATATAGTCCTCTATGTAGCATTTTAAACTACTGCGGGACATTCCTGTAGCCCAGGGGTGGCCAACCTTCCATCATTAGGGCCTCTGCATTCTTAAGAGTTGTGTAGAAGACAGAATCTTGGCAGCTGCAAGTGTTAATGGTGCTGCTAAACAGAGGCATCGTTAGGGGTAGTGGTGGGCACCACGCGGTGGCAGGGTGTGTACTTGCCTCCTGGATTCACCGCCAGGTCACCCCCTCTACCGCCGCTCCTGCTGTCTTTTTGTGGGCCGGGCCGCGAGATTGGCTCTCCCACCCTGGAGCTTTGTGGCTCCAAAAAGCAGCGGTGTGTGTGTTTTGCGCCGCCGCATGCAATGTGGCATCATGTGGGGGGGTTGAGGCAGTGAGGGGGAGTAGGAACGCCTCTGCTGCTAAAGCAGCTGCACCTGCTGAAATGCCCTCACCTATACAATCATTAAAGGTCCAGGAGCATTCATGCTGAAAGGTTGGCCACCCCTGCTGTAGCCATTTAAAATGATGCACCTCCCTACTTCATTGCGGCATGCATGACGGTAAATGAAGCGAGATAACAGCACAGTCCTACATGTCTACTCAGAAGTAAGCTTCATTTGGTTCAATAGGACTTCAGTTGTGTATAGAACTGCGGCCTAGATCTCCATTATATTCCGCTGAGACTTCTATTTTGAGCACCCCTTCGTCATCCTTAAGAAAATCACCCGACTTGGACCAGGTCCACCCCCTGCACCTCTGGGGGCGAGATCCAGTAAAGCGAGAGCTACTTTAACATGTGTGCATCTACTGCTTCTCCTGCAAAGGCACATACACTTCTTCCAACAGCACGCGCGTTGATTTCCAGCCCCAACGAGGCACGTTCAGAACGGGTCTCGCGCTCTCCAGGACCTTGAGCGCGACTCTCGAAGCGGAGGCATTTTCTTTGTTACAACCATAGATTCCTCAACTTCCGCTCGTCTGGCACAGCTGTTAGCGTGGAAGCTCCACCTTCTTTCTTCCCCTCCCCCGAATCGATGTTTTCGGTTTTCCGGAGCACGGCCTGGTTCTTTTTCCCGAGGCTTGATGAACGCAGCCTGGCGCCACGGTTGCCGAGCTGTCGTTTCTGGGTCAGGCCGGTGGATGCGCTCAGTGGCCCGAGCGGCGGGTTGACGGCTCCATCTTTGCGTAAGCGGAAGGCTTCCGGCATTCTTGACGAGGTCGGCTGTTTAACTTCGCTTGGCTCCATAGCGGAGGTAGGCGCCGCCGCCGCCACCACCACCGCTGCTGCCTTGGACCTGGGCAGTCTTCACCATGAGTACCGAAGACGAGATCATTCGCATCGCGAAGAAGATGGACAAGATGGTGCAGAAGAAGAACGCGGTGAGTCGAAGTTTGAGTGGGTAGAGTGAGAAAGATGCCAACAAGCCCCTCGCGCGCTCGGCTTGAACTTCTGCCGGGCCAATCAGCGGCGCCGCGCGCTCAGCCGGGTGCCCGCCTTTTTCCTGAGGGGCAGAAATGAGGGGCGAATAGAAGGCAGGCTCGGTTGGCGCGCGGTTCTCTTTTGTGAGGCGTCCAGCTGTCACCCACGGGAAGGTGCCTCGAGTCGCCCCGCTTCGCCTGGCAGCTCTAGGGCCCCAGTGCCAATGTCATAGGCGGAGCCATTTCTCCTGGCAATTTGGAGCCCCTACGTCACGTTCAAAACGGGAGACAAGAGCCCTATTGGCTTCCCACGATATTTATCTGGCGAGCAGCCTAACCCTGGATTGCACGTGCATCATGAGTGGAGGGTCCCACTGACTTTAGCACAGTCGAGAACCCGCACGCGATACAACAAGTAATCGCGTCGTCAGGCCCCTTTGGGGAAAACGCCTCCCTTTTCCTGGGCCCATTTTTAAAACGCTGATATAACCAGAGTAGGCTAACTTCAGAGTGTGATGTTGGCTTCCAAATAGGGACTCTTATCCTTTCTGTTCCCAAGGGTTTTGTAGGCTCTCTTGTCAGGATAATTACTTATTTTTTTAGGAAACGCTTCTCTTTCCCTAAACTTACTTACTTTCCATCCCACTTCCCAGGGTTTTTGTAGATTCTTTTCATTTTAGGCAAGTTGGTGTTAGGAAACACTTGTTTTCCTTGGATCAAATCAAAGAAAGGCAAAAACATTAAAGCTGATGAGGCAACAAAGGGCAACAAGCTGATGAGGCAACAAAACAATGTATGTATATGTATATACATTCCTATTGCCATTGGGGAATAATTGCTGGATGTGACAATTCTTAACTTGGCTATTTCAGATAACTTAAATCTTTAATTCTATTCACATAGTTACTTGTGAGTAAGACCCATTCAGCTCAGTGAGGCTTACTTCTGAGTAGACATGTATAGGAGTGCTCTAAGACTCTTGTGAGTTTGAGCATCATATCTGAGTTGTTTGTTGGGTACCACCACACTAGTGTTTAATTGCTAGCTCAATGTGTTTATTATACTGTACTGCATTTCCAGTGAATGTGAACCTTGCTAAGTAGACAGTGGGAAATATCCGTGAATATTGCACCTGAATCTCAAGAATTGAAACTTTTTAAATTATTTTTAATTCTTGTTGAGAAGGGAGTTCTCTCTGTACCCCCAGCAAATGAACCTTGAAATGACAGGTGCAAAACAGCACCTCCCTGGAAGATGTCACATTCTCAAGAAAATGTATCTGTGAAAAATGATGTTTTAAGAGTAATAAGTCCAATTTACTGTGTGTTTCAATTTAACACACTGTATACAGTACTTAAGCTATGATAATGTACACAGAAGATGTCTTGCCTAAGACTTGGGGGAGTGGAACACACACATAATGCATGTGAGAGATTTGCAGACCTGAGTTCTAAAAATGATGATCCTGGTCTGGCATTTTTTTGTGTTAGAATTGCTGTGTAATCTATGTATGCATGAATTAAAACACACACCACACAAAATGATTGTTAAAGGTAAAAAAATGACTTTCTTCAAAGGAATAACTGGGTGTGGGTGGTTTTTTTTTAAGAGCTATCTTAACATAAGGGCATAAGAAGAGCCCTGCTGGATAAGACCAAGGACCCATCTAGTCCAGCTTTCTTTATCTCACAGTGGCCCACCAGATGCCTCTGGGAGCACTCAGGACAACCATGATGCCTGTATCTTGTTGCCACTCCCTTACATCTGACATTTAGAGATAGGGTACCTCTAAAACTTGGAGGTTTCATATAGTTGTCATGGCTTGTAACCTGTGATGGACTTTTTCCTCTATAAATCTGTCCAATCTGTTTTAACGGCATCTAGGCCAGGTACCATCACAACATCCTGTAGCAAGGAGTTCCACAGATTAATTATGCAATGGGTAAAGAAACATTTCCTGTTGTCTGTTCTAACTCTTCTGCCAGCCGATTTTAGTGGATGTCCTCTGGTTCTGGTGTTGTGTGAGAGGGAAAACAAATTCCCTTTATCCACCCCATGCATAATTTTATATGTATCAGGGCCCAGTCTTAACCAACTTTCCAGCACTGATTCAGCTGTACCAATGGGACATGTGCTGCATCCTGCGGTTGGAGGGTAGTCAGAGGTCTCTTCAAGGTAAGGGAATGTTTGTTCCCTTACTTTGGGGCTGTATTGCAGCTGTATCAGCACTGGACAGGTGGATAGGATTGGGCCCTCAATATGTCTCCCCTCGGGCTCCTCCTTTCTAGACTGAAGAAAATGCTGAAGCCTTTCCTAATAAGGTGCCCCAAGTCACTAATAATTTTGGTCACTCTCTTCTGCAACTTTTCCAGTTCCACTGTATTGTTTTTGAGATGTGGAGACCAGAACTGGATTCAGTACTCCAGATGTGGCCTTACCATCGATTTGTACAATGGCATAATATTGGCAGGTTTATTCTCAATCCATTTTTTTTAATTATCCCGAGCATGGAATTGGTCTTTTTCACAGCTGCCACACACTGGGTCAACACTTTCATCAAGTTGTCCACCACCACTCAAATTCTCTCTCTCCTGATCCATCACAGACGGTTCAGCGTATATGTGAAATTTTGATTTCTTGCCCCAGTGTGCATAACTTTACACGTCTGCCGTTTCGCTGCCCATTCCCCCAGTTTGGAGAGATCCTTCATAAGCTCTTCACAATCCCTTCTGGACTTCATCGCCTGTACGTTTAGTCGTTTAGACTAAACGTTTAGTCATCCGTAAACTTGCCCACCTCGCTGCTGATCCCCAACTCCAGATCATTTATGAAAAGTTGAAAAGCACCAGTCCCGAGACCAGTCTTTGGGGCACTCCTCTTTTACCTCTCCCTGTTGTGAAAATTGCCCATTTACATTCACTCTGTTTCCTAGTCTTCAACTAGTTCCTAATCCATAAGACAGAGGTTCCCTAACTCCTGGGAAGGCCTTACGCTGCTCTAAGTAGCAGCGGGGCCTTCCCAGGAGTGGCGATGACACGCCTGGGATCGCGCCGCCGCCGCCACCGCTGCGCCCGGGATCGCCGTTGTTACCATCATTGGTGGGCAGTGGGTGTCCCTCGGGGGTTGCGGGGAGCCTGCGGACCCCTCTGCAGGCCTCCCCAAGCGTCGGAGCAGTGCTCCGACGCGACCGCAACTGACTTCCGGTTTCGCGTAAAACCAGAAGTCAGTTGCGATCGCGTCGGAGCGCTGCTCCGACGCTTGGGGAGGCCTGCAGAGGGGTCTGCAGGCTCCCCGCAACCCCCGAGGGACACCCACTGCCCACCAATGACGGTAACAACGGCGATCCCGGGCGCAGCGGTGGTGGCGGCGGCGCGATCCCAGGCGCGCCGTTGTCGTCACCGCGGGTTGCCATGCCCCTTAAGGGCATAGCAACCCTTTCTTCCTGGCTGGGGCGTCGCGACGCCCCAGTTAGGGTACCACTGCCATAAGAGGACCTGCCCTCTTATTCCCTGACTGTGGAGTTTTCCCAGGAGTCTTTGGCAAGGGACTGTGTCAAACCCCTTCTGAAAGTCCAGATATATAATATCAGTGGGTTTGCCCATATCCACATGCCTGTTGACCTTTTCAAAGAATTCTAAAAGATTTATGAGGCCAGACTACCCTTACAGAAGCCATGCTGATTCTCCCTCAGCAAAACTTGTTCTTTTATATGGTTCCTTCCCCTCTCCTTTATTGATGAATAATGAAAATAATAACAGCAACAATATAATAACAATGAAAACAAGTGCAGAAAAAGAAAGGAAAGGGGGATGTAAAATACACAATATAAGCATACAAATAATCAAATCCATCTATAAAATAGATATTAATAAGTCTATGCATAAGCTTCTAAAAAGGGCTTCCAAAAATTCCAAAAATATGTCCTTAAGCAGTTGTCTTCTCTAAGCCATAGGTTCAAATATTGGTAGAGTTAAGATTTTGTTTGTTTTATTTAAATCCCCTTTCGCTTCCAAAGCCTCCCATTCTGCCCTCCCCCACTGGCTGCACCAGTGGGGGAGCTGGATAGGATTGTGCTGTAAGCTTTCTACCATCTTACCTGGACTAAGGTTAGGCTGACTTATCTGTAATTTCCTGGGTCCCTCCTTCTTAAAAAAAAGATTGGTACTCATTGAATGCATCTATGCTAACTTATTAAAATGAGTTGATAGCTGCAAGCAGTTGGGAAACTTTTCTGCAGGTTACCTAAATATAGATGTAAAGAAACAGCTTTATTTGACTTGATTTTTGTTTTTTTTATAATACTTCAAGTCCCCTACTTAAGTTCAGGTTTGGTTCCAGAGGTCTGTACTTGTCAAAATGTACTTAACTCAAAACATCCGGGTTTTGCCGGCCCAGCGCTATTGCATCTGTGTGAAAGCACCAACAAAGGATGTACTGTGCCTGTGCGAAAGTGCAGTCTGTAACTTGGGGAGCCTGTGTAATTCTAAAGACTTGCCTGTGGGCAAAAGTATGGCTCTTGGGTGTCCAGTGCGCTAAAGCAATTGCAACAGAGAAGGTTGCTGTCATAAGAATGTTCCTTTGGTCTTAATTTTTAGTCACATTAATCATAATTAAATTATAAGATTTAGACTGTTAAGTTTTTCTCTGTGTTTTGCTTTTTAAAGAGAGTAGATGGCAGCTGTAGGGGGGCAATCATACTCGGCTTTAAACATCTCCTCTCTCCTTTTCTTGCTTGGTAGTGGTAAAAGGTGGTTTTGTTGTTGTGTTATTGGAGTCACCTCCATTCAGAGCCCGCTTTTTCTCATACAGTACTTTATTAATGTTCCCCTGCACCTCGCAGTATCTCGGGTCTCCCTGTACCTGATCAGCCTTGGCCACACCAACTGTTTCCTTCATCCTCCCTCCCTTTTGCCCCAGATTTTTGATGTCCTCCAATGTTGAGGAGTTTTTCCCCATTGCCACAGGAAGGGGTTGCTGAGCTGTTCTGGTTCTCTCCAATTAGCTTCTGTTGTTTGTCTTGCCAGTGTCTTTAGAGCTGAGCCCTGACCAAGCCCATTCATAAGTCAGATGTTCATAATTCGAACGTCTGTAAATTGGGGACCTTCTGTACTTCCTGACTCATAGTATCCATATAATTTGAATATTGGATCTGGATTGCTTTCATACAGAGTGAATTATATCCTCTGGAGCATGCATGATACCTAGTAAGGTGAAAGTGTGAAAGATTTTAACTGCACTCATTGATTTTTGTAAGCCATCTTCACTGAAAATAAGTTTTTAACTTGGTAATTGCCCAGGATGTTGATGTATTAGGAGCATATGTGTGCTATAGTTATTGATTTGTAATCCCTAGACATGTACTCCTAAACACTTTCGACTATGTCCATTTACCCTCTGCATCCTCCCGACCCCATGGGTTGCTCTTCCTGTTGGAGTCTCCTGCTGCTAAATCACCCTCTCTCATCAGTGGTCCTGTGAATTTGAAGTGCTTTGAAGGATCCAACTGGATCAGATCCAGTATCCATTTCTGCTCAGACAAGCTCTTGTTAACGTGAATTCTCTACCTAGTTGTAAATAGTACTTGAATTATGAGGGAAGGTATAGGTGGACATTAATGAAATCCATGTGCACCCCCCAATTTTAACCAAATCACACCTTCTATAGCCTTCTATAACAATAGGTAAAGGGACCATCAAAAAAGATCAGGAGAGTGGGCACCCTCTGACACCCCTGCAATTTGAGTATTATTTGTTACATGTACACTGAGCCCCCTACTTATGAAGCGGTTAGGTTCCGGAGGTCCATTTGTAACTTAAAACTGATGTAGATTGGAATAGCCAGTTCTTGCCAACACGGCACTATTGCGCATTTGCAGAAGCACCGGCAAAGGACGTATTGCGCCAGTGTGAAAGCGCTGATGCAACCGTTCATAACTTGGAAGAATGTAAGTGAGATGCTTGTAATTTTGGGATCATGTGTATTTATTTAAAGGATTTATACCCACACTTCAGCCAACAAAGGTCCCAGAGCAGCTTACATAAAATCAAACAGTAGAAAAATAATTGCTGTACAACAGATAAAGGTGTGGGGAGATATGACTTGTTCTCCTCCTCACAGGGTAGTTTGTTATTCTGTGGCTACTGCGAGGAGATGGGGGCACAGTCTAAACTGAAAGTAACTATCGGTATTTGTTCTATAGTATAATCAGTGTAACAAATTACCTTATTGTGTAATGAATAGGTTCAAGTTGGCAGAGGTAATGTTGCACATATGGATTTTCAAAAATCAAGAGCAGTTGAGTAAGATTAGAGAAGAAAAGGTAAGCAGTAGTTTTTTCCTCTTATTAGATACAAATGTCAGTTTCAGTAATTAGAGCAGAGTACAACTAAGTATCTTTCCATGCACATTTATATAAATTGGATCAATGCACACATTGTTATCAAGCTGTAGCCTCTTAAGACTTTGAGTAATGAACCTAGTCTTTGTTTCTAAGTGGAGTCCATTTTAAAAATAATTTGACTTCCTTTACATACCGTATCTTTCCTGATGAAACTAAGCTGTTCCTAAAACCTTCCTAGAAAAACCTGAGTAACAAATACTGCTCAAGAAATATAGCTATCTTTGTTGTATTGATTGATTTTTGCATTGATTAGAATAAGAGTGCTACTTTTATAAAATGTATATCCTTTTAAATATTTGGTTTTTGCAAGCCAGTCTTAGGTCGCAATCCTATCCAACTTACACCACCGATGTAACCAGTGGGGGAGAGCAGGACGGGAGGCTTTGGAGGAGAGGGGAAATTTAAATCCCCTTTGAATCCCCCTTTGGAGGGGATTGGAATCCCCTTTACATTCTGGGGCCTCCTTGCTGCACTGCTGGTTACACCACTGGTGTAAGCTGGATAGAATTGCGCTGTGAATTATGTTTACTTGGAAGTCACAGTCACTGAGTTCAGTGGAACTGGGGTATTTATAATGGCAGGTAGATGCCACAAAAATGTTTTATCTGAAGTTTAACAGAAATCCTTGGTCCAAAATAAAGAGTGAACTTTCAAATTCTCTTGGTTTCAATAGGATAGAATTAACAATGGGCCTAACTCCCACTAAATTTACTTTTAGATATGCACATTTATGAATGTGACTTTACAACGCAGTCCTATGCAGGTTCACTGGAACTTGCTCTCAAGTAAATGGGTGTAGGATTGTGGTATCATAATGTATATAACAAATCTGTTGTAGCAGTATATTGATGGGTATGTCTAAGTATTAGTGAACGATCAAGGTACTTGTAGGTGCTTATGGTTGCAAGCCAATAAACTACTTTTTTTCAAGCTTATTACTAAAACAAGTGGAGTCCTTTCTGCTGCTTGCATCATCTAATAAGGGTAGACTCTGCAGTTAGTGGAAGATAATATTCCCTGCCTTTCTATAATTACTTGGGTTATATATTATGCCAAGCAAGTTCTCATTTTTATATGTAAACATTGCCAATGGCAAGAGGCAACAAGCTCTTCAGTGCTTCAACTGATTTTTGCAGACATAAATACAGTAATTGTCTTGACTATATGTTTTGGTGCCATTTATTTTCAGATTTTGCTTATGATAGGACTTTCTCACTTGGGCTGGCTTTGATTATCTTGAAATTGGTTTGCATTGTTAACTTTCTGAAATGTTGCTTGTAATAAATTCTGGTAGTATTGCACATGACTGGTTAAGTATTGAAAATCTGACTGGATAATAAAACAAAAAGTCATGTGTGTGTAATCATTCTTGCTTTGTTAGATTAAGCAAGTTATTTTATTAAAAAAAAGTTGTATTGTGTATATTTTGGTGACTGATGCTTGCAAAGTTGTGAGCAGATGACCTGATTCCAACTCACTGTGAATGGCTGAAAACTAGGAATATGTAATCATGTATAAAGGATCACTTGATATGCTTGAAAAAAAGAACTGTTTTATCTGATTCTGGATCTTGAAAATTTGGGCCAACTGTATAGTCAATTTGTTTTGCTTATGATCTGGTGGTTAGGTTGATTTTATTGAATCCACCAAATGTATCGTGCACAATTTTAATGTATCTACTAAAATTCTCTATTAAATGATAACTAACAAAATAGAAAATTGGCTGGCACAAACATTTCTAAAGCTGGTATGAGTGCATTTTTTGTCCTAATGTTCTGAAAGACAGAGCACTTTGACCCAATATTCCACTCCTGAGCACTTTATTTGACAGTGTGTCCTATTGGTTTCAGTGAAACGTACTTTCAAGTAAATATGTTTGCTTAATATTGGGGCAGATATGTGACCAGTGTTTGGCAATGAGGCAAACTTTCACTCCTAAGAGAATATATTATGATGGTTGATAATTACCTGAGTTAAGTTCATGTTAGAAATGAAATTTAGTCATTTTGCTTTAAAAAATATCCGAAAACGTTTATCAAAGGTACCGTTTATCAAAGGTACCACAGATAAGATTGCTAGGATTTTTGGATGTTTTAATGTTAAAACGATCTTCCAACCCACGATGAAAGTGTCCCAGTGCTTAAGAAACCCAAAGGATGCTAGACAGCCCCTTTCCAACGCTGGTGTGTACAGTGTCCCTTGTGGATGTGGCAAATTGTACATTGGGACGACTAAACGTTGGATAAATACAAGATTGAAAGAACACACACGAGCGGTAAAATTGAATCACCTGGAACACACTGCGTTATCTGAACATGTAAATAAGACAGAACACCAAAATAAATTTTGAAAATAAAGTATGTTTATTTCAAGAAACTAATTTACGACAACGTTTGAATTTGGAGGATGTGGAAATAATTAAGAGAAATCGGAAAGATCTTCTTAACAGACAACAGGAGATGTCCTTTATTGACAAAATTTGGATGCCGATACTCCACAAGATGTTTAATAGTGAAGGTAATAAGTTTTTGCAGACTGACTGGGAGGTGGAGAAGGTTACTACAAGTCAAGATGATGTGCTGACTTCCGAGACTGATTGAGATGATTGAGATATTTAGACCGGCTGGTCTGTTCTCCACAGCTAATTGAGAGACTCTCATCATTGGTTGGTGGGTCTCTGTTTTGGCACCAAGTCTTCTTTAAAGTTGGAAGGGTGACTGCTGTTCTGTTAACATCTTAGCAGATCACTGCTTTTACAGTTGATAATGTCCACAGCTATTGTGTGACAAAACGTTGTGTTTGTTTGTATGTGTCCTTTTTTCATACTTATGTGCTTTTCTGTGGCTTGTTTGAAGTTTTTTTTTTAAATTATCCATTCCTGCCCATAAAGGATCTTTTATTTATTTATTTATTTATTTATTTATTTATATAAAAATAAAAATATGGCTTTTAAACCTGTAAAACCCACTACTGTTAATTTTGCTTTTAATTCAGGAAAAGAAGCAACAGTGGATAAATGAATAGGGAGATGCATGTTTTGTATATTAAGAATTATACTCAACAAGGAACATATAATATCAGATGGACTGCAGTAGTGACCGTCTTGAATCATATTGGAGTGTAATAGTGTTGCATCACTTAAGGGGTCAGGATGTAATTGCTTGCTTTCCTTGTCAACTGCTAATTAGTATAAAGAAGTTGAATAAGTAACTGTTGAAGTAAAAAAAAACTTGCTGTATAGGCACAGTAGATGGAAGAATAGAATTCTCTCCAAAATATTCTGAAGAGTTTGCTTTTTTAAACTTAGGAGATGCTCATTTATACTCTAAAGCAGGATTAACTACCATTATAGAGTAATAGATGACTCCATGCTCCCAGAATAGTGCTTTGATATTTGCTTTCTTTGCTCTCTACTGTACTGGATAAAATTATATGAGACAGGAAATACGTTGTGTACCATTTCTCCTGTCCATCTTGTTCATCTTTCCATCTATTCTATAGCCCTGGCAGGTTATTTGTCAGCAGTCTTGTGTAGCTGGGCCCAGGTTTGGAGACGTTTCCCTCTTTCTCAGTTATGCTTCAATTCAAGTTATGCTTGAATTGTTATGCTTCAATTCAAGTACAGTACTGTACAGTACTTTTGATTTATCTAGTATTAGGATGCCTTTGTGTACAAGAGTTTGGCATGATGTAGCCCAGCTGCCCCTACACCACAAATGGTTTTTTTTAGAAGGCAACTAAAGAAGAGGTAAACTAATAGAGAAGTTGATCTAATAAGAAATACATTGATAGCTATGTTTTCCCAATTGGATTACTTTTTAATCAGATATATTAGTTAACTATATTGCTTTGAGATATATATTTTAAACTTGGTATTCAGAAAACATTTACTTAGAAGACTAGAATGCAAAATAATATGCACGTACGTGAAAGTAGAACTTTCTTTTGTAGAGTCCATGTTGCATGTTTAGATGCAATGTAAGATCCTAATGAGATCTGTAGTCTTTCTATAATGTTTCCTTAAATCTTCTTTCAGTGCTTTTTTGGGTTGGCACAAAATTAACTTCAAATAACAGTTTAAAGATAAACATAGACTGCATTATAGGTAGAATCTGAACCTTCATCTGAATGCTACAGTAAAATGTTTTTCTTCTCATCTTGAAATTTCAGAATACATACTAGATCACTAAAAACCAGTGAGCATTTAATGGAACAGTTGCCTATAATAAGTTGAGATTGTATCTGTCTTGGGTGAGAGGGACTGTGAAAAGTAGACAGACTTAAAATTTTGCTTGGATGGGGATTGATAATAACTCAGATTTTTCTCTCTGGGTTGATTTTAATTATGTGCAGAATGATGAGTGAAACTGCTGCTATTACTCAGAAGATCAAGAACTAAAATGAATAGCACTCCTACAGACATAAAAATAAACTGTCTCTTCTATCAGAGTTGATTGGGCAAGTTGAAGATGTTTTGGGAAAAGCCTCAGTTGCTGAAACACAGAATTTTATTATTTAAATGTATTAATAATATTGTGTTCACTAACATTGTGGAAGTGAAGTTGAATGAAATTTTGTATATGACATATTAACTGTTTTAAGTGGCAGTCTACATATTAAATCTTTTACAATATGTTTTACAGGCTGGGGCTCTTGATTTACTCAAGGAGCTTAAGAATATGCCCATGACTCTGGAGTTGCTACAGGTATATCTTTTTTTCCTTTTCAATGCTGTAGTATTTCTTATATACATTTTGTACTAAAGTCTATCAGTAAGATATTTTTGGCTCCTTAATAACGTTGCCAGGCAAACAAGTACTATAGAATTCAACAAACTTAAAACACAAGTTTAAAGCAAATGTTTTTCATACATCTTATAATTTCTATGAAAGTCTGCAACCAATGTTGTAATCAATTCATCAAAAGGCTGGAAAAATTAACAGAGGACTTGAATATCAACAGCAATGAAGTTTCATCCTTAAGTCATCCATCATAATATTCTTAATAATAATAATTCTTAAAATATCCCTACTGTCTAAAATTGCTAAAGGCCATGAGTGGCTATTGCAGAATGCTGTAGGTTTCTGATTCACTCACAGTGATCCACTATGTGTGTTGTGTTCTTTAATGATGTAAATTTTAAATGAGGTGTAGCTGTTTTGATACAGAAGCCACTAGTTCATAACCACTTTTTACTAAAATATCTGTCCCCACATACCTTCTAGAAAGAACATATGTGGCCTGAAACAAAACGCATCCCGTTTTCAAAAACTTTTCTGCCTCATTATCTAGAGGTAATTTTTCTTGCCATATAGACCAATGGGAAAGTGGCTATTTTTAATTTGGTGCTGATCTCTGACTATGGTTGCACTTGCTTTTAGATTATCAGTAAGATGCAAGCAAAACCAATGTTTATAACAGCTTCAGACGGATACATTTACTAAAGACAAGGCAAATTCTTATCGCAAATACAAATTATGCCTTATAGAATATAAGCACCATATGCACTGTAGATGGCAGTAGCACGCTGCGTTTTAACAGTCTGCTTAACTGGAAGCCCCCTAGGGAATAAGTCAGTTTTGTCAACTAAGCTTAATAAAAAGATAACTGTTTTTTTTATTTGCTGTAAGTACATGACTTTTAAAGTCTAGGATCGTATTATCTAGGATCAGTTTAAGTAAGCAACTGGAAGCATAACGTTCAAATAGTAAAAATACGCAATTTGATGTTTTTGATAAAATTGTTGATTGATTTTTAATTTTTACCCCTCCAAATTTTCAGCTTCTAAAGAGACTCCTATAGTGGCTCATATCAAACTGTATAGTACAATAATAAAAATAAGAAATCATAAACTTTTTTCCTGCTTTTCTTCCTACTCCTCACAAGGCATTTGGTCCATGGTTACTGTGAGGGATGGGGGCAGGCACAGTCTAAGCTTTTTTAAAGAGGTAGTAGCAGATGGAAGCAGCAGTGATGATTCTTCTTGTCTTCCTTTCAAGGCAGTTGATATACCACATCTACAACCGTATGTTACTGACGATACGATCCTGCCTAAGTTAGGCCGGCACCGCGCAGGCCTAAGAAGTTACAAATGTGCCATAAAGTACGTTTGCGGAGCCTTTTGAGTAAGCGGTGCTGGCGCAGAGGCTGGCACCGCTTACTGGACAATGGAACCGACTCCACAGCAGCCGGCGGTGGCGTCCCGCGCTGGTCAGCGTGAGCGTGGGCACAGGTTGCGAAGGAGGGGGCCACTTGCTGGCCCTGGCTGTGAGCTGGCGGGGATATTGGTGGCGATAACCCAAACCCCGTCGCAGTCCGGGCCAGTCTTGCATGGCCTCCCTGGATGTACGCCAGCTCTGGAGCTGCAATGCATCCGAGAAGGCCCATTGTGCCCTGCCCCGCTTACACTAGGGGAAGGTGACGAATGTCCCCTTTTCGCAAGGTGAGCCTGAGCCGCGCTAGTGCGGCCCGGGAACTGCGCAGGATGCAACAGCAGGCCCCTTTAGGCCAGCCGCGCATACTTGCACAGGATTAGGCTGCCTGTCGGACAACAGTGGTTATAAAGTAAGGATGCAGAAGTTGTAATATATTGGAAAGTATATCATGAAAGTTGTAGTGTGGAGATATATATAAGCACTGCATAAAAAGAAAAGCATTGATTTTTATTGATGAAATATTGTAGGTATCCATCCTACAGTAGGCAAGATTCTCTTGGAATAAATCTTCCTTCAGCATCAAAGAAACTAACAGTCCAATCCTAACTAAGATCCAGCCGGCGGCCCATGGCCGCCCGCCGGATCTTGTGCACTGGCAGCCAGCGGGCGGGAGGTCTACTCGGGAAAGGAGACACTCTTCTTTTTCCCCCCAAGTGTAACTGGAGCTAGGCCTTATTGGCCTCTTCGGATGTAGAGGAGGCCATGTAAAGGCTCCAACGCACGGCAGGGGTCAGGATTCGGCTGAACACTGTCCCCCACCCCCCTCCTAGGACGCCGGGGCCAATGGCCACCCTCCCGGCTCTGGCGATCCGCCCCCCGCCCGCTGGATCCAAACTTACCTGGGTCCAGCGACGGCGGGGTCCTCCTGGCGACGGAGCCGGTCTTCCCGGCTCTAAAGGAGGCACAAACATGCCTTACGACACATTTGCGGCTCATTCCGGTTCTGGAAAGTTCCAGTGGATTGGGCTGTAAAGCATACAACTCTGCTAGTCTTAAAGGCACATTGGCTAATCATCAAGATAGTACTTGTAGAGATTCTTGGTAAGAGAACTAGGGAGAAAGTATGGGGGCAGAAATGTAAACTAGACTCCCATGCATCTGAAACAGAAAAGTGAACCCTTGCATATGTTGGTTCGTACTATTTGGAATTCTTGTCTCTGAAAAAAAATGTAAATACAGCATTTGTCTTCATAAGTTTTGATGCCTGTCTTTGTTTGCAGTCTACGAGAATTGGAATGTCAGTGAATGCAATACGTAAGCAAAGCACAGATGAAGAAGTTACATCATTAGCAAAATCTCTCATTAAATCGTGGAAGAAGTTATTAGGTATAGCTGCACTAAGCATTTACCTTTTTTCCTTCTGCTGTCTTTCAAATGGTATCTTGTAGGCTATCACCTGTCATTGTTGTAAAACCAGTTTCCTTTTGACATTAGTGCTCTCCATTTTAACTTTCTTTTGCCATTTGGCTACAGTACAGATATTTTTCTTTGCGGTACAGCAAGCAACATAAGGCACTCAAAAGTGTTTGTTCCTGCTTGCGCAACTCTGAGTGACAGCCTTTCTACAAGCTGAGGTGAGGAGGAACTTGAGGCAACTTGGATGCTCTTGACAATACAAGAATGAATGATAGGGAAAGAGCAATTCTATGCATATTTACTCAGAGACATGCTGGCTCTTTATGTCTGGTGAGCTGTTCTGCACATGATTTTATTCTGCATCTAAAAATATGAAGTGTTGCATTTATTGACCTGGAAAGCCAGGATTGGTGCAGTTTCCTGTCAAATTGACACTATCTTGCAAACCTGGATTTTCTGCCTTATAAAAGTTGCAGCTCCCTATATGGCCTTAGGCAGACCGCTAATTTGCAACTTCAGCAAATCAGGTATGGTGATGATTGTAGCGACAACCTTACTGGGTTGCTGTAAGAATTATTGAGATACTGTATGTAAAGTACTCTGAATACTTGCAAAGTGCAATAAGAACATAAGAAGAGCCCTACTGGATCAGGCCAAAGGCCCATCTAGTCCAGCTTCCTGTATCGCACAGTGGCCCCACCAGATGCCTCGGGGAGCACAAGACAACAAGATACCTGTATCCTATCGCCACTCCCTTGCACCTGGCATAAAGTGCAGGGATTCCCAACCTGTGGTACTAGTTACCACCAGTGGTACTTCGGCTGATTGTTGGTGGTACTTGGGCCACTGGAATCCCATTCCAATGCAGAGCTTTTGATGGCACATTTTTGCTCCCAAGAGGCTTCTGCCTTTGGCCGAGCCTCTCGGGAACGCTGAGAAGGGTCCCCCCCCCACCTGCCCAGAGCCGCCGCCCTGTGTTTTCTGGCCTCTAAAAACCCAGAAGTAACTGGCAGTGATGTCATCGCCAGTCACTTCCAGTGGTACTCAGAAGAAGAGTGGCGCTGGAGGTGGTACTCTGCCAGGAAGGGGTTGGGAACCCCTGGTCTAGTGCATGCTTTGCAAGCAGAAGCTTCCAAGTTCAGTCCTTGGCATCTCCAGGTAGAGCAGAAAACAATTCCTGTCTGAAATCCTGGAGAGCTGCTTCCAGTCTGCGTTGATAGTACTGACCTAAATGGGCCAATTGTCCGATTCTGTATAAAGAGTTTCCTATGATCTTATGTATATATTTCAGATGGACCATCAAATGATAAAGACCCTGAAGAAAAGAAAAAAGAAACAGCCACTTCATCACAAAACAGTCCTGAAGCAAGAGAAGAAAGGTACGTCATATAACTTTTTATATTGGTTTGCAGAAGTACCAAAATTTGAATAACTCAATTTTTGAGGAAATTATGGTAAGACACGCTGGTGGTAGGTAAGAAATGTTTTCAGTTATGTGGTTTGCCTAGAGTCTGCTAAATCTGGCTGCAATTTAAGGGCAAGACTGTAGAACCTGAAAAGTGTGTGTGTGTGAGAGAGAGAGAGAGAGAGAGAGAGAGAGAGAGAGAGAGAGAACACTTATAAATGAAGTATTCTTATGTATTGTATCACTAGAGATTAACTGAAATTCTCTTCCTTTAGACTGGGTTTGCCTGAATGGCAGTGGTTATGATCAGACTGTACACAGTTTATAGTTTAGTCTACTACTTGGATTACAGTTATACAATAAATACATATACGGTAAATGCCAGGTTATAAAAACTGCCAAGATGTATGTATGTGGAACAAATACCAAAGGTTTTGGTGATATGCTAGAATTTAAAGCAATTGCATACATTCATTTGAAATTTATCTTGATGCTTCTATTCTACTTGTGTTACAAATTGCAGAATCTATTTCTTTACGATTCTTTTGATGATCTTTACAATTCTGTCAGCTATAATTTGTCACCATTTGTCTTCCTAAATCAAAATATCTCTGACTTTAAGCAGGCACTGTCATCTGGCTAATTTTTTGACTTTACTTAATGATAAGATTTTCCAGGTAGTGGGATGAAATGCCAGCTATACCCACTATTCAAAATTAGTGTATCCAAGTAGTTAAGCTACTGCAGATACTTTACTTTTTGTGGCTAGAATATCATTAGCTAGATCTAAAGAAAAGAGTTTGTTTAAATTTGATCTGAAACTGGAGAAGAGGCATTACAAATCAACGTTTTTTTCCCCTTTAGCAGTTCCAGTAGCAATTCAAGCAGCAAAAAAGAGGAAGCTAATGCTGCCTCAGAACCTTTTCTCTCTTCTTTTCCTCGGGCTCCAAGCACATCTGATTCTGTACGGGTGAAGTGCAGAGAAATGTTGGCGGCAGCTCTTAAAACAGGAGGTAAGCATTGTACCCTTTACAGATGTTTCTGTTTTACATTTCCCCTCTGGTATTTATTAATACCAATAGGCTGCAGTTAATATCTGTCTATAATATAGATCAGGGGTTTCTCAAACTGGTGGGTCGCAACCCACCATGTCAGCTGGATGGCTACCCCCTTAAGGAGCGTGGCAATGAGCCCTGGCATGGCGACGGCACTCCTGGGATCGCTCCGACAACCGGGGGAAAAAAGGGGGTTCTGGACTCACCTGGGGTTGTCGGTCCTCTGGAGGGTGCGGGGGCTCTGCATGCCTCAGATCGGGTCACTGAAGTGATCGACGCCCACTTCCGGGTTTCACCAAAAATTAGAAGTGGGTCTTGATTGCTTCAGGGACCCTATCTGAGGCTTGGGGAGGCCCGCAGAGGGTGCTGCAGCCCCCCCCTCGCACCCTCCAGAGGGCCGGCACAACCCCTGGTGAGTCCCAAACCTCCTTTTTTCTCCTGGCAGCAATGTGATCCCAGGAGTGCCATCGTCGCTGTTGCCCCGCAATGACTTAGAGTGTTCCCTATTCCCTAGTAAAAGTTTGAGAACTGCTGATATAGATACTGGTGACTGATGAAGAACAGATTTTTAAAATGAATAAGCCCTTTTGTTCCATCATGTCTAGTCATTTTTTGGTATGTAGTGCTCAAGATTCCACATTTTAGCTTACCATCATCGCCTGACAAGAGGGCATTAGAGTGGCGTTCTGGTGGTCCGGCGGTCTGAGTACCATCAGCAGTCAGCCAAAATACCACTGGTAGTACAAGTACCACTGGTTGAGAACCCGCTGTTGTAGACCAGGCATTGGCAACTTTCTTTGGCATAGGGGCCAGTGGCCATGTCTGTGAGTGGGTGGCGAGCCGCTGCATTGCGATGCCACTTCCAGACATTAGGTGATCACGTCATCGCTGAATTTCTGGGTTGCCACGTTCCATGCTGTGCACAGCTTGTCTTGGAGGTGCACAGCCTCTTGGCTGCACATGTTAGAGAGAACAGTGAAAGTGAGCAGGTCGAGGCTGAGCAGCACGTGACAGCCCAGCTCACCAAAGTATCACTCCTGTGCAGCCAACGTGCCCATGATGAAGGGGATGGAGCACAGGTAGAGCAGGTCAGCCATCTCCAGGCTGGCAATGTAGTCTGAGAGGGGTGTGCTGCAAGCGCCCCAGCCTGAGCACCACAGCAGCCCCAGCGCATACATGTTGCCCATCATATATACATGACTGACATCACTTCACTTAAAAGCCTAAGAGTTCACAGCTGCTTCCCCCCGCAGCCACCCTGCCGCTGCCAACTCGTTGCCCAGCATGGCGCTCACATTGTGCTCCATTGTAGGTGCAGGTGGCAAAGCCTCCTGCTCAATTTGCTTGCGCACCAGACAGCCAACGGCAGAGCTGCCTGCCCAGCCTCAGAGTCCTGGTGCTGCTGCCACCGCTGCTTCTTGGAGACAAGTGCCACCCTTCACTCCACTACAAGCTGGAGACTGTGTGCCAGGTGACTGCAGGTGGCAGGCCAGATTCAGCCCCCAGGCCTTAGGTTGCCTACCTCTGTTGTAGACCCTGGTCATGCTATTTGTGAGACATCATCATGCAATCTCATAGTTCTTTTTGGGAGCTTTATTAAAAGGCACTACACATACATGTTTTGCATAACAAGTTTTTCATATATGCATTGTGCCTTTGTTCTTATTTGTTACACTGAGAACAGTAGAGTGAAAAAATTCCTCAAACACCCTATCTCTATTTTTCACTCTTGTTCGTTCTTTGCTTTCTGGCTGATAATACTGGAGTGCAAACCTGTCATTAAGTGTTCCATGAGTTGTGGCAAGGAAAGAATGGTTGCTAAGTTGGGGGGCTTCGCCATGGTAGAAAGTATCTGTGCATGAGTTGATCGGACCTGACTACAGTGGTCCACGCCTTAGTGACTTCAAGACTGGATTACTGTAATGCGCTCTACGTGGGGCTGCCTTTGAAGACAGTTCGGAAGCTGCAATTAGTGCAGAATGCGGCAGCCCGGGCCCAATTCAAGGTGCTGGTAATGACCTTTAAAGCCCTTCACAGTTCGGGTCCAGGATATCCGAGGGACTGCCTTCTCCCATACATTCCGGCCTGCTCTCTCAGGTCATCTGAGGGGCTCTCCGACGAGTGCCACCTCTATCGCAAGTTAGGGGAGTGGCAACACGTGGGCGAGCCTTCTCTGCTGTGGCGCCACAATTGTGAAACTCCCTGCCAGGGGATCTGAGAACCACCCCCTCCCTCATGACTTTTCGGCGAGGGCTCAAAACGTTTTTGTTTCATCTAGCATTTGGGTGATGGGCTGTGGTCTGCCTCCTGTGTCTCAAGATGCTCTGCCATGCTGCTTATCTGCTCCATACTGCCCCCCAGTGGATTTTATTGTTTTTAAAATTGTTTATGTACGGTTATGTATTAAACTTTTTATGTATTTTTTAAGTTATGTATTTTAATTTATGTTGTAAGCCGCCTTGGGCATTTGCCCTGGCATAGGAAAAGGCGGGGTATAAATTTTTAAAATAAATAAAATAATTTTTTTGCCAGCTTGAAAAATTGTTGCCACTACTGTAATGTATGACGTGAAAATAGATTTTCTAGCAAGAGTGTGTCCTTTGGTATGCATGGTTGTAGTCAGCCTGGACTGATATTTGAGGACTTCTAAAAGGAGTAAAGACTGCAATCCTAAAAATATTAACCTCAGCTAAATTCTATTGAACTTAGTGGGGCTTGCTTCTGAGTTGTGCTGTATGCATATGATTGGGCTATAAGTATTGTAGAAAAGATCTACATTCTTAAGTTACTCAATGAAAAATTGTTTACATTCATCTCTTCCTGTTTCAGATGATTGTATTGCTATTGGTGCTGATGAGAGAGAACTGGGATCTCAGATTGAAGAAGATATCCTTTCTTCCAAACATTATTTGATTGTTTCTTATTGTTTAGTTGAATGTTGTTGACCTCTAGCTTTCTTTTGAAATAGTGTGTGTCTTGCATGCTGTTAGTAATGTTGTAATTGCCTATTGGGTGTCTCTTGATTTATTTTTACTGGTTTGGTGAACTGCTGCGGGTGCAGAAATGGATCATAGAAAAGTTGTGGTGTGTTTTTTTAGACAAACAGTAGTGCTATAATTACAGTAGAATGAAATTAGGATAATTACCATTATTGTTTCAGAACTGGCATATGCACTAAACAGTCTCAAGCACTTGACACTTCCTCTTAAATTTTCACACTATATATAAATTAAATATGCTAAATGATCTTTCAGGGATTTGGTCTGCAGAAGCCACTAAAGTTACTTTTAGTGTTTTGGGGTATAATCAAGAGCTGTAAAGATGATTAGGAGGACATCTTTACAAAGAATTGTGTTACAGGGTTGAGTATCCCCTTATCCAGACTGCTTGGGACGGGAAGTAGTCTGGATTTCGGATTTGTCTGGATTTCAGAATATTTGCATAGATATAATGAGATGTTGGGGATGGGACCCAAGTGTAAACACGAAATTTATTTATGTCTCATATACACCTTATACTCATAGCCTGAAGGTAATCTTACACAATATATTTAATAATTTTGTGCCCCAGCATGCCTTGCGCTATGCCAGCCAGGTACTAGAAAACTTTTTTAAAGTCATGGCCCCCAAATTGTCTGGATTTCGGATGTCCGGATAAGGGGTACTCAGCCTGTATTAACTTAGGCCTGAATAAAATTTCTTTGTTACAGGTCAAAATGGTGTTCGAAATAATAGATTTAATTCAGTCTGTGTCTAGATTGGGCACACATGTATGTTGAAAATTAAGTGACTTGGCAAGTTGTTGGCCTTCTCTGCCAAGTAAACTGCCTTATATGGAAGAGTAATTGAACTATTTGTCCCAAAGAACTGTCTAATATTGGAGGAAGCTGTATGACCTCTAAAGTTACTAATGAGGAAAGATCTGATTTTACCAGCCTTTTTCTTTAGTACATTTAAAGTGTAAGGCATTTAACATATTTAACATATCAGTTTAAGGAAGTGTAAACTATTAAGTGGTTCTGGTCAAATGTTTATAAAAGAATGAAGTGTAGCACTAAGCTATCCATATTGCTATTGTCCTTAACTCTTACGCACCTATATTTCAGGAGCTAAAAAACACAGACACAAAATACAAAAATAGAGTACGCAGCAGGATATCCAATCTTAAGGACACAAAGAACCCTAATCTAAGGAAAAACGTTTTATGTGGTAATATATCTCCTGACAGGTTTGCTAAAATGACAGCTGAGGTAAGTAACTTGTTCCAGTTAGTCTTTGATTTTCTTTGCAGCTCTGAAGTTATATAACCTCATTTAAAATGAACTAATATTTGAATATAAGTTCATAGCACTATGAGCTGGATATTTTGGGAACAAATACTGTTGACAACTAAAACTTGTCTCATTTAGCAGCAATGATCAATTCTCAGTAGAGTGCTATACTGGAACTTTATTATTTCCATGTTGGGATTGAATAGGCAAAGGTTCATGGCCTTTTACATCTTTTTTTTTTTAATGAGTACTGTTTGACATATATTTTGGAAAAGGTTAGTGTAAATATTCAAGGTTTTAGTTATGTTCATAAAAGTAACAACTGTGTTGGAAGTAAGCTGTAGCTCAAGTCTACAGGAGACCAGCATTTTTAAATGGTTTTAGTTAGATGAGATGTCCTTAATAGTTTAGTACAAATGCCAAGATGCCAAACGTTTTTGGCAGCATGAAGAAATGTCCCCTTCCAAACAATTTTTGGTGATTGCATTGAAAGTCAGTGGAAAGTGCATATTTAGAACTAGGACAGTGCTTCCTGAATTGGTTTTTTTGTCCTCTGAAGTTGCATTGTCAGCCCGTCTGGTGCCCGGGGCGGTGACTTCTGACGAACCTAACCCTACCCCCCACCTGAGTGTGCGGACGTGGAATTGATTGGTGAGGACGTCACCACATTGCCACCAATTACTTCTGGGTTTCAGCCAAAAGCAGGAGGGGGGGTGGCAGGGCTTTGCAATCTCACTGTGGCCCCGTTCCAACTTCTCAGCTGGAATGGTGTGTTTGCAAGATCGCAAAGCCATGGAGGAAGCAGGAGGGGAGACACCAAGGCTGAGTAGCAGGGCGATGAGGAGGAGGCAGCGGCAGCGAAAAGGGTAGGCCAATCGCCACCCCCTTGCTCCTTGGGCATCATGTCGCACCCCTCCAGCCCTTGTACCCAGAGTGGGCCGCCCCTGCTGCTTCGTGTTAACTATCTTACTGGTCCTCTGAAACAAAATCTGATCAGCTGCTTAGCATCATGATGACATCCCATACACTGCATGATCTCTAATTGGCTGGATTCATCCATGTGATTGATCTAGGAAGCATTGCCCTTGCTCTCAGTTGGTTTTATTTTCCCTTAGCAGTGTCATCGCGTAACCGATCAACTATGTAGCACCCTGACGTCAACAAGTTCACAACGTGATCCCTGAGTAACTAAGAGAAGATACACAGTACTGAGCAGGAGAATATATCATTGCAATATCAAATTGAAAACAATGGCAGTGAATAAGATTTTAAAATATGAATATTCTCACAATGGTTTTAGGAAAAATTCTCTTCTGCACCTCCCCCACCCCAGTACTATAATTGACGTTCCGTATAAAAATTCTAGTGCAGCCCTGTTTAGTACTAGTGTAAAATCGTGTTTTGATTTTCCTCTCCCCTCCTATTTGGGGGATGGTTTGCCATGTACCATAATAAATCTTATTTTTTAAAAGCTAGTTTAAAAGTTTGGTTTTTCAACCTTAACACTTTGGAATGTCCTTAATTACTGTAATAGTATTACTTCCTAAAGTAATACAGCTCACCAGTCATCACTTTCATGCTGTCTGTATTCAACTTCAGTCTGCCTTCCCTTATCCAGGCACTTGCTCAGGGCCATCACTGCTACTTATGGTGTTTATAAAAATCGCATGGTTGAGTGTTGCCACCATTCTGATGAAGCCACACTCCCAGAATTCTAGACTAATGCTTTCAAAAGTTCCGTATAGATAATAAAAACCATTGTGTGACTCCATAGGATAACTTTCATGGATAGGGTAATGCTGAGCAGCCACCTACTGCCTGGACACCTTCTGATATTGCCTGGACAGACTGGAGTGGAACAACTGCCATGCAGTACCTCCAGTTCCCAAAACTTGATTTTTTTGTAATGAGAATATTCTCATATATGTCTCAGTTAGGAAAAATAAATTATCCTATTAGTGAGATATAAGTAATAATAAATCCATGACTGGGGTCATAAATAATAATAAATCCATGACTGGGGTCATAAGTAATAATAAATCCATGACTGGGGTCAGAAGAAATTGAACGTTTGGTAACTATTGATCCATCATCCTTGTTGCATTCATTTGGTTTAGCATCCATAGGATAAAGGACAGAACTATTGAGTAGCAGATGGCCTTAAAATGTTCATATAGTCCTAAACATTTTTGTATCAATGATTATTTGAAAGCCGTAAACAAACTGAAAATATTTAAAGCCAGTATTGTCGTATTTCTTTGTCCTTGCAACAGGAAATGGCAAGTGATGAACTGAAAGAAATGCGGAAAAATCTTACCAAAGAAGCCATCAGAGAGCATCAAATGGCTAAAACTGGAGGCACCCAGACAGATCTATTTACATGTGGTAAATGTAAAAAGAAGAATTGTACTTACACTCAGGTATGCCTAGTCATATTCACCAACGTTGTCTTACTAAGCTTGTTTAATCCTCATTCAGAAACGGGGGGGGGGGGATTGTTTTTGTTTAGAAGGGTGACTGGTTACTTCAAATAGATTTTGTAAGGTTTTACAAATGAACCCCAAGAGAATTTAATTGTATTTGACAGTATGCCACAATACACGCTGTGCCACCACCACACGTCCTGTAAATAGAAATGCATATAAACCCATGTGTGTGATTGTGAATTTGGCCGCCGCTGCCGCCACCTTCTTAATTTTTATACACTACTTTTCAGCAAAAAAAATCATAAAGTAGTTTACAGAGAATATCAACACCTAAATGGTTCCCTGTCCCAAAACAGCACACAGTGTAAAAAGATGCAGAAGAATCACCAGCAACAGCCACTAGAAAAGACACTGCTGGGCTGAATAAGGGTCAATTACACTCTCCCTATTAAATACAAGAGGAGCACCTCTTGAAAAAGTGCCTCTTTGCCCAGTTAGCACTGTATATGCACAATCATAGTGCAGTCCTGTTCATATTTTCTCAGAAATAAGTCCTATTGACTTCAGTGGGATTTTGTCCCAGGTAACTGTGTACAGAATTCAGTAAGGTCTAAGTTCAGTAATGTTTAAAGATCAGAGCTATTCCCTTTCTTTATATGGATTATTTTGAGCCCTTCATTGACATTGCTTGCGTTTGAAAGAAGGGTAGTTGGAAACCATTTAGTATTATATGTCGATCCTCCAGAGGCGTAGTAATGGGGGGGGGGGCGGTCTGCCCCCGGGCAGCACTCACCATGAGGCAGTGGCGGCAGCTCCTTTTTGTGCCGCTTTTTCCCCGCTGCCGTTGGCAGTGGCGGCGAACCTCGCAGCACCACTGCTGAGGCTTCCAGAGGCCAGGGAGGTGTTCCCTGCCCGCCCCCAGGGGCCGTTTTCGGCCAGTTACATGTCACGTGATGTCACCCTGGGCGTGGCTTCCGGGTGATGGCATGTGGTGGGGCAGGGCTTCCTGGGGGCATCATCTCGGCCTTCCCCCCCCCCCGGGGGGGCGGCATTAGTATACTGCTGCCTTCCCAGAGGGTAGGTTTCAGAAGGTGCTAGGGGATTCCTATTCAATGCCTTGGCCACTGGCCTGTGGTTTCCTATAGCATACCTTATATTCTCCCATGTTCTTTAACATCTATGAAACAGCTGGAGGCAGTCATCTGGGGGTTTGGAGGTTGGGTGTCGCGATTAAACGAATGGCACCCAACTCTGTCTCTCCTTGTCATCTTTTGCCAAGGATGCTGCCAAAGTCATGACCTGGTTCCTGGAGTCAGGATTGGGCTGAATAAGAGCTAGGAAACTAAACGTAAATCTGGACAAGATAGAGCTGCTATTGGTTTGGAAACCTGTGACCCAGGAATTGGGCCATCAACTTGTTCTGATTTTGGCCGCATTCCCTCACAAGAATTGGGTGTGCAGTTTGGAGGTGCTTCTGGTCCCAGCTTTGAGCCTGGATGTGTAGGTGTCAGCCATGGGCCTGGTCAACCATTAACCAGCTTAGGCTGTAGGTGGCATACCAGCCTTTCCTGGATAGACAGATCTGGCAATGGTTGCCCATGTGTTGGTGACGTTGTAACTTGACTACTGTAATGCATTGTATCTGGGGCCTGCCTATATAAAGACTATCCAGAAACTGCAATTAGTACAGAATGCCACTGAGAGGCTTCTGACTGGGAGTACAGGTTGTGACCAAGTAAAACCTCTGTCATGCTACCTACGTTGGTTCCCTGTACGCTTTTGGGCACAATTCAGTGTTGGTGGTGACCTATGTAGGATATAACAGCTTATAACCTAAATACTTGAAGGACCATTTCTCTCATCCTGCATCTGCCTGAAATTGTTGTGTGTTCCATCTCCGTTAGAAATCCAATTGACAGCAACCTGTGACAGGGCCTTTTCTGTTGTGGTGCCTGACCTTTAGAATTTCCTTCTAGCAGAATTTAGATCTGCCTCTTCCCTGCTGACTTTTCAGAGGGTAGTCAAGTCATTTTATTTGACCTAGCCTTTCATTGATTCGTTTTGATGGTTTGTTTTCTGCCTCTGCCACGCTGCTGTTTGCTCATTGTTTTGCTTTTGCCAGATTTGTTGTATTTGTTTTAATATTTGTTGTACTAATTTCATTTTATTGCCATTTATTGAATTTTTAATGAGTCGTGAGATACGTATTTCATACTTGCAACATTTTGAGTTACTTGTAAGTATATTTCTTGCTTCTGGTTAGATTACAAGGTTGTTTTATCTGTTGAATTAATCAAGAGTGAGATATAGCATTGTATAAGTGTATATTATATAGATGCTCAGAGTAGTGCAGAGAGGTTGTACTTAAGGGCAGCCAAGCTATCTTGGTGCAGCAAAGTGTCAAAAATCAGATATTTAGGTTTCGTTATTATAAATACATAGGTAATGAAAGTGTAGGCAATTCCTCAGCATGTATATGGCTGAGGCTGCAATCCTGTACACACATACTTGGGAGTAAGGTCACTTTGAATTTAGGTCACTTACAGCACAATTCTATGCATTTGCAAAATGTACAGTTAGCTCTCTCACAAAATCTTGTGCTATTTTTAGATCTTATTGAAGTAACTGGGCAGTGGTGGGTGCAAACATTTTTCAGGAGCTAATGTCAGTATTTGTAGGAATGCATGATCACCAGAGTGTCAGTCTTTGTAATCTGATGTATTGTTGGGTTTACCTTAAGTTTACCCTAACCCTTTTTCACACAGCAGGGAGGAGGGGAGAAGCAGTCGTTGCTGATCTCTCTCTAGCTCTAGAGGTGTCAACACCCTACAGAATTCTGCTCTGGAGGGTCCCCCAATCAACTATTTTTCAGACAATGCAGAGGACTGTCAGGCTGGGGAAATTCATTTCTATGTTCTCCTTTTAGAATACAACCTTTTGAATTTAGGTCACTTACAGCACAATTCTATGCATGTTGACACAGAAGTAAGTCTCACTGAGGCCAAAGGGACTTACTCCCAAGTACGTGTGTACAGGATTGCAGCCTCAGCCATATACATGCTGAGGAATTGCCTACACTTTCATTATGAAATGCCATTTGCGTTAAAATAGGTTATAAATTACAATCTCCAGTTATTTCTATGACTGTGGACAGTTGAAGGAATGGAGTGAGATAGGCAAAGGTCGTCTTGTTGGTAGAGATCTCAACACTTGTTCAGAATATTAGCCAGGATTTTTAGTCTTCTGCCCACATCTTTGTCCTGAAAAGCTTTCTGAAAGTTAGGGAGCCTTCCAGAGTGGTACTCGATGAGTTATAAAGGACTTCTGCCAGAAAGAAAAAGAGTAGTCTTTCTGTATGCATGGAAGTCTTTGGATTCTTGCCATAAGTAACAAAATAGGCATCAGCTTTTATACCTAAAGGTATATTTTATACCTAAAGTGATGTCCCATGCAACGTTCCCAATCCTTTCTAGATCAGCTGGTAAAGCAGATATATTGCCCACTAGGACTTGGTCCATCACCCAAGACTACTGTATATTAGGGCAATAGAGTTCTGTCCCTTTGCTCCCTCAGCATCTTTCTTTACCTCTCAACTACCTTCTACCTCCTCCCCCCCCTCTTTTCCTTGGGTACAAAGCCAAGGGAAATTCACAAGTACTATGTACCAAGTGTCCTAAATTGTCCCACTCCAAAACAGCATATCTTGATAAGATGGTACCAGCTTCTGTAGGAGGTCATTGGCACCTTAGCTGCATTTTTGCCAGTTATCAAAAGATTTGTGGGGGTGGTGGAATAGAAGAGGGCTGTGACTAGAAATAGCAAGAGGAAGCCCTAAAGGGAGGGATTTAGGGAATCAAGAGTAGTGGAAGAGGTGGAGTGTGTTTACTCCTTCTATCTCATCCTCTTAACTTGCAGAATTTCTTGTGGGTCAGCACTTAAAAGTTTAATATTAGATTAAAAATAGATGGGCAGCCCGATCCTGCCCAAGATGCGGCGGCCAACCAAAATGGCCAGCTGCTGCAGGATGTGGACAGCACCGGTGTGGCCGGAGCTCACCTTGGGGGAAGGGGAGGCTGTGTAAGGCCGGCCCAAGAAGGAGACATCGGCGCAGCCTGATGCCGATATTGCCGCCCCCCTCCCAGGCCGGGTCAGCCAATGGCCCCATCCCATTGCCCGCCCTCCTGGTGCAGGGCTTACCTGTGTCCAGCGCCATGGAGTCCGGGGGACGGTGGAGTGAGCAGCACTGACCTCCACGCCAGCGCTGTTTACTCTCCTGGTGCTGCAAAAGTGCCTTAAGGCACTTCCGCAACACCTAAGGCCGGCGAAGTGCATGCTCTGCCAGCCTAACTATGGGCTGGATTGCACTCTTAGTATGGATCCTGCATAGAAAAATTGTTTTAGCTTGCTATAGTCGATAATTTGCTGTCGTTTGTTTTCTGTAGGTTCAAACTCGAAGTGCTGATGAACCTATGACAACATTTGTTGTGTGTAATGAATGTGGAAATCGATGGAAGGTAAAAATGCTACTCTTTTTTTCTAATGCAGCAACTTCTGCTGTTCAGTTAATTTGACCAGTGTGCTATTGTCATTATTCCAGATTCATGCAGTATTTGAACTGAAAATATTGCAGCCCACATATAAAAAGGAGAGTTGGAATACTAATCAACTAAGCAGTTAAATATTGTCATTTGACCACCGATATTGTGAAACATTCCATAAATGCCAGTTACTGCAGGGCAAACAATGACTGGAAGTTCATAGAATTGAACAAAACGTGATTTTTATATTTTGTTTTTAACCCTGTTTTTAAATTTTAATATTGTTTTAATGTGTTTGTAAATATATTTAATATATAGGTTTTGGTAGTTACATGGTTTTTAATCTCGTGCATACCCAATCTTTGTAAATAAGGACAGGGCTGTTGCATGCATATCCTGCTTGTGGGCTGCTCAGAAGAATCTGGTGGGCCTCTGTTGGGAACAGGTTGTTGGACTAAGCACGCCCTGGGTACGATCCAGAAGGTCTGCTCTTAAGTGCTTAATTTGTTAGATTATGAGATGAGCTAGGCTTCCTGAAAAGGAAACATAAAAACAAGACACTGGTAATATAATATCTTGTATTAAACATTTATTTCAAAATGCCTATTAAATGTATCTGTGTTTGCAAGCAGATTGTTTATAGTGTCATTTCTCAGATATAATCTCAGATGTGATATGGAAAGATTAAAATACAGAAAACAACAAAATTAAGTTTTACATCATTATGGCTGCCATATTGGAATCTGCATTTTAAAAAGTTGGTTCTACATCTGAAGTTCACTATAAAACTGATATTTAAAACCTGCCAAATTAGATCTTAATGCAGCCTCGGGGGGGGGGGGGTCTGTTTTGTTTGACTAGCACTTTAATAATTAGAAGTTTTTATGAACTTTATTTTGGTTGGTGATGCAAACTTCAGGGGTGGAGGAGAAAGGTGCTGGGATACTTTGAATAAGAACTGATAATAATGTGAACATAATGTTGTATATCTGATTGCTTTCACTCACCAAGGAGTTAAAATTCTATTATCCATATCTCATAAATATTTTCCTTTTTTTAACAGTTCTGCTAGAAGAAGAAATTGTTGACATCTGGACCAGTATGAAAGAGGATTTTATTATTAGCTTTAAGAACTAGGTCAAGCATCTAGCTTCCTGCAATTTTTTTTCCTTTTAAGCAGACATCTCTAAAATTAGATTTTGTTTTTGACATGACCATCCATGTAGTTAATAGTCAGTAGAGCCAGGATGCTCAATTGTATGGTGTAACTTCAATTTTTTTTTTCATTTTTATAAGCAAGTCTACATTAAACTTTTATCAATGATATTTGGGTAACTGCTTTTTTCTTAACTTTGTGAACAGTTGTATGTTTTTGCACACACCATATCCAGCTGAAATATTTACCTTGTAGAATGGGATTCAAATTTAAAAGCATATCCCTATTTAACCATTTTGGTGTGTTAGGGCAAGTAGTTTTGTTTATACTAAGTATAATGTATTATGTGATATTTGATGTGGGTGGCCAGATTGTATAAACCATTTATGCACTGGCTTTTGATACATTAAATTCTGGTATTTTGTAACACACTGGCCTTTTATTTCAAGACCCTAAAAAGCTGAAATATGTAACTGATCTATCCCATTTTTCGTGCTGCCCTAAAGCATGTGTATTATCTTAGTTCTATAGAAATTCCTAATCATTAGTTTGATCTTACTGTTTTGTTTCTTTATACTCTTGATGCTATAATTCATTTTAGATTCTGTAAATGAACAAAGATGCTCTGTGGTACGCTGCTCTGCCTAGCTAGAGATCTCTACCCGTTTATGTAGGTATTGGTACCTGTAAACACTTTATGATCAGCACTTTTTACATGTAGGATCACTGATTCCAAATCCCAAAGGTCAGAAATAAAAATATGGTCTTTCAGAAATAAAAATATGGTCTTTCACCATCTGCTTTGATGGAGTTTCGTTGGAATGCTTCTCAAACTCTGCCTTTAGAACACTATGAAAAATACATAATTACCAAAAAAAGCAAAATTGTTTCCTTCTAACATACTTTATTTGATAATACAAATTATTACTACAAAGAATTTGAGTTAAAAATATAAAGTCTCTTCTGGAGCCACATGGAAGGGTTTTTGTTTCAACTATTATTAAGTAGTGGTCCTCAGAATATAAGTATCTGAATGGGAACAGGGTTTTTCTTGTGTCTATCTTCACAGCAAGAGTAACATTATAAACATCTGAGTTGGTTTACTGCAGGATTCAGTTTTTGCATTCAATCTGGTGTTGCTATGTTAATTCCAAAAAATGAGACGCTCAGAAGCATCTCTGGTTTATTAGTAGTTAGTTAGAGGTTTATTTACTTAAGTACACCAGCATAAGAAATTTCTTACATTACAAGATACTATTTTCTGTCTCATCAGTTTTCATACGCTTAAATTTACAAAAGCAAGTGCTATTTGCTACTTTTCAGTTTTACATCTCAACCAATGCCCCCCCTCCCTTGCCACCCAGACCGCCACCCGTGCCCGCCGGTGCTTCATTTACCTTCTCCGGCGGCCACAGGGATGATCCAGCAGTGGAGTAATTGAGGCCAGCCTCTGTGCCGCCCACCCTTACTCTACAGTCGTCGCAAATGTGCTTTACGGCACGTTTGCGATGGCTTGGAATGGCGGAGAGCTCGCTCCACCGTTTTAAAAGTTCGACTGGATTGCTCTCTCAATCCATTCTGTGTTCTGATTTCAACTGAGAATTCTAACTGGCTTAGATAATTACCATATTTATCTGCATATAACACGCACTCTTTTGTCTTAAATGTTGGCCCAAAATAGTAGGGTGCGTGTTATACACCAATGCTGCAAAATTGAGGCTTCAAAATCCCCCCTGGGATTTTTTAGAGCCCCATGGATCCCCCTCTTTCTGCCTGCAGTCTGAGCCTTGGAGGTGAAGAGGTGCAGGTGCAGACAAGAAGGAGCTCCGTTGCAGCCAACTTCCACATAAACTATCAGCTGTTTGTTGGGAGTTAATTTATTCACGCACCTCTGAAGCTCCGAGAGTCTAAGAGTTGGAGGGGGAGGAGGTAAGCTGCTTGCTTTGCCAGTTCTTTGTTCCCCTTTGCCTTCGAGGTATTTTGGTTTATCTCTCGGCACTATGTTTTGTTTCCTGTTGTTTTAGAAATAAAGTGGCACTTTCCCACAGTAAGTTTCATTCTTTTTGCCCTGCAGTTCAGATTTTCTTTTTGCAATCCCCCTTCTGTCTCTCTAATTTCTGCGTGGTGTTTTTCCAAAATTCTGTTTGTTTGGTGTTTTTTTTTTTGCACTCCTTTCCTCTCCTCTGCAACCCTGAACACAGAGGGGGCAGACACCTTTTTCTCAGAATTGGAAACAATTCTGTCCTGCTTGGGTAAATAAGTGGCAGTGGGGCCAACATAGGTGGCAATGGTGGTCCCACAGAACAGGAAAACTACAGTCAAGTGAGAACCACAGGTGGAAAAATGCTTAAAGTTTTTTTTACTCAAATAGCACTGTTAAAACTAAGTTGCGTGTTATATGCCGGTGTGTGTTATACCCCGATAAATAGCTAACTCTGCTTTTAATACTGAACACTATCCCTACAAGTTGGTATGTGTGTCAAATCACATGGCAGGAATGTTTCTTGCAGCTCTTTTTAAATGGCTTTTATTGTTTAAAATAGCCGCAAATTATTCTGGCTTCAGTTAAATATGCTTCATTGTTAATCTTATGTGTTTTTTCTTCTTCTTGACCAATCTGTATGCATGCATGTGGGAAAACTGCGTCTTGTCTTATTGCAATATCTCTGACAGCTGAAGAAAAGCAACTATGGGTATAAAATAGCCTTTTGGAACGGAACTGCTGGGATGATACTTCAGAGATTTTCATGGCTTTCGCTTAGATGGCTTTTTAAAAAGTAATTATTTTATACATTCATGGAAGATAGGCCTGTTACGGCTATTAGCCCTAACTGCTTAAAAAAGACAGCTTCCATGTTCAAAGACAGACAGTATACCTCTGATAATAATTCCTTGTTTGTTCCCAATATCTCATAATCGCCTTTATGCCCTGTTTGCTGTTCAGGGAATCTGTTCAGTCACTCTTTGAGACAGACTATTTGATTAGATGGGATGTTTGGTTTTCATTTTTCTTAAAGCTCTAGCTGTATGTAATTTCATTTGTGTGTACATACTGTATTTCTTCAATTCTAAGACACATGTTTTTTCCCAATTAAGCATTTCAAAAAATGGGGTGCGTCTTAGAATCAAAGGTCTCCAAAAAGCACCCCAAAATGCTATCTTCTTACTTACTGGGGCTTGGGGGAGCTTCAGGGAGACCTGCGCGACCCTCTGCAGGCCTCCCCGATCTTCAGTTCGGCAAAAAACGGTGATTTTCAGCCATTTCTGGTTTTCACTAAAACCAGAAATGCCCAAAAATCGCTGTTTTTCGCCGAACTGAAGGAGGCCTGCAGAGGGTTGCGCAGGCCTCCCTGAAGCTCCCCCAAGCCCAGGTAATGAAGGAAATGACACTTTCTGGCGGGGTCAGAAATGCTATGCAAAGGCAGTGCACTCAGTCATCCTCAGCTGCAGGAGACATGCTGGGGAGAATTGGTGCTGAGCGGGTAGATTCAATGAAGGGAGGTGAGTCTTACAATCGATGGATTTTTTTTCCCCCTGCTGGTGGTACTGACAATAAAGGTGCGCCTTAGAATCGATGGCGCCTTAGACTTGAAGAAATACAGTAACTTCCTTGGACTGCAACCTTTTTCTATTCTGATAGCCTTGGACAGTGGTGCAAGTCTTAATTATAAAATGTGTGAAAACTGGATCTTCACAAATCAGATACTTTGAATCAAAAGCCCCCCTCCCTCCCGACTGGATGACAACACATTAAATGCATTAATAAAAATCTCAATAGTAATGCCAACATTGGAGCACTTGTCTTTATGGACCAAGATCAAAATTTAAATGCAACATTCTACACAATACCCTTATTGAGATGTATGATTTAAATACAATAATGTGATGAAATATTATGATTTCCTCTAGAATACTGTGGTGTTAATACTCTTCCTTTCTAATATAGGGATGACAGAGTATTGTTGTTCAGAGCAGTATAGGAAAATGAAGCTTAGTAGAGGAAAAATGTTCTATAAGACATCTGGGGCCTTAAGTTTTTGACCAGAACAGAGAGACAAGAGGAAGTTTAGTAACGGTAAAAGAACAGTGTCCTACATTTTCTCTCTTAGTGTTTTCCTTTATCTGATTAAAAATAATTCAGATAATTATACTGCAGTGATATTAATTTTAATGGATTTTGTGAACTTGGTGCTGTCTTGGGATAGATTTAGTTGTATTGTAACTCTTGCTAATGAAGTCAAAAATTAAAGGGCAAAAAATGTAAGCGCTTAAGGTTAAGATCAATTGATCATCCTAGTTGGAAGTGTCCATACAATTTTAATATTGTGTAATGAAAAGAATACCTGGATAGTATGAATGTTCTGTAGAAGTTATTGGTATATAAAGGCCAGACCCCCTAGCTGCTAATGTCAAGGGAATAAAATGTTGCAAGTTGCTAATGGGTGTCCTGCTGCTTGATAAATGCCAAGACTGAAGCAGTGTTGGCTTTTATCCCACAAACCCTGGGGCATATTGATTCTGTGACAGTAGGATTGACTTGTTGTGATGGTAAATATGAATCTGCCAGAAAAATGTTGGGTAAAAAACTTCCCTACTAATAGATTTGTTAGAGGGATCATCAGTGGAATTTTTTGGTTTGGCCATTTTCCCCCTGTAGGTATGAATTGTTTCCAGCAACGGATAGTGGCTCATATTCAAGACTTCTACAACTGACCAGTAAATTCCAGTACATAATCTGAGTGGTTTTGCTCTTCCATGTAAATGGCACAGCAGCCTTGGACAGTTCTATAATGTGACTGTTAGGTCGAATGCTATTGATTTTACTTAACTGATGGTGAGCTGAGGCTGAGAATTGCTTAAGACCACATAACAAGTTCAAGGTTGAATAATAATGTAAGCACCAGGTTCAAATATATTTTCTCTGCTAACTTTGTTGCTTCAGTAGCTCCCTGTTCATATAGTTCCTTCCTGTATATTGATGTGAATTGAATGTGCTATATACAACTAGTGCTACATGTTGACCGGAAAAGGAGGACTGAAGTGTCTGATGAATTTGGGGTGCTGGCTGTACCCTATTTGAAATTATTGCATCAAAAAAGAGGGACATATATTTTAATATCTGTTTTTATTATTGGGGAACTGGATCCCTAGTTAATATTAACGTTCAAACTCTCTACTATCAAAGGTATCACTAGGGTTTGCGTCACCCAGTGCAAGGGCTCAGCGCATTTCCCCCCATGATGGACCCCAGAGATGAATAGGGAGAAACAAGGTTGGGCTGAGCTGGGTTCTACAAAAGATGCCCATCAGGAAGGACTATGTATTTCTACAGATTACTCCTGGTCAGTGGTATCACTAGGGTTGGTGTCACCTGGTCCAGTAACTCATGGTGTCACCCCCATTAACTTTATGCATGGTTTTAAAATACCATCTTTCATGGGATTACCTACAGTAAAAGTATAGGGAGTGTGTGTTAAACCTCTCATCCCTTTAACATGGGCCCTTACAGTGCCATAACTTCTCCATTTTCTATTAAGATATTGGGGTGAGTGTGAGAGAATGTCCATAGTGGAAAGGATTATGCAGAAGAGTGTACCTGAGCACAATGTGTCAAGATTTCTAATTGCAAATATCTTTCAAACTATATTTACTTGCTCTGCTTGAACAAATTGAACCAATGTAATTTCTTTGGAAGAAGGGCTCAGTCTAAGTCAGGACTCTGATCTGGAATATATGGGCTTTGTCCACATATGGCAAACACCGCATATGGTACTTTAAAAATGAAAATCCTTCATCACATAACCTCACACTGTCTCCATGAATCTGAGATTAGCAGGGATTCTAGGCACATCTTGAACCCTGGGACCTCTTAAAATTTAACTACTGTTCAGTAGGGTGTGTGGATTTTAAACTGGAGGTTAAAAATGAATGAAAAATTGTCCCTGAGGGTGTTCACTGCTGATGATTTTCAGTGTGTGAGACAAATACCAACAGATGAAGAAAGATAGGATATAATGTTTTATGGATTGTATCCAGGGAAGTAATAACCAGTGTGTGAGACAAATACCAACAGATGAAGAAAGATAGGATATAATGTTTTATGGATTGTATCCAGGGAAGTAATAACCAAACACCATTTAAATCAGTGGGACAAGTTCATTGTGACTGTCTTAACTCCCGTTACTTTCAATGGGACTTTGTTATGACTTTATTCGGATGCAACCCTGTATGTTTGATTTTATTGGGGTACAGATAAATATTTAGGAAAAAGAAACAGATTAGATACCATTAAGTTTAGGGGGAGGGAAAGATTGGGATGGTATTATAGAGGAGTTCATTTTACAGATGAGTTTGTGTGATTGGACAGTGAGTTTCTGGGTCCAATTTTGCAGTTAGAAAAATCAGTTGGGAAGTAATTTCAAAATAGGCAACACCACTCTCATTTTCTGTGGTCTAATTAAATGTCTAGCAAATATAAAATCTGTGTACCATAGAATCAAGGAAAAATTGTGAACATATCAGAATTGGATAGAGTGATCTTTTTGTCTACTACTTCATTTCTTACTGCCCAATCCTATCCCCCGCCTCATTATAGCATGCAGCTGTGCCAAACAGAGGCTGTGCTGCATGCTAAAGTGGGGGTGATTGGACAACCTGCGAGTAAACTATTTTTACTTACCCTCTTGTAGACTGCCTGATGGCCTATGGGTCTCCTTGTACCCACACCACCAAAATAGCTGGTGTAAGTCCAAGGAGAGCCAGGGAGTGTTTTGGGGTTAGGATCCAGGCGCAAGTTGCTGCCTCTGGATCCACCCCTCCCTCCCCAACATACCCCCCTGGTTCTTCCCCCTCCCTGCCCATGGCCATGGCCCACCACCGCCGACCAACGCACTAGTGCCAGCGGAGCTGCTGCTGTGTGTATCGCGCCTCTCTGTTTGAGGCAGCAGCCCAGTAGTGCTACAACAGCTAGCTTTTGCGCAGCACAAGGCCTCGATGGGATTGGGACCTTAATCTGCTTATAACTAATTTGACTTCATGTAAATGACCTGCAAAGGTGTAACTGTTATAAATTCTCTATGTCTCAATCTCTCTATCATATGCATGTGCTGTTCCAGTGTGTATTTAATCCCTAAATGACTGTTCTCCAAGTTAATGGATTTCTGTTGCTGTTTCTCTCAGAAATTAGCGAGTAACAGCCAAGTTACATCAGTATACTTGAGAGTGAGGAATTGCAAAGGAAAATAGTGAAATATTTTCAATTCCAGGCAGCAGGCCTGGAATTGAAAATCTTGGGGTACACCCAGCAGTACACAACTTACTTGGGAGAGGGAGGATGCCTCTAAGTATGTGTTTTGTTCTAATCGGGCTGTATGTTTAGCAGACCGTCCAAATTCTAAACTATTTTCATGTTCAGGCAGGAGAATAAACCTGGGCAGCCCAATCCTGTGTAAGTATACTATGTAAGTATCCAGCAGGCGGCCTAGATCCTAACCCCGTTTCGGGAGCAGCATGGAGGTCTGCAGAGGCCTCCCTGCAGTCTAACGCAGGGAGGCCCCAATAGGCCTCCCTGGATTTCTGCCAGCTATTTAGCTAGAGCACGCCCAAGGAGGCCGTGTAGTGGCGGAGCCGGCCCGGGAATGGGACAGAGTTATGGCAGCTGCAAAACACACACACACACACACACACACACACCCGGCTGGCTCGGCCAAAAGCCCCCCTCGTTGCCCGGATCACCCCCGCACCCTCCGGGGGATCTCTTACCTTCTTCGACAGCTGCAGGGACGATCCAGCAGTGGAGTGAGGGCAGCCAGCCGCCCTTACTCTAAAGTCATCGCAAACGTGCTTTATGGCCTTAGTGTCCTCAATATAGCTTTTGTTGAGAGTGTGATTTGTAAATAGGTTAATCTGTTAACTTATTAAAATGAAGCTGTTCAAATGAATCCTTCAACTGCTGGGCATTACTTTTAAATAGTCAGAATGTTGCTAGCTGAAGCACCAAATTTAAAACCATACGTACAAGAAAGCTTGGTTGTGGAAGATGCCTGGGGAGTGTGCGTGATGTACTCCATTAAATGCTCAGATCTTTTTCCTCTTCTAAATAAGTTCTTTATTTTTTCTAAAAACATTAACAATGCAACTTTTAAAATTCATTCCACAGATTCAGGTAATAATAAAATAACACTTTGTAGGCAATAGAATTCCAACCAGTGCCCTTTGTCTATTATTGATGTATAAAACTTCTTGACTTGTCTTTGCCTTGACTTCTAACATGCTGCTCGTATCCAAGGAAGGTGTGACTTGGCTCCTGTTGAAGGCAAAACTCCAGCTGATTTTAATGAAAAGCCTGAGTTCCAGGAGCTCCTTGTCAGTACAGGGAAGGGAGAAGTTATTCTTTTAAAGTTACCGTTTTAAGGAACACAAGTTCAATACTCAATTGAACATGCAGTACTTATCACATGTTGGTTTCAATGCTAGCCCAAGTATATATGACATCTTGAATGTTATAGTATTTACTCTTGATTCGGAGACTGGATATTGAGGGTGAAGCTACACACCCTGATTCTAGAAGGTTTGACTAGTATTAACACCACAATAGGCAGACAGTATTGAACCATGGGGAATGGGGCAGTAAATACCCCACCATTTACAAATGCATAGTTTTCTTTTTGGTTAATTTTAACTAATTTAAACCTGTTTCCAAGTATGATTTTCTTTGCATTTTAGTACAAGCCACTCTTTTTTTTTTCCGTTGACCTCTTTTGTCCATATTCTCTTTCACCAAGTGTCATTATAAAGCAATCAGAGGCAGCAAATAGCTTGTGGTTTTCAAAACTTTTCCATTTTAGAACACTTTTGATGCTGAATTGAAATTTCCAATATATTTTGAGTTATTTAAGTAATGAACTCATCAATTCTTAATTCCATGTTAGTGGATGGTCGCCAAGAGGTTTTGGGTGGGTGTGTGTGGGTGTGTGGGTGTGTTTAAAATAGAATATATTCACTTTTATGCTTCAACTGATGTCTGAGAAAAAGACTCCACCAAGTCCCTATACATATCAGAGTTCATAAACCGAGGGTAGGAGTCTCTGTGCATTAAAGTGTAGATCTGGAGTTGTGCATCATCAAAACTATGTTTTGATGGTTCCAGCATATTCCTGTTGATAAGTTCCCTTACTCTGGAGTCCAGACTGACCTGGGGAAAAACAAAAACAAAACTTTTGTTAACTGTATACAAGAACTATCTTCTCTACAGCAAATGTTGGAAGAGGTTTAATGTGATTGTCATGGAATTGGTGAACCTATATAGACTGTGTGTCTTCAGTTACTGGACCAATTAAGGCTGTCCTGATTAGGGTGCCCATATCCAAAAAGGGACAGGGTGCCTATGCCTTTAACCATTGTAAGAAGAGGGAAGTTGGGCAGGTGTAGCTTGTTGCACCCTTCTATGATGAGTTAAAGGTATAGGCACCCTGTTCCTTTTTGGATATGGGCACCCTAGTCCTGATTTATTTACAGGATATTTACTACCAACATGTCAACATCCCCATGATATGTTTCACCCTCACAGCAGTCCTTTTGATCTAAAGATGGGTTTCACCCACATTTAATTTTCTTGTTTGCAGGCATGATTGTTTCAAAAATGATTCTGCAAAACGTACGACCCACCAAGACAGTATAGTGTCTATCAGGAACAAGAGAAGCCTCTTGGCTGGGTTCTAGAGAAGCCCATGCATGAAGAAAGCACTTTGATATTTGCTGTTCCCAATTTTCCCTTTGAGCAGAAGCAGCAACTTACACCTTTATAGGGTGCTGCTCCTGACCTTAAGTGAAGGGTTTTTCAGTAGCTCTTCATCTACTCTCCCTAGAAAGATGAACTTTTTTCAGTGTGATCTTCACAGGTAATACAACAGATACATGCTGCCTCTAGATATTAGTTTTGTCTTCTGTTTCCAGTTCCTTGGTTTAAGTAATTTCAGAATTTAGGATACTATACAATGGTCTGAGAAGAGTTACAAACCTCTTTTGGGGAGAGGATGGAAACGTAATCCTCATATATTCGCCTTGCTTTCTGTTGAATGAGATTTTTGTTGGTTTCTCGCTTTAGGTCTTCACATGCCATCCAGAAAAGCATGTTCTCTTCACTGAATTCTGTTCGAAGGAACTCCCGGAAAGCGTTCCTCCCTGCTGGTGTTCTCATTAACTTGTCAAATGACTGGCCCCAGGCATTGACTTCTTCAAGAGTAGGGGTTGAGCTTGGACCGAAAAGAAAAATTGTTGCAATTGGAGAGAAGTTTTGGGTGACCCCCCCCCCCCCCGGTAACTTGTCATAAGGTACTGTATTTCTATGCATCTGGTGGCAAGGCTCACACATACTGTATATTTTGCCACTTTGTCACACAAGAAATTTGCCACTCATGCATGCCTGTTCAGAAATTCAAGAAGTGGGAGGAGTGGTAAAGTTTAAGCACTTGGCAGAAGTGCAGGTGATTGGCTTATTACATGGCTAAATGTGTCCTTTGGCCAGTTCACATTGGCTACATAGCCACCTGTGTTAATCTATAATGCCTGTAACCATGTTGTTTTAACCACAGAACGGTACCACATCTTGATGTTTCTCTAAAATAGAAGCTGCCTCATGCATCTGCTCTGAATGTTTGTTTAGCTGATGTTATAAATCTTGCTTCTATATTAGGAAGTCCTGCTGAGTTGGGCATCCTGCTTTCCCACAGTGTCCAAGCAAACGCCTCCAGTGAACCCAAAAGCAGGACTTGAAGGCAATAAGCTTGTTGCTCCCCACCAGCTGGTATTCAGTGGCATGCGTTCTCTAAATGTGGAGAGTTCCACATAGCCACTATGTCAAATAACCACATTTCCTTATGAATTCTGCTCTGTTTAGAAACAAGACAATAGAGAGATGTCTCAAACTTTTTTTGTAGAGAAAAAAGTAAGCTTGTATTGGCCTTTCATATTTCCACGAATACATGGAAACATGTGTCTGTTCTATGCAAACGGTATATGTGTTACATGCACATTGAGTGGTGGGAGTCTAGATTTGCATATACTGTACTAAACGTTAAGCAAGTAAAAAATCTGTATTGGTCCATTTTCTATATTGGTTCTGTATTGATCTTACCTTTCTTCACAGCTTGGAATAATTTCTGACCTGAGTTCATGTGCTCTTGCTCTGTCTTGATTCCTAACAGCAAGACTGCAAAGTAACAAAACATAATTTAATCAGGCTGTAAAGAAGGGGAAAATTGATTTATATTTTTAATTTTGTTCCTCCAAATTTTGGGTAATTCATGCCTAAATGCAGGTTTCCACCCAGTTCTTTCCTGTAGAAGACCAGCACTGTAACTTCCCCATGCTATTCTTTCTGAACAGACTATATTAATCAACAGAGAAATAATCGCACATTTTCAGTCTCTAACAAAAACCATACTTGGCTCTTGTTTTTTTGTAGAATTAAGCAGATGTGTCTGCCTTATCTGAAAAGGGGAGGAAAATAGGGGAAGGAGTTCTGACACAAGCCATTACTTCTCTGAATATTTGTACAGTATGATTAATACAAGAACCAGTGCCACTGCAACAAATGTAGACACGTCTACAAAGAATTTACTGCACCTCAGAACAGACTTATACTTTGATGCCACACTCCAGAGCTCCGTGAATGCTCTGATGTGCACACAGAGCTCTCTACAGTACATGAATGGGCTTTTTCTAGCTTCAGTGGACTGGTTAGCCCTGTGTTTATATTTTATTTTATATGCTGCCTTCCACTGATATAAGCAGGGGATCATTTGCATGAAATAGAAATTTGTCTATGGCATAGACTCTATGCTCTCTTGCTTTGCAAAAGGTTGTTGGAGCAAGGGTGCCTATAAAATAATCAATGGGACATGGGTGTGTTTCATTTCTGCCAGAGAGGTGATACTTTACCTTTTCTCTTTGCACCATTTCCCCAATTTAAACCTCCCCCAAAAAAAAAAAATCTAGGTGAAAAATATATAGGAATGATTGAGGTAACTGACAGTTGGGTGGGAAATTAGATTGGAAAAACAATGGTGGAGGGGAGATAATGTATAACTGTGCTTTCTGGTATTGCTACTCCAATCAAAATTTCAGCCTCAAATAGCTGCTTTAAAGTTTGTTTTTAAAGCAGACTTCTCCATGTTGCATCTATGTTGGTCCTTGGAGTGGAATTTTAACTTCACAAGAAACCTGTTGAGGTCAGGCAGGCTGAGAAGATAGCAGCTTGTCCAAGGCCATCCAGAGAGCTTCACTGTTTATGGATTTGCACCATACTTTGCCTGTTGCCTCTCATAACCAATTATTGGAAACCAAGATTTGTGTACATCATGGAAAATGAACCTTGAAATTAGTATGAACAGCTATCTCATGAAATGGGTCAGAGAGACTATCAACCACCATTTTGACTGCTCCAGACTGAGGGCGATTCCATGCAAAATAGCACAAGAGGCCTATGTTCCTTCTCCTCCTTTAAAGTGTTGTATATGCCTCACAAAATGACAGCTCAGTCCTTCTTGATTTGGAAAGCTATAGGAGAGACCATTCATTACAATTGCGTAACTAAAAGTATCATTAATTCTAAAATGCTGATGAATGGGTGGATATAACTCATAGCTTCCATCAACAAAAGGCCAGCTGGTGACTGTTTTTTTCTTCTTAGTTTTATGAAGGGGTAAATTTTTCAAAGAGCTTTGAATGCTGGAGATTCTTAGCTTGGAATGTTATTTCTGTTCCTATTCACATTTTTTTCCCTTTGTAAATCATAAACGTTGTTTGAGGAAATGTTTTCTGTAGATCGGAAGTATAAATAGATCTACAAGAATGTCATTTGCTTCACATTTCTCACTACTAGAAACCAGTGATTTCCAGGGAAATTATGATTTGAAAGGAGGAAGAAGCTGTTCTGCTTGAAGCCTAGTTCTCGAGCTATTTTTAAATGCAAGTGGTAGTTGTTCTTAAGCAGTGTGAATATTGAGTAATTTTAATGATCAACTGAGCAACTGTTTGTTTTCTCCCATGATACAAATCCAAAAAGAAACATTAAAGAGAAAATTGGATAATTTGCTGCCACTTTCATATTTGCTCTCAAGACATGGAAAATTATGTATCTGTTATGAAAGAATTCATTGTATGTTTTTCATTCCCTTTTGTCACAGAAGTGCATGAGCAACCAGCCAGGATTTTAAACTGTGCTTGATAACAATACTTCAATGCTTTCAATGTATTGGAAAGATGGCACATTTGCATTAACAAAAATGATTACACTAGTAAAGTCTCTTTAGCAATGACTTCTTGAAGTAAACTACTATTCCCCTGCAGTGAGAAGCAGCCCTGCTGAGTTCATCCCAGAGTATTCCCTTTCTACAATCCCATCTGGCCTGAGTACTTAAAGATTGCCCTGCACCACTGTAAACTTCTGCACATGCTCGAAAGACTGTGCATCTTGCAGCCAAGGGAAGGCAATAACTTTCTAGTCAGCTGGAAAATCCAAGTACAGTATTCTTTTGAGCTTGAGCAATGTCTCATGCTGTTTTTGAGCTTGAGCAATGTCTCATGCTGTACAGATACTGAACAGATCTGTACAGCATGATCTAGGAGTAGGGCTATGTGCACTGTTGAGACTTTGTAGGTACCCAGCTTTCAGAAACTGCTTAGGCATGGCATGAGGCTGCAGTCCATGAACAACTTCACAAGAAGTTGACTGTAACAGTAATTTACAAATCAGACTACTCCAGAGTTCAATTCTTGTCAGGCCACACTCTACTGCTCCTACGCAGATCCAATTCACTGAAATGATGTTGGGAAGATACAATGCTTTATGGGTTGCAATGCTGTACGAAGTGGCAGGCATGCTTTATGATCTGTGCTGAATCCCCTCTGTGAAAATCCCAAATATGTCACTATGTGTGTCTAAAATGTTCCCTGTCAAAGAAGTTTATGTTGTTCAGCAACTTGCGTTTTTTGAAGATGGTTTCAAAGCGTCACTTAGATTATTAATGCATAAACAGTATTGCTAATGTGCCCTGCATTCTTTTCAGTTAGGGAGGCAGTACAGTATATATGCTCCCTGTTAAGGCTGTACTCTGAGACTCTTCTGGGGCACTAATTTGACTTGTTATTTATAATGACTTCACACTGTCATCCATTTTCAAGTACAGTTCAAAGTGTTGGTATCTTTGTTGCATATGTTGCCTGCTTTCTAAGACCCAAACTTTGTATGAAATGAGTTTGACACCCCTGGCCTAGAAGATGCTCTAGGCCAGTAGTTCTCAAACCTTTAAGCACCGGGACCCACTTTTTAAAATGATACTCCATCAGGACCCAACAAGCTTTACGAGACTCTTAAAAAAAAAAAGTGATCTAGAAAGAAATATATTTATTTCTTTACAAACAATTTGTTTACAAATATATTTACAAGCAATATTTTGTTTGCAAAAAAACCTCAATCCATTTCTCGTAATGAGGCAACCCTAATAAATAGCCTCAAGGCTTGAGGTACTTAGTTATGTGACCCAGACTTCACCTGCCCCCACTAGCTGTCATTGACAGACTTGGGGGGGAAAACACACCAAAAAATGACACTCAAACATTTATCTCCCTATACAGTATTTACACAAACTTGCAAACTGTAGGAGCTCAGCTCTTTGAAGGTCAATTAGCCCTTTCCATCACTTCGGACCCATTAGAAATCTGGTCGCAACCCACCAAGTGGGTCCGGACCCACAGTTTGAGAAACATTGTTCTAGGCCAGCCATTCCCAACATGTGGTACGCGTACCCCTTGGGGTATGTGGACTGTCAGGCGGGGGTAGGCAAGAGGCTGCCCCTTATCTCCCTCGATCAGCTGTGTCAGCAAGCCAAGTATTTTTAAATTCAAACTGTTCTGCAGTTTTACTTTCATTTTCACTTTAGAGCAGCGGAACTTGAGCGGAGGGAAAAAGAAGGTCTCTCTTTGCAACATGATGAGGTTTGCCTGCTTCTGGTGTGTCTATCAGATAATAACAGATAAGAGACTGGGTGGGGTGGGGGAGGAGCTGATTTTGGGAAGTGGGAAAGGGAAAAAATGTCTTGGAGGGAAAAAAAGAGATCCTGGCATGTGTCGTTTTGTACTAACGTGATCAAGCTCTTTGTACTAACGTGATCAAGCTCTCTGTTTGGTTTTTTTTCCTTCTCTCCCGTCTGCAGCTCAAAGTAATTCCGTTTTCACTTTAGAGCAGAACATGAGCTGGAGGAAAGAGGAGTCCCTCTTTCTTTGCAATGCGAGGTTTGTCTGCTCTGGTGTTTGTGTTTCTCTCCTCTTCCAAATGCATAATCAGTGAGACAAGAAGGCACAGATGGGGGAGGGGGGTAAGGAGCTGATCTTGGGAAATTGGGAGAGGGAAAAGATGGCTAGATCCCGGCATGTGTCGTTTTGCATAGCAGTCTAATTAGCTAATCAGCTAATTAATCTAAGTAATTAGTAACTAATTAAATGGATTTATATAGTTACTAATTAGTCATTAATTAATTACATAATTGGATTAATTAGCTAATTAAAAATTTTATTGCAGGGAGTACTTGGACCATGCAGGACTGTGACAGGTACACCTGGTGACAAAGGTTGAGAGCCCCTGTTCTACTCTTCCCTATGTTTCCTTTTTTTTTTTTTTTTGCTTTCCTCTTTTAGCTTTGGAAAAAAAAAGCTTTAGCAAAAACCAAAAAGCTGCTGTAGAGAAGTGAGAAGGCGTTCATGCAAGCAGGGGGGCAGCAGGGGCTGGATTCAGGCACCATATAGGGCTGGCCTTGCTCCAAGGCCTCAGGAGCAACCGGGGGGGGGGGGGACGGGACCCTGATCTCTTTAACTGGAGGTGCCACAAGCTGAAACGGGGGTGGAATATATGCTTTGCCACTGACTCTATCTGAATCATTATGTATTTTCAGCAGATGTAATTGGTTTGTAAGCAATATTATGTTGTCCTTTTTCACTTTGGGAGTTGGGACTTAAAGAAAGCTAGGAAACTTGCTTCATCATGGGTTCCCCTCCCCATAGTAACTGTCATTTGATTACCCAAGGGGCAAGTGTTTGTTCCCATGGTGACCAGCTGTCATCTCTCCACTCCCCTTCCCCTGAGGTTTGAATATGGCTGAAAAAGGCATACCAGGAGCAGCTGCAACAACAGCACCAACAGAAGCAGCAGGCATTGGAACCTCGATTCCCTACCCCAGGCTGTATCTGTGTGGAGCTGGAGGTCTCTTGGGCCACAGATGTCTGCCGCTTGCGCATCTCCATCCGCTCTGATCCCATGGGCTGCAAGAGGGAAAACGAGGAAGCAGATTAAACTCTGTCGGGACAAATCAGACACTGGGTTACAGTAAGGAGCTGTGCTTCATTCACAATATCTGCAGAGCAGCTTTGCTTGTGGTTGCTAATGGGAGGTGTGACCTGTTGAGCATCAAATATGCTCACGTAATGCATGCTCCTAGCTGGATGAGGAGTCTAAGATGTTAATGCCTTTAATTCACCTTTGACTATTTTGTTTGCACCCTATCTTACAATCTTGTTCATAAGCACATAGCAATTTTGTTACAAAGATTTTGAAAAGGCAGGGAAGATGGGCAAGATTTGCAAGGTATTCTCCCCCAGAAGGCCAGCCACTTTGCTGTAAGTTTCTTCTTGCTCCCAGAATTTGAGCTAAGAAAGGGAGAAGAGACCAGAGAGAGACCACTTGCTGCTTGCCAGAAGATATTTTGCTCCAGCCAGATGCCACTATGGGCTTATTCCTTTTCCTGCAGGGCTTAAAGCAAAGAAAGGAGTGGGTCTGTGGCACAGGTTCTGGATGAGCTAGCTATCGTCTAAACTACCATGAGCACTGACTTCGCTGGAGCCTTTTCTCAAGGGATCTGTCTGCTACTGAAGAAAAAAAATTCCTTAAGATTATTTAAAATATTATATCCTGCCTTTCTCCATCTAAGGCGATGAATAGCAGCACAATAAAATATGATAAAATAAGAAAATAGCAACTAAGCAGCCACCCAAAGTAATCACAAAAAAATGGCTGCATCCAGGGGCAAGGAGTTCCCCCAGACTGAGTGCCACTGTGGTGAAGACCCTCTCAGGTATCATCAGTCGCGTTGCTAGGACGCGTGACACCCCAGAGCGGGGGCGTGCGTCACCTTTAAGGGAGAGGCTCCGCCCCCGCGCGTGACGTCACGCGCAAGAGCAGAGCACCCTCCCCGCTCTGTTTTCGGCTCATTTTGGAGCCAAATGGACACAGGGGAGGGAGGGCGGGCCCAGCTCCACCGCCAAACTGTAAGTGGGGGGTCGCGCGTCACCCCTGTACGTGCGACACCCCCCGGCGGCCCGCCCCCGCGCTTCCCCCTGTCGACGCCCATGGGTATCATTGCCAAGTGCACCTCTGCCAATAGTAGGGGATGAACAAGATCCACTCAGTTGATCTTGGGGCGGGGATGGACAGTGTCATGCAGGGGGGAAACAGTTCTTCAAATGCTCTTGCCCCAATCTGTTTTGGGTTTGCAAGGTCAAAACCAGCCCTTTGAATGGCGCCTCAAAATGGACCTGCAACTAGTGCATCTGATGAAGCAAAGGTGTAATATGCTCTCAGTGTAACCTACTATGCTTGATAGTGACTATTAAACCATTGGGGACAGGACAGCAGACACCAGCCTGACATGGTAGCGAGAAATATAACAATGACTCCTTTGAGCAGTCTTGTAATTTGGAGGGAGTGTTGGGAAATGGAGAGATCCCTAACCCCTTCCACAGAAACATTTTTAAATACAATTAACAGAGAATGTTGGTTTCTAAAATAACCTGAAATAAAAAGAAGGAAAGAAAAGAGATTGTGGGAGCGAGTGAAAGCCAAAATTTCGCTACTGGCTTCCTCCTTTGTGTCGATGTTTCCTGGCAGCCCTTTTGTTTGGAGGGAACTCTGCGACTGGTGCATATGAAGCACCTGCTGGAGCTGAAAAGGACTGTGTATGTGTAGGCCTGACAAGATGATTGGGCCTGGCCTTTATTTGCAATAGTACTTTGGCTCTCTCTGTGAGCTAGAGCTATAATAAACCAGATGGCATATTGTTGTATGATGCTTTATTCCGTCTTACTTTTGGTTCCTAAATTAGGCAGAATTGATCTTGAATGAATATGCAGGGAGCATAGGTTTAAGAATGGGGGAGGGAAAACGTGGCTTGTTCTTATTACAGAGATCTTTTTGTCTGGGAGAAACCATATTCACATACCTTCCTTGCTCTTAGTGTTGTTTAATATTTAAGACACAGGCTCTGAGCTTATAACTGCTGCAGATAGAGGAGAAATTCAACATGTCAAACTTTCCCAAATTCGACATGTAGTCCAGCCAGACATCGTGAGATTCATTCTCTGCTTAAGCTTGCATTTTAATATGGCAAACTCTAACACACATCCATCAGTTAATTTCACTTGGTAATAGATGGACCTCTCTGTAAAAACATTAATGGCAGGTAGATGCCTTGCTCTGCTGGCTGAAGCAGGTTGGAGCACCTGTCTCTGAATAAATCTACTTGTGTTTGCACCCATTCTTCTTTGCAATCTCTGCCTCTCTCTTTGCTCCCATACACTGATCTTTTGTGAAGATGGATTGCACATAAAAGGGAGCACAAACTTGCAAAGAGCCTCAGAGGCTGGTGTCTGTGCAACGGACAAATGGTGAAGATAAAAAAGACCAAATGCAAGAGCAACATTTTACTGTGGACATACTGTCTAACCACCATTGGCATTGCCTGGGCCCTTTTTAAATAAATGCACACACTGTTAGTCTCTGTATCTGGTGCATTTTGAAGAATGCACCACTTTCTAATGAAAATATAATCCAATTGCTAAGGCATGTGTAAGCCCCAGTGGGGCACAATGAGCTGGTGGGCAACTGGCCCCGCAGGGCAGCAGTGCATACAGCCCCACCATTCAGCTGGACATTGGGGAGTGCTGAGTGACGGTGTGCACAAGTCAGTCAGTCACTTGGCAGTGGTGGTGGTGCAATGACTGCTGACATCACTGGGCTAATGAGCAGCAGCTGGCCACAAATGAGTGACACAGGCCTCAGCCTTATGATGGTCTTTCCTAGCAGCAAAAGGGGGAGGAGAGAATGAGAAGCAAAGAGACGACAGACAGCAAAGAGAGAGCAGGTAGCAAGGAGGAGAGAGCCAGAGGAGGAAGGGGAGGAGGACTGAGGAGGAAAGGAAGGCAGGACAAAGGGCACAGAGCGGGAGAACGCCTTCTGGGCCTGGGAAGGAAGTAAGAACCAACTAAGAGCTAGAACTCCCTGGGGAAGACCAGACCAGGTCAGGGGGGACATGGCCACCAGGGCCCCAGAAGAGTGGGAAAAGCAGGAGGAGGCAGGAAGCCAGGGAAGCAGAGGCAGCCCTTCCAGCAGCCATCCAGGAGCCCCAGAAGTGGGCATCCACCCCCTGGAGAGGCCGAAGTAGGTTTCTAAGGGACCTGGAGCCCATCCCACAAAGGGATCTGGTGGAGTTGGTTTCGCAGCAGGTGGCTTGGGGTCTGAGGTATCCCAGGAGACCCTACCCTAGGCTGTAGTACTGGCTGAGGGCCTCTGCTTAGGAAAGCCACAGGTCAGGGCTGAAGAAAGGAGTGAACCCAAGGAAGAGGGCCAACCTCTCCCCCTTTTCTGTTTGCCTATTATTGGACCCAATAAATAAGCTGTAACTACATATCCTGTGTCCTGGCTGCTATGTCAATCAGCATCATGAGCCCCCTGGAGGTAGAGCTTCCCCCCCCCCGGGACAAGGAGGTAGACATGACAGCATGCCTGAGCAATACCAGTAACTCTTGAGTTGAAGTCTAAAAAATGAAGCTGTCTGAAATGCAAGTGTGTTGGCATGTACTGTAGATACTAGTGTTGTGACTTTAGTGCATACTGAATCAAAGGAATCTACCTTATACTGAGTATATTGGCACCCAGGTCAGTGTTGTCAACAAACGGGGAGTGGGTCTCCAGGGTTTCAGCCAGGAATTTTTTCCTGCCCTATCTGAATTGAATCCAGAGATTGAAGCTGAGATCTGCATACCAAGCATGTGCTGTCCAGCTGAGCCATGGTCCTTCCCCTTAATCAGATGGGAGTGATGGCATTTTCCACTGATGGTCAATGACATCTGGTCTGTTGCATTTGTTGAGGGGAGTAAATATTGTGAGTGTTCCAGCATTTGTTGGAGACAGATTTTGGCATTTGGGCTAGCTGCTAGTGGTGGTTGAGACTTAAGCCACTGAACTGTTCTTTTGAATGAATTATTCTTCTGTTGTTTTTCTTTAATATTTTCTGCCTCCCTTTTATTTTACCCAGATGGAGTGTTCAGTATTAGGAAGGCTGCAAGCTAAAGTAAGTCAACAATATGTTTCTCATTGCATAATTTGCTTTGAGCATAGCCTGAGCAAGTGTGAATGTGCACTTTGGCTCAGTCTGCAATTCAGAGATGGTCATAGGCTACCAATAAGAGATAATAACTATGCACAATGGTCCCAGATGCATTCCCACATGTACCCCAAGACAGATGGAATGCATAGCCCCATGCACACCGTGTATTGCTAATGGGGACTACATGCAGTGGCTGCTCATCAAGAAGCCAAGTGTATATCTCCCTGTGCAATGCACACACATGGATCGTGGACCACAAAGCCCAGGGACCATGTCCTGATGCACACATGAAGATATGGGGTTTCCAGGCTGGCTTGAGGACTTGCACAAACTCCTTAAGGAGTTTGGGCATTCAGACAGCAGATCCACGGACACAGCAACTTCTTGTACATAAAAATCCAGCAAGGGGATCTGCATGAAAATGTGGCTCTCTGTGCAGATATTCTTGCTGGATAATGCATCAAGATATTAAAAGGGGTGGGGAGCCTCCTGATATTAAAAGGTGGGAGCCTAATATGTTTATAAACTGTTAATAGAGAATTTAGAAATGCTACATCATTACAGCAGCACTTGTTTATTTCACTTGCAAAGATCACACTACCCTTTTATTCCCTAAAGCCCAAATCAGCAAATCACAGAGGCATATGCTACATCGGAAAAATGTGAATAGTTTAATTGCCGACATTTGAGACTCCTTGTTAATTAAAATGAAGGATGTGCTTAATAGTTTTGCTGGATTGGAATCTGTATGCACGATGCTCATTTATTTCATGAGGTAGGGGTGGACTTTGAGGGCTATCCAGTATGGCTCTTGGGTATGGCAGACTGAAACCATTTTATGTGAAGGCCTCTCTATTCTCCTCTTTAAATGTCTAGACAGCCACTGATTTTGCTGCAATGAAACATTTCCAGCAATCCTCCTTCAAGAAGCTGTTTAAAACATGATAACAAACGGTTCTGTGTCTTTCCACAATGCTTTCCTTAGCCATGGCATGCATGGGGCTGCAATCCTGGTCATTACATGCATGGGGCTGCAATCCTGGTCATCCTAGGACACTGGGTGGAAATGGATGAAGTTATTTAGCTGTTGGCTCTGAGGTACCCTCACGTAACTGCTCCCACCAGTGTCTGGGGTTCCTCAAAGCTTACTGAATGCTCCATTCTGAAAAGATGATGCTAGTTCCAACTTTGGGAGAGGACCCTCTGGCAAGATGTCCTTGGAAGGCCCTCTCACCAATAAGCCTTCCCTCGCACACTAGCAGCTTCTCCTCCTTGCTATCATCATTGCTACTGCTGAACAGAGATCCAGAGAGCAGGTGAGCAAAATGGCAGGTGACAGGAAAGAGGAAGAGCAGGCACAACCACTCAGTTCAGCTGAAGGAAAGAGCAAGTGGATAGCATCAGCTGCTGCTCCTTGCCACAGGTGGGCAGGCAAGCCAGCCAGTGGTGACAGCGATGAGCAGCTGCTGGGGGCTCCAGGCAGTTCTGGGGCTCTAGGGTCTCAAGGATGCCAACCCTTTGATGCCAGCCCAGGTAATAGGCCATCCAACTAATTGGAGAATGTGGCTTGTGATGGGAAAGCCTTCTTCTAATCAGTACAAACATGGAAGCCTTATATTAAAAAGCACGTATAGGACTCGAAGCTGGGTTGTCTACTCCTCCATATGCCTCCACCACCACCACCTCATTAGAAGAGCAGCAACTGTGGAGAGCTCTGTTCTTTCTTGCACATCAAAGCATTGCATTACATTGCTTGGAATTGAAACACACCCACACGGTAACAAAGAGCTGTATACAGTGGGCCCTCCTTATCTGCGGATTAGCCACTGGCGGATTTGACTACCTGCGGATGGCCATCTGCAGAGGAGGGACTCCTAATGGGGATGGGGGGAGGTGCCACAGCACCTTATTTAAGAGCCGCATGGGCCCGCCGCCTGCTTCTTGCCTCTTGTGCCACTTTGTACACTTGCAAAATTCCTGTAAAAAGAAAAAAAGAACGCAACCAAAAGTGACTTCTGGTTGCGCATGCAACCAAAAGTTGCTTCTGGTTGCGGTTTTTTTCTTTTTACAGGCATTTTACAAGTGTACAAAGTGGCACAAGAGACAAGAAGTGGGCAGCAGGCCTGCGAGGTACTGTGGCGCCGGCGTTGTCCCTCTCTGCCCCCGACCGCAGACTTGAGTATCCGTAGATTTTCTCATCCACGGGGGTTCCAGGAACGGAACCCCTGTGAATGCGAAAGGGCAACTGTATATTCCTTTTCACAAATAATCTAAAGCCTGTATTTGATTGCTGTCAAATAGTTTTTGTGCGACTCTAACAGTGTGAAAAGGGTTTAAACAGCGACAATTATTTGCTCAAATTGAGGTTACTTTTTTGTAACACGGTGCTCCTGCAAGAGCTGGGAGTTTCCCTGGGTTTAACTGTATTTTCATGTTTTCAGGGTCACAGTAGAAAATGAAGTCCGCAAAATATGTCATTAAAAGTTATTTTGTAGAATGCTGGACTCTGTCAATAATTGTATTTGAGTTGACTGAAATATTATCTAGTTCAACAGGCTCTGTGGATTTATAGTAGGGGGAAAACCAGCATGGGGCTAGATGAATACTTTTGTCAGTGTCACAAGCCATTTACAATTAGCACAATTGAACAGGGGAGCTGAAGAGACAGCTGCTGAAGCTACTGTTGGCTGAGCCCCATCAGTCTAGGCTAGTGAGTGTCCTCTTGCCACCCGCTTTATTATGAATGGTCTTCACAAAGTCCAACTGACTAAAGTGTGAAGTGATTCACATCCCTGAAAAGGCCCTGACAGCTCATCGTGAGTACTTGAACCACGTGGTACTATATGAGGCAGTGACTCACATTGTGTTGTATGAAATGCTGAAATCTGACTCAGATCAAAGAGCTAGAAGAGTTCGAAATTGACTGACATAGTGCCGGTCTGCACCCTGGAGTTGCCCTCAAGGTGACTCACCATGGAGTGTGCATTATGCACTGATTCATAGCCCTTTCCCTTTGGGGTGCAACTGTTGGGATCTTCATGCTGCCATGCTAGAAATGGACAGTGGTGACCAAATTTCACAGGCGCATCATTGGCTGCACTGGCCAGCGGGTAGCCTGTCCCAGGGCCTCTAAGAGGAATTTTATCAGGGGTACAAAGTTTCTTTTGGGCCCCTTCTCAAAGGGGGAGGGGGCATAATGGGGCAGGGGGAGGGCAACAGTGGCCGGAAAAGTCTCCAGAGCCCAGGTCTACCATGCTTCCCAATATGGTACCCAGGTCTACCCACCTGGTAGACTTGGCCTCCCGGTTAGCGTCTTGGCCTCCTCTGTCTTTCACTCTCCATGAGGCCAGCTGAGATCCCAGGAAATTTCTGGGGCCCCTCCTTTGGCTTCTGGGCCCCCTTTTTGACCCTGGGCCCGGGTACAATTTACCCCCCTCTCATGGGCCCTGGTATGTCCCAATCTAACTTTCACAAGTCAAAACAAGACATTTTACTCTAACACAGAGCTCTCTAGATCTACTTGGGCCACTCACTGACACTGTATCTCAGCCTAACCTACCTCATAGGCTTGTTGTGAGGTTAAAATGGGGATTGGACAACCATGTATGCAACCCTAAATTTATTGAAGAATAAAAAATGAAATAATACTAAATAATAATACTATATAGATTCTAAGCTCCGTCAAACTGCAAATTTGCTATGGTATCATCAAACCAGGCCTGGAGTTACTGGCAATTCTGCAAAAAGAACAAAGTCCCATTTTATTATGTCCACTGATTTTATGCAGGGAACCCTGACGGCTTCTTTATTTTATTCTTGATTTTGGGAATTACTGTTTAGTAGAAGGATTTTTTTTCCTAGAGGAAAAAGGAATTATTTTTCCAGAATCCCAAAGTTGGTCACATTGAGAAGAAAATCTCTTTGAAAAGTTTGCTGCCCAAAGCTTAAACATTTGAAAATGCTAGTTATTGCTAGGAAAAAAAATTGGCTGAGTAAGATTAACATCCCAATCCTAACTAACCGTTACAACAGCAAAAGAGAGGTTCTGCTCTCATAAATGGCTTATATGGCGATGTGCTGTGCATGCTGCCAGTGGCCATTTTGATGTAAATGGCCCACTGCCGCTACCAGTGTGGGAGCACAGGTAAACTGGTGGAGGGGACGGGCGGTGGGAGGAATGGGGCACAGAGGGTGAGGAACGGGGGAGTTTCTGGGTGGGGAGGGCAGGAGGTGGAACGGGGAAGGGAGAGGGTGGATTCTGGTGGCAGTGACCTATGCTGGGATCCTATCCCCATTCTGTCTCCCCTTCCCTCTCCCTTACTCTCCTCAGACTTATGCCAGCAAAATAACTGGCGTAGATCTGAGGGGCCCCATTTTCAGCCCTTTGGACCCCTAGACTACAGGGGATTGAGGAGACCATCCAGAGTCTCCAGATGGCATGAAGCATGGGGCTGCAATAGGAAGAGCAGGAGTGGTAAACCCCTCCCCTAATTTCCTTGTAGAACACCACATTCCTTGCGTACACCCCAGTTCAGGTCTAGTTACATGCAAACCACACTTACAGCACAATCCTGTGTAATCTTGCACCGGTGTAACAGTAGATGCACCAGTGTAACAGCAGATGCACCGGTGTAAGTGCACTTACACCGGTGCATCTACTCTTACACCGGTGCAAGGTTACACAGAATTGTGCTGTTAATGTGTAAGTAGTTGCATGAAAGGTTGTGTGTGTGTGTGTGTGTGTGTGTGTGTGTGTGTGTGTGTGTGTGTGTGTGTGTGTGTGTGTGTGTGTGTGTGTGTGTGTGTGTGTGCGCGCACGCGCGCGCACTTATGCCCACAGATCTCAATTCAGCAAATGATACACCTGCACAAACCTGTTTACATGCATGAATCTATTTAGCTGGATTATGACATTAATGTGTAAATATGCTAATAGTTTTACTTGGTTTTCTATATTGGTAGCATTGAATTTATGTTTTTGTTTAATTCTCTCTCTCTCTCTCTCTCACACACACACACACACACACACACACACACACACACACACACACACACACACACACACACACACACACACACACACACACACACACACGAATTGGGCAGATTATGATGGAAATGTTGCCTCTACATTAAAGTGCTGTCATTTCGACGTGTATGTTAAATGTTAATCACATATGTAGTATAATCCTATGCACGTTTATTCAGAAATCAATTCCACTCTGTCCAGTGAGGCTTACTTCTGAATATGCGTATTCAGGATTACAGCCTTAATCACTTCCTGCAGCTGTATCAATTTTTATTACATCTCCTTTATTAGTAAAATAGAGTAGATATCTTAGCAAATAACCTTGGGAGGACAGGACAGAAGGAATAAGGAATATGAAGAATGCTTTCAGTTCTTGTGGTGTTCAGACTTTGAACATGTTTCTATTCTCTTAAATTGCCTCTCTTATTATGTCATCACCTGTACTACAAGGGAAATGATGCCAAAATAAAATAGTTTTTATTGGGAATATGGTGTGTGAGACAGCAGAACAAAACTGCAGAATCAGCAAGAATGTTCTGGTGGGGCTGTACAAACCTTCATATATTCTTTTCTTTTGCTTTTAAAAAAACTACTGCTGTAAATAATCATCATAGTTATTCTTAACCATGGATACATCTCAGGACCGCTATCCAAACTTAGGGAGACACTAATTGAAACTAGGGGGGAAAAAAGACTCTCAAAGTGGTTTTAATTAAGTAATCTCTTGTTGTGTTTGCATATTTTTGTATAATAGAGACATTTTTTTCTTTAAAATATGATAATGTCCTATTATAATGGGTGGAGAATTTGTGTGCGTGTGCGTGTGTGTGTGTGTGTGTGTGTGTGTGTGTGTGTGTGTGTGTGTGTGTGTGTGAGAGTGAGAGAGAGAGAGAGAGAGAGAGAGAGAGAGAGATTTTGCACTTCCTTGTGGGGTTCTGGTTAAGGGCTGGGTCAAATACTGTCAGCTAGATGGGTGACTGAGATTTTCTTGAACTGTAACATGATTGAGAATGGCAGTGCTTGACTTTACCCAATAGTGAATAGTAATAACTGTTCACTTTTGCAGGATAAAGGAGTGCTGTCAGGGACCGTGTGGGGTGGAGGGGAGGGGGGCTAAACCTATCCCTGCCTTGACTCCTGCTATTGATGATCAACCCTGTGCCTATCAGAATAACCACATCCTAAATTCTGTGTCTTGGAGCTTAATCCTTTGCATGTGTACTTAGAAGCAAGTCCCATTATAGTCTATAATGGGACTTGCTTCTAAGTAGTCAATGGGACTATAATGACTATGACTATGACTACTATAGTCAATGGGGACTATAAAGGCGTGCGACCTCCCTGCACCTCAGAACACCTCCAGACACGACTGGAACACACTCCTGGTCCCCACCACGGATTTGACTATCCATGGATTTCAGCATCCATTGGGAGGTGTGTGTGTGTGTCCTGGAATGGATCTCCTATGGATTCCAAGGGCCCACTGTACCTCTTTTAAAGAAAAAAGTTCACTAAGAGTTTATATGGCAAAAATAAATACTGTAAATAAATGATTCCTGTTCCAAAAAGGCTCAAAAGCTAAAGATGCAAAACAATCACCAGCAAACAGCCACTGGAAAAGACGCTATGTTGGGGTGAAGAGGGACAATTTCCCCCCTACTAAATAGGAGGGCACCACTTTAAAAGGTGCCTCTTTGCCCTCTTAGTGGGGTAACATAGTGTTCTCTAACATAGTATCACTCCCAGTATCTGTTGCTGGTGTCTCCCTTGTGCTTTGAGATCTTCTGTTGTTGTTGCAAAATGGTATATCAATATTTTTAATAAATAATAATAGGTTTGGGGGACTGTTTGATTTTACCTAACCATTTCAGATGATTGTTCTATCTGTTGCCACCTTTAAAAATAATAATAATTGATGGTTCTAGTATTAAAACAATGGTTTTATTATTATGAACCACTATTTTTCGAGAACAATTCTGGTGTAAAAGTGGCATACAAATGCTGTAAATAAATAACACAAGACTCAGGCTGAGCTTGCCAAGCGCTTTGGCTGGCAAAATCCTGTCTGTGTGGACAGATAAACTCATTGCACAGGTAAAGGGATTGCGGTGCATGTTCTCCTAAAGGCCACTTCCAAACGGTGCCTTCTAGCGTGAGCGTCAGGTCCGCAGAGAAGCCAAGAAGGGGAAGTTGGGGTGTGTGTAGACGGGGTCTTTCCTAGCTTATCGGAAAAAGACGACTAAGATCATCTGCATGCCATTCCTCGCTCAATGAAAGGCGAATCATTACACGATGAAATCTACACATCTGGGTATAATTTACATAACGAGAATTAGACAGGTGGGGCGAGAGCCGGGAGGATTCTACATCCTACACGAGGATAAAACTTGTAGGTGCTGCAGAGGGGAAACGGGCGCGAAGAGGGAGAAAGAAATGTGCCTTCCCCCCCCCCCGCCGTGTTCACATCCGGATTCATTATATGCTAATATATGGATAAGATCAGGACTCTTTTTCCACTTGGTCAGCCTCGCTGGGACTTCCCGTTGCTATTTCTAGCGACTCTCAGCTCGCGATGGTGGGCAAAAATATCCCATTCCTGCTCTAGCCTCTAGAATAGACTTTCGCCTCGCTGGACTGTCTTCCTTGGCTGGGTGACTGAGCACATGCCAGTGGAAATGCATGCGGAATGCTGCCACCACGCTCAAAGGCTGCTGTCACCAAGGGCATCCCGATGGGCGCCGGCAATTTGCCTTCCTGGGGACTCGCAGCTCACTGACACACCTGTATCCTTCCCGTAGCAAACTTAGCGACCTTCTGAGCTTCTTCCTGCCTGCCCTTACTACTAAAGATGGCAGAGTTAGGGGGTCGCAAGAAGCTCGTGAACAATTACCAACCCCTTGGCACTGTTTCCAGCCCCACGGCTGCTTTTCAACTCGAACCCCTCCACGGCAGGGGACACTTAAAACCCCATCTAAGCTCATCTGTAGCACCAGCCTAGACTCCTAATACAATCGAGGCAGTCAGATCACATAGACCCTCTTTCTCAAAGACACCTAACAAATCTACACCCCACCCCACCCCATGGATCTCCTCGGAATCAACGCAATTTGCATTGGGCTACAATGGCCCCTTAAAGTCTCTAATCGTCCAATCCGTTTGGACTTGAACAGGAACCCAAAGACGTGTGGATCTGGAATAGAGTGACTCTCGGATATTCCTGACTGAACATCTCAGGAAAACGTAGGTAGGGGAAATAACTTTTCATTTAATGCTATGTATATTGCAAACAGAGAAACAGAGTGAAACTAATTCGAGTGAGTTTGAGCAGGTTGCCATCAACGCGCTTGGGCAAAGAGGTCCACAGCTCGAAGGGCTGCCGGGTACTTACGATTTCCCCTTCGATTTCGGGAGCCGGGTGGAAATCTTTGCATTGCTCACATCCGTTAGCAGCCGGCTCCTCAGCCGGGGACGGCGGCTCGCCAGCCATGCGCATGCGTCCGAGAAGCTGGACTAGGAAGCAGCAGCAGGGTTTGTTGTAGCTGCCGCACGCGAGCTCGGCTTGGGTTCCCTATTGTAGCTCCTTTGCTCTTCTCTCCGCCCGTCTTTCCAGGCACCAAAATGTCCTGGGCTTCTCCTCGCCTCGCCCTCTTTGCTACGCGGAGGCGAAGCGTGGGAACCCTGGAGGCAGAGGCAACCTTCGCTCGCCTCCTTTCCGAGGTTCAGGACCTCGGCCAGCTCCTGGGAAGCCTCCGCGCGCTTTCCCTGCCTCGCTCTAGTCTAGCCTCCCACTCGTGAAAGCCCCTCCGCGGCTGGAAACACGCGCGGGCACGTGCGCGCGCGCGGATGCCAGCCCAGGCAATTGACATCTGGCGCTAGAAACATCTGCAACAAACACATTGTGAAAACAGGTGGGAGGGAGGGAAAAGGGGCGGCTCCCGCTTCTGTTTCGATCCCCCCTCAGGGAGGAGAAATGAAGGCATAAACAAGCGTGTTTGTGTAGGAGGAAAAGACAAGAGAGAGAGGGTGGGGTGGATGGGGCTCTAAGCTTTGCAATGAGGCTCTCTTTGGTCTCCCTCCCCGCCTCCGTTTCCTTACATCTGGATCGTCTTTATGTGGGTTGACTGAAGAAAACGTCTTAAATAACGAGACTGGAATGCCTTCCCTTCCTAGTCTCATCTAGGTCTCTCTCTTTTTTTCCCTACATGCACACACCGTATGTAAGGGCGCACAGCAATAACTGGACCTCTACCGAACCTGGCCCCAAAGTGTTAGGTGTATATGGCAAACGGAAGCCAACCGAGCTGTCTAATCTGGTAAACGTAGGCAAATAAATCCCCAACTGGGAAACTCGCCGTTAAAAATCAATCCCTCTTGCTAGAGTTTCCGTGTTCAAAGCGCTCGAGCTGTAATGCTCCCAGTCGCCGCTTTAAAACTTGCCTTTTATACGGCCACTCCTTGGCCCACGCTTAGAGATCAGAGGAAAGACGCAATATTTCCCCTGAAACTGAAATTGATCAGATACATAAATAACCTTCGCGTCACTTCCTCCTGCTTTTCAGGAGCTTGAATCAGGGCACCCTGGTTACCGGGAGAGGCGAGAGCGTTCACAAATAGCCGGGGTAATAAGGACAGCGCGCTTCCTGTTTTGATTGGCGCAGAAACCCGAGATTCAGAAGAGAAAAATACATCGTCGGCGTCAGCTCCCGTCCCCACTTCTACGCAGATCGAGCCAAGGGGATGGAGCGGTTGCTTCCTGCTCTCATCAGTCACATCACACCCAGTGGCAAATGTGTCTGCTGCCCTTCGCAGTTCAGGAACGGCAGGTTTCCAGGCTGCCCTCACAAGTCGCTTGCTTGCAAGTAAACCCTGTTAAAGTCAAAGGAACTTATTTGCAAGCAAATCGAGGACCGGGATGGATGTGCCAGGCTGTCGCTACTGTCACCTTTGACTATTTTCCTCTGGTTTCCTTTGATCTGTCACTCCATGGCAGCCTGTTTCTTCCAAACTCTGCCAAGACCTTAAGACCTATTTCCAAAGCCTTTCCTCTTGCCCCTGCGATTGGGGAAAAGAAGCCAAAGACGTGGCCACCCCCCAGCCACTTAAACAACTTTGTCGTTCCCCTCTGGCTGGGGTGTGTGTTGCCCTGGGGCAGCCCACACCACCGCCGCCCCCCCCCCTTAGTACACCACTGACTTCTCCATTGCTACTTTTAAAGTAGCTGGCAGAGAGAGAGAGAGAGAGGTGGGAGCAGAACCTTTCCACTGCCAGCATTCGCCCTCCACTTTACACGTTGCAGCAGTGGAGCTACAGGCTCCGCATAAGGAGGAAGAAGGGAGAGGCGGTGAGGTGAGTGGCTGTGGCTGCTGGTGGTGGTGGGCAGCAGCAGACGTTGAGTGGGGTTTGGACAGCAAGTTGCCTTGGACCACTCTGCTCCACACTCTCTTCTGTTTCATTTCCCTCTTTCTTTTTGAATTCAGGGAGAGGGAGAAGGAGGCACAATGGAGGTGGAGGAGGCAGCAGGACCCTGCCAAATCCGCCACTACAGTGCACTTCATAGACAGGACAGCCCTGGAATCAGCACCAATGAAGTGAGCACTTCTGAGCACAGGCCTTTCTCTCACTGCTGAGTAACCCATCAGGAACAATTGGAGTACTTCCTAAGACCGTGATGGCGAACCTATGACACGCGTGGTCATTTTGGGTGACACGCCAGCGTTTCCCCCAAGGCCCCGACACACCTTACATTTTTACAGGATGACAGGATTTTGGCAGACCTCTTTCAAATTATTATCTAGTAAAACTCGGCAACAAAAAAGTCACTAATTGATGTTAAATAAAATGCAATGTGTTCTATAGTTGTTTTCAGTTCAATTCAAAATTACTATTAAAAGTAGCAATAGTCAAAGTACTATTAAAAGTTGGGGGGGGGGACACACACCAGCAGAGTCAAGTTAGGCATTTTCAAAAAAATTGACACACCAAGCCCAAATGGTTTGCCATCACTGTCCTAAGAGAAGGTCAGGGCTAAATTTTAGCCTGTGCTTATCAGGGCTCAGTCCCAACTTCTGTTCTCAGTATGATAGTACAGCCTGTAACTTGTGCTGTGCCTCTGAGAATGCACAGAATGCGCTTCTCATTACACTTGACAGGAGGCTCACATATAAAGCATATATATGTAGGTGGGGCAAGAACAAGTTTTGTGCTCCTGACACTCCATCACCACAATATAACTTGGAGTAGAAGCCAGAGTTTATATGGATAAATATCTATGCAAGCAGACGACCCCACTCATGCAGCTCATGCTTTTCTTGGTTCTGGTTGCTTTTTAGTGGATGGGTTGTGTGAGCAGGGCCAATTCATGGTGCTCTGCATGTTGTAGGTAGGAAGTTCACACACCTGAGGTTTACTACATCTCCTTTAGCATACAACGCATATGCTGGGATCTCCAGGCACAAACAAGTATTCCAACCATCCTCCACACAGTTAAGCTTTGAATGAGTTAGAGAGGACATGGATTACAGGCAGACGTGAGCGTACTCACTTTTTTTAAAGTAAGCTGTTAACACTTTCATGTACACTTCTGAACAGAAGATGCTGGCAGGACTGGCCCAAGACCTCCTGATTCCTGAGGTGACATGCCAAATGCTGCCCCCCTTACCCGATGATGCATGCGCCAACCTCTGTTTTTCCCACTCTCCAATGTTCTAGCTCAGCACTCCCCTCCCTTCACATTTCCTCTCCCTCTCCATCTCCCTGTTCCTTTTCCAATTCAGGGAGTGGAAGGAGAAGCAGGAGCAGTGGAGGCAAGTAGGTGGACAGAGATGGGCAACCCCCACCAATTTGCTGCCTGAGGCAACTGCTTCATTTGGCCTCATGGATGGGCCGGCCCTGGATGCTGGTGACAAGCAACAAGTGAGGGCTGTTGGTTTCATGTCCTGCTAGTGAACTTCCAAACAGCTTCATGCTGACCAGTGTTGTAATCAACATGTTATAGAGGGTACGGCTGCACATGTTATAGAGCAGGGGTGGCCAAACTTGCTTCATGTAAGAGCCACATACAATAAACGTCAGGTGTTTGAGACTTGCAATATTTAAGAAGCATTTAAATTCTTAAATATATTTACTCACCATGAACATTAAACTTATGTTTTAATCTTTACACTTTTCCTAATTGTGATGCAAAAAGGAGCTCAGCCAACATATTTCTGAGAGCCGCAAGTTATACATCAAAGAGCCACATGTGGCTCAGGAGCCGCAGTTTGGCCACCCCTGGTATAGCGAGTATGTCTTCCAGGCAGCATTATGCCCTGGTGCTTTTTGTTTTGGAAAAGGAGCTGTTGAACACAGCCTACTTGCTAGAGATCAGCTGTGAATGAGCTGCTCTTGTTTTCCCCAGAAAGAGCCTGTCTGAGGATGTTGTACTCACATCAGTGGGTTGTTTAGGGGAAATCCCGTCTTTCCTGAATGCTGCTTCTTTACACTTAGGACATCTTAGGGACTCCGAAGAGATGCAGCTGCGTATGGCCAGCTCTGCCAAGAGGCCTCCTAGTAAGGCGTCGAGAGGACTCAGAGCTGCCGCTTCCCTCCGGAGCAGAGTCCCTGTTCGGACAGCTGAGATGTTAGAGAAAGGGGCAGCTGGCAGAGGTGGCAGAAGGAGTCGATGGTAGGGAATAGGCTGAAAACATGGCCTCAGGAAGAGAGGCCGGCTGGGGAGAAGGATGGAGAGGGTCTGGAGAGTGGGACGAAAGCATGGAGGGTCGGAAGCAGGGAAGGTAAGAGAGAGAGAAACAAAAGAAAGATTACAAAGCCTGATCGAGGCATCGATGCCTTCAAGTCAGAAGCAGGGATGAATGAATATTTATGCATTTTGCTAAAATAAATACAGATGTATTTATTTTGCTATGCAAACTGCTTTGTGAACTACTTTTTGTTGAAAGGCCGTATATAAATATTCTTCATAAGCATAACAATCTATTCATATAGTAGGTCCACAGCCAAATGATAGTCTTTGTATACAGAGGCTGTGCGAGTCCTGCAGGTCCACCGGGCTCCTGTTTCGGTGAAAGCAAGAGACCATGGCAGTGGAACAAACTCTCTTTGTTGAAACTGGAATGTTGTCTGGCATATCCAATGCTGACACTTTTCCCAATCACTACCAGAGCACATCTGTGGGGGAGTTTGACATGCTTACAGGCAATTTTTCTAGCAACAAATCAGAAGTTCAAGAGAAGTACGTAGACAGAGAAAGTACAATATGGCCAGCTTTAAACTGATATTACACCCAAGATTATATAGAAGGCATTTCCTGTACAGGTCCAGCCATTGTTTCCATCTCTCCATATGGGTGGGATCGTCTGACTGCACATATGCACTGGAGGGACAATGTTTGCTGAAAAAATCTCTACCAAAGAAACTGTGTCTATGCAAATGATCAACCCCAACTGCAGTGCAAATGTATATTGTGTACACATGAGAAGTGCAAAAACGTATATGTCACTGCAAAGATGCCTCTTCAAAGTTTTAACTTGACTTCAATGTCAGTTTTGTTTGGAAGATAACCCCCCTCCTCTTTTGAATGCCAAATGCATTGCTCCTAGGGAGTGACATGATGAGACATGGATGACAGCTAATGATAAAACTCTGTAAGAACCTTTGGTGAACAGTGAGGTCTTTCAGAATAAGAATCACTTTATTCAGTGAACTTTCATCTGCTGCCTGATAAATTAATTCGAATTTCTATATTGTCAATTACAGTTGCACATGGTGCCAAATGTACGGTAGCTGGAATTTAACTGACGATGTGCTTGCAGTAGCATAGATACTGGTAGGGTTACCCATGCCAGGCAGGCTTTTGCTGAGGAACCAGACTAAAGGTGCTCCAAACCCATGTAACATGGTGGATCATAAAACAAAGAAATCCATACCAGATCAGTCATTGCCTGGGTCAACAAGGACTGCACAAGATGTTGGAGTCTCTGGGCATCAGGTGAAAAATGCCAGAACTCATGTTGTGGCAGCACAGCATGCTTCACAGCTCTTGTGAAAGGCGACACACCATACAGTGCATCCAGGCCACTGCCACAAGTGGTGAGCAATGCCAGTGGCCCCACAGTCACAGTGGCCCCAGAAAAAGCCCCCATGCTGTTAAGTCAGCATGGGGGGCAGGGGGTGGGGGGCAGGCAGAGGGTGGGTGGAACTGGGTGGGGAGGGGGAGGAATGGGGCAGAGACCAGGACAGGGAGGGGCATGTATTCAGGTCGGGAAGGGGCTAGCATCAGGATCTATACCAGCCATATATACTGTCATATATACCTGCCATGTATACTGCCATTATCATATTCCCTTTCCCAGCCTCGATCTTCTTTCCCAGGTCCGCTTGGACTTGGGCAAGCAAAATCGCTGGTCCAGGTCCAAGTAGACCCATTTGGGAGCAGAGGATTGTCCCCGGTCAAGGGAAAAATGTTCTCTTATCTGGAGGAGACCTCCAGGACTCCCCCCCCCCCCCAGGATGCAGTGTGCACTCTGTTGGCATGGTTGCATTGGTGGCAGGGGGTTTAGATAGGATTGGGCTGTCAGTGCCTTTTGCTATGCAACCAGGGCAAGACACTGCAAAGTTACTGAAAGACCAACCACAGCGAAAGAAATGGACAACAGCAGAAAATAGACTAATAATGGAATGTTATTTACAAGCAGATCCATCTACTCCAGGACATCAAAAAGGAATGTTTGCCATCTGGAAAGAAACGTTTATAGATTCTGGTGTAACAGAGCAACAACTATGTGACCAAAGACAATTAATTATGAGAAATAAAGTATTATCAGATGTTGAACATGAAGAATTGCAAAGAAAAGCAATGGAACTTGAAACATACAAGGAAAATGGTGAACTTGAAGAAGTAAACTGAAGTAGACAAAGGGGGCATGTCAGCTGGTTGCAGAGAGGATAGCATCTGGTGCAAATCGCCCACACTGGGTGCCATTCCCTCCTGCCTCTGACACACACCCAACCCTCCCCCTGTTCTGCCCACCCTCACCCTTTTCTGCCCACCCCACCGACTTACCGGTATCATTGGGGCTCCTCTTTACCACCACCACATGTAGGGTCCTAGTTTATGTGACATCATATGTAGATAGCTGGAATGACCAGTGGCCGTAACATGTAGCTTATCAGGTCTTACTTCTCCATCATGCCAAGAAAATTCATGCCAACCTCTTATGTTCTTAGAGGGAGTTGGTGACAGCATAAACTTCTTGGAATAAGGAAGAAAGAACTAAATAGAGTGGGACTATTGGCCGGATCCAGGATTAGGTTGTTTGCGGGGGGGGGGGGGGTTATGATGACAAATGGGGGGGGGTTAAAATGGGTTTCTGTGGCACGTACAGCATGCTGCCAGCAGCCATTTTAGGAACACTGCTACAATTGTTGGCAGCTCAGGTGGATCCCCACTGGAGCCAGGAAAGTACGTCTGATGGCTGGGTGGGGGTGGGGAGAGGGCGGAGAGGGGAGTAGACCCATGCTGGTGGCAGAGGCTTACTCCCAGGCAAGGGAACACATGTCCCCTTAACAGGAGAAGACCTCCGGGACCTGAAACCCCCCTGTGGGATACAGCACACACCCCTTTGGCATGGCTTCACTGCTTCATGGGGAGTTAAGGTAGGGTTGGGCAACTGTGGCAGGGGTAAATTATCATCTGGAGGCTAATTACAGCTGTTACTTGCCTAATTGCCTGTAACGTGTGGACTATCCATAAGACTATCTGCTTCATCTATGGGTGTAGATGTAACAGTCCACAGATTTCCCATATATGACAGTGTGTTGAAGTTGCTTGTGATATAAAGGTAGTTTATGCTTATGTAAGAATGATTCATTAAACCCTTCCTTGGCTATTCCTTCACAAATGTCAGGTTTGTTTGTATTATAGTAGACTTTAGAAAAATATGCCATAATATAAAAGAGACTTTACAAAACTGGGCTTTGGATTTCCATGAGACATTCATGACACATATACCCCACCTTTCTTCTATGGTGGCATCTATGGGGTTCCTAGACAGCCTCCCATCCAGGTACTAACTACTAGACCCAGCCTTACATAGCTTTATGTAAGCTCGTTGCTGATATCCCCACCCTCTCCCCGCCCAGTTTGGCCAATGGCCACCCTCCCTCGCCACCTGGTCAGTCCTTCCCCTGCCCCTGCACTGGCCGGTGCAGGGCTTACCTTGCCCATCGGGCGTACTGTCCGCTGGGCGAGTGAGGGCTGCCAGCCTTACTCAGAAGTAGTCGCAAATGCACTTTACAGCACGTTTGCGACAGCTTAGAGTGGTGGAGTGCATGCTCTGCACTCCTTCACTTCCCTGGGCCACTCTTTATTTCCGTGCATGCCGCCATTGCTGCTGGTGATAATGATGTTGTGTACAGTATGTGTGTGTTTAGAAACACTATTAGAATGCATTACTCACAATTTGCTTCCTACTTACAGTGTTCTTTCCTCATCACCAGCTATCCTGTGTTTGAAGGAGTATATGCTACGTTTCTCTCTAGGAATGAATGAGCAGCATGTTCTTTGCAATGCAGAGAGAAGCTAAAGTACCCTCATTATATTTTAGTCTGCCTGCCTATAGGCATCTTCGCTCTTTCACAGCTTTGGTGTCAAATCCCTTAGCAATGAGCTGACAGTGATAGGGAAGTAAGTGGATCTTCCAGCTTTTTTTCCATGCTAACACTTGGTGATGACTGTGCAAGTTCGAATCTTTACAAAATCATTTCATAAAAAAGCAGATATTATCAATTATGGCCCAATCCTATGAGGAAGGGCTACTGATGTGATGGCCACCAAATCCAACCTGCTGTCCCAGTGGCCCATTGAGAGGGGTAAGAGGGGAGACTTACCTTGCATTCTGGTTGCTACAAAGCCCCCTATGGGACTCCTCAGAGCTATGCCAGCACTGTTGCTAGCATAGTGTTGCAGAGTCATGGAAGGGCATGTCTGGCTTGGGCATGAGATTTGAGATCCAGTGGCCGCCAACTTCACCTCATCCCACCCCATCCTGCTCTGCCCTCTCTCTGCCCCTTTCCTGCCTCTCCACTGGCGGGATTGTGCTACGGCCGGTCTGTGCTCCATTGCTGATGGCGCATGGCTTTCCAGCTGCTGCACTGGAATCTGTGCAGCAGCAGCTGGTGGCTGGCAGGGCTGTCCTTGCGCTGGCGTACCTAGCAATATGCCGGCATTTGCCAGGGATAGGACTGGGCTGTTATACACTACTTGCGGCGGAGAGTTTCTAAAACTGCGTGGGAGCCTGCATACGAAGCTGTCTTAAACACAGGTACTGAGACCATCCACTGGTTCATTTTGCTGTCCATTCTGGACCTTTTCCAGCCATGCTTCCTAAGGTTCATTTAAGACCCAATCCTAACTAAATCCCCCACTGCTGATGCAGCCACCCCAAAGGAACATATGCTGTATCCCCCCCTCTCTCTCTGTGGGGGGGAGTCATGGTGGTTTCCTCCGGATAAGGGAACTTTTGTTCCCTTACCCCAGGGCAAGCCTCCACTGCCCCAATGGGTATCTTTGGATCTGCACCAGCTCTTTTACTGGTGCAAGTCCAAGTAGAGTAAAGGAGAGGGAAGGCGACAGGGAATGCATTTGGGATCTGGTGCATACTGGTGCTGCCAAGATCCATCCCTCCCATTCCACCTCCCACCCCTCCCCATCCCCACCCAGAAACTCTCGTGTTCCTCCCCCTCCCTGCCCCATTCCGCCCACCCCCAGCTGCTCCTGCCACTGACTTACCTTCGCTGCGGGTGGTAGATAGCAGCAACAGCGGACCTGTAGCACCACTGCTATTTGTGGCAGTGCACCACCATATGCCCATTTATGACAGTGGAACTGTGTTCTGCTATTGTAACAGGCAGCCTAATCCTAGTTAGGATTCCCCCGGATTCAACCTAGAACCTAGAGCATGTGCTCTATCATTGAGCCATCAATCCTTCAACAGTGAAGAGTTCTGGTTGAAGTATTATGTAACAAGATCATGCCATGGTTTCATCTGCAAATCTTCTATCTCATGGTTATAGTCTCAACACAATATTGGGTTATTTATCCAGCCTTTGTGCACATAAGCCCCAATCAGGAGGAGTTCCTGGTGCTAGAATCAGGAAGACCTGGAACGGTGCTCTGCTGCCCAGTTTGATAAGCCACTGGAATGAATGTTACTGAATAACACACAGGCTTCTTTGGTAATATCACCCTATTTGCATTTCCAAAGAGACTTTATTCCATTGATTGCTTCTCTGGGCTGTGGAGTCAGCCCATGGCAGAATGAGCAGGACAGCACATAGTAAGGTTATAAGAGGTTGATGATCCATCCTGGTGCTACAGCAAGGTTCAGTTGGTGGCAGATCTGAAAAATACTGTAGTGAGGAAGCTGCTAGTAGTCTTATTCACAAGACTGATGCAGTTGCTAAGCAGCAAATCTGGCTCACCCAGAATGGGAAAGAAAGAGTGAGAGGAAAATCAGGCTGGCTATCAAGTTCTGTGTATGTTTACTCTGACATTCAGTGGGACTCACTTCAAATCCTGCATGGGATTGGTGCCCGGCATGCTATGGCTCAAGAAGCATTGAATTTAGTTGAGCTAGATAATTCTGGGTCGATTGACTACAGCCAAGAATTGCTTGCTGTGCTGTTTATGGAGATTAGAACCTGTCTCTCACACTCATAGAATGTTAGAGTGACTTGCTCTAAGGTTACTTAGTGGTCATCTAGCCCAACCCCCTGCTTAGTGTCGGCAACTGCTACAACATGCCTGAAAAGTGGGTCTCCAGCCACTGCTTGAAAACCTCCAGAGAGGAAGAGTCCACTACTACACAAGACAGACTGTTTTTCCCATGCCATGCCAGACAGCTTTTACAGTTAGGAAATTCTTCCTAATATCTATCCCAAATCTACTTCCCTGTAATTTCAACCTTTTGGTTCTTGTTCTGCTCTTGGGTGCCACAGCGAGTAAGTCCTCCCCTTCTTCTGTGTGACAGTCCTTTAGATATCATATCTCCACTTAGTCTTCTCTTCTCCAGGCTAGACATACCAAGTTCTTGTAACCGTTCTTCCTAGGAGTTGTGTTCCAGACCTCTCACCATCTTTGTAGCTCTCCTCTGAACCTGCTCTAGCTTATCAATGCCCTTCTTAAAATGTGGTGTCCAGAACTGGATGCTGTATTCAAGTGAGGTCTGACTAGTGCAGAATAGAGTGGAACGATTACTTCTCATGATCTGGACTCTATGCCTCTGTTGATGCAGCCCAGTATTGTTGGCTCAATAGGACTGGATCTTGCAGTCTGCTGCTCCAAGGCCTGTTCCAGTGGTGTGAAAGCTGCTGCTGCACCACTCTCATGTGCTTCAGAGCCACTGGCACAAACAGCCGGAGGTTCCTCGCACATGCCAGCAGCACCCGGATGACCCGTTGGGAGCAGGTAAGGTGGCAACAGGGGCAGTTCAGGGGAGGGCTGGGGGGTGGATCGGACTGAAGAGGGGACAGGAGGGGAAGGATCTTGGCAGCAGCAGTACTATCTCCCTTTTCCTGACCCACCACACATTCCTTGGGCACCTCAGATTACACCAGCTAAAGGTCTGAGGAGACCCATTGGCGGCCAGGGGGCTTGCGGGGAGATAACTAAAAATGATTTTTACTTTCCCTGGCCACCTGGTCACCCCCTCCACCATTGCATACAGTGTGTGCTCTGTCAGCGCCACTGCATCACACAGACTGGTGGGTTGATATGACTGGGCCGCCTGTGAGATTCCCCCCCCCTTTTTTTTCAGCTCATCACTCTAGTGGATCATGTTCTGCTTGTGGTCTACTATGAAACCTTGATCTTTTCATATGTGCTGCTGCCAAGTCAGGTCTCCCCCATCCTGTACTTGTACTTCTGATTTTTTTCTACATGTAGGACCTTACATTTGTCTCTGTTGAACTTTGTCTTGTTTGTATGGCCCATTGACTGAGCCTGTCAAGATCATTTTGAATCCTGATTTGGTCTTCCAGTATTTTAGCTATCCCCTCCCCAGTCTTATGTCACCGGAAAATCTGATAATCAGCCCCTTTATCCCCTCATCCAGGTCATTTATATATATAAATATATATATAAAAACCGAACAGCAGAGCCCCCCCCCCCAACAGAGCCCTGTGGCACTCCACTTAATACCTCCCTCCAAGCCGAGATGGGGCCTTTTATTATGACTCCTTGGGAATGGTTATTCAACCAGCTTTGGATACACCTGACTGTACCAACTGGTCCGTATGTTACCATTTTATCCGCAAGGATATCTAGAGAGACTTTGTTAAATGCTTAGCTGAAATCTTAGTACACTGTGTCCACAGTGTTCCCATGATCTACTAGATTAGTCACTCTATCAAAACAAGGAGATGAGATTAATCTGGTGAGACGATTCAGTACAAATAAGGCTCACTGCCAATTTTGGGAAAGAAAGTGGAAATTCAAGATTCTAGGGCTACAGCATAGATCACAAGCAGTGTTCCCCCTAAGTTGCATAGCCATGTGGCTGCACACAGCTTGAAGTTGAGCTCCTTGCAGCTTGGAGCTTAGTGATGTATGATGACCTGAGGGTCCAGAGCCCGTACAGCTCTGCAGCTATGGAAGGGCTTCGTGCAATGGTGTGAAATGTAAGGGGGAAGTCTGATCACAATGACTCTAACTGCCCAATCCGATCCCCTACCATTGCTGCATCCAATGGTGGGGAGGCGATCAGACAGCCAGCAGGAGGTAAGTAAAAATATTGTTACTTACCCCTTGGTAGGCTGCCCAATTGCCTATGGGTCTCCTCGAACCTATGTCAGTCATTTTTCTGGCATACGTCCAAGGAGAGAGAAGGGGTGGGACAGCTAAAGAAAGAGGGGGTAAGATCAGGTGCATACTGGTGCTGTCAAGATTGTGGGGGGGGGGAGGAATTCCTGTGAAGTAGTCCCTGGTCTCCCAACCCATCTGAACTGTCAGCACAAGGAGAACCCCAGGAGCAGGGCTCACCAACCCTGCCCCAGCCTGAGAACATGGCTTTGCCCCTCTCTTTGGATTCCAGAGACTCCCTTGAGGACCTTGCATAAGAGGCACTATTCCCCCAGTGCTGTCGGAGCTGATGCCTACAAAAGCAGGCACGGGTCCTTTCAGACAAGAAGGAGTGAATATAATGTAAGCTCTTTTGTTTGTCCTCAGAGCTACCAAGGCTCTCCCCAGTTTGAGTCTCTGCCCCAGATCGATCACCAGCCTAGGCTGCATTGCCCTTCTCTCTGTTCCTCCCACACTGATGGTTCTACTTCCTGGCTGACTGGACTAGTACAAAAGAGCACCAAGGAATTGTAGTGTGAATGATGGTGGCACAGTTTAACAATCTCAGGTTGACACATGGCATACTTGCCAAGCATGTTGACCAACTCTGATCTAAGACAGTGGTTCTCAACCCCTTCCCGGCTGAGTACCACCTCCCATGCCACTCTTCTGCTGTGTACCACCAGAAGTGACTGGCGATGACATCATCACCAGTTACTTCCATGTTTTCAGAGGCCAGAAAATGCAGGTAGGAGGCTCTGGGAAGGTGGGAGGGCCCTTCTCAGCGTTCCTGAGAGGCTCAGCCAAAGGAAGGAGCCTCTCAGGAGTGAAAATGCGGCACTAAAAGCGCCGCATTGGAGCATGGTTCTGGCAATCCAGTGGTCCGAGTACCACCAGCAGTCGGTCGAAGTAACACTGGTGGTATGAGTACCACTGGTTGAGAACCCGTGATCTAAGGGAACAACTCACATATTGACACCAACAACTAAATCAGTACTTCTTGCATGTTGTCCAGTGCATTGCATAAACATCCAGCCCTCCCATGAGATGATGCAAACTTGAGGTGAATCCAACTGTCCCCTTGAGTGAATATTAGAGTGCAATGGAATGAGCAGTACATTTGGACAGCTGCTTGTACTTTTGCCATTCTTTGGACTGCTCACAAAAAAGCAACACACCATGTGTGGTGCACACCAATCTGATCTTCTGATGATCAGTAGATGCGTAGATGCAGTATGCATGCACACTTCTTAAAGATGCGTAGAAGCAGTATGCATGCACACTTCTTAAAGGCACTACAGGCTGCCCTTTACTGCAGTGATGAGGATGAGGATGCCTATAAATGGGTATCTGTTTACTGATCAGTTGGGCAGTAAAGGGCAGCCTGCAGTGCCTTTAAGAAGTGTGCATGCATATTGCATCTACGCATCTTCGGGTAAAAACTCGTGTAGTTCATTTCAACAGCTTTTAGTTGCCTGTCACAAGCAAGCATTTAATGCATCCAGCAAATATATTAAGTTATATTAAGTATTTAGATATGGTCTAAATACTGTATTATATATCTGAATTTGATGGTTCAGAATACTGCACTGTGGGATTTTGTATTCCCAAATTAAAATCTTCCAGCAGGTGTCACTGTAGACTTAAAGTAAAATTGAGTGCATTGCTCTGGTGAAGGCAAAAGCAAATGTTTTGTGTCCTACAGCACATTCGAATGAGATGGCTTAAATGGCATTTGAGTCTTCCTCAGGCTATTTATTATTATTTTCTGATCATGGTTTATGCAGGAGAGAATACTTTGTAATACAATGCAAATGAATACTTTAGCTAAGGAAGGGTTAAACTTTGCATTTAAATTGCTTGCTGAAAAAACATATTTTACAGTGCAATCCTAGGCATGTCTACTCAGAAATAAGTCCCACTGAGTTACTCCCAGGATTGCAGCCTTAACCTCATGTGTGGAAACACCTGTCATCTCTCTGTCCTCCTCTCAAGGGGTTAGTTCCACCTCAAGGTGTTTCTGGAAGGTCAGGTGGGCAGAGGGTACACCCAAGAACCGGACTCCACGGTCAGTTTATTGGTCACAACACAGAACACAAAACAAAAAAGATGAGGTCTCCCCCTGCTGGGTTATTTCACCCTTAATGCTGGTGGGTGGTGTCCCTTTGGTCAAGTAGACACTCTCATAGGGCGGATTAGCCCTGGGAAGGGCCCAAGCCATCTGCTGCCTGATGGTCTCCCCCAGGTCAAGGGTTGGATGGGGTTGAGGGCATCATTGGGGCCATGTTTCACTCCTGGGGTGCAAGAGCTGCTGCTGTCCGGCCTCTGGCAGTGTCCCCCCAAGCTCCTGATCTCAGCCCCCTCCTGGGCTAGACTTTGATGGGAGTCCAGGACCTTCCCCAGATCTCTCCTCTTTCCCTGGTCTGTTTTTCTCTTACCCTCAGCTTTCTAGCCCCTTGCTAGTCACTCACACCCAGTTATGATGTGTGCGCTGCTTCCCCTGTCTGGATCTGCCTCTTTTCTTTAGGCTCCAGCCACTCTGTCTTCTCCTTCTCCCTTCTGGCCTCTCTCACCTCCTGCTTTGCTCCTGTCATTCCTTCCCCCTGCACTCCTTTGCTTTCTCTTTCATTCTTTCTATCGCATTTCCTCTCTCTCTTTCCTGTGCTGCACCTCCTGCCCCCCAGCTGATCACTCTCAGCTGCAATCAGCCCCAGCTGTAAGTGGGCACTACCCGATGACATCATCAACTAGCACACTGCCTCCCAGCTGATTGGTAGCATCTCTGTGGGATCGCCCAATGAGGCACATATTGGCAGAACACTCATTGGTCATTTCTTGTATCGTAATCCTCAACACATGAACTTAGAGCTAAGTCCTACTGATGTCAGCTGAACTGACTTATAAACATGCATAGGCTGTCTTGTTAGGGAATAGCAACTAGAGATCTGGGGGCCAAAAGTGTTCCTTCTTTCCTCAAGGTTTTCCATCTGATTTTCTTGTCACACATACTCACAGAATGTCTTCTGAAATTATCTCTTGAAAGCCATTTCCATCACAGAGGCTGATCAATCAAGAAAGACCTATTGTCTAATCACAAATAGGACATGAGTATCAATCAAGACTTGCTCACTTTTTTCAGGTGCACTGCTTTCAATCATAGCTTTGGAGAGCCTGTAAGTCTGTACTAGGTGGATCTTTCATGGGACAGGTGGGATGTACTTGAACCTCCAAGGACCCTACATTGAACCTCCAGTTGAAAGAATGCAGAAATATTGATGATTGACTGCGGACATTTGTAGACGAAGGACCAGGGGCTGACCAGGTCAGGCACATCCGAGGTTCATCGACCCCTGAACTCCCCACTATTGGTGGCAGAAGTTGCATGATCCACCCTTGAGACTCACACTGCTGCTGCACATACCACCCTGTCTACAAATGGGAGTGTCCCCGAGAGACCCTGCATCATCATGGGACAAGGCATGTTCTCATTGGTCAGTGAGGAGAGTGGGAGTTGCCACCACTCATTGCCCATCATCTGCTGCAGGAAAGCTTGAGGGGGCACGGGGACCCAATGTGCTGTGTGTGTGTGTGTGTGTGTGGCAGTGCTGGGTTTTGCCCCAGTGCCCAGTGACTTGACCCAGTAGCCTGGCACCCTCATTGAATATTTGTTTGAACAGGACTGAAATAGTGAGTCCTGAGTACAGAAGCTTGGATAACATGAATATACGACTAAACACTCACTACTGATACCAGCGGGTGGTGCAGTGGGTTAAACCGCTGAACCATGAACTGTCAATCGAAAGGTCGGCAGTTCGAATCCGTGACGGGGTGAGCTCTCGTTGCTTGGCCAGCTCCTGCCAACCTCGCAGTTCCAAAGCATGTTAATGCGAGTAGATAAATAGGTACCACTTGCGGGAAGGTAAACAGCGCTCCATGTTCCAACCGCATGCTACGTGTTGTGGCAAGGAGAGTCATGCCGGCCACATGACCACGGAGGCGTCTTCGGACAACGCTGGCTCTTTGGCTTTGAAATGGGGATGAGCACCACATCCTAGAGTCGGACATAATTGTCAGGGCTGAACTTAACTGGACTTAATTGTCAGGGCTCACCTTTAGCTTTACCTTACTGATAACCTACAAATTGGCACTCACCTTTAAAGGTTTTATGTAGTGAAGAACGCTGTGCATCATGGCTGTAGGTCAGCGGAAGCAGACACTTATGTGGGATCTACTAACCCAGTAAATCCAGATTAGAAGTTTCATGGAAGACTGGGGTCATTCAGGCACATGACTAGCTCACATATTGATCTTTGTACTGGGGAGCCAGCCAAGCTAATCCATACAAAATCCCACAAAGAGCTTGATATCAAGACAGACAGATGAGGTGGGTTTTTTTTTTTTTGCCTCTCACATAGGATCAAACTGATATGCTAAGAAAGTACAGCTTGCTAATTGGACCTGTGAAAATCATTAGCTTTACTGGTTAATGCAGCAAGTAGACAGAAAAGAAGTGGAAGGCTCTGCATGCATTCATTAATTGCAAATAAGCACAAAGTCCTCCCTCTGGGGTCACAGACTTCTACATGGAATTGATGGTTGGCAAGAACCAATGTTTCACAGATGCTTTGCTAATGACAGAGCTGGCCAGTGGTTAGACTTTGCTAAGGCTCATTTTGTTAAGGTCATGTGGATGAAGGGAAAAAAGGCCAGTGGAATCAGGTCTGGATACACACTAATATTTTGCATTTTCACAACAGCTTGGTAACAAGACAACAAAGTCTTCATCATCAGCATGGATTAGGGCTCATAAGTGTGCATCATCACATCAGGGAACATGCCTGGGAAGGGGGGGGGAGTCTATGAAAATGAAGACTCTCCTATTTGATTTCAAAAAATCTGTTCTTGGGGAAAACGTGCCTTTCTTCACTCCCAACACCCCAAATGAGGTTTTTCCTTTAAAATGGCTACATGTGGAAAGTGTCCATTCTTTGAGAAGAAATGCAGCTTCTGTTTTTCGGAAGCAGATGGGCAGCCCAATCCTGTGTAAGATGCATTGACCAGCCTGAATGGCCGGCTGCTGCATCCTACGCAAGATGCAGCCCATGCCGGCAGAGCTGGGGCACACTTTCTCCCGGTGTTGGCCCCAGCGGCCCCAATTGGCCTCCTTGGATGTGCACCAGCTATTTTGCTGGCGCACGTCTGGGGAGGCCATGTAAGGCTGGCCTGTCCTGGAAAGGAGGTAAAGATAAAGCGGAGTGCGCTGCCGATAATCCCTTCCCCCTCCCTGGCCAATTGCACTCTCCCCTGCCACCCCAGCCCTCCCTCCCATCGCAGCACTTACCTGCGTCCTGCGTCCGGGGCCGGAGTGAGCATTACATGCCTCGACGCCGGCACCACTTACTCCAAGGGTGCTGCAAAAGTGCTTTACGGCACTTTCGTGACGCCCTAAGCCGGCGGAGTGCTCGCTCTGCTGGCCCAACTTTGGGCAGGATTGCGCTGTAAGGGTGGTATCCTAAGGTGGTCTTCTGCCATGAGCAAGAGAAGCTTTGTTTGTCAAGGAGGGAGGGGTAATTTTAGCAGATTTCCATTTTCCTCTGTAGCTCCCTGTGCCCAGTATTTGCTCTTGAATATCTGCACTTGAAGCTCCCACAACCCTCAGAAATAAATCGTCAGGGGGTAAGTGGGGAGATTGGTGAACATTGCCCCTCCCACTTGCAAAAATGGGGTTCCTTCCACTCATGGAAGAAGACCTAGGGATACAACCCTTAGGAAACAATGCATCTGAGTATGTGCCGAGTGCCTGTTCCACAACACTTTAGAAATTAGGAAAGTGTGAAATGGAACATGCAGTTTGCCACCTCAGCTTGCTTGGGGGTTACATGGGGTATGAGAGCTGATCTGAAACACAGCAGTCAGATGGATATTTAAAACTAATTCTGCAGAACTATAAGATGATTTTGGGGGCATGCTTTAAGCATAATGGACTGAGGCGATTTCACTTATGGCCTTACAACCAAGAGATTCAAATAATAAATCCCTGACATTGTATTTGTTCCTGACAAATACCTGACAAATATCAAGACCGTAATGTGTCTTGTCCCCCACTTTGACTTACGGAAGTTGCCAAATGGAAACCTTTCCATGGAGTACCAAGGGTTAAAGCTAAGGCAAGCAAACTGCATACTTCTTATTTCCTGCCTGCTTTCCCAAGACTTGTTGTCCTAGCTTCAATGGGAGTAGGGAGGAGAATTTAGCTTTTCCACATACCCATGTTCCATTTAGAACAGAGAAGTGAATAGTCTATATTGGAAACTGTGAGCATTGCCATCTTTCCCCCTGGTCTAGGCTCTAAGCCTGTCACAGCTACGTGGCAGGCAATAATCCAACAAGTACAGCTTTCCTTCTAGATGCATTTCCATACCAGGAAATACTGCACCTGTTCGATTTCTATCTGCCTTCCTTGCAGCTCTACAAGGAACAGAGCTGCAGCCAGGAAGAAAGAAAGAAAGAAAGAAAGAAAGAAAGAAAGAAAGAAAGAAAGAAAGAAAGAAAGAAAGAAAGAAAAGCAGATGATCATTCTAGGCAGGCTCCATGGCCATGCTGAACATTCATTTCAATGAAGCTGTGCAGGAGTGCATATGAAGTCGGTCCATTTAGTTCAGTATTGTTGACATTGACTGGCAGTGGCTCTCCAGGGATTCAGATAGGGCATTTTTCCCAGCCCTACCTGGAAATGCCAGAGACCTTCTGCATGCAAGCATGTGCCCAACCACCAAGCTATAGAAAAAAAAAATGAAATCAAGAAGCCTCTGCTGTTCTAGATATGAACATTGGTTTCAAAGATATACCTTTGGTTTTATCTTTGGGAAAGAAAAGTTCAGTTCTGAATGCATGACCCTCAATTAACCCGAGTTTTAACAATCTGACATTTTAAAATCGCATAAACAGAAGAGACTTCAAAGGCTCTTTTCAAGACAAGATACACGCACGCCAAGCCACACAAATGATGTGACTGCAAATTTGTACAAAGCTCAGCCGAACAACTTGGCAACTCACATTTCATTCAGATGCAAGCATTCCTAGTGCTAATTGGGAGTGAATGTGGATACTGGTCATACGCAGAATTGGCCTCTGTGGTCTGATCGTAGACTGTAATACTGAACACAGTTTGCTTTCCAAAGCCATTGCAGGCAATCCTGGAGAGATCGGCTCTGAGAGTCACAGTTTAATTTGGAATGGTTTTGCACTTACAAGTTACAGTGTAACTTTTTTTTAAAAAAAGTAAAAATAAATGTTACCTCACACTGAAATTATTCTCCTGAGTAAAGTTTAATCTCTGCTCTTATTTTCTATTGAGAGGCAGCGAACACAGTCATTACTTCTCCAGGAAGTATTAAGTAAACCTTTCCATTTAGACTGTGCTTGCAAAATCAGCACTGGGAGAAACAAGAGCTTTAAGAATGTGAAGCGATGTGAAGAGGGGGTTTAATGAGATGGGCATCCCAATCCTAACTGGCAGAACACAAGTTCCATTGGCTTAGGTACTGGCCCACCAAAGGAAGTGACGTTCCACTGATGGGCCAGCACTTTCGCTGGTGAGTGCAGAGAGGTCACCAGCCGTGAGGACCCCAGCGGCTGAAGCCAGTAAGGCAGTGGCGGTGTCGGTGGGCAGAACAGGGCGGTGGTGGTGGTGAATCAGCATGTCAGCTTGAATCTAGGACCTTCTGCATGTGAAGCAGATGCACTACCATTGAGCTTTAGTCCTTCCATGATCCCCCTCCATGCATAAAGCCATGTCTGAAGATATGCAGATGTCTAGATTTTCTTGACCACTGAAATGATGAACAACATTGCACAGGACGATCCTAAGCATGTCTACTGAGAAGTATTTCCCATCAATGAGACTTGCTCCCAGGTAAGCTTTTATAATATTGCAGCCTTATGGCACAATCCTATTGTGCCACTGTGCTGGTGGAGTGTGTGCTCTGCTGGCACAGACTATCGCAGGACTGCCTTGACCGCCAAAAAGCAGTTTGTGATGGTGCGCCTAACAGCTGCGCTATCCTGCCAGTGCCAGTGCAAGCTGGAACGCATGCCGGTGCAGGTGATTGCTACTCTGAGTAACAGAAGGGCAGGGAGGGGGCAGAAAGGGGCAGGGGTGGCGATGGGGTGGAGAGGAGGGCGGATTAGGCCTGGAAGGGGGTGGTGGGATCGGCAGCACTGGCTCACACCATATCCTAACCCCCTTCCCAGGCCCATTCCAGCAACACAGATCAACGTGGACTTGTGCCAGCCATAAGGTCCGAGTAGACCTGTGGCAGGGGTTGGGGCTTTCCCCGGGGCAAGGGAACAAATGCCGCCTTACCTCAAGGAGACCTCCCACCTCCTGAATTTCCCTGCAGGATGCAGCATAGCCTGTGTTGGCGCTGTTGCATCATTGCAGGGAATGTTAGGTAGGATTGGGCTGCCTGAAAGACATGAAGTCTAGAACAGTCAATTAATAGGTTTGCTTGGTGCAATAATCGAGTTCATAAGATAGAAGTTAGTCTGGTTTTCACAGCCTGGTAGTTGGAGCCTTTTGGAAGCTCTAGTTCAGTCAGAGCACCCACTGCACAGATCCTCCAAACCTAAGTTCAAAGTATGCAAGATCTCCAAAGTTGTTCCCTGACCTGTTACTATGATCCAGTTCAGGTATCTGGCCAAACTCTACTTACAGCACAATCCTAACCAACATTCTAGCACTGATGAAGCCACAATGCTGTCCCAAACATTCCCCTACCTTGAGGAGGCCTCCGTGACTGCACCCCCACCACAAAACGTAGCATGCACCCCATTGGCACGGCTGCATCGGCACTGAAAAGCTGGTAAGGACTGGACTGCAAGGCCACACCAGCAATGCACTTCTGGCTTGTGTGCTCCCTTCACCCTCTCCATCATTGCCTTGTGCTCATAAATTTTCTCCAGAACATACTAGCTGCATTCACCGTTGCGTGCTGTGATGGCTAATCAGACAAAATATGGTGGAAAGGCATCATAGTTCATTTTGAAACCACAATCAGAAACTTGTTTTAAATGGTAACAGGTTAAGGAACAGCTTGGAGCAAACCACTTCTAGCCTTATTCATTTATACATAGGCCCCATCCATGCTGTGATTATAGGGATGTTCAGACATCGCTCCCCCATGTATTTACTTTACATGCTGTCTTGGCCCTGCTACCACCACCCCCGCATTAAGCAGAACATCAATAAAGCAGGTCCACATGAGTACAGTTGCAAGCCATAGACTCTCTGCACCATCAAGAACTCCAAGTGGAAGACACGGGACTGAAGGATGAAGCATTATGGGGTGTAGGGTCTCTCTCTGGGGACCTGAAGCAAGGCACTACATTGGCTGCCTTCCTTGTAGAAGTGCCTGCTGTTTATCTTTATGTTCTGCTTGTATATTTGTACGCAAACAACATATTACCAAAAACCCAAACCAAGGAAACTCTGCCTGGCAGTACTGCTCTTAGAACATTCCACTGCTCAGGGACATTAGGAGCACATAATGATCTAAGTTTGCCTTATTACATATTATATATCTTGATGCCTGCAGCTTTTATACAGTTTTATTGACTCCTCGGGTTGAGAACCTGCTGCAGCAGCTTCCTATTTCATGTCCGCACGGCAAAAAACAACCCTTTCACCATACATAGCAAATGATGGTGCTATGTGGTGCTATTCATGGTGCTATTTATAATCACATAATGTTTGGAGCACTTGACAGGCCTTAACTAGACATTACAGGGGCTGCATGGTTGTCACTGTGTCACATTTTCTCTATGTGTCTCGGTGATAATAACATTGAGTAAAAAACCGCATGGCACAAAGCAATCACCTGGTTCCACATTTTCCCACCCTCACTCCAATTCACTTGCTCCTGCTTTCAGGGATTGGGATAATGCTTCATGTGATGAAGTCACATCTCACATTTCTTATATTTGATATCACCAGGATATCGATATCACCTCACCTGGCCTAGATGCCTTTAAAAGGGGATTGGATAAATTCATGGAGCGGATGAAAAGTCCAGAACAAGTTACAAGCCAAAAGCAACCTCCTGGTTTTAGAAGTAAGTTTTCTCTGTATGCCAGGTGCAAGGGAGTGGCAACAGAATACAAGCATCTTGTTGTCTTGTTTGCTACCTGAGGCATCTGGTGGGGCCTCTGTGAGATACAGGAAGCTGGACTAGATGGGCCTTTGGCCCGATCCAGCAAGGCTCTTCTTATGTTCTTTTGTGGTTGACAGCAGTCACAGTCCCATGTAATATCTAGATCGGTCATCCACAATACTTACAACAGCCCACCAGAGTAGATCAGTGGGGGGCAGACCGCAGACTGAAGACATTAGCTAGTGCCACCTGATCAGTCTGTGACAGAGGCAAGATTTGAACTGGGGACTTGATAAGTCATGACAAAAAGTATACAGTATGATTCTGCAGCAGTCCATCAGTTTAGCTTGTACAGTATTGCGTTTACCATGCATCACAGAAAGCACACCATCAATTTCACCCTGTCCCTCTACAAATCATTAGAGATTTCTCAGGAATGCAATAATGCTATTTGAATTCCTCCCCCTTCTCTCTTCAGTATCCTGGACTTTTTCTTACCTTGAGAAACAGTTGAGGTTTTGTGGTGGCATCCTCGTTTTCCTCTTGTGCATGAGTGCTTTGTGTCCTAAAGGAGAGTAGATATTGCCTCCAAACTGATAGATCGTAAAAGGGCATGTTTCTGAATCCAGTTCCACACTCTGTTGTTTTGTGTGTGTGTTTAGAAAAATAGCACTGCTTCTCAGGAAACACACTTCAAACCTAGACGGTGAAGTAAACGAAAGCAGCATAAGATTAACTTCTCCTTGCAATGCAAATATCTGGGTCTCCTGAAGTTTGCTTGATCTTTGCTGTGCCTCTTACAGCTGGGAGGGTAGGATTAGCCGTTCTCTGCGTAGCAGTTCCTCTTCAAGTCCACACAGCATGATTTGTTTGCTCCAGCTTAGTGATAAGATCTCCATTATATGTCAGGGTACATTGATACAGGTTCCCAAAACTATTTGCATTCAGATTCGGAATCTATGATGAAACACCTGGGAGGATATTTTAGCTCCTCATAGCTGTTGCCATTAACTTGGACTGCCAGTTAGCACTGGACAGTTATTAACTGGATTTTACATGTCGGCTTGCACAGAAAAGATTAGACATAGGATGACACAGTTCTGTTGGTCACATGCTTCTGAACTACTGAGACCAATTTAGACCAGTAGTATTTGTCAGACCTGAAGTAGCCTACTGAATGAACAGATGGTATTTAGCTAATCCTTCCATCTTAATAAACATTCCATATCAGCGTAGCAATTACCATTTACAGAGTCTCCAGGTAGATTATTAACAGGTCTTTGCTTTTAGCTTGAATATAATACAAGTTCTCTCTTTTTATAAAAAGAATTGATGAACTAAACAGTGTCATTTAGACTCTATGTATTTATCATTTATTCAGTTTCCTGAGATAAATGTGGAAACAGAAGACGATAGAGTAAAAACCCGAGGCTAAATTGTTATTACAGATTCAAAACCCATTCATTTAATCCTACTAATGATATGGCCACTTTAGTCTGTCAGCAATACTTTCATATTTGTGAAAAAATGGTGCTCTTCTGTTCTGTGCTTTTTGTAATCCAATTACAGTTGAGAATCTTCCATGGATTTTCGGCTTTGCAGAGTCAAATCACTGTTAGATCGAGACTGAACAAGTACATTTTATATGATATTATACTAGGACACTGTTTCCTCCTAAGAAGGGGAACTGGCTGTTATGAGTAATGATGAGATACATCATTCCAATGCTATATTTTCAAGACTCAATATAGCCTTGAAAGAACCTGCATCCATTTATTCACATTTCCGCAGTAACTTTATGAGACTCTAGAACTGTTGGTTCTTCCCCAATTGGTATTCCTATTTGATATCCTAAGTTGCTTTGTATTTACTGTAATTTCTGTGTGACACATGCCCTCTTGGCTGATGTTGCAAGAATTTGGGCACATTAGAACCTAGACATACTCCATGGTTGGGTAGCAGAAACAATAGGGAGGTTGGGTCTGACAGTAGCTTGGGTTTTCGTTCAGAACAAAACATTAACATTCTTTCACACTCTCAAATCCTGGATTTCCTACATTGTGGAAGAGCTAACGTTATACGGTATAACGTTATAGCAGTTCCCCAAGACCCCGCTGCAACCCCGCCATGACCCACCTAAGCTGGCCACTTCGCTCCAGCCCAGGATGGCCTCCAGAGGCCTCAGAAAGGCCTTACAACGTGACTGGAAGTTGCATCTGGGTCACTTCTGGAGGCCTTTCAAGGCCCACAGAGGCTTCTGGAGGCCAACCCTGGGCCGAAGCGACAAGGGAATGGCTGGCTAAGGTGAGTTGGGCCCCGGAAGTGGCTTCCAGTTGCTTCCGTTTGGCTCCAATTTGGAGTCAGGCGGAGGCATGGGCGCATGGGTGGGCCCAACTGGCAACCCACCTCCGCCTCGGGCTGCAACCCACTTTGAGAAGCCCTGTTATAGGACATCACTTGTTTCCAAAATAAAAACAGAGCTTAAGCTTTGTTTGATGTCAAGAGTTCTCACAGCTGAAGACATGTCATTTCGCCAGTATGAGTTGCTGGGGCAGGATTCTGAAACAAAACTTGGGATAACGGCTAACGTGTTTAAGTATAGGCAGGACCATCCCATCCATAAAGCCAGCTAAGCTGGTCACTTCAGGTGGTGTACCGGTGCCCACCTCCACTACTTCTCCTTCTTCCACTGCCCAGATTCAAGAAGGAAGAGGGAAATGGAGTGGAAGAAGTGTGGAGGAGAAGAGAGTGGAGAGCTAAGTGTCAGAAGCACTCTAACTGGTCACTCATCTCTCCTCCACACTTCTTCTTTCATTCCATTCTTCTCTTCCTTTTTTAAGTCTAGAGAGGGGAAGAAATTGTGGAGGTGGTGGCTGGTACACAATTGGGTGGGGTGGGGGTGGGATTTGGTGTGTCGCATGAGGTGCCAGGAGATCCTAGCAGGGCCTCTGAGAGGAAATTTTATCAGGTTGTACAAAGTTTCTTTTGGGCCCCTTCCCAAAGGAAGAGGGGACAGGGCAAAATGGGGCAGGGGAGGACAGCAACGGGGGCAAGCAGAACTTGTAAAAGTGGGGGTGGCGATGGGGGCGCGTGTGGGTGTATTGGGCCCGGAAGGGGTGGAATTGGCAGCCTATAAACAAAAACAAACAAATAAAAGAGGCTGGGTTGTCACGGGTTTAAAAGCCATGTAAAATTTAAAAAATGTATCGTTATGTTAAAAACAAGTAGGATAAAGGTGGAAAGGATTAAAAGTTTCACTGATGTTACTAGCGCGAGGCGGGGGGTGGGACGCCACCGGGTGATGCGCGCAGAAGGGTGACGCGCACGCGCGTCACCTCCCCTGCACGCGACGCCCGGAGGCTCCGAGGCCGGGAGAAGGCCTCGGACTGTCCTCCCGGGCCTGCGCTCCTGGGCCTTCTGAGGAAGGCCCGCTGCGCGAACGTTATTTATAACGTTTTTAGCGCATGCGCAGACCATTCCTGAGGGAAAAGGGCTGCCCTTTTCCCTCAGGAACGGTCTGCGCATGCGCTAAAAATGTTATAAATAACGTTCGCGCAGCAGGCCTTCCTCAGAAGGCCCAGGACAGCCGGCCGGGGAAGACGTCCCCGAGCCGGCTGCAAGGATTAAAGGTGCGGGGGGGGGGCGCCCGGGGCAGCGGCCCGTCGGGGCGCCCCTCCAAAATCGCGGTGCGGCCGCCGCGCCAAAGATTTATAAAGGGGGTGTGTCAGGGGGGTCACTAGGGTGACACGCGCACCCCACCCTGGGGCAGCACGCGCCCTAGTGACGCCACTGAAAAGTTTTAATACGTGAGAAAACAAGTTAAAATTGAATTCAAATGAAGATGAAAGTTCAATAATATTCTGAAGCTTTTAAAACGTAGAGTATTAAAAAGTGAGTTAAAAGTTCAACAAGCTAAAAACACAAAAATACAGGCTACAACGTTTCGTTCATCTCCATGAACATCTTCAGGTAGCTAAAAGCACCAAGCTGCTGGATGTTACAGTTGGCTCACACAGCAGTTGGAATTTAAAAATATTCTGAGCCAACAAAAGTCACTTTGACTTTCGTGGATATGATCTGGGCTCCTACCCTTAGTATGAAAAATCTGACAGCCATCAATGAGAAGCAGAGGCTACTAAATGACAAAGTGACTTTCGCTGGCTCAGAATCTTTTTAAATTCCTTTTGGACCCTGAGCCTGGCTACAAATGACCCTCTTTACCCCCCTTCCCATGGGCCCTGGATCCTAGGCTACCCCCCCCCCCCAGGCATAGAGTGTTAATGAAAAATGAAGGAAAAATAGATTCTTCTTGAAAAGACATTCTATTTTTCTTCATCAGCTTCTGATTCACATCAGATTCTGTTCAAGGTGTTATGATAAGATTTAACCAGGGAAGAATTAAGCTGATTTGTGCTGCACTTAAATTCTGTCTAGTTTACACATGGATTTGAGCTTTGTCATTTTTGGTTTCTTTTTTAATGTCAAGTTTATTCTGTGAATTATATGAGCATACCATGTTATTCTGACCTTTTGCATACTCTTTACTTTTGGAGGTCTTCCATTCTGTTTCTTTTGCAGGTGCTAATACTGTAGTAGAAATGTAATAAAGTCTAGTTAGGTTAAAGAACTTGAAAAGGTCAAATGCTAGAAGTACACAAAAGGCACAATCCTATTTGGATGCTGTGCCGGCAGCGGTGTTGCACTGATGACGGTACGACGTCCATCATATCTTAAGCCCATCCAGGCAACGCCAAGCCAGCACAGCCCTCCCAATAACACTGGTGCAGCCGTTCCCAGCAATGCTGACAGTGTCCATGGAAACCCCAGCATAACGATAATCCACAGAGCAGCACTGTCATTGGCACAACAACGTCAAAACATCTGTGTGAAGAGAAGGAGTGGCATGCGGAGGTGGGAGGACTTGGCAGCCGTCGTGTGCGACTCGGACCGCTCGGAGCGGAACGCAAGGGTTGCCGATTGCCTGCTGCCTCCACACACCAGTGGCATAGGAACACCGCCCCCCTTGTGATGCTGACGTCACTCACCCCGCCCCCAAGTGACGTCAGCCAGAGCCAAACGTCCCTTGGGGGCTGGGCAGGAGGGCGAAGCACACACACAAATGCTAATTGGAGGCCCGGTCTGCTGCCATTCCCACCTAGATCACTGCCGCCATTTTGTCACCCACGCTGCCGGTATGATGCCCCCCGCGTGCTGCCCGGGGGTGGACCGCCCCCTCGCCACTCCTGTTCCTACGACTCTGCCACGCACCACCCCTTCTCTTCACAATCATGAGGAGAAGAGGCGGCGTGAGAAGGCAGCAGGCGAATAGCTGCCCTTGCGTTTGGCTAAGAGTGGCCTGAGCCGAACACGAGGGCAGCCATTAAGTGGTGGAGCCTGAGGGTTATGCCCCTCCTGGCATTGTGTCCAGGGCAACTGCCCCTCAGTTCTCACCTTTGTTACACCCCTGGGTGTGGCTATGTGGGTGTGGCTATAATATGGGGGGTGTCATGAAGAGCTACTGCACTTTACCACTGCACCACTGTTTATTGTGAAGGGTGCCCAGCTCTTCTGTACTCTTATGGATTTTTTTCCAATTTGTAGTAATGTGGGGGAACAAGCAAAGTAGAAGTGTATAAAAAAAGTGAACAAATGTCTTTAAGAAAATTGAACTCCTCCCCCCCCATTAATGTTTGTGTTTTTTTTAAGAAAGCACCTGGCTGTAATGTATTTTATAAAATAAGATTTGATATGTAGACTATGTTAAATGTAGATCATATTATGCTATACGTTATGTAGACCATGCTAAAATAAAAAGTGTGTGCCTGCCTCATTTTGCTGCGGAGAGAGGCAGCCATTGGTAGCACAATCCTAGGCATGTCTATTCTGAAGTCTCACTGAATTCAGCGGGGCTTACTTACTCCCTAGTATAGGATTGCAGACTGGGGCTGAAATCCTATACACATTTTCCCGAGAGTAAGTCCGATTGAATTTAAGGGGGTTACTTCTGAGTAGACATGCCTAGGATTGCACTGTGGGGTTAGTAATCGTAATATTTTCAGCATGACTGTTAGTGTTTTATTATGACGATTTGCAAATTGTTTCTTAAAAGTGTTCCTTTTTAAACCATCAATACGGTGGTTTAAACGGGGGGGGGGAAGAGGAGGAGAGGGAACATTCCCATGTTCTCAGATTTAGCAGCTGAAGCCTGAACTTGAACTCAAGGATGAGTTCATAGAGTCCTGGCGCCCTTACCGAGTGCAAAAAAAAAAAGGCACTGAAGCCCGTCCGCCGTTTAACAGCCTTTACCGTTTCCCAGGCCTTCCTTCGCTAACTGAGCCTTCTCGGGACCCGTAGCGCCGGACTCTTGTGGCTGTCAGCTGGGCGCTGTCACATGATCTTGAGTCTTCGCTCTGGCTTCGTTGTTCAGCGGCTGAGTGTGGGTCACTCGCTGCGGCGGATTTCAGGAACCTCATTGCCGGCTTGGGAGGAGGTAAGCGACTCGCCGCCTTCAAGAAGGGTGGGATCTGGAGGAGTAGTTTTGGGGTGGGCTGGTGGTGGTGGTGGTGGTGGTGGTGGGAGGAGGAGGAGGAACGCGCCAGCCGCCAACGCAGTCAAGGAGGCTGCGGAGACCCTGGTACCGCTCTCGGAATGACGGAGCTGGAAAGGGCCCTCAACGGTGTCCTCCAAAGCCCCTGCCCCAAGGCTACCCGCGGGCATTAACCATGCCATGAGAATGGCCTTGCTGGATCGAACCGAGGTCTAAACAGTCCAGCGTTCGTAATGTCTCCAGTAATGACTGACCGGCCAAATGCCACTGGGCAAAGCATGATGCATGCTTTGCCGCCTTGGTTGCCCTGATGGGAGAAAGGCGGGGTAAAAATTCTATTAATAATAATAATGAAAAAATGCAGAGAACCATGCCGCTGTTTACCCCCAGTGTCTGGTGATTGGAGGCATACTTTATCAGGGAGGTTCCTCTTTTAACTATCCTGGCGAATAGGGTCTGGGAGTGGCCATCTTGCATGAATTTACTTTTTAAAGCAGGGGTTCTTAACCTTTTTACCATTACAGACCCCCAATGGATTGCCTGATATGTTCCCTTACCGCCTTGCCTTAGTCAGACTGTCAAAATCATCATCATCACCAGGCCTACTTTTAAATTGTTCAGAGATTGAGTCCCAAACTCCCAAGGGATATGGCAGATACCCCAAACTCCCAAGGGATATGGTGGATACCCCTGGTTAAGAATCCCTGCTCTAAAGTATTCTACAAAGCTTACAGCAGGTGATCTGCAGAATAAATTGCCATAAAGCTGGTGCTGCACAATGGTTAAGAGTAAGTTGTGAATTGGGACTTCCCTATTTTGAATCTTGCCTCTCCCATGAACTTACTAGGTGGCCTTAGGCAAACCACTCCTTCTGAACCCCAGCTGCAAGGTGGGGAGGGGCTAGTACTTCCTTATCTGACAGGGTTGTTGTGAAATATCACAATAATACATTCAAAGGGCTTTACATGTTCAAAGCACTGTACAGTGGTAAGTATTATTATTATTATTAGAAGGCTCAAGCTAATGGATCAAGACAGATGTTTTTGTAGAAGTAAAAAACAAAACCCCAGCTCAGAGTCAATCTGACTTTGAAATGGGAATTGGCTCTTCTAAACTTCCTGGGAGAGCTTTGGCTTGGCTAGACTTTTTTACACCTGTGTTTTGCTGAATTCCTCCTCTCCTCCACCAGTTTGTTGAATGTTTGAATGTTGTTTCTTTTTAAATGAAGATCTTAGCACTCCTAATTGTTTGTAGGGTATGGATGAACTTGATTGGGTTCTTCAAAGACATTGTATGTCAGAATAACAAAGAGTGTGCAGCTGTTTTTCTTTGAGGTAGGGCCTGTTCTTTTTGTTGCCATTTTAATGCAGAGGGCAGAAGCTGCTGTTTCATCTAATAACAGGCATTGCACATCTCCAGTGGAGGATTGGGAGTATTCTGGTTCTTGTGTGTGACCAAATGGAGTTTGAGCTGCTTTGGTCAGACAGAATTGGTTGATGTTTATGAAAAGTTCTGTCCCAACCATGTCTCAATGCATTAAAAACTGGCCAACTTGTTTTGGCATCAAACAGTCAGACTAGAGCGAAAGCAATCCAAACAAGGACAAAGCAGAAATGGTGAAGGTCATTGGTTTTGGTGCACGGTGTTGTTTAGCTGTGCTTCCATTGTTTCTTAATTAGAACAGTTGATGGAACATAAAACGTTGAAGGCAATTTTGTTTGAAGAGTTATCCCTTAGCTGGAAAAGGGAAACGTCATTGCTCGTTGGACAGGGGAAGAACTTCAACTAGTCAGTAATTCCTGAGTAGAATTACATTTGTACTCTGAGCTGCAAATATGTGCAGGAAACTTTTGCCTCAAAAGGGAATATTTATTCTGCCTCATCAGTTGCCTCCTCATTGTTGCAACTCAAATTCACACTCTAAAATGCAGGAATTGGAGATTCTTTCTATTCTTGAAGCAATGTCCTTATGTGGGATAGCTGTTCTGTGGGAAGAGAAAGGCATTTCACCCATTATTATTATTTGCTTTTCTGAAATGAATAACTGTCCACTTATTGGCCTGGGCCAGAGGTGGTGACCATGTCACACCCCTGTTGTACTAGCAGTCTGTGCAGGTGGTACATCTCTGGGTATAATTAGAAATGCTGGTGATGACTGTAAAGACCTTTTGCAGGTTGCGACCTAAATACCTGAAGGAACATCTCTCTCCATATGATTTTGCCCACCTGCAAGATCGTTGAGGTAGGCGCTATTGTGGGTGTCCTTACCCTTGGAAATATGAATGGTGGTGACTTGTGACAGGGCCTTTTCTGTTGCTGAACCTGGCCTGTGGAATTGCCTCCTGTTGGAGATTAGAAGCGCTTCTCCCGTGGTGATGTTTTGAAGGGGGATTAACACTTTTTTGTTCTGCCAGGCCTTGGATTTAGGTCTGCTCTGTGGGATCTTGTTTCTCTTTGCTGGTGATAGTTGTTCTATTTGTACTTTTGTTTTGGGATTGATGATTTATTTTTTTGTGGTTGGTTGGTTGGTGGTGGTTGTGAGCTGCCTTGAGCTTTCCATTGGACTAGGAAAGGTGATACAAATGTTTTAAAATAAAGACAAGATGGAAAAATCCACAGTAAAAATAAAAACAGGAAATCGGTGTAAACCTGAATACAACAGCGATAAAATCCAAACTAATTGCCACTGGAGAAGTTATAACAGCTAAATAATTCTCTCACTGGGAATTACCATTTTTTCTTGGTCAAGAGCAGTTTTTTCCCCTATGCTGCTTTAGGAGGGAGCAGGGGCTGTGGCTCCCCATTGCCTCTCCCTGCCCACCCAGCTGCTTGGAGAAGCATCAAATGGGCTGGGAGAGACACTCTGGAGCCCACCTGTGCCCTCTTCCCTTCCCTCAAGCCGCTATTGGTGTGCAGCCTCCATCCTCCATGTTGCTCCTGCTTCAAATGAACAAGGGGAGCGGAGCATGGAACCCAGCATGCTCCACTCATCCTGTTCATTTGAAATGGGACTGGCACAGATGATCGAGGCTGTGCACAGAGAGCTGCTTGAGGTAAGAGAAGGGGGGCACAGTTGTGCCTCCCACCCTGCTCATTATCCACCCGGGGGGATGTTTGCTTACAAGTGTGGGGGTGGATTTGGGTGGTCCCTGACACACTCGTACAGCAAAGCCTCTTTAAAAACATCTGGACTTGTAGGTACATTGGTAAATCTGAACACCTTATGGTGTGAACCACAAAGTGGTGTAAGCGTAGTTTTGCTGATGTTACTGTGACTATAAACTGATTCTAATGCAAGTTCTGTGGCTTGAAGCATTGTGACATTTTCTGAAAACAGATACTGACTACTTTAGTTTTCTTGACAGATTTTCAATCGAGATCAAAATGGATATCCGGGGTGCTGTGGATGCTGCTGTCCCCACCAATATCATTGCTGCCAAAGCTGCTGAAGTTCGGGCTAACAAAGTAAATTGGCAGTCGTATCTCCAGTAAGTTTTATAAACTGGTCATAAATTGCTAAAAGAGGCAGTTCTATTGGCTGCTTAGACTTCTTGCAGTCTGTAGCGTTCATGTGGTGTTGGTCTGTGTGAACTGGTACTACAAGAAATGTACAAAAATAAAGACACTTGATTAGTCGTATGGGTGTGAACAATTTTTTTTACTAACACTCTGTAAAAATGACCACAAATGTAACAAAAATCTATTTCGAAGTCCCAGTAATTTGAGAGTCTTACAGTGCAATCCGACTTAACTTTTGTGCTGGTTTAACCAGTGGCGCAGTGAGAACGGGAGGCCCCAGAACGGAAAAGGGATTCAAATCCCCTTTGAATTCCTCTTTTGGAGGGGATTTGAATCCCTTTTCTGTTCTGGGGCCTCCCATTCTCGCTGCGCTGCTGGTTAAACCAGCACAAAAGTTACGTCAGATTGCGCTGTTAGTAGGTTATATTCTTTTCCTTAACAAGTTTATTTGCACACAACCAAGGTACAAAGAGATTTGCAAACCTTTGAAGATAACTAGATTTTTTTTTTAGGAAACGGGGTTCCCCGCCACCTTCTGTGTTAGTAAGCTTCTGCTTTGTCTCTATGCTTCTCCATGCCAACTCTTGACAATTGAAAGGTTGAAGACTGTGCCCAAAAGGGGCCTCAGAGGAGAGAAACGAGTGGGCAGTCCAGGGGTTAAACCGATGCCTGGAGTTTTCCATCTAGCTCCCTAGCATGGTGTGTCCCCCCCCCAGCCCAAGGTTTTGTCCTCTACCATTCCTGCCCCCTTTATTGCTGTATTTGCTGTGTTTTCCAATGCAAGCCATGTATAGCCGGACATTCTGTTCCCAACTATGACTTTTCTCCCCCCCCCCCAATTCGCCTAGCCTTGCCCTTCGCAGACATTCCTTGTTTAAAAAACAAACATAATTTCCTATTGTCCTAGCAGGCAAGCCTCACACAGGGGATACTATGACTCTGAATTGGCCTCAGTTCTTCTCTTTTTTGCTCTGCTGGTGTGAGAATGATTTTATAGGAATACAATTTTTTTTTCCAACCAAAGTAATCAGGTTCCAATAGCTTGTAAGACAGAACTTGGGCATGTTGGCAGGTATGGGCAGAGGCAGTTTATAGTAGTATAAACTATAAACACAATTTTAATAGAAAGCAGGTCTCTTTATTAAGGGGGGGAGAGAGACAGTATATTTCTAAAAGCTCTCTACTGCATGGAGATAGAGTTTGGTGAGCCAAAGTCAGTTTCCAAAGAGGGACTCAAAGGTCCAAGAAGCCAGGAGGCAGAAGTCTCCCATAACCTCCATTGTCCATTAAAAAAACAACACAAAACATGGTATTAAGGAGATAACAAAAGAAGCAAACAAAGCCCATAGCAAAAGAATGTCTCCTAGCCAAAAAGATGAAGTGGGAGGTCTGAGTCCTGGCCCCACCCATCCAGATTTCCATTGGCTGCTTTAATTTATGAAGGAGACACCTTCACCAGTCACAAAAAAATGCATATCATTTGAGTGCCTAGAAGAGGTGGCATCCCAGATTTCCCCCCCCCCAGCTTGTTTGCATGTCACAGAAGACAAAGTGACCACAGAATGAGCTAATCAATTTTCAGCAATTAACAGGAGTAATGAGATGAGTTCTGATAAAATGCACAATTTCAAGGGAGCAAGGTAGTGGTGGTTGTGCCATGTACAAAGAAGAGGAACGGCACTCGCTTCCCAGTGATGCATAATGAAAAGGAAAACTTAATCACAAGCTACTGTGTCATTTACTGACCAAGAGCTCTTCTCTTTTTCTTTTTTTTAAATTGCACTGCCAACATTTAGGGTTGCTTAGGGCTGTATTTAATCTGCAAGTCAGATGCTGCTGCTTTCTGTCGTGGTGTCAGAATAATGTCTGTTACCATGGTTTGAAAGATCGCAAGTGTTGGGGAACCCAAAAACTTCTGGTGGGTACAGGGTGCGACAATGCCAAAGATGGGAACAAACTAGGAAAGCTGGAAAAACTATTTCAGAGTTTCAAGAACTAGTCCTGCACAGATCTGTAAAAATCCTGTTATAAATTTTTGGATTCATTTCAGTTTACCACATAATTTTATCAATGTAAATTGTAGAAAAATGAACATGAGGGGTTCAATTCCTTGTCACTGCCAACAAGAAAATTTAATTTTTATATGATACCATTAAGTTACCACCTTGAATGTTTGACTGACTGGCTAATAGACATATACCTTTAAGTGTTTTTTTTTTTAAAAAAATCTGTTTTTCCAAAAACTCAAGATAATTGTTTTGTTTTAACATTTTTGAATTTCTTAAAAATTTGCAATTGTCATGTTGTATATCAAGTGGAAGCCCTGTACATACGCTTTAAGATGACACCTATCCCATGTCAGTAGCTATCATAGGTATCTTGTAAATGGCATTTGAAAGTATGGTGGCTAGTGAATTTTGGCATTTTTAAAAATTCAATATCTCAAAAACAGGTGGACAAAAAAACCTGAAAAAAATTATTTTTAATCATCTCATGGTAAGGTACCAAAAACGAACCAAGTCCATGGCATTAAAGTTTCATGCATTGGTTGATTTCACATGGAATGACCCATAAGTGAAATATCCCTTCCCTCTCTTACCCATAGCACCCCCCCCACCCCATCCAGACACTTCAAAAGCCACTGTTGGTGTTTGGAATCAGTTGGGGATGAGTTAGGATGGGGTATGGGGAGTTGCAGAAGAGGGAGAAGGAATTTCCCTCAAACTGTACAGAGACACTCGAGTTAAAAATGTCAGGATTTTCTGACCGAGACGGTCAGAAAACCCTGACATTTTTAACTCGATTATCTTCTATGCCGACCGCGAAAATCTAAAAACCTACATGTATAGAGGCTCATTTTGTGAGTAGAGTTTTGCTCATGGATGGGGCTTGCGTCCAGTTTTGGATGCAAGGGTTTTATCCTCTTTATTATAGGGGTTTATCTCTTTATTGTAAGACTTTCTAAACAATCGGGGTAATCAACCATCTTATGAGAAACAGAACTGAAAAGTTTGCCCATGATCTGCAGGTACTGTTTCTTGTAGATCATAACGAGTGTTTCTTTTTTGAAACTTCTTGGCTCAGGTAGGGGGAGACACATGTGCAGAGCAGTTTCCTTTCTTGGAGATGAGAGAGACCCTTGCCCAGAGCCACAGTCTGCTGGCATTTCCATTTTTCTGTTGCTGTATTTTCTGGCTTTTCTTAGGTGGTCTTGGGTCACCTGTGTGAAGAGAGATGCTGCTGATTTTTTTTTTTTGGGGGGGGAATGTGTGTCATGCCTGAACCTGGTTGGTTGTTTAAAAGGTTTCATCAGTAGACTTAGTAGCAGCTAAACATGACGGCAAGTTTTTTTTTTAAGGCAGAACAAAAGAACCTTCATCTTGGACTAGCAGACTTATAAGCATGAAAAACAGCTAAGCCTGTGTTTGTGCAGATTGACTCAAGTGCAGCATATTCTAGGACAGTGTTTCTCCAACTGTGGGTCGGGACCCACTTGGTGGGTCGCGACCTGATTTCTGGTGGGTTCCAGGTGATGGAAAGATCAGATAGGTGCCACAAGCCCTGAGGCTATTCAAAAATCGGATAGCTACTAATTGCCCTTCAAAGAGCTGAGTTCCTGCAGTTTGCACGATAGCTGCTAATTACCCTGCAAGCAGCTAAGCTCTTTACTTGTAAATAAATATATTTATTTCTAGATCACTTTTTTTTAAGTCTCATAAAGCTAGGTGGGTCCCGAAAGTGTCGTTTTAAAAAGTGGGTCCCGGTGCTAAAAAGTTTGAGAACCACTGTTCTAGGAGGTCCTATATAGACAGCGCTTTAGCAGCTGTTTGTTTTCCTCATGCGTATGCACAATTTCGCTTACTTAACAGATAGTGTTTCTGGTAGATTCTGCTCATCACTGTATCTTGACTGCTTTCTCATATGTTTTGAAGAACTTGGTTGACTGAGAAGAAGTATAGGATGGAATTCAAAGAGCCTATTTGCCACGTGGGTTTGTGAGTCTTGAACACCAGCCTGCCCCCCTGCCACATGGCTAACAGTTCTTGAAGCTGCACTTGTGAATTTTTCAAAAGCATTTGTCATAGGACTGATAGGAGTGGCTGCTGTAAAATAAACCCCATTAGAGGTACACAGGTCTTTGGCAATACCTGAAGTAGCTCCTTGGATCCTGTCTACTGAGTTTGGATGGCTAAGAGGAGGCTTTAAAATAGTCACAGAAAGAATAGTGTTGCTATCATGGTTTCCTTATTTAAAAATAGGTTGGATCCAAAGATGCTGAAGAATGGAAAGGCATTACTGATCATGCAAATTCCCCCTCCTTGCTGCTGCTCTCCGTGCCCCATCCCATGATGTTGTAGAATCTAGAAGGTCATCTGATCCTCGAGAGTGGGTTTGTTTGGGGCACAGAGGACTGCAGTCAGAAGGGCAAAGTGGGAAAACTCCATTGCACAAGCAGAACCACACTCATGTGCCTCTGGCCTCAATCCAGTGTCTTTTGGCAAAATGTGAGGTTTTTAATTTAATACTTTTGTGAAGGGAAATATGTTCACTAAACAAAGTATCCTGTAAGGCACCGGTGGGGAAGCTGCGGCCCGTGGGCCGGATCTGGCCCCTGAGGCCATCTGGTCCGGCCCCCTGGAGGCTCCGCGTGTCACCCCCCGAATCGGGAGTGACGTGCGGGCCGGGAGAGGAGCTCGGCGCCTCCTCCTCATCCGCTGGCTCGCCCCTTCTGGCCAGGCCCTCGTCGGCGCTTCCGCCCATGCGCACAAAGCTGACAAGGGCAACAGGGGAAGCTCTTACCCTCATCGGCGCTGTGCGCATGGGCGGTGTTGCCAACGAGGCCATCGGCGACTTCGCGCATGCGTACAGCGCCGATGAGGGTAAGAGCTTGCCCTGTTGCCCTTGTCGGCTTTGTGCGCATGGGTGAAAGTGCTGACGAGGGCCTGGTCAGAGGGGGCAGAGACAGCGGCCGAGGAGGAGTCGCAGAGGCCCTCTCCCGGCTTCCGGAGGTGACGCGCGAAGCCGGCCGCGGCCTTGGACGGTAAGCGCGAAGTCACCGGGGGCGGGAAAAAATTAATTAAATAAATAAATAATGGCAGACGGCCTCACAGCCGGCCCGCAAGCAAATTCTAAATCAAAACGGCCCTCGACAGGGAAAAGGTCCCCTGCCCCTGCTGTAAGGAAATACACCTGGGAGCACTAACCTAATAATATCAGGAGTCCTCATATGCTTTCTGTTCCTTTCTAGAGGGCAGATGATTTCAGCTGAAGACTGTGAATTCATTCAAAGGTTTGAGCAGAAAAGATCCCCAGAGGAGAAGCAAGAGTTGTTACAGACAGAAGGCAGCCAGGTAAATCAGCATAATGCCTGTTCTAAAAAGGTAAAGGTATCCCCTGACAATTAAGTCCAGTCGTGTCCGACTCTAGGGTGTGGTGCTCATCTCCATTTCAAAGCCGAAGAGCCAGCGTTGTCCGAAGACGCCTCCGTGGTCATGTGGCCGGCATGACTCTCCTTGCCGCAGCACATAGCATGCAGCTGGAACACGGAGCGCTGTTTACCTTCCCGCAAGCGGTACCTATTTATCTACTCGCATTGACATGCTTTGGAACTGCTAGGTTGGCAGGAGCTGGCCAAGCAACGAGCGCTCACCCCGTCGCGGGAATCGAACTGCCGACCTTTCGATCGACAGCTTATGGTTCAGCAGTTTAACCCGCTGCGACACCCGCTGGCCTAATCTCTAGATCTCTTTTAAAAAGTGTTTCTCTCTGGCATTTTCAGTTGTAAAGGTTTGCATTTGCCTGCACTAGTGAGTTAGTTTCCAAGCTGTACTGATATAAGGTGATTTATGGCAGTATGCCGCTGTCCTGAGATTTTTTTATGTGCAATTCTTTAAGAGCAATAGGCACAATTCAGGAAATAGCATGATTAAGCCCTGTTTCAATTTGAGCATGTAACTTTGGGCTCAAAACCTACTAATTTCCAGCTCTTGTGTGTGAGCTGAAACGTGGTAAACCGATTGCTCTCATTTTGGCATTATTGGCCATAAATATATTTAAAGAAATTACAGGCAATGAAATTTATTTAGAAACAATAACTTGGAATGTAATCAACTCAGGTTTCTGTTACCTGTTTTCTGGAGCTGATTCATCCTAGACATATTGCTTGGAATCTCACCTTGCAATTGAATATTTAAACTGCCCACAAAACACATTGTGAAAACATAATTTTGTGTTTGAGCCACTATCAAGTGTTATGAATGATGTGCATATGATGCATAGTCTATGATAGCTGTTCCACACGTGGAAGACCATCACAGTGTTGCAGGCCTGGGTGAATCCATCCTGAGCTTTAGGGTGAATTTGGGGATTTCCTTCCATGATGCAGAATATTGTAAACCAAATTAAAAAGTGTTCTGTTCAAATATGGGCACATTGTATATAAGTTCTCTCTTCTTTCTCCTACCCCTAAAACTACCCATGCTGTGGCAATTTAGAAGAGAACCAACCAAGTGATCATTTCATGAATATGCCAGCCACTTTTGAGCTCAGAACAAACCTTCCCTTTCTTTTTGCATTGGTTATGCACATTTAGTTCTGTTCAAGTTGGTTAAGCATGCTGGTTATGTACTGTGGAGATTACCTTCTAGCTGCCCCTCTTGTATAAATAAAATTGCATATAAACTTCTCTTACTCTGTAGAAGTGTGAATTTGGTCTCCTAAATCTGTAGTCTTCAATTCACAGGGCATGCATTAAGCACAGTATGCTCCTTTATGTACTAGAGGGAGCAATCAAGCAACTATTGTTGCTGCTTAGCCTGCATTTATTCCTCTGGGAGTGCTAGTGGAATGAATGAAACCTGTGCAGTGGCAGTTTTGGATCAAGGTTCCCGTTGTATCCTTGTGAATATTACAGTTGAACAAGTTTGCTGTTTGCCATGCAGCCTGAGTTTGCCAAGTTATGCTGTGAAATGAGAATGCAAACAGTTGCTAATAGTTTAATTTCTTGAAATGCTTTTTTTTCCTAGTGTGCTAAAACATTCATAAACCTGATGACTCATATCTCCAAGGAACAGACAGTTCAGTACATTTTAACTATGGTTGATGATATGCTGCAGGTAAGTTAATTAACCTTTTCAACTCGAGCGTTTGTTGATATGTGGGTGTTTTCTTTCCGTGTAGGTGGCTTTCTACTTGTGGTCTGCCTTGCATTGTTTTAGGAAGACTAAAGGCAACCCACCAAACAACCCTTCTTGATTTTAGCAGGGCTTCTTTAGAGTTTGTGTGTCCTCTCCACTAAAGAGAATGGAAGATGCAGAACAGCAGCATCTGGTGGAGTACACTTGCAGGGTGTGTGCTAGAATGTACAGATGGAACTGATCTCATGTAAGAGTGTGCCGAAAATGGATCGTACAAGGGTCTTGCACATACTAAGAATTTGTGCCATCTATGACCCAGACATCCATTTGCCACCACTGTCTGACCACCCCCTCATATTAAAAAAAATTACATCTCTGGATTGAATGTGTTGGCAAATCCATCTTCAAACAACAACAACAACAACAACAAAAGAATGATATCACATTAATTTAGTTGGAAAAACTGTCTCAGATATTATTTGCCAGCCCTTTTAATGCAGTGTGCGCTTTATATTTTATTTATTTATTTATTTTATTTACAATATTTATATCCCGCCTTTCTCTCCAAAGGGACCCAAGGCGGCTTACAACAAAACAGAAAATACAAAAAATACATATAGATAATTACTTTTTAAAACAGTAAAAAACAATTAACTAATAAAAACATCTAAAAATTGATTTAAAAAAGATTACATTTAAAACAAGATCATAAAAACAGCAGCACCCCACCTGCACCAGCAAGATGTTAAAAAAGGCAAAGGCTCAGAAGGCTTCTTTGAATAAGAACGTTTTTAAGCCTCGCCGGAAAGTGTCCAAGGAGGGAGCAGTTCATAAGTCAAAGGGGAGGGAATTCCATAAGTTTGGTGCCACTGCTGAGAAGGCCCTATTTCTGGCTGCTGCCCCTCGCACCTCCCTGGGCGACGGTACCCGCAAAAGGGCCTTATCTGATGATCTAAGGAGACGAGCCGGACTATATAGAAGTAGGTGGTCTCTTAAATATCCTGGCCCCAAGCCGTATAGGGCTTTAAAGGTCAAAACCAGCACTTTGAATTGGGCCTGGAAACTAATTGGCAGCCAGTGCAGCTGTTGGAGGAGCGGCCTGACAGAGTCGAACCGCCTACCTCTAGTGACTACACGGCCGCCGCATTCTGTACTAATTGCAGTTTCCAAACCATCTTCAAGGGCAGCCCCACGTAGAGTGCATTACAATAATCTAGTCGCGATGTCACCGTGGCATGGTCTGCACGATCCAAGTACGGTCGCAGCTTTATAATCCATATCTCATTTACTCCCTCACCCCTTTGCAAGGTAAATCCATTTTTTTCCCCAGATGGTGGAAGTGAGACTGAACGATGGTGGTTTGCCTGCCATGCCATTGGGTCAGTTGAGACTCCACCAGGTCTTGGTTTTAATATGTATTTTTGGGCCATAGTAGCTGTGCTTCAAAATGGCCTCAAGGTCATTTACTCTGAGATGCTGTAACAGGTTGCTAAATTGATTAATTGTTTAAAGGCAAGGCAGTTGGTTTTTGATTGCCTTCCCTTTAAACTTTCGGTCTCTGTTCCCTGCTCATAGAGCAGGTAAGTGCTCTATGAATTAATAAAACATTTGCAATTGTGGCTTCACGTTTACATGATAAAGAGTCTTCATATTTATCCACACAAATAACATGGTTACTTTTCCAGTGGAAGTGCACAAGTGTAGACACAAGGTGGACATAACAGGGGCATTGTGGGAAATAACTTTGTTGTCATAGGTGTGCTGCTTGCAATGTATGTCTTGCCTTTGATGGATGCACTGGAAATATATGTACATATAACCTGAAGCATCCTTGATTGAATATGAGAGTAAACGTCTTGTCTTCAGGGTCCATATCTATATGCCAGATCCAGTCTGTGTTGAAGTTGGTGTCTGACAAGAGGCTCTTAAACCTTTGTTCTGAATAGTGTAAAAACTGCTTGAATATACTTTGATATTTAGATGTGTTGCAGCTACATTTTTAACGATTCTCTTGAATCAAGGTGATAAACGGTCTCAAGAAGAATCTGTGACAGTCTCAAGATCTGCCCGCACTTGCACTTAAGACTGCTGTGCCAGAATGAATTTACATAACATACTTCTGTTTTGTCCTTGAATATCAGCTTCCATATTAGACTCATAAAAAGACAACACAGGTAAATCTCTAACCTTGTCAAACTCTCTTGCCAGAAGCAGGAGTTCTCTTCAAAGTTAGGACACAAAGAATTTCTTTGCTGGAATGAATGGAAGTCCATCTAATCCAGCATCGTGTTGTTAACCGTGTCCAGCTAGTTGCTTCTAGAAAGCTCACATGCCAAGCCTGGAGGCTATTGACCATCTTCTGGTTATCTTCACATCTGCCATGCTCGCCCATCTTCACTGGTGATCATACTTGAATATGTAGGCATTCCCCATCTTACGCAAGGGTTTCGTTCCAGTGTCGGCACGTAAAGCTAAAATAGCATATACTTAAAATTACCTTGAAAATCCCTTACTCTCCCTTTTAAAAATTACAAGAGACTGGTAGGAACTGAGACCGATTGAGGGAACAGCAGCTTCATTCTCCAATCTCACGCTCTCTCCAGCTTGTATTTAGTAAGTGGAATGGTGGATGAAATTGTCTGCAGTATTTAAACTGTTGTTCTTTTCTATTCTTTTTGTTTGCTGAGTACTTAATTTACGCAAGGAAAGTGTACCTAAGACGCAGGCCGACTATTCTGCTGGAGTGATCTCAACTGTTAATTCATTCTTGTGCCTTGAAGATGGCATCCCTGTAAATTAAAGCAAATAAATATTTGCCTACTGTACTCATAAAGACCTCCAGTAGTGAATATTCTATTGTACTCCCCTAAAGCATGTGTTCTACACCATCCTGCAAGTTAGAAAGTTCTTTTTTTTTCATCAGCAGTTCTATATCATTATTTCTTATCTTGACCACAGTGGGCAAGGAAAACTGATCATTATCCTTCATGAGATAGCTACTCATGTATTAGACAAGATTTGATGGAAGTCTTCCAGGTTAAACAAACTCTGCTTCGTTGTTTTTTTTATCGTATGTAATTTTCTTCAGACATCAGATCACTTTTTTGCTTTTTGTGCCTTTCCAATCTCTGTGTCTGTTTTCCTGAAATGCGATGATGATGGGACAGAATTCTCCAGCAATGGACTTGTAAATGGCAAATGGAGTGGGAAAAGTACCTTTTGTGATTTTAAAATTAAATTTACCTATCCATGTAACCCGATATGGTGTGTCTATATAGACAGCAGCATGATAGGACATAGAAAGCAAGTTACAATCAACTGTAACCTTCGGACCCTTCTTTTTTTTTCATGCTGCAACTTGCTAGATAGGCATCCCTCAAAACTTGCTGGTCCCTGTGGTGGGTTTTTCCCCCTTCAAGATCTTGTACTTCCGTATTAAAGACTATCCTGTTTCTGACCACTTTTCCTCTTTTGCTGACATTTTGAATGATGACACTGTCTTTCAAAATATTTGCAGACCTTCAACTGTGAACTTTTCTGTTGATTCTTCTTACAGGAGAATCACCAACGCGTTAGCATTTTCTTTGACTATGCCAGACGGGGCAAGAACACGGCTTGGTCCTACTTCCTCCCCATGTTGAATCGTCAAGATTTTTTCACTGTGCACATGGTAAGCTTTGAATTGGTTTAGCATGCTGGGTTTGGGAAGGAGCTATAGACTCTCAAGACGCATTGATACAACGTTTTCGGACTGTGTGTTTATTTTTAAAAATAAGCTGTGCTGACATAAGAAGTCTAGTCTGCAGTGCTATATAGCTGTAAAGGTCATTGCAAAACTTTGTACAGTTTACCACATTTTAACTATAACTGCTTGTCAACGCTTGGCTGTATAAAACTGTATATCTTAAGGGCTGTATAGATCTCCAGACAAGAACAACACAATGTAAGTTTTCATGCAAAGAAAAGCATCCTCATCAATTTCCCTTAATTTATGATATTCTCTTCCACTAAAGAATGATTTAAAGTCCACATCTGAAGACTTTCAAAAAGTGCTGTAAGATCTGTTGGTTTGGCCAACTTTAGGGTATTGCAGTTAAAGCAGTAAAGGAATGAGGGTGTTAAAAGGATAGAGCGTTGTATTAAACTGTTCAAATGCACTGGTTATATACACCTTCCCTGTCTAGGCTTGGGGTATGCAATGAGGGAAGCTTATTAATGTAAACGAATGGCTTGGTGGTTGGTTGTTAAAGTAACTTTGGTTCAAATACAACCTCGTTAAAGAACTTTTTTTTGTCTCCATATCTCTGATCATGTACAACTAACGTTTTATTTTCTCAATTTTCTTTCAGGCAGCCAGAATTATTGCTAAACTAGCAGCTTGGGGAAGAGAGCTGATGGAAGGCAGTGATCTAAATTACTATATCAACTGGATTAAAGCTCAGCTTAGTTCACAGGTAAATACATAGGGTTGGATCTGGACTAGTGAGATTAGAATGAGGGGAGTAGATCCAGCCTATACGACAGGCTGCACTAAATAAGTGCTTTGATGTTTAGAGAAATGATACTGACTTTGATGTGGTGTGGCTTAGTTAATAAGCATCTTAGTAAATAAGTATCTAAGACAGATTAAAGAAATTAGTATTTTCTATTTTCCCTTTAGAAGAGTTGGGAGTGCCATATCAACCAACTTGGATGCAAAATGTAGTTGCCACAGATGTGTGATTAACTGCAAGGCTCAAGTGTTTAAGAGGTAGAAAGAGGTTTCTGGCTATTCTAATCGGGTATACAGCACAGGGAAACAAAGATAAATAGAGCTTGTTGCTAATTAACTGTGTTTGTGTCTGTTAAAATTAGTCTGTGTATGTGTCTGTACAGGTGATATTATACACTATTGCATCGGTTTTCAAACTGGTGGGTTGCGACTCAACAGGAGTACTAGATGTGGTCTCCTGCCACCTTAAGGGGCGGGGAACAGCAAGGCGGCAACGATCCCAGTGTTTGCTGCTGCCGCTGGGAAAAAGTCCTACAGCCCTCCAGATGGTTCAGGGAGGCCCCTGGCCCCCTCTGCGGGCCTTCCCAAGCTGTAGATCACCACTCTGCGGCAATTACAATCCGGTTTTCAGACGAAAATTTGTTGTAATCAGCACAGAGTGGTTGTAATCGTTGCAGAGCGGCAACCTACAGCTCAGGGAGGCCACTGGCCTCCCCAGACCCTCCGGAGGGCTGCAGGACCCCCAGTAAGCGTTTAAAGTACTTCTTGTCCAGCAGTGATCTCTGACATCACTGCTGCCGCTGTCCCCACCCCCACAAACACTTCGCGGGGAGAACTTTGATAATCAGTGCACTACTTACCTGAGAACCTTTAGGACCCAACTTTCTCAGGTAGCAGTGACAAGGACACTGAGCTGTGTATCAAGATTTCCCTGGTTTGAATCTCACCTCTGCCTTGAACTCATTAGGTGGCCTTAGATAAGTCACTCCTCTTCAGCCTCTGATCCGCAGCAGCCATATGGGAACATTAAAATGTATTTCTTTATAAGGTGTTTGTAAGGGTTACAGGATAATACATTCAAAAAGATAATTACGGATAATTACAAGATAATACATTCAAAATGCTCCATACAACTGCTAATTATTTTGTTGTCCTTTGTGCACTAGAAACGTGGCATTGGAAGTGCTAATGAAGCTGGAACGGATGTAAGTTTCTTCCTGTATGTATTGCATTGTGGGCATTTTGTCAAGTGCTGGAAACTGGTCCTGGAGCTATTTTTAAAACAACCAATATACAAATGTATATTCATGTTTCTGAAATTTGAAAATCTGAAGCCAGCATCAAACTTTGGTTTCCTTTTCCTCGTTTGGAAGGCTTTGTTAAGTCACGGTTCCTGGCTTTGTACAAGCTATGGTACTGTGGTGAAACAAAATCATGATGTTGACATCATGGCTCCATGATGGAGCTGAGCCGGTAAGGGGAGTGGGAGGAGCCTAAATTTGTGACTCTCCAGGCCTCGTTTACATAGTGAAAACTATAGTTTCTCTGTGTCTGAACTGAGCTTATGTATGCTGTACTCTTTCTGAAGACTTCAGCATTCTTTGACTTGTGTTTTGATAGACAGGATATGTGGATTAGATATTTTCCCCCCTGTTTCAGATGTTTGTACAGGAACATGACCCTAGATAGACCAGACCAAATGTGTTTTTTTTTTTAAGGGGGTGGGGGGTGGAGATGAGGAGAAAGTGATTTGAGGTACAGATTTTTGCCTATTTTTCTTCTAGTGTTTTTTTTAAAAACATTGAATGATCCCTATATTTATAAAAATGTAGACTGTGGTACTTTTTTCCAGGATGCAAACAAGTGTAGCCTTCATGGGTCATTTATCGTTGTTAGCACAAGGCAGAAAAGTTTTGTGATGATTTTTAAATATGTAACTTTGTAGCAGAGTTTGGAGGACAGATAGTAAAAGCTCAGCAAAGTACATAGAGCAATACTTCAGAAATACAAGATTAGTCTATCAGCACATATTTCTATGAATGTCCATTGGATACATTAATATTATAAAGCTCAAAGATCAACAGTTCCATAAAGCTAAGGCTGCAAACAGTTCAGAAATTATTCTTTAAAAATGCCATTCATCTGGAAGCTGTACTGCTCAGGGTTGCCACTTGATGTCCCTAAGAAATAAAAACACTCCATCAAAGGCAGTCTGTGTACAATATTGAAATAGCAAAGGAGGGAAAAGAAATCTTGCTCCTCAATTAATATACAGTAATTTGGTGTATGATTATTGGATCATTAATATCTTTCCAGTTGCACTGAAGGGTAAATGAATTACAGTACTTGTTTTCCAATATGTGCGCAAGGAAGCAGAATTTTAAGCTGCTTGTTCCTTTTTATTTATGTAGTACAGTTTGCGTACATGATGATTTACACAGAGAGCGAGAAGACTAGACCTTCTCCCAAGGGGCTTACAGTTTAGATAGCCACAGAAAATACAATAGATGAAGGGGCGGGGTAAGCAGGGGAAGAATTTGTGTTAGTTGCACAAATGTAAGCTTTCTTGCAATAGGGAAAGAGGAGTTATTTAAGCGACTTGCATGGAGGGGTTTACAACAGTGGAACAGAGTTCTGATGTTAAAATGGGCTTTGACAGCATACGCAGTGTGCTCCTGGCAGCCATTTTGTGCATGCTGCCACAACTGACAGCAGCATAGGAGGACTGCCAGGAGAGGCCCACGCCACAACCCGGGAAAAATGGCTACAGCCCTCCTGATGTCCCCTGAAGCTCCCCCTACCTATTCTCCCGGCCGCCGCCACCTCCCAATGTGCCCTCACGAGATTTGGGCACCGCCATCTTGGATCTTGTGAAATTTTGGAAGATCCAAGATGGCGGTGCCCGGGAGAACAGGTAGGGGGAGCTACAGGGGGACACTGGGAGGGCTGTAGCCGTTTTTCCTGGGTTGCGGTGCGGGCAGGTCCTCCTGCTCGTGCCGCAACCCAGGAAAACCGGTTCCGCTGCCTGCCGTCGGCTGCTGATCACAGAAGCTGATAACGGGCAGTGTCTCGGGCACCCCCTGCCTGTGGTCTGCATACCACGGATTGGGAACACCTGATGTAGATGTTAAACAGCATGGGGGACAAGATAGATCCCTGAGGCACCCCACAGGTCAGTACCCAGTGAGCCAAACAGGTATCCCCCAGCTTCACCATCTGGGTTCGGTCTGCCAGGAAAGAGCGGAACCACTGCAAAACAGTGCCTCCAGTGCCACAAAACAGTGCCTCCAAGCCCCAACTCAGCAAGCCAGGACAGCAGTGGTGTCAAACGCCACTGAGAGGTCTATCAGGACCAACAGGGATACACTCCCCCTGTCTAGTCCCCGGCGCAGGTCAAGGTGACCAAGGCTGGATCAGGCCCGTGGATACTTGAAACCGTGGATAAGAGCGAACACCCCCTCCATGGTTTCCTGAGGGGGCCCCCATCATGCCTCCCTTGCAGGCAGGCATGCTTGCCCCCCCCCCAGCTCTTATTTTTCTTTCAGCAAGCTTTGTTTCTTCCTTAAAACAAACAGAAGCAGCCTCCATTGCAGGCAAGTAGAATGAGACTAAGTCCTAGAGAGCCTCTGCAAGGTTTCTGTTAACCTTGCAGAGCCTCTCTAGTACTTAGTCTCGTTCTACTTGCCTGTAATAAGCGGCCAGAGGCTGCTTCTCCTGTTTCTTTAAGGAAGAAACGAAGCTTACTGGGAAAAAGTAAAAGCCTGGGGGGGTCCCCACAATCCGTGGATAACTGAAACCGTGGATAGCGAATCAGTGGATATGGGGGCCCACCTGTATTGTGTGTTGGGTCTTAAATGGAGAGCATCTGTGTAATCTATGGCTGCTTGTTTAAAGTTCAGGGACTCATTTAGAAGCCGTGTAGGAAGACGGCCTTTGAGAATTGTGTATTGAACAATAACAGTTGCGTAATTGCTCTGAGGAAGGCATGCTTGATAATGTAGGCTCAGTCTTAAAACGAGTTCATGGCTTGCAGAGTGAGAATGTCTGCCAGAGATGCAGCGCAGCTGCTCTTGGTTTCGATTATATCTTGCTTCTGAAAAATAAATGCCTCTTGATTCAAGTGTCCTTGGATAGGGCAGATGTCTTTGTTCCTATGTTGCTTATATAAAGGTGTGGGAAATGGCAATGGTAATCTGTATTTGCTCATCTCTTCGGCAGTGTTCCTTCTATTTTTTTTTCTTTACTGGGCGAACCCTGTGGTGGCTGAGCAAGTACACTGTCTCCACCTGCAGCCCACGGCAATAGCATCATTGTCGTCAGTGAGCTCTCAGGATGAGAAGCCAACAGAGATGGGGATGGGTGGGCTCAAACACCACTCAAATGACATCTGCATTGGGCAATAGTTAATTAGGACTAATCTTGTATGTTTAGCAATGCTGAATTCTTCTATCATTTTAGAGTTCGCAGTATGTCCAGTGCGTTGCTGGATGCTTGCAGTTGATGCTCAGGGTCAATGAATACAGATTTGCGTGGGTAGAATCCGATGGGGTGAACTGGTGAGTATTTGTTGAAAAAGCTAAACTAAATGGAGTATTTGCAGAGTGACTATGTTTCAAACTGTAGTCTATTGTGCTTGGTTTTTTTTTAATGATTTCCTTGGAGCATGTTTGACATGTCACACCTAAAAAGTATGTTTCTCCTAGAGAACGCTGGGTATTACAGTTCTGTGAAGGAGCTGGAGGTCTTTAACAGACTTCTCAGCATCCTTCCCAAATTATTTCCTGAATCTGTCAGGGGGGCTTGTTTGCAGTGTACATTGAGTATAATTGTAATTTGTGGTGTCTGAGGTTCAGTTGAACAGACAGAAATACCCTTTCAAGGGCCAATGTCTGAATCACACAGGCAGCCTGATCCTGCCTAAGATGTGGCGGCCAGCCTAAAGGGCCGGCCGCTGCATCCTAGGCCAATTGTGGGCTGTGCCAGTATGGCCCGGGCTCACCTCGGCGGAAGGGGATATTTCTTCCCTTCCCCGGTGTAAGCAGCGCAGGCCCCAATGGGCCTCCACGAATGCACGCCAGCTCAAGCTGGCGCACATCCAGGGAGGCCATGTAAGGCCAGCCCAGGAAGGGGACGGGGATATGGTGGAGCGCACCACCGATATCCCCGTCCCCCCTCCTGGGCCCGTCTGACCAATGGCCCTCTCCCCTGCCATCCCGGCCTGCCCTCCTTCTGACCGATACGGGCCTTACTTGTGTCGGCTGGCACGGAGTCAATCTGGTGGCGGTGTGAGCAGTGCCGGCCTCCACACCAGCGCTGCTTACACTGAAGGAGTAGCAAATGTGCTTTACGGCACGTTTGCGACTCCTTGGGTCGGCAGAGCTTATGCTCCACGGGCCCATAGTTAGGCAGGATTGCACCGTTAATCACTGTCTTCTGAGAAGGCCAAGTATGTATAGGATTTGGACCTCCAAAGCCAATGGATCATAGTTCTTGTCTGAGAATGCTGCTGTTTTGTTAATGCTGGAGAACTGCAGCAACAAGTTTTAGAACGTGTATTCGCTGATAAGGTGGTGTTGCAGGGGGGATAGTGGCACCAATGACAAAGGGAGGTGCTATTGAGTCGCTTTTGACCACTGCCCTTTCCATCTCTTGCCTGGCTCAGCTGCCACCTGGCCTCTTCCATCTTAGACTCCAGCGGCAGCCAGCCACCTTTCAAAGGGAGAAGAGGAGCCTTCCAGTGGTCTCTTTGGCCAACTATTCATCCTAACTTTCACTGATTGATTTTCCTGTCCGTTCTCTCTTCTTTCCCTTCTTCCCTATGTCTCAGCTTTACTTTTAGATTGGAAACAGTGGCCCAGCTCTTAGGTTTACAGTTTTTGTACAGCACCTACAATTTTATGTGCTTTAAGTAATAAATACATAGTAGCCATTTGGGATGCATCCTTCATTGGTAGGCAGGATTTGGTAGTAGGAGGTACAAAAAGAATCGGCTTACCATATCTGGGTGAGGAGGCACTAGTTCCTTTTGACTCCCCCCCCCCCCCCCAGAAAAGCAGGTGTGTACTTTTCTGGAAAATGTGTCGTAATGTATTATAAATGTAATATCATACAATAAGTATATGTTAATAACACTTATTATCATACATTTAACTATTTAATCACATTTTTGATAATGTTATTGCGATGGTGAATCTGTGATGTGAATCTGAATTCATTTTAATATTGCAATCCTTTTTTAAAATTTTTTATTTTATTAGTGTAATATTAAAATGTAAAAACTATACATCATATTTTGAAAAGTTATAGCAAGCGCAAAGCAATATATCCTACTAGCGTACTATTCACTATTTTCTACGTATAATATTCAAATAAGTCAAGATATCACCAATATTCTATTCATTAAATCCACATATCACATCATTCTTCTCTCTCTCTTAAAAATCAATAAATGGTTTCCAATTCACAAAAAGGTTAACTGACTTTTCCATAATTAAAATTGTAAGTTTATCTATTTCAGCATAGTCCAAAACTTTCAACCACCAATCTTCCAGTGACGGTATCTCTGAATTCTTCCATTAATATTTCAATCCTAAGCGCACTTTGGAGAGCACGTTCCATTGAACTCGGTGGGATTTGAATTATGTTTCAGTTTTGGAAGTTATCTTTTATGTTTTCTTACAAGCAAGATATTGTAGTTCTGATCAACATGTTGAATACAGGACCGTTTATGGAAGTGTGGTTTAGAAGTTCCTTCTGAAGTTAAAGAGTCTTTTAATTTTTTGAGGTTTTTACCAGCTAAATTATGACTGGTTATTTGCTGTTTTTAGTATGCCATCATTCTAGCATACTGTATTTATTGTATACAATAGAATTTAATGTAATAGAATTTATTATTCTGTTTGCATTGTTGGTGGTTGTTGCCTTGGGCTGGAGAGGGGTATAAATCCTTGTATAAATACATAAACGATCCTTTCAGACATTCTGCTTCTCCTGCTTATAGCTGTGCGTTGAGAGCACCTTATCCTAATACCCTGCAGCATACATTAAAAAATAAAACTGCCATCACCATCGCAATACAGAGCTCCTCTCTGCAGTCCTGAAGCAGGTGTAACCCTTCTAAAATTTCCGTTAACAATCTGGACTGAATGATCTCCCACCATTTGGCTCTGTTTAGTGTCTGTCTACTGATTCATCAGGGAGTGTGTACGTAGAATCCTTTTCATGATTTTTTTCCCTAGGCTCACTGTTTCTGGGTAGGAATGTACATTCCAAATAAACCAATACTTTTATAGCTGAAGTGCTTCCAAATGGCTTTCTAATATAATAGGTTCACCCTGTGTGGCATTTAGTCTTTTATAGCCTTTTTGTAGCATGTGGCTTTTAAAGAGGATTTTTAGAACACTAACACTTGGCGTCACAAAGGCCAGTTGCTCATCTTCCGCTTAATGGCATGGTTTCATGTGTCTTTTTTTCCCCCCCTCTTCAGTATCATGGGAGTGTTGAGTAACAAATGTGGTTTCCAGCTTCAGTATCAGATGATTTTCTCTATCTGGCTGTTGGCGTTCAGTCCTCAAATGTGTGAATATTTGCGGCGTTATAATATAGTCCCAGTCCTGTCCGACATCCTTCAGGAATCTGTGAAAGAGAAAGTCACCAGGATCATCCTGGCCGCGTTTCGGGTGAGTGAAGTATGTGTGCTAGAAAGTCTAAGGGGGTGGAAACCATTTTAGAGAGAGAGATTCCAGCTGTAAATCCTAGCCAAGAAAGCAGGGCTGGCAATGTGGTCCACAAACTGTTTCACTTCAGTGTTGTTGGATCGGAACTTTGTCAAGAACCAGTATGGCTGTTACCTGGAGACCTGTTTGCATACCTCTTTGGTTCTTGGTACATTTGAAATAGTGTTCTGCCAGATTTGTACTTAATATTGCCATGGGTAAAAATCCATGCCTGAAATCCATGCCTCTACCATCTTGCCTCGGCTCTTCCTTAACATTGTGTAACTTTCATGGACCTCGAGGGAACTGGGCCAGGAAGCTTTCTCAGTGCTGTATTAAGCAGGCCAGTCTTGTAGCTTGCTCAATGCACCTTAACTTCAGAAATTCCTAGACCCATAAATTACAGCCTTCCCTGTAAGCTGTGTGCCCACACAGCTTGAATCGAAGCCCTGCACAGCTGGCAAATTCCATGGCTGCAGAGCTTGGCGATGACATCATTGCCGAGCGCTCCGGATGCTGACAGCCACGTCCACGCAACCACCATAGCACTCCGCACACTCAAGAAAAAAATAAAATAAAAGGAACATTTGGTAAGCTACATGTTGTTGTTGTAAATTATGTGCTGCATTTCAACCAAAAAAATTCACAAACTAGTTTTCTTAAACAAAATAAGTAAAAAGATGGTTCCTTATCCTAAAAGGCACCAACATGTAGCCACTGTAAAGGCCTAACACTGAGGTGAAAACAATTTGTTTACCTGCCAAATGTAAGAGAACTACTTAAAAGATTCCAATTTAACCCAATTAGCAAAGGCAAATCCAAATTGCAGACAGTAACTGAATGTACGATTAAGTTAAAGTACTGCTCTCTAAAATTCATACCCTGTCAGCTTCCAGCAGAGATCTTAGCAGCTTGCTCAATTTTTTCCCCCCAGAAACCAAATGTGAAACTGGGATGGCATGAGTAAATCATGTCTTACATTTGATTATAGACTTTTAAAGAATGCTAGTGCAAAGTGACTGGCAATGACAACATGGGGCTGCTAAAAGATGGAATCCATATGTATAGTGCTTCAAGAGAGTGGTAGTACAAAGAAGAGACCAACAATACCTTTTTGTCGATAACAGTCAAAGTCCTCCCTTTTATTCTTTTCATTCCAGAATCTTCTAGAAAAATCTACTGAAAGAGAAACCCGTCAAGAGTATGCTCTTGCCATGATCCAGTGCAAAGTTCTCAAGCAGCTAGAGAACTTGGAACAACAGAAATATGATGACGAAGACATCAGTGAGGATATCAAGTTTCTGTTGGACAAGCTTGGTGAGAGTGTCCAGGACCTCAGGTAAACTCTTCTGGGGGTATTTATTGTCAAGCTCTATAGGGAACAAAGGCTGATCTTCCTTTGGGGTTAAAAACTCCCAACCACATGTCCATTGAAATATAAGCCCAGTTATGAAAAGAATAACTTGCCTATGATTATATTTCTTGACGCAGTATATTCTGAACATTTTGTGAAAGAAAGGATCACTTGTGGAAGCTCTGGGGTCATGCATTTTTTTTTTAAAAACCCAGCTTCTCATTATTTGCATCCTCAGGTGGTTCTACTTTAAAATTCCAGCCCCCCTCCTCCCCACAAGTAGGTATTGCCTGTCAAGACACAAGGGAGATACCAGCAACAAGCTGCTGGGGAAGATGTGGGGTAAAGATGAAAATAGCCACCACTTTAGTAGTTGCCTCTTTATGCAATTAGTAGGGATATATAGTACTTTGCCATTGCATTAGACATGGAGTACCACAGGAACATCACGACTAGAGCTTCTACTGTCAGGAGCTTCCTCTGTGAACAGAAGGAGTGTCCCACTCATGTGAAGGGTCCACCTTGCGCGAGCCAAATGCTCCATCCATTCATGAGGGAAGCTTCTGTTCAGAGAGAGAGCTCTAGATCGCATAAGGGCTAGTCATTGCTATTCATTGTTCTGGAGCTCTTGAGTATCGGCTTCCTTCTTTAGCTTCTTGTGTTGGGTTTATTCTGCAGCTCGTTTGATGAGTACAGTTCTGAGCTTAAGTCAGGAAGACTGGAGTGGAGTCCTGTTCACAAATCTGAGAAATTTTGGCGAGAGAATGCTGTTCGATTAAATGAAAAGAATTATGAACTATTGAAGTAAGTCATTCTGATTCTTGTTTTTCCTCAATTTTTTCTTTAAAATAGGTCTAGTGGTTATTATTGTATTGCTCTGAATAACCAATGTTATGTGGTTATCCACATGGGGAGGAAGAATTATTTCATGACAATATAGATTTTTGGGTTTTAAAGCCATGTAAGTTTAATAGTTTTCATTAACCTTTTGTTAGACATTAGGGATACAATAGAATTTAAAGAGTTTCAATAAAGGTTCTCTAAGAATCTATAATTTACTTTCTGAAAACCGCTGAAAACAATTGTTGATCCTAGGTCAGGGGTTCTCAACTTGTGGTTCACGTACCCCTAGGGTATGCAGACCGCAGGTTGGGGGTATGCGAGATGCTCCCCGTTATCAGCTGCTGCGATCAGCAGCAGATAATAGGCAGCAGAAAAACGGGGGGAAAAGGAATAACCTAGGGAAAACGGCTAAATTATCTCCCGTAGCTCTCCCTACCTTTTCTCACAGCCTCCATGTTGGATCTCCCGAAATCTCGTGAGAGTCAAGATCGCGGCTCCCAAATCTCACGCCGCGATCTTGGATCTCGCGAGATTTCGCAAGATCCAACATGGTGGCAGCCATGAGAAAAGGTAGGGAGAGCTACGGGGGACAAATTAGCCCTTTTTTCGGCCTGCAGCGCAGCCAAGCGGGTTCTCCCGCTTGTACCGCAAGCCGGAGAATCCGCTCGGCTGCGCCGCAGGCCAACCCCCCCACTTTTTCCAGGGGGGTGGTATGCGGGGGTACGCAGGACTTTGGGGGGTCTGGGTATGCCAACCTTTGGGGGGCCACATAGGGGTACGCAGGCCCCCAAAGGTTGAGAACCCCTGTTCTAAGTTTCATGTCTAGGTGTTCTTAGTAAAGACTCAACTCTGTATTTTAACATAATGGCTGTGACCTGAAGTCCCCCATGGAGACATGGTTTTTCAACAGGGACCATGTCATGCCTATAATATTTTGCATTCGGTGTTTTCAGTGAAGCTTAATGCACATTCCTGAAAAGGCAAATAGTGATCATTCAAAAAGGGATGTTCATTCAAGTGTCTATGATACTTTAATTTGTATTTTGATTTCTCTGCTTTGAAATTTAAACTGATTATACATATGCATGAATTATCATATAGATCAGCAGGCTTAGCTGTGTGTGAAGAATACTTGTTATCGGTAATATTGATTGGCCTTCACTCAAAGTTGAACAAATGTAACTAAGAACATGACTGGCTCTTTATTCTATCCTCCCAGGAACAAATAATGAAAAGTTGTATGTGAAAACAAGCTGAGAGAGAGAAAACAATCAATGTAATATTGTGGTCTTGTAGCTTGTTGGAGTTGCTATTTAGCTCCTCTTTCAAAAGATGTGTAAATCTAGAAGATTTGCACAATATTGCCTGTTAAAGAACTAAAATGAACATTGTAAGGGTTTCCTCATAATATTTTCTACAATTGTGGTATTTTCTGCATTCTGGTCATACACCAACAGAAGATCTGTTTAGGAGCTAAGTTTATTCATCAATATCAATACAACTAGGCTTTTTGTCATATTGCCATCTTGGGTCATAGCATCTACTTTGGGGGTTGGCATCCTTACTTGTGTTTCCATTACTGGGAACTATTCCCAGAGAGAGCTCCCAACAGTGGACCCACTGGTTGCGATACTGCCCCTGATCTGCATGTCTGCTGCCCTCATTCTTCGTGTTCTTGGGGTAGCTTAGCAATAAGAACTTTTCGTGTATATTAATACTAGTCAGATACTGACAGTTAAGAAAATACACCATCTGTTGCTGATTGGTTAGAATAGTTGACTGCTTTTCAATCTTCCTGTAGGCACTGAGTGATTTTTTTTAAAAAAATCTAGAAGTAAATGTTTAAACTAGCAATTTGTAGGAGGTGAACATCTTACTGTATACTTTGTTGTAGGATTCTGACAAAGCTTCTGGAAGTATCGGACGATCCACAGGTCCTGGCTGTAGCTGCTCACGATGTGGGAGAATACGTTCGACACTACCCTCGAGGGAAACGGTATAGAAGCCTTTTCACTTGGGTCTTGCAATCAGGGTTAATGCCAAGCTTGCAGATGTGCCTATTATACGTGGAACTGATTGTTTGGCTGCTTTAAGGTCTAAAATGGATTAAGGTGCAATTTAAATGCCCATTTGGTTGCTGTCTACATGAACTGATATGCCTTGGAGCTTTTAAATGGGAAAAGCAAAATCAGAAGTTAGTTGAAAGTTACGGTATTCAGGCTTGCGTCATAGACAATCCAATTGTTCCATTGGAAAATATTTTTTAAAATGCAGCTTATGATCTCGCTGCCTCTGATTTACCATTTCAGATTTATGATTTGGGGGTTGTGAAACAAAATAGTGGGAGGTTGGTGCCTTCAGTAAACAGAAGTGGAATGAAACAGATGCACACTTGTATACCCTCTCACTACTGTCCATGCTTCTTCCCCTCCTCTCCCTTTTTTAAAAATTTCAGTGTGATTGAGCAGCTTGGTGGGAAACAACTTGTAATGAACCACATGCATCATGAAGACCAGCTGGTTCGCTATAATGCATTACTTGCTGTTCAGAAGTTGATGGTCCACAACTGGTATGTGAAGACTGACTTCTTCTTCTATAGCATGAATTACTTATGTGATGTGTAAAGTCAGAATCCTTCATTATATTTCATCACTAAAACGCACATCATGACTTGGGACCACTGAAATAGCTGTTGGTTTCAGGGGCCAAAGCGTTAAACATTTTGAGTTTGGTTCTTATTCAGGTTCATCAATATTTTATTTTTAAGTCTCCAGTCCAGATACTAACTTTTAAAAAGTGGTCACTGTCTCAGACACATTAAGCTCATGTTTCACAGAGAATAATATAGAACTCTTTTGCTTGCAATGCTGCCCTGTAAAATGAATGCAATTAATTATGTTGCTTGAAAAAGCGTGTTTTTCCCCCTAAAAACAATATTTATTGCTAGGGTTGGAGACCTTTCTTTTGTCACTAATGACTTTATTTATTCCAAGTCGGGAAGCTTCCAGGATGTGGCTTTTGTTTACAGGTTCAGATTTGCAATGTAGGCAAGGGACAGCTGATCATTGAATTTTCTCAAAAAGAAAGGCAAGGCTTCTCTTAAGCTAGCCAGCTGTGTGTGGGTGTGGGTGTGGGTGTGGGTGTGGGTGTGGGTGTGGGTGTGGGTGTGGGTGTGGGTGTGGGTGTAATCGCTCTGCTGAATCAAAGTTTTGGCCTTCTTTGAGACAGTGGGACTTGAGGTCTCTTGCTATCAAGGGAACTGCCATCATGACGGTTCAAGTGTCATGAGGTTGGCCTGAGTCATGCTTTCTTGGTATGGTGCCAGTGCCATGTACACGTGCAAACAAACAGGTCACCCATCCATATGAAGGAAAGCATGTCGGGCAACAATTGTACCTCCAGTCTTCTTATGATGTACAAAGCAGTTTCAGATGTACCAGTATCTGAACGAAGCCCTGATTGCATAGAAATGATTTTCAGCAGTAACATTTGAATCAGTCCAACATCTCTGTAAGCATGGGATTTGAACCTGAATACATGTTCTAGTTTAGTACTTTTTGTGTCAGTTTTGATAACTGTACCAGATGATGATTTTTAGAACAGCAGCAAACCTTTTTCAGGTTCAGAAATCAAAACTTATTCTAACCTAGCAAATGTGTGGGCAATAGCCTGTTGTCAGGTTTTTCTGACTTAGTCAGTTCTTAACTGATTTGCATTTTAAAAGATTCAGGCAGTGATGCAGCAGATAAATCAAGAGACTTCTAAAAAGAATCTTAATGTCAGCTAGGCTTGGTGCATTGACAGCTCATTGTCTTTTGGTGTGGGGAGGGGAGTAATCGAGTCTGCATTTGCAAAGGGAGCTAGTTTAAAAGTTTAAAAGTTGGACACACACAGAATGGGATACAAGTGCAGGTTTCCATATTGCCATCTTCATATTATCTTCATATTATATTTTATTTAAAACTCCCGTAGTGATGATGGAAAAATGGAATGGTTAAGCATTGGACTGTGTGCTATGCTATAAAGATTGGGTTATTTTCACCCCATCTTTCTTAGTTTAAAGACACATCCATGTGAGAGAGACGGCATACAGCTAGAAGGGTTCCTGGAACTTTTCCTATGGGCCATATGAGTACAAAAAGTAGGAAGGGGTACAGTGCAGTCTGACAACTGGTCCCACAATTGATCTATCTGTTATGGGATGGATACTCTGGGAACGAAATCCAGTCCACAATGTAGGCATTGTACAAAGTTGTCCCAGTAGAGACTTAGGACCCAATCCTATCCAACTTTTCAGCACTGATGCAGCCATGCCAACGGGTTGTGTGCGTTGCATCCTGTGGTGGTGGGGGCAGTCATGGAGGCCGCCTCAAGGTAAGGGAACAGTTTGGGCCCTTTGTTTCTTTCTCTGCTCGGGTTGGTGGAAAATAAGAAGCTCATTATCACGTATGTCCATTCCAAAATGCATCTCTTGCATGGTTGGTCGGTGGTTTGCTTCCAGCAAATGAAAAGAGCATCAGAATTTGTCATATAGAAGGCCAGTCAATGAGAAACTTAAGATCTCTTCTTACAAGGTGCTTTTTATTTTGGTCTGAGAGGAAGATTTCTCTGTATATTCGCTGCATTTTGTCTTAAAACATGCTCTTAATCTCGATTTGAGGAGGCTCCATGCTTTTCTGTTTCTCTTTCACTTCTTGTCGACTTTGCTGAGACCAGCACCCAGGGATTTCAACAACATTGTGGCCTTTGAAGAAGAATAAAAGGAAACCTGCCTGTGTAATAGAGCATTGGCTTTCTCCGCTGTAGCAACTCAATAGTGGTTCAAAGAGAACCATTTGAAATGTGCCTCATGTAATACAAGGCTCATCAGTAGCACGTTTCCTTCATACACCAATTCATTGTATAATTAGAATTCTGAAAGGTCTATAAAGATGCAGAGAACTAGCCTGATGGATATTAGATTACAGGCTTTTATCATTATCCTGTTACCTGGTAACAGAATCAAGAGATGTCACTCAAAATCTACAATGGGAGTAGTGCATTGCACATCACCTACTGACTTGTGTTGTATGACTTATACCGACTACTGACTTGTCACCTCTGGCTGACTTGTGTGTCCTCCTAGAATTGTATGATATACCCAAACTATTCCCTTATGCACATGTAACATACCAAATCTAACTTTGTGGCTATATCATCTGTTCTTTTTGCAAACTCGGTGAAATATTGGCGATGGCATGCAGTTCCTTTGTCTGGGTGCTCTTTTTCTGCTATTGACAGTGTGAAGAGTACAAGACTATGAGTAGGTTATTCTGCTAAATGTCCGACAAGCAAAGAAAGATGTGGGAGTTGAGATGCTCTAAAGGCAGCTTTGTCTTTAAAAAAAAAAAACCTTCTTAGCTTTACCTTAAAAACAGGACCTGCAGATGCCATGCAGCATCGTAGAGCTAGTGGTCCTTTTCAGTTGTGGCAGGATCGGATCCCCTTGCGAGGGTGGGCTTTTTAGACTGTAGGCAAAATAGTAGTCCTGGAAATATAGGGAACTCCGTAGCCTCAAATCTTTCATGTGGTAAATGCAAGAACTTGTGATTTGCGCTTATAGTTATTTATATAGTACTTCCTTGAGCATGCAAAGTGTGTTGCATGTATTATTTTGATGTCATCCTTACAACAATCCTGTAAGGTAAGTACGTATAATTATCCCACGCTGTAACTGTGGCTGAGGCAGAGCCTTGACTTAAGGCCACCTAGTGAGTTCATGGCAAAGCCAAGATTCAAACCGGGAAAGTTCTGATTCTCTACCAACAGTGGTATTTGGAAAATGCCACTTTATCAAAAATCTGTGATTCAATATGCATTTGAGACTATATCCTTCTATTGTCTCCAGTCTTTGCAAGCCCCCGTTGATGGCTACATGGAATGCTAGAACATAAAAGGAGCACAGCACTGTGATGAGCTTGTGGTCAATAAATGTCCTGTTGTGGCTTGCATCTCATTTTTGATAATGGCAGGATCATCAAATCGTATATCATTAACTAACTGAGATCTGTAACAGTTGACATTTCTATAAATACCGGTAATTTTGGCCCTGTAGTGGGGGGCGAGGGTAATGATGCAGCTAAGCTTTGCACAGTATTCATCTTGAACTTTGGTAATTCTTAATTAAAAAGATAAAATGCACAGTAAACTACAATTTTAGCTGGCTTTAAAAATACAAGCAATTTTAAGAACTCTTAGTAAAACTTGCATAAGATCCCAAAGTGGTCAAATACGTCAGTGGTTATTTAAAAAAACACAAAACCCTCATTCTATGTTAACAAGCATGCATATGTTTGTTTCCTGTATGGAAATAGCACCACAGTGGTGTGAAGCTGCATAAATATATTTTTGTGTCTGAAATACTCTGTGCGTGTCTCCCATGCAAGTTTTACAATTCATGACTCTTTCCCCTGCTGAAACAGATATTTTACACTTCCCTGTTTCCAGGGTTTTATTTTGGGATTCTGCTCTATGTGTCTTGTTTAATCATTTTTTTTTCAAGCCAGCATCTTGTTATTTCGTACAGGGCAACTGAAATAGCAGCTGTGTACTGCTGATAACTTTCTTTCCCAATTTCTTTGTGGACAAAGTGATACCTTCAACATTGCTTGACACTGAATCCACTTGAGATTCAGTCAGTTACCATTTTTAAGAGTGCTATTATTTTTCTGTAAGTCAAATGCAAAGGTTTTAAATTCTCAGATGTGTTTTCTGTTTAATTAAAATGTCTTGATTCATATGGGTCAGGAAGGTGTATTAGATTGCAAAAGCAAGTTGTGCTTCAAGTTGAATGTTCAGCTCCTGAGCTTTGTGAACATATCCTCGTGTTAAAGTTAGGAGAGGAAGCTGCTGATCAGCTTTTGGTCCATCTAGCTCCGTGTTGTCTGTACAGATTGACAGGGACTCTCTGGGGTTTCAAAAAGAGATCTTTCCCAGCCCCACCTTGAAATGTTGAGATTTGAGCCTGGGACCTTCTGCATACAAAACATGTGCTCTACTATTGAGCTATGGTCCCTTCTCAGCCATTACAAAGCTTGCAGTATAAGTGAAAACCTAAACAACAGTAGATAAGTAAAAATAACTCTGGGCATGATTAAGCCAAAGTAAGCACTTTAACTGAACATATGCTTTAATTTAGGCCAGCGGGTGGCGCAGCGGGTTAAACTGCTGAACCATAAGCTGTCGATCGAAAGGTCGGCAGTTCGATTCCTGCGACGGGGTGAGTGCTCGTTGCTTGGCCAGCTCCTGCCAACCTAGCAGTTCCAAAGCATGTCCATGCGAGTAGATAAATAGGTACCGCTTGCGGGAAGGTAAACAGCGCTCCGTGTTCCAGCTGCATGCTACGCGCTGCGGCAAGGAGAGTCATGCCGGCCACATGACCATGGAGGCGTCTTCGGACAACGCTGGCTCTTCGGCTTTGAAATGGGGATGAGCACCACACCCTAGAGTCGGACACAACTGGACTTCATTGTCAGGGGATACCTTTACCTTTTTTATGCTTTAATTTAGTGGGACGTAAAACACAATGTGCTCTGTCTTCCTGTGTCCCCCCTCGAAATTAATGGAATATAAACATGCTTTCATTCTGCTTTATTTTTATTTTATTTATTTTATTTTATAATTTAGTTTATCATTAAACTGATAAAATTTCATATAACTGTACATGGTTTCTGTGGTTAATTGGCACTTATTTTACAGCCCTGTTCCTTAGATGTAAGCCTAGACATGTAGACATCTAGCCATTGAGGACTGCCTATTGAAGAGATTATAGTCTTCTTCCTAGAATTGCACCCTGAACACAAGTATTGCCTGTGTCATAGCAAGCTCCCTTTGGAATCTTTAAAGTATACAAAATCCAGTCACCGTTCAGCAGGACTGTGTTTTCCTGCCTTATTTTGTACCACATATATAATCCTTATCCAGCATTTGCAAATGGAGTAGCTTTCATCTCTTTTGAATTCTATGTGTGTACCTTAAACCTTGCCACATTAAATGTCCCCTGCACAGTAGCATTTATAACAATCCAAGATTAATTTTGTTGAGTTTCCTTATGAGTTAAATTTTGTATCTGATTGTAAAGCTGCTTCTGTACTTCTATATGGGTGAGAGCAAGTTTATAATGTTGTAATGTAACTACTCATTGCATTTGTAAGAAAGGCCTGCTAGCAGAGAGGTCTAGTTTCATGTTCCCATTATCTTTGGTCCTCCATTGATGTGATTTTATTATCTCATGTACCTTAACTCTCTGTGTCCATGATTTATTTATTTATTTTATTTACAATATTTATATCCCGCCTTTTTCCCCGAAGGGACCCAATATTTGGATCTGGTGAAACAGGCTGTTGCTTACAAAGCCTCTTGCTGCCAGTTGCTAGGCTCTAAGGTGTGCCACAGAGCACTGTATCTTTTTGCTGGTCTGAGCTGACTAGTCTGGAATTTGTGGTGTTGTATATTTAAAATTCAGACCTGAGGTTTTCTGTCTGCTCCAGGATCCTGCACAAGCCTCTGGTCCTTGCTTTCAAACCCATTCATATCCTTGTCCATTCTTATCTCTCTTCTCTTGTATCCTACTATGCACCTTCCTATGACCTTCAGTTTCTGGCTCCACCACCCGCTGCCTCTCCCCCCCCCCCCCCACACACACAAAGGCCTCCTGCTGGCTCAAATGGCTGCACTTCTTTTCCTGTGCTGCCCTTTATGCCTGGACTCTTGATCCCTGGTCACCTGAGAGATGCCCCCTTGCTCACTTCCCATAACCCCCCCCCCCACACACACACACTCTTTTCTATGACGCCTTTGGTACTGCTCCCTGGTCCCTCTACCTTACTTCGTCTTAGCCCAAGTACATACTGTAAATATGAAACACCTGCATATTCTTCCCTGGCACCATTCTCCTCCCCTTCCTGTTTTGTCTTCCTTGTGTCTATTTTAGATTGTGAGCTTCTTGAAGCAGGGCCTTCTCTTCTCTTGTATTGTTAAGCATATGCCTATTGATGGCACTACATTTGTTGTTGTTAAGTCGTGTCCGACCCTTCGTGATCCCATGAACCACATCCCACCAGGCCTTCCTGTCCTTGAGTTCGCTGAGTTCGCTTCCTGAGTTCTTCCTGAGTTCGCTCATTTTCATGTTCGTTGCATCGGTGATGCTGTCTAACCATCTCATCCTTTGCCTTCCCCTTCTCCTTTTGCCTTCAATCTTTCCCAGATTGTAGTGTAGTGTAATCTTTCACTACATACATACCAGTAATAATACATTGGCATGTCCTTGAACTGTTAGGCATTGTGCATACTGTTTTCCAAAGGAAATCATAACCACTTTTTTAAAAATCTGAAAACTACCTTAAATATTCTTCAACATTTTAAAAATGTCCTTTCCCCTGCTTTCTTTCAGGGAGTACCTTGGGAAGCAGCTTCAGTCAGAGCAACCTCAAACAGCCACAGCAAGAAGCTGAGACTCTCCTTTGGATGGGTGTAATTGGAGTAACAAATAGAGAACTAGAAGCGTGAGCAAGAAAATAATGTGGTTACGATTCTCACCGCCTCTCCTGCTGTTGTGTTGTGTAGCTTTCTTTCCAATTAGTCTTCCAGTATTGTTGCCTGGAGTAAAACGTAACGTCTAGTAAACAGTTTATGTCAGTTTGCTAGCTGGCACCTTTCTGTATTGTGAAAATATCCAAGAAATATAGCTGATATGTGCTGCCTTTATTTTATGTATTTATTGTTTCCAAATATGAAAAAAGCATTAAAGAATAATCATTCCATATCATAATTGTCTCACTGTTGCTTGTTCTCCACTTGCCATTGATTGTACTCACTATAGGAAATCATTATTCAAATACTCTCTACGGAATAAAGCTCTATGAAGATAGTAAGCTATAAAATAAATTCATAAACCTTATTGGATAGTTAACATTTTCAGTGTTGTAAATTATAGGATTCAGTAGTAAACTGGCAAACAAGGACTTTTTTTTTTACTATCGCTAATAAGATACGTTATGGTTTCTTCCTACACAGCTACTGATTACTTAGCAAGCTTGTGATTTAATGTAATAAAAAAGTAAAATGAGATTTGTGTTCTCCTAGTTCAGGCTTAATCGGTTTTGGTTTTATTAGAATAATACTTCATACAGTGTTACCTTGTTTGCTGATCACATATGTGGCAAAAAAAAAGCAGATACAATAGTACTTAATTCTATCAACTGCAGAATTTGGAAAAGAACAGGGTACATTTCTTTTACAATTTTCTGGATCTCACTGTTATCAATATTGCTATTACCGTGTCTTAGAACTTTTGATAGATTACGAGATACTGCCTAGTATGCAACTACATGGTTCCAAATGTACAGGTCACATGTGGAGGAAAAACTCGCACTTTGAGTACACATTTTGGGTACACTTTTGGGTACACATTGCAGCAGTGATTGGTGCCCAGATGAACAGCCTGGAAATGTTATGCTGCTGTAAAGAACCTTGGGGATTGCCAGTACCTAATATAAAATAGATGGATTGCACATGCCCAGCCTGATGGTTATAAATATGAATTTGAGATAGCCGCAGGGCTGGTATAAGTTGCACTATTTCAAATGAATTTCAATCCACTTCTTTTATTTCTACATTGCTTTAGGTCCTTAAACTGTAGGTCCTTAAAATCTGTCGTGGGGGTTCAGTGCTTTCCAAATCACTATGTACTTTCTCTCGTGTCTGTTTGGTATCTGTTTAGCTCTGATTTGCACATACATGCTACACAACCACTACTGCCCCCCCCCCCAGTACTGTACTTCTTCAGGACTCCAGTCACACTGTGTGTACTTGCAAGTACTGTAGCTCAAGACGCCATTTGGACAGTTATAATTGCAGCATCACTGCTTTAAGAATATGTGCATAAAGACTATAGTGCAGTCTGCTGTATTGCCCTGTGTAATTGTCCCTGGGGCTCTTCAGAGGTACTTTACCCTTCTTAGGGGGTTACTTGGTAAGCCAACTTTAAACAAGTATCTAGTTGCTCTAGCAATACCATTTGGACTAGATCGACCCTAAAATATCCAGATGTCAATGCCTGTCTCGCCTACCAAGTTAAAGAGCAATACATTCTTATTTTGGGAGGAGCGATCTAGTTGGAGTACAGAGTTACAATTCTGCTCTCCAGGTGGAACATACAACATGAAATTCAGGGAACACAGCTTCAAAGGGGCGGGGTCCCCGGAAGGGGCCGGTCTACGGGCTGGCCAGGCCTGTCAATCATGCCCGTCTGGCCCGTGGCCAGAAAACTTTGGAGACCCCTGCGAGTCCAGAGCAAGGACCCTTGCACTAGAGTAAGGCACCTCGAGATGCTACTCATTACTTTGGATGTTATGTATTGTGTCGGCATAAACTGTCAGTATACCATTTTAATTGTTTGCTTTAGATTATGTTTCTGTTGCATGCAGATAGTATCGTTAAAGATAAGATTTTTTTACGGCCTGGAAGAGGCAAAATGAAGAAGAAATTTAAAGTCTTATCTATCACTGGACTCCATTCTATATAGATGGGACCTAGATGATTTTGACGAGTGTTCACAAAACAGATGTTGGAATACCCAGGGCAAAGCCAATTTAAAACTTTTTCCTCTGGGTACTTATCTACTGCTGCCTGGAACAGATGTCTAGTATATGATAGCATTCCTCTATATTACAGTGCCACCCTCCACTTCCATACTGTATGATTATCTAAAATTAATCTGTACAACTTGAATGACTTGTTTGTGTAGCCTGGGGAAGAAGAGACTACGAGAGGCTATAATAGGCTATAAGGGCTGTCATACAACAGAAGGAGAACTCGCTGTCTGCGACTCCTAAAGGCAAGACTAGAACCCATTGGGTCAAAATGACGACAAAGTAGATTTAGGCTAGATAGGAGGAAGAATTTCCTAAGTGCAAGAGCTGGTTGGCACTGGAACAGTCTGCTTTGTGCAGTTGAGGGCTTTCATTGGAGGTTTTCAAGGAGAGGCTGAATAGCCACCTGTCAGAGATGCTGTTGCAGCCGTCTGCACTGAGCATGGGGTTGGCTAGATGACCTTCAGCGTACCTTTCAACTTGAACATTCTACGACTTTTTGGTAAGTACATTCGAACATCTGAAAAATGAAACCCTTGAGTGGCTGACCTGATTCCTTCAAGTGCAGTGTTCTACCCATATGCTAGGTATTCTGGTTGGCCTTTAGCAGCAGCCAGTAAAACCCATTAATTCCTCTTGCAGAAGCATTATCACATCACTCTACAGCCAATATGGCTTCTCTCAAAGAGTAAGGGCCAAAATAGATAAGAGCTTAATGCCTGGATCTCTTGCAGACTTTTTATGTTCAAAGCTGCCTTGGGGGATATTTATGCTATTTTCCTGATTTAAATGTATTTATTAAATTATAGTTGTGTTTTCCAACAAAGCAAAGGTCCCAAAGTAGCCTACTGCAAAAGCTTAAAAATCACAATCCATAAAAGATAATCAAAACTGCTACAATAAAATCTGCTAAAAAGGGGGGAAAGCACTAAAATAGCAGAACAAATATCGACGGAGATAATTGGTCGACTGAAGCTGCCACCTGCCCTACAGGCGCTATACTGGGTTGTGCGTGCAATTTTAAATTGGAAGAACAGCACAGGGAACAGAATTGTATATCCCTTCCACCCAGCACTGCTTCCTTAATCGGATTTCTCATCCCTGTTCCCCTCCCCCAGCTGCAGGCGCATCCACACACCTGCCCTCTACCTGGAGTATCTGAGCATCTTTTCTAATTTGGCACTAAGTAGCAATTCAAGAGGAGCTCAGTGGAGTGCATTGTGTGTCATCAGTCTCCAGTCAGTTGGTGGTGCTGGTAGGAATGCTTTGGTTAAGGCAACAGCAAAAGAAGGTTGCCATGAAATTGTAGAACAAGGGGGCAACTGCACAGGACGTGCACAGGACACTTTTACGGAGATTGGAGCAACCATGTCAGCATCGAGAGAAAAGTTGGGTGATTGATTTTTGTATGTTGGTGAAGGTTGAGTGTGTGAGGGTTGAGTGTTTGGGACTTCTGCGAATGGGTTAGGGGTGTGCTTAACCTCGGTCTCAGTGAGAGGGAGGCCTGGGGGGGTGAGTGGGACCTCTGCCCCAGTGAGAGGGGGGCAAGGGGTGTGGGGTGCAGTGACCCGAGCCTCGGTGAGAGGGAGGCGGGGGTTGCGGGACAGGAGTGGCTGGAGGTTGGATGAGGCGTTTTTAGATCGTGGATTGTGGATTGATTGGGAGTGTGGTAGTGACTGAGAGTGGTGTGGAGTGTGTGAGTGTTTTCGGCTGTGTGGTTAGGAAGGAGGCTCCGCTGAAGGGCTATGTGTTTGACACCTCGAGGGAGTCTGGGGGAGGGGCGGGCAGCCACTATTAGCAGAGTGACGGGTCACGGAAGATATGGCGGTGGGGGCTGGGCAGGCCGTTTCAGGAGAACGAGGGTCAGTCACAGACAGACTGTCCCCCTTTCTGGCCCTTCTCCCATCCCTCTGACCCTTGGCGGTCTGGGCAACAGTCCCCTGAGTCTGAAACTGCTGCTTTTGAACGCCAGGTCGGTCAACAATAAAATCTGCCTAGTCCAGGATTTAATCCTGGATGAAGGCGCTGACCTGGTGTGTATTACGGAGACCTGGCTGGATGAGTCGGGAGGGGTAAGTCTCTCCCAGATGTGCCCGCCAGGTTTCCGGGTATTGCAGCAGCCACGACTACAGGGGCGGGGAGGTGGAGTTGCGATAGTCTATCGTGATACCATCCATCTCACTGGGTACCCTGTCCCACGGTCCACTGGGTTTGAGTGCCTCCATGTCGTGTTGGAAGGGCGAGACAGAACAGGGATTCTGTTGGTGTACCGCCCACCATGCTGCCCAACAGTCTCCCTGCCTGAGCTGACCGGGGTGGTCTCGGCGTTGGCGTTGGAGTGCCCTCGCCTATTGGTGTTGGGGGACTTTAATGTCCACGCTGAGGCCCCGAGGACAGCCGCGGCTCAGGACTTCATGGCCGCCATGGCAACCATGGGTCTGTCTCAGAGAATATCTGCCCCGACGCACGATGCGGGACACACGTTGGACCTGGTGTTTACTGCTGGACAGGTGGATGGTGATCTGGATGTGGAGGAAATTAACATCACTCCTTTGTCATGGACAGATCACTTCCTGGTGGGATTTAGGCTTATCGCGGCTTGTCGCCTCCGCAGTGGTGGGGGACCTCATTCTATGGTCCGCCCCCGGAGGATGATGGATCCGGATGGATTCCTGAGGGCTCTGGGGGATTTTCCTGTTGACAGAGTCGGCGACTCACCCAGCGCCCTGGTTGACCTCTGGAATGGGGAAATGACCAGGGCTCTGGATCTGATCGCTCCTGAGCGTCCTCGACCAAGCCGCAGAGTCAGAGCGGCCCCTTGGTTTACTGAGGAGCTGCGGACGATGAAGCGGCAGGGTAGAGGCCTAGAGCGACGGTGGCGGAAAACTTGTGCTGACTCCGACCGGGCACGGGCTAGAGCTCATTTCAGAGCCTATTCCGTGGCGGTGGCGGCAGCTAAGAAGGCTTTCTTTTCTGCTGGCATCGCGTCTGCGGAGAACCGTCCAGCTGAGCTTTTCCGTGTGGTCCGGGGCCTGCTCCATCTGGCCCCCCCAGTAGATGGGGCGGAACACACGGTGGCTCGCTGTGATGAGTTTGCCAAGCACTTCGTGGACAAAGTCGATCGGATTCGGCATGACTTGGACGCCGCGTTAGCAGTATCTAATGATGTCCCTGAGGCACCTGTCTGTTCTTCTTCCTGGGATTCTTTTCAGCTTGTAGAACCTGAGGATGTGGACAGGATTCTTTGGAGTGTGAGACCATCCGCTTGCCCGCTTGACCCTTGTCCGGCATGGCTGATTAGGGCTGCCCGGGCGGGGCTGGCCGAGTGGACAGGGAGGGTGGTAAATTCATCTCTGAGGGAGGGGGTGGTGCTGCCGTCTTTGAAGCAGGCGGTGGTGCGCCCCCTCCTGAAGAAACCCTCCCTGGATCCCACTATTTTGAACAACTTTCGGCCAGTCTCAAATATCCCGTTTCTGGGCAAGGTGATCGAGCGGGTAGTGGCGTCCCAGCTCCAGAGGGCCCTGGAGGAAGCTGATTATCTGGATCCATTCCAGTCTGGCTTCAGGCCGGGGTTCGGGACAGAGACGGCCTTGGTCGCCTTGGTGGATGACCTGCGCCGGGGACTGGACAGGGGGAGTGCGTCCCTGTTGGTCCTGCTGGACCTCTCGGCGGCTTTTGACACCATTGACCATGGTGTCCTCCTGGGTCGGTTGGCTGGGTTGGGGCTTGGAGGCACCGTTCTGAGGTGGTTCCGCTTCTTCCTGGCTGACAGATCCCAGAAGGTGGTGCTGGGGGATGCTTGTTCGGCACCCTTGCCCTTGAGGTGTGGGGTGCCGCAAGGGTCAATTCTGTCCCCCATGCTGTTTAATATCTATATGAAGCCGCTGGGAGAGGTCATCCGGAGGTTTGGGGTAGGGAGTCATCAGTATGCGGATGACACCCAGCTCTTTCTCTCCTTTCCACCTGATTCCAAGGGGGCAGTCGATGTCCTGAATCGTTGTCTGGAGGCAGTTGGGAGCTGGATGGGGGCAAACAAGCTGAAATTAAATCCTGATAAGACAGAGGTTCTTCTGGTCCAGAAGTCCACGACTCAGGTACTGGATCATCGTCCTGCTCTGAATGGGGTTGTACTCCCTCTGAAGGAGCAGGTCCGCAGCTTGGGGGTTCTCCTGGATGCGCAGCTGCTCCTGGATTCTCAGGTGGCGGCTGTGGCCAGGGGGGCTTTTGCCCAGCTTCGGCTGGTGCGCCAGCTGCGACCGTACTTGGATCGTGTAGACCTGGCCACAGTGACCCATGCCCTAGTGACATCTAGACTAGATTACTGCAATGCGCTCTAGGTGGGGCTGCCTTTGAAGACTGTTCGGAAACTACAACTAGTGCAGAATGCGGCGGCCCGGGTGGTTGCCGGGGCTTGTCGGTTCGACTCAGTCGGACCGTTGCTTCGGCGGCTACACTGGCTGCCGGTTCGTTTCCGGGCACAATTCAAAGTGCTAGTTTTGACTTTTAAAGCCCTTAACGGCTTGGGTCCAGGGTATTTGAGGGACCGCCTCCTTCCTTATAATCCGACCCGTACTCTGAGGTCATCAGGGGGAGCCCTGTTGACCGTGCCGCCACTGACGGAGGTGAGGGGGATGGCGGCACGGAATAGGGCCTTCTCAGCAGTGGCGCCCCAATTATGGAATTCCCTCCCCCTGGAATTAAGAACGGCTCCCTCCTTAGAGACCTTTCGGCGGGGCCTCAAGACGTTTTTATTTAGGTTGGCATTCGATGACTGACATGGCGGGCTGGCTTTTTTAACAAATGGCTTTTTTAACAAATGGCTTTTATAGGTGACCCACTGGGACTGTCTGTTTTATTTGTTTTAATTACTTGTTTTTAATTATGTTTTATTGTGTATTATGTATTTTAACATGTTCTTAACTGTAAGCCGCCTTGATTGCCCTTATTGGGAGAAAGGCGGGGTAGAAATCTATTAAATAAATAAATAAATAAACTGTCCACCAAAGGTGGCGTGAGCCAGAGATTACAAAATGGGGGGGGCAGAGGGGAGGAGTGATGGGGGCCTAGAGAGACGTTTTTATCTCGAAGTTGTGTTATCGTGGGAGGTCTGGCTCAGTTGGTAAAGCGTTTCATATGCTTGAAGATCTGTACGATGGCAGTTTGTGATGGCCGGAAGTATCCATGTCTGTCAGAAAGCTGTCAGTACGCCACTGATAAGCTGAGACTCTGTGACAGAGAGAAGCTGCAGCTGCACTTTGAGTGGGAGTCAAGGGTGCCTGTCAGTCGAAGTGTGGCTAGGCAGACACAGGAGAGAGGCTGGACTGTGAAGGAAACCAGCTAGATTGAAGGGTTCTATGCAAGACTAGAACATTACAATACAATTGTATTGTAAAATCACCTTGGGGTGTAGAAAGCCTGCCTGTGAAAACCGCCTTTGAATTAAAAATCAAAGGAGAACTCTGATGACCAAAGAAAATGTGGTATATAAATATTGGTTGTTATCATTATCATCATCATGATGGTCCAGGAGCATAGGGCAGGTATGTTAAAAGGGTGCTTTCAAATAAATTAGAATTAATAAGTTGGTTCTTACCATTCGTCCTGGAAAAACTGAGATGGTCCCGGAAACGGCCCTCCATTCCCAGAATCATCTCGGAACGGTTCCAGGCCAGTTGGTAAGCTCTGCCGCCACTGGCCCTCACGAGATTTGGGCGCTGACATCTTGGATCTCGCGAGATTTCATGAGCCAAGATGATGCCAGTGCTCGGGTAAGTTCTTCAATTTTCAAAATGGAGGCGGTGGCGGCGAGCAGGTAAGCTGAGCGAGGGAGAGCGGCCGGGCCGACGAGAGCCTCTCGCCGACCAGCCGCTCTCCCTGGCTCGGACCGGCAAGAGTGACTGGCTTGTGAGCCGGCTCGGAGCAGGGCTCGTGAGCCGGCTCGGAGCAGGGCTGGCGAGCCGGCTCGGAGCGGGGCTTGCTCCTCGACGAAGGAGGCGCCGGAGGAGCAGCATGGAGCTGCAGCACGGCGGCAACGGGGAACGCGGGCAGCGACGAGAAGGTAAGTCAATTTAATTTAATTAATTTACTGTAAAAATTAAATTTAAAAGCCCTCAAAACGGGTCTGCGCATGCGCGAAAATCTGGGAAATACCCGGATGGACGCGCTGCCTGGGCCTTCTTTCAGAAGGCCCTGGAAGGACGACGGGGTCGGACGCTCCGAGGCTGGCTACCGGGCTGGTCTCGGAGCGTCCGGAGGGCGACGCGGGGGGAGGGAGCTGGGTCGCCCCCCCCCCGCGCCGCGATATCGTAGCGTCACTGCCCCAGGGTGACGCGCGTCCTAGTGACGCTACTGGTCTTGCCATGGCTCATCTGCCATTTAATGTTCATGACAGCTAATGTGTAAGAAAACTTGTGTAAATAGCATCCTCTGCCATATATTATAGTAGAACTTTTCTGCAGTTTATTTTACCTTTCAGCAGAGCCACCAGGGAGCAGGCTGGTCCAGAGCAACAATCGACAATTTTTACATAGCAGAAGTCAGGAAGATTCCATGCTAATCGGTTTGACCTGCTGGAGCAGTTCTGTGATATATGAATAAAGACCATGCAAACGATGATCTAAGATTGTTCTATTGTGCACTAGAACCGAACCATAGAATCTGGATTATATGCAGTATTATTCTGTCTGATCAAATATAATGTAATTCAATGCATGCTGTAGGGCTGCATTATCATCATTTAATTATAAATGAGCCATTTAAAATCATTTGATGTCTATAAACTGCTTTGTGAACTTTTTGTAGAATAGTGGACTATAAATACTGTTAATAATAATAATAATAATAATAATAATAATAATAATGGCCTTGCATGCTTTCAAAAAACCTTAAACAGCAACTGTTGGGGAGTGGCAGGCACAATTGGGGTCAGAATTGTGGTGTGGCGGAAAGGAGGTATTTAGCCCTTTCCCCCTTTTTGTGGAATTAAACCTTCTTGATTTGAGTAGGCTTTGCTTCCAAATAAATGGAAACATCACTACACCCTCAATTGGCTCTCACATCCATCAGAATAATGTAACTAGAGCTGAAATCCTGTCCACACGTACTTGGAAGTAAATGAGATCTGAGTAAATATGCATAGAATTGAGTGCATGCCTTATTCCCCATGAAAATCTTGATCAGAAATCTTGTTTTGCACTTTTGGGGCTACTCAAAGTATTTGAGTGAAAAATAAAGGATTTGGGGAGAGGCTGTGGCTCATCTGCGGCAGAGCTTCATTACAAAGTAAGCAAGGGTCTCAGACTCTATCTCCAAGTAGGGCAAGGAAGAACTCCCTGTCTGGAACTCTGGATAGCTCCTCCTAGTCATTGTAGACAGTAGCCGGACTCACAGTGCAATCCTGTGTAACTTTGCACCGGTGTAACAGCAGATGCACCGGCGTAAGGGCACTTACACCTGTGCATCTACTGTTACACAGGTGCAAAGTTACACAGGATTGCGCTGTCCGTCTAAGACAGCTTCGTGTGTAACTTGTCAGTTCAATAGCACAGCCTTCCTACGTGGTGAAGAGGGACCAGATGTGGGGGAGAATAATTCTGTGACCTGTGTCTCAGGCAATGCCAAATACAGTAATTTTCCTTCTGGATCCTTGTGCTTTTATCAGCATGGTGCCACCCCAATCGTAGGTGGTTGAAATGGCTCTGGAGCCAATAATTAAACCAAATAAAGCACCAGTTTGCTCAATTCCATTCCATCACTTTTATGCAAATATCTTTTCAGGGGGGAGGAATCACCTCAGCATGCTTTCCAATGGTCCTTATTGTCATATAATGGCTGCTGTTGGCAGCTGTGTAAAATGAAGCAGTTCTCAGAGTACCCCTGGAGTCCTACGTAATGGGTTTTTCTTTGTCAAAAGTCAGAGTTGAAGGGTGTTTGAAAATCAATGCTGAAATCAAAACCCAATTGTTCCTCTTGTTTTGTCAGAGATACTGCCAGATGCCAGCAGTTTGTGCCTGCTGTGTCATGTGGATTGGTTTTTTTCCTGATTGTATAATTAATGACCAATCTATAAAGACAATTTGGTTTTCTTTGCCTATGGACAGAAATGTTGATTCAAGGATTACAGCGATGAATTCCATTGTAAACAGCGGGAGACGACCCAGCCATGCACTCTGCTTTCGACTGTTCAGGTTTTAACAGCTTGTCTCAGACCCCTGAATTAACGGCATTTTGGTTTGTAAGAGTCAAGCCGCCTCGCAAAGGCAAACCAGCCTCCTTTGATTTCAGGCTCCTGGAAGTGAAATGGCAGCTATGCAGCTGATGAGGTTTTTAACTGGGAAAAGGGCATAATAGAAGGTCCTCGGGGGAATACTATTGATCAAGCTTTGGCACCAAGGGTGGATTTTTTTTTTTTTTTTGGAACTACCAATTCATGCAGGACCAAAATGTGGTAGCCAAGTATTTGGCATTCAGCAACGTGTGGAGTCTGGCTGAAATATCTGTTTGCTGCTGCTGAGCACTAGTCACTGAGCACTAGTTCTGCCATTCTGTACAGAGGTTCACTTTGTACCATTTACGGCACAATCCTACTCAAAGCCCCATGCTGCAATCCAGCAGCACCCTCCGTTGTATCCAGCGCAGGGCTGGAGGCTGCTGGAGGTCTCCTTGAGGTTAGGGGACATTTGTCCCCTTACACCATGTCAAGCCCCAGCAGCCTCTATGGGGCTCCTTGGATGTGCACCAGCTAAACGGCTGGCGCAAATCCATCCAGCCCAGTGTCGGGCTTTCAAGCCCGGGATGGAGGATAGGATTCGGCGGAAGCTTCCTGTGCTGATTCCTTTGACTACCTTTTCAGTCTATTCAGTTTGCTGAGTCTACAAGCAGCGAACAGGTCTATGTTGCACAAAGCTTGCTGAGCAAATAGTTCCGTTATTTACTTTATTATAAAGTAAGTACAGTATACTACTATTTTATTAAAATATTTACTTTTTCACGTTATTAGCTGCCTTTCTGCATAAAGGTGCATTCAAGGCATCTTACAAGTTCAAAATAATAGTCAACATAAGAAGAGCCCTGCTGGATCAGGCCAAAGGCCCATCTAGTCCAGCTTCCTGTATCACACAGTGGCCCCACCAGATGCCTCAGGGAGCACACAAGACAACAAGATAACCTGTTTCCCGTTGACACTCCCCTGCACCTGGCAGAGAGAGAACCTACTTCTAAAACCAGTTCAAAAACATTTGAGTAAATTACAGTAGTTAAAAAAAATCCAGTCTCTAGAATTAACAATGAAAGGCAACAAAACAATGGTATGAGCAGGCTAATAACAAAAGCCTGTCTAAATAAATATGTTTGAACAGTCTGTGGGAAGATAGGCAAAGAGGGGCCTGGGAGATCACATCAGGGTGGGGATTTGACAGTTGTGGAGTCACCAATGACAAGGTCCTGCCTTCTGCACTTGCCAACTGTGTAGCCAATGATCACAGACCTGACAGCAGGATGACCTCTGTAACCAATCAATAAGCTCATGTGGGCTCATGTGGCTGAAGGTGATATTTCAAGTAGTCTGGTACCACATCCTAGAGTGTGTATTACAGGGGTGGCCAAACTTGCTTAACGTAAGAGCCACATACGATAAACTTCAGATGTCTGAGAGCCGCAAGAGAGATGTTTGTGAGCCGCAATATTTAAGAAGCATTTAAATTCTTATATTTATTCACCATGGACATTAAACTTATTTTTTAATCCAGGGGACTCTCCGTTTATACCTGGAACATAATTATAAAGCTTGAAATTTTTTTATTTGCCTTTCACATTAATTGTGATGCAAAAAGGAGTTCAGCCAACACATTTCCAAGAGCCACACATTATATGTCAAAGAGCCGCATGTGGCTCAGGAGCCACAGTTTGGCCACCCCCTGGTATATTATATACATTGAAAGTGTTGCAGCTACAGAAGATAAGATTATCTTTTTGTGATAGTGTTACTTTAAGAGTTGTGTGATACGCAGGAATTCAACACACAAACTTTCCCTCATTGATGCACCAGTTGGGAGTCCTGGCAGGAAAAAATGTCAGATGGTAGGGCATACCAGGGGCAGCACAACCCAGAGTGCTGCCCCCATGCCAACACCACAGCTGCTCCCTCTGCCATGGCGAAGGAGAAAAGAAAAGCTCCTTACTGTGCTTCTCATGTGGTTTTGTCAGAAGTGTGAGACTTCTGGTTTTATGTAAAGGGAGATCAAATCAGTCAATCCTAAATGAAATCAACCCTGACTGTTCCCTGGAAGGACAGGTACTGAGGCTGAAGCTCAAATGTTTTGGCCACCTAATGCGAAGAGAGGACTCTCTGGACAAGACTCTGATGCTGGGAAAGATTGAAGGCAAAAGAAGAAGGGGAAGGCAAAGGATGAGATGGTTAGACAGCATCACCGAAGCAACGAACATGAAAATGAGCGAACTCAGGAGGATAGTGGAGGACAGGAAGGCCTGGCGGGATATGGTTCATGGGATCATGAAGGGTCGGACATGACTTAACGACTGAACAACAACAACAACAACAACAACAACATGGCAAGCACTGTCCCCGTAAATAAAACCAAAAGTCCTGTATTAGCTTTAAGGCAACTGCATGGGGTTGGGGAGCAAGATAAGGAGGCCGGTGATCTGCTTCTTTCTTGGGTGTGTGGGAAGAGGATTGTTGCAGCTTGCAATAGGCTGGAGGGAGGCACCAGCAAACTCGGGCGAAGCATGTCCCAAATCTGCAACCCCTTGGACCCCTCACAATCCGCTTCCCTGCATCTCAAGATTGGGATGACAGTAGGGCATGTATTTGTGTTACTACCTACCAGACAGACAAAGCCAGAAATGTAACACCAGAACTTGTTTCTGGGAACGACAGAGGACAGGTCGGCAAAACAAGCCTTAAGAAAGAAGACCCAACGTTTCAAGTGAAAGAAGGATGAAGGCAGCTTTTGAAATTATATATGTAACATTACCCTGCCCTTTTCCCTGTATGTTTCCAAAATGGTGTGAACTTTAAGAGTGGGCCTATGGGTATTAAATATATGTTTGCTGTTGGAGAATTATTAAACTGGAGCCCTGCCTAAGCTTTTGAAAGGTCATAGCCCTGGACTAAAAGACAGGATAGAATATGATTGACAGGATTCTCCAGGCTATGCCATAGCAGAAATCAACAGTCTATGCTCAGAAATTAGAAATACATGTATAATTGTATTAAGCATATGCTGAAACAGCAAAGTGCAATGTTAAACAAAGACGCCAGTAAAGCTGTCCTGATTTTTCAGGAATTTTTGAGTGTGTGTGGGGGAATGTTATAGTACTGTTTTGCTTTTCTGTGACTTGCTCATTTTGAGGAGAGAACACTAAATGGAGAAATTGCCAACTGGAACCCATTTTGAAGGAAGGGATATATATTTGACCCAGAATGTTCTTTATACTGTATTCAGAAGACGGTTAAGGAATAGCTGAAAAATATTTTCTAAGCAGTTACTGTACATTTTTGAGCATCCACCAATAACACAGCTGGTTTGTCAGGTTATTGTAACCTGGGAATTCACAAGCATGAACAGAAAAAACCATGCAGGGCAAAATTGCTGTGTCATAGTGATTAAACAAAAGATGAGACCATGCTTATACTAAATGCTTAACAAGGTGGTAGAAAAAAAGTGCTGTGTCATGCTGACTAGGATGCAATGTTTGAATCTGATTGGTTAGCAACTATATAAAGGTAAAGCACCCAGGACCAGTATCTGAGGCTTCAATTCTCTGTGCTGTTACTCTGTACAAACTTGCTGATGAAAGACTGCTATGCTTATCTGCTGTATATACTTGTAAATAGACTTTGGTGGTGGAAACTACCATGTCTGTGTTATTCTTTGCTGTGGACAAGGACTGGGAGGCTGCACGCCGACTGGGAGGCTGCACGCCATAAATTTCCTGCGTACTCTGACAGGTTATGGGCCCAGCCCAGCCGTAAATCAGTGCCTGGTGATTTCCTGATCCTGCTGAAGTTCTGGCGAAGAGGTCAGCGTCCTTGAGCCCAGGAGGGGTAGTGGACGGCTTGAACAGCAGAATGCAGTCTGTCGTGGGAGCAGGTGGAGGATTTCCTCTCACCCGGCTTAATGAGACAAATTACCTGTCATGGAGCCTCAAGATGGAAATGTTTCTGCGCAGAGAGGATCTCTGGACAGTGGTGAGTGACCCTCCAGATGACCCAACAGCAGCTGAAAAGAGACTCATTGAAAAGGCTCTGGCTAGCATCATTTTGTGCTTAGAAGACAGTCAGCTATTTCATGTGCGTGGGCTGACGTCTGCTGCAGAGTGTTGGAATGCATTGCGAACTATTCATATAAGAGAAACTTCAAGCAGCAAAGTTTTTCTTACAAGAAAGTTGTACAAGGCACAGTTGAAGCCAGGAGTTAGAGTGTCAGATCATCTTCAATACATGAGAAAACTCTTTCTTGAACTGGAAGAAAGAGGGTTAAATTTTCCTCAAGCCCATCAGGTGTATATAGTTTTAAGTTCTCTTGATCAATCATGGGATTTGATAGTTGCAAGCCTTGAATCAATGAAAGAAGAGGAGCTTACGATGGCTTATTTGACTACAAGATTGCTACAGGAAGAGCAAAAAAGAGATGAAAGATCCCATGTCCGAGGGAGGAATGATAGTGATTTATTGCATAAGCAGAGAGAAACGGCATTCCAAGGAGATAGTCAAGAGCAAGAAAAAGTCTACACGGTGAGACGGTGTTTCCGATGTGGCTCTACTAATCATCTCCAGAGAGACTGTAAAGTGAGAAAAGCAAGAACCCCCTTCAAAGGAAATGCAACACGACAACAAAGAAGAGACCACACACATGTTTCTGTGGTGGAAGCAGCAGGAAGAAATACCAGAGACATTTGGCTGTTGGACAGTGGTGCTAGTGAGCACATTGTGAATGATCCAGAACTATTTTCTACCCTTGAACCAGCAGCCAGAGAACATGTATGTCTTGCAAATGGGCATTGTTCAAAAATTAGGGGACAGGGATCTATTTATGTACCCTGTATTGATGAGACATTCTCTGGGGTGTTCCTGACCTAGAGTATAATTTATATACTCTAAATTTGACCGTCTGTCTTGCATATTATTGAAAGTATAATTTATATACTCTACTCTAATTTATATAGAGTATAATTTATATACTCTAAATTCTATATAATTTGTGTGTTCCTGACCTAGAGTATAATTTATTAAGTGTGTCATGTTTAGATAATGCTGGCTATACAACTGAATTTTCAGGGGGCAAATGTCAAATTATAAGAGGTGACAAAGTGTGTGCACAAGGTATACTACAGAACAAACTTTATGTTATGCAAACTCAAGTTGAGAGAATCACAGCTCAGACAGCATTTTCAAACAAGCCAGATCATGATGGGTGTGTGCACCTATTGCATAGAAGATTGGGGCATGCAAGTTTTAAAGTGCTAGAAAAAATGCCAGAACATGCAATAGGGCTGAATGTAAAAGCATGTAAAAACTTTCTGGACTGTGCAACTTGCAAAGTTGCAAAGTCAAAGGTTTTCCCTGTAAAAAAGAAAAGTGAAAGGATATCTGAGAGAGTTTTTCAGCTGGTGCATTCTGATTTAATTGGCCCTTTAGCGCCATCTGCTGGTGGTGCTAAATATGTGCTTTGTATCGTGGACGATTTTTCTAGATTTGGATTTTGTTTTTTACTAAAAAGCAAAACTGAAGTATTTGAACAATTCAAGAATTGGGTCTTTTGGGCACAAAAACGTTATGGGCAAAAGGTATCCCAGGTTCAGACTGACAGGGGTACAGAATACACCAATTCTAATTTCCAGCAGTGGCTGAAGAAAATGGGGATTACCCACAGAAAAACAAACCCATACACACCAGCAGAAAATGGCATTGCAGAACGTAGAAATGGTGTATTACAGACCATGAAAGATTCTCTGCTGTCTGACTCAGGAATGAGTCAGGGGTACTGGGGAGAGGCCATTTTGACTGCCAATTATTTAGTCAACAGGCTGTGGAGTTCAGCAATAAATGATACTCCCTATTTCAAACTTTATGGAAAAAAACCATCTCTGTCACATTTAAGAGTTTTTGGTTGTAGTGCGTGGGTACACATTCCAAAGGCACTCAGAAGAAAGGGGCAAGCAAAAGCCAGGAAAATGAAATTCATAGGCTATGAAGCTGGTTCAAAGGCATATCGTTTTACTGATGGTAGTAAAAATGTTGTAATTTCTCGGTCAGCAAACTTTTCAGAGCATGAGAATTGGGGGAGGATACATGCCAACTCAGAAGTTTTTCTTCCTCTTAGACAAGGTTCCTTGCAGAAGGAAAAGTCATTGCCACAGCAACAAATTGCCCCAGGTGCTGATAAGTTAGAGAGCACATTAACTCATGAGGTCCCGGTAAAGGAAGAACCTGCTATTTTGCGTAGGTCAGAAAGAGTGACTAAAGGAATTCCCCCTGATAGATTTACAGCAGGGGAGGTGAGAGTATGTCATGTTAATTATGAACCTCAAAGTTATCAAGAAGTCTTACAATTGCCTAAGGCAGAGCAGGAGAAGTGGAAAGAAGCAATGAATGAAGAAATGAGGGCCATGGACAAGCACAATGTATTTACCCCTGTAAAATTACCAGAAGGGCAAAAAGCTGTTGGATGTAGATGGGTGTATAAAAAGAAAATGCTAGTAAATGGTGAATTGAAGTATAAAGCAAGACTAGTTGCCCAAGGGTTTGCTTAAAAGAAAAACATTCATTATGATGAAGTCTTTGCACCCACAGTGAGAGGAGAAACAGTGAGATTAGCATTAGCTTTAGCAGCTGCAAAAGAATATAAGGTGAATCATTTTGATATTACCACTGCATATCTGAATGCAAAGTTGGAAGAATGTGTTTTTATGAAGTTGCCTCCTGGATTTGAAGTAACTGGATCAGAGACAGTATATAAGCTTAACAAAGCCATATATGGATTAAAACAATCAGCTAGAAATTGGAACCAATGTTTAGATTTAGCCTTAAAGAAAATGGGTTTTAAAAACAGCCTAGCTGATCCATGTCTGTATGTACAGAATTATGAAAAGGAACAAATCATCCTTCTTATATTTGTCGACGATATCTGTTTTTTTGGCAAAAAACCAGTCACAAATTGACAAATTTGCAAAACAACTGGGACAGAAGTTCCAATTGAAAGACTTAGGAGAAATAAAAAATTACTTAGGAGTTGAGATAAAGAAACTACAGGATAAGGGATATATCCTGAGTCAAAGTAAGAAAATAGAGCAACTTTTAAAGGAGTTTGAAATGGACAATTGCAAAAGCGTGCAGACTCCAATGATAATAGACTTTCAGAAAGTAGAAGAAGAAAATGAAAATCTATGTGACCAGGAATTATACCAGTCAGCTATTGGAAGCTAGCGCAATGGTCAAGGCCAGACATTGCAAATGCAGTAAATATTTTGAGCAGATACACTTCAAAACCTACTCAGAGGCATTGGTTGGGAGTAAAAAGAATCTTTCGTTATTTAAAGGGAACAATAGATCAATGTCTAATATTGCAACCTTGTGATTCACCAGAACTGAAATGGTATGATCTGAAATGTTATGTTGACAGTGACTGGGGTAATAATATGCAAGACAGACGGTCAATTTCTGGTCTAGTAATAATGTTTGGAGGTGCATTGATAGGTTGGAACGCAAGAAAACAACCATCCATAGCAGTATCAATATCAGAGGCAGAATTCGCAGCTTTGTCTGAAATGTGTTTAGAGGCCACCTGGTATAAACAATTACTTGAAGATATTGGTTTTGAAATGAAACATCATCCCATCTCTGTATTTGAAGATAGCCAAACATGTATTCAAATGGCAACATGTGAAAGGGTAAAAAGTAGAAGTAAACATGTAGACATCAAGTACTGTCATGTAAGAGAAGCCATAAAAGAAAGGTTAATAGAATTAATTTATTGCCCATCAGAAGACAATTTGGCTGATCTCATGACAAAACCATTGTGTGCACAAAGACATGCAAAACTTACAAGAGAACTTGGTTTGGTTCCTGTAAGTTCTGTTCAGCTGTAAATTGGAGGGGTGTCAGGTTATTGTAACCTGGGAATTCACAAGCATGAACAGAAAAAACCATGCAGGGCAAAATTGCTGTGTCATAGTGATTAAACAAAAGATGAGACCATGCTTATACTAAATGGTTAACAAGGTGGTAGAAAAAAAGTGCTGTGTCATGCTGACTAGGATGCAATGTTTGAATCTGATTGGTTAGCAACTATATAAAGGTAAAGCACCCAGGACCAGTATCTGAGGCTTCAATTCTCTGTGCTGTTACTCTGTACAAACTTGCTGATGAAAGACTGCTATGCTTATCTGCTGTATATACTTGTAAATAGACTTTGGTGGTGGAAACTACCGTGTCTGTGTTATTCTTTGCTGTGGACAAGGACTGGGAGGCTGCACGCCATAAATTTCCTGCGTACTCTGACATGGTTCCCTCATTATAACAAACAGTGCAAAAATATGTGCACGTTTGTCATCAGCGGATAGGAGATATTTTTAAGCTGTGGGATCAATATGAGAGGGCAAAAACCTCTCCCCAGCATTGTGACCTCAGGTTAAACAGCCTGCTCCTCATGGTTGCTTTGGAGAATGGGAATCCCCATGTGTTTTCCTATCATCAGGGAATTCTGATTTGCAGTGCTGGGGTTTGTAAACCTAAGGCCAACTGAGGCAGTTGCCTCAGGCAGTGGATTTGCAAGAGGTGCCTGCCTACCTCTTGCTCCCTGGAGTCAAAAAGCAGTAGGAGAATGGGGCAGAAGGGGAAGTGTTAAGAAGTGGTGGGCCAGAGAGGCTCCATCTCTGATGGTCTAGCTCACTACTCTCTTCTCCTACTAGTTCGTGCCCCACATAAGTCAACGCCTTACAGTGCAATCCCGTGTAACTTTAAAATGGCGGATCGAGCACTCCGCCGTTCTAAAGTGTTGCAACCATGCCGTAAATCAATGTTGCGATGACTTTAGAGTAAGGCCGACTGGCACGGAGGCCGGCAGCCCTTACTCCGCCTCCAGATTGTCCCTGCGGCCACCGGATACAGGTAAGGGAAGCACCAGCGAGCATGGGGGCAGTCCGGGTGGTGAGGGAGGCCGGGGTTTGGCCAAGCCTGTCTGGGGTGGGGGGTGGGGATGACGACTGCCATGTCCCCGTCCCATTCCCGTGCCGGCGCGACCATTACACAGCTTCATTGGACTTACGCCAGCTAAACAGCTGTCGGAAATCCAAGGAGGCCCATTGGGGCCTTCCCACGTTACACCAGGGGAAGAAGACGAACATCCCCTTCTCCCAAGTAGACCTCTGGGCCAATCACGATCGGCCCGGAACAGGGATAGGATTTGGCGGGCGACCCACCGGATACTTAGTACCAAGAAGTTCAACTGTTGATGGTTTAATTCACCAGCACACGGGGAGAAGCATTTATTTATTCTATCCGTTTCTGATTGCTTTTCGTCTCATTATTTTTAAGACCAACATCATCCGTCCTATGCCTCATTATAGGCTTTGATTTTCTCTTTCCTACTTCCCACTCTGTCTCCTTATAGCCACATTTGCCAATACATATAAAGCAGATATAGAAGAAGCACAGATAAGGCTTAAATTAAATTGTTCCTCATGCAGGGCCTTCTTGAGACTTGACTTACAATGTAATTCAGTGGCAACTCATTGATTTTTCATGTTGCTTTGTGTTTTCAAAAAGTCAAATTAGCTCCAGCGCACACACAGATGTTTCACAGAGTTATGCAGAAGATATAAATTGTACAGTACCCTGTACTGCTGGGACTCACAAACTTGGTACAAATATCAAACTTGCTTAATATGAACACTACAGGCTTGTCAGTAAGTAAATGTATCCTGAACTGACGGTGCGATCCTCCTTAAACTTCTGCCGGTGGAGCATGCTCTCCGCAGGTGGTGGGTGTTGCAAACACACTGTAACGCATGTTTACGGCACCTGGAGAGTAAGGGCTGCTGGTGCAGAGGCCAGTAGCCCTCTCTCTGCCTCCCCCAGGATCCTGCAGCCACTGGTGCAAGTACAGTAATATATGCACCAATCAGTGCAGGGGTGGGGGAAGGGTGGGCTGGGCAGTGAGGGAAGGTAGCTGTTGGGCGAGCTGGGCCGGAAGGGGGCGGGGATATCGGTGACGAGTTCTGCTGATATCCCGCACTGTTCCCAACCTCAGTGGCCCTTACCCCGCAGCCCTGGATGTACATTGGCTTGAGAGCCTACATACATCCGAGGTGGCCCACTGGGGCCGGGCAGCCCTACACCCGGGGAAGGGGACGAATGTCCCCTTCTCCCGAGGAGACCATGGGTCGCGCCGGAGAGGCCTGGGAAGGGTGCAGGATACTACAGCTGGCCAAGTACCTTTACACAGGACTGGGTGCCTGTTCCCCCATTTGCCTCTAGCAGCAGTGAACTATTGCTAGGAGCTGAGGAGGGCAGATGGACGAAACAAGTCTTGAAAGCAGAGCCAACATTTCAAATGAAATAAAGATAAGGGCAGATTTGTGAAATATTATATACCTGAAATGACCCTGCCTTTCCTGCTTGTAAACATTCACAAAATAGCATAATAGCATGTTTTTTCTAGCATTTGGGTGATGGGTTGTGGTCTGCCTCCTGTGTCTCAAGATGCTCTGCCATGCTGCTTCTCTGCTCCATACTGTTGCCCCCTCCCCAGTGGATTTTATTGTTTTTAAATTTAGTTATGTACGGTTATGTATTGTTTAAACTTTATGTATTTAAACTTCTTACTTTATGTATTTTTTTAAAATTATGTATTTTAATTTTTGTTGTAAGCCGCCTTGGGCATTTGCCTTCGGCATAGGAAAAGGCGGAGTATAAATTTTTTAAATAAAATAAATAAACGTTGAAAGTGGGCCCGTTTTTAATATTTATTTGATATTCATAGCCAGGAAATGAGGTGAAACTGTATTTACACTTTCAAACACGCTCTTGGCAGTCCCTGCCCCTGTCAGCAGCTCACATGTGTACGAGGGGCTGTCCCCCAGCATCTTCTTTGTTCCTACCCAATGTTTTGCGCTTTAGTGCAACTACTGAGCTTACATTTATATGCCATAGGGGTCAAAGATCTATCTAGGAAGATAATCTGATGGTTGTTTCTTTCTTAATTAGCAGCTTCTGCCTTACCCCTCTTCTTCTCCACAGAGTCTTGGTGGATATGAGTGGTATGTGCTTAGGGGCATGTTTGTGCTCTGGTGGACCTGAGTGGACAAAAGTGGACCAGAAATCAGTGTAGGGGTTTAAGGAGAGGCGTCACACGATCAGAGCAACAAGACATGTGAATTATTTTGGCAGCAAAATGCAGAATGAACATAACAGGCAGCCCAATCCTGTCTAGCTAGGCTGCAGTACAGGCGTAGAGCCTGCACTGCATCCTATCCAGATAGGACCCAGTGCTGGTGCGGCAGGAGCTCTCCTCGGGGGAAGGGGCATTCGCCCCATGTAACAGTGGCCAGGTCCGGGAAGGGGGATAGGATTCGGCAGAGGATTCCTCCACTGATCCCTCCCCATGCCTCTCCGTCGCCCAGTGGGGACTCTCCTCTCCGCCGCAGCACTCCACTGTTCTGCGGTGCCGGAGGAGCAGCACAAGCTTCCCCAATGGCGCTGCTTACTCTTAGGGTGATGCAAACGTGCCTTAATAAAAATAATAAAACAGTATTTATATACCGCTTTTCAACAAAGAGTTCATAAAGCGGTTTACAGACAAAATCAAATGATTAAATGGCTCCCTGTCCCAAAAAGGCTCACAATCTAAAAAATGGCACGTTTGCAACACCCTGGACAGGCGGAGCAGTTGCTCTGCCAGTCCAAGACTAGACAGGATTGCACTGTACGATGGTTGCTCTGCTAGCCTTCTTTTCTTTACATGATGTACCACAGATTGGTTTCCTTATGTATGACCACTTGTGGAACCCTATGGTTCCTATTCTTGTTACTGTCGTTATAGTCTTGCTTTGATTAAAACAACTGTAATACTTAGCAGTTTTTTTTAATCAATAGCAACTGAGAGGAAAGGCCTTCTTGGCGGTGACCTCCCAAATGCGGAATTCCCTTCTGGGTGAATTATGAGCAGCCCCCTCTCTGTACACAATCTGAAGAGTAACGTACAGTAAGCTTTATCTGTTATCCACAGATTAAAATACAAGCTTTAAAAAATCAGTTCACATAGGCTTTTGTAGTTCCAGAAATAATAGCGTTAAATCTCATTAATTTGGTTGGTTGCTATCACCTAGGATATGTCTAATATTTTAATTAAAATTTCTGTGATGCAATCAATATGTGAAAACAATATTGCTTTAAATTGTACATGCAGAATGACTGAGTCATTCAGACAACTAAATAACAGGGGACTTTCTTATTGCTTTCAATAATTATGAAGTGGCTCATTCATCATCACATTTGCGTTACTTAAGATGAGACATCATTCATTTGAAAGCTTTGCTGAATCCTAAAATTATATTCCTTTGAATTGATGGATATGTTACATTGGATAATGAAATGCTAAAACATGCAGATGTGAGATTTAAAAAAATATATGTGAATTCAAACAACAACATACACCTCAGCCTACTATCTTCAGTGGATGTTCCCATATGTGGGGAGCTATGCAGGCCCACTGTCGCATATAGGGAAAGAGGCTCAACCGAAATCCAAGTTTTATTATTGTTAATATGCCAGAGGTGGCTGAGCCACATGCGGTTCTTTGACATATAATGTGTGACTCTTGGAAATATGTTGGCAGAGCTCCTTTTTGCATCACAATTAATATAAAAGATAAATAAGAAATATTCAAGCTTTGTAATTATTTACCAGGTATAAACTGAGAGTCCACTGGATTTAAACATAAGTTTAATGTTCATGGTGAGTAAATATATTTAAGAATTTAAATGCTTCTTAAATATTGCAGCTCTCAAACTTCTGAAGTTAATCACATGTGGCTCTTATGTTCAGCAAGTTTGGCCACCCCTGTAATATGCTAAAGACCCTGATAATTGCATGTTACAAGGTTGGCCTAAGACTCCCCAGTGTCTGAGGAGTTATGTCAAATGCTACCCCCCCCCCCCTACCCAGCATTGCACTTCCGCCACTTCTTGGGTTCCCTGGATTCAAGAAGAGAACAGAATGGGATAGGATCGTGTCCTCTTCTTTTTTATTCCAGGGATGGGGAGGGAAGGAAGGAGTAGCAGAGGTGGTCATGTGGAGGTGCCCCCCCCTCCAGTCAATCCACCACCTGTGGTGACTACCTTAGGCTTCAAATCTATACACATTTACCTGGTAGTAGCTCCCATTGAACTGAAAGGGACCTATTTCAGAATAGACACGCATAGGATTGGGCTATTAATCATCCTCACGAATGGGTGGTCCCTGGTACATTATCAATGTATATTGGAACAAAAATGCAAGTAGAAGAATTGCACATCTCTGCAGTTCAACAAAATTGTTCTGTATTTCTCTGCTGTATCTGGGCAACAAGGATAATCTTTGGGCTCCCTCCCTCCAGTGAAGCATATCATATTGATATCATCATGAGATCAGATAAATAAATGGTGGAGTTCCGAAATGCTTTGTTGGATTGCACCGCAGTTGAAAATCTATAAGTACACTAACAAAATAAAGATAACATGTAAAAGTGATTATTCTAATTATCAAAAATATATATTTGGCTGAGAGGAGAGGGAACATTTTCATATCTTATTTTTTGCAAGAGGGTAAGATCGATTTGTTGATTGCCAGGTGGTGTTTCTGCTTCTGATAGAGTACTAGATCTGATGACCCATGAGATTCCTTTGAGAAGTATGTCTCTCTAATGATAAAAAGGTTGTCTGTATGGACTGATGGACTGATCTAGAAAATAATATAATATACAGTATATACTGCCTTTCTGGTCATTGGATTTCTCCTCTGACTTTATTCAAGGTGGTGTACATGGGCAGGCTGTTCTAAACCCCAAAGGGTTTTTACAATATAATAATGTTCTAATCTTTCATAGAACCCTTCATTCGAGATGTTACTTTCACAGTCCAGCTCTCTCTCTCTCCCTCTGGCGTTCGCCTCAGCACACTTCAGCTTCAGCTGCAGTTCCACTCCCCCACAGGGCTCTGCAGCTTATCAGCTTGGCGTGCCAGCAGCTCTCTGACAGACTTCTGGCCGTCTTGAACTGCTGTCCTGCAGATCTTCAGGCATTTCTGAGACGAACGCTCTAACCAACTGAGCAAGACGTGCAAGCAATTCATCATGCTCACTTTATAGCAGAGGCATCTTGATTATCTGAAAAATCTAGTGTATACTGTGTATGTCAGCATCTTTTTTAATTAGCAAATATATCATTGGCAACATTTGCTACTTTGAGATATCTGTATTAGGTCCTGAATGGCCTCGCTTTTAAACTGCAATAGCAGGTTTTTTTTTAATCAATAGCAACTGAGAGGAAGGGCCTTCTTGGTGGTGACCCCTGACACCCCCAAAAAATGTAGAATTCCCTTCTGGATGAATTACGAGCAGCCCCCTCTCCAGACACTTTCTGATGAGGTTTGAAGACATTTTTTTTTAAATTTTGACTCTCTTTTGGTGGTGGGTAGGGGGGGAAAGATTTGGTAGGCAGGGATATTGGGAGGGGACTGCTGGAATTTTTATTACCTGAGAATTTTATATTTTTATGGCTGCTGTTTTTATGTTTTTATGCTTATGGTTGCTGTTTTAGGTTTTCTGTTTTATGGCTACTGCTGTTTTGTGATTTCATTATGTATTGCTCTTTGTGTTGTAAACCACCTTAGGCACCACTTGGTTTTATTACTTGGGGAAAGGCAATATATAAATTTACTAATAAATACATAAATAAAAATTAAATAAGGAAGTTAGCAATAAATTGTGTTCAGAAATCACACTTGGGGTTCTGGTCACACTTGTGTGATACCCGACCATTATAATTATTCCATAAATGTTCTCTGTGTTCCCATGAAGCATGAATGCCTTACCATAACAACTGTTGTTTGACTGAAATCCAATCCAGTCTGGAATCCAAGAAGTGTACACTGAATAGTTTGTTCACGTGAATCACTGAAGGTGAACATCAGAGGTGTTGAGCGCATTCTGGTGATGTGTTTTTCTTTCCTAAGTCATCTCTAGGAATTTTTTGGTCAGCATATTTGTGGCGGGCCTTTCTTACAGCTTAGAAAAAACTGTACTCTGGGAGATGTATACAGAACACTGTGATAAATGATCTTATTACCAAAAGCCGAACTAAAAAGGTTTATAGGGTAGTTCAGATCCCTGAGTGGCAAGACATGATGACTTATATGTGCTGCTTTTGGAGCTCACTGGATCACTAATAGGTTTCTTGGGGTTAGGAAACCGATGAGTAATTTCCTTTGGATGAAGGCTAACTTATATATCTCAGAAAAGTATAGATGGCCATATTGGTTCATTAGAAGAATCCAAAGTAGGGAAATGCCCTTATGCAGCATCATGGACTAGCCACAGCATCACCAAACTTCTTAACTGGCCCAAGACTGCTCCTTCTTCCCTTCATTTCTGTTTTCTTAGGGCCAAACCCAGAAGTGAGAAAGGTTTGGGGAGAGAGATCCATCGTTATTATTTCCAACAAGGTCTTTGTTCTGCTAATAAGAAACAGAGGGCAGGCTGCAGGTCAGGGATGTGGTGCTGTGGAAGAGAGTATTTAACTCTCTTGCCCCATGCAATTTCTCCTAATGTAAAACTTTCCTCAATCTGTTATTAGCTTTCTGTGGGGGAGAAAATATAGACACAGCTTCTCTAACCACCTGCCATTCCAATGGACCTAATGGGTAGAAATTTACATCAGGGAAAGGGCATGGCCGGAAAGGGTTAAACATCCTCTTCCAGAGCATCAAATCTCCATTGTGAAAGCAGCCCTGTCAAAACAGCAGTCTGGAGCAGCTAGCTAGCAAAACAAAAACTGGGTGAGAGATCCTATGGATCACTGGGTCTTTTTTGGTCCTTAGGTAGGGTCTTAATGGGCTACCTCCGGTGGGCCAATCCCCACTCCCATTCTGCCCTGTTCTGCCCTGCCCCCCGGGGCAGTCCTTACCTGAATCCGCCAGTGGCAGACTGGGTCCAGGACAGAGCGAATGGCGCCAGCCTCAGCACCGGTGCCGCTTACTCTCTGGGTGTCGAATACGTGCCTTACGGCACATTTGCAATACCTTGCGCCGGCGGAACAATTGTCGTAGACAGGATTGCGCTGTCAGTTTCCCAACACCAACATACATTATTTTCTCTTCTGCAGAGTTCTTCTCCTGTCCTTCCAAGTTGTCTTTAATATCAACCTTTTGTCTTGTTTTTTGTCCTTCCTAACAAATTTTGTTTTCTAAAGTATGCCAATGATCCTTGAGGTTGCTGAGGCAGAACTGAAAATGGCTTCACCGCTTCAGCATCCTTGCCTGCTGCCTCATTTGTAGCTCGAGTAAACTGCTGGTGAATCATTTGTGACTCTTCTCAACTCACTGTTCTGGATTTTATGACATCAATGCCTCTTCCAAATTGTTTTCTTTTAATGCCTTCTTTGACTTCAGTTGGATTGAGTTGTGGATTTTTGTCTGATTGAGTTGTGGATTGAGTTGTCTGACTTTTGCATACTCACTTTGTAAAAGAGGTAGCATATAAATGCCTGCATCATATCTTAAAATATTAAAGATGAACACAACAAACCAACCAAAACTTAAGCATGGATATTGCCTGCAGCCTGGTTAACATAAAGTATTAGAATTTAAGTAGCCTGATTCATCTTCATTGACTTCAGTGAGGCCAAGCTGGGCCATTAGCGGCTGTTCACTGAGTGGTGTGATGGGTTTTCCATAGCATAGGAAAGCAAACATGTGTCCAATTAAAGTAAGGAAGAGGCAAGGAGACTAAAAAAGAATATGGATATGGTCAAAATGGCAATGCTTATGCATTACTAATTTGTTCCAAATGGCTGACAACTAAGTCATTAGAAAGAATTGAAGACCGTGATCAGTTGTGTGCAAATGTACAATTCAGGATTAATAAATGAGCAAATGACCAGGAAGCAGTTCAAGGAGCAAAAATTGCTGTGCGTTTGTTTCATGCTCATCCTGTTGAATGGAGAAAAACAACCCTGCTGGAGAAATGATGGGTCTTCAAGGCCACCTGTGAAATTATGAGGAAATTGCATGGAATAGAAAAAGGTATCTTGGCATCAGTCAGGGCCATGCACATTAGAAAAGGGGGCTGCCAAATTTGATGTTTGGCAGATAACTGCAGCATTTGCAAATAATACTTATTCTGTCTGATTTTAAGCCGTGGCAACAGCAACCTCTTAAGGGTCTCCTGACTGAGATATTGTTAAGAGGGAGAGCCTCATTAGAGACTGCAAAACATGAAAAGCATTTTGTTTGTTTTTCAATATCTGAATGTTCCATTAGCACAAGCCTGATACTGTGATACAAAGCCACATGTTCTGAGGTATATGAGCTTCAAAAACTGGGAAAGCTGTGGGCCAGGTGCTCCATCAACTCCAGATGTTAGGGATTTCTAAGGAGTTATTTGTTTAATAGCAATTAATCTGGAGGTTTACGCCATCTCTCCCGCTCTACTGGTGAGCTGCTTTTTCATTTTGGTTTTCTCAAATGTACGTTTTCCACAGGGCCACGTTTTTGTGTACCTGAATTACAAATATCAACCAGTTTTCCCCCCATCATATCCATGTTTTGTGTAGTGTTAAATATCTGTAGGTAAAAAGACACTAACGGCCCAATCCTATCATCGTGTACCACCAGCAGACCATCAAGTATGCCAGCGTTGTGAGGGCCTCGCCATTGCAGCAGCCACTCCACCAGTCTGTGACGCACAGCCACCAGTGCAAGGGCTGGAGGCCACATGCCATCAGCAATGCCACGCAGACTGGCTGCTGGCTGGGTTCTGCTGGTGACGGGGGGCAGATCAGAGTGGGGATTGGGCCAGGATGGGGCAGCTATTGGTGGCACTGGCAGTTGCCATATCTGGAACCTCTGTCACGGACCTAAACTGTACAAAATCAGATCTTCATACAAACATCATAAGTCTCTCATGCTTTCTCCTCTGAAAGAAAGTTACATTTGCTCTGGGAAGATGAAGAACCATCAGCAGCATTTATCTTAATTATTGTACTATTGCAGAATATTAATACCTCTGCCCCTAATTTTAGTGAGGCCGTGCCATCAGAGAATTGAAATAACACAAGTCTTCAGAAATGGAAATTATCCATTTAAGATAATTGCTGTCAAGTCACGCACATCCTTACTGAAGGTAGCTAAGTAGCGCCCAAAGGAATTGCTTGCTTCACTGCAGCAACAATATCAGGCTCCTCACTTGGTAGCAACCGGAGGAACCATTCTAAATGCAAAGCCGGGCATTGACATTTCTGCTCAGGAGCTACACAGGCTTTCCCATTGATTAGAAAAGAGTTGCTTCACATAAACATAAGAACATAAGAAGAGCCTTGCTGGATCAGGCCAGAGGCCCATCTAGTCCAGCTTCCTGTATCTCACAGTGGCCCCACCAGATGCCTCAGGGAGCAAATGGTAATGCTAATAAATAAATAATCAAGGCACAATGGAGTCAGAATTTAGGTATTACATTTCCAGGAAAATCTACTTATTGACCACAATACAAATCACTCTTTGCAAAGTGGATTTAACGGATCAGGTTGAGTAAGTTTGGAAAACACTTCCTGTAGTATTTTAAACATTCAGTAGTCTGTATTTTAGTAGGGGGTGCTGTTTGTATTTTAATTTGCCTCAACCATTTTTTACAGGTTGATTATTTTTAAGGGCAGCCTTGGTGTTAGACAGTAGGAACCTTGTATTTGCATACATTTGCATGTGGGCAATGCCCTTCCCCCCGCAAATCTGCTTTTTAGAATTCTCTGCGCCCCCCCATAGGGAAGAACATTTTTTCATAGTCATCATTTGATCACCACCAGACTGCCCTGCCTCTCCTTCAGTTAGGCAGCCTAATCCTATGCATGAAGACCACCTCAAAATAAAGATGCGGATTTCTTTTTTTAATGGGCAACTGGCTGATCAGTAGTGACCCAATCCCCATGACCCAACTACCGAGATTATCCCTTGTTTGGGTTCCATGCACACAAAGCACAGGCTCCCATGCAGCTTGTAAGGGAAAAGGGAAGCTTGTCCCTTTCCCCCGGGGAGAGTCTCAGCAGCCCCTATGAGTCTCCTTGGATGTGCACTGGCCAAATGGCTGGCGCAAATCCAGGGAGGCCGTGTAAGGCCAACCAAGTCCGGGAAGGGGCTTTGGATATTGGTGAAGTGTGCCCCCAATATCCCCGCCCCTCTCCCGGTCCCAGGAGCCCAATCTGGAGCCTCCCCCCCTCCTCCCTCCCGCCCCTTCACAGATCTGCGGGTATTACCTGCGTCGGGGGCCGCTCTGCCGGACTGCGGCAGAGGGAGCAGCAGTGCCCGCCTTACTGATGACAACACTTATTCCCCGGGTGCTGCAAATGTGCCTTATGGCACATTTGCGATACCTTCCCCAGCAGAACTATAGTTCCGTCAGGGCAAACTTGTGCAGGATTGTGTGAAAAAGTGGTCTACAAATGACTTAAATTAAATAAGTAAAATCAATGGGAACATTTTCTTTGGTGAATATCAGCTGCAGGTAGATATTGGGACCATGGTAGTGGGAAACCCCGATTAGCTGCTGTTTACAGTAAAAAACAAAACAAAACACCAAGCACGGAAGAGTCTATCTTTCTTACACAGGACTACTCAGTTCCGTGCCAGTGATTGAGTTGGCGCAGATCTGAGTAGCCCCATTTTATGCAGGCTAGGGGGTTAAAAGGGGAAAAATGGGCTGGGGGGTTAAAAGGGGAAAATATCCCCTTACCCCAAGGAGACCACCAGCCTGCTCCTAGCCAGCACTGGATGCAGTGTGCCCCTGCTGCATTGATGCTGGATAGTTTTGGGCTGTCAATCATGTCCCTCCTCAGGCACCTTCTTTCTAGACTGAAGAGCCCCTAATGCTGTAGCCTTTTCTCATGCGGGAGGTGCCCCAGCCCACTAACCCACTAACCTCTTTTGCACCTTTTCCAGTTCCACTATATCATTTTTGTTATAGTAAAACTTTATATCATTGTAAAACGGTGACTGCAATTCTATGCATGCTTACCTGGGAGGAACTCCCACTGAGCTTAGTAGCACTTCCTTCTGGGTAGCCATGTATAGGATGACTCTGTGTATCAAGTGTCATCATCTCATGCATCACAGCATCTCTGTTGAACTCTTTGGAGACTCTTCCTTGTAAAAAGGTTTGTCAAGTGAGACAGAAAAAGAAACGATCGTACAGTCTCAAAAACAGATCTCTCCTGTCTTAATTTAGCAGTGTAAGCTAGATCCCTAGGCAACCTGCAGGCGTCAAGATTTATCTCTTGGATACCAGAGTCTCTGAATCAATAATAATATGGGAATAGGGACATGGCACTTCTGAAGTCCTGATTAAATTACGGTAGAAATGTAATAATGAGAGCGGGACAAATGAGCTTTTAATCAGCAAGCCATTACCAGAAGAAGCTCCTATCAAGCAGCAGAATGAAAAGCGAAGTCTCTTTTGCTGCAAGCATAGATAATAACCCTCCCTGCATTGCCTCTGTGCTTCCACCTCCTTTCTTCCACTCACAAGGAAATCCGTTATGGCTATCATCACTCGCTATCACTATGAGATTTACAGCCCGATCTTGCCTAAGATGTGGTAATGCCGGCACTGGCGTTGCTAGAGGTGGGGCGGAACGGTAAGTCTTGCACAGTGGTAACCACTCCGTTCCATAGTGGCCCCACCCACTCGTCGTCAGAACCAGTCCGAGCGGCGAAAGCAATGCACAGGGAGTCTTCTGCGCATTGCCTTCACTGCTCGACTGGTTCCAATAGCGAGTGGGCGGGGCCACCATGGAATGGAGCAGTTACCGCTGTGCAAGACTTACCGTTCAGCCCCACCTCTAGCAACGCCAGCGTCGGCCGACCTAAAGGGCCAACCGCTGCATCCTCATCAGAATGCAGGCCGCGCCAGTGCAGCTGGGGCTCACCTCGGGGAAGGGATCATTTGTGCTAAATTGTCACCGCTATTGTGGAATCAAAGTCAATGGGTATACACTACCAGGAAAAATGGAGGTAGGAATTAAGGGCGGCTCCTCAAGAGTCTTTAGCCCTGTGGTGGAGCCCAAGGAGATGCCACTGGTCAGCTGTGAAGTGGTACACTGGCTGATGACATCATTGGCCATGCCCATTTCTAGCCAGAGAGGACTACAGCTAATCAGTCATGTCGCGACGACGCGCGTCACCCCAGAGCGGGGGCGCGTGTCGCCCTTAAGGGGGAGGCTCCGCCCCCGCGCGTGACGTCACGCGCAGGAGGAGAGTGCCCTCCTCGCTCTGTTTTCGGCTCATTTTGGAGCCAAACGGACACAGGGCAGGGCGGGCGGGCCCACCTCCAGCCCAAAACTGTAAGTGGGGGGTGATCGCGCGACACCCCTATACGCGCGACACCCCCCGGCGGCCCGCCCCACCCGCTTCCCCCCGTTGACGCCAGTGCAGCTAATTGTGATTCCAGCAAGGCTGGAAGCAGCCCTCAAAAATGGGCTTCAGGACAGACAGGACAGGGGCAACAGGAAGAAAGGAGCAGAGAATGAAGGAAGTGGAGGCAGAGGCAGGAGAAGCAAAGAAGGAAAGAGGGGAGAATGGAAGAGGCAGGATAATGGAAGGTGAAAGAAGGAACGAGGGAGGGGGAGAACAAGGTGAGAGAGGTGGACTGGCCATGAAGGGGTGTGGAAGATGAAACATGACATAATGCAAAAATGTACCAATATACAGAGGTACTATTAGGAGATATAATATAGAGATAATATCTCAAACACATGCGTGTGTTAGAATAATATAGAGGTGGGCCCCCATATCCACTGGGGATATGTTCCAGGCCCCTCCGTGGATACTTGAAACCGTGGATAAGAGCGAACACCCCCTCCATGGTTTCCTGAGGGCTTCCCCATCCTGCCTCCCCTGCAGGCAGGCATGCTTCCCCCCCCCAGCTCTTATTTTTCTTTCAGCAAGCTTTGTTTCTTCCTTAAAACAAACAGAGAAGCAGCCTCCATTGCAGGCAAGTAGAACGAGACTAAGTACTAGAGAGGCTCTGCAAGGTTTCTGTTAACCTTGCAGAGCCTCTCTAGTACTTAGTCTCGTTCTACTTGCCTGTAATAAGCAGCCAGAGGCTGCTTTAAGGAAGAAATGAAGCTTAAAGGGAAAAAAAGTAAAAGCCTGGGGGGGGGGGTCCCCGTGACCCGTGGATAACTGAAACCGTGGATAGCGAATCAGTGGATATGGGGGCCCACCTGTAGATGCTATTTAGAAATATTAACTTGCTTACTTTTGCTTCTGTGCTAAGCTTCGTATAATGTAAAGTGTATTTTGTGTTAACTCCTGTACGTTGGCCAGCTGCAGGCTTAGAAAAGAAATAGATAAGGAGCTAAGGGGCCCATTCCTACAGTTTTGGACAAACACTAACATAAATTGGCTGTCCGGCCTTGGAGAAAGATAACAGACAAAGAGATGTTTTTGCCTCACTAACAGAGAGAGTGAATGGGCGAAGGAGAGGGAGGATCAACTCCTGTAAGGAGAGATAAGAGCCCGAGGGGCCCACTGGCAGGCATAGTTTATAGGTTAGATGTAACACTTAACTAGACAGGCAACCTTGGAGCAAAGAGGTGCCTGTATTCCTAAAGCATCATGAGGGATGGGAGGGGGCAAAGAGGAGGGCTTGTGTAAAAATGCATATTGTAATTGTATAATGACCTGGGCAGAATGTTGACGCCCCATTTTTGTAACCAGTCTATAAGAATTAGCCCGCAACGTACATTCAAGGCCTGTGCAGGAATTTGGGCTACGAAGCACCTGTACAGGACTGCAGTACTGCAATATATCATCAATAAACTGTCTGAAACATCCTCCTCCTTTGTCGATTGTGCTCCTTTGATGGGTAAATAGGGTTGCAGCCACTAGGTTGCTAAAAACCCTCCAGGTTACAAAGATGAGGAACAAAGGCAACGCAAGTGGGAAGAAGTGGTTAGAGCCAGGCAAGGAGAGTCTACAAGAGGCTGCAGAAAGGAGGACATGGGGGAAGAGAACTGGAGAGACTGGAGAGAGGAGACAGGCTTTGGAGAGAACCTAGGCTGGTCCAGCAGAAATCTGACACGGAAAAGGGCAGAGATGATTAGGTCCTGGATGCATTGTTGCTACTCCTGGGAAAAGCCTCCACTGCCCTTAGTGGCAGTGGGACCTTCCCAGGAGTAGCAACAATGCATCCAGGATTGCGCCGCCACATCCAGGATCGCACTGCTGCCGCCGCCGAAGACAAAAAGTGCCCTTCTTACCTTTGTTGGTGGCTATAGAGGTCCTGTGGGTGGGGGGAGCCTGTGGGCCCCTCTGCAGGCCTCCCCAAGTATCGGAGCGGCCCTCTGATGCAATAAAACCATAAAACCAGAAGTGGGTCGCGATTGCATTGGAGGGCCACTCTGACGCTTGGGGAGGCCTGCATAGGGGCCCGCATGCTTCCCACACCCTCCGCAGGACCTCCACAACCACCAACGAAGGTAAGGACATTTCTCAACCTTGGCGGCGGCGGCAGCGCGATCCTGGACACAGCAGCATGATCCTGGATGCATCGTCGCTACTCCTGGGACATCAATGTGAATCGCCACACCCCCTAAGGGTGTAGCGACCCTTTGTTCCCGATTGGGATGTCGCGAGCCCCCAGTTTGGGAACCTCTGGCCTAGGGCATCACAGGAAGCCAGGCAGCAGGGCCCTTTCCAACTGTGGAGCAGGCCAGGGGATGCCCCCAAATGTGCTTTCAGCCCCATCCATCCCTAGACCTGGAAGCAGCCATACACCAGCAGACCGCTTGAGCACATCACTATCTCTGCTGGCCTTTCCTTGGGCCATTCCATGCGAGAATAAAAAAGCTCACAAGATCTGCTAGGAAATTCCAGATTTCCTGAAACCCTAGTCAATTCCACCAATGCCCATGGTGGATTAGTCTATGTTGTTTTGGTAAAATACATTACAGATCTTTGGTGCCCAATATAATAATAATAATACAAGCAGGACCATGCATGGTTTGGAAAGCTACAAACCTCCATGGACTAGAAGAAGCTCCCCTCTTAGCTGATTGTCACAGAAGGAATGAATGAGAGTTCTTAACTTTCCTGCTGTTGCTAACCGCAGCCTCTTTCGCTGTCTCCATGGAAGCAGATGTGCCTGCCGTGAAAAGTTTTAACTGACAACTGTATTGTAAAAGACCTGACCTTTTTCATTTCCATGGAAAGGGCAATGGAAAACCTGGCATATGCAGAAGATGAAGCTTTCTTTTGATAATTTCAGCGATCAGTTTTGATGACAGGGCTCTTTACTGCAGGTTTAATTTTACACAGAAAAAACATTGATTCTGTAGCATCAGATCTGTCAGGGTGCTCACATCATACAAATAAAAAGCAAGGCTTGGAAACTTCAGCTAGAGCAGAATGCCAAGGTCTGTCTATTGACAGGTACAGACCAATATTCTCATGTATCAGTTATTCTGACACGGTGGAGCTTACTGTGATTCTTCTAGGCTCTATTAAAAATTCTGGTTCTTGCTTTTAAAGACCTATAGTTCTTCTTTTATAGCAGGGTTCACAACCAGTTTTACTAGTACCACCAGTGGTACTTCAGCTGACTGCTGATGGTACTCGGACAGTCGGACCACCGGAACCCCGCTCCGACACCATGATGCTTTTGGTGGTGCGTTTTCGCTCCTGAGAGGCTCCTGCCTTTGGCCAAGCCTCTCAGGAACACTGACAAAGGCCCTCCTACCTGCCCAGAGCCTCCTACCTGCATTTTCTGGCTTCTGAAAACCTGAAAACCTGGAAATAACTGGCAATGATGTCAGTCACTTCCAGTGGTACACAGCAGGAGAGTAGCGCTGGAGGTGGTACTCAGCTGGGAAGGGGTTGAGAACCCCTGATTTACAGTATGTCCTTCCTCTAAGGAGTTCTGGGAAACATACAGAGCTCTTTTCCCCTCCCATTTAATTCTTACAACAATCCTGTGAGACAGATTAGATTGATAGTGACTGGCTCAAGGTGATCCAGTAAGTCTCTGCAGTCCTAATCCAAGATTCTCCCATCCAAGTACTAACCAGGTCTGACCCTGCTTAGCTTCCAAAATCAGACGAGATCGGGCGCGTTCAGGTTAGTATGGCCATAGACCTAATCCAAGTTTCTAACCACTACACCATAGTAGCTGTCAGGACTTGGAGGCCTGATCTCAGGCACCATCTCCTCCCCTGTGCGCCCCGTTCCCAAGAATTTGAGATCTCCTGATGGTGGCCATCTCCTGATGGCTTCCATGCTGTCGCAAAGGGCCTTGAGCTGCTGGAATGCACGTTCCGGCAGTGCAAGGGCCAAATAGGATTGGGTAACCTCCTGCCAACCTAGCAGTTCGAAAGCATGTTAATGCGAGTAGATAAATAGGTACCGCTTGCAGGAAGGTAAACAGCGCTCCATGTTCCAGCTGCATGCTACGCGCTGCAGCAAGGAGAGTCACGCCGGCCACATGACCACGGAGGCGTCTTTGGACAACGCTGGCTCTTCGACTTTGAAATGGGGATGAGCACCACACCCTAGAGTCGGACACAACTGGACTTAATTGTCAGGGGTCACCTTTACCTTTTTTTGTAACATCACATAATATCAGTTATGGGCATAATCCACCTGGGAGTTGTCCTGTGCTCAGGTTTTCTTGGGGAGCTACCATTCATTTCAATAGGAATTGTGCAGGAAAACTCCTGATGAGTTTTTGTATAATTTGCATTAGCTGGCACCTCCTTATATTGGATTGTGCATGCTGTAGCTTGGTGATGATATTGAAAATGGTAATCTTTCTTTTGAAAATCCTTAGTGCATCTTACAAAACGACAGTTTTGAGATGCTCTGGGGAGAGTGAATGACTATAGAAACAGCTTGTACTGTAGAGATGAAGCTGCCAAATCAAAGCAGGCTACTGGTCCATGATCTAGGTCAACATGGTCTGCACTGGCTGGCAGGACCTGTCCTGGATATTAGGCAAGGCTTTTCCCCAACCCTACCTGCAGATACAAGGGATTGAATCTGGGATCTTCTGCATGCAAGGCGCCTACACTACCAGTGACCTATGGCCCTATTTCCACATTTAGATATGTCTTTGATCTTCTTACATCAGTTTAAATTAGTAACCATATGCCATAACTTCCAAGAACAACTGTTAGGACTATGCTGTTGAAAGCAATCAAACACAGTGAAAACATGTTGTGTGCATCTTGACCTTTTTTTCCTAGGTTTACATGTACAAACTGTGCTGTTGTGATAGATTCGAAGGGAATGCCAATATGGGTCCACCTAGATGTTGCTTGAAATGTGTCTGTTCACCCTGTGTGTGTACTTAATTTTGTAAATAGCACATGTGGAGGTGTGCAAACCAGATCGGAACTGCGATAGGGGAGTAGAGAATTAACATTAACATGTTGCCCTGTGGCAGATCCTATCTGGATTGTGCACCCCGTGTGGAACTACAGTATTGACTTAAAAAAAAGAGCTTCCATTGGTGCTAGTAAGTGCTCAGTAGGGAGAGAGAGCCAATAGCGAAAGCAATCTACATGGTGGCCTCGCCTCTGCCTTTCCTCCTCAGAAGTTCACCACAATAATTGAGCAATTACTCGACAAACATTTTCATTACTCCGTTTACCTAGTTTCAGATGCCTCTACTGCATAAAACAAAGTTATGGGTGTGATAAAAGCTCTGGTTAAAAAGGTTAGGCCAATATCTCAGGGGAAAGTTGAAAACAGAGAGCTGCAGATATAGCCCTTTTGTTAACACCTTATCATGTTCCCAGGAGATTTAGGTAATTTCCTATTCAGGCACTTACATATTGTATTTTGATGACAAATTAGAGCTGTTCTATTGTGCTTTATTGTGCGCAAAAAGTGACACGGTCCTTAGGCTATTCTTTGTGCATGTCGAGTTTTGGATTGCATGGCTACGTTTTTATTAAATTCGGCTTCTCTTGAACTGTCTACAGTGGGAATTGCTTTAATGGGTGCAGTATGAATAACAGTAATTACTCTGCTCAGCCATTTTCCTGCCCAAATATCCACATTAGGGGAAGGATTACCTGTGAGATGGAACTTGCTGTATATTTGTGGAAATTACATCTGTGGAATATAATAGGGAAAACTCTTCCATTGTGGAAAGTGCACATTACGGAGTGTGAGTGCAGTCAGAAGTGGACGGAAAAAATGCAAAGACATTTACCAGTCTGTTAGTTCTTTGGGAATTCATCTGTGAAAGAGAGGAATTATCACAAAAAAAATGGCAGTGGGGTAGGGGGAGAAAGAATGGAATTTTGTCATAATTAAGGTGTTAAAAAAAATCTAGCTGGCATATCCACCTGAAAAGGAAGCTATGCACTTCAGTCAGTTAAATAAACCCATCTTCAAGCTTGGGAATATTTTTTTAAGAATAGGCATCTATACATATATACCCTATTTCCCTGAAAATAAGACAGGGTCTTATATTAATTTTGGCTCCAAAAATGCAGTAGGTCTTATTTTCAGGGAGGTCTTATGAGTGCCAGCAAAAATCATGCAAATTTTATTATGTACAACCTTCAGATCAGAGGATGATTTCACAGCAGCTAAAATGGGAAACTGGGGGCTTGCTGCAGCCTCGGGCCACCTGCCCATCTCCCCACTGCCTTCGGAGCACAAAAGCCAGAAAGCCATTCTTTGGCGATGATCTGCAAGGAAAAAAGTTGAGCTCACAGAGCTCTGCGAAAAGGCAGTCGGACACAGTGATGTTTCTGAGGCTCAGTACAGTAAAACCTTGGATTGCGAGTGCTTTGCAAGATGAGTAAAATTGTTTTATAAATTTTGACTTGATAAACGAGCAAGGTCTTACAATACGAGTACTGTACATTGTGTTCTGTCTGGGTTCGGCGATCGATCGCCCGACCGCGGCTGCCGCTCGGCCTGTGGCCGAGCAAGCACCCGAACCCGGACTCCGGCCACGCCCCCTCGAAGCCCGAGCCGGAGGTCCGGAGCTGGGAGACGACCGCCCCGGCTCCCAGAACAACCTCCCCAGCCCGGGTTCAGCGGCTGATCGCCTGACCGCGGCTGCCACTCGGCCTGTGGCCGAGCAAGCCCCCAAACCCGGACTCCGGCCACACCCCCTCAAAGCCCGAGCCGGAGGTCCGGAGCAGGGAGACGACCGCCCCAGCTCCCCGAACAACCTCCTCAGCCCGGAGGGAACCCCCACGTCAGGCCCAGACCCACCGGCAAGGCAGGGAGACTTACCAGTCAACACCAACGCGGCCTGCATCCAGCGACGGGCGGGGCCAGCAGCTCCCTCGGGCAGCAACTCTGCAAGGAAGAAACAAAGAGATTGGTTACAAGAGCAGTCAATCGCGGCTGGGACGGCCCGCCCCGGGCGCGCTCGGCCCCGCCTCAACCGACAGAGCAAGACAATCACAAGCAGCTGGAAGCCCTTAGAGGCAAGCAGCCCAGACGACGCGGATTGGACGCCCGGCGTCCCAGGAGACCCAGCCTCCTCCCTTCCCATCCCTATTTATTCCCCCCATGGGCCAGTGATGAGAGGCTAGGCTAGACAGAGCGTGCCAGAGCCTCAAGAGCGCAGAACGGTGTCTCAATCCTGTTACCTGACCAGCACAAAGGAGAGGTGTTGTGAGGTGACCAGAACCTGCACCCTCCTACAACCTCTGAGGCCCTTCCCCCTCCCCGTCCCCTTTCTTTACTCATCGCTGCAGGGCTCACCAAGGAGAAGGCACACTGGACTCCTCGGAATCAGCCAGCGGAGGACCGGAAGAGGACGAGGCTTTCCGTGGGCTTCCCCCGTAAGGAAAACCCAACATGTTCTGCAAGAGATCTGTGTGTGTGTGCAGAGCTCATTAACAAACTGCTTCCCCCCTCATGTCCCTGCCATTTTGCTCTTGCAAACATAGCTCATTAACAAGCTGTTCTCACCCTTCCCCCTCCCCCTCATGTCCCTGCCTCTTGCAAAGACTTTTACTCTGCAGAACAAGGCTCCGGTTCCGCAGATCAGACTTTGCAAGAGGCAGGGACATGAGGGGGAGGGGGAAAGGGGGAGAACAGCTTGTTAATGAGCTATGTTTGCAAGAGCAAAACTGCAGGGACATGAGCCACACTAGGTCTTATTTTCGGGAAGGTCTTATGTTTATGAGTGCCAGCAAAAATCATGCAAAAATGATGGTAGGTCTTACTTTCAGGGGAGGTCTTATCTTAGGGGAAACAGAGTATGTATGTACAGATATATGTACATATATCTCACTTGGAGATGGGATACCTAATCAGGGCAGACTCAATACCTCTCATTCCTCCTAAGGTGAAATGCCCATGGGCACTGCTCTTTCTCTGGCTTCCTGGAAAAGAAATAGGGGAAGTGAGCAGAAGAGGAAGTATGGAGGAGAGGAGAGTGGTGGGCTAGAGTGGTTCCCAAACTTTTTAGCACTGGGACCCACTTTTTAAAATGACACTCATCGGGACCCACCAAGCTTTACGAGACTTTAAAAAAAAGGATATCTAGAAAGAAATGTTTTTATTTATTTACAAGTAATAATATTTTTATTTATTTCCTTATTTCTTTACAGAAAACTTGATCCATTTCTCATAATGAGGCAGCCCTAATGAATAGCCTCAAAGCTTGAGAGGCTTACAGCGCAATCCTAACCAACTTTCCAGTGTTGGTGTAGCCGTGCCAACAGAGCTCACACTGCATTTTGCAGTGCAGGGGAAGTCATGGAGACCTCTTCAAGGTGAGAGAACATTTATTCCCTTACCTCGGGGCTGTGTTGAGGTTGCACCGGCTAGAGGAACACAACACTGGGCTAGAGGAAGTTCTGCCTGGAAAGAATAATCTTTCTGCCTGCAGTTCCTTTGTGGCATTACTGTGATGTTTATTCCTAACTACTGTGTCCCATCAGTTACAACCATATGTTTTAAAAAGTATTCAGTGAATCCCTTTGAAAACTGCACTTGTTTACAAACCCATCTTGTATTGTGATTTTTCTCAATATGGCGTACTTCAGAGAGCAGAGAAAAATAATATTATTGTTTAATGTCAGAGGACTAAGGGAACATCTGTTTGGGGATAATGTGCCAATGGCTCAAATATTTGCCTTTAGCCCATGAGCCTGCTTTTCAAGTCCATTATATTGTATATAAGAAATTAACGTAAATGAAAATGTGGGTTTACGAATCAAGTTGTAGATTTAAATGTATGGAGTTGCTAATAATGTTCAGGTAAATTTTATCTTAGTACTGCTTACAGATAAAAGCCTTCATATATTGAATCAGTGCTTTTTCTTTTTTTGGTCTCTGCATGGCTACTGTTCCCAATTCCTGACTACAATGCAGATCATGCAACAGATTTCGTTCTGAAGCAATTAAGATCACAACCAATATATTGTAGAAGAGTAACATTCCCAAGCCTAGTAAACAGACATTTAGCCAGCCTTTCTGCACCTCCTCTTCTGCAGAAGTCTGAAACTCAGGAATTAAGCATTTAATTAAGAATTTATTTTGTTTACGATTTTTTTTAAAATTATTTGCTGACGTACCGGCACAATATTTTCTATCCTGCAGACTGTTATTGATGTACTGCATTCAGTTACGATGGGGGGGGGGGGATTACATGCTGTGACACATTTGGAATGTAAATTTGCCTGTGGATCCACATAGGAAGATTTCTATAGGACTGCAAAGCTCAGCTCCAAATGGATACATTTGTATCTACCAAAGTAGACTGGTGGTGGTTTATTGGGTACGCTTCATGTGAAACAGTTGCTTGTGTAATTACAGTCCTAGGGCCAGATCTAAGGATGCTATAAATCCAGATAACTGCACTGATTTCAAATGAGCTGTTTCGATTTGCATTTTGATATTGACCTGATCCTATACACTTCAGTTGAGGGGAGGTAACATATGGGTTTGTACTGAAATTGAATGAGCCTTATTTCTTTATGTAAGCTCTCTTTTCCCCGCTAAATTTGGCAAGCGTATACAGCTGGCTGGGATTATAGATTTTTGGAAAGCATGAGTTATTGCACCTTCTAATTTACTGCTTATGGCTAAGGAGGGGCCAACTGGCAAACACATATCATCTACTCTGAAAGGAGATAGGGAAACAAAATGAGAACAGTCCTGTACCTCCCCCAACTTACTCACGGAAGGGAATGGGACTGTGCTTTCTGTCCGTCCATTCTCTCCCCCCCCCCCCCGCACAGCCAGTGGCCAAGACCTCAATAGCTGCACATTTGGCATTAATGAGAATGGACCCCCAAGTATATACAGCTGTATGACTATACATAGAACCCCAACTAACACTTGGGAGGTGGGTGGGCAGCTGGAAGCAGCTCGCCAGGATTTTAGATGGGGATCTTTCCCAGCCCTACTTGGGAGATTGACCCTGCAGGTGCTCTTCCAGGTGAAGAGATTTTCTACAAGTTACTTTTTGGACTCTAGGTCAGTACTTGAATTATGGGTGGGTGGGTGGGAGGTAGAGGCCCCAAGAGCAGTGATTCCATCCTGAGGAGAATGTTCTATTTTCTCCCTCAAAAGTTAATGGAGCTGACTTCCCTTCCATGGCAGAGAGTAATCTGCTGCCCTCATGGATGTGACAAGAGGGAGCAGAATCTACCTCCTAACTTTGACCCTGATGGGCCAAATCATCCCCATCCCAACCTTGAGTTAAGAGTATAACTAAGGCACAGTGATCATATGGTTTAGGACCTGGTTATCTAATGTCTTGAATCAAGACTGGCCTGTCCAGGAAGAGTCTTGAAAACCATCATGTCGCATGGCAAAGTTGGAGGGGGGACAAACTGAAGAGCCCCCCCCCCCAGCCCAGCTATCTGCTGCCCTCTCCAGCCTGCCACTCCAGTGAGCACTGCTGGAGGAAGAAGGGGGAAGACCCCCCCCCAAAAAAAAGCTGCCATGGCTCCAAATCACTTTTCCCCACCCATTCAGTATTTTACAAAGCACCAAGTGGGCAGGGAGACATGATCTGAAGCCCACTCTCTTCTCTTCCCTTCCTTTCCCTTTGCTTACCTGGAGCTCGGCCCGCAGCCTCACTCCTCCACGCTGCTTCTGTTTTGAATGAACAGGAGTGGCGCACTGGTTTCCTGCATGCACTGCCCCATTTGAAACAGGGGGTGACCTAGAGGAGGGAAGCTGAATGCCAAACTCCAGTTAAGTGAAGGGGGTGGAGTACCTCTATCCCTCATCCCTATTCGTGGGGTGGGGGGTGGGGTTGCTCACCCACTTGGTCATCCTTCCCCCAGTGGATAAGACGTGAGCAAGCAGGGGAAGGATGAGTGGGTGAGAGCACAGGGGTTGCAAAATTGGGGGATTCAGGAATAGGGAAGCACAGGCTGGCCCAGTCTTGCACTGTGCTTCAATATCCAATGAAAACGATCTTGCTTAGATCATGTGCCTTTTATTTTAATGTGTGGAAGTTTTGGGGGGCCTGGCTGTGGCCGTGCTTGGTCATTGCTGCTGCAGTGTTGGAATTGATTTCAATTGTTTGCTTGATTTGTTTGACTTTCTCATACTGATGTTGTGAACCTCTCTGAGAGTCCTATACAGTATGGGATAGCAGAGCAGGATATCAATCTTTCAATAATAATATATATGTTGATTCCTTTAACAAGAAGGAAATGTTTCAAAATTGGATTCAGTGAAGTAGTTGCCGAAAACAGCTTCCATGTGAGCGCTTTATTAGAGTTGTACCCTCTAAAGTGGATCTCTGCCTGGGTGCCACCATAGCAGGGACAGTCTGCATACCCCCACCAGCAGTCAGCAGCCACTCAAAATCTTGAGAGATGGCATGGAAGTTCTTCTCATGGAAGTAGACTGGCAACCATGTTATAAGTTGCTGTAAGCATCACATCTCCCAGCATGGCACACTCACAATGGGTTGTGCTTGCCTTCCTATAGTGAACAGAATACATGTGCTGGCTCAACATTAGCTAAGTTCGGTATACAGACAAAATGAAATGATTATATGGCTCCCTGTCCCAAAAGGGTGCACAATCTAAAAAAAAAGCTAGATAAACAACCATCCATGTCACCTTTTTATGCGTGCCAAGTGTATGCTCTTCCTCTCAAAATGGGAGGTGTTGCAGAAGATGTGTGTGTGTGTGTGTGTGTGTGTGTGTGTGTGTGTGTGTGTGAGAGAGAGAGAGAGAGAGAGAGAGAAACTAATTGCACTGTAGGACCAAAGGAAATATTTGCACTGTCTCAGCTTCTGTTACTAGTCAAAACACCCAATCCAAGTTGCATTATTATTTATATTTATTCTTCCTCAGAGTTATTTATTGTTGCATTTTAATGGCTCATTTATCACCCAATGATGTCTCTTTTCCACTACTTAAAAGCTCATAAAATATACAAAATGAATTTCAGCTGAAGTAAAGAGGCACACAGACCAGACCAGACACATTCATATGAATGGAACTAATAACTAACAAGAATAGAGTGATCTGCCAAATGTGGAGGTTACATGAGTTTTTCCTGAGCACATACAACACACAGGCAAGACTTTCAACCCTTGAATATTATATTCAGGTGTGTGATCAACCATTTTAATAGTTTGTTGACTATGCATCGTGCTTTATATTGATCCTTCAATCAACCTTGTGAGGAATATTGCAGTTGTCTTTTTTTCTTAATGCCATAGCCCATATAAATTCCTGCAGGGAACTAACGTTGAGAGCTTGATTGGTCCAAACTCACTCAAAGAGTCTACAGCTTAGCTAGGATTTTATGTTCGACCTCCCAGGCTAAACCCCGCATGCAGTCCACTGGCCCACACGACACTTCAGGGTCACAGGCTCAACAAAAGCCTCTGTGGGAATTTGGAATGTTTCAGAACTATCCTTTCTTTTTCTTTTTCCATCATAGTTGTACAGTTTCAGAAGATCTATTCAGGTCAACACATTAAATAGAATTGTTTACTGTTTTAGCTTTGGGACTTCTTTTATGTCGTCGTCGTCGTCGTCATCATCTTCATCTTCTTCGTCTTCTTCCAAACGTTTATATACTGCTCTTCAACAAAAACAAAGTTCATAAAGTACAATTTATTTGTTTTAATTACTTGTTTTTAATTATGTTTTATTGTGTATTATGTATTTTAACATGTTCTTAACTGTAAGCCGCCTTGATTGCCCTTATTGGGAGAAAGGCGGGGTAGAAATCTATTAAATAAATAAATAAATAAATAAAGTGGTTTGCGTAGCAAAAATAAATAAATAAATAAATAAATAATATTAAAATCACAAAGGTACTTAAAAATATGCAACAGCTATTGTGCTATTTCAGAACAGGAAAAGGAATGTAATGGGACAGAAAATGAGATCGTACTAAAAGAAAATCAACCAATTGCATATTGTTTCATCTAACATTTTTGTACCTTTGAATTTGCAAAATGTGTGCAACGAGTTTAAAAAAAAAACCTGACAGGGGAAGACAGCTTCCAGCCTGGCAACTAATGTCTCACCTTTTGAAAACTGCAATCTAATTATTTGCTGCCTGTGAGAAATGCTGCTGGCTTGCATTTGAAAGTCTTCGAGGACCAAATGGTCTGAACTGTCATCCACAAGATGAAAATGAATATTGCTCTCCAGTGTGTACTTTAATATAATTGCCAAATAAGATAATAGGAAAAGGGAACAGAACAGAAAGGGAAGCCTGTACAAAAGAAAAAAGTACAAAAAATGAAGCTGGGCCTGGGGTTCCCTAATATAATCATGTACCAGGGATGTACAATGCTCCAGTGTATTGAAAATCCCAGAAACTGAGCTTTCAGGATATAAACCAGTGCCTGGATTGCTTATGGAGGAGGATGGAACAAGCCCAGATTTAGAGCTCTTTGCTTGAGTTATTTCAGAGTGAATCTATATTGTATTAGGCTTACCAGATCTCCAACCAGGACAGAGTGCTAGACCTTTAGGAGAAGGAATGTGGGCAGGTGTAGCTTGTTAAGCCTTAGAGCACAATCCTAGGCATGTCTACTCAGAAGCAAGCCCCACTGAACACAATGGGGCTTGCTTCTGAGTAGACATGCCTAGGCTCCATATCTCCTAAGTCAGGGGTGGCCAACCAACCTTCCACCATTAGAGCCTCTGCGTTCTTAAGAGTTGTGTAGAAGACAGAATCTTGGCAGCTGCCACTGCTGATGGTGCTGCTAAAGCAGCTGCACCTGCTGAAATGCTCTCATCTATACAACCATTAAAAGTCCAGGAGTATTCATGTTGAAAGGTTGCCCCCCCCTGTCCTAAGTGGTGGAAAGAGTGGCCCTCAGAAGCTCTTTATCTGGCCCTCGGGCTCTCCCAGCATGACTCAGCTGCTCTCAGTTGCTGAGCTGTGCTGAGGTGTCACTGCTGAAAGGGCAACCAGCATGATAATTGGGCTCTCCCATTCCTTGAAAATAAGATGAAGATTTGTGTATTTTCTCTTCTGTAATTTGCTGCGGAGTTCCTAAGTGAGAAAAAAGTGCTTATTTCTGGTCATGACCTGCTTAATGACATCACTTCCAGCCCTCAGCAGGCGCCATGAATGCTATTCGGCCCAATATATGAAAGGAGTTTTTCACTCCTGGGTTAGGACAATCTCTGCAGGAAAAGACTCCCTTGAACAAGAAAGTGCTGGAGAGATATGGTGCCTTCATAATAATCTGATTAATGAACAGGTTGAACATGTATTACAGAGATTACAGTGAACAAATGGGCCATATTCTTGCAACTCATGTGCTAATCTCCGCCGGCCGAGGACTCCACTCGCCGCCGGACCAAGGTAAGTGTGGATCTGGTGGCGGGTGGGTCGCTCGACGGACGGGGGAGGGACGGAGGAGCCAGGAGGGCAGTCATAGGCCCAGCCGTCCCGGGCGGGGGCGGGGACATGGCGTCCGCCATATCCCGGTCCCCGCTGGGCTCCATAGGGCGGCTGGGCCATTACACAGCCTCCTCCGACTTCCGCCAGCAAAATAGCTGGCGGAAATCCGAGGAGACCTACTGGCCCCAGCCGCTGTTACATTCGGGGAAGGGAACGAGCGTCCCCTTCCTTGAGTAGACTTTCTGCTGCAGGCTGCCTGCTGCAGGTAGCCCGCAGCAGAGCACTGGATCGGGTGGACGACCTTGGCCACCCGCCCGATCTTTAAGTTGGATTGGGCTGCCCGTGGCTTAGTGGAAAACCAGAAGTGCCTGAAAACCGGAAGTGCCCGGAAAAAGTGCCCAATTTTTCCAAAAACCAGAAGTGCCTGAAAATTGCCATTTTTCAGCAATCCAAAGCTCGGGGAGGCCTGCAGAGGGTTGCACAGGCCTCCCCCAAGCCCCCCAAGCCCTGGTAAGGCCAAAGCTGGCAGTTTCAGGCACTTTTACAGCCATGGCAGTGGCAATCGCCGGGATCACCGCCGCTGCCATGCTATCCCTGCTCCTTAAGGGCAGGGGACAGATTTTGTTTTCAATGGTGGGTCGCAACCCACCACTTTGAGAAACACTGGTCTACACTGAATGAAAATGGCTCTCCAGGGTTTCAGATGGAAATCTTTCCCAGCCCTATTTGGAGAAGCAGGGGGTTGAACCTGGGACCAGCATGCAAAGCATGCTCTCTTCTAGCTGTGACAATCCATTTCTCAATTTGTACCATGCAGACCTAGCAGCATCCTGTGCTTGAAGAGCGGGATAAGTCCATCCTTTATGTGTGCACTCCTCAACCCTGTCCTTCCATCCCAACATCTCTTCACCATATCCTGGGCTACACAATTCAGATAGATAGCCAATTTATTTTTAGTGTTTCTAGATCATTCACTTCCTCTTTCCATTTCTACGAGAAACCGTTTCACTTGTATTAAAATGGAATGATGCAGAACACGGAAATGAAATTGCAAATGTTGCCCTTGGCTTGGATCTTGTTTTGTTGAGAGAATAAAAATAATTTTTGCCTTATGGGTGCGTTGTATTACTGAAGATGAATGACCAAAATAATGTGCAGGTGGGTTTTTGTTTTAGCCCTTAAGGCTTTGATCATATTTATGTAATATCATATGTTTGAATTAATTCTAGCTTCTCCATGCAACATAATGTTCCAGGGTTCAATTTGTCTTGAACCTTGCAATGATTTATGCCTATTTGCTCTTTCACCTACAGATACGAATTAGAATCTAAGTTTGCCAAAGTTTAGAGTAAGTTATATTCAAAGGACCTACCTAGTTCAGGTAACTGTCGGCAGTAATTTACATTATATTTCACAGGTTACTGTCGGCAGTACTTTACATTATATTTCAAACTCATACATTTGCTGGAACGTACAGGTGGGCCCCCATATCTACTGATTCGCTATCCACGGTTTCAGTTATCCACGGATCATGGGGGGACCCCCAGGCTTTTACTTTTTTCCCCAGTAAGCTTCGTTTCTTCCTTAAAGAAACAGGAGAAGCAGCCTCTGTCTGCTTATTACAGGCAAGTAGAATGATACTAAGTCCTAGAGAGGCTCTGCAAGGTTAACAGAAACCTTGCAGAGCCTCTCTAGGACTTAGTCTCGTTCTACTTGCCTGCAATGGAGACTGCTTCTCTGTTTGTTTTAAGGAAGAAACAAAGCTTGCTGAAAGAAAAATAAGGGCCGGGGGGGGCAAGCATGCCTCCCTGCAGGGGAGGCAGGGTGGGGGGGCCCTCAGGAAACCATGGAGGGGGTGTTCGCTCTTATCCACGGTTTCAAGTATCCACGGAAGGGCCTGGAACATATCCCCAGCGGATATGGGGGGCCACCTGTATTTGCCCTGATCCAGCTAGGAACCATCTCTGTGTGGACACAGGCTATGTATACCCTAAGATGGATGGGAAATTGTGTGCACAATTGGGTGCTGCATTCAGTTTGAGCAGATGGGGCTGCATGCATGTTGCCTCATTAAAGTGGGCTGCAATTGTGCCAAAGAGTTGTTTGGGAAAGGAAGTATGGGATGGGGTTTCGTACCTAAAGAAATATACCCACCCTACAGTTTCTTTGGGGAAGGGCCATAGCTCAGTGGTAGAACATCTGCTTTGTATGCAGATGGTCCCAGGTTCAATCCGAGGTATCCCCAGGTAGGGCTAAGAAGATCTCCAGTCTAAAACCCTGGAGAGGTTTCTAGGTGGACCAATGACCTATGGACCAATGGATTCACTAGGTTTGACCAATGGCCTATCTCAGTAGAGGCAGCTTTCTGCATACAACTGCATCAGTTTTAAATTTTTGTTATCGTTATTTAGTTATCAAGTAACAAAATAGTTGAACTTAAGCTAATTTTATGTGGGGACACCTAATACAGGCTAAAATCCAAGTGATTTGGCTTGGGTCCCAACTCACCCACCTCATGATATATATTTGGGGGGGGATGGGCAGGAGGGTCATAGTGCCTCAGCATTTTTCTCAGTAGCTCCGGTAACAGAGTTCCTCTAGTTTCTGGCAGCCTCACAGTGTGTACAAGGTTGGATGAAGGCAATACAATCCAGCATTGGTTGTGGCGTAGTCTTTATATGGTACATTGTGAGGCAATTGAAACCACAAAGATTAATTCTGGATTTACATGGGACCCTTCAGTGTTTGCACATATGGAAACCAGCAAGGAGATATTCGACTGCAACCCACATCAACTGGGTGCAAGTTGCATGGCTTTCAACATGGCAGTACATTTTTAGCACAATCCTTTGCATTTTCACTTAGAAATAAATCCCACTGGGTTCAGCTGGCATTACTCCCTTGACAAGGTGTTCAGGAGTGTAGTCTCAGTGGGCTGCTTTTTCAAAGGCTAGAAATTGGATCTATAAACCATCCTGCACAAATTCTGGCTGTATGGAAATATCATTGAACGGGGGGAAAAGTGTCGACCAGCTGTCCACTAACCATTCCACACAGGATGCTTCTTAGGATCCTACAAGGGAAAACAAACCTTGCTGAAAAATAAGCCAATTTATGCTACTCTGTTCCAGTGGAAAGGATGCCATATTGTTCATCTCCTTGTTTTGCAAATGTACTGTTGATTCTGTCATTGGTTTACTAAATCCTGCCTCTGTGTGTTGCTCCTTGGCTCTCAATGCTCTCTCTACACTTACACAATATACAGGAAGATTGCCGACAAAAGCATCAGTACAATGCAGACATACAGTATTACCATGCTTGAGTTATGCCCACTTGAGTTCCATCAAAGTGGAACAAGGTTAGCGAGTTGCTTTTGTGTTGGTACAGCTCTCAGATTCTTGCAACTCATGTGCTAATCTCCGTGCTGACAAACATGACCCTAAAAGCCTTGCTGAACAAAATTGAATGAACAAAAAAGATGACAGCAAAGGCAGCATGTATTAGGACAGTAAATTGCCCACCTCTATAACTGATGGAATGTCAATATTTTTTTTTTCATAAATTGTTAAGAATTCACCATGGATACACTGGATAACTACCCTGTCCCTTACCTTCCATCACCCAGGAATGACCACTAGGCCCTACTCTTCCTGGACTCAAACTTAAAAAAAAATTGGTGGGAAAAATTGTGTGTGTGTGTGTGTGTGTGTGTGTGTGTGTGTGTGTGTGTGTGTGTGTGTGTGTGTGTCCTGGATTGGGTTCCCAAAAATATAGTAAGCCTACTTATGTGTGACACCCTTGGTGTAAAGTAAACCAATGTTTTGGATAATATCACTTAGTAATAACGGAAATTTCAGGGTAGCCCTTTCAAACCACTTCATAGCAAAAAGAAGCAAATTTAGTTGTTTAAAAAGCCCAACAACAACAAAAATGTTCTAGTGAATTGAAATATAAGGAAGCTAACAGTGCAAGCCCATGCATGTCTATTCAGAAATAAATCCCATTGTGTTCAGTGGGGATTACTCTCAAGAAAACATGAATAGAATTACAACCTAAGGACCCAATTGTATCCCCTGCCAGTTCATAACATTTCCTGAATTGAAAAAGGACGGAGATGGAAAAGAAGAGGAAATGTGGAGGGGAAGTGAGTGCTGAGCTAGAGCATCAGAGAGCGGAAGCACATGAGGCTGGCACATCATCAGGTGAAGGGGGCAGCAGCACTTGGCATACATGCTGCCTCAGGCATCAGGGAGACTTGGGCCAGCCCTGGGCGAATGCACGGAAGAAGACTGCATGTATTGGGCAAATCATGAAAAGTGCTAGTTAAAGAGATGAAGTACAGAGCAATGCTACGTATTTACTATTATAATAAATATTGACCTCAAAGACATTAAATGGAGCAAAGAACCAGGTTCCGTTATGGGCTCTAGAAGAAACAATTGTGAGAATGCAAAGTGTCCCATAAATCTGTGATGTGCTTTACAGGATTCAGCTGCTGCACTGTGCGAGTTATAAGTTTCTGCAAACTCACTGCATTTCTCTTGCTTTCATTTTTTTTTGCATAAACTTTACTGAATGTTAGTGCCAGAGAGTTTGTATCTAGATTCTTTATCCCCAATCCTATGAATTTTTCAATTTTTTTCTGAATTGATGTGCGCACTTAAATTACTTGTAGCTAATATACAGCTGAGCCACAGGCTCACTGAGGCCTTGGGCAGGTTACCATTTCTTAGCTTCTATTTGTTCTCGGACACAACGTTTTCATGAATGTACAGTCAGGGTTGGAAAGGACTACAAGGACGAGTAATGACAAAGTATCTCTTTTCCTGTTCCAAGTCTGTCAAGAATATCTCCCTATGGGCTGGGCACCTTCTCTTTTTTGCCCCCTTGCATGGAGTGCCTATATGAATAGGTCTGGGACCCCAGACCTGTTCCTACTGTGCCACCCCTCCTTCCTGGGGTTCCTGCACCAAAAAATCCAACTCCTCTGACTTTACAGGGGTATATTCTAATGGGTCTCTAGTAGTCTGCCACCACCTCTTTGATTCCCCCCCCCCTTCTCTCAGTCCAAAGAGGGAGGTTGAGATTTGTGGCTCTACAATACTCCTAGGGTTGGGGAATACAATCTTTCTGCTGTATCTCGTGGGGAATTTTGGGCTACGGGAGGCCCCCTCGTAGTGAGCCCCAGAAGCCGCTATGGGTAAACTTGATCTTGATCGCTGGCGCAAGTCCATGTTAACCTGGGAAGGCAGATCAGGCCTGGGAAGGGAGTCAGGATAGCATGCACCACCGAACCCACCCTCCTCGCCCCATTCCACCCACCCCTCCCGGTTTCAGTGCTGGGGGTTCAGGGGTGATCCCTCTGGTGGGTGCAAGTTCTCATGTGCTGACCACTGACATCACCCTGCTGGAGTATTAGAGCAGCAACACCCAGCTTCAAATCTTTGCTCTCTCATTCTAGCCTGTTTTGGGACAGTAAGATTGGGGCAGGGGGAACTACATATGCTGCCCTAAGGTCTTTGAAGAATAGGTAACTTAAAACTGAAATAACAGTACATTAAACATGAAGCTCTAATGAATTTCTATGGGCTATGAAAATAACCCGGCTCACTTAATATTTTCCTGCCACACCACAGTTTTGATCTTGATAGACCCTCCCTGCACATACTATGTTTTGTTGAGGAAAAAAAACTTCTGTTGGCTAAACATTATAATTGCTTTCTTATGGCCCATCCTACCTAATTTCCTGTGTGGCAATGTAGCGGCAGCGGCGCAGCCTCCGCTGTATCCTGCGGGTGAGTTTTGGCTGCTGGATGGAGGTCTTCTCAGGTTAAGGGGACACTTTCCCCTTGCCCCAGGGTAAGCTCCAGTAGCCGCGATGGGTCAACTCAGACCTGTGCCAGCTCTATAGCTGGTGCAAGTCCGAGTTGGTCCATGCTGGCGGATCAGGCCCAGGAACGGGGGTTGAATTCGATGTGCACCACTGCTGCCACTGAACCTGCCCCCTCCCAGGCCCTATCCTTCACCCCACCCATCTCCTCCCGTTCCACCTCTCCCCAATCCCATTCTACCCCCGCCCTGCCCTCTCCCTGTCCCATTCCTCCTCCTGCACCAGGCTTACTTGCTCCAGCAGGCCTTCTAAGGTTCGCTGGCCCTTGAGGGAAGGCTCTGGCCTTCCCATTGGCATGCTGATAGCTTGTGCTGGTGTCTAGCGCTTTGCAGCTGCTTTTCTGCCAGCGCAGCAGCCCAATAGGACCAGGCTGTTAGTCATCAGCATGATCTACTCTGAGGATATAGTTTTTCTTGCCACCTGCAAGTACAGTATGTGGGGTGTTTGCGTATCTTTCTTCTGTATTGTGAATTAGAGGAGGATGCAGTGATCTTGCTGTTTGTTTAAGATGAATGGCCAAGGAAAGGAATTTTGGGCAAAGAAGACAAGTGTTAAAAGTGTTCCCCTATCCCCGTGAGTCACCCGTCCGGTAGACACATTGACTGAAGTCTGTTTTTGATTTTACATTCAAAGTGCTTCTGTAAGGTTTATCTTCTCCATTATTGTTTGCGTGCATTACCCTTTATTGTGAAAGAATGGCCACATGAAATTCTTTCTGTAGCATTCCCTCCTGCCCCCAGTGAAATGCTATTAAAAGTCATAGACATCTCTTGGTCTGATGCTATATTTGAAAAGAAATCATTATAATATATTATAGCAGCATATTATTGCAATTATGATAAGGAATATTGGAAATAGCTCTCCTGCTTCAAAAGAGCCATGATTTTAAAGAGCAAAATTACAGTCATTAGCCAGTTGACTTTCTTTTTGTATCAATACTGTCTGAGGTTGTAACTTAGGGCTTCCCAGTTGCCCTTTTTAATGGCAATCAATTATTATGTTCTATATGAAAGGCCAGAGGTTTAAAACAGAGTCAGGATGCCATAGGTTTTTTAAAAATCAACTTATTCATACTTAGTCATGAATAGCATGCACAAAGCATTTGTTCCAACATTGGTTTCTCAGAATATGGCTCCTGGCTATCACTTCAGAAGATCTAGTGTAGCCAGGGCCAGCCTTAAGGGTAGGTTAGCCCAGGCACTAGGCTGGGTTAGTCTTTAGGGTGCTCCAAGATTCTTAGTTGTCTTTCTTCAGTATCATGTACTTGGAGCTATTAGGATACAATTGATCTGTCCTCCAGGTATCAGTGTTCATCCAATCATTTGTATGCCAGCTCCCATCATGCCATGATGGGGAAAAGGATAGGATCGGGCTGTTACCCTTGATTGTAGTGCTAATAAAAAAAATGCTATTTGATGCTATAAAATATGTTTATAGGGAAAATTATTTGGTATCAGCACTTTCATGCCACTTTGCTTGCACTATGATGGTCCTTGGCATGACTGCCCCACTTGACTGCTGCCACTATATTGCCTTCGATATGCAGCAGGAGTCATCTTTATGAGGCTTCAGAGTTAGATAATATCGTCTGTTAAAAAGACTACTTAGGTTTCTCACTTCTGATAATAAATAATAGTGGTAACTCCTTGAAACTGAGCTTCTGGGGATTTTTTCTTCTGGAAATTGTGAATTTGATAACACTTTCAGGTCACATATTGATTTTTCTTGGCTGCAGTTGGTATGATTTATTTATAAACTAACTTTTTTGGAGCTCTGTGCAATATAGTCAGCATATACAGAAAAGAGTATAGTTTTCAGTGACTCTACCAAGGCTACAATCCTATACACTCCTTCCGGGGAGAAAATATAATTGTATGCAATGGGACTTACCTCTGACTCTAACCTGTATAGGATTGCACTACTGGTCTCAGATATGCTAAAACAGCCCAATCCAATGTAAGTATCTGGCGGGTGGCCCAGGGGTATCTGAGGACGGGATACCGCAATGGGCCTCCTCTAGAGCTTGTGCACATTAATACCGGCCGTGTCGGCATATCTGGGGCCTGGAGGGATACCGGGAATCTTGGCCCCCGGTTTCCCCACCCCCTCCAGGCCCTGGGCGGCCAATGGCTGCTCTCCCTTGCCGCCCAATCCATCCTCCCCCCGCCCCTGCCCCAATCGGCATAGGTCTTACCTGCTTTGGCCGGTGTAGGGCTGGGGAGACAGTGGGGAGAATGAACAGGTAGTTGGAATATAAACAGTCTTGCTTGACTTTTTAGAAGCTAAAATTTCAACATAGCCGATAAACAAAAGTATCATTTGCTTTTAGCAAAAGCTCAGAAAAGTGGTTCTTAATATTAAGTGCCTCTAGAGTTTGCACGCCTGAATAATTTCCTCTCAGAACTGAAGAGAATGTCATGATTGGCATGCCCTTAAATCCAAGCTGGACAATGCATGGTGAGATTGCAGGACCAACAGGTAATTTAGGTAGAATAATCTTTAAACACACTGGCTAAGAAATAAAAGCAAGCCATGCATGAATAATACCGGCATCAGACAAACTGTGCTGAGGGAAAGATAAAGAAAACAGGTATTCATATTAATTGCCAAGGTGAAATTCCAGGGGCAATGCAGCCAATTTTTTTCATCTGGTTCAGTGGAGGGCATGGGGCTTATCAAAGCTCACCATTGCTGAAAATATCTGGTGCGACTGTGAAAAAGACACTTAAATCATGACCTGCTTCTGGCTTTTTAAAATGTCATTTATAAAAGTGAGATAGCCTTTGATGATCTCTTACCACAGCAGAAAAATGCAAGTGATGGATGTGAAGTTTGGAGAAAACAAAGAGACACATCGAATTCTGTGGTGGCCGAAATATAAAAAGAAGAGGTTGACAATTGTTTCCGACCGTATTTCTGCAGCATTTTCAAACAACGTAGCAAAGAGCCTTTTCGGCAGAAAGCACTGCAGTCGTCTAGTACCCATTCCTACTGAAGAAAAAAAAAGGTAGACTATAAGAGATCTATTCTTCCTCCTTTCTTTTGATTGAAGGATTCATTAAAAAAAATCCTATTTGTTGGCAATGCAGGACCTTGACTTCAGAGCCAGTTTTCAAGGCTTTATACCTTTTAGGACTCATGGCTGTGGTTTATGCTTTGTTCATTTCTTGTTGGACTCTGTTAACAACTAGAATTATGCTTTACAAATATAATTAAAAAGAATTAACCTCTCCCGGCCTGGGCCGCCCTTACCCTGCGGCCCCGTATGTACGTCGGCTCGAGGAAGCACCCATTGGGGCATGGCAGCCCTACACTGGGGAAGGGGACGAACATCCCCTTCTTTCGAGGAGTCCCCAGGCCACGCTGGAGCAGCCTGAGATGGGTTCAGGGTCCTGCAGCTGGCTGTGGATCCTTACACAGAATCGGGCTGCCGGGCAGTGCAGGGAGTGGGTTGTGGTCAGTTTGCAGGAGGTTTGGAGTGGGGCGGGCAGGGGTCATTCAGGGGCTGGAAGGGGTGGATCCTGGCGGCAGCAGCATGTACTGGAAAGCTATCCTTTCTTTTGGTGCCCAACATGCCCCCTTCCTCTCCTCGACATGTCAGCAAAATAGTTGTTGTGGGTCTGAGGAGACCCGTTTCCAACTAGGCAGCCTATTGAGAGGTAAGTAAAACAATTTTACTTCCTTCCGATTGCCCCCCACACCATCACATGCAGCGCTCGCTCCATTGGCATGGCTGCATGCTATTGAGTGGCAGGGGATAGGTTTTGACTGCTATTTAAAATATTAATATATTTTCTTTCCCCTTCCAATGGAAGCATCCAAGACTGCTCACAATTATAAATTAAAACAATACAATTACACTATTATAAAAAAACAAATTGCATTAGCCAGAAAAATATATACAGTATATAAAAAGAGGACAACCAATAGGGGGATTGTGTGCTTAGAATACAGGATGAAACAAGGGGTCAGTCAAAAGAAGCATGGAACCAACAACAGCATCTTCTGAAATATCATGCATCCCCATCTTTCCAGCTGCACTCCAAGAACCCATATAGAGGGGCATTGCAAAGAAAAGGAAGCCAATATGCTAAAAGATGAGTGCTCCACCTTCTAACATTGGCTTCCTGTCAGATGAACCAACATGGGGTCTAGGGAGTGGTCCCCAGGCTGTGGGTGCTCCACAGTGGCAATAGGTAGGCAATATCTGGATCCCCAGTTTCAACAGGTTCCAAGATAGAGATACCCACAACCACAGAGGGCACCTCTAAGTCCTAACCAGAATGTAGACTCATCCTGACCTTAACACGTACTGGTTCCCGCAGTGGCATCATACTCCACAGCTGAGGAGGTTGTGCTCTATTGATCAGGCAAAGACAGAAAACTAGGCTGCATATATTTATATCAGGCTTGACTAACCCAGAAGCTTCACAACGCAATCCTATCCAGCTCCCCCACTGGTGCAGCTAGCAGGGGAGGGCAGAACAGGAGGCTTTGGAAGGGAAAGGGGATCCCCTTTCCCTTCTAAAGCCTCCCGTTCTGCCCTCCCCTCTGGCTGCACCAGTGGGGGAGCTGGATAGGATTGCGCTGTCATACTGCATGTCAATCAGAGGGGCCAATGTTGTACATCCCCATTCACTTCTGAGCCTGAAAAGGAGTCTCGAATACCCGTATATGAGGTCCTAAGCATACATGTTCTTCAGCCCCAGATCCTCAAAAAAAAAACAACCCTGGAGAGATCTATATTTCTAGAAGACAAGAGCATTTGACTCAGAGAAGAGCATGAAGCTGCGATTGATTATAAAAGGAAAAGTATACTAGAATTACTCATTACCACAGAGTTTTAATAATAATCTCCATGAAAAAGCAGGGTCCTTTGGGACTGAACGGTAAAACCTGCACACAACATTTGTAATGCCTGATGTATGAACTGTATCTAAAACCTGAACGTCACATCTACAGATTTTATATCATATTTTTCCTGAAGATTTGTGAACATCTTTTCCCCCAGGAACTGTATGATAGCCAGATTCCCCACAGGCATATAGAAAACCAGGTTTCCTTAGCAACAAGGACTGCATGGAAGGTCTTAAAACATATGCTTCCATTTTTGAGTCTTTTCTTCCTTCATTGGTCAGTGAGATATTAAAAGACAAAACGTAATCTTGGCAAGAGCTATGGTGTACCAAACAGCCAGAATATTTATGTATGCCAGCATGTATATTGCTTCCCAAGAGAATAAAATCAAGTCATACTATACAAGTTATCGCTATACTCAGCTCAAATGTACTTTCCTGAAGCTTTAACATGAAGTTGTGGAACAGAGACCTTTTGTGAGGGGACAGAAGAGGAAACGTTTGGGGGACATTGAGGTCATACAACTTTACATTTACCATGTCCCTTAAACATTAAATTGGATCAAGACCAGAAGTTATATATGGACTTCCCTGCACATTTTTGGCTTTTTGAAATATGACGACAATCCTTTGACTTGCTATCAAACCTCAGTAGCTTCAACTTCTCAACCTCATATTGAGAGCACATGTCTACTGTCTTATGAAGTGCAATGCAGGGAAAACAAAGAAAGAGAGTGGTTGTTGAGAGACATAGATGTAGGCCTTGGTGGTGGAGAAAGTGAGAGTAAAGTGTGTAATGGGGTGCAGAGGAATTGAGAGAGAGAGAGAGAGAGAGAGAGAGAGAATGTTAAGACAATGGGCTCAATAGAAAACACTAAGCACAAATTGGAAAAAATGCTATGCTGTTAACATAACGATGTCCCTTTTGATGTTAATGAAAACGTTAAAAGTGGCTCTAGCATTATGTGCACTGCTTGATTAGAGATTGTGCTTTCTGAACATTTCTGAATATCTACAAGATCCTTATACTGCCTGGTAAACTGCTTTTCCCTACTAACTGGGAAAAGGGGTGCTGTATTTCACACAGCGCATAATTAGTCTGTGGAATTCACTGCCACAAGATGTGGTGATGGCCACTAGTCTGAATGACTAATGGCAGTTGGACAAATTCATGGAGGACAAGTATGTCAATGACGATGGCTAAGTGCTCCCTCCAGGTTCAGTGGCAGCATTGTATGCCTCTGAATTACCAATTGCAGGGGAGCAATGGTGGGAGAGAAGTATCCCTTTCTCTCCTGCTTGTGGGCTTCCCAGAAACAGCTGGTGAGCCACTGGGGAAAGCAGAATGCTGGATCATATTCTTATGACAGAGGTACACACTGATACTCAGATTTCTGGCCTGGTGGGCATATTTGGTCACCAGACTTCAGTAACAGACACAGTTCTCCTTCCTCTAAAGCACTGGTTCTCAAACTTTTCAACACCGGGACCCACTTTTTAAAATGACACTCTATTGGGACCCACCTAGCTTTATGAGACTTAAAAAAAAAGATGATTTAGAAATAAATAAATATATTTGCAAGTAAAGAGCTCAGCTGCTTGCAGGGTAATTAGCAGCTATCTTGCAAACTGCAGGAGCTCAGCTCTTTGAAGGGCAATTAGTAGCTATCTAATTTTTGAATAGCCTCAGGGCTTGTGGCAATTACTTATCTGATCTTTCCATCACCTGGGACCCACCAGAAATCAGGTCGCGTAATTGCCACAAGCCCTGAGGCTATTCAAAAATTAGATAGCTACTAATTGCCCTTCAAATAGTTGAGCTCCTGCTATAAAGGAAGAGAAAGGCCAGCAGGTGGCGCAGTGGGTTAAACCGCTGAACCATGAGCTGTCGATCAAAAGGTCAGCAGTTCGAAACCGCGACGGGGTGAGCTCTCGTTGCATGGCCAGCTCCTGCCAACCTAGCAGTTCCAAAGCATGTTAATGCGAGTAGATAAATAGGTACCGCTTGCGGGAAGGTAAACAGCGCTCCGTGTTCCAGCCGCATACTATGCGCTGCGGCAAGGAGAGTCATGCCGGCCACATGACCACGGAGGCATCTTCGGACAACGCTGGCTCTTCGGCTTTGAAATGGGGATGAGCACCACACCCTAGAGTCGGACACGACTGGACTTAATTGTCAGGGGTCACCTTTACCTTTACCTTAGAGGAAGAGAAAGTCCCAACAAGCAAAACATAGTCCTTAGGCTCCCTCTTTTACAGACCTCCAAGCCTCTCCCTGCTGCCACTGTAATTGGCCAGTTCTGTGTGGGAACAAGCCCTGTCATATTGATGGGCACTTTCGCTCAGATTTAAGTTCATCATTGTTCTCTCTCCCTGTAATCTCCATGCAACCTGTTCTGGCTGCAAGAGGGAAAATAAAATAAATAAGGAATGAAATATATGACATCTGGATCTCATTCGTGTCTCTGGTGACCATTTCTTTACAAGTAATGAATGATATGAAAAGACCATTCCGTTCAATTTTTCATTTGTTCCAAACAAAATGCACACTTCTCCTGGACATTAATACTATCCCTGTTGAAGAAAAGAGTAATACTTTTTACTGTACCTTTACTTGGTGCAATAAGAATGAGAGCTGTGGCCAGTTTTGATGCATTTAAAGTTGATAATAGCCTGTTTCAAAATTGCAATATAAATGCACCTATTTTTGATTCAGAACTTTCTGGTAACTTCTCCAAATAATATTCCTATCGATCTATAAGCCCTTAGATAGCGCAAGCAATTTAGTGAGAGCTAGGCACTCAGCCCATTGTATTCAGGTGCTCTTATTTTGTCGTGAGGTGACTGGGGGCTAATTGTCAAAGCAGTTCCCAGCAAAAAATGACTACATTGATGATTTCAGGCTCATCTTTGAATATTACAGGATGGGTTCATAATTTAGGCGATTACTTTTCTTGACTATATTGCACATTCCAAATCTGACCGTTACAGAAAGCTTGGGTGATTTTATCAGTCTTCAGAGCTATACAGTTCTTTCCATTCCAGCAAGTATGCCAATTAGTAAGCATCGACACATTAATGTTTAGTACATTGGGGGCTAAAGTGAAAATGTTGTAACTTACTACCCTTCCTGTCTTATTGATTGTACAACGGGGTTGGCTAAATGGAATAAAATGATTTTTGTCAGTGTATTTATATTTCCTCACGAGGCTGAAAAATACTTTAATGCTGTGATGAACTGGGAAAAATTAAATATTAGGCTGTCAGTTGGTTTAACACCATATTTCAATTCTCTCATTTTGGGAGGTTATTTTAATGCTAGTTTTTTGGACCTACCTAATGATATGGTTCTTTGCAAAAGAAGATGCGTGTTTGGAAGACAGAAGGACTAACACTCCTAAACAGAGGATAGAAAAGAACATCAATAAGGTTGACCATCGTCCATTTAAGTTAGTATGCAATGATCAATTTTAGGTATGCGATGATATGAGGGGAGGAGGCCCTGAGAGGGCACGTCTTTGACATCACAAGGTGGAAGTGTGCTAGTTTATATTTTAATTTCTTGTTCTGCTTCACCTTCCCCCCTCCATTTTGTGGAAGATGGTAGACTGGAAACTGAGCATAGCTAGAGTGGGGCCGCGGGTGGGGCAACGCATCATCGCCATGCCCTGCCTCTGGAATGGCTTGGATCAAGGCCAAACCAATTGACCCAATCCTGAGTCACTCTGGAGGCGGGGACAGGACAATGACACATCACCCCATCCACGGCCCCCCTCTAGCTACGCTACTGATCGTACCATTCATATTAGCATACTAGAGCTACTTTCATTTCCTTTGTTTGGCATGACAGGTCTATTTAGGTTCGCAATATTAATTCTACTTTGCAGGGGATAAGTTGTTTTAGCTGAAGGAACCAATTTCAGGTCAATATAGGTGCTGCTACTATTGTACACACACACACACACACACACACACACACACACACACACACACACACACACACACACACGTAGAGATTCCCAACAATTGATTTTTGTTGTTCCTAAACCTGTTTTTGAAGGCTCTTCTGTATATCCTGCACATTTTCTCTCAGCAATGGTTCAAGTCGCATCTAAAGCCAGGATGATGTAGTGGTTTGGGAGTCGGACTTAGACCTGGAAGATCCAGGTTCAAATCCCTGCTCAGCCACAAAGCTTCCTGGGTGACCTTGGGCCAGTCACTATCTCTCAGCCCCACCTACCTCACAGGGTTGTTGTGAGAACAAAAGGAGGGGAGGTATGTACACCACTCTGAGCTCCTTGGAGGAAGGGCGGTATAAAAATGTGAAAAATAAATAAATAAATAAATAAATAAATAAATAATGTTTGTTTAGCAGTACTTGAACAGGTAAATGTACAGCTCTCCTTCTATACTAGTTAGAGCAGCAGCCTATGAATGATATCATTTCATAACCTTCCCTCTTCTTGCTGCAAAATCACAATGGCACAAGTCTCCTATATATGCTACAGGACCTAAATATTTGAATGACCATCTTTCCGCTTATGAGTCTGCCTGTGCCATGAGGGAGAGCTAGGGAGGCTTTGTTATGAATGCCATCTCCATTACAGTTATAGTTGGCAGATATTTGGGACAAGGCCTTCTCTGTTGTGGCACCCAGTCTTTTTGTGTGTGTTCCCTTTTTGTGTGTGTTCTAAAAAGAACCCTCTTTGTGTGTGTTCTAAAAAGGCGTGAAGACTTTTCTGTTTCAACAAGCCTTGCATTGATTTAGTTTTGTTCTTTCTTCTGTTAAATATTGGCTCCTGAGTATTGCTTTCAGCTTTAGTTTGCACTAATAAACGTTGAGATGGTTGTTGATTGTTTCATTGTTTTGGTATTATGAAGTTTATGTTGTATTGTTTTATTATGATGCCATAAACTGCCTTGAGCTTTCCATTTGGTTAGGAAAGGCAGGGTTTTTTTTTTAAATGGTAAAATGCAAGCAAAGCTTTACCTTATCAGGCCCAAGACCCAGATGTGTGGACCTTACAGACCCTGAGAAACATCTGTAGCTTATATCAGGGAGGCTCAAACAATTTTGGCTCTTTCTTTTAAAAATTTATAACAATAAACTCCAAGAACCTTCATAGAATTCCTCAAAAAAGTAACCAAGGAAAGAGTGGCAGGAGGTTGTTATTCTTTTTTACAATTCCCCGTACAGTATAATAAGAGAAATGAGATCACTATCATGTTGCAGTGTAATTGATTGTATTTTAGGATTCCTGTGTCTCAATGAAATGAATAGGTCTTTAAAAGAACATTTCTAAAAAATATATATCAAGGTGTGTGTTTTTTTCCGTTACAACAGATATTCCATTAGTCGTGACCAACTTGTCCCATTGATTCCAATAGTGCCCAGTCATGACAAACTTTCTTAAGACAGAACACTTTGTATCTATCAGGATGTAACATGCTTCAATCTTATTCTCTTTGCAGCTTCCGGAGGGAGACCCTTTTGCTTTGCTCGCTTGGTGTGGATTTAATAGAGGAGACGACATATTATTAGCCCACCAGAGAACAATCCTGAATGCATTCCAAATGTATCATGCATACAGATAGTCAAATATGTTTTTTTGAGATTTCTTTGTGTAGTCTTTCATGCTAATTACTTGTGAGTAAATTGACAGTAAGAAAGGAGGGAATCCAATTGCTCAAGAGCATCTTTAAAAGCCGTGGAAAGATTAGGACGGGCTGGGAAAGCAGCTTGGAGGATGCTGTAAAATCTTCCAGGTGCTGTTGGACTGGCTGCTTCTTGCCTGAGACTTTGCTTGCTTGCCTGCCTTTTGGTGTTTAGAGAAAAGTCATGTGAGCTTGGAGGAGAATGTGTGCAGGGCTGCCAGAGCACAGAGCTGGCAGAGTGAGAGTGGGAGACACACTGTGTGCGAGAGAGATTGCTTAGTACAAAGGTAACGTGCAGGCAGCAGTGACTGTTTCTGCAGTCTTCGAGCTGACACCTGTGATCCAGCTTGCTATCCAGTCTGGTCTATGCTCCTCAGGAGTGCAAAGCTTCCAGGTTTCAAGGTACCAGAAGATAAATGTTGCTTCCAAGAGACAGACAGGGAAGGGATGCTTTTTGACTTCTGAGAACATCTCTTGAGAGGGACTTTGGTCCTTTCTTCTGAATTGTAAAAGGTAATGCTGTTTCTCTTCTTTTTCTTCCTTTTATTTTATTTCATTGAAATTCAATCTGTTTCTTCCATCTGTTTCTGGGGAAAAAATCATGCCTTTCAAAGGGTATTAATGAAGTTCATGAAGTTATATTTTTATTCATTAAAAGATGCAGTACTCATCATACCCAAAAGGAAACCATTGTTTCTCCAACTGAGAAACCAGTGTTTCTCCAACTGACCCACTTGGTGGGTCACGATCCAAATTTCTGGTGGGTCCCAGGTGATGGAAAGATCAGATAAGTAATTGCCACAAGCCCTGAGGCTATTCAAAAATCAGATAGTTGCTAATTGCCCTTCAAAGAGCTGAGCTCCTGCAGTTTGCAAGATAGCTACTAATTACCCTGCAAAACAGCTTGAGGCTATTAATTAAGGCTGCCTCATTATGAGAAAAAGATTGAGTTTTTTGCAAATAAATAAAATATTACTTGTAAATAAATAAATATGTTATTTCTTTCTAGATCACTTTTTTAAGTCTCGTAAAGCTAGGTGTGTCCTGATAAGAGTGTCATTTTAAAAAGTGGGTCCCGGTGCTAAAAAGTTTGAGAACCACTGGACTATAGGATTGATGGGAAAAGGAGAAAGGGGTGAAGGGGAGGGGGGCAGAAATGGCCACTTGCAGATGGCAATGCATCGTAGGTCCTAAACTGAAGATTTAATGTACCTCAGTCTAAAGTGGACAAAAACTTGTCTCGACAACTCATCAAGCTTGTGATGCTACCTTGTATTTTAAAATCCCAAAGAGTTTCACACTGTTTAATTATTATGCTTCTGTTCTATAATCTAGTAACTGAAACACTTGTAGTTAATCTAGTTTTGTCCCATTGATTTCTACAGGACTAAATTAGTTTACATCCAAGCACTTTGGCAGTGCAAGGATGTTGATGAGGCTCTTTCTTTTGTTAAAGGATGAGGTTCTTGCCTCTGCCTTTATGTATGCCCTTACTGGCTTCCTCTTTCTCAGCCTGTTCTCTCCTTCTATGTACAAAATAGCATCTCTGAAGTTGCTCAGGAGTGTTTGAATTAAAACCGTGTCATTCTATCTATGCATGTCTATTTCAAAGTAAGTCCTATTGAATTCATTGGGACCTACTCCCAGGTGAGTGTGTATAGGATTGCAGCCTCCATATATTTAGCAAGCTCTCTCATCCATCCTACACAAAGGTTATTATCATTGTCTTCTCTTTCCGCTGTAGTCATCTGCTCCCCGCTCCCTCTTCTGTAGCTGTGCTGGAGGTGGCTTCCATGGATCCAGTGTACATTTTTCGTGAGGAGCCAAGCCCCACCTGCTCCCCAGGACCATGCCCACTTCCAAGTGGTAGCAGCAGCACCTGGCTGGTGGACTGGGCAAAATATGGCAACAACAGCAATGGGGTGTATGAGGACTTCCAGCAGAACCACACCAACATCTCGCCAGCCATTCCCATCATTATCACTGCTGTCTACTCCATGGTCTTCGTGGTGGGCTTAGTTGGCAACTCGCTGGTCATGTTTGTCATCATAAGGTAAGAGGGAGGTTTATGGTGGGTCTTTCACGTAGCATAAGCAGAGGCAATTCATACCGCAGAAAGAAGAAGGGAACTAAGGGGGAAAGGATCAGAGAGAAAACTCTTTGATGCGTAATTATGAGCAGGTGTTGGATCGCAGCACCTGTTGCATATAACAGTTCTAGGCAGTCTCCTGGAGGAATTGGGTCTCGCAGGATCTGTGCAGGTGGCATAAGCCAAAAAATGGGGGATGAGACACTTTTCACATTAAACAATACGTTTCCCTTGAGATGCCTGCAGTTCTGGTTTAGCACTACTATGGTAAACCATCCATGGGAAACAGCACCATAGCTCAGCCACAGAATGCCAAATGCAAGAGATTGTCTCTATTTGGTTGTGACTGTGAGACGATAGTTCGAGAAATTGAAACAGAAAACTGATTTGGAAGTTTGAAGTTATACAGGCTGGCTGATATGGTGGAGTAGTTTGAAAGTACTGTGGAAATATGTGGGTAGAGCTCCCCCCAGGGATAAGAAGCAGTTAATGTTGTCTATATTTTTACCAATGTTATATAACGCACGCACGCACACGCTCACACTCACACACACGCACGCACACACACACACCAACTGTCCACAGATCCCATCTTTATAATACTGTACTTTGCGTTCTTTCCTTCCATCAACTAGCAAAGAAACTGGATCCATATTTTTAAGTTTCCATAAAGACTTTGATTTTATTTCCAAATAAGAGGTACAATTCAGTCTGTGCAAGGATTCTTAAAGGCTCAATAGAGTTCTGGTTTTTCCATCTGTTTGTGCACACAGGCATACAGTATAAGCAGAGAACACAAGGGCCGTCAGGGTGAATGTGAAGTTGCTGTGCACCTCCCATATTTCCACTCAGACCTCTCTTTCTTCTGGACACTGAACCCTTCCTCTTCTATCCCATTTCTGTGATCTAAATCGTCTGCATTCAAGTCAAGATTGAAATATTTTTTTAAAAAAACATCACCTTTGGGTTAAGATCAGTAAGAAGGTGCTTCCAATTTTCACTTGTGCTCCAAAAAGCATGGAAAATTGGAAATGAAGATGGTCACTTTAATGTTCTTGCTATGCAAGCAGCAGAGATTTTGTAAAGGCTTGTATATTAGGCTGACATTACAAATTAGGCTACATGACGTTACATGTACCGTACCACCATATTTGGTTCTTCACCATACTGCTAGAGCAGTTTTAGCAGTGCTGGCCCAAGCCTTCTACATGGCTGAAGCTGCATGTCTTTCCTGGCCCCTCTCTTTTTTCTTGTTCTTTTTTTTGCATGTACTTTAGTGCGCTCACCATCACCACCATATGCCTCCTTCTTCCTTCTGCCACCCCCATTCCTTCCTCCTTGTCCTCTTCTCACCTCCCGCATTCTTCCTGCCCCCAAGATTCTCTCCCTCCTTCTCTGACCACCATGCACTTCATCATTCTCCTCCTCCTTAGGACTGACCCACATCCCCCTGATGCCTGAGGCAGCATATCAAATGCTGCCCCCCACTTACCTACCAATGAACCAGCCGCTACTCCCTGGATTGGAAAAGGAAGAGGGTGGTGGTGTGCATGTCTGACACTCTTGCTCAGCACTCTCCTCCTCTACCCTTCTTCTTCTTCTCCACCCCCCTTTCCAGTCCAGGTGGGCTGGGGCAGTCAGCCATGAGGTGACTTGAAATGGTTGCATGGAGCAGCACTCTTGGAGGGCTGGTGAACGGACAACCTGCGGCTCCACGGAGTGCTCCAATCCTTTTCCAACTTGCTGGGAGCCATTCAAAAGAGGAATCACAGCAGCAGCAGCAGCAGCAGCCATGGGGAATAAAATATAAAAATAAAAGCAAGCTGCTTTGCAATTTGGCAAGCAATCCGGAACCCACTCCCTTCCCTTTACTTATGAAGACTGACTGTACCATGCAGCCTCCCCACATTGAACCTCTTCTGTTTAAAATGAATGGGAGCAGGGGATGCTGGGAACCAAGCATCCTCTGCTCATTGCAAACAGAAGATGTGCAGAGCAGGGAGGCTGCATAGTGTGGTCTTTGTAAGTAAAGGGAATGGGGGATAGGGCATGCCTGCTCGGTCACTTGCCTGCCCACTCTCCATGAGAGTGGTGCACATGATGTGCCTAGAGGTGGCAGTGGGCTGTGGGGCACATGCCACCCCTGCAGGGAGGACTGGCAGGAGCTGTGGAGGAGAGTGGGTGGGCTCCCACCAAATTGCTGCCTAAAGCAATTTGTACCTCAGTGGCCTTTGTGGATGGACTGGCCCTGGTTTTCCTCCTGGTTGTTCTCCCCACCTGCTTCCTGATTTGAAAAGCCCTGGAAGTGGGCAGCAAAAGAAGTGTATGGAGGAGAGAGGGGAGGTGCTGACACAGAACATCTCCAAGGATGATGATGGCCATGAAGATGCTGTAGGCCACTGCCTTCGCTCCCTACCATACACAAATGGGAGAAGAGGAAAGGGGAGGGGGAGACAAAGCGGTGGCAGCAACTGCTGCTACTACCGCTGGGCCTGGGATCTCTTTCTCATCTGGAATGGGCATGGCTGATGGGTGTGTGTGTGTGTGTGTGTGTGTGTGTGTGTGTGTGTGTGTGTGTGTGATTTTGTGTGTGTGTGTGATGGGTGTGTGTGTGTGTGATGGGTGTGTGTGTGTGTGTGTGTGTGTGTGTGTGTGTGCGTGTGCGTGTGCGTGCCTGCTGTGGGATGCACATGGGGCACCCTCACTTGCTACCACCTCCGTCCAACAGATTCACCCTGCCTCATGGTTTAAGGCAGTGTTTCTGATTCACCCTGCCTCATGGTTTAAGGCAGTGTTTCCCAAACGTTTTTGACCTGTGGCTCCCTTGACCATTGACAACCATTGGCCGCAGCTCCCCATTACATCATGTTGATGCCTGCCAATTGGCATTCCACTGTTTTCCGAGAGGATTCCATGGCTCCCCTGGCTGGTTTCCGCGGCTCCTCCGCAAGCCACATCTCCTAGTTTGGGAACCACTGGTTTAAGCGCATTGCACTGTGAACTATGTCCACTGTGTCCTCAGCGACTGTGCAGCCATCACTAATCAAACCAGATGACGTTGCCCCAGCAAGCATTCCTGCTGACAGTAAATTACTATAAATTACCTAATGCTCAGACTGCTATTAGGAAACATCGGCTATTGCCCCAAGAAGTATAGATATCAAACATATTTGTCTATGGAGGTTGCCATCGTTATGCTAATATAATAGTATGCAATGAACAGTGCCTGTGACATCACTGTCAGGTATACTGTATCTTAAGTCTGTTCCTTCCCCTTTGCATGGTATTTCAAATGGCCTGCCAATTTCTAATGGTTTCACTTTTTTTTTTCCCTTTGGAGGCTCTGCACTTATCTCTAGCACATGTCGCCTAGAGTGGAACGAAATAATGACAATCTTAACATTGTGTTCCCCTCCTTCGCCAGCTGCAAGACTCGTCTCGCACATTTCTTTCTATTTGCTCCTGAAGAACATGTTGTTTAGCCTGATTTTAAAAGCTGTCAGCTGAATCGTCTTAAAAGTTGTGGAGAAATGAGGTTTTTCACATGTATCTGGAGAATTATTTTTGACAGTACCAACTGTGAGGGCACCAGATGGAGAATGAGGAAGATAGAAAACCAGGGACAGAACTCCAACCACTGGCTGAAGAAATATGTGTTCTTCAGTGTGGTTGTGCACAGTTAAGAACCTGATCCTACTATGGATATTTACTCAGAGGAAGTAAGTTTCACTGAATTCAATAGGATTTACTTTGAGGCATTTGTGCAGAGGACTGCAGCTTATGTGCACTTTTGTGAAGATTGAGCACTGCAACCCAATGCTTGTTGTCCTACTGAGTGCAATGGGCTCCCTCCCAAGTACCAAGTAAATACACATGGGGTTGTGAAGTGGGTCCCACTGAACTCAGTCGGACAGAGTAAACATACATCGGACTGGGCAACAAATGTCATGACAATGCAAACGTTTGTCACAGGAGAGTTGGATGGGTCTAAAATATTGGCAACGGCTTTGACTTAGGGTGTCACATGCCACAAGAATCCTGAATGGGAGGTGTGTGCTTTAGAGTACATCCCAACACACAACACCTTCATACCTCCCCACTCCTAAAAATTAAGAACAGTTTGTTTAAACATAGGACTTGCTCTTCCACTATTGATGACAACGCTGGCACCAGGTTGCTGGGGCCCTGGAGCAACACCCTCCCTGCATTGCCCCACTGAACATTGGGTGCTCTCAGTAGTAATAAGAATTCAGGCATCAGCCTGGCCAGGCAAATTGTAAATTTTCAAGAAATTCAAAAATATTCAAATAATATTAATTTTGAAATTTTGAAAAATTGAACTTTTTTAAAATTTTCAAAAAATTATTTTTCAATTTTCAATTTTTCAAAATTTCAAAATTAATATTATTTGAATATTTTTGAATTTCTTGAAAATTTACAATTTTGTCATGTTGTATATCAAATGAAAGCCCTATTCAGAAGCTTTAAAACAACACCTGTCCCATGTCTGTAGCATTCATCGTTATCCTGTAACTGGTGTTTGAATGTATGGTGACAAGTGGATTTTGGCCTTTTTTGGCAATTTTGAACATTCAATATCTCAAAAACGGATGGACAAAAAAATCTGAAAAAAATAATTTTTAAACATCTCATGGTAAGCTACAAATGTACCGAAAATGAACAAAATCCATGACGTCAAGGATTTTTCATTGGTTGATTTGACACGGAATGACCCGAAATAGCTAACTTCAGTTCTCATCAAGCCCTGTACTTTCAGTTTCCAGTTTCATGCAACGTTGGCGGTTCTTTGCAGTCTTCTGTTAATAATGTTAGTGGTTGTTATGCACTCTCAGTGTCGCCTCCTCCTCATGAAGGAGGCGGGGAAACCAGAAGGACCAGCAGGGACTGACTCAGGCTCTGGGGCCTCTCAGCAGCAAGGCAGACACTCAGAGAGTTGGGGGCATAAGCAAGATATCACATTCATCTCCTCCACATAGTTTTTGGCTTTTAGTATAAAGAATGGGAAGGCAAATGGGAAGTTAAAGATCTGACTGAATCCTTACAGAGTTATGATCAAGCAGCAACACTGGGAAAAAACATACTAGGATACTACTAGGGCATTGTTCTAATGCAGGGGTTCTCAACCCCTTCTCCTACCACCACTGGTGTCACTCTCCCACACCACCGGAAGTGACTGGCAATGACATCATCGCCACTTACTTCTGGGTTTTCAGAGGCCAGAAAACGCAGGGAGGAGGCTCTGGACAGGTGGGGGGGGGGCTTCTCAGCATTTCCGAGAGGCTCAGCCAAAGCCAGGAGCCTCTCAGGAGTGAAAATGTGCTGCCAAAAGTGTCATGTTGGAGCGGGGTTCCGGTGATCTGGCTGTCCGAGTACCACCAGCAGTCGGCCGAAGTACCACTGGTGGTACTAGTACCACTGGTTGAGAAACCCTGTTCTAATACATTTCAAACTCTGCAAAGCATACATTGGAGGGTGGTGGTGGTGGTGGAATTCCCTTTTTTTAAAAAAAAAAAAACCAGACATGTAGACCAATTCTTTTCCCAGTAGGGACTTTGCTGAAAATGTCTTGGGCTTATTTAAAAAAGACTGAAGATGGACTCAAATTTCAGCTTGTAATGGATGGAAACTGAGCTTCAGCATTACGGATCTACCATTAAGATGATGCCATTGAACTGGTAAAAGCCACCACAGGCTGAGTGTGACTCATCCAGTAATTCTGGTTGCACTTTCTCGGTGTATCTCGTCTCCATTGCCCCAGGATGCCATTTAAATGATAAGACAGCTGACTGTCACCAAGTTCCAAGATGGTCACTTCTTCACATTATCTGACAAGCCTGCAGTGATTTGAATAATTTTCTAGGTAAAATGGATATAACAAGGAGCGTTTTTGCAGTTATATGGATGCAGTCCTGAAGGCATAACAAATGTACTGCTGTTTCTCTGAAGTGCCTGATATATTTCAGAAAAAAAACCCAGTGCTACGCTTACACTCACAGGTACAGTTAACGACCCAATCCCATGCCGAGTTACGTCTGCCTAATCACACTGATTTCAATGTAATAAAAATAAATTCATTACAATTTAGATAAAGTTAATTTCAAGAAACAAATACTACAAAAATCTTACAACCTGCAACAAAACATATACTATAAAAGTCAAAAAATATTTAACATTCAGACTGTGATCCTCCATAACGAAGGAATGGTGGAGCAAGCGTTGCGCCATTTGAAGCCTGACTTTAGAGCAAGGGCAGCCAGTGCGGAGGGTGGTCCGGACTGTAAGGGAGGGGGGCCATTGGCCAAGCTGTCCCAGGGGGGCGGGGATGGTGGCTGCCATATCCCCATCCCGTTCCCGGGCCAGCGCGGTCAATACACAGCCTCCTCGGACTTACACCAGCTAAATAGCTGGCGGAAATCTGAAGAGGCCCATTTGGGCCTCCCCGCGTTACACCAGGGGAAGGGGACGAATGTCCCCTTCCCCTGAGGAGACTTCCGGGCCAATCACGATCAGCCAAGAATGGGGATAGGATCCGGCGGGTGGTCCAGGGTCTGTTTTGAACAACTGTCAGCAAAGGATTTAGTAGTGAAAAATCTCCTTCCTCTAAATAAGAATACATAAGGTTCCATACTCTAAGGGTAACATGTGTGTTGGCATAACATCCCAGAGCAATGTGCTCTGTGGTCTGGCCTGGGTCAGACTCTGATAGCACCAGTCCAGCAGTCATAATAACGCTCTTTGCTCAGGTGACTCCAGTAATTCTTATATGGATATTCTGTCCACCCACACATCTCGCTCATGAGGTCAAGCTTTTACAGTGTTTTTTACACAAGTCTCTCATGAAAAACTCCTTCACAACTTTGTTGTGGGATAAGGTGACAAATCCTCTGTGGATCAGTAGCTGGTTCAGAACTGGAATGGTAGGGCGAGGAGAATGAACAGTTTTCAGAATGGTGAAAACGAACAACGGAGTCCTCCAAAGGTCTGTATTGGGACAGGTGCTGCTCTGTGTAACATTTTATAGCATGCTCATGAGTCAGATGTGAACAGTGGAGGTAGCCAGGTTTGCAGCTGACATCACATTATTCAGGCTGTCGAAATCCTTGTCTCCAAAAGGATCTCTAATGGGCAGGAGATCCTTTTGCTCTATTTTGATCTTATTGCCCAGGAGCTGGGTAATTGATCATCATTGTAAGTAATTGCAAAGTGACGCACATTGCGACAACCCCCTTCCCATTTTACATTTTCGCTAATGAGGTTTAAATTGGCTGAGATTGCTCAGGATGGAGCTTTGGAGGCCATAGTGGATAAAACGGCAACGAGTGAATAAAATGGCAATGAACAAAACTCCATTGTATATATCGACAACGTGGCTGCCATTTAGGAATACTGTGCATAGTTCGGTTTTTGCCATCTCAAAAGGGATCAGAGAGCAGGAAAAGATACAAAACAGGACACCAGATTTATCATAGGAGCAACTTTCATACAAGGGAAGACAAAAGCACTTGGGGTTTTTTAGTAAAGAAAAATATAACTAAAGTATTTTTCATTTATACTGCCTTCATGCATATATTTTTGAGAATATTTTAATAAAGAAATAGGATATGAATGATATTATTCTATTTCATTTCATACAACTATCAGTATTCATGATGCTTTACTTTGAGTGAAAACTCAAGTCCCTGGGCTTACAATATATTGTACAACAGATGACATACAACAGAGCAGTGGCGTCACTGGGAGGGGGGGGGGAGCCGGGCCGCCCTGGGTGACGTGCTAGGAGGGTGTGATGCACCCGCTGCCCCCCAGTAAGCGGCCGGGGATGTGTGTATCTTTGGCTTCTCTTCCCCAATTCCTTCCTGTCTGTGCCTCCTCCTCTCCAGGTGTCGAAACGTGCCTTATGACACGTTTGCAATACCTGGCACTGACGCTTAGGCCGCAGCACTGTAGTCAATAGGATTGCACTGTAAGTATCCTTATCAAATAAGTTGTTACAGTTCTCTTATAGAAAAGCCTTTTAGGATAACAAAAATGTTGAAGTAAAAAAGCAACAGATGGGCAAACAATTATGAAAAGGATATTAGAAACCAGAACCCAAACCTACATGTCAAGCAACAAAATATTACAGGAACATTTGGCAGGAACTTTATTTTTGTGTTGGTTAACTAGGAAGGAGACTTGCAATACTTGTGATGAGTTAAGTAACCGTGTTAATGTAAATGAACAGCCCTTCCAGTTAGTATCTGCTTAGTCAACACTGGTCATATGTTTCATTTGCAACTGAATGACATTCTATAATTGTCTTTGCATGCCTCTTGGTTTTTTGGAGCAAATAATTGGCTGTTGCTTCTCAAGATGGTATTTTATGAACAAATGTTCATCATTACCCTTTCCAAATGTTTACTAAGAAGCCTATTTGAATGAGCAATTGCAACCCTCAAGCATAATAGTGATTTTGTATGTTTTTAGTTAAAGAAAAACACTGTGATTTGTGGCGCTGCCTGAAGGTGCTGCTGAGAAAGATGTGTTGGTAGGCTAAGACTTGATGTTCACCTCAAGAGAAGAGAGGGAAAGATTTATGGTGCACTCCTGTGTAGGAGTGCGCTGGGGGAGTGTGTGCTCCCCCGTCACAGGGTGTCGTGAACGTAAAGCACTTTCACGGCACCTGGCAAGTAAGGGCCTCCTACGCAGCGGCCGGCGGCCCTTATCCCGCCTCCTACCTGGCCCTGCGGCCACCAGTGCAGGTAAATCCTACACTGGTCAGGGCAGGGTTGGGGGGAGGGCAGACCAGGTGGTGAGGGAGGGCGGCCACAGGATACGCCGATATCCAAAGCCCTCTCCAGGCCTGGCACGGCCTTACATGGAGGGTTAATGTACGCGAGCTCCAGAGCTCAGGTACATTCGAGTAGGCCCATAGGGCCTCCATCCGCTTGCACCCGGGGAAGGGGATGATCATCCCCTTCTCTCGAGGTGCACCCGGGCTGCCCTGGGGCAGCCTGGGACCTGGATAAGATACTTACACAGGATTGGGCTGCTCACCAGCGTTTGTTGGGCTGGTCCAAGCTCAGCAGCAAGTGCATTGCAGAGGCAACTGGAATGCCCAAGCGCTTGTGAGCTCGGGCCAATAATATTAATTAATATTAATTACAATGAAAGAAAACCTTTTATTTTTATTTCTATTTGCTGGCTTATCATGGCCCCCTCCTGCTAAATTGCACCGAAGTGAATGTGAACAAAGCCTCTCCTTCCATTGGCCAAGGTACCTCCCCTTGTTTCTCACTACATTTGCCACTAGAGAGACCATAGAATTAAAGGCTGCTTACTTCTGGATCACTGACGGTAGGACTAGGGTCTCATGCCCAGGCCAGCAGGAGAAGTTTCAAATAAACAATGGGTCTCAAGGCAAAACCTTCACTGACTTCTGCCAGTTACAGTAGTGTTCAGATCCTGTCCAACTGAATGTTTGGCACCTAGAAGATCCCCAAGGCGGCATGCTAAATTCTATGCAAGTCTCACCTGCTTTTGCAGTCTCCCAAGAACTCCCTAATAATCTCTGCCGTTTACTTTGCAAATGCAAAGCCTAGCTTATTCCCAGGAAGCAGAGTAGAAAGTCCAGTGAGACTAGAACACATGATGAACATTGGTGCAATCCAGTTCAATGACAGTGCTTCTATCTACCTTTGTGGGACTTGGATCTCATCTTAGTTTAATTCCTACAGGTTCCCTTAGAACCCTGCGTTGACCTGCAATTTTCAAGCTTGGAGGCTCTTTTAAACCTATGTACTGTAATTCATCAAATAGTGTTAAAGCAACATGCAGCACTGCATACGTGATGTTGTGAAGAAAGGGAATTGTTTCTGCCATCTTGTGCTTGGTGATGTTATACAGTGTTGTAAAATGGTTAGGGCTTGTTTAGTATTATTTCAGCCCAGGAATTAGAAACTGAAACCTCAAGCTCTGGGGAAATAGGGACCAAAATGTAAGACTCTGAGGAAATGGAAACTTAATTTACAGGCCTCAGATTGTCCAAATGTTGGCGAGCTTTGATGGTATAAACTAGATTAAGGAGAGCAGGCCATAAAGAAGACTCTGGACAGAATACTGGAGAGAGGCAAGAACTAGCAAATGGAATACATATGAGGTGAAAGAAATTGCTTTGATTTAAAACTTGGCTGAAGTAGGTAATCAGTCCATTTAACCTTAGTTGGATTCCTTTTCCCCCTTGTTATTTTCATTCCCCAATTGCTCTTATGGGTTGTTGCAAAAGATGCTTTAGAACTTGTTTTGTAAAATCTTTTTATTCATGCTTTTTCAAGATATATAGCAAAAATGTAACTTTGCTGTTCAATACCTTCAGTGCGCACCGCCCTAAATGACCCCCACGGGACTAGGGCGCGCACCGCCCTAAACCGAGGGCGCGCGCACCTCCCTAATGACCCCCGCGCCGCCGCGACAGACGGCCGGAGAGGATGTCTCCGGAGCCGGCAGCAGCAGGGGCTCCGCTGCTGCCGGCTCCGGAGACATCCTCTCCAACCGGCTGTCGTGGGCCTTCTGACGAGGCCCAATGCGCGACGTCATATTTATTAGGTTTTTCGTGCATGCACAGTACGTTTCTGAGGGCAAAGGGCTGCCCTTTTGCCTTCAAACGTTCTGCGCAGGTGCGAAAAACCTAATAAATATGACGTCGCACATTGGGCCTCCTCAGAAGGCCTCGGAGCTCCACCAAGGGTGGACGCTCCGAGGCCTTCTCCTGGAGCGGGAGGTGACGTGCGCTACGTGCGGGACTGCGCACGAGACCGTGCATCACCTTTTGCGCACATCACTCCCAGGCGGTCCGCCCTGCCCACCTCGCTCCAGTGACGCCTCTCCCTTGGCCTCTAAAACTGTGTTTTCCACCGCACATCTACATGCCATCCCACGGTACTTGGTACAAATGAATTGGCCGGGTTAAAAAAAAAAATCTTACAAAATTGCAGGGATGTGGATCAAGCTTCTGACTCCAAGTCTTGAGTCAAGTCCCAAGTCTTTGCCCCCAAGTCCTGAGTCTTTGGTTGTGAATTGTGAGTCCCTATCTATTTAATGAGGAAAACGGGTTTAAACCTGAATAAAATTCAACTTGTCGTAAAAGGCTCCGAGTCTCAAGTCGAGTCTTTTACAGTCACCGAGTCAAGTCGGAGTCAAGTCATTGACGTGACTTGAGTCCGACTCGAGTTCGAGCCAATAGACTCAAGTCTACATCACTGCAAAATTGAAGTGATAATGGGCAGCCAAGCCCAAAAAAGGACTTCCACTTAAATGCACTTACACTGGTGGATCTACTGTTACACCGGTGCAAGACACAGGATTGCGCTGACAAGCAAAGAGGGGAGCAGAAAGAAGGGCAGCTCAGTGGTTTTGCTTGCCTCCACCTCCCACCCATGGCCCATGTGACCACCTGGACTGTAACAGGCAAGTATGTTATCTAATGCCAACGTTCACACATGCAAACAGTGCTGCGGTGCCTCCTTGAAATACAACGCCTGTCGTCTGAACCACAGGACGAGGCATCCATGTGAAACATCCATGCTGCCATTCATGCTGTTCCAGTGGTACACTAACGTAAACGGCAAACATATATTCAAGTTGCATGTGAGGATTCTGGTGGTGATGGCTACCAATCACATTCTGGCATGAGGAAAACAGAATGGGGCAGCAAACTGGTTGCAAGGTACAGTGTATGCATAGAAATCTTCTACGGTAATGTCAATTGACACAGGGAGTGTCAACGGGAAACAGGTTATCTTGTTGTCTTGTGCTCCCTGAGGCATCTGGTGGGGCCACTGTGTGACACAGGAAGCTGGACTAGATGGGCTTTTGGCCTGATCCAGCAGGGCTCTTCTTATGTTCTTATGTTCTTATGTACAAGTCTGCATTGACAGTGGCTGTTTTTCTTGTGTGAACCGGGCCTCTTTCTAAATATTATCGGTTCCAAACCTGAGGTAATCAGCTACGAATGAAGATGTTCAGTTTTTAGATCCATCAAGCTTCTGGCTGTGATCATGATTTTTTTTTTTTAATGTGATTAAATGGTGACAGGATGAGGGTAACTCCTTGCTCAGAAAACTGAAATTCCTGTAAAGACCAGAAACGATGGGGGGGGGGGGTCTACTTGTCATCAGCAGCGAAAACGATATTCTCATTTTGCTGCTATTTAATCTTAGTTGATGAAAATAAATCTAGCAGCTTTATGAAGGCTTGTCTGATTTGTGTACTCTAATTAAAATCACGCATAAATACAGTTCTGCCACTGACAAGAAAAACTTAATTGCTAACACAGCAGTGCACTAATAAATCAGTTAAAGGACTGAATAAAATATATGGATTTCAATTAATGAACGCTTGGTAAATAAAATGCTGTTACTTCTGTTTGGAATGTAGAAACTGTAGCCAACTAGAACTTCACCAAGGTGTTTTTTTCCCCTGCCAATTTCACAATTTGAGGTGAAAAAGGGAGTTCTGGAGGGCACCAATTGCTTCTAAAGAACATCAATGTTCCTTTTGGATTTTTTGGCCTTGATCCTTCGCAGCCTTCATCCCCCCCCCCCTCAGCTGCTCCTCCAGTGGCATTTTCTTCTCATTCCTGCATCATTTCAGCCAATCAGGGATCAAATAGTGAGCAAGGTATCAAGACAACTCTACGTAGCCAATCAGATCTGACTATATGCCATCTTCACAGAGGAAAGTGACATTGCCTTGAATGGAGAGTGCAGAACACATTCCCAGAAAAACCATTGCAGTGTAGCATGTGAAGTTAAGGAACATTACCGAGTGGCTGTGCTAATGCAGGGATGTGTTCACTTCCCCATTGTTCCACATAATGGGATTGGGATAAGTACACATACTGTACTTCTTTCAAAACCTGGTGAAAGGAGATACAATTTTTTTTTTGGGGGGGGGAAACTGTTTTGAAAAGTGACCCCCTGTGTCAGTTTAGATTTAAGTAAAAGTGCTATAGAATATTTTCCATGCTAGACTGATACTGTGGGGAGACGTGAAGGCGCTTTTTTTTGTTTGTTTGTTTGTGCTCCAGGTACACAAAGATGAAGACAGCCACCAACATCTATATTTTTAATCTGGCACTGGCAGATGCTCTCGTTACCACAACAATGCCATTCCAAAGCACTGAGTACTTGATGAACTCTTGGCCATTTGGGGATGTGCTGTGTAAAATAGTGATTTCCATTGACTACTATAACATGTTTACCAGCATATTTACACTGACCATGATGAGTGTTGATCGATACATTGCTGTATGCCACCCTGTAAAGGCTCTGGACTTCCGCACACCTCTGAAAGCAAAGATCATCAATATATGCATTTGGCTCCTATCTTCATCAGTTGGTATATCAGCCATAGTCCTTGGAGGTACCAAGGTCAGGGAAGGTGAGTAGGGGCTTTACATGTGCATTTTGCTATTTCTTAATAACCTTTTAAAAATTAGCATGCAATAATGATGCATAACATACAGTGCAATCCTATGCATGCTTACTCAGAAGTAAATACCACTGTGTCTAATGAGGGTTACTCTGTGGCAGGGATGTGGATCAAATCTCTGACTCCAAGTCTTGAGTCAAGACTCAGGTTTCTGGATCCAAGTTTCAAGTCAAGCCCCAAGTCTTTGCCCCCATGTCCCAAGTCTTTGGTTGCGAGTTGCGAGTCCCTATCTATTTAACGGGGAAAACAGATTTAAACCTGAATAAAAACGACTTGTAAAAGGCTCCAAGTCTCGAGTTGAGTCTTTCAAGTCTCTTATAATCGCCGAGTCAAGTCTGAGTTGAGTCATTGACACGACTCAAGTCCGACTCGAGTCCGAGTCAATAAACTCAAGTCTACATTACTGCTCTGTGGTAAATGTGTTTAGGATTGCAGATTTACAGCCTACTTTTGTAGGCACTTTTGTACACTTGGGAATTTTTTATTAAAATCGTCAGAATCCTGTTTTATTTCACTTTTTAAATACCCCATACATTTCTAAATATTACCGTTGCATAAAATTATTTGAAAACTGAAATTGCTGATCCACTGTCAAATGCATGTGGAGATGGTGTGGATACTCTCCATAAAGACAGCTGCTCCACATGTTTTCCACTAACTTGTTACATGCATCAGATGGAGCAGCTGCCATGCTGACTTTTTTTTCCAGCAGCTTCCATGTGGTGGCCCTAAGTTTTCTTGAGAACTTAATGTCAGCAAAAGACACAATTTGTTACAGAGAAGCAAAGACTAGTGGGTCATCAATTCAATCAAGTGGGCTTGGAGCGTTATTATAGTACCCTGCAGAATATTTTTCCTCCGCATCATAAATTTTACATCTTGGTAAATCATCCATCTCCACTCTCAGCTGTTCTTCATTACATAAAGAGAAATCCCTTTGAAAGCTGCTGCTTGTCTTTCTAACCTCTGTAATTGTAAGTGCTCCTGTTCATTAGAGAAGTACTGTACACAGTTGCCTGTCTGTAGAAACAACACATTCTCTCTATGAAATACATTTGCAAGTTCATTCTAAGGTTCATCCACTACAGTCAGAAGGAATAGCAAACCTGAAGCAAGAAGTTTTACAAGCTTCAGGGTAGGGCATTTGTGCTAGGAAGAAAGAACCTAGCTGGCCAGCCCCTAATGCTAGCCCCTAACTCAGTTTCTATCATATAGTGGAGGATTTGTGTAACATATCAGGGCTGCTATGGTACCCTGCTTCTGTTGAGCAAAGAGTCCACCGTGCAGAATTGAGGAGAAGATATCCCTCTGCTTGCACATTTTAGCCTGCTATTTTCATCTTGGACAGCTGGTTATATTTGACTAAATGATTAAAACAGCAACAGTACTCTGACTTTTTGAAGAAAATACATCCTTTCATGTGAAAGCTTCTGTGGCCTATGGTATCCAGACCATACTCATCATTGTTGCACCCTATTATTTCAGTTTAGTTCCTTGAACAGCTTTTTATCCATAATGTATAATGCATTTTGTAGGACATGCATAGACAAAGCCATGAACTGTTAGGTGCCCTGGTCCTAATGCTGGCCAAGGAAAGCCCCACCCACTTTTGAGAGGCAGCAAGCCCTGGAACAGAGGGAACAACATGCAGATAGGTAAATTTGTTGACCAGCAAGGAGAGTAGCACTCTGGAGGGGTATTGGGATCGCCTGGTGGACTCTCTCAGCAACAAGTTGTCCAAAACCTACACGGACATATGAAGCTGCCTTACACTGAATTAGATCAGTGGTCCATAGTCCAGCCCAGTATTGTCTACTCTGACAGTCAGCAACTCTCCAGACCATAGTCATCCTTTTATCTGGACATCCCAGATACTGAACCTGTATACAGAGCATGCATTTTACCACTGAGCTGCTGCCCCTCCCAGATTAACTGTCCAATCCTATTTCCCACCATTGATGCTGGTGCAGCTGTGCTAACAGAGCATGTGTTGCATCCAATGGTGGGCGGGTGATCAGTCAGCCAGTAGAAGATAAGTAAAATCTTATAAGCAGATCTTACCCTCTGGAAGGCTTATAAATCTTACCCTCTGGAAGGCTGCCCAATTGCCTACACCTCTACCTATGGGTCTCCTCAGACCTATGCTAGCCGTTTTCCAGGGCAGCCTGGGAAATAGGGGGTTGGATCCTCCTGGCACAATGGTGCTGCCGAGATCCATCCCCTCCTTCCCCGATCCATCCCCTCCCTCCACTCCCTTCCCCTCTATTCCCCCTGCCTCCCCCAATCCACCTCCAAATTTCCCTGTCCTCCCCCTCCCTGCCCATGACGCACCTCTACCACCAACTTACTGGCATCAATGGAGGCTTCTGGAGCTGCTGCTGCGTGTGCTGTGCCATTTCCCATTTGTGGCAGTGGCCTGGAAGTGTACAACAACAGTCTGGCATTCACAGCACCATAAAGGTCCTTGCTCTGCCAGAATGCGGTCAGAATAGGCCTGAGGCTTCAATCCTATGTACACTTTCCTGGGAGTAAGCCCCACTTAACACAATGGGACTTGGAAGTAAGTCTCATTGTGTTAAATAAGCATGCATAGAATTGTTCTGTAAGGCAGCAGCATAGTAGGTCTGGAGTATATAGTAGGCAGTAGAATGGGACTGGCCATCCTAGGTACTTCAATTAATCCCCAGAGCTGTGGTGTCAGTAGCCCACTTAGAACAGCCTGCAGTTCTAGAGTCTGCCATGCTTCATGTCTGTAGTGGTGCAGAGAGTAAAGAATCAGTGCATGGTGTGCAGCACTTCTGGAACAAGCCCTGCAGCACATGACACCAGCATCTTGGAAAGATGTTTTTGAGTCATAGTGAAATCAATGCTATCATTCACTGCAAAATTGTGATTGTTTAACCTGTTTTTGTGTTTCCTTCTTGTTGGCTCTCCCATTTACAGATACAGGCAGTACCGAGTGTTCCTTGCAATTTCCAGACGATGATTATGTCTGGTGGGACATCTTCATGAAAATCTGTGTCTTTGTCTTTGCATTTATTATCCCCGTGCTAATTATCGTTGTTTGCTATACTCTGATGATCCTGCGCTTGAAGAGCGTGCGCCTTCTTTCTGGATCTCGAGAAAAAGACCGGAACCTCCGCCGCATCACCAGACTGGTTCTTGTTGTGGTCGCAGTTTTCATTATCTGTTGGACCCCAATACACATTTTTGTCTTGGTTGAGGCTCTCGGGGACGTGTCCCACAGCACTGCCGCCATTTCCAGCTATTATTTCTGCATTGCTTTGGGCTACACGAATAGCAGTCTAAATCCCATCCTGTATGCTTTTCTGGATGAAAACTTCAAGCGATGTTTCAAAGATTTCTGCTTTCCGTTTAAGATAACGAGAGATAGACAAAGCACCACCAGAGTCCGAAACACCATTCAGGACTCTGCTTATGCAGGAGAAGCTGATGGGACAAACAAGCCAGTATGACTAGTCGTGGAAATGTCATCTTACTGTCCTGCAGGACGAGAGGAATCCAATGACATTGGACTAACTCAGATAACGACTGCAGTGTGAAATGGCCAGTTAGACCTGTTTGAACTCCCAAAGGATGAACTGACCTATGGCCATTTCTGATAATAAGGGTTTCCTCTGCTACGCTCACTGGTGATCAATTTTTGGATCATATTAACAAGTCTCTGTACATAGCTAAATACCCATTTTTGGCAACATACAGAACAGCTCTTTAGAATGCTGATATGTTTGTGGCAAGCAAAATATGTTGTTGTTTTTATAGCACCTTTCTGCTATAACTTGGATTCCATACAGAAGCTGACATGTAGCTTTTTGTGATTGCAGAAACACTAATTAAGAGTAGAGATCCTATTTTACTGTACCTTTTTGCAATGAATATTGTCAATTCTGCAATTTTAGTAATGGACAGAACTGCAGAATCAAACTTTTCCTAACATCCATTGAGTGAAAAGTATATTTCCAGAAATCTATATGGCTATGGATCATTTTGAATTATGGAATCTAGCCTTCCATTTCAGAATTCTGGAGCTTCTTTAGGATCCCGAGGGTGGATTCACACAACCATGTTTTACTAACATTTATTACTTGAAAGACTGATCAGATATGTACCTTGTGCAAATAATAGTGCCAAGAAAACCATATATATGAAAATTGTGTCATATAATTACTGCATGAATGAGTTGTGTGAATGTGATTTATTTATTCAATTAATATGCCACCTTTCCTCCCTATTTAGGAAGTTCAAGGTGTTGATAGAACCCTAAATATAGCCTTCAACATTCACCAGTGAATTTCGGAGTCTTCAGACATTCACAAAATTGGTCTGGGATTGTCTGTATCCATCAGATTTTGGACATTCACTCTTAATAGTCTTGACAATCCTGAGTTGATTTTGCATGAATTTAAGGCACTTCTGTTCGTGCGGAGATGAGTGTGTGACAACCAGGGCCAGTTCAATACCTCCTGGTGCCTGAGGCGGCATGCCAAACATTGCCCCCCTTACTGCTGACGTTTTAGCCTCTGCTTCGCCAATACTGTAGTCTGCTATTCACCTCTTCTCTCTATACTTCTGTTTCGTCCCCCTCTTCCTTTTCCAATCCAGAGAGTGGAAGGAGGAGGGTCAATGGAAGCAAGCGGGTGAACAGAAGTGGGCGGCCCCTGCCAGTCTGCTGCCTGATGCAACCGCTCAGTCACTGGCGTCGCTCTAGGTGGGGCGGAACGCTAAGTGCTGCCCCACTCTGAACCTCTGTTACAGCTCCGCGTGAGGCGGCCCCGCCCCCTTGCCTTTCGAGCCATTCGAGGCAGCAAAAACAACGCACAGGAGACTCCCTGTACATTGTTTTCGCCACCTCGAATGGCTCGAAAGGAGAGGGGGCGGGGTTGCCTTGCGCGGAGCTGTAACGGAGGTTCAGAGTGGGGGGGCACTTAGTGTTCCGCCCCACCTAGAGCGACACCAGTGCGCTCAGTTGACCTCATGGATGGGCCGGCCCTAGTGACAACTTTCCTATGCCACTACTGTGGGGGACGGACGGATGGACAAGGGACTGTCTTCTGTCTCTGCACCTTAGATACAACCTATAATCATGCATACAAAAATCAATTACATTGAAATAACAATAAAACACATTTAAAAGACACTAAAATAAAAGTGATGGTTGTGAAAAATAATTAGCCAATGATCCCACAAAATTCCACCCAAGTTAAATATGTGGCTCAGTGGCCATCTGAATATAGCTTTATGGGTCAGGTGTAACTATTTCTCTTCCTCGTTTCCTGGAAAGCCTTTTACCTTACTCCAAGATATGTCTCTCTCATGTCCTAGCCGCCCATCTGACTTTTTCCTCCATTAAATTCCAAAACTGACTCAACTAAAAGCCACAGAAATTTTGCAGCCAAAATATAGTGTAACGATATGTATAGTGTGTTCAACTTCAGAGTTTCTGGCTGTAACATTGTGGACTATCTGCATGTGTCTGTCTGCATTACAAGATTTCTGGTTTAAGCAGTAGCACTAAATTGACATTTGTATTTGTCTCTGTCTACAACAAATGCATTTCAATGTTTGTTTTTTTTAAACAGCAGTAACAAATACAGGAGCATATATATTAAGCATCTTGATGATTAGTGCATCTTTGTATGAATCTCCAAAAATATCTCTGCCCACTGATTGTGAGAGTGACAGCATGCCTTTCACTTACAAGGAATTGTTGAGAAGGACTACAGTAGAACATGGTAAAAATAACATTTCTTACATAAAACTCTGCTGAGTGAACCACATTTTTTAAAAACCTTGCAAGCTCTTTTCCAGTTTTGTTATGCTGTCCCTAAAGTTTTCTTCTTATATTTTGAGAAACAGAAATTGCATAGAAATGTAGTACTTTTTTTTTTAAGTGTCCCAGATCTGCGCCGGCCGCAGCATGTGAGTCCTGTGTTGGTCGGCGCAGGGTGAGGGTGAGCAGGGGCAGTGAGGGAGGGGGCCATTGGCTGGGCCAGGCTGGGAGGGGGGAGTGATTGCCCCCTCAATGGCGCTGAGTTGCACTGATATCCTATGCCCCGTCGCAGCCCAGGCCAGCCTTACACAGCCTCCCCGGTTGTACGTCAGCTGAAGAGCTGACGCGGATCCAAGGAGGCCCATTGCGGCCCGCACTGCTCACACGGGGGGAAAGGGATGGTGTGAGCTCCCCAAGTGAGCTCAGGCTGCACCGGTGCAGGCCGCAATGTGCCTAGGATTCAGCGGACGACCCTTTAGGCCGGTCGCCGCATGTTACGCAGGATTAGGCTGCTCATCAAAAGCTGTTACTGTCAAGACCAGTGGCGTCACTAGGGCTCACAGCCCCAGGGCGGGGGGCGCGTGTGACCCAAGTGACCCCACCCCCAACACAAGCCGTGATTTGGGGGGGCGACCCACTGGGTCGCTGCTCCGGGTGCGGGGGGTGGGCAGGTTGACGGGCCACTGCTCCGGGCGCCCGCCGCGCCGCTGCCCCGGGCGCCCCCTGCACCTCACACCTGTAATCGTTGCAGCCGGCTCGGGGATGTCTTCCCCGGCTGGCTGTTCTGGGCCTTCTGACAAGGCCCACTGCGTCGAACGTTATTGATAACGTTTTTCACGCATGCGCAGACCGCAGGAACGGTCTGCGAATGCACGAAAAACGTTATAAATAACGTTCGATGCAGTGGGCTTTCATCAGAAGGCCCATGAGCGCCGACCCAGGAGGACGGTTCGAGGCCTTCTCCGAGGCCTTCACCTCCCCTGTGCCCGGGGGCGTCCCGCCCTCCCCGCCTTGCGCTAGTAACGTCCCTAGTCAAGACCATAGCATATAGCAATTGCCGTGCAGAACAACTTTTCAAACCTCAATGGCTATTTCTATAGCAATCAACCATATTAGTTTCCAGAACATCCTGAATGCAACACAACTTAAAAGCTACCACAATAACCTTCTTAGTAATACTGTATCTATTTATCTAATAGGGAAGGTGGCTGGCCTTATGTTGATTTGACCATAAGTTGGTTTGGTGTTGTGATTAACCGCGCAATCCTGTCTACCTAGGCTATGGCACGGACGCAGAGCCCGCGCCACAACCTAGCCAGATAGGACCCAGCAATGGCGCACGCAGCTGGAGGACTCTTCGGGGTAAGGGGACGTTCATTATTTATAAATTAATATATATTTATTAAATTTATACAATACAAATATACTTCAGAAATTAAAATGTTAATTTAAGATGTTATCGGAGATATACTTCGTTTATTTGGTTATGCTTAGGTAGTAGGAGAACGGTACGTTATTAGGATTTACTGGTTCGCTATTTGCATTACTTTCTGAAAGATCCCTTCATCTTAAAAAGAGAAATCCACACCATAGTTTACAAAAATAAAAGTATACATGAAAAATGTAATGTTTCTATAAAAACGTTTCTATAAAAACTTTTATATATAAAATATGAAACAACATAGATACATACATCATTTATTTTTTAAAAAAGGACAAGATCCATACCAAACGAGACAATGATGAAAGGTGTGGCACATGATTATCTCGGTCTTTGACCAGGAGAATGACAAGGGACAACAATTGACCAAAATATTACTCTATTTTTATCTTGTTGCCACAATATCTCCTGGCAGAGGAACCACTGCAGTGCTGGCAGTGAAAGAGAAAAGCGGATCTTGGTATGTAACATGGGAAAAAACAAAAACAGAATTTTGCAACTTATGGCTATGGGTTTAACTTTAGCAGATCTGAAGGACTCAAATGGTATCTGCTTGGCAAGTAAGCAAGTTTTGGACCTATCATCCTTAGCAGCAGAAACACAGTGTGAGTTAACTTACACTAGAGAATAACATACTTTGATGTAATAATAACATAGTTTGTTGCTAGATAACGGCTCATGACTTAAAGGCAGAGGCCTTCCCACCAGCGTCCCCGGCAGTGCGCTGATTAGCACACTGGCGGGGAGGCTTTTGTGACTGGCGCTGACTGCTTTACGGCATTGGGCGGCGTGTTTAGGATTGAGCTGTGGGTCTCTGTATTTTGCATATTCTAAAACAAGACATCACCCCCTCAGAAACATTTTGGGGATTTCAACCTTGAATAACTATGAAAAATTTGGAATTCCCTATTTACCATTTGGTATTCAGTATGGGTGGCACAGTGGGTTAAACCGCTGAACCATGAGCTGTCGATCGAAAGGTCGGCAGTTCGAATCCGCGACGGGGTGAGCTCTCGTTGCTTGGCCAGCTCCTGCCAACCTAGCAGTTCCAAAGCATGTTAATGCGAGTAGATAAATAGGTACCACTTGTGGGACTTAATTGTCAGGGGTCACCTTTACCTTTTTACCTTATTTAGTACTTGGTATTCGCCATTTGACTATCAGGATCCAATTTTCTGTCCTTGGCAGTCATGATAGTCTCTTTGCAACGATTTGAGAGTTATGGGATTTTCAGCCATGTAAAGTTGAAATGAAGAAATAAAGTTCTTACTAAAACCAGTAGTCTGTAGAAATTCCTTGAGATGAGGTAGCAGCTATAAGCACTAGTATCTTCAGGATTATCCAAAGCAGCCACAGGCAATAACTTCAAACTGACGTTTCAACCCTCGCTTGGGTTTTCTTCAGAGCAATAACACCAGTCTCAGCTGGTGGATGGTCTGTGCCTGGAGATGTGCTTAACACATCTGGTGTTATTGCTCTGAAGAAAACCCAAGCGAGGGTTGAAACGTCAGTTTGAAGTTATTGCCTGTGGCTGCCTGCTTTGGATAATCCTGAAGATACTAGCGCTTATAGCTGCTACCTCATCTCAAGGAATTTCTACAGACCACTGGTTTTAGTAAGAACTTTATTTCTTCATTTCAGCTTTACATGGCTGAAAATCCCATAACTCTCAAATCGTTGCAAATTGTTACATGCCATGGGAACCTCCACACTCGAATGATAGTCTCTGTTTCTGTAACTGCCAGCTGTGATCCAGGAAGTTCAAATGTGACTGAACTCAGTCATAAACTCATTAGCAGACCTTAGACAAGCCGCTGTCTCTCAGCTTCCACCCTACTGCAATTCCCTGCAATATGGGGATAATTCTGCCACTCTATTAAAGTTACATTCAACTTTTCCACTTTATGCTTCTCAGTCATCTCAGGTTTGTCATCTCTTCCTTGCCCTGGAATCTCAAGGGAATTAAGCAGGATTCAATGTATAAGGCCAAAGCCCCTGGACTTCCGAAGTACAGAGGGTCACTAGTAGGAATCATAAACCTGCAAGTAGCCCAGTGTGATTCAAGATTAATTGGTAGCGGTAAAACATATACAGCTAGAGCTGCAGGGAGCTATAAAAACGACAGCTGAAATTGGAACCGTTAGATTTACAAAAACCCTGGCAGGTAGCAGATGCGGAAATTTCATTCCTGCGTGTAATAAAGGCACTATTTATGCGCCATAATCCTTAACCAATGTTAGACGTTAGGAAAGTTTCATTGTCAGCCATTTTACCAGCAGGCAAAATGCTAGTAACCTTTCAATAACAGTTCCTTAATTTTGCAGAAACAGAGGCCTGATGTGGATGGAAGGAATCGGAAACGTAAGACTCCCTGGTGCCTCTGCCTTTCTGCTGATAATGCCATATCTGAAGCAGGGACACCACAGAAATGCAATGTATTCAGGGATACAAGCATGAGGACAGCGAATGATGAGATTGTGCCCCCCCCAACCCTTTCCCCTGTGTACCCATTGCTCTGAAAGTTATGAATCCAAGTTATACACACAAGTTGGAGGGGCTGTGAATTCACTTCAGAAAGCATAATAGTGTGTGGGGGTGGGGGACACCTGAAAGGCCTGGCAGCTGAAGAGGGCTTTTATTTCTACCCCCTCCCTTTTCCCTCCCATGAAGGTTTAGAATGTGGGCAGCCTATTCCTCACTAAGTCCTAGAGTGGTGGAGCACACGCTCCATTGCTCTAAGCCATCGCAAATATGATGTAAAGCATGTTTGCGATGACTTTAGAGAAAGGGCCATTGGCGCAAAGGCCAAAAGCCCTTGCTCCGCCAACCTCCAGACCCTGTGACTGTCGGTGAGGGTATGTCCTGCACTGATCGGTGCAGGGGCGGGGCAAGGGAGGGTTGGGTGGCGAGGGAGGGGGTCATTGGCTGAACCAGGCCGGGAGAGGGTGGGGATATCGGCAGCCCTATGCCCCCTGGTGACTCGAATCACAACTCGATCATAAGAGTATTTGCCACGTTGCTAGTTGAGTCGGGCCAGCCGAGTTGAGTCCAAGTCAAGTAGCTGCTGCGACTTAAGTCGGAGCTGCAGGCAAGTCGCGCAACCCGAGTCCCCATCACTGCTTGAAGGCAAAGTTAGATAAGCACCAGCCCACAGGAAGTCTTCGTTGTTCTCTGCCAGTTGCCTGAGTGACCCATTTGTTGGGAGCTCAATGAAGAGCAACCACTTGTTCACCTGCGACTGCAAGGACTGGGCCTTCCTTGAGCAATGTAAATAGCTTGTTAGGGACTGTCTAAGTAGAATGTTTTTTGCTTTGTTTGGTAAATGACTCTAGCCAGTGTGCAAGCTAACTCTCTCTCTCTCTCTCTCTCTCTCTCTCTCTCTCTCTCTCTCTCTCTCTCTCTCTGTGTGACTTCTAATAAACCAGTTACATTTTGACCCTTCATCTGCCTGGTCCATGTTCACGGGTAATTCAGTGCCTCTTTACCCTGCAGATGCTACTGTGGGGTTGATTTTTAATAAGAACCCCTGGGATTCCATGCTGTCTTGGGAGGGAGGTTTTTCCCCAGATGGGCCTGGACTTTTCCCCAGATGGGCCTGGAATGGAGGCAGTGGATATAAACTACTCAGGTTTTTCCCAGTTCAGCTGGTGGTCCAGTAAAAAGAAAGTGGGAAGCAGGAAGGGATGCACACTAAGAACATAAGAACATAAGAAGAGCCCTGCTGGATCAGGCCAAAGGCCCATCTAGTCCAGCTTCCTGTATCACACAGTGGCCCCACCAGATGCCTCAGGGAGCACACAGCCAACAAGATAACCTGTTTCCCGTTGTCACTCTCTTGCACCTGGCACAGAGAAAACCTACTTCTAAAACCAGGAGGTTGCTTATGGCTTGTAACCTGTGATGGTCGTTTCCTCCATGAATCTGTCCAAACCCCTTTTAAAGGCATCTAGGCCAGGTGCCATCACCACATCCTGTGGCAAGGAGTTCCACAGATGAATTACACGCTGGGTTAAGAAATATTTTCTTTTATCCGTTCTAACTCCATTCTAACTATGCGAGAGAGAGAGAAGAATTTCCCTCTATCCACTCTCTCCATCCCATGCATAATTTTATACGTCTCAATCATGTCCCCCCTCAGGCGCCTTTTTTCTAGGCTGAAAAGCCCCAGACGCTGTAGCCTTTCCTTATAAGGGAGGTGCTCCAGCCCACGAATCATTCTGGTCGCTCTTTTCTGCACCTTTTCCAATTCAACTACTGTATATCCTTTCCTGAGCAGGATATGTGGTCCCCACTCCACAAAATACAACTCTGCACAAGGCTGCAGCGCCCTTGACACAAGCTCGGAACTGTAATTGTGGAAGAATACTGCGATGTCTCCAACAATGTTGCAAGAATTCTTTAAAAAGAAAGAGGCTTTCTGTCATGACAATCTCTTTTCACAGCCTACGGGCAATTATTTTAAGGAGAGTGGGAGAAAAATGGCTTTCTTAGGTACTACCTTTTCCTGGGCAGGAACATTTGAAAAGTGAGGTCAGATTGCAATCAAGGAAGTAATGGAGAGCCTCCTGCAGGACTTGGATGTTGCTCGTTAGTCACAACTGCTTTTGTGACTAAAACAGCCACAACTGGTTCCCCCCCCCACCAGCACTTTTGAAGATACATTTTCCTGTTTCTAAAAGTATTTCCTACAATAGCATTGCATATCTGCTCCATTTGGCACCACTTTTTTGACTTGGCTTGTGAGTCTGGAGGCTTTAGCATCTGAAAGCATCAAGTGGCCTTTCAGTGTTCTGCTTTCAGGGAGTCCTCTCTACAGTGACCTGCAAGGAAACCTTGCATCTTGCAGAGGATTCTGGGAGGTGTTCTGGGCACACAGTTCATAAGGGACTGCTGCCGGGCCTGTTGGTTATGTACTGTAAGAGGCAGACCAAAAGTTGAGTGCATGGCCTAACAGTTCAGTTCTGCGGCAGAGGCCTTGGAGAGTGGTCGGTCATCTCTGGACCAGAGAGGAGAGACTAAGGCCAAAAAGGTACTGGAATTTCAATACCATTATGTCCGGATTTTAAGTGGATCACATTGGTTAGCTGTACAATCGGTCATTATTGGAAGCCTGAAGTGTAGCACCTTTTTCATGAGCAAACGTATTAGCCCCTCCATAGTAACTGAGCGTTACCTGCTGCCTTAGAGTCACACCAATGGTCTATCTCTTGTCTCCTCTGCACTGATTAACAGCAGCTCTCCAGAACTGCAGACAAAACGTCTTATCTATCTGGGACACCTGGACTTGAACCCTCTGCATAGAATGCAGCACACATGCTCTATCCTTGAGCTCCAGTCCCTCCCCTAACACATCCAATACTGCTGCACATTGAAGGGAAATATCCATAGGAGTGGGCAAAGTGTATTTCAAAGAAACTTTGACACTGTTACTGATTGTCTTAGTGCAAAAACCTTTGATCAACTTCAGATGAACTGAGACTACAGTTGGAAAACTTCAGAGCATTGCCGTAAACAGTAATTTTGGGAGCAAAAAATGGCTTGGGAGCCATTTTGGGTGGGATAATTTTCAGCTGGAAAGCAAACATAGAAAGAGGGTTGACCTTCCCCTGCTGACACACCCCAGTTCCAATCAGAATTCGATCTTCTTGCAGTGGTTTTCTTTTTAATAGCATATGTGCTTCTGGTTGAAAGTAGGCTTACCGTGCATGCATGCGGCTCATTCCACAACATTATTTTATTGATCCCCTATCAGCTCAGAAACAAAGCAGACCTTTAAGATTTTGATTCTCAAATGACTTCAGATGGATTTAGACCATGTCTCTTCCTCTAAATTTCATTGGCTTTGTCCTAGCACATACTCAGCAGTGCAGACATGAATGTCAGAGTGCCCGATGTGAAGCCATCAGGTAAGTACAGAAATACCAGTGTGTGTGTTTGTCTGTCTGTGTCTATACTGTATATCAGAACACAAAGGGAGATGGTTATACCTAGTTATATTGATATATTGGCGATAGACACAATATCACGATGGTGAGTTGTGTGTGTGAATAACCCAGCACAAACCAAACACCACCACACACACACACAAGGTTGATATCCCCACATCAGTTCAAAGATCGTTAAGAGCTAAACTGGACGTAAATATCTGAATATCAGAATGTCTGGGTCTAGCAGCCAAGAAGTAGAATATAAAAATCAGGCATGAAAAAGAGCTATAAAGAAATATGGGGATATTTTGCAAATGTATGCAACATAAAAAGAAGGGTTTATTAAGAATGATCGTGTGTTTTCTTCCTTTTTTTCTTTTCTCCTCTAATTTTCCTCTCTTCTCTTCCCTTCCCTGCCCCCTCATTTACTTGGTCAGCCTTTCCTTCTTATTTGATTATCTCATTCTTGTTTGTTTGAAGTATGAATGACAATTAGAAGTGTAAACAGCTCATTAAAAAAAATCCATAGTTTTTAATTGCTGTGTTGAAGGGTAGGGTGAGTGGCATTTGGGGGATTCAATAGGAATGGAAAAAATATGTGTTGGGCTAAAGTTTTAAAGTGCTAAAATTAATATATAATGCAGTTTGTTACTCGACCTTTTTAAACAAAGTGATGAAAAACCTAATTATAGGAGGACGTATTTGCCAAGAAAGGGCAATGGATGCTGGAGAGAATAACATCTTTAGGCCTTTCCTTTACAGAGGTCAGGGTTTGCTAAATTAGTGAGGATTAGGTACGTAAGATTCAAGTAGACAAGCCAATGAGAAACTTATGTGTAAGGCAGAGGGCTGGGGTTAAATTTTAAGAATGAAACAGATACACATTCGGGGAGAGAGCTGCTCTGATCTGCTTCGCACTCACTTTTAGCGAATGGGGAGTGGATTGGGAGGCAGCAGTGGTGTCCCTAGAGAGGGGGCGGTAGTGTAAGTTGCGCACAGGTCTACAAAGCGTTACATGGTGGCCCTGCCCACTTGCCGTCGGAGCCATTCCGAGCAGCGAAAGCAGGGAGTCTCCTGCACTTTGCCTTTGCCCCACTGAATGGCTCTGAAGGAGGTGGGGCCGCCCGTGCCGGTGAGTAACGAAGGTCATCGTGGTGTGGAACTTAGCATTTCGCTCCACCTTCAGCGATACCACTGTGGCCCAGAGCATTCATGTTGAAAGTTTGGCCACCCTTGGTTTGTTGTTGTTCAGTCGTTAAGTCGTGTCCGACCCTTCGTGATCCCATGAACCATATCCCGCCAGGCCTTCCTGTCTTCCACTATCTTCCTGAGTTCGCTCATTTTCATGTTCGTTGCATCGGTGATGCTGTCTAACCATCACATCCTTTGCCTTCCCCTTCTCCTTTTGCCTTCAATCTTTCCCAGCATCAGAGTCTTCTCCAGAGAGTCCTCTCTTCGCATTAGGTGGCCAAAATATTTGAGCTTCAGCCTCAGTACCTATCAGGGTTGATTTCATTTAGGATTGACTGATTTGAATGCCATGTAAGCCTCCTTGGGTATGAAGCACTTTGGATAGGGACCTCTACAGGTGCCTTCCTAGGTGAATGTGGAGTTGGCATCCTCTAGGAGCAGGGTCTTTTTAGTGGCAGCATTTCGTTTATTGAATGCTTGCCTCACCCCAAAACCCACAGGCTCAACTCCCTATTGATTTTTCAAAAGAAGGTTAAGGTCCTTTGGTTTAAGGCGCCGTTGGGAGATGTGAGCTAGTTTTCCCTATGAATGCGGGGAAAAATTGTAAGCTTTTTATAAAATTTGAACTGTTTTGAAGGCTGTCAAATGAATTGCTTTAGATATAATAATGTCATTGTTTGATCCAAAGCCACCTTGTGAGCCCATTCAGGCAGATAGGTGGGGTAAATATGATTAAATAAATAAAATATTAAAATCTCTTCTGTTACCACCCAGCAATTCTCTTGAAAACTCGCATTCGTCACTGTGTAAAACTCCACTTCTTAGTGCAAAAGCTGAGACTATTGGCACTATGAACAAGAGGACAGATGGCCAGAAATCAATATAACACAGCTGAGCGTCATTGTCAGAGCTGGGAATAAAATCCAGGATCATTGTTCCAAATAATTGTTCTAACTGCTAGACTTGATTAGGACTTGCTAAGGTTTTCAAAACATTTCAAAAGATTTTGAAATCAATAAGATTTTCAGTTGTGTTTCATGCTTCTTTGCCTATCCCTTATGACACCCCTCCCCCGTTTTTATTTTTTATTTTGCACTTTTCAGCTTCATCACAGTATAAAGTAAAGGTAGAGGAAATAGTTATTTTTCTTGTTGTTGTTCAGTCGTTAAGTCGTGTCCGACCCTTCGTGATCCCATGAACCATATCCCGCCAGGCCTTCCTGTCCTCCACTATCTTCCTGAGTTCGCTCATTTTCATGTTCGTTGCATCGGTGATGCTGTCTAACCATCTCATCCTTTGCCTTCCCCTTCTCCTTTTGCCTTCAATTTTTCCCAGCATCAGAGTCTTCTCCAGAGACTCCTCGCTTCGCATTAGGTGGCCAAAATATTTGAGTTTCAGCCTTAGTATCTGTCCTTCCAGGGAACAGTCAGGGTTGATTTCATTTAGGATTGACTGATTTGATCTCCTAGCAGTCCAAGGGACTCTCAGGAGTCTTCTCCAGCACCACAGTTCAAAAGCATCTATTCTTCGGCGCTCAGCCTTCCTTATGGTCCAACTCTTGCAACCATACATTGCTACTGGGAACACCATCACCCTGACTATGCGAACTTTTGTTGGCATGGTGATATCTCTGCTTTTTATTATGCTGTCTAAGTTTGCCATAGCTTTCCTTCCAAGGAGTAAGCGTCTTTTAATTTCATGGCTGCTGTCTCTGTCTGCAGTGATCTTGGAGCCCAGAAAAGTAAAATCTGTTACTGCTTCCATTTCTGCCCCTTCTATTTGCCAGGAATTGATGGACCCAGATGCCATGATCTTAGTTTTATTAATGTTGAGTTTCAAGCCAACTTTTGCACTCTCCTCTTTCACCCTCATCAAGAGGCTCTTTAATTCTTCTTCACTTTCTGCCATTAGGGTGGTATCGTCTGCATATCTGAGGTTGTTGATATTTCTCCCGGCAATCTTGATTCGGGCTTGCGATTCATTCAGCCCTGCATTTCTCATAATGTACTCTGCATATAAGTTAAATAGGCAGGGTGACAATATACAGCCTTGCCGTACTCCCTTCCCAATTTTGAACCAGTCGGTTGTTCCATGGCCGGTCCGAACTGTTGCTTCTTGACCCGCATACAGGTTTCTCAGGAGACAGGTAAGGTGGTCTGGTACCCCCATCTCTTTAAGAATTTGCCACAGTTTGTTGTGATCCACACAATCAAAGGCTTTTGCGTAGTCAATGAAGCAGAAGTAGGTGTTTTTTTTGGAACTCTCGGGCTTTCTCCATGATCCAGCGCATGTTGGCAATTTGATCTCTAGTTCCTCTGCCTCTTCGAAACCCAGCTTGTACGTCCGGTAGTTCTCGGTCCACGTACTGCTGAAGCCTAGCTTGTAGGATTTTGAGCATAACCTTGCTAGCATGTGAAATGAGTGCAATTGTGCGATAGTTTGAGCACTCTTTGGCACTGCCCTTCTTTGGAATTGGAACGTAAACTGACCTTTTCCAATCCTTTGGCCACTGCTGAGTTTTCCAAATTTGTTGGCATATTGAGTGCAGCACTTTCACAGCATCATCATTTAGGATTTTAAGTAGCTCAGCTGGGATATTATCATCTCCACTAGCTTTGTTGTTAGTGATGCTACCTAAGGCCCACTTGACTTCACTCTCTAGGATGTCCGGCTCTGGGTCAGTGACCACACCAGCGTGGTCATCAGGAACATTAAGATCTTTCTTGTATAGTTCTTCTGTGTATTCTTGCCATCTCTTCTTAATCTCTTCTGCTTCTGTTAGGTCTCTGCCTTTTTTGTCCTTTATCATGCCCATCTTTGCACAAAACGTTCCCTTGATATCTCCAATTTTCTTGAAGAGATCTCTAGTCCTCCCCATTCTGTTGTTTTCCTCGATTTCCTTGCATTGTTCATTTAAGAAGGCCTTCTTATCTCTCCTTGCTGTTCTCTGGAAATCTGCATTCAGTTGTTTATATCTTTCCCTTTCACCTTTGCTTTTTGCATTCCTTCTTTCCACAGCTATTTGTAAAGCCTCATCTGACAGCCACTTTGCTTTCTTGCATTTCTTTTTCTTTGGGATGGTTTTAGTTGCTGCCTCCTGTACAGTGTTACGAACTTCCATCCATAGTTCTTCAGGCACTCTGTCTACCAGGTCTAATGCCCTAAATCTATTCTTCACCTCCACTGTATACTCATAAGGCATATGGTTTAGGTCATATCTGACTGGTCTAGTGGTGTTCCCTACATTCTTCAGTTTAAGCCTGAATTTTGCAATAAGAAGCTCATGATCTGAGCCACAGTCAGCTCCAGGTCTTGTTTTTACTGACTGTATAGAGCTTCTCCATCTTTGGCTGCAAAGCACATAATCTATCTGGTTTCAGTATTGACCATCTGGTGATGTCCATGTGTAGAGTCGCCTCTTGTGTTGTTGGAAAAGAGTGTTTGCTATGACCAGTGTGTTCTCTTGACAGAACTCCGTTAGCCTTTGCCCTGCTTCATTTTGCGCTCCAAGGCCAAACTTGCCTGTTGTTCCGTTTATTTCTTGATTTCCTACTTTAGCATTCCAGTCTCCTATGATGTAAAGGACATCTTTTTTGGGTGCTAGTTCTAGAAGGTGTTGTAGGTCTTCATAGAACCGGTCAACTTCATCTTCTTCGGCATCAGTGGTTGGGGCATACACTTGGATTACTGTAATGTTGAATGGTTTGCCTTGGATTCGAACTGAAATCATTCTGTCGTTTTTGAGGTTGCACCCCAGTACTGCCTTTCCCACTCTTTTATTGACTATGAGGGCTACTCCATTTCTTCTAAGGGATTCATGCCCACAGTAGTAGATATGATGGTCACCTGACTTAAATTCGCCCATGCCCATCCATTTTAGTTCGCTGATTCCCAAGATGTCAATGTTCAATCTTATCATCTCATTTTTGACCACATCCAGCTTGCCTTGATTCATAGACCTCACATTCCATGTTCCTAAGCAGTATTAATCCTTGCAGTATTGGATTTTCCTTTCAACCTCAGACACATCCACAGTTAGACGTCCTATTGGCTTTGGCCCAACCGCTTCACTCTTTCTGGGTCTACTTGGAATAGTCCTCCACTCTTCCTCAGTAGCATATTGGACACCTTCCGACCTGAGGGGCTCATCTTCCGGCGTCATATCTTTTAGCCTTTTGGTACTGTTCATGGGATTTTCTTGGCAAGGTTACTGGAGTGGGTTGCCATTTCCTTCTCCAGTGGATCACTTTTAGTCAGAACTCTCTGCTACGACCTGTCCGTCTTGGGTGTCCCTGCACGGCATAGCTCATGGCTTCATTGAGTTACGCAAGCCCCTTCGCCACGACAAGGCAATGATCCATGAAGGAGAGTTATTTTTCTACAGGGAGACATCATCCCAGATCAGTTTTTTTGTCTCCCTGTAGTTATTTTTCTACAGGGAGACAAAAAAACTGATCCGGGATGATGCATTATCTCCAATTTGTCAAACGACACCTGTGAAGATGTGTGTGTGTGTGTGTGGGGGAAACACATTATATATTCTACTTTTGCATATAGTGTACAATATTTGTAGTTATTCTTCTTTGTACACTATTTGTCAAATATGTAGCTGTGTTTTATCTCTGGAAGGACACTAATGGCATTCAGCAAGTGTGCCAGATGCTGAACTCATTCCATCTGTCTTCTATGGCATGCATTTTCAATGCAAGTTCTTTCTCAATGCAAAATAGGTTTTAAACGCCAAGGTTACTGTTTAGCAAGAAATTTGAGAGCCCTGTTGAGCAGGAACAATGTACATTTCATAAAGGAAAAGTCAAGGTAACATCAGTTCATAATATATAGGAAAGAAAAATCGAAACACTACATATCACTTGTCCCTTAGCAAAAATCTCAAGTTACTTGGTAACGGAAACAGAACAAGGTGCTTTGTTTTCCTATGCCGTGATATATTTAATGGAGTGAACAAATGTTGAGCGGAAATAAGAAGCTGGATTAAACTATGATGACATTTATTTGCTCGTCTGAAATTTAGAAAATGTTACTGTAGCTTATAACAAATATTTTCCTCCTCTTCTCCTCCTGGCCTGAGATAGATGTAGGCATAATAATGTGGTTGCCTATGCCACGAACTCACTTGGTGACCTTAAACAAGTCAGTCCTTCTTACAGCGCAATTCTAACCAACTTAACAGCGCTGGTGTAGCCATGTCAACAGGGGGTGCACACTGCATTTTGCAGTGCAGGGGCAGTCATGGAGGCCTCTGCAAGGTGAGGGAACTTTTCCCTTACCTCGGGCTGCATTGCGGCTGCACCAGCGCTCGAAATTTGGTTAGGATTGCCCTACCAGGCTAAGTTGAATATGGGGATAATAATACTTAAATTCCTTACAGGGATGCAGTAGGGACTACATCAAGATAACATATATGAAGCACCTTGCACACTAAAAAGTGCCATACAAATGCTTATTATGTCGAGAGCTGGGCTCACTGTCATTGGGGTGCCACGACAGCCGGGCAGACAGCCCACCTTTCAACTAATTCAAAAAAGAAGAAGAAGAAAAAGGTGAATAGGGGATAGGTTGGGTATCAGATAAATAAATAAATAAATGTCATGCAATATAACTGACTGATGACTGCAGAGGCTTTCAGCACTTGGAGTATGCCAGTTAAGTCATTAGTTTCATAGATGATGAAATAAGAAACAATTTGTGTATATTTAACAGGTGGCTTTTGTGTAATTCCTACACATGTTTTGCATTTTCAGTATACCAGTTGTGATCCAAAAGGGAACTTGGAAGGAGAAAAATTTTTCAAGAGCACACCAATACTTGTAGTGAAGGAAGCAAAAACAAATCAAGGTGAAAGGCACAGAGGGTAGTCAGGACCAGAAGACAATTACTTTAGGAGAGATTGTTACTCACAGCGCAATCCTGTGTAACTCTTGCACTGTAACAGTAGATCCACCGGTGTAAGTGCACTTATGCCAGTGTAACTTGCCGTAAGTCAGTGAACGCAGGACGGACACCAGTGTATCCCCTCTCGGACGCCGTGCACGCACAGTTCGGATGCAGGACAGACGCCAGCGCAACTCCACCGGTGCAGGGAGAATTCTGGTGGCATTCGGACACCCCCAGAATGCTCCCTGCACCAGCGGAGTTGCGCTGGCATCTGTCCTGCATCCAAACTGCGCATGCATGGCATCCAAGAGGGTTTATGCTGGTTTCCATTTTGCATCCATCGGCGTATACCAAGTTACACTGGCATAAGTGCACTTACACCGGTGGATCTACTGTTATACTGGTGCAAGAGTTACACAGGATTGCATTGTCAGTGATTGAGCAAATGCTTTAATGCAGAAGATCTTAGTTACAATCCCCGGTATCTCCAGGTAAGGGTGTGACAGAAACCCTGGAGAGATGCTGCAAGTCAGTGTAGACAACACTAAGCTATCAATGGTCTGACCCGGTATGAGACAGCTTTCCATATCCCTAACGCTAAACAAAAAAATGCTTAAAAGAAAAGACATAGCAAAAGAAACCACTAACAAAACTAATGGCACAATCCTGACTGGTCTCTGTGCTGGCATAGTGCGCGCTGCACCAGTGCAGACTGTTGCAAATGTACTGTAGATCAGTGCTGGCAGGAAGGCCTGCACCATCCCACCGGCACCAGTGTAGAGAGGAACATGTCCTGGAGCAGGTAAGCCATGGGCGGAATGGTGGATTTGGCCTGGGAGGGGGGCTGGCGCATGCCATATCTTAACCACCTTCCCGGCCTCAATCCGCCAAAACCTGGACTTGCGCCAGCTAAATGGCAGGTGCAGGTCTGAGTAGGCCTGTTGCAGGGACTGGGAGTTTCCCCGGAGCAAATGTCCCTTTACCTCGAGGAGACCTCCCACCTCTTGATTTTCCCCACAGGACGCAGCATAGCCTGCTTTGGTGCCACTGCATCAGTGCGGGGAAAGTTAGGTAGGATTGGACTGTAACTTTCAAAACCACCAGCTCAATGGCAACTGATTGGCAAAGCAGTTATATGCAGACATTCGGTGCAGACAGAAACATCGTGATCCATATCCTGCACGGTTCCCAATGCGAAAGAGATGTTACCATGATAAAGATGTACAAGAAGAAATGAAGCATCTTTTGAAGCAAATCTTTATGTGCACCAACAATACAATGGGAGAGGGAGAAAAAAAAATCAAGCACGAAGATGATATCCATCATGATTTCTGTTCCCAGGCATTTCATCAGTGAAGGTTATAAATATCAGCTTTATAGAGGGAAGAGTTGCACAACAGCACAAAGAATGACAGATAATATTGATGACCAATTGACTGCAAATGTGCTGCAGTCTATTCTAACCCTTTGAAAAGAAGATTTTCATAACACGGTATCGGATAAAACAAGACAATTGGCCTTTTGAATGGCTGTGAGATGATGATGTAGCATTCATGAGACACACACTTTATGGCCTCTATTTTTTAAATCTCCCTGCATTCAGAAACTCAAGTTAGGAAGGCATGTCTCTCATAAAGACCCAGTCAATTCAGCCAAGTTCATTCAGCCAGGAACAAGGACTCCAGCATTTTTTTCTACTTTGCCAGTACTGAGACTGTAGTTTAGGGGAAGGGATATGGTGAATTTCTCACCAAATAGAATTTGCTTTATGGGAGAAGCCATAATCTCCATGGGTCCCAGTGAATAGAGAAATGGGGCTCTAAGATACCGGTATGTGCCATCATAATGTGGCATTCAGGGGATCTCCTAATTTGCTGACTTCAAAAGTTTCCTATGTAGTAGTGTCCCTCCACACGAGATGTTTATGCTGCTGTCTGCTACGCCACATAAAATGAGCTCCAAGTAGCAAAATAGTAGCACACCAGATTTTAAAATAGTCGCAGCAAGGAGCTGTACTTGCTGGATTTCTCCCTGCTCTGCAAATATTATGGCAAATATTCTGCAAATATTACTGGCACATAGAAACCTTCACTGGATACTCTTTCATGCACTTTGCATATAGTATTAAGGAGATTTAGCATAAGAATGCTCTCTCTCTCTCTCTCTCTCTCTCTCTCTCTCTCTCTCTCTCTCTCTCTCTCTCTCTCTGCTTAGAAATCCTGGATTCCCAATCACATGAAAATCCATGCAGGGTGGGATCAGAGCCTGAAGCAGTCCTTTCAGACATCAGATTGGTGGTAGCGGTGCCCATTCCTGTCTGCCTGCTTGTCTCCACTGCTTCTCTTCCTCTGTCCTCCAACTCCCTGAATTGGAAAAGGAAGAGGGGGGCAGAGAGGAAGAGGAAATGTGGAGGGGAGGAGAGTGCTGAGCTAGAACACTGGGGAGTTGGAGGCACAGAGGCTGGCACATCTCTGGGTAAGGGGGCAGCTTCGGGCTTGGGGCCTCGGGCGTCAGGAGGGCTTGGGCCACCCTGAGTGAGATGGACCATAATGCAATGGAAAAGTGCATGCTTTGCAGGCAGAAGGGCCCTAGTTCAATCCCCAGTAGAAGATGGAAGCGGCTGCTTGGAACCTTGAAGTGCTGTTGCTCTTCCCTATATGGATAATACTGAGCTAAGTGGACTGCTCATCCTTTATGTAGGATCCCTGCACATGTTCACTTGACTACAAGGAGGTCAGCAGTGGGGCCAGCCAGGAAGTGTGATCCTGTTCACTCCAGCCGTGTGTTCAAGCTGAATGTGTGAAGAGTGCGTTTCTCATATAGTTAAGGGATTTAAACACAAAAGTCAGTTTGAGGAAAAAGTCCTTGACTTGTTATTCCGCCATGCAGTATTTAAACCCACAGTGTTTCCCCTCAAACTAGTTCCCTTGGCAATTTTCAATTACTGCATGTAGGAATACAGCTGACAAAGGCGACAGTTTTTCATTCTGAATTTGTGTTATTTATATCCCATCAGCAAAGTTCTTCTGGCAACAGAATCGTTCTTCAAGTTTGAAATCAAACACTACCCCAATAAATAAAGCTCTTAGTCTGCTCTGACATTTAAAAGCTGGTTATTTATTCTACTGTGGAATGATTGACGGCATCCAGCACATCACACCAGGTTCAGCTGCCCTGTGAAGCAGAATGTAAGTCAAAGATGGAAGATAGTGGCTAAGCTGGAAGAGAAAGAACCAGACGACCAATTGAACAATCGGCTTTAATGGGATATGGTTTGATTGTGGACCCGGTTAGGACAAGGGCCTAGTGGGGGGGAGTGCCTTCTTGCACATGGTACTCCCAGGTTCAAATCCTGACAGATAGTGTTAAAATAATAACATGCATGGTAATCTATGAAATACAAGAGCACGTTATTCCTCAACTTCAGTTGAAATGAATTGGCTATTGCCAATGCAACCAAAGATGTTTTTTTCAAAGGGAAATACAATATTATGTTTGTAATTCCTGGAAAAAAGAATTTAGTTTTGAAGCAGCTGAAGGATATTGATCTTATAGATAAACCAGATGGTGCTGTTCATGTGTTGTCTTAGTCATTTAATTATAATGAAGCAGCTCTGTTTTGTTTGTAGTAATTGGGATGAATCGTCAGAAGTTGAGAGAAATCTTTATTTTTGAAACATTAAAAATGCTTGCTGGTATTTTTTTTTGGGGGGGGGGAGTTATATGGCTTCCTGATGCCTTGGCTCAAACTTAATTATGAGTTTTAATGCCTGCCCATTTCACCCATCCAAAAGTAATATCGCAACTTGGCTTGTCATCCCTTCGCACATCATTTGATACTTGGGGCTGCAAGGTATCAGGAATGGTGTTTACTTGCAGCAACGTCACTAGGAGGTGCGTCACCCCCGGCAGGAGCTCAGCGCATCACTAGGGGCGGGAGGTCAGCACGTCACCCCATGATGCCGCTGCTGTCCCCGCTGCCTCCTGGTACCGTGTACGACCCGATCAGAGTGATGCGCAGGGAGGGGGTGACGTGCCCACTGCCCCCCCCCACTCCCCCTGCTGCCACCCGGTACGACCCGTTCGCTGCTCACGTCTTCTTCGGCCGCTTCTAACTAGGCCAGGGCAAGCAAGGCTGAAAGCGACGTTCTTCGCATGTAAGAACATAAGAAGAGCCCTGCTGGATCAGGCCAAAGGCCCATCCAGTCCAGCTTCCTGTATCTCACAGTGGCCCCACCAGATGCCTCAGGGAGCACACAGCCAACAAGATAACCTGTTTCCTGCTGCCACTCCCCTGCACCTGGCACAGAGAAAACCCACTTCTAAAACCAGGAGGTTGCTTATGGCTTGTAACCTGTGATGGTCTTTTCCTCCATGAATCTGTCCAAACCCCTTTTAAAGGCATCTAGGCCAGCTGCCATCACCACATCCTGTGGCAAGGAGTTCCATAACCTGCACGATATCACTTGAAGCCTTGTCCTCAGAAGGGCCAAATGAAGACATGATCAGCATTGTGCGCATGCGAAGAATGTCGCTTTCAGCCTTGCTTGCCCTGGCCTAGTTAGAAGCGGCCGAAGAAGACGCGAGTGGCGATCGGGTTGTACTGGGTGGCAGCAGGGGGAGAGGGGCAGCGGGTGAGTTACCCCTTCCTGTGCGTCACCCCCGGCGGCCCACCCCCACCACACCCTAGCGACACTCCTTGTAGCTGTACTTGTAGCTGCTTGTAGTTTACTTGTAGCTGCTTCTGGACTCTAAGCAAGGATCTGCTAAAGGTGGGAGCAAGGTACAATGGAATACGGCATTCACTGACTCATCCCAAGCTTGGGAAATCATACTTGGCAATGAAAGTAGAGCGAGATGATGGATATAACCCATCTGTTACTGATCCTTTCAAGGGTGAAAAATGTGGTGGTTCTTATTTACCCCTCAAATCTAGTCTTGTATTTTTACTACTCCATATATTATACTACATATATATAATATATATACTACACTACTCGGGAGGGACTGGCCGAGTGGACGGGGAGGGTGGTCAACTCTTAATTGGCGGAGGGGGTGCTGCCGCTCGCTTTGAGGCGGGCGGTGGTTCAACCCCTTCTGAAGAAGCCCTCCCTTGACTCCACAGTAATGGACAACTACCGGCCAGTTTCAAACCTCCCGTTTTTGGGCAAGGTAATTGAGCGGGTGGTGGCGTCTCAACTCCAGAGGGTCCTGGATGAAGCTGATTATCTAAACCCCTTTCAATCTGGTTTCAGGCCGGGCTTTGGGACGGAAACGGCCATGGTCGCCTTGGTGGATGATCTACGCCGAGGACTGGACAGGGGGAGTGCGTCCCTGTTGGTTCTGCTGGACCTCTCAGTGGCTTTCGACACCATCGACCATGGTGTCCTTCTGGGCCGATTGGCCGAGCTGGGGGTCGGGGGCACCGTTCTGCGGTGGTTCCACTCCTACTTGGCAGATAGGTCCCAGATGGTGGTGCTGGGGGACGCCTGTTCGGCACCCTGGCCCTTGAGGTGTGGGGTGCCACAGGGTTCCATCTTGACCCCCATGCTATTTAACATCTACATGAAACCGCTGGGAGAGGTCATCTGGGGATTTGGAGTGGGGTGCTATCAATATGCCGATGACACCCAGCTCCATCTCTCCTTTTCACCTGATTCCAGGGTGGCTGTTGAGGTTCTGGAGCGCTGCCTGGAGGCAGTGGGGACCTGGATGAGGGCTAATAAGCTGAAACTAAACCCGGACAAGACAGAGGTTCTCCTGGTCCGGAAATCCACGATGCAGGTGCTAGAGTATTGTCCTGCTCTGAAGGGGGTTGCACTCCCTCTAAAGGAGCAGGTCCGCAGCTTGGGGGTCCGCCTGGATCCGCAGCTGCTCCTGGATTCCCAGGTGGCGGCTGTGGCCAGGGGGGCCTTTGCCCAGTTTCGGCTGGTGTGCCAGCTGCGACCGCACTTGGATCATGCAGACCTGACCACGGTGATCCATGCCACGGTGACATCGCGATTAGGTTATTGTAACGCGCTCTACGTGGGGCTGCCCTTGAAGACGGTTCGGAAACTGCAATTAGTGCAGAATGCGGCGGCCCGTGTGGTTACTGGGTGTAGGCGGTTCGACTCTGTCGGGCCGCTTCTTCAGCGGCTGCACTGGCTGCCAATTCGTTTCCGGGCCCAATTCAAGGTGCTGGTTTTGACCTTTAAAGCCCTATACGGCCTGGGGCCAGGATATCTGAGAGACCGCCTACTTCCATATATTCCGGCTCGTCTCCTTAGGTCATCAGAGAAGACCCTTTTGAGGGTACCGTCGCCCAGGGAGGTGCGAGGGGCGGCGGCCAGAAATAGGGCCTTCTCAGTAGTGGCACCAACCCTATGGAATTCCCTCCCTCTTGATTTACGTACTGCTCCCTCCCTGGAGACCTTCCGGCGAGGCCTGAAAACTTTCCTGTTTAAGGAGGCCTTCTGAGTCCTTGCCTTTTTTTAACATCCTGCACAGGTGGAGTGCTGCTGCTTTTTTATGCTTTTTTATGCTTCTGTTTTAATTGTAATTTGATGTGTTTTTATTAATTTTAGATGATGTTTTTACTAGCTTTTGTGGATTGTTTTTATTGTTTTAAATGTGATTATTTGTTGTATTTGTTGTATTTGTATCCCATGTTGTAAGCCGCCTTGGGTCCCTTCGGGGAGAAAGGCGGGGTAAAAATATTGTAAATAAATAAATAAATAAATAAATATGTGTACAATTTCTGCAGCTTAGATAGGAAGCTGCCCTGCTGAGTCGATCCATTGGTCCATCTAACTGTACTGCCTTCACTGACAGGCAGCAGCTCACCAGGGCTTCAGAGCAGGATCTTTCCCAGGACTATATCCAGGATGCATACATGTGCAAGTAAATCACATGCTCTACCACTGAACTACAGCCCCCTCTCACACTTCCAGCGCAATCCTGTGTAACCTTGCACCGGTGTAAGTGCACTTACACCGGTGCTTCTGCTGTTATACTGGTGCATCTACTGTTACACCGGTGCAAGGTTACACAGGATTGCGCTGTGTACCTCTCTTCTGTGCTTCTTATAATGTATGAAAAGACATTTGGAAAATTTACATTAAATGTGGCATTCAGTTTCCCAATTATAAACGTTTTCACTTGACTGATGTTGTCAAGTGCTAGAAATTTTAATGTGGAGTGGAATTCAAGCCACATGTGTGATTTGAATCTGGTGTACATTCTGAGATAAATGTATACCATGGCAAGTTTTTGAAAAAGAGTGTTCTCAAGTACTGTATACAGATCTCTTGACTTTTGCCTACACTCTCATGGGTTTATGGTCTTACCAAATGCTTGTTCTCATAGTATTGTCTGCAACACAGAACTTACAGAAGGAGTACTGTCAGTACAAATGCTATTGTCTATTATTAATAGGCTTACAAGATTTTCCTGGTCTTAAACCGGGACAACCCCCCCCCCCAATAACTAAGTAATTAAATAATTAAATAAATGATTAAAATAAATTTTAGTTTTTTTTTCTTTTTGGGGCCAATAAATAAATAAATACATTTTAAAATATATTGTGGGGGGGCGCAAAGCGCCCCTTTGCTGCATGAAGCGCGCCCAAAAATTTTAATTATTTATTTATTTTTTAGATTAAAATAATTAATTAAATTGACTTACCTCCTGTCCTTGCCTGTCGCCGCCGTGCTGCTGCTCCTCTTTCTCCTCATCGTGGCCCCGTCTGGCCAAGGCTCGCCAGCCTTGTCGTCGTCGCCGGCCTGCCCGGGCTCACGAGATTCAGGTGCCTCCATCTTGGATCTCGCGAGATTTTGCAAGATCCAAGATGGCGGTGCCCAGGAAAATGTTTTTAAATCATGGAAGCGGCGGTGGCGGGAGGGGGTAGTCAACCCCACGGGGGAGTCCTGGCTGGCCTGATGCAGCTGGCCAGCCAGGAATCGGGCACGGGCAGCAGCAATCAGCACGAAGAACTGGAGGCAAGCAAAACAGTCAGCAAAAATGGTGGGGGCGAAATCAGTGAAAGGTGGCAAAAAATAATTAATTAATTAGAAAAATTCCAGCCGCTCTAATGGGTGGCTCTGCGCCCACAAAAAAAGAAGCTAAAATGCCTGAAAAAAATATTTAAAAAAAAATCTGGAGGAGAAAAAAAGTAGGGGCGGGGTGCCTCAAAATATGGTAAGCCTTATGGGCACCTCAAAATATGGTAAGCCTACAGTGATACATACTGTGATTGACCTCATACACACATTCTCCACACTCTTAATTTAGTTTCAAGAAACAGCATTACAGGTTAATCTTATCTCAACTGTCCCCTGCTAATGCAGCCCCATAGCACGCCCTTAGGATTGGGCCCAAAGTCTCTTTAATCAATTTGACTGACATTCTCATCCCCTGCTAAAAGAGTAACAGTGACCCTCAGTTTAAAACATTGACACTTACAGTATGTACACATTTGTACATAGTGACTAGGAAGATGCTGCAGAAAAAGAAAGCAGACTTAACAAACCTGTTGGTTTCACGTTTAGCACATTATGTTCTCACTGCTTCTAAATGCGTTCACTAATATTAACAACAGCTTTCCATAATTTTTTCAAGGCTACATGCTACTGGGTTGTTTTTCTGCTAGACTGTTTTAGTGATCTGAGATACAAAGGCCTCACTGAAAACGCTGAAACCTTGAAATTAGAAGGACTTCAATAAACATTTCTGTTGCCTAGAAAAGAAAAGGGGAGCCTGTCTTTATTTGCATACAAAACGATGAATTTTATTGCACATTAACCTCATACCCCAAATGCACACATCCCTATCCATGGTTCTTTGCTATACTAAGCTATGCATTCATGTATTTATTTTTAAGGGGGATCCGTTACAATAATTACAAATGTGACTTGAGATGACCGAATCCGTCCCATTGCTTCTACATGGCTATAGAGCTTGGCAAAACTATAAAATAGTAGAAACCCTCCTATAGGGCATGTCTGCAATGGTGTCATTTGCACCCATTGTGCAGTTTCCCAGCTGTATTTATGATTCCAGGTTGGAACTAGGTTTGGCAATTTAACAGCCCAAACCTATGTTTAGCTTCCCCTTGCCAATGCAGCCATGCCACCGGAGCGCATCCTGCATCCTGCAGGGGGAGCAGTCCCAGAGGTCTCCTCCAGGTAAAGGAACATTTGTTCCCTTGCCGGGGAGTAAGCCTACACTTCTGTAAAAGGTCTACTCGGTTGGCCCTGCACCAGCAATTTTGGATCGCTGCCTTGGGAAGGTAGGATAGGATATCAGCAGAGGTGGATCGAGGCTGGGAAGGGGAATAGGATATCGATGGAGCTGCTGCCACCAATACCGCCCTCTTCCTGACTCTGACCCGCCTCCTCCCCACTCCAGTCTCTGCCCCGTTCCATGTCATCAGCTTGGCCTTTACTCTCCAGGCTTTCCCTTGCTCAGGCAGGCAGGCAGCACCAAATACACGTCTATAACTGCATGTCTCCTGCACACTTTGAATTAAAAGGAAATAAAATATTGACTATGTAAGACAGTACCATAAAGCCATGGCAATGATGGGAAGTAACTACTGGGATCCTCCAAGCATCTGTATCAGGACCAGTGCTATTTAACATCTGAGGTAAGTTGTCTGAGGTAAGTAGTGAGGTGCTGGAGATTATTAGGGAAGGAATTAAAAAGGAGATGACCAGAGTTGTAATACTTGACATAAATCGATCAACACACCTGCAATTGTGTGCGTATTTCTGGTTGCCCCATCTGAGAAAGGATATCGTAGAGCTAGGAAATGTGCAGAAAAGGGCAGCGCAAATGATAAGGGGAGTTTGAGCACCTTCCTATGAGAAAAGATGGAAACATTGGGGGCTCTTTTTTAATTTAGAAAGAAAAGATGAGTAAGCAGGGATATGGTTGTGTTTTATAACCTCCCTCCCCCACCCCACCAAAGTACTTTTCCCAAAGTACAAAATAAGTCCAAAACCAAAACCAGGGAGACAGAAGGGCTCCGAAAATAATTACAATTTAAAATCCATGATAATTAACACTTAATTAGCTGCTGATGGTGCAGATAAGGGGCAGGGCTTGGCGTACCCCCAGCAAGAGGTCCAAGTTCCCCTAGGGGTACCCGTACCACAGGTTGAGAACCCCTGGTTTAGATAAATTCCAAATCAGGGCCGGCTTATCTATGAGGTCAGCTGAGGCGGTTACTACTACTCCTCTTCCCTGGATTGGGGAAGGGGAGGGGTCTCCTCCACACTTCCTCTTCCATTCAGTCCCACTCTTACTTTTCCAATCAGGGCTGGCCTTAAGCACCGCGAGGCCCGATTCTGCAGGGAGCCCCCTGTGATGACCCACCCACTTACCCAGACAAATGTCAGCAGGTTCAGTAGTGACTGAAACAGAGTGTGCTGTCCCAGAAGTAGGTGGCAGTGATGTCATTGTGTCATCATCGCCAACTGCTTCTGGGAGGACCGATTTTCAGACCAATTGGACACGGGCGAGTAGGCCAAACTTCGCTCCCTGCGCCAGCCTCTTGACTCCATGTGAGGTGCCTGGTGCAGCTGGGGGAAGCCTGTCCTCCACCACAGTGTGGGACCCACCACAGCTGCAGGGCCCAATTCAGCCAAATCAGCTGAATCGGTTCAGGCTGGCCCTGTTTCCAGTCCAGGGAGTGGAAGGCTGGCACATCACCAGGTAAAGGGGGATGATTTGACATACCATCTCAGGCACTAGAAGGCCTTAGCACTGGCGTCACTACAGGGGGCCGGAGCTGTAAGTTCTGCTGAAATTGGAGCCTCCCTTACACAGAGCAACGAAGCAGCACCGCCCCCTCACCGTCAGAGCCTTTCAGGAAAGCGAAAACAACGCGCAGGAGACTCCCTGCGCGTTGCTTTCGCTTCCCTGAAAGGCTCCGAAGGTGAGGGGGCGGGGCTGCTTCATTGCTCCGTGTAAGGGAGGCTCCAATTTCAGCAGAACTTACAGCTCCGCCCCCCCCCCCCCTGTAGTGATGCCAGTGGGCCTTAGGCTGGCCCTGTTGTACAGTATTGGTCTATCAACTGCAATTATAGTCATGTTGGCTATGGAGCCTCAAGGGTAGATATAGATGCCTCCTCAAACTACCAGTTGCTGGGAGGGAGAACAACATAGAGGAGGGCTTTTGCTTTCATGCCCTATGTATGGGCTCTGAAACAGGCATCTGGTTGCCTGCTGGGGGAAACAACATGCTGGATGAGAGAAACTTCAGCCAGATCCAAGTGTACTCTTCTTATGCTCACAGAATTCAACAGCAGTTTGCTAACTGTTTCACAAACAATCCTGATTCAATTAGTCAGCTGAAGGAGGAAGATGTTCGTGCTACATTTATCTAGAAGCACGGCAGGATATAATTAAAATGTTCACCATAATTTTGAGAAACAGAAGATGGATAATCAGACAGAAAGCAAATTAAAAAATTCTCAACGACAACTATATCTTTTCCTAATTTGATGGCTTGTTCTTTGAAAACAAAATTAACTCATATTTTGATCAAATAAGTTTTGTAGGTTATCCTGTTTAGTTACAGTCATCAATGTTCATATTTCCGTTTCGAAGAAAACTTTATTGCTGCTAGGATTTACAGTATTATTCCAGTGTATGTGGGGAGTTAGAAACATGAATACTGAAGCTAAAAACACAGTGTGCTCTTTATATTTGTACTCCCTTCGCAAGGGCTTTATGGTTCCAGACCAAGCCACATGTGTGATTTGAATCTGGTGTACATACAGAACCCATGCTTGAGCTAGATATTCCATTAATTTCAATGGGTAACTCCATGCACGTATCCATCTAGATGTGTTGAGCTCTCTCCATTGAAGTGAATGGGGATATCCTAGTTTGTACAGGAACATGACAACCCAAGTTATCACTGAAATATATAACCCAAAAATGCTCAGCCATAACTAGTCATTATACACAGATGATTGCATCAGTGGGTGTACAAAGCAACAAGTTACCTTCTTGCATCCTCTCCACTGGCTAACTGAAGCATCCCCCGGCTACCCCCACAATGAGGCAGCATGTTTTGGGATCAGTTGGTAGTGAATGCCCTGTCCTTTCATTAACTAGATCTAAAATAGAGGTCTCCAAAGGTTGCACTATAGGAGAGATGCAGAAAAAAACGCAAGCAGTCCATGCATCTAGCTCCTACATCAACAAAAGTCAAAGACTTGATTATAAATTGGACTTCAGTGTTGCAAATTTTTGAACTGATTTTTGGCCCAATCCTATGGGCCTGCTGTATTGCCAGAACTCATGTTTCACGGGTGCAGCGCACTTTATGGCTGTTGCAAAGCATGACATGCCATAGAGCGCAGCCTGGATGCCCCTGCACATGGTAAGTGGCGCCAGTCAGGCGCCAGTGGCCACCACAGGAGCCCCTGCACTGGTAAGTTGGCATAGTGGACAGGTGGTGGGTGGAGCATGGTAAGGAGGGGGAGGAATGGAATGGGCAAAGAGGGGTGTGTGTTGAGGGTGGGAAGGGGGTGGTTATCAGTGGCAGCGGCTCCACTGTTAACCCCTTCCTGCTGGCCTCAATCTACCTACCTGGGTCCACTAGGATTTGTGCCAGCAAAATATTTGGCACAGATCCAAGTAGACCCATTGAGGCAGCAGAGGCTTGCCCCGGGGCAAAAGAATAAATGTTTTCTTACCTCAAGAGGCCTCTGGGGCTTGAAACTCCCACACGGGATGCAGCGTGCACCTCGTTGGGATGGCTGCTTTGGCGGGTGGGGGAAGTTTTGTTGGATTGGGCTGCACGATAGTAAATTACTGGTTCTAATTTTTTTTGAATGTTTTTTCATCGTATTGCAGTGTTAACTTACTTGAACATATTGGCTAAAAGGTGGTCTAGAACATTTAAACACAATGTACAATTTTAATTACTGATGAAAGAGGTGTGTGGCATAATATGTACTCAAAAGTATCAGATAGTACCAGTGAACAGATTACATAAAGCAGAGTAATGCGAAGGGCAGCTCTCTTTGTTTTTTGTACTTAGAAAATCACATTTCATTTCTGCCAGCGTCACATTCCCAAGTTTCGAAACCAATCACATAACATTGAAACTGACACACTGGCAGTGAGGCACAGGGGTAAAGAAAAACGTTGCTAAGACTAATGAAAGTGCAAAATCAAATTCATATGACAGCAGTGCGAATTATCCATTTTGTCTTGTAATCATGGCACAGTATGTGTTATTCAAAGCTGTTACAAATGCCAGCAGCTCCAATTTGGAGTCACTGTTATACCTTTTGTGTTGTGAAACACTTTAGCAGGTGTTTTCAAAAAAGACTTTTAAATTGTGGTAGTTTTGTTGTCACTGAATGCAAGGTGACCTAACAGAGAGAACTTGTGCTGGTCCTTTACTCCAAGGTCCACTTACTTTACATGCATCATGCTCTCAACTATATACACTGATAAATAATGTAGAAAGCCTGCAGGTAGTTACTACATTAGTGACCCCCACACACACACACAACATTGCTTCATGCTGGCATGATTTCCGTCAGTGTTTTCCCATAAACTGCTGGCATTTTATTAGCATTCCAGCAGCAGGAAGTCCTTTACAGCTGTTGCAAAAGGCAACACACCATTTCCCATAGCCAGGCCCCTGCCACAAGCAGCAAGTGGCCATGCCGGCATGCCAGCAGCCCATTCATGACCCCCTACATGGTAAGTCAGCGTAGGGGCAGGAAGGAGGCGGGGAGCGGAACAGGGCAGGGAGGGGGAGGAATGGGGAGGAGATTGGGGCAGGGAGGAGCGCAGACAGAGGCCAGGAAGGGGGCGGTATCAGCAGCAGCGGCACCACCGATATCCTATCCCCCTTCCCGGCCTTGATCTGCCTTCCCAGGTCCACTTGGACTAAGTTATATAGCTGGTGCAAGTCCGAGTACACCCAGCAGGGCAGCAAAAGCTTATCCCCAGGCAAAGGGACAAATGTTCCCTTACCCGGAGGAGACCTCTGAGACTCCCCCCCCCCGGGCAGAATGCAGTGCGCATTCCAGTGGTACAGCAGCTGTATAAGTGGGGGAGATTTTGGTAGGATTGGGCTGTTAGTGAGTGTACAGAAAAAGCCACAGGCAGAGTATAGTGATACAAATCAGCATCAGCCTGTTGAAATGGTCCACAATTTTATAAGAAATAATGTATAAGCTTTATTATAAAGGCTAATGCTAATGCTGATTTGTATCATTTATACTGCAGTTTCTGAGTGTTCAAAATGCTTCATGTGTATTATCTTGATGTTGTCCTAATGCAAACAATCCTAGCTCATTTATAAGACAGTAAGTTCCACTGAAATCAGTAGGTTTTACTGTTGAGTAAATATGCATAGGATTGCACTGTATTATTACCCCCATATTGCAGATGAGGAAGACTGAGACTGAAAGAGAGTGCCTTGTCTAAGGCCACCTAGCAAGAATTTATGGCAGAAGCAAAATGCAAATCAGGGAAGTCCTGATTTGCAGCCCAGCCTCTCAGCCATATATATTGCACCAGTTAATAATAAACTAAGCAATGAAATAAACAAAGGCACCAAGCTATCAGAGTGATGGTGGAAATGGAAGAAAATAGATACATCATTGTGGGAAGGGGCACACAGTGCAAGGTCAGTGCACTGGAGATATGACACAATGACAAGGGGGGTAATGTCCATGGGGAGGTTTCTTTGATCTCTGGAGCACCTAGAAAAATGGAAATACTGAGCTCAACATTGACTGTGATCCTATGGGACGAGGACTTCTCATGTCTACGAGTATGTGGGCTTCACAGTATTGTAACGTTCAGGCTGTCTGGCTGATGTGGCATTTTCACGTGGCATATTCAGGCCACTTGCCAGAATATTAATAACCTATACAGAGAGGCTATAGATGGATGATTCAGCATCTGACTGATTACCACCTGCGTCAAATGGATTTTCTGTACTCTTCTTATGAATGACTTATTGGAAGCACAGTAAACCCTCATAATATTGTGGGTTGGGTTAGATAAAAAGAAAAAAATCTCCAAGAGAAGAATATTGACAGTGGATTAACACTCCCTCGATTAATCTTTCAGTCTACTGAGGATCTCCCTCCTTCAATTCTGGATTGATAACACTGTGTCATGTTAGGAATGATAGTACCTCTTGTCATGAATTGACAATTCCTCTTGTCATGAATTGGGAAAAACTCTCCTGATTTAGTATCTGTAAAGTTCAATGCTGCACATTTTAAAGGAACATAACTTTCTTCTAGCTCAGTGAAAACCTTTTGGCTTTGACCTTCCTTACACAAGGCCTGTTCTCTACATGTATGTACAATGGTGTAGAACAGGGGTTCTCAACCCATGGTACGAGTACCCCTAGGGGTATGCGGACCAATGGCAGGGGGTACGCCAGAACCTGCCCCTTATCAGCATCAATCAGTAGTTAATTACTTGTTAATTAGAACTTAAATACAATCCCCCGTCTGTCTGATTCTCTCTCTCTCTCTCTCTCTCTCTCTCTCTCTCTCTCTCTCTCTCTCTCTCTCTCTCTCTCTCTCTCTACCGATTAATTAGCAATTAATTAGCAGGGGGGTACTTCAGAAAATTGGACTGTGATAGGGGGTACCTGGGCCTCCAAAGGTTGAGAACCCCTGGTGTAGAAAAATGCCATGCACACTGTTATGTGCATATCACTGTTTGTCATGTAAGCTATGAACTCATTGGGCAAGGTTCTGCTGGGAGCCTGCTATAATGTTGCTACCAACAAACATGTGTTATGCAAAACTAACATGATCTTCACACATGTTGGCATGCGTGCTCACTTTTTTCTGTGTCTTCCCTGGAGAGAACACCGATGTAGGGCAGAGATTACACATCACAAGCAGTGCCCCCAATCCTGTGAACCTTAGCACCATGACAGCGGTTGGCAAAATCTGCTGGGAGAATTTCACTGACAACAAAGCTCTCTAGCTTGGGAAAGTAAACGCACTGCACAATCTCAGAGAAGTGCCCCAGAATTCCTTCTATTCCCTTCTGACTCTGGAGGGAGGATTACAATTTTTGACGTGCATGTCAGCATCCATGTTGTAGTGCGTGATGCACCAGTCTCTCTGCAGTATCACAGGATATTTTGAATTGTGCTTTTTGCAAAAAATACCTGTTGCTTATTTTGTGGCAAATGTCCTTAAGCTGAGACTCATGGCCAATCCAAGACTTCCTGACACCGGAGGCGGCATGCCAAATGCTGCCCTCCCTTTCCCAATGATGTGCTGGTCTCTGCTCCTCCCACTCTCAAATGTTCTCGCTCAGCACTCTCCTCCCCTCCCTAATTCCTCTTCTTCGCTGTTCCCTTCTTCCTTTTCCATTGCAGGGAGTAGAATGAGAAGGAAGAGCAGTGGAGGCCAGTAGGAAGACAGAGATGGCCTCCCCCCAACCATCTGCTGCCTGAGGATGGACCAGCACTGCTGATAATTCAGAAGAAGAGAAAGCATTTCTGTGCAGATTTCGTATAAATCTATAGCAAAGGAAGTTTGATTTATTAGTAATTTATTTTGATGATTTTTTAAAATCCCACCTTTTCTTCAAAATAGAACAAGGTGGCTAACTAAAATTTATATATGCATGCCCCATCTACAATATTCCCTCTAAGGGGTCCACCCAGCTGCATGGAATCTTCCTAAACAAGCTGGGTAGGCAGACCCTTGAAGAGAATGGAGGAAGGCTTCCCCTTCCACTCTCTCTTCAGTGTCAGCCCATCCCGTCCAGCCTCTTTGAAGGGAAGAAGATCATAGTGAGAATGAATTAGAGGTCAGGTTGCATGCATGCTGGTGAGCTTGCTTCAGAATGCAACTCTCACATCCAAGTTGCATAATCTCAGATGTATTGTTTTCGCACGAAACAGACAGATTTACTGCACAATCCTGTGCCAGTCCTGCCCTGGGGCAGTGCACGCTGTCCTGGGGCAGGGTGTCGTGGAAGTGCCGTAAAGCACTTGTGTGACACCTGGAGAGCAAGCAGCGCCGGTGCTGCGGCCTGCGCTGCTCGCCCCACCGTGCCAGACTGGGTAAGTCCTACGCCGGCAGGGGTGTGGGGAGGGCGGACCGGGTGGCGAGGGAGGGTGGCCATTGGCCTCCCAGGGCCTGAAGGGGGCGGGGATACCAGGGGCTGAGATCCCCAGTATCCAGCGCTCCCTCCAGGCCCCAGGTATGCCGGTACGGGTAGCACGAATATACACAAGCTCTGGAGCTCGTGTACATTCAAGTAGGCCCATTGGGTCTACTGCCACTTCCCTGGGGGGAAAGGGACGATCGTCCCCTTCTCCCAAGTTGTTCCAGGTCTGTCCCGCAGCAGCCCAGGAACACGCTAGGCGTGTTCCTTTAGGCCGGCCGCCGCAGCCCACACAGGATTGCGCTGCCCAGCCACCCAACTTTTTTCTTTCTTCTGTCTGCTTCTTTAACATGACATTTTAATTCAGATTTTTTTAAAATAAATAAATAAATTCTATAGTTGTTTAAACTTAACCTAGCTATTTTGGGAAGGATGGAGGCTGTTCTAGCAAAACGTATAGTTGAATCTGCAGGTTAACTGGTGGGATGTGACATTTTCCTGACCAACAATTTGTTTGCATTAATCATAATCGGTGAAATACAGGAAGGCAGGAGAGGCCTGGTTTGTGGGTGGAGGAGCATGACAAGTGTGTATGTGTGGGGAGTGCTTAATATTTGACTGGGAATTGCAGCTGGAAGAGATTGTTAGCTCATAAAATAAAAAGATATTGACACCCGAGTATGAATTTGCTTAGTCATAGACTAGCTGGGGTCCCAGAATGGCCGGGACCCTCTCTGATTTCGGGCTCGGGTCCCGGCGTCCCAGGAGGTATGGCGCCATCCTGGATTGCTGCCGCCGCCATTTTAAATTAAATTTACCTTTTTTCTGGGTGCCAGCATCTTGGCTCACGAAATGTCGCGAGATCCAATATGTTGGCGCCCAAACCCCGTGAGGGCCTGTTATTTTATAGCTTTTCTGATGTTAATGTTGCTTGCTCGATTATCGACGCCGCTCACTCCGGCTGGATGTAAGTGTGTTTGCAAATATATTTCATACGGAGATGCTGATAATTGTCCTTGGAAATAATTTTTGGCAGAGTTCATTGCAGAAGGTCTTGTCAAAGCATGAAACAAACAATTCCTGTGCAGGATCATGAGGTCTTGGAAACCACCAGGTGTTTAAAGCATGATCTCTTTCAGATGTACTCAGTAATGGATGTAAGGTGAAATTATAGCTTAATTGATGTTAATGCACTTTTCGGGAATGGTATGGCAAGAACAATAGCTTCTTTCTCTTACCTGAGAGCCAGGAAAAATGGTATTTGATTTCTCCAAGGGAAATTTCTCTTTCATTTTGACAGGAAAATTGAATCAGGCAATATTAAGGATGAGCGAGTTTAATTTTTACGACTCTTGAAGTTTTTACAGGTCTTCCTGTCTTATATAAGAAAATAAAGTTCAGCTTTGTAGAATAACTTCTGACAAGTTCATAATTGCAGAAGTCATTTTTTAGAAAGACAGACCAAAGAGGGCTGAATAAGCAGAAAACACAAATAATGGTGTCCTCATCTGTTAATCCAAGCTTTTCAAGGATGAAAATATATTGGCATGAGCTTCTGAAAATAATTCTCTCAAGTTTTTGTTCTCATTAAAACTCCTTATATTGCATTACTCATAGGATCAGAAGCAGCAGAGCTGGTAGTAAACCCTTAGGATTTTGATGGTTATAAAAAAATGGACTCATTTCTTATTAATCATAGAGTAGATTTCTGATCCAAAATGCAAAAGAGAATTTTGCTCAGACCGTTGAACTAATCCTACACAGTCCCATGTTAGCGAGGAAGACAGTAACTGTGCCGCCAATATACTGTAGTGGCTCAAATGTGGAGCTGAGATTGAAACCCTGGTCTACCCAATCTCCTCTCCAGGGCCAGACTGAATGAAAAGGCTGTCTCAGATGGTACCTGAGCAGAGAATACCTGCTTGGACCAACCCATCCTCTTCCACTGCCCTTCCTCCTCTGACTTCTTGAACTGAAAAGAAAGAGGAGAATGACGACCGATTGGCTCCTACCAAGAGAATGATATTCTATTCCAGGCAGTTCTGTTGATAGAGGCACACTACTATTCAGAAAAATTAACTCTGTCTGCTGAAACATCACAAAGACTACAGCTTCTGAAGAAGCTGTTAATCCATGTAGGACCCATGATGTCCATTTCCAGGATGTAGTGTTCATGTCAGTTGCAGAGGCGTCGCTCCGGTAGGGGCGGGGCTGTAAGTATCGCTGCGGTCATAGTCTCTTTACCGAGCGAGGAGGAGGCAGCCCCGCCCCCTCACTGTCCGAGCCAGTCCCCTATGGAGAAAGCAGCAGGCAGGGTCTCTTGCCTGCTGCTTTCTCCGTAGGGGACTGGCTCCGACAGTGAGGGGGCGGGGCTGCCTCCTCCTCGCTCGGTAAAGAGACTATGACCGCAGCGATACTTACAGCCCCGCCCCTACCGGAGCGACGCTTCTGGTCAGTTGTTCACTAATGTCTACCAAGATGTGGGCATTTTCACTCCATAGTACTGGTTCTTCTATAATATCCCATAACAAAAAATAATGGCTCTTATTATATTGCCCCCCTCAAATAAAATAGCCATATGAAGATAACATCTAACCTTCATGTCATTTCTTTGCCATGATACAATAATAATAATAATAATAATAATAATAATAATAATAATAATAATAATAATAATAATAATAATACCAGTATTTATATACCACCTTTCTTGGTCATTGGGTTTCTCCTCTGACTTAATTCAAGGCGGCGGACATGGGCAGGCAATTTTAAACCCCCGAAGGGGTTTTTACAATACAAAGTTCTATTTTTTTCATAGAATGTCTTCATTCCAGATGGTTTCCTTCACGGTCTGACTTATCTCTGGCATTCGCCTTCCACGCTTGGCTGACGGCAACTCTGACTCCCACTCAGAGTGCAGCTGCCAGCTTTTCCTTGCTCTCACTGAGGGCTTCTGCAGATTGTCAGAGACATGTTGACAGCTCTCAGATACTTCCAGTTGTCTCGAGCTGGTATCCTCAGATCTCTTCACAAGGCGGCAGCTCTACCACTGAGCCAGACCTCCTGCCCAGTATCAGAGATTTCTTCTCAATCCTATGATAAAGAGGACTAACTGAAAACAAGTTATTATGGTACACAGCAGAAACAGCTAGTTCTGCAAATGGGCTGGAATTGATGAGAATTACAGAGCTGAAGTCCAGCAGCTCCAGAAACACCCACAGAATAAGTCCATTTGCGCCTGTGCAAAGCTCTCCCCTGCAATATGACATTATGATGATGTCATTATGATGATGTCACCATGATATCAGCACAGGAACAGCAAGGCCTAATGCAGACTAGAGCTAGAAAGGATTCTGCGAAGTCATTTCTCCATCCTGGGGCTGTTCTCTAAATTAATTGGAAGGAATAAGCACCGAAAGTGCTCAGATATAAATAAGACAGATTAATATGACAATGATCTGGACACTTCCAATAATGGATTATCTTCTTCTCTGAATTTGTGATGCAAAATACTTAAGTCGCAAGCCTTAATAGGTTCAGTCAAGTGAAGCATTCACTGGTTAATTGATAGAATCCAACATGGGATTGGTTAATTGATAGAATCCAAGTTTAATTGGTAAGGAGACTCACACCTTGAAACTTCACATCAAACTGACACCTGGCATTTTTAGATGTTACTGTTATAAGGCCTGAACAACAAAATACAAAATATGACTTTTCCTCCTTATCCTTAATGTTAACTTTCAATTATTAAATTGTAAATTACTTAACATTTCCATTGATATCTCAAAGAGGCTCTTACGTTGGTAATATACAGTAAATATGCATTGAAATACAATTGATTTGTTCTTTGGTTTAAAGGCAGATGACTAATCAATAAATTATTTACAGTACTTTATCCTTTGACATCCTAGAAATACAGAACTACATCGCCTGCAATGTCATTTGCTTTGCTTTCTATAGAGTTTGTATCTAGGGATACCCTTATCTCACTAGTGTTGTCCATTCCACCAAGTTTCCATTATGTCTGGTATATCTATGTTCTTGTACACAAGCAAGCACCTCTATCTTGGTTTGGAGGCATCCTCCAGCAGCCGAACATCCTCCATGATATACAGCGGTAGTTGCACCGGCACTATTGCATCACCGTGGGGGAATTTGGGCTGCCCATCTCTTTAGCATGTGCATTTTCTCCTTATTTATTATTTATTTTTATTTTTCGCATTTTTATACCGCCCTTCCTCCACAGAGCTCAGAGTGGTGTACATATTTCCTCCCCTCCTTTTTGTCCTCACAACAACCCTGTGAGGTAGGTGGGGCTGAGAGATAGTGACTGGCCCAAGGTCACCCAGGAAGCTTCGTGGCTGAGCAGGGATTTGAACCTGGATCTTCCAGGTCTAAGTCCGACTCCCAAACCACTACACCATCCTGGCTCTTATGGTCCTTTGACCTCTTTCACTGACAGTCACACAACCAATTATGCTCATTGCCAAGTTGTACCCAATCCCCATATGGATGGTCTGCAACACTGACAGCCTCATCCACAATGAATGGATAATATTTTCTCTGAGTATAAAAAGAGAAAAATTCTACAAGGTTCTGGATGATGGAACAATTCTGAGACAGAGTATATGTGCCATGAGAATGAAAAAAAAGTGCCAATTACAGAATTTATTGAGAATATATTCTCAACATTCTCATTCTGACATACATTCAGCAGGAAGTCTGGCTCAGTTGGTAGAGTTGCCGCCTCGTAAGCCTGAAGATCTGTGAACGGCTGTTCGAGACACGCTGCTGACAAAAGCTGTGAAACACTCTGTGAGGAGAGATAAAGCTGCCAGCTACACCTGTGCGGGAGGCAGAGTGCTGTCAGCCAAGCATGGAGGCGAAGGCCAGTGAGAGGCCAGACTATGAAGGAAATGTGATGAACAGGCCTATATCTTCTGGTTTAACTCCATTTTGATTTCTCAGTCTTGGATTCTCTGCCTGCTTGTTGCAGTGCCTTGGAGATTGGCAGGCGTCCAGCAACCATGAAGTTGCATTTTTGGTTCTGTCCTGCCTCAGGAGTCTTATCTGTATGGGAACTGAGTTGGTTAGTCGTTCCCTCATTATTTCAACCACCTGTATTAGACATCACAAGACTCTTTCAGTTGGGAGGGGGATGAGGAGTTTGAATGTGTGTCATCCTTTGATTGGTCAACTGCCTTTGTCCATCCCCTGATCCCCAAAAGTGTATTTAAACTGTCCTTTGAGAATCCATTTTGGAGCATCTCATTTTCACTTACTTGCTTGTGTGCTATGGCGTTTTGTAGAGTTGGCTTCCTGGGCTGAACGGCCCTGATGCCTCCCAGCCAAGCCTGGCTGGGTGGGCCCCTGCACAGCATCCCTGCCTGGGATGGCTGAAAACCTTATTCCATCTTTGGTGAGTTCTTTAGGGAGATGGTAAGCTTAGGAGTTCTCTTTTTTGTGTTATGTCTGTTATTGTGTATGTTGTTTGTATGCCTTATGTATTTAGCAGTTTACTGCCTTATTTATTCCTGTGTCTCTTCTATGCCTTTTGCATAGTCTAAATTAAATAAAACAACTCTATTTTATACACTGTGGTTTTCCTTTGAACCAACCCAAGCTAAATCCAAAGTCTACACTGGCCACATGCTACCCTGTTCTCTCTCACGTTGGGTCATTTGGACTGCCCTTGTTCAGGGAGTCACTTGACCAATGGTCCTGTACTCTGCAGCCCCCCCGGAAGCTGGGGTTTGGGGGGAGTTAGGAGGCCCCCAGCTGGTGGCAGTCTACCGTTGTCCCCCTTGTTTTGGGGGTGCCCCCCTCCTTGGCTAGGTTGGGGGGGAAAGGAGCAAGGGGGGAGTGGCGCACGCCGGTTTGCTGGCCTTGTTATGTGCTGGACTCAGGGTGGCCATAAACCCCCCTTCTCTACAGGAAACCATCTGGAATGAAGTTGTTCATGAAAGAGTGAACATTTATATATAATTATAAAAATCCCTGTTAGGGGGGTTGGGAAAGCATGCCCATGTAATCTGCCTTGGATTAAAGTCGGAGGAGAAATCCAATGACCAAGTACAAATACTCTGTGTGTGTGTGTGTGTGTGTGTGTGTGTGTGTGTGTGTGTGTGTGTGTGTGTGTGTGTGTGTGTGTGTACACACACACACACACACACACGCTTAGCATTTGCATAGCACTTTCTGCATGTGCAAAGCACCTCACATGTATTACCCTGGTGGAATCCTTAAAACAAACCTGTAAGATAAGTACAGTAAAAGCCCCATTATCCACCACTTTAATAACTGGAAAAGTCATTTAACCAGCAGATGTTATGGATGGTGATAAAGTTTGCATGCAGGGACACCGTATGCTATGGATTGGTTGGGGAAAGGATTGGGTCCAAAGATGATGCATTCCCCCAGAATCCTAGCATCACAGCACTAGAGGCAACCATGTTAGCCAGCTAGTTCAACCCCCCCGCACAATGCAGGAAATCCAAAGCTAGAGAATTTCGAACAGATGACTGTCAAACTGCATTTCCTGTTATGACATTTCTTCCTACATTTTACTGAAATCTACCCTCCTCTAACTTAAGCCCCTCAGTGCATAATAATTATTCATTGCAGAGATGTGCTCAGCTCCGTCTCGGCACCACTATGTTACAGCAGTATTACGTCTAGTTCTGCTATCTGAGGCAGCAGAGAATGAGTCATTGCGTCCGTCTTCTGTGTGATGGCCCTTCAGATCTTTCAAGAGTGTTATGTTCCCTCTCAGGCTTTTCTTCTCCAGGCTAAACATATCATGTCCTTCAATCTTCCCTCATAGGACTTGTCTTATAGCAATATACCTGCATTCACAGAAGCACAACAAAGACGGAGACAGCCGCTTATGCTCTCATCGCCAGGATACTGATGTGTGCGCAGATCTCTAGAAAAAGGCAGGTCAAAGTTGTTAAGGAAAAATAATACACGTGGCGTACTTTTGGGCTTCTATGCTTTTCCAAATCTTTCTGCTAAATGTCATCCATCATATATGAAGGGCTGCATCATTGTGGCTGCAATCATATACACATAGTAAGTCAATACAGCAAAACACATTATTTCAAAAACAAGCCGTGCAAATCGCACTTCTGGTATTAATTTTTAATCATGCTATGTCAAAAATGGGCAAATGAAGAACACACAAATCAAGAGCTACCAGTATATCTAATCTCTTCCTGCTTTAGTGAATGAGGAAGCTGAAACAAATCTCTTGTGGATGGGAGAGCAGCCCACTTCGCAACAGGTAAAGTTTTGATGTCAAAACATCACTGTTCTCTTATGCTGTTGTGCTCTAAATTCAAAGGGGACTGACTAGCAGCACAACAAATGCCCTGCTTGCCCATCACCCCCATGTGCCAACCTCTGAGCAAAAGAAGGACATGGAGAATGGGACAGCTGATAAAAGGATTTGCCAGTGAGCCACTAAGAGGATGGATATTAGGGCCAGCTTGGCCTTTGAGTCCCATATCAAAAGTGGCTGTCCAGTCCAGGGAAACTAGTTGCTGCATGGGGCTTCACTTGCTATAATTTTTGTTGCCTTATGGATGATGGCATTGTGTCATCTCTAATCTCTCCAGAGCCAGATATATCCTACAACAGCACTGCTAATCCCAGCCTACGTGATGACTGTCTTTCCACACTGAACTTTAAAGCCACTATTTGCTGTAGGTTTAGAGGATGACATTAATACATGGGATCTGTGGAGATCATACCATCTGCAGTTGACCGCATTGTGGTCCTTTGGGCTGTTAACAAAATGTACACAGTGTATCTACAGGAAAGCATATGAGTGGCATGACCTACAGAGAGGCTTGAATTTAATACAAGGAATCATGTCACTCAAACCCTTACGATAGTCTGAGTAGCATCTGCTCAGCAATGGACTAATTTCATTCTAGTTCAAGTTGTTTTCCTCCAGTGGTAAAGAAGCTATTTTAAATGCATCTAACAGCCCAATCCTATCCCCCATCCCCTGCCAGCACGGCAGTCGAAAAGCAGCCTCTGCCGACGTGTACTGCAGGCCCACTGGTGGCCGGAGCAGGTGGATCAATGGAGACCCGCCAGAGTAAGTAAGCTAGTGCAGGGGATTGGCGGGAGGCAGGGGTGGGGAGAACAGGGAGGGGAGCGCAGAATGTGGAAGTGATGGGGGTGGGGAGGAGGGCTGATCAGACCTGGGAAGAGGTCAGGATCAGAAGCGGATCCGCCTTTTCAGGTCAACACAGACATGCTCCAGCAATCGAGCACGTGCTGGAGCTTACCCTGGGGCAAGGGGACAAATGCCCCCATACCCTAAGGCAGGGGTGCACAACTTGGAAGTAGGCGGGGGCCAAAATGAATAGGCCAAACGTCTCGGGGGCCGCACGGGGGCGTGTCCAGGAACATGTCACTTCCTCAGGAAGTGACATCACAGGGGGCGTGTCCTGTGATTTATACAATAAATAAAATAAATTTATAAAATAAATAAAAATATTTATTTATAAAATAAATAAAAATAACCCGCTGGAAGCAAAACGCTATGCAGTATCCCTGCTGTTGTCATTCAACGCACGCACGCACGCACACGCACACGCACACACACACACATCCCTTTCTCAGTCGTCACTTTCACGATAACCAAGAAAAAGGCCCCTGGATGAAATGGAGCTGAGGGGAAGGGGAAGAGAGGGGAACTGCCTGCATGAAAAACGAGTACAGCAGCCAGCAAACCTCCTCCTGCTGAGGGGAAAAGAAAAGGTACCTCCTTTCACACACACCATGAGGTGGGGGAAGGGAAGGAGAGAGGGATGCTCACGCTGCTGTTCTGCCCGCTCAGAATGCTGCCCTCCCCATCCTCACTCACGCAACACACCCTCCTCTGCCTGCAGGGCGCGCGCGGCTCTCCGTGACTCGCGCTTTTCCTGCCTCTGTGGAAAGAACTTGGAGTGGAGAGAGCGAGCGCGAAAGCGCGCGTGCCAGCAACATGCTACGCCGGTTGCTGCGGAGCGTGTGCGTGGATTTTGAGGGGAGAACCCGAAGGAGTTCTCCCCTCAAAATCAAAATCACCCCTCACTAGTTCTTTTAGTCACTACATGCACTTACGGTGAGCTGCACCGAAAGAAAGAGAAATTCCTGCACCTGAGGCCCCTTGCAAGGAACCATTTTCCCCGTGCAAAACGCAGCAGGCTCCGGATGTCGGGGACGCTTCCAGATTATAACATGCCGAGCAGCCCACTTGCAATGCAGGCTTCACTTACCTCACCCCACACAGCGCCAGCTCGCGCGGGGAAGGAGGCAACAGGGGGGGGAGGAGAAGAGTGGCGTTCGTGACGCTCTGGTGATGGGACTGCTGAGCGGCCACATGCACAGCACGGTGTGTGTGAGTCGCTGTTCCTCTGTGTGCAAAAAGGCTGGGAGGAAAGGAGAGGAGACAATCGGGGCGGGGAGAGGCGGCGGCGTTCCGTGCGGCGAAGGAGAGACGCTGCCGAGCAGGAAGCGCTGCTATTGCTGCCGCCACCAGCACATCAAGAGTAGCTTGGTGCCTGCACGGAAACGAAAGGGCAAAGTCTGGGCTTGTGAGAGGAGCAGCAGCAGGCTTTGGCTGGGCAGGGGTGGCACAGGAGGGAGCCCTGGGAGCCTGTGCCGAGGAGAGAGCATTCTTTAGCCTCCTTCTGGCCAACGCGCAGGTCGCTCATTCGGCTCTTGGCTGAACGCCAGGAGACTCAGCTGATTGGCGGCGATCAAAGCACTGCCTGCAGGCTCCTGGCGTTCGGCCAGGAGCCGAATGAGCACACGAGCGAGCAGAATGAGAAAGAGCGGGCACGGAGAAACACGAAAGAGAGGGCACGGAGGATTTCCCGTGGCCCGCGAAGAGCTTGGGGATCCCAGAGAGCGCCTGCTCTCTGGGATCCCCGATTTCTTCGCGGGCTACGGGAAATCATCAGGCGGTCTACATGCGGCCCGCGGGCCGTATGTTGTGCACCCCTGCCCTAAGGAGTTCTCCAGCAGTCAAATCTCCCACAGAATACAGCAGTACCCATGCTGGCTCCACTGCATCACTGTGCAAGGATTTAGAATAGAGGTCTCAAAGTCTTCAAGATCATACTAGTTGGTCCTTCCAATAGAATTCAACTATATTTTCATGGTTTGGGCTGCCAAATTGTATCTTGTTGTTGCTGACTTTGGGGATAGGATCGCCGAGATAGGCGATCTGGTCTGTTCTCTGTACAGGCCTTTCTCCAGGTAAATAGTGCCTAGTTCTGTAACAGGCCAGCCCAAGACTCCCAATACCTGAAGGAGCATGCATGCCAAATGCTGTCCATCTTACCCAACAATATGCCAGCCTCTGCTCCTCCCACTCTCCAATCTTCTGTGTCCAGGGTAGATGCTCCAGGGGTTGGGGCTCCTTGTTGGCCTCCACAGGGAGGCCTTCCTCTCCCTGGGGTTGGCATCCTCACAGGCCTCAGAATTGGCTGGGGAAGGAAGTTCCACTACTCCGAGTCATCCTTTCAAGCCTAGACTCTGTAAAGGGCCACTGACAGCCAGTGTACCTCCACTAATGTCTCCCCAGGTCCAGGTCTAAACTCATCTACTATCAGAGGTAGTCCTAGCCTATGGCCCTCCCCCTCCTGTCTTATCTCCCCAGGGCCTGCTGGTCTGTCTGATTGGGTCTCCCGTTGAGCAACCCCTGTAAGTGTTGCCAGGACCCACTGGCCTGGTTTGCCTGAATGGGTCTCCCCTCGAGCAACTCTCATAAGTATTGCCAAAACCCACTGGCCTGGTTTGCCTGATTGTGTCTCCCCTTGTGCAGCTCCCTTAAGTGTTGTCAGGACCCGCTGGCCTGGTTTGTCTGCCTGGATTCCTGTTTGCTGATCACCCCCCACCCCAGCTCCGATCCTGGGCATCTGCTGCTGGGGTGTCTGTCGCAGCTCTCTTTTCCCGAGGGGGAGGTCTCCCATGCTCCAGTGGCATGGGCGGCCCCCCACCAGGAGGGGCTCCTCCAATCCTGGGAGTGTCGCTAGCGGGGGAAGTGGTCGGAGTTCCTGCCAGCCTAGACAAGGTGGGACCCGGACATTCTAGCTCAGCATTCTCCTTCCCTGCACATTTCCTCCTCTCTTTCCCCCTTTTCCTTTTCCAATCCAGGGAGTGGAAGGAGACGGAGGAGCAGTGGGGGCAAGCAAGAGAACAGAGATGAGCGCATTCCCCCCCCCACCAAATTGTGGCCTAAAGTGACCGCTTCAGTTGGTCCTATGTTATGGATGAGCCAGCCCTGAAGTTACACTTTTGCTCACGAGTATTTAAGTACTATTTCACACATGACGTTGACACAGCTGAACTAACACAACCATATACTTTAGCTTGCAACTCCCTGTTCCATCTTAATATGTGTTATACACTCTCTCTCTCTCTCTCCCTCTCTCTCTCTCTCTCTCTCTCTCTCTCTCTCTCTACATACACATACACAGATAGATAGATCATGTCATTTCGATGTATTCTCCTGTAATCTAAGCATTTCATATTAGCAATTAATATAATACGCAATTGTGCACTTCTTATGTGGCCAAATGCATGGATCTTTTGGTAAGGACCGAGTGGGAAGGATGAGGATCCATGCTATTAGCCCCAGCCAGGTGGCTCCTGTATTCAGATGCTTTCTCTGCAGAATAGCCCAGATACCAAGAGATATGATAAGATACCCAGAAAATACATTTGAATTGTGAACATATTCATCCTCCACTGCTTGGAATTATTCCCAGTTTACACATATCCATCTACTCTGAAGTATCATCCTATTATAGTTTCAATCCATCCTGCTGTTTTTTCTTTCTTTTCTGGCATTTTTCTAGGAGTTTTTCCTTAATCCAAAGTTTTGATTATATAACTTTTTTCAGAGTTGGAGAAACATCACCATCTAAAGGACAAACAACAAAAACAACCCACTTCGACTTAAGACCAATTCTGCTAAGAATATTTACTGATGATTTCTGCTGATGCCTTATGGATATTCTGACAGAAAGAGATAAACATCACCTATGCATAAACAAAATAATGACACCCTTGAGAGCAATTCTTCTAGGAGACTCTATAAAGCAACAACTTTAAACTCAGTGCTTCAAGCTACAGGATGTAAGTCAATCTTTGTGTGATGCATTTTGGAGAAAAAGATGCTTTATTCACAGGTAGATTATTCTGTACCCACTTCTTATGTTGCTTGTGTATATTCTTTTGAAAGAATGAGAGCTAGACATTAAAAATGGAACTGCTAGGTGGAATCTCTGCAGGAGATAAACAAAAAGTTATTGCAGTAAATAGGAAGGGGGAATCTGTAGAGATTAGCGATAGCTGGCTTCTAATCATCAAAAGGTCTCGCACTTTGACAGATCACAGAACAACAGGAAAGACTGCATTAGGTTTACCAGATCTCCAACCGGGACAGAGTGCTAGACCTTTAGGAGAAGGAATGTGGGCAGGTGTTAAACCTTACAGCACAATCCTAGGCATGTCTACTTAGAAGCAAGCCCCATTGAACACAATGGGGCTTGCTTCTGAGTAGACATGCCTAGGATTGTGACCTAACGATTAACAAGCCACACCTGCCCACATTCCTTCTCCTAAAGGTCTAGCACTCTGTCCCGGTTAGAGATCTGGTAAGCCTAGCTATAACAACAAAACTCTTGCAGGCACGGACTTGTAACTTCGTATACACTGTGCTGAAACATGCCCCTAAAGAACCCTGAAGCACAGAAGTTGTGTGTACAACACAACTACGTTTTTTGGAGCATTTTTGTGCTGAACTCACAACTAAAGCTGCAGCATTTCAAGGATTTGAAGGGTCATAAAAAAATCCTGGGAGGCAGGGACTTGTAACGTGGGGTACACTGTGCTGGGACATCCCACTACACAATCCTAAAGCACAGAAGCTGTGTGCACAACACAACTATGTGTGTGTTTGAGATCTTGTGTTGTCAGGTCTATGCTTTACATAGGAATGAATGGACAAATTTGTTATGCCTTAAACCCCAATGAGTGGCATTTGCAACACCATGATACAGGTATATGGCACACCTGGGAATTTTTTTGCAGGTGGTTTTCTCTATTTGGGGGTACCTTAAACATGTGACAAAAACTGGCATTTGGAAGTTCTGGGGAAATATGGCCTCGGGTTGAAAGTTAACTTAATAAAACGACCAGAACCACCTGGAAAATGCTTCCTTTTATCTTTTATTAATTCAAAGATATGTACCAGTCGCGAAAACCTCAGAACATACAAAAAAGTTATTGGTAATTTAACCACCTTAGATGATTGACTTGTGAAATAGGTCTGCAGAACTTGTAACCTATTTCTGATGTCCAAATTAAGTTGCTCCATTCCCTTTTCAGAAAAAGCCTTCATACTTGTGGTGCCCAGATCCACCCTAGTCATTGTCAGTTCAGCACTAAATCTCTCTCTCTCTCACTCACTCACTCACTCTCTCTCTCACACACACACACACACACACACACACACACACAGAGAGAGAGAGAGAGAGAGAGAGAGAGAGAGAGAGAGAGAGAGAGTCATTTATCTATGCTTCAATTCTTGGGCTTCTTATTTATTTACAAAATTGCATTTTATAAATGTCTTGCACTGTTGGAAGAAAATTGAGTCTATAATTTAATATTTTTTTAAAATTAACTTATAATAGACTGTGTTTGACCATGTATTTAATCATTACAGTTAAGGGGAAAAGAGAGATTGCTCATTTCCTTTGGCCCTCATTTTATTTTATACAGCTGTGGGGAAGAGGGAAAGTGATTGTTTCAAAGTCCCCCTGGTGGCATAGCGAGATTTTATTTTTTGCATTTCTGCTAGGACCAATCAGTGCTCAGCATCACCTCCATGTCCCGTTCCTAATTATCTGCCCTGTGATAGCACCCATTCAGCCATGACAAAGCCATCTGAGGCAAAATTTTAATGATGGTAACTTTGGCTGCTGTGAAAGTCCTTTGAATAAAAATGTAAATTACATGTAACTTTTAGCACTTAAGTAACGCAAGAATAAAAAAAATAAGTGGCGAGCACATACACAAGTGGAGCACATACATTCCTATCTTGAATTCAAGCACCATAAATGAATTAGATTTACAGTATATTGAAGGAAATGGAATCACTTTCATTTAGCAGCCCAGTTCTATCCTCCAAATATGCCAGTGTATCCCCACAAATGCTGGCACAACGATAATCCTGCCGGTATAGAAAGCCTCCTGCTGGCACAATGCCGGAAAAACACCATGCTGATGTAACTCAAACGCCAGTGCAACTCTGCCTGCCAAGAGGCCAAAATGAGGATGAGACAGGGCTTAACAGGAGGGACATAGGAGGAATGTGGGTAGGATGAGGAGGAGTCAATGTATGTCATATCCTAACCCCCTTTTTTTGGGGGGGGGGGTTCCTGAAGCTGGAAAAATGCTGCATCAATGACAGAACTGGTGCAGATAGGAGTAAGCCTATTCGTCACAATGGGGAAGGGAAAAGCGTTAGAAAATCATGCCAACCCCCCACCCCGCCCACATTGCTACGATGGAGCATGGCATTAAACAGCTCATCACAGCACACCAGCCCCAGTATATAAGCCTCTGCCAGGCCCAGGAAGACTATTGCTGAAATGGCATGGGGCTGTACCTCTCTAGTCTCTCAAAGGGGAACTTTGGTGAGAGGAACCATGGTGAAAGGCACTAGGCACACAAAGGGAGCACTTTGCACAAAGAACCTCTTCTCCCTCACAACATGTACAGCAAGATATTTACTTAATACTTGTCTTAGAATTCATATCACAGATGTTCTGCCCCAGGAGGATGCCATGCATAAGCACCTAACTTGAATTTCTACCTCACCACCTCAACAGGGGAAGCAAGGACAATGCGCCCCACACAGTTAAGCAAAGGGGGAGGGAGTCCCACAAATGTCTATATTTGTATTTGGTCAGCCGAGCTCTGTGCATCTTCTGAAGAGCTCAAGGGTGGCTTAAAATGGCCACAGATTCAGTTCTTAGGTCATATCGTTGTCTCTAAGTTGCTGTGAGATCTTTGCAAATTATGCATCATTCTCCGTCTACCGGAAGATACCTGAATACAGTACTAGCTAATATTAGCTAATACTAATTGTGTCCTTGCTGGGAGCATGGTACTTTTAACAATTTCCTTCCATCTTCCAACCGTCCATGGAGGAATGTTTGATGGTACTCAGTGAATCACACAGTGAATCGCACAGCAACAGCTAAAACATTATTCAGAATCTTAGATCTGGTCTTATCCTTCATGACAGAAATCCTGCTGTTCCTTCTTTTGCTATGGGCACAGAAGTTAATTAGATGAGTCTGTTCATATTCTGTTTCTTGAATCACAACTGACCTTGGTTTTGCCCTCTCACTTTTTCTCTCTCAATGCTAAATGTGTCCTTAATTGCACCAAGTGGCATATATTTATATATCACCACCATTATTAGCCAAAACCAATGATGACCCCTGGAGGATTAGGTTTCATTAGTAATTGTAACTTTAACTAAGTTCCAGTAATAACTTCTGCAGAGATTTAATAAAACCTCCACTAAAGCTTGATATGGTACCTTGCTCATCACTATGCCAACCAGAAGAGTTCTTTGCAAGGTGTGTCAGGAAGCTCTCTTAAGATTTTTCACAGAAATCAAGGAATGAAAGGGAATGGATCTAACTCGCAAGCTACCATTGAAGCATCAAATATTTTGGTGTTTGCCTGGGAAATATGTTTTCTTCTGAGCACAGTGTGGACAGTGGTGGCTTCACTGACAGGACAAATTGTGAAAGCCCACAAACTCATATTGCTTGCAGTGGCCTTCCAATAAACAACAGCTACAGTGCACATTACATGGAGGGAGGTGGTAGATTGCTAGTCTGTTCCACTTATGACTGGAGGTGAGGGGTCACATTTCAGAATGCTTCCCCATACATGAAACCTCACTGTCGGCGCAATCCTGTTGGCGTAGGGTGTTGCAAAAGTGCTGTTGCAAAAGTGCCACAGGTAAGCCCTACGCCGGTCGGGGCAGGGGCGGGGGAGGGCGGACCAGGCGGTGAGGGAGGGCGGCCATTGGCTGCCTGGGGCCTGGAGGGGGCGGGGATACCGGGGGCTGAAATCCCTGGTATCCAACGCTCCCTCCAGGCCCCAGATACACCGGCATGGTCGGCGTTACTGTGCGTGAGTGTTAGAGCTTGTGTACATGCAAGTAGGCCCATTGGGCCTACCGCCACCAATACCAGGGGAAGGGGACAATAGTCCCTCTCTCCCGAGTTGTTCCCAGGCTGCCCCAGGGCAGCCCGGGAACTCGACAGGATATGGCAGCCGACCCTTTTGGCCAGCCACCGTATCCTACACAGGATTGCGCTGCCCGGCAGCAATTCTATGCACACTTACCTGGGAGTAAGCCCCATTTACTATAATGGGACTTACTTCTGAGTAATAAATGCACAAGAAATGCACAAGCATGAGCACAGACCTCTCCCTAATTTCCTGGTTACATGTGGCAATTTTTAATTTTTAAAATGACACTCTATCAATTTTTAAAATGACACTCTATCAGGACACACACCTAGCTTCACAAGACCTTTAAAGAAGGTGATCTTCTAGAAAGAATTTTCTTTAATTTATTTATTTGTTTGTTTGTTTATTTATAAGTAATATTTATTTATTTATTTATTTGCAAAAAACCTCATTCTATTAATGAGACAGCTCTAAGGAATAGCCTCAAGGCTTGATGGGCTTCGTTATGTGACTCAAGTCTTCACCTGCCCCCACTACCTGTCATTGATGACGGCTTGGGGTCCAGGGTATTTGAGGGACCGCCTCCTTCCTTATAATCCGACCCGTACTCTGAGGTCATCAGGGGGGGCCCTGTTGACCGTGCCGCCATTGGCGGAAGTGAGGGGGATGGCGGCGCGGAATAGGGCCTTCTCAGCGGTGGCGCCCCAATTATGGAATTCCCTCCCCTTGGAATTAAGAATGACTCCCTCTTTAGAGGCCTTTCGGCGGGGCCTTAAGACGTTTTTATTCAGGACTGCTTTTAATGTCTGACATGATGGGCTGACTTTTTAACAAATGGTTTTAATATATGTAAATGCTGGTGACCCACTGGGGTTGTTTAATTTTAATCTTAAGTGTTTTAATTAATTATTTTAATGTGTTAATTGTTTTAACGTGTTTTTATGTATTTTAATATGCTGTAAGCCGCCTTGAGTGCCCTCGGGAGAAAGGCGGGTTACAAATTCTTTAAATAAATAAATAAATAAATAAATAAATTTATCTTCCCATATTTACACAAGTTTGCAAACTGCAGGAGCTCAGCTCTTTGCAGGGCAATTAGCAGCTATCTGATTTTTGAATAGCCTCAGGTCTTGAGGCACTCAGTTATCTGATCTTTCCATCACCCATTTTCATTGGAGGCTCTTTCATTGCACCTGACCCACAGTTTGAGAAATTCTGTGCTAGATATTTTATCAGGTCTCATCTGGTTGGAGGCATGCAGAAGGGTTTCAGTGAGGTTCCGGAGTAGGCAAACAGTGATTTGAGTTCCAGAGGCTGGGAAGGGAGAGGCAGAAGTTGATGACCAGTGCAACTAATGAAGATCCATGTGGGGACAGACGTAGGTACACAGTCACTGTCAGTCAGAGAGTCAGGTTCCCAGAGGGGTCAGTTCAAGGGAGGGAGGAGGAGGAGAGGCACAGCAAGGCAATATGTGTGGCTACTTGTAAAGACAAGTTACTGAGACTGAGGGACCAGTCCTGGTATGTACAGCCAACAGCCAGGCCCTCTCTCTCTCTCTCTCTCTCTCTCTCTCTCTCTCTCTCTCTCTCGTGAACAGGCCATCATTTGGGAGAAGCTGAAGCACAGCAAAGATAACGGTCAATAACTCCCTCTGCCCTGGAACTAAGGCACCAGGGCCTGGTTGCTGGAGGCCCTGCTTTGCAATGTGTCTGGGGCACTGTGAGGAAAAAAAAGAAAGGACAACATCCATGCACTGGCCACCAAGAGTAGCTGCTTGTTGACTGCTGAATGTTAAAGTTTGAAAGAAAGAACACAGCTGCAGTTGCTACCGCAAAGGTAAGACCACCTTAGGGTGTTTTTTTTTTTTTTTTGCACACATGCATGCAACACAGAATAGCAACACGATTCAGGCTGCAATACTATGTTACGTACTTGTGAGTAAGCCCTACAATAAGACTCAAAGGGACTTACTTTTGAGTAGACATGCCTAGGACTGTGCTGTCATATTATTTAAAGTGGCCAGGAATACTCAGCACCCCGCTCCAATAAACATACACAAAAAATTGGGACACTGTTGTGTTAAAAATGTGACTTTTCCCCTCTCTTCCTGCTTTGTTACTGTTCACCAACTATCAGACAATTCACTTTTTATAACTGAATAAAGTGAGTATCATTAGATTAATTTAGAAATAACTTATGTGCCTTATGTGCCTTAACTTATTAAATAACTTAAAGAAATAACAGCTAGGTGCCATCATTGTTTCTATAAAGAGTTAAAAAAACTTAATTATTTTAATTCTGCCTTTAAATGTCAGGGCATTCAGAAATTTACTGTAGAGTTTTTTGCAAATACTTTTAAGATTAAACAATAATACAGTACAGGAAGTTCTTGGCACACCACTGCCATCTTGTGGCAGCATTCAGATTGTAGATTGTCTTAAAATTACAGTACATTTCTCAAAAGCATGGGACAGGTGATCTTCCATACAGAAGGTTATTGGGGAGAAAAGTAGGTGTTATAAAGAAGGTAAAAGCAAACAGGGATGCAGAACCCCAGCATTGAGGAGACTATGTATACTTTACTGAGGTCTGGGGGAGCAAGGATGCCCAGCCCAGGCTATAAATCCATCATTGTCGGGGAGGGGGGGGGAATGAGATCATTCTGCATTGAACAAATATTTTTATCAGCATCTGGATATCAATATGTAGGGTCCACATCTTATAAAATCATAGAACAGTTTCTGCAACCAATCATGTATTTCTAGAACAGAACAAGCAACATTCTGAACACTAAGCTACTAGACCCTTCTCTAGAAAAGAGACAGAAAAAACCTGTAGGAAAAAAATGGTAAGACTGGTAGTTTGAGAGACTATAGGTCCCAGAGTTCTTTACTTCCTGCAGGCATTTCCTTTGCACAAGCCATCAGGATGTGGCAACCAAGTGGCAGTAGAAAGAAGAGACAAGTCCCATAACAATTAAGGCCGTGACAGACCGCACGAATTTCAGCGCGTCCCGGATGCCCGAGGAGCTTTGTCGAGCTGTGCTGAGGTGCCTGGTTACCACAGCGGAAGCGAGTGGTCTCCCGATTTCCGGCACGATCGAAAATCTTCCTGGGCCATGTTTGAGGGGGCCGCAGAGCGGAGCTACTGCAGCCACCAATCAGATGAGAGGGGGAGGAGAGTGGCTATCTGCCAATCAGGTGTAAATTTAAGTGTTAGCCAATCACTGTGGAGGTTTCTTCCAAGAAGGCGGAACAAAAGGAGGGACTATTTGCAGGAAGACACTCCTACAGACAAGCTCAGAGTGTGGAGGACGGTGGCCAGCCTGTTGCGCTTGCTCGCCTCGGCATGCGGTCTGTCACGGCCTTTACAGGTTCTTTGCGAATAAAGTCACTCAGATTCGACTCAACTTGGACTCCACATTGACGGAGTCTATAGATTTCCTTTGGGCAACTGTCTGTCCAGTTATTTGGGATTCTTTTCAGTTTATTAGCCTGAGGATGTAGACAGGATTCACTGGAGTGTGAAACCTGCTGCTTGTCCTCTTGATCCTTGCCCAGTGTGGTTATTATGATCTGCCTGGAGGTTGAATTGGTGGGGAGGATAGTACCTTCATCTCTTAGGGAGGGAGTACTGCCAGAAGCCTTAAAGCTGGTGGTGGTTCACCCTCTTCTGAAGAAACCTTCCCTAGACCCAATGGTCCTGGACAATTTCTGGCCAGTGTTCAACCTTCCGTTTTTGGGCAAGGTGATCGAGCAGGTGGTGGCGTCCCAGCTCCAGGGAATTCTGGAAGAAGCAGAATATCTGAATCCTTTTCAATCCAGTTTCAGGCAGGGCTTTGGGACAGAGACTGTCTTGGTCACCTTGACTGATGGCCTGCACTGAGAACTAGACAGGGGGAGTGCATCCCTTTGGTCCTCTCACAGCCCATTCCAACCCAAGGGCTAAGCAGCACAAGTCAGACCTAAAGTCAGCCTAAGTCGTTTAGGGCGACTTTAGGTCTGGAACGCGACCATTTAGGGCGAAGTTAGGTCAAAGTTAGGTTGAAGTTACGACCGACAGACTAAGAACAGCCCATTCCAACCCAAGGGCTAAGCAGCACAAGTCGGACCTAAAGTCGACCTAAAAGTGGGCGGACCATGGGCGGACCGTGGGTGTAACGGGGGCGGCAACCAATTAACGTTGGATTCCAGACCCTGGCGAGCACAGACACGCCCCCTCAAACACAAATGCTGACACAAATTTTAGGTCGACCAAAAAGGTGGACCCAAATTCGAGGAGACCCATAGGAGCCATTTTACCTTACCCACTCCAGCCCTCTCCTGAAAAGTTCTAACACCCTACTCCTGAGTTAGGTCAGAGTTAGGACGGAGTTGTGCCTGCTAGGTCTGGAAACGGACAGAATTATGCCACAGATAGGGAGCCTATCAGCACCCAGCCCCACCCAGCCTCTTTCCCACAAAAGCCCAGCCCCAGGTCCCCAGTCTCTCACTTTCTCTGAGCACGTGGCATGGGGTTCTGTCCCCCAGCAGCCACAAAGTGGGACTTTGTCGGTGGAGGGCAAAATTCACAAACACCCCACTTCTCTCTTCTCTCCTCCTCTCTCCTCTCTGCCCCCCTCAAGGGCAGAGAGGGCTGTTCTGGCTGTGGCCAAACTGTTTACAGCTGTGCCTGGGGCAGCTGCCTCCATGCTACCATTTGCTAACCCATGTCTTTCTCCCAGCCTCTCCCCCCCCCACAGGCAACAACACCAGCAGGTAAGTACAGGTAAGAGCAGGGTTCGTGCTGACATGTGTTCTGACTTCTGCCTCTTTGCATATAGAAATATAGGTAGGATACATGACGCTTTACCAATGTGTTGTCTCATAGCTGCCTGCATAGCCTGCCATGATATGCCTCTTTACCAATGTGCCCTCTCATAGCTGCCTGCATAGTCTGCCATGATATGCCTCTTTACCAATGTGCCCTCTCATGTCTGCCTGCAATGCCTTCTCTGAAATGCCTCTTTACCAATGAGTAATCTGATGCCTGCCTGCAATGCCTGCTATGATATATAGGATACATGCCGCTTTACCACTGTTGTGTCTGATTGCCGCCTGTTGTCATGTGAGCATACAACACCACGAGTGTGGTGCTGTTAACCTTCTGTAGACACCAGCTGTTCCCCCCCCCCTTTTTTTCTCCACAGGGTCAACTGACAGGTCAGTATTGCTAGGATTGCCATGGTTGTGACCCAATATATGTGTTGTTTTCTCTCTCTTTCACCTGTTTCCCTTACAGGATCATGCTCGCCTTATACCCAGGTAAGCAGCTCAGACCATGCTATGTGTGTCACACCTGTCAGCTGTGTTTTATTTCTCTCCCTGCAGGCTGGTGCAACCGACACACTGGCATTTCTTCACTGGCGATTGCCACACACCAGCTGCCATGTGACTCCCCCTTGTTTTTTGTCTCCCCAGGAACGTCCACTACCACCTACCTTCCTGGGAGCACCCCTGGGCCTGCAGTCTGGTTGCCCCACTGTCGTCTGCCTCGATGCTGCCAGAGGTCAGGGGGCCAGCCCTGCAACCCTCCTCAGCTGCCGGCGCTGCTGCTGCTCCACCTCCCTGGCTGTCGTACTTGCTGCCCCTCCCCTTTCTATGGAGCAGGCTGTGGTTCCACAGGGGAAGAGCTTGCGTTTCCAGGTCCATGGGGCACGTGTGCTGCTGCTGCTGCTGCTTTCAGATTGGCTGCTGTGACTACCCCTGGCAGCCTTGCCTGGCCATCTCTGCTAATGTTCCAGAACAATAAAGACGCCCCTCGGGCAGAGCCCCAATGAAACATATGTGCCCAATGTAACACAAGCATCGCCCCCCCACACAAAGACAGCCCCCAGCACGCAAGCCCCTGCATGAATCCCTTCCAGGGACTGCCACTTCCTTCCCAGGGCGAACACAGCTGGGGGGCTGCCAGACCCCCATGGTACAGAGGGGAGTTGGGATTTGGGGGGGCCTCTCAGGCAGGCAAACAGTGACAGGCGCCACGGAGCCCATAACGGGGCCGCTGTGTCTGTGTAGTGGCTGCTCGGCAACCGGTGATCTCACCCGCCAGGGCATCCGCCTGTCACGAAGTCCCTTCCGCCCATGGTCCGCCCGTCACGAAGTCCCTTCCACCCATGGTCCGCCCGTCACGAAGTCCCTTCCACCCATGGTCTGCCTGTTTCTGTGTGGCTTCCGCCCAAAGTCCGTCTGCATAAGAGGTGCCTGTTTCTGCATCGCCTTCATCTGCGGAGCACCCCCTGTGTCCCTATCGGTCTCTGCAGACCCCTCTCCCTGTATCTCTCGCCCACCAGCCTTGTTGTCTGTCTGTCTGTTTCAGACCCACCCGTGCCCCTCCCCAGCACCCACTGTCTGCCTGCCTGTGTGTCTGCCTCCCCTCCCACTCCCTGATGATGGCAGCTGGCCACCCCCACCCCGCCAGAGCGCCTGCCGCGAGGCACCGTCGCTGCCCCATCTGGGGGCGTGATGAGCTGCGTGAGCCCTTCCCGCTCGCAGCAGACAAGCCCACGGCATCTCTCGGTCATGGCCGGGGCACAGAGCAGAAAGCACGCCAGGATGCCATCTTTGTGGCATTGCCACGGCCCTGGAGACCCAAGGGCTTCAGGCAGCGCATGGGCGAGTCTTGTCAGAGGCGGTTCCAGACCTCATGAGACCCCCCTTGTGTGTGACTTTCCCACCCCCTGCTTCCCTTCCCTCCCCCGCTCACCCCCCATGACTCCCACGTGCGGCCTCAACGTGGCTTGGGGGTGGCATCGCCTTCTGCAGGAGGGTGGGGATGGCCACTCTCCCCTGCAGCAGGTGGCTGATGCACAGGGTGCCCTGTGGCGGCTGGGCTCAGGCACCTCGCTCACCTGTCACCTGCCCTGTGCCCACCACATGACTGGCGCAACCCCCATGCCTGCGGCTGGCCCCTTTGCGACCGGGCTGCGACAGACCCTGCAGCAGCTGCCATGGATGGACGCTGACAAATGCAGACACAGGCCTGCACATGCCCGAGCCGGACACGGAGCCTGGAGAGCCTGCCTGCCTGGGAGGTAAGTGTTGCCTGGATCCTGGGGTGGTGCTGGGCCACAGAAACTGCAGCCTGCCTAACTCAGGCATAACTCTGACATAACTCAGACATAACTTATGTCTAACTTAGGCTGAACTTAGGCCACACTTATGCCTGACTTGCAGATGAGTTGGGTTGGAATGGGCTGTCAGTGGTTTTCGACAAAATTGACCATGGTGTCATTCTGGACGGACTGGCTGTGTTTGGGCTTGGGGAACACTGTTTTGCAGTGGTTCCGCTCCTTCTTGTCAGATCTGATCTAGATCTTGAGGCTGCGGGACACCTGTTTGGCACCCTGGCCTCTGGCATGCGGAGTGTCAGAGGGATCTCTCTTGTTCCCCATGCTGTTTAACACCCACATGAAGCTGCTACGTGAAGCTACATGGGGTAGGTCATTCTATTCCATTCTGAGCCCAATTCAAGGTGTTGGTGATGACCTTTAGCCCTATATGGCATAGGTCCAGGGTACCTCAAGAATCGGCTTCTCCCATATAATCCTGCATGCCTCCTACGATTATCCGATAGGGTCCTGCTTAGGATACCACTGCCATCTGAAGCCAGGGGGATGGCGGCTAGGTGCAGGACCTTTTCTGTCATGGCACCTTGTTTCTGGAATAAGTTACCAGAATATAGTATTTGAAAACAGCCCCCTCTTTATATGGTTTCTGGAGGGGTCTAAAAATATCTTTATTTGGCTCAGCCTTTGAGGAGGGAGGAGGAACCTCCTAGGACCCTTTTTACCTTTGGTCACTGTTTTATGCCATTGATTTTATGCTGTTGCTGTTTTTATATTTTTACTCGTATCACTTAACTTAGTAATTTTACATTGCTTTTATTGGTTTTTATTTATACCAGGGGTTCTCAACCTTTGAAGGCCTGGGTACCTCCTATCATGGTCCAATTTTTTGAAGTACCCCCTGCTAATTAATCACAAATTAATTGGATTAATCAATTAATTAATTAGCTAATTAATCATTTAAAATTAAAAAAAGTTTTAAAATAATTTTAAATGTGAAAAAATGTCTTATTTAACTGTGTGTGTGTGCAGAGCAGTTTGAATTTAAAAATACTTGGCTCACCGACACTCAGCTGATCCAGGGAGATAAGGAGCAGCCTCTCGCATACCCCCGCCAGTGGGAGGCCGAGCTGGGAAATAAAAAATAATATATACAAACCTCTGGTCCCCAACAATCAGCTGATCTTAGCTGATAAGGGGAAGCCTCTTGCATACCCCCGCCTGATGGTCCGCATACCCCTAGGGGTACCAGTACCACAGGTTGAGAACCTCTGATTTATACAGTATGTTTTTATTTATTCATTTTTATGGTTGTATTTTTATTTTTTTAACTGTACACCGCCTTGAAAAGGTGGTATAGAAATCTTTTAAATAAAGAAAATAAATAAATTACAGTCATTGAGATTACAGGGACAGCAGAAGCCAACACTGTTGATAGAATTTATGGGCCCCAGAATATATGTGAGTGAACAAGTTCGACCTCTGGTCTCTAGAATGCATAGAAGAACTGACATTAGATCCAAGGGAAGGAAGCAGTTTCCAAAGGGCATTTGTCACTAGGTATCATTAGTATGTGGCCAGCGGGTGGTGCAGTGGGTTAAACCGCTGAACCATGAGCTGTCGATAGAAAGGTCAGCAGTTCGAATCTGCGACGGGGTGAGCTCTCATTGCTTGGCCAGCTCCTGCCAACCTAGCAGTTCCAAAGCATGTTAATGTGAGTAGATAAATAGGTACCGCTTGCGGGAAGGTAAACAGCGCTCCATGTTCCAGCCGCATGCTACGCGCTGCGGCAAGGAGAGTCATGCCGGCCACATGACCACGGAGGTGTCTTTGGACAACGCTGGCTCTTCGGCTTTGAAATGGGGATGAGCACCACACCCTAGAGTCGGATACAACTGGACTTAATTGTCAGGGGTCACCTTTACCGTTACTATCATTAGTATATGTTGATGCCATACGTTCACATCTGCTTATTGATATAAATCAGACAGCCAAACATGAAAGGAGCTTAAATTAAGAGCCCAATTCTATACTACAGTGGCCCAGAGCATGCAGCACTACTGACGGACTGTGCACTGTGTGCTATGGGCTGTCTGACAACTGGACAGCCCAGGAGAGGTAAGTAAGAAATGTTTTACTTACCTGTCTGTTGGCATCCTGGGTCTTCTCAGACCTATTCCAGCTCTTTTGTTGGCGGGTCCAGGGCAGGGCCAGACTGAAAGGGGTGGGATAGATTCCAGTGTGCATGGCTGCCATCATGATCCAGCCCCTCCCTCCCCCGAGCCTCCCCTGACCCACCCTTGCTGCTGACTTACCAGTGACAACAGAGGATGGCGGAGGTTCTGCGGGCCACTTTTTCTGTTCCCTGCTTTGGAAGGCACCTATGAGTTTCAAGTGAGTGCCAGAGACCAAACCACATCTCCTTCTAGACTTTATAGTTTGAGAAGTGGGGCATCTCACAATTTTCAGAGGCTGATTCAAGTTTGCAGGAAACCTCCTAAATCCCACCTGTAGATTTACGAACTGCAGACTGTGAGGTTCCTCCGACACACCTCTTTCCCCTACTTCTTTCTTTTTGTTTACCATCTGCCTGATGAAGAATTCTGTAGAATTGGAAAGCTTGTTCTTTTATTTTATTTTTTTCTTGGTTGGTCCTAAAAGCTCATATTGCATATTTTTATATACTTATACAGGCTCCACTATGGTTGTTTTTTGCACAGAGACTATGGCTCCACTATGGTTGTTTTTTGCAGAGAGAGAGAGAGAGAGAGAGAGAGAGAGAGAGAGAGAGAGAGAGAGAGAGAGAGAGATGCATTTACATAACTCCAACATGCTCATTTGGCTCTTACAGGGATCCATCTGATGGAGATTTAAAATCCCCTTTCAAATATACCAAACAAACTGCAATGAAAACACTAGATGGCGCAATTAACTCTCCTTGCAGCCCTCCTGGAAACTGCTTTACTGTGGAGAGGGAAACACAGCATATATAAACAGACAGGGGGAAAGCTAATCTTGTAAATTATATACCTGCTTTTTGTTTGATCAGTAAAGTAGCAGTTCCAACTTCCAACACATATGCACTATTCAGAACAAGAACATACATTCCCCCCCCCCCCCAATATCTGTTTCCATGAATTATACACAAGTGGCCCTAATCAGTTCTAAAGTGAAAGAAAAATCTGCGAAGAGTCAGTCATGGGGTCGTTTTTTCCATTGCTTTGTATAAAAGGTATGATGCTTCAGTCAAAAAGGCAGCTAGAGAACATCGTATGCATATATGTAGAAACTGCAGCTCCCTTTAACATCAACTCAAAGGCCTCAATCTGTTTAGAACATATGTGAGGTTTTAAAGGGAAACATAGTGATTTTGCAGCATGTAGACCCTTCAAGATCAGCACACTATGCATGTCTTTTGTACCTGGGTATCTATGCTGTGTGTAAGAAATACAGTACTCCCCCCATATCCACTGGGGATATGTTCCAGGCCCCTCCGTGGATACTTAAAACCATGGATAAGAGCAAACACCCCCTCCATGGTTTCCTGAGGGCCCCCAGCCCTGCCTCCCCTGCAGGCACGCATGCGCGCACCCCCCCCCCCCCAGCTCTTATTTTTCTTTCAGCAAGCTTTGTTTCTTCCTTAAAACAAACAGAGAAGCAACCTCCATTGCAGGCAAGTAGAACGAGACAAAGTCCTAAAGAGGCTCTGCAAGGTTTCTGTTAACCTTGCAGAGCCTCTCTAGGACTTACTCGTTCTATTTGCCTGCAATTTTTCTCCTGTTTGTTTAAGGAAGAAACAAAGCTTACTGGGGAAAAAGTAACAACCTGGGGGGGGCACGATCCATGGATAACTGAAACCGTGGATAGCGAATCCGTGGATATGGTGGCTCATCTGTACCTCTTTCCAGGAATCAACTCAAAGTACCATCAACAGACCCTATTATTTTGGCACTGGTAACAGCCCACCAATTCTTCAGATCACTGCTGCCACATCAAATGATGAACACTAAATGGGATGGAAATAACACAGGAGGACGTCAGGAGCACAAGCAGGCTCAGAAACAGGCTGCACGTGCTGCCAAAATTTTGTCCCCCGGAGATCTCCCTCACCTATCCATCCTACCGATTTCTCTAAACTAACCTCCGCCATAAGCAGCCTAGCAACACTGCAAAATTCTGGAAAGAAATTCTGGATTCTTGAGGTGAATTTGTGATTCCAGGCATGATATGGAAGATCAAAGGAAGGGTCACAGCTCAGTGGCAAAGGACATGCTTTGCATATTAGAGGTCCCAGTTTCAATCTCCAGTAGAGCCAAGAAAGACCCATCTTTGGAAAGTTCTGCTTGATGGACAAGTTTGCTTGCACTGCAAAGCCTACTTCAGTGACCTAGATTTGTTTGGCTCAGTCTGGTGCAAACACTCCTCTCTCTCTCTCTCTCTCTCTCTCTCTCTCTCTCTCTCTCTCTCTCTCTCTCTCTCACGCACGCACACACACACGCGCACACACACGCACGCGCACACACACACGCGCACACACACGCACGCACACACACACACACACACACGAGTGAGAGAATCAGGTATTTAAATTAAATGTGCTCTGAGTCTTGTGATAGAATTTTAGAATACCTGTGTGACTCTTTTTAGATTTGCGTTTTTGTTCTTTATTTGGATTTTGATACCTGTATGTAGTATACATTTAAATAAAATAAATTTTGAAAAATTCAAAAGAATGGATGAGCAGATCAGATTGTGGTAAGTTATAATCTATGTCTGGAAATGATTTTTAGATTTGGGAGGGGTGGAAAGCGGGAGCAGAACCCGGAAGTCCTTCTCATTGCTTGGGCACTAGTCCCATATTCCCTCTTGTCTGCTCCCTGTCCTCCAGGGACACTCTGACAGCTGTGTAGCCTTTCCTTCAGTCCTGTGCCATTAACTCCCATAATACCCTGATATCTAAGCTGTGAAGGAAGGGGTAATAGATCCTGATCCAATCTAAGCTAAGGAGAATATGTTTACAGAAGAAAACTGTCCTGTAGCTCCACCTTGTGGTATATAGTTTTCCAGTTTCAAATGATTATGTGTGAATTGCACAGGCTCAGTTGACATCACACTGCCTGAAAACCTGACTATGGTTGAGTAATTGGGTACCCCTTCAGTGCTAGAACCAACTTTGAGTAAGATTAATTGAAAAATGAAATCCAGACTGGTGCAGATGTACTTAGCTATTGTGCGTATTTTCCATCTTAACCATTCCTGCACCTGCCATGGCCTGGTGGTTGAGCAGCACTGTGTTTGAACCCAGCCACAGTGTCTGGGTTTGAACCCAGCCAGGGCACTGCTGCTGCCCTACAAATGGAAAGACGGGACAGTCACCTTGATTGAATATTCTTTTTCATGAGAATGCTCAAAGGAGGAAAATGGTGTCATTTAATGTCGTTCTCCTGTGAACACACACACACACACACACACACACACACACACACACACACACACACACACACACACACACACACACAGAGAGAGAGAGAGAGAGAGAGAGAGAGAGAGAGAGAGAGAGAGAGAGAGGGCAATAGCATATTAAAAGGTACAAGACATGTGGAAGAAATTGGAGCTAGAAGGAATGTGTAGTTAGCTGCAAGCATTTGCTAGTGCAGGACTTTGCAGCCTAATTTTTGCAAGAAGCATGTCCTCCAGGGACAGTTGCTATGTGCGGAGTGGGTGACTCACACGCAGCCATTCCTGCAGCAGAAGAATAGTGTCTCCAGTTGCTGCTGCCTCCTGCTCTCTCTTCCACCCACTCTGTGCCCTCCTTGCCTAGCCCACCACCCTCTCTGGAAGGGCAGGCTCTAAGCTGCACCTTACTGCTGGCATACAGCTGCCCCAGTCATCTCCATTTCTGGTGGGGTCAGACAGGCAGAATGGTGCTGAGTGGTGACTGTGGTAGCATTGCACGTAGAACAATCTGCATAGCCAAGTACCACTTGGCATTTACTAAAATGCCCCCAGCACTATGCCATAGGAGATCATCCTTGATTCAGGAATGTTACTTTTTCTTTTCTACTTTGAGCTTCACAGAAAAGTGTGTGCTAATTATGATTTTTTTAAAAAAAAAATAATGAATTTACATCAAAATAGTTGTCAAACATGGCAAAGAAAAGTACTTATCTGGATTTTTACTGTGCAAGAAAAACATTGTTTTAAGATACTGTTTTTAAGTATTCAAGTGTGACAAAATTCTAGTACTGTACCCTATTTGATGGCAATGAGGTATAAAGTAAAATCTTATCTCAGAGGAGAGTTTTGTCATTTAACAAAAATGCATAAATGAACCTTCTCCCTTTGCTTGAATCTGGGAACAGGTCCGGTCTTCGCTGGTCACTAGTTAACTAATGGCCCGATCCGATTCCCTGCCGCGCTATAAAGGTTGTGCTGCATGCTGGCGGAGGGGGAGCAACCAGAAGGCAAACCAGAGTAAATAAAAGACTTTACATAGACCTTCCGGCCACCTATGGGTCTTGTGCAGTTTAAGAAACATCTAGGCTCAAGGCATTTTTATCACGCAACTGGAGTCAAATGTGTACACCTATGGGCCGGGAGGAAGCTTCATTTTGGAGTTTATAATCCTCTTCCTCACAGCTGGAGTGAAGTTTGCCAAGGTGACAGCAAACCTGGGTTCTCAGACTGGCTAATGAGAATTGAGGTTACTAAGGTTGAGCTGATTGCAAATTGGAGGAGGTGCTGGTAGTACTGTAGTTTGTAGACAGCTCTCAGATTTCCGGGTTTGCAAGCCATGTGTAAAAATATACTTTATATCCAAATGTCAAAACAAGTCTAAAAACACATTAAAAAGTCTAAAAACAGATAAAAACAGTTTAAAATACAGTAACTACGTTTTGTCCACAATCCGTGGACCTTCTCAGGTAAACAGCCCCAAAGCTGTAGGATGTTAGCTAGACGCTGAACAGGATCGTCATTTAAACGGAGAAAAAAGGTGAAAAGAAAAAGGCATTTCTCCGTTTAAATTAAGGAGCGGAAATTAAGGAGCGGAACCACCCCAAGATGATCACCCCTAAGCCCCAACCCAGCCAACCGACCCAGAAGGACACCATGGTCAATGGTGTCAAAAGCTGCTGAGAGGTCCAGCAGGACCAACAGGGACGCACTCCCCCTGTCCAGTCCCCGGCGCAGGTCATCCACCAAGGCCATCTCTGTCCTGAAGCCAGACTGGAATGGATCCAGATAACCAGCTTCCTCCAAGACCCACTGGAGCTGAGACGCCACTACCTGCTCGATCACCTTGCCCAGAAACGGGATATTTAAGACTGGCTGAAAGTTGTTGAAAATAGTGGGGTCTAAGGAGGGTTTCTTCAGAAGGGGGCGCACCACCGCCTGCTTCAAAGATGGCGGCACCACCCCCTCCCTTAGAGATGAATTCACCACCTTCCCCATCCACTCGGCCAGCCCCGCCCAGGCAGATCTATTCAGCCATGCCGGACAAGGGTCAAGCGGGCAAGCAGACAGTCTCACACTCCAAAGAATCCTGTCCACATCCTCAGGTTCTACAAGCTGAAAAGAATCCCAGGTGGAAGAACAGACAGGTGCCATAGGGACTTCATTAGATACTCCTAATGTGGCGTTCAAGTCATGCTAAATCCGATCGACTTTGTCCATGAAGTGCATCGCAAGCTCATCACAGCCAGCCACTGTGTGTTCCGCCCCATCTACTGGGCCCCCCAGAATACCTAAAGCCTTTTTGTATGTGCAACCATAGTTGTATTTTGTAAATAAACCTGTATGTATACTTACTGCAGACCTAGTTTGGTCTTGAGATTGAAGAGGAACTGTGATTCATCTAAATCCAGGTTTAACCACTTTGCTCATTACCAGACATACTTGGAAGTTTGAGGCGTGGGTCTCCAAGGGTGGAGTGGGTTAACCAGGGTTTGGCTGGTAGGGCCCTGGTTTCCCTGGGGTTCAGACCCACATAATGGGGCTGGGTGAAAGATTTTGGGAACCCTGGACACCAGGTGAATAGTTCCTCTCCCTAACCCCTAGTATCTATGACAGGTCTCCTCAGACCCATGGAGCTGGCATAAGACCAAGGAAAGCCAGGGGGTGTTCTGGGGCAGGGTTATGGGGATAGAATCTGGTGTGCATGACTGCCACCTGACCCACCCCTCCCTCTCCCAAAATGTCCCTGGTTCCTACCCCCAAATGCTCCAATTTCCTCCCTCTGTCCTCACTCATGCTTGCTTTGTATATACCAGGGGTAGCCAAACTTGCTTAATGTATGGTAAGAGTCACATGTGATAAACTTCACATGTTTGAGAGCTGCAATATTTAAGCAGCATTTCTTAAATATATTAAGCTTATGTTTTAATCCAGTGGACTCTCCGTTTATACCCAGTAAATAACCATGAAGCTTTAACATTTCTTATTTACCTTTTATATTGTGATGCAAAAAGGTGCTCAGTCAACATATTTCTGAGAGCCCCGCACATTATATGTCAAAGTTTTGTTTGTATATTTGTTTTCCTAGGATTAATATTTCCATTCCATTGTGTCCGGCATATAACACCATAGCCCACTCCTATTGTTCCCACCCTGCTGATGCAGTGGTGCCAATATGGCTACCGCTGCATCCTGGGGGGGGGGCAGGTGCAGAGGTCTTCTCTGGGTCAGGGAACTTTCATTCTCTTACCTAGGTTAAGCATCCATGGTGTGGAGGGGTCTACTTGAACCTGCACTAGCAAAATCGGCAGCCCAGGTCCACCTGCACCCATGCCATGGAGAGGGCTAGGATTTGGTGGCTGCCAAACCTGACCCCTTCCTGTACCTGAACTGCCCTTCCCCATTTGTTGCCCTATTCCACCCTCCCCCACCCTGTTGCTGCCTCGTTTTTCCCTATCTATCCTTATTCCGCCCCGCCCACCCCATCTCACCTCCCCCGCCAGTCTACCTTCAGCAGCAGGCCTGCAATGATCCACCAGCATGCAAGAGGCTGTTTCAGCTTCTCAGCCAGTGCTCCTGCAGTATACGATTTTGTGATCTGCTGGTGTGATGCAGCCCCAACAGGATTGCATTGTTACTTCTGAGTAAACATGAATAGAATTGAGCTCCAAGTCCCAATATACTATAGTCCATGGGGTTTACTCCCAGGTAAGTGGGAATGGGATTGCAGCCTTAAGATATTGTGATTTAAGCACTGGCCCCATAACAGTTAAATCACTGGACAGGACAGAGCTGGTCCTGTGAGATGGCAAGTATGGGTCATAGAGAAGACCTCAGTAGACCAGACAATCACAGCATTATAACAATGGAAGGAAGGAATCCAATGGACTCAAACCCTAGCCTAAGAGGCAAAGTACTGTATTCTACACCTATATAATCCCTACCAGACAGTTGTCAAGCATTTTGTTAGATGTCACATAACTCTTAATGGAATCTTATGAGAACCATCTATCTAAATGTTTTTAAATATAATCTGTAACTAGCTGTTCTGATATGGAACTGTAACTCAATGAAGAACATGTTTTGCACCGGGTCAGTGCCTAGCATATCCAGACAGGGCTGGAAAAGACCAAACTATGAAATTTATACAAGAGGGGCACTTTCTTTTTGGAAAATGCTTACAGTTTCAGCACAAGCCTATATATGTCTACTCAGAAGTAAGATTCATTGAGTTCAGTGTGACTTTCTCCCAGGTAAGTGCATTTAGGATTACAGCCTTTGTATACAGCCTATGTATTACTTTAATAGTAATTAAAGACATACTGTATCTACAATATGTACCTCAAACTGGTAATGCACCATTAAATTTAACAGAGGGAAGAACAAAACCAGGGATACAATCTATTGGGAAATTCTTGTCTCCTGGAAAAAATGGGAAATATGGAAGTGCATATTAGTGTTTTTGCATGGGAGAACTTCTAAGTGGGTTTTGCTCCCAATTGACACTGAAACACCTTGCTAAATGTACAATTAGTTTGTTATACAAGATGATGGCAGGAAGGCGATACATGAAGAAATACGTAATGCAGATATAAAACTAGCAGTATTAATATATATATATCAAGGAAAGGCACTCCATTTATCTTTATTTGGCTGGCTTTACATAACTCCACCAATGCCAACATCAAAGAACTTAATTTTTTCAATCAGTTCTGTTCCATATATTGTAACATTTCAATTCTCCTCCTTTTTTCACATTCCAAAGAACTATGTTGCATACCATACCAAAGTGGGGGGGGGGTGGAATCCACAACAAATTCAGTATAGAACAAAACATGGCTAGTGGGTGTACAGTGGTGATTCTGCACCCAGTCTGAATTCTGTGATACTAGTAAAAGAATTTCTGTCTTTTGAGTGTAAAACACTTTAGATCTGGTATATGACCAGAGCTATTCCCTTCCCATCATATTTCACAAGCCTTCTTCAAGTGCATTATATCATCAGGATGGTGCTATAAGGATGATTTGAAAGGGTCTACAGAGAATGGGACTTTATGAGGAATTTCCACATTCAACCAGCTTGCGGAAACTCTTCCGGAAAGAGTCATCTAAAAAGGCATAAAGGAATGGGTTGAGGCAACTGTTAGCATAACTCAGTGTGGTAATGAAATAAGAGATCCCAATGATCAGAGGGGTTTGTGGGATGTCTGTGGTGAGGGCTATCACGGTGCTGAGATGATAGGGGGTCCAGCAGAAGAGGCACACACCTAATATGATCAGTACCATTATTGTGACTTTCTTTTTAGCTTTGTCCAAGGCTTTAGCATTGCTGTGGAGACGCATGCGCCTTAGCTTGTAGAGCATGGTGCTATACAGGATGCAAATGGTGGACACTGGGATGGCAAAGCCCAAAATCAGGGTATAGAGGCGGCTCACTTTCCACCAGAAGCTCTCTGGGCTCGGAAAGACAAAGACACACTGGGTTCGTCCCGCTTCAGTGTGTATCTTGGCAAAGATACTGAATGGCAAGATAATGATGGTGACCAAAAACCAAACACACAGACTCACCATCTTGGCTGCCCTGTAGGTGCGATAGGATATTTTCTTTGATTTTATGGTGGCAACAACCACCAGATATCGATCAATGCTCATGACAGTTAAAAAGTAAATGCTTGAAAAAGTGTTGTACTGGTCTATGGAGATAATCAGTTTGCACATGAATTCTCCAAAGGGCCACTGAAGCAGCAGGTAGTCTGCTATGTTGATGGGAAGCACCAAGGTCAGGAGCTCATCAGCAATAGCCAGATTTAGGATGAAAATGTTGGTAACGGTCTTCATTTTGGGAGCTTTGAGGATGACATAAATGACAGCAGAATTTCCTGTGAGTCCTACAGCAGAGATCACAGAGTAGATGATGGGCACAGCAATGTAAAACTTGGGGATCAGTTGTGGGACTGACAGGTTGTGCCAATGGTGTCCTGTCTGGGGACAAGGAACATCCACATCAATGCAGGAGTCATTGAGCTCAGGTTGGGAGGAAAAATTATTCATTGTCCAGAACGGCAAAGATTAGTTTCCTCTGATGAATTATGTTTAGTTCAGGTGAACCTAGTAGTTACAGACCTTTGGGGAAAAAATCTCATCAGAGCAATCCATTTGAAATATACTGAGTCAGGGATTTGTTTCATATTCCTCATTCTTGGAGATATCTTCGGAGAAGCTGATATTCATGTAAGTTGCCTTTTCTAGGCTAGCATTTTCTTTTCCATTTGCTTTGATCTACTGTATAATGCCATCCTTGGATCTCATAGTTCTTGCATCATGTTTCCTTTTTTTCCCTTGCACCTTATACAACTCCTATTCTCCAGATTTCCTACAGAAAATAAATTTAAATACAAATAAATGTTTCAAAATGCCCCTAGGTTTTTGAGATGCAAGACAAAAATGCCATGAAATACATCAAATATTTATAGTTAAGCCCAAGATGGGCTTTTATCATATCATTTGTAACAATTCTGTTTCCCCATATTGCTTCTGAATGACCTGCTGCACACATTTTTGTTTGGGCAAAATAATAAACATATATAGAAAGCATGACTCTCCGAGTGAAGAATCCTAAATTAGACTAATCAATCTACATACACAGATTCTCTCTTTTTTGCTCATTCACTCAGACATCCCTCTCCAAAGCATTCACTCACTTTGTCACAGGCATTGCAGCTTGAATTATTAGTTAATATTTAGCTTCTGTCCTTTTCCCTTACCTTACTAATCAAAGGTTTGTCCTTTCCCACATCCTTCTCTGCAGTTACTCTGCTCTGGAGTTTCAACAGCAAGCTGAGAATCCCGAGTGAAGTGCGGTGGTGCTGAAATGCTGGACAGCTCCCCAGCAGCTGCATCTCTGAATATGTCCTACATGCTGGAGTTCTGGATAGTGCCATCCGAATCCCATACTTACTCGCTCCTTGGCTGAATAACAGAGCACCGGTACTGCCTCAGTATACAAGCTCTACAGTTTCAGCAGCTGGTCAACCCACACAGTCACAGATTTGTATCCTTCCTCATTCCAGATTTGTTTCTTTTGAAGTTGCAAACATCTTTGTGTAAGAGTGGCTGGTAGGGATTCTATCTCCTTTCCTATGATTTCATTCTGTATCTGATTGTGGAGTATGCTCAGTGTGCTTTAATGATCAATTGCAAAAAACAAACAAACCCCTTTTCTGATCTGAAATTACTGTCAACCTACTGTATTTAATTAGATTACCCAGATTCTTGTCTTCCTAAAAGAGAACAAGAGAAAATAATTACTACAAATACTATGTTGCTTCTATACTGCTGATAATGTTATAAAGCTACATCATGCCATTCCCCCGTCTGTTTAGATCACTGGAGAAAACACACACTTCCAACTCCTTTAGCCTATCCCCCTAGAGAAGCTGCTCTAATCAACTGGTGATTTGGATTGTCCTTTTCTATATCAATCTACCCCATGTGTGAGTGCCCTGCCCTCTCTGCTTCTCCCCTTGGGGGAAGATCCACATCATAAGGATTTGGAGATGATACTTCCATGCTGGGATATACTCGCACACTTTACTCCAGCCTCTTGCTTTCATTGCTTGTTTATTTGGAGAACTAGGGGGTGTACAACACCAGGGAGAGTTGTTGTACCCTTGGAAGAGTGAGCTGGTCAGAAACTGCAGCTTCCCAGTCTGAATCAAAGAGGTGGTCACCTTCCCTGGCTCTTCTGTCCCTCTTTTCCCAGTGCCCCGCATCATTGCCTGTCCTCTGCCCTTCGCTTCCTCCTCCAAGGCCTTCACTGCTTCTCTGTCCTTTAAACTCTTCCTTCATTCCCCTCTTGCCTCAAGCTGATCCACCTCCATTGAAGCCTGCCTCCTGGTAGCCTCTCCTCTCTCCTTTTGTCACCTGTGGTCTCCTCCCGACTTTCACTCCTCTCTCCCTTTCTTCTTCTCTGCCTTCCCCATTTTCTCCCTTCTCACTGTTCTTGTCTTTCCTCCCTCTTCCACCATCCTCCTCATTCTCGTCTGTGCCTTCCACTCCCTTCTTGTTTGTCTGGCCAGTTTCTCCCCTTATTTCCCTCCACTTCCTAGGGCTCATGAAAGTGTTCTTGGTGACTGCCCTTTGCATGTGGAATTCTGGCAACTGTGAAATTCCCTTCCTCTGGAGACTTCTCCCAATCCAAGCACAAGCTTTCCAAACCAAATTTAAAGTGCTGGACGATGAAAGCCTGTGACACACCACCCACGTCCTGGTACATTGCGGCTAGGTTCAGCCCAAGAGTAGCTGCCGTGTCGCACCACACCGTGACGCACCCTGTCTACACTGGAGCACTTCCACAAATCAGCGTCCCCAATGATTAGTCACTTGTGGTCCCCAATGATTGGTTGCTTGCGGTGGAGGAGGAGCAGTGTTGAAGAGGATTAGCTTAAAAAAAAACCTCAACACCAATTGGCCAACGCATTGCTCCACATCCCACCCCCACAGCACTGAACATGGACTCTCATTGGTCGAAGTTCAATTTCTTCAAGACACACCAATATTTTCCAGCCGCATGTGGATGCTGCTCTATGCAGTGCAGCGCAGCCGGTGTGTCACAGGCTTAAGATCACGTTTCAGCTTCTATGCGGTTTTTTAAAATGAACGTGTATCCTCCTAGTGGCTGCTGTGGGAGAGGGACATACATGGAGTTATCTTATATGATCCTCACTACCACTGGCGTCGCTCGAGGTGGGGCGGAACGGTAAGTTCCGCACTGTGCTAACCTCCATTTACTCCCTGGCACGAGGCAGCCCCGCCCCCTCGCCATCAGAGCCATTCAGTGCGGCGAAGGCAATACGCAGGGAGTCTACTGCATGTTACCTTCGCCGCACTGAATGGCTCCGATGGTGAGGGGGCGGCGGGGCTGCCTCGTGCCGGGGAGTAAACAGAGGTTAGCACAGTGTGGAACTTACCATTCTGCCCCATCTCGAGCAACGCCACTGCTCACTACAACACTCTCAGGTAGGCTGATTTGGGCTATATGGTTCAAGGTTACCCAGTGAACGTATGACTAAGTAGGGCTGTGAACTCAGTCCAAATTCCCAGTCCAAATTCAACCCAGTGTCTACTACATCAAATGTTGATCTTTTTAACATGAATATTGTTTTTACTTCTCATTTAAATACATCACGTGCTCACAGCGACTCTGGATGCCACTACATGACCTAGGTCTCCTGTCCAACACTCATCCTCTCTCTTTGCTGGCTTGGGAGCAGAAAGAGGGAATGGTGTCAGCCTGTACCCTTAAATTGGACCTCAGAGGGCTCCTCCTTATCAGGAAGGGGACAGGGTTCAGTCTCCACCAGTTGCTGCTGCTGCCTCCTCCTCCTCCCAGCAGGCAGCTTCCTTGGCTGGTTCAGAGCTTCCTTTCTCCACGGGTCCCCCTGGAGCTCTCAGCCTGCTTTCTCTTGTCATCACAAACACTAGCATGGGCTTTGAAAGCCTTCAAGAAGTCCTTGCAAGTTCTGGGCCCTTCATCTTCCTGAGTGACACCCTGACCCGTCATCAAGGTGATAGAGGGAGATCTGCCACAACTCACCTGCCGCAGGCTGGATCGTGTGGCAACTCTCTGTGGCCATTGTTCTTGGAACAACCTTTTGCCTTAGACTGGTCCATCCACTTGGAGCAAACCCAGATGTTACTATGAATGCTTTAAGCTATTAATGGCTCCCAGGCTACAAAGGATGAATGCAATCTAAAGCAATTATTTACAGATCCATTAATTGAAGTCAACTCGATAACACTATCTAAACACTAACACAATCCAAAGTGTTAGCCAAACAACCAGAACTCTTTAGTCTTGTATTGTTTATAAGGCTTATTATGAAGTGCATAGTTAGGATTACAGCTTGTAATTCTTATAAAATGTGATTTAAAGCTTAAAGAGCAAAACTTCTAAAACTTAATGAGCTCTTGCTGTGAAAATTGGTATATTTGCATTATGTACAATTTTCTTTTTGTTATGACTGATGGTTAATACAAAATAAATGACTTACTACCAGCTATATAATGCTCTTTGGATTTCAGTTTACATGTACTTCTTGCAAAGCAATGGTATGTTTTTCCCCCCTCTAGTTACACTATTTCAGAAGCCATCAAAAGAAAATGCTGCAAGACTGCAGTCCTGTGCACATTGACCTTGCTTAGGATAGGGCTGCCCACTGAGGTTCCAATTGTGTCTCTGAATGGGGATTAACATGAAGTCTCAGTGACCTGTATTCTTACAAGGCAACACACAAGGATGACTAAAAAAAAACAGTGGTATTTGCAGGCCCCAGTAAAAGGAACTCTCAGTAACCCTGGTGTATGTAGACAAGTGCTCCATGCAGCCTTTGGAACTCACTCATAGACCTCAAGGTATAAGCATACTTCCCTGGGAGTAAACCCCACTGAACGCAGTGGCACTTACTTCTAAATAAACACGTGTTGGATTGCATGGTTAATCTCCAGTTAGGGCTGGAGCCTAGGGCTGCAATCCTATACATGTTTACCTCAAGATTAAGCCCCACTGAATATAGTGGGACTTACTTCTGAGTAAACATGTATAAGATTACCCTGTAAGTCATATTTTGGGCAGTCCAATTCAGCGTAGGATCCACCACAGTGCACTAAGCATGCTGTACCAGATTCTGTGCAGGATCAGGCCCGTGCTGGCAGAGCTGGGGCTCACCTCGGAGGAGAGCCCCAGTGGCCCCTATGGGCCTTCTTGGCTGTGTGCCAGCAAAATGACCAGCACAAATCCGAGGAGCCCGTGTAAGGCCAGCCAAGCCTGGGAAGGGGATTAAGATATCGGCGGAGTGTGCTGCCGATATCCCCGCCCCTTCCCTGGCCTGGCCGGCCAATCACCCCCTCCCCACGTCCCCCAAGCCCGGCGCAGGTCTTATATGTGTCCGGTGGGGTGAGCGGCGCTGGCACCACTTACTCCTTACGGCATTTTTGTGACACCCAACGCCAGCTCTGCTAGCGTTTCTCTGCACTGTATTGCGCTGTAATAGTCTTCTGTGAACCCAATCCTATGCATGTCTACTCAGAAGTAAGTCCCATTGTAGTCAATGGGACTTACTCCCTGGTAAGTGTGGATAGAATTGCAGCCTGTATCAGCAAATAAAACTGTCTATATTAGTATAATAAAATACAATAGTCATTTTTACTTTTAATATGCTTTATAAACTAATAAACTCTAGTAATATAAAAATCACTCTTTAAGAGAAAGGGCTATTCTTGGAAAGACTTACTAGAGGCTGACCCATAGCCAGGCATTTTGTAGTGCTTAAGGGGCAGGGAATCATTGCAGAACAGCAACACCATAAATACAGTTGGCCTAATAGGTTCAAAATTAATTGCATTCGATAGAATCCAATTTAATTTTTTAAAATTTAAAAATCCGGGCCTCACACTTCTCAGTTATCCCAGTTGCATCGACCAGCTCACTAGAAAGAAGGCCACGTTTGCTTCTTTGTGAACTCCCTTCTTGTTTGTGAACACTTTGGATTAAATGCAGCTGGGTGCTTTTCTTTATCGCCGCATGTCGGAGGGCTGGACATACTTTTAAATAAAACTTATTAACATCTGTGGGAGGGGATGGGTAGCCATAAAGGAGCTCTCCCTCTACAGGCTGTCTCTGTGATCATGGATCTGACTAGATAACAAATGAGTAATTAATCAGAGGAGAATGGAGAAGTGTAATACAGATGCTGATACAGTAGTAATAACCAAATGACTAATAAATTTTCTCTCATATGCAAGTATCAGATCCTGTACTCATTATACAGTTCACAAGGGAGAGAAAAAAAAAAAAACAAATCCTGTGTGACGTAGGTCATGATCCTTCCTTTTTTTTTTTTTTTGCAGATGAAAAAACTAAGGATGAAAAATAGAGACTTACCGAAGGTTATTAAATTGCTAAGATTGAGACCTAAAATAATGGACCACACTGGCTCGGAATATCCTTCTAAAATACACCAGCATTTACGAAAAGCAACATTCTTGTCTGGGAGGAGACTCAACCAAGCTAATGATGTTTGAGCAATTATAAGACAGAGTTGTGGAACAGAAAATTGCTCACGCCAATCTATTCCGTTCATGTCCCCTGAGTTGGAATAGTTTAAGTTCCCATCAATCAGAAACAAACTAAAAGCAACTTGCAAGCAGATATCAGCTCTAAGTATTCATCGCTGCGGGAAAGGAAGCTGTGCCATTCTTCGTGAACACTGTGAAAGACATTCACTAAAAGTGCCAAAAGTTAGACTGACATTGATTATCAAGGGCAGGTGAATGTCAAGCACAGGCTTCTGGAATCTGCATCAAAATACCCACCTGAGAGGCAGCCTAGAACACAGTTGTTGTTGTTGTTGTTCAGTCGTTAAGTCGTGTCCGACCCTTCGTGATCCCATGAACCATATCCCGCCAGGCCTTCCTGTCCTCCACTATCTTCCTGAGTTCGCTCATTTTCATGTTTGTTGCATCGGTGATGCTGTCTAACCATCTCATCCTTGGCCTTCCCCTTCTCCTTTTGCCTTCAATCTTTCCCAGCATCAGAGTCTTCTCCAGAGAGTCCTCTCTTCGCATTAGGTGGCCAAAATATTTGAGCTTCAGCCTTAGTACCTGTCCTTCCAAGGAACAGTCAGGCTTGATTTCATTTAGAATTGACTGATTTGATCTCCTAGCAGTCCAAGGGACTCTCAGGAGTCTTCTCCAGCACCACAGTTCAAAAGCATCTATTCTTCGGCGCTCAGCCTTCCTTATGGTCCAACTCTCGCAACCATACATTGCTACTGGGAACACCATCGCCCTGACTATACGAACTTTTGTTGGCATGGTGATATCTCTGCTTTTTATTATGCTGTCTAAGTTTGCCATAGCTTTCCTTCCAAGGAGTAAGCGTCTTTTAATTTCATGGCTGCTGTCTCCGTCTGCAGTGATCTTGGAACCCAGAAAAGTAAAATCTGTTACTGCTTCCATTTCTGCCCCTTCTATTTGCCAGGAATTGATGGGACCCGATGCCATGATCTTAGTTTTATTAATGTTGAGTTTCAAGCCAACTTTTGCACTCTCCTCTTTCACTCTAGAACACAGTATCACTTGCAAACGGGCAGGTTGTAAACAAGGGCAGAGCCCCAGAGTATCATTGCTTAGTTTAAAACAGGTAAGTTGCCTTTTCCCGCCACAAAAAGAGACTCAATATTTTACAGATTTTTTTCTTGAAATTATTATTAATATTAATATTATTATATTAATATTATTATTATTAACAGGATTTATATACCGCTTTTCAACAAAAAGTTCACAAAGCGGTTTACAGACAAAATCAAATGATTAAATGGCTCTTAAAAAGGTAAAGGTATCCCCTGACAATTAAGTCCAGTCGTGTCCGACTCTAGGGTGTGGTGCTCATCTCCATTTCAAAGCCGAAGAGCCAGCGTTGTCCGAAGACGCCTCCGTGGTCATGTGGCCGGCATGACTCTCCTTGCCGCAGCGCGTAGCATGCAGCTGGAACACGGAGCGCTGTTTACCTTCCCGCAAGCGGTACCTATTTATCTACTCGCATTGACATGCTTTGGAACTGCTAGGTTGGCAGGAGCTGGCCAAGCAACGAGCGCTCACCCCGTCGCGGGAATCGAACTGCCGACCTTTAGATCGCTAGCTTATGGTTCAGCGGTTTAACCCGCTGCGCCACCCGCTGGCCTTAGACCCGCTCTTAGACTGCATTAAATTAGACTGCATTAAACCAATTAAACCTGCCATAATAATAGTACAATTAGCAGGATAAGTAGAACAGCAGCAGAATTAACGTACAGTGCAATCCTGTGTAGGATGCACCGGCCAGCTGAAACAGCCGGCCACTGCATCCTAAGCAGGATTCAGCCCGCACCGGCAGAGCTGGGGACACCTTGGGAGAAAGGGTCATTCATCCCTTTCCCCTGGTGTCAGCCCTAGTGGCCCCAATGGGCCTCCTTGGATGTGCGGCAACTATATTGCTGGCGCACATCCGGGGAAGCCATGTAAGGCCAGCCAGGCCTGGGGGTTAGGATATCGGCGGAGCGCACCATTGATAACCCCACCCCCTCCCTGGCCTGGCCAGCCAATCGACCCTTCCCCTGCCACCCCAGCCCTCCCTCCCCATGCCTTCCCGCTGCTGAACACAGGTCTTACCTGTGTCCGGTGGCGCGGTCCAAGGCTGTTGGCAAAGTGAGCGGTGCCGGCCTCTGCGCCACTTACTCCGAGGCAGTGATGGGGACTCGAGTCAAATGACTCGACTCGCAAGTGTGACTTAGCCACTTTTTCCCTGACTCGTACTCGTACTTGTACTCATGACCCACTGACTTGCACTCGTACTTGCACTCGTGACCCACGGAACTCGTACTTGACTTGCACTCGTGAGGGTAACGACCACTGGCGTCACTAGACGCGCGTCACCCTGGTGCGGGGACGCGCGTCAACCCCCCCTAGGGGCGCGACGTTATAGGCGCAGGGGGAGGGGGCCACCCGGCTCCCCCCCCCCGCATCGCGTCGCCCCCCTCCGGACGCTCCGAGGCCGGCCCAGGAGCAGGCCTCGGAGCGTCCGACCCCGTCAGCGCTCCAGGGCCTTCTGAAAGAAGGCCCAGGCAGCGCGTCAATCCGGGTATTTTCCGGATTTTCGCGCATGCGCAGACCCTTTTTGAGGGCTTTTTGCCCTCAAAACGGGTCTGGGCATGCGCGAAAATCCGGGAAATCACCCCATGACGCGCGTCACCCCCTGGCGGCCCGCCCCCCCCGCCACGCCCCAGTGACGCCCCTGGTAACGACTTGCCATTTCCAAGTCATTTTCCTTTAATGGCCGGCATCAACACAGGCAGGCAGGCAGGCAGGCGCAGTGGAGACCTCGGAGGAGGAGGGCAGCAGGGAGGAAGGGTTTTCAAGGGGGTGGGAAAGTAAGCCTGGCTCTGAGTCCCCCCCTTTTGTTGCTGTCTGTTTGGCATTGGCCACAACTCCGAGCGCGAGGGGTGGGGAGGAGTGAGGGAAGGCGAAGCTGCCGCAGCAGTTCCTCCTCATTGACCAAAACTCCGAGCCCAAGGGATGCTTGGCTCAGCAAGGGGAAGGTGCAGGGAGGGAATAATAAATGGTTTGAATGTAGACACGCTTGTTTTTCCCAAACCAGATGGGTGGTGACAAGACTGAGAGGTGAGGGAAAGGGCATAGGGGGAGCCAAGTGGGTGCTTTAAAAGTCTCAGAGGTCCCCACACACACCCCACACACAGATACCCACCCACCCCATTTTCAGGGGAAAAGCCATTTTCCCCAAAGTGACTCGACTCGTGACTTGTGGTTTCTGGCCTTACTCGTACTCGACTCGCACTCGTGCAAAAATGACTCGCACTTGACTCGTACTTGCCCCAAAATTTTGACACTGACTCGCACTCGGACTCGCACTCTTGCAAAAATGACTCGTACTCGTACTCGCACTCGCACTCGTGACCTAGTTACTTAGATACATCCCTGCTCCGAGGGTGTCAAAAAGGTGCCTTACAGTACGTTTACGACATCCAGCGCCGGCGGAGCAGCAGCTGGCGAAGTGTAGAGTGTTTCTCTGAGCTGGATCGGGCTGCCCCTATAGTAGAGTAAGCAGGGCTGGCGCAAGGCCTCCTGGTGCCTGAGGAAGTGGAACTTCTCTTAACTGGTGATGTACCAGTCTCCTGATTGTCAATGGGTCTCCTTGGACCTGTGCCAGCTCTTTAGCTGGTGCAAGTCTGAGGAGAGAAAGGGGACATGTTGGGAGGCTTCAGAGGGGATAGCATCCAGTGCAAGTCACCAGCGCCAGGTGCCACTCCCTCCCGCCTCCAGCACAGATCGAGCCTAGGAAAGGTTGGAATTTGGCAGGCACCACTGCCACCGAGTCCACTCCCTTCCTGGGCCAGATCTGCCCTCCTCCTCTTTCCATTGCCTCCCAATTCTGCCCACCCCATCCCATTCCACCCCTCCCTGCTTCCGTCCCGCCCCCCTACAAGTCTTACCATGGCCAGCAGGTGTCCGGTGTCCGCTCAGTGATGTCGCTGGAGCGTGGCGGGGGGGCGGACTGCACGGAGGGTGATGCGCGCAGAAGGGTCGCCCTCCGGAGGCTCCGAGGCCGGGAGGAGGCCTCGGAGCGTCCTCCCAGGCCGGCGCTCGTGGGCCTTCTGATGAGGCCCACTGCGTCACAACGTTGTTTATAACGTTTTTCGCGCATGCGCAGACCGTTCCTGAGGGAAAAGGGCAGCCCTTTTCCCTCAGGAACGGTCTGCGCATGCGCGAAAAACATTATAAATAATGTTGTGACGCAGTGGGCCTCGTCAGAAGGCCCAGGACAGCCGGCCGGGGAAGACATCCCCGGAGCCGGCTGCAATGAAGTTGCACGCACACAGGAAAGGTGCGCGGGGGCAAAGTCAGGGGGCACCCGGGGCAGCGTCCCGTCGGGTCGCCCCCCCAAAAAAACCGTGACGTGGCCTAGCGGCCGCACCGGACATGCATACAGGGGTTAGGTGTGGGAGGGGGGTCATTAGGGTGATGCGCGCCCTAGTGCCGCTGCTGCCGCTGCTGCATGAACCCGGCCACTGGCCGCTTGCAGCGGAAGCCAAGTTGTGCTCTCTGGCATGTACATTTGTGACAGCCGGAAAGCATTTTACGCTGCTGGAATGCTGTTTCTGGCAGTGTAATTAAATGCTAGGATTGGGCCGTAAGACTGAAATCCTAAAGATTCACATACTAAGTAGTAAGTGTCATTGAAAGCAGTGAACATATTTTCAAGTAACCATGCCTAATGCTGTGAGTAACCAGTTGTAGCAGACCCCAGAAGTCCTGTTCAAATGTTCAGCTCCACAGGGAGACAAAGGTGTGAGGGCTTCCTATGAGTACATCTGCTTAACCCCGCCTCTCTGATAATGCATGCATGTTAGCCCCACCCTCCCCATGAATCAGCATTTGTTTGCAGAGAGAAATACTGACCACAGGGAAAGATCCTCCTTGTGCGTGCCACCCTGGTACTGTGTTGGCCTTTGTCTCTGCGGAAAAATAAATGCAGATTCATGGAAAAGGCAAAGGGGTGGGGTTAACATGCATTGGAGTGGGGCAGGGTTAAGTGAGCATGCTCCTAGGAATTCCTCCCATTGTTGTCTCCTCATGGAGACAAATACAGTACCTGAGCAAATCTATTAGAAAATCCTTTTAAAAGCTTCACAATTGAATTCTGACTGACCTGAGCCAGTGTGATGTGTGTTGGACTTTGATTCATACATTAGCTCTTAGGATTGGCTGAATTGTGTTGCATCAGGCTAATTCATAATGAATCACAACCAGTGGCGTAGCTAGGGGTGGGGGGAGGACCTCCTCTGGTGCACAGCGGGGGGTGTCAAAGCCCCCGCATTGGCGGCAAAATCTGCAGCAGTGCGAATAAGGCAGCAGAGTCCGCAAAATGCTCTTGGAAGGTGGGCGCTGGTGGGTAATGTTGCTCCCGCCCGCCCCCCAGGAATGTCACTCAGGGGTGGGGCGAGTGACGACCCGCTCCCTGAGTGACATCATGGGGTATCACACGGGGTGCGGCCCCGCCTCTGATCATAACGGGAAAGAAATGAATTTTTTTTTATTTTTGTAAAGACAGTTTTGAGAGATGTGAACAAATGGGTTATTGATTGCGCAGGTAGATCTAAGTGAAATGGTGAATGGTTTCTCACAGTTTTGGGTCCAGGGCCAGGAAGGACCGTGCGTGTTGCCACAAAAGGAAAGAGGAACCCTTGTCTGACCAGGCTGCCAAAAGCCTTCCAGTCTGTTCCACTTCCTGCAGGAATTCAAGTAATTCGGAATTCGGTGATAGACAAGGAATTCGGTGATAGACACCGGGTCTCTAAGTGAACAACAGCCCCAGGTCTAAAGGACAAAATTGCAAGCTATCACTTGCAGGAGTTTTTGCAGGATCGATCTCTTTGATTGACAGAGGAGTTCCGGAATGGTTTCCGATCAACTGACAGCATGTTTCCCTAACTTCTGAAGTTCAAAACAACGAAGCAAGACGCCGAGAACTATAACATCTTTCATTCCTTTTTGGATTGCCCCAGAAGATGTGTCCAGATTAGGACACGAAACGTTGGGCTCACTTGTCCAGCCGTGGTTTCTTAATAATTTCTGTTTGTCCGGGAATACATCATTAAACCCAGATAAAATAGTCATTGTTTTTAAACCTCAGTCGGATTGCTGTGTTTTTTACATAGATATGGCTGCGTTACCCGTACTACCTGTTTCTCTAACTAATTCAAGTATAAGTTATTGAACCTTAAACAGTGAGAGGCTGTTGAAAAATAAGCAACAGACAGCTAGCTGACGTTCTTTTTTTAAATATTGAGCAGCGTCTATTCTCAGGCAAGATTCCAAAGTCATTTTCTTTCTTTCATCTTTTGATACAGGCTGACAACTTTTCTTATAAAACGTCCCGTCCCCGTCATAGCTGAGGTGGCAATGTTTGAGCTGTGCAGTAGATTCTATTACATAACTTTTATGGTCTATCTTACATTTATTAAAAAAAATGTCCGTCGCTTCTGTTATTTGGGTCACTCTTTTAGCATTTGAAATCTGCTGCAACAAAGCCAACCCTTCTCTGCCATTTTGGGCCTGGAGACAGTCTTTGCCCTGCTTCACTATCACGAGAGGCAAGGGCGGAAGAATCCAGGCACCCTATTGGGTGCTGCGTCTGAGGGAGGCATGGTGTAGTTTGAGTCATTAGCTCTGCTCGCCTCCCTCTCAGTTTCAGGGTGCCTGCTGACCATTTCCTGAGTAATGAAGAGTGGGCGAAAATGAGCCGAAGAGTCAGCCCATGTAGAACTACTTTCAGAGAATTGGTTGTGCTTCTTTTGATATGTATACTTGCTTGGAAATAGGGCCTATTGGTCTGAGCTCTCCCAGCCTCTGATCTCTCCAAGCCTCTTCATCTGGTGGACCAGATAAAATATCAAGGGGACTAGTTGCTTCTCCCATTTCTTGGATTCAAATAGGAAGAAGGCAGCAGAGCTGAACAGGAAGTGTGGAGGAGAGAAGAATGGTGGACTAGAGCAGGGGCTCCCAACCCCTTCCCGGCCAAGTACCACTTCCAGTGCCACTCTCCTGCTGCGTACCACCGGAAGTGACTGGTGATTACATCATCACCAGTTGCTTCCTGGTTTTCAGGTTTTCGGAGACCTGAAAATACAGGTAGGAGGCTCTGGGCGGTGGGAGGGCCCTTCTCGGTGTTCCCGAGAGGATTGGCCAAAGGCAGGAGCCTCTCGGGAGCGAAAATGCTCTGCTAAAAATGCCATGTCGGAGCGGGGTTCCGATGGTCTGGTGGTCCGAGTACCACCAGCAGTCAGCCAAAGTACCACTGGTGGTACTAGTACCACTGGTTGAGAACCCCTGGACTAGAGTATCTCTAACCATCTGTGTTTCTCTCGTGGACAGTCTGGTCCTGCTGCTGAGTTCAGTGAGGCTCACTGCCTAGGTACAAGTTTGTGTAGGATGGCAGCTTTCGAACTGCATGCATATAATATTGCCTTTCTGCCAAGGCATTCAAGACCATTTACAGTTTAATGCAAAAGAATAAGAGACCAGACTTCTCTCGGGTCACCGCAGGTCCTGATCACACGAACTCTTTAGCCTGGGCTTCTCCCTTCGCAAGACTTCCGTAGCTCCTGGGAGGGTGGGGAAGGAGGAGCTGCTCCCAAAATGATTGCAGAGCTCATGCTCATGGCCTGAACTCTCCAGGGTGGGTTTCCCTTCCTATCCATGCCAGGTATGTGTGTGTCCGGTCTGTTGTGTGTACTGTACATGCTTCAAAGTTGTGCACCACTTTGGTTTTACTTAAAGAAAAAAGCATTACAGAAGTGCTTTGATTGAAATAAATAAAACTCAGTCACTCGGCCAGAAAACTCCGTTGCAAGCTGAAATAGTCAAGTAAAACAGTGAAAATCAGGCCCTGGCAATTACATATTCACATCCCGAGTTTAGAATAAAAGCTGCTGCAGTTTATATTCACAGCGGGGAGGAAGTGCACACAATTTAAAAGTGATTAAAAGACAGCCTTCCAATTTCACAGCACCATTATCTAAATTGTTTAAATTGAGGAAAGAAGTAACCTATCACTGAAGAGCATGCCGCATAATGGAACAACAATCTCTTATGTGTGTCAAGACCTTATTAATAGCCTAGATGAGTGACAACAACAACTGCATTTCCCTAACTTTCCCCAAAGCATCTCTAGTCATGCTGGGGAGAATTGTATGCAAATGAGAGCTGCAGGTTGGGTGCATCTCAACATTTTGTCCAATGACTAGCAGTCCAATCCTCACACACACACACACACACACACACACACACACCACGATGCAGCCATGCCAATGGAGCATGCACTACGTCCTCCGGGGGAGGTACCAGAGGTCTTCTTGAGGGAAGAAAACTTTTGTTTCCTTATCTAGGGGTAAGCCTCCACTGCCCCTCAGATCTGCGCCAATCATTTTTCTGGTGCAGAACCAAGGAGAGTAAAGGAGAGGGAAGGGGAGAGGAAAGGCGTTAGGAGGATCCTGGTGTGCGCTGCTGCCCGCCCTCACCCCTGCCCAGACACTCCCTCTCCCTCCTCACCCCATTCCTCTCACTGCCCACCCCCTGCACACGCTAAATCCCAACCCTCTTCCTGGGCCTTGTCCACCTTCCTGGGGCAACGCGGACTTGTGCCAGCAATTGAGCTGGCGCAGAGGTCTGAGTTGCCCCATAGCAACTGCTGGGACCCTGGGGCAAGGGGACTAATGTCCCCTTGCCCCAAGGAGACCTCCAGCAGCCAAAAGTCTCCCAGCAGGATACAGCGGAAGCTGCACCAGCATCGCTGCACAGGAAGTAGGGTAGGATTGTGCCAAAAAATCTCCTTTCTTGGATGCTTTCAGGGAAACTGGGACATGCATCTCTTAAGAATGGTTTAAGCTTAGAAACTTGTGACCATAAAACAGGATGTTGCATGAACTGACTCATGGTATTCCCCAACACTGTGATTCTGAGAACAAATGGAGTGATCAAGATGACAGGAAGTGGGTTTCCAGAGTAGATTTGAAATTCAGATCCAAAGTCCTGGAGCTTCAGGAATCACGGAACACTGCATTAAAATAGTTTAGGGGAGTAAAATCAAATGACGCAAAACAATTCAGACACACAGTATGTACACACCTGTCACACACCTGTCATCTAACAGTAACCTGTACTGTGCCTGTCTTGACAATGTCCTAAGAATATTAGGAGGAAACGTTGACTTTTGCAAGGAAACAAAAACTTTTATCTTGGCTGTCACTCTGGCTGTTCCTTCGTGTACTTTTAAAACGGGTATGTGTTTGGATTAAGAAAAAAGCTGCAACATCGGGTCTTGTTTTAAAAGTTTTTATTGTTCCTTTTAAGAAAAATACATGGCTTTTAATCCCTTATTGCCTGTTTCGTTGAACACACAGTATGTATGTATAACCAAGAACTTCTTACAATGAAAGATTCTGAAAAAGGGATCTCAGTCTTGCTATTTTGGCTCAGTTTTTCACTGTAGATCTATACCAACAATAATTTATAATGGTGTAGTTGCTATTACCATCTCACTGTGGTTGCCTGCCATCCGTGCCACTCCATGGTTGTTGTCCATGCCCATGCCAGGGATGGCCACCCCACTGAAAGATGGTCACTGGCATTGGTATAACTAGGCAACCAAGATGAACCACATTTGTGGAGGTGTCAGTGCTTGTGAGGTGAGCGTTGGCTCTAGCCCCTTCCCTTCTGTGATAGCTCCCCTGGGCCCTAGCTAGAAGAGCACAAGCTAGTTCTGGCAGCAGAGCACAAGCATAAGATTGGGCCATAAATGCTATCACAAGGTCTACATGGCACCCTGCTGACTGATAACCTCTTCCTTTTCTAAGGATTTTGTTTGTTTGTTTTTTGAGGGGGGGGGGAAGAAATCAGTATGAGGCTGTCTGATGGTGGCATTAGTGAGCAATTAAGAACTGGCCCAGCAATATCAAGTTTTGGTTATATGGCTCTAGTTTGCAGGGAAGGAATATTTATTGCAGAATGGATATTAAAGTTAGGAAGAAAACCAAACTCGTGTGAAATAAGTTTAGTCACACTGTAGAGAAGAATAATTGCAAATCAGAAGAATGCTGAGCCCTCATTTTTTATCACCTTGCAGCAGATGAGAAACACTGCACACAGAAGTCAGAAAAAAATGCTTTGCATAAGCATAGAACTGGCTACAAAACACCATCGCAAACACCAAGGAGGGCCCCGTGCATGACGGTGGCAAGGAGAAGCCCTGCCAATGTTGGTAAGTCAGTGAGGTGGGTGGAACAGGAGGTGGGGTTGGGGCACTGGCATCACTACAGGGGGGGCGGAGCTCTAAGTGCTGCTAAAATCAGAGCTACCTTTACACAGATGAGCAAAGCGGCCCCGCCCCCTCACCCTCGTAGCCTTTCAGGGAAGCAAAAGCAAGTGCAGGAGACTCCCTGCGCTTGCTTTCGCTTCCCTGAAAGGCTCCAAGGGTGAGGGGGCGGGGCTGCTTTGCTCGTCTGTGTAAAGGAGGCTCTTCTTTCAGCAGCACTTAGAGCTCCGCACCCCTGTAGTGACGCCAGTGGGTTGGGGCAAAGGATGGGGTGTGTCAGAGGTGGGAAGGGGTGTCTCCTGACTCAAGCAACTCTCGCTGGATGCTATCCCCTCCAGAGCCTCCCCAAATGCCCCCCTAGAGCTAGCAGAGGTCCAATGAGACCTATTGGCAATCAAGAGGCTTTACAATAAATGTAATCATGGAATAAACTCATGCCCAAAGGACCTATGTACAGCACACAGTTGTGCTAGAAAATGATTAGGTTTCTGTGGAGGGATTGTTGAACTCAATTGTGAGGAACCTGAACTCAAGTTTCATTGTGGTAAGGAGTTTACTGGGTGTTCTTACCAACTCCTTGTCTTTCATCCACAAATCTTCATCTTGAAAATGGGAACACCTATCATCTACTAAGTAGATTCTACTTCATGGATTGTTGTGAAGGTGAACAAGAAAATAACAGCAATTAGAATTAAAGTTTAAAATGCTGTGAAATTATAATAATAAGATTATTCACTTTTTCATGTTATGTTGTAAAAAGAATGGTTTCCGGTTGGGTTACATCACTTCCTCCCCTCCCTTCCCCTTTGGCAAGATAACAAAATGCTGGCAATTCAGAGGTAGAATGGCACTTTCATTACAGAATTCATCTCTAGGAGCTTCACTCTGGCTATGATAGGAGCTTAGGTGCTTCCATCTGCAGAGATCATAGCCAGATAACCAATCAGATCACTGGGCTAACTGGTGGGTTGTTCTAACTGGTGGTGACACATTTATGTTAACACTGCCATTTTTAAAGGGAGTGTGCATTTGTTGGTAAAATGCATTGTGTTGTAGCATGAATACCTCTGATGGAAGGTCTTATATATATATGAGAATATAATAAAGTAGTACAGGGCAATTTGTGTGTGAGAAAATTCAGGATAATGTGACACAGGGAACATGTATTTGTGTGTGTGTGTGTGTGTGTGCATGTTAAAACCCATTTTGCCCCAATGAGTGCTTTGAGCAATGCCTGAAAGAAAATAGTTTTTTAAAAAAGGGCTTCCCCCAATTTTTCTGGATTTTTTTTTTTGTGGAAATTAGACAGGTGAAACTATTTTTAAAACAATTTTCAGAGTTCTAGGGTCACCCCACTGACCCCCCCCAGAAGAGCAAAGATCACTGTTTTTAGGGAAAATGAGGTGCAGGAACTGGTTGAAGGGTACCCCCTCCCCACTGACATTAGAAATGAAACCTTGGCTTTTTTTTTTTCCCGTGGCCAGGGCCCTGGCTTTTGAATCCACTTTGTTTGGAGCACCTCAGGTGCAGGTGATCAGCTGTACACAGCTGTAAGCAGGAGCAACACCAGGCGTTCCTCAAAGCCCTCATTGGGGTTATATTGGTAACAGAATAGACCTATGCAGCCATTTTCATCATATTGCATCATTTCCTATACTTTGTGAATGGATTTCTGGCTTTTTTCTCATGGCCAGGGCCCTGGCTTTTGAATCCAGTTTGTTTCCAACACCTCAGGTGCAGGTGATCAGTTTTACAGAGCTGTAAGAAGGAGAAACACAAGGTGTTGCGCAAACAACTCATTGGTCCTTAGAGGGTAATCTAATGCTATTCCTGTAAGTTGGCTGTTTGTTTCTGGGTTTTTTTCTATTCCCCCCTCAGGCTGAGCCTAGGAGGGGGTGAAGGTTGGGTTACTAAGAATTCTGTCTCCAGCCTCAAACTCTTTGCAGGGATCTGCCAGGTGGCTGTGTTATACTGATCTTCAGCAGGATTTTTGCAGGCAGCTCAATGTAGATGTTTATTTCTAGGGGGGGTTTCTTTCCCCCCCCTCATCAGGCTGTGCCTATCACAACAGGGTTGAAGGCTGGGCTACTCAGAATTATGTCTCCAGCCTCAACTGAGTGATTGCAAGAACTTGGAAGGCAGCTGTCATTATATACTGATTTATATACTGGCAGGTACTGATTTGTAACTTGGGGTACACTGTGCTGAGACATACCCCTGCAGACCTCTAAAGCACAGAAGTTGTGTGCAGAACACAACTATGTTTTTTTGAGTGTTGTAGTGGTGAAGTCATAACTTCAGCTGCAGCAATTAAAGGGTTCAAATTGCCATTAAAAATCCCTGGCAGGTAGTGACTTGTAACTTGGGGTACACTGTGCTGGAACATTTCCCTACACAATCCTAAAGCACAGAAGCTGTGTGCACAACACAACTGTGTGTGCTTGAGATCTTGTGTTGTCAGGTCTATGCTTTACATAGGAATGAATGGACAAATTTGTTATGCCTTAAACCCCAATGAGTGGCATTTGCAACACCCATGCTACAGGTATATGGCACACCTGGGAATTTTTTTGCAGGTGGTTTTCTCTATTTGGTGGTACCTTAAACATGTGACAAAACTGGCATTTGGAAGTTCTGGGGAAATATGGCCTCGGGTCAAAATTAATAAGTAGTATATTGTTGTCGCAAAGAAGAAAATTATTATTATTATTATTCACATTTTTATACCACCCTTCCTCCAAGGAGCTCAAAGTGGTGTACATATTTCCTCCCCTCCTTTTTGTCCTCACAACAACCCTGTGAGGTAGGTGGGGCTGAGAGATAGTGACTGGCCCAAGGTCACCCAGGAAGCTTTGTGGCTGAGCGGGGATTTGAACCTGGATCTTCCAGGTCTAAGTCTGACTCCCAAACCACTACACCATCCTGGCTCTCTGAGAGACACTGTCAAGTGACACTGAGAGAGTAGAACCAAGTAGTACAGTACAGGGAGGTTGTGTGGGTAATTATGGGTCATTATGAGTGACAGAATCTTAAATATCAACTTATGTGGTAGAGTGCACCTGTGTCTTACTGATAAAAAACTGTCCCAGGAAAAGTGTGTGTGCCAGTTAACGCATACATGTACATCACTTGATTTCTCAACCCTTGATGAACATGTGAACTGACTCCATTGCCAGTGTACCTTGTTAGGAGGCAAGGAAATCAAGGTATTAGGAAGGGATAAGACAGTTTTGGCTATGGAGATTCACACACATGTCATCACTTGATGCTACAGTCGTCAGGTGAGGAACATGCAATGAACCAGCTCGTTATGTTTGAAGTGATGTGAGATGCAATGCAAGTTATATCCTCAAGTTTGACCTGTAGACAATCATACATGTTCATGCTCCACAAACTAGACAGTAGTACAGAGACTTTCTCCCCTTGTTGTTCCATGTGCAACAATGTAGTAGAATTTTCAATGAAACAGGAAATATGGGTTTTACAGCCATGTATATTTTAGATCTTAGAGAAATAAAAACTTTACATTGCAAATGCAGTCTTAAGAAATTTCTTTCAAACACACACCATAAAGATATGCGAGCAAAAAGGTTTCTTTAGTCACAGGCAAAATTACCTTGTCAAGTCACATTACCTTGACAAGGTCCCTCGTGTGGGATGAAACGTTGCTGGGAGACTCAAGGACTCTTTTTTGCCTGTGACTAAAGAAACCTTTTTGCTCGCATATCTTTATGGTGTGTGTTTGAAAGAAATTTCTTAAGACTGCAATTACAATTTAAAGTTTTTATTTCTTTAAGATCTCAAATATAAATGGCTGTAAAACCCATATTTCCTGTTTCATTGAAAATTGTACCAAGCCATGAAAATTTCCATAGTACAATGTAGTAGAAGTCATAGTCTGCCCTGATGGAAGCAGAGAAATAATCGATAGCTGTTCTGCTCATTGTTCTGGCTCCTTTTCAGAAAGGCTGCGACTGTGTTGACTTCACTTTTCACAAAATTATTACCCATCTGTCTGAGCCAGAGGATAAGTAGTTCACAACAGCTGGCCTGTTAGACCTGTTATATTTTTAACTGAATGCTAACTAGAAGCAATCTGGGCCCTAAAATGCTTGATCTTTTTTAGAGAATTAAATAGCATTTAATTGGCCCGTAAATTTCTATTTGCTGTAGTGAAAAAAACCCATAACATCAAATCTTCCATTCAGCACATTCAGATGATTAGGGCACTCAGATGAGTGAGGTGAAAGCAATATGAGAGCTGTCCATAAGCAGCAGGCCTATGACATAAGAGGTCAGACTAATGTCCCTGCCTGAATTAGATCAGTTTTCATTTCAGTCAGTGTGGAGGAACTGATGTTGTTGGAGCAACTCAAGGCCAAGCAGAGGTGAGTTCATTTGCTGTTGGTACCGTTTAAGTAAATCATTTGATGGGAATCTCATGAGGGCACATGAATGGTGCAGAAGCTTACAAGGAAGGCATGGTGAGTTTGGAACAAGACTTGTAATAAAAGATTCTACGCTCCAACATTATAATGAATGGGTTATACTTGAAGTGATGTGGCAATAGGAGGTGTTTTAGTGTTAAGGCTGTGACACAATGCCCACGGCATGAAGCTCTGGGAAGCAGTGCCACGCGGATGGTGTGTCATGCAATGTCTTGCATTCTCTCCTCTTGCGCAGCAGCGCTCATCAGATCAGCTAATGGAGCCCTGCGAGAGGAGATGGAAAAATTGAACCAGCCAATCAGCAGCCAAGTTTGATGCAATGGAGTGGGACTCATAGGGAAGCGAATACCCAATAAGAATCAAGTCTGAAAAGACTCAATTCTGACTGGCTGAAAAGCAGAGAGAGAAGCAAAAGATCTGTGGACTGTATAGACAGGAAGCAGTGTGATGCGACGTGAAGCAAAAGGCTGGCTTCACTTTGCCTCTCTTCATTTCATGTCGAGAAGACTGTAGTGTGTCACAAACTTTACTGTGCATAATTCTTCACATTGTTTCTTTTTTGTGATTTTGTTACCAGTTTGCCTCTCAGGCACTTCTGACCAGTAGGTTAGGGGGAGAATCCTAAATCTACTTACGTCTCAGTCCTATCTAACTCTCCCCCTGGGCAGTCCTGGAGGTCTCTTCCAGGTAAAGGAACATTTTTGTTCCCTTGCTAGGGGTAAGCATTCACTCACTGGTGTCGATGAAGGGAAGCGCGTGGGGTGGGCCACCCGGGGGCGACACGCGCACAAGGGTGACACGCGTCCTCCCTGGTACTCACAGTTAGTCGTTGGAGGTGGTCCTGCCCGCCCTCGCATCCATTTGGCTCTGAAATGAGCTGAAAACGGTGCGGGGGGTTGCTCTGCGCCCGCGCATGACATCACGCGTGGGGGCGGAGCCAATTTCTTAAAGGTGATGCTTGCCCCCGCTCTGGGGTGACGTGCGTCATAGCGACGCAACTGCATTCACTGCCACGATGGGTCTACTCAAGACCTGCGCCAGTGATTTTGCTGGCACATATCCAAGTGGACCTGGGAAGGCAGTTTGAGGCCATGAAAGAGGATAGAATATTAGCGGTGCTGCTGCCACCGATACCACCCCTTCCCACCCTCAACACACACCCCTCCTCACCCTGGGCTCCTCCCCATTCCACCCCCTCCCCACCCCATTCCACCCACCCTCTGCCCACCTCCCACCCACCACACTGACTTACTGGTGCTGGTGCTTCTTCATAGGCCGCTGGCATGTGGCCGCAGCTGCTCGTAGCTGGTGGTGGTGGTCTGGCTGCACAGAACGGCAGGTAACCTTTTTCTACCACCATAAAGTACACTGTGCCACTGGAACATGACTTTCAGTGGCACCACAAGCCAATAGGATTGGGCCCTTAGAGAATGAGTGAATGTGAGCCATCTTACAGGCATTCAACTGTGTTCAATGAAGCTGTGAGGGGGAGCAGAATTGCAGCATTATGCTCTGCTTCAACTTACACATTTTGAGTTCGATCTTGATTAGTACACTGGACTCCTGCTTTACGATAGGTTCAGCATATGGCTTTACGATGGACTTTCCATGATAAAATAAGGTTCACTGTAAGGTATGCATTTTACTATGAAAATTTTACTATGTAAAATAAGGTATGCATTTTACTATGAGTTTGCAATTGCCGCCAACAGGACCATGTGGGTGAGTGTGGGTGGTAGATAAGACAGTCAACAATATAAATGCAAACTTTCGGGTAGTGTTTCGGCCAATAGTAGCATTTTTAACATCACAACTGTGTGTATGGAGGGAAAGATACAGCCAATGCGAATGCTGATGTGAACTCAGGCATTTTGGGTAACATCTCAGCCGGTAGCAGTGTTTTTAACATCTTGGCCATGTGCATAGAGGGAAGGACACAGCCTTGTAATTTGTGTTTTATAATTACAACACTGTGTAAACTGATAACCACGGCCCCTAAAGGCCACAGTTGGTGCCTTCTAAGTCATTTCTTAGAGGAGGAAGTAGCTTAGTTTTGTGGTGTAAACTTCAACCTCTGAGGTCTTGGAATGAATTACCAATAAATAAATAAATAAACAAATAAAAATATTGGGTTCAGATTATGATATTTTCATGATATGATGGGTTCTCCAGAATGGTTTACCATCTTAAAGAAGGGGCACACTGTATTTGTATAAGGGAAAGGCATTTCTGTTTGTGCTAGGGGAGGCAGGGTTTACAGTGGTTCCCTCCTCTTTTGGCAGTTCCTCACACCTTTCCCCGTTCTCTTGCTATGGTTCCCCCTGTTCCCCCTGTTGGAAGAACAACAGCATGTGAGCAGAGCCACCCAGTATACAGTTTGGTCTAAATTTTGGGCTCTACCAGCATGGGAGCTGTAGCCTATTTTGTTACCTGATGAAAGGCTTGTGGGTTGCTCTCCCCTGTTTTCACTAGACCTCTCTTTAGCTTCTTTTTTCCTGTCTTATTGTTCTTCCTATATAACAGTGGCTGTGGTTCTTTTGTGTTGCAGTAAAATTCTTAATGAAACTCAGTTTTGCTGTGTGTGGGACTGATTTTCCATCAGCTCTACTAACACCACCAAGTTACCTTCAAAATTGGCTTGGGGGGGGCACACACTGGGCAATAAATGATGGAGGAGGGTGCATCCCTAATGGTTATCTGGATCCCATTATAACCTATGTTCAGAGCCCTCCACATGTTCACTTATATTAGCAGTTGGATCTCTATATAAATTAATACACCAATCCTATCCCCCATCATGCTATGCGATGCAGCCGTGCTGTCCGAGTGTACGCTGCATCCAATGGTGGGGTGCGGTGTTTTTTGTTTTTTTGACCAAATGGCCCAGGAGAGGTAAGTAAGAATATTTTATACTTAACTCCCAGTTAGCTGGCTAGCTGCCAATGGGTCTCCTCTGTCATACCCAAGCTCTTTTGCTGGCATACGTCTGAGGAAGGTCAAGGGGGGGAAGGTTGGTTCAGGAAGGGGGCATAAGATCTTGGCATGTGCTGCCACTGCCAAAATCCTCCCCCTCTCACCCCTGAACCGCCCCCTGTCCAGCCCGATCCCTGCCCTGATCTTCCTCTCAACCACCTCCTGCCAGCTTCCGCTGCCACCCGACCTGCTCTGGTGCATGTCCAGGACCTGCTAGTGGGCATGCAGAGTCTCCAGCCATTTGCGCTGGTGGTTCTGTAGCGCACAACGGTGGCACACCTTTTGCGCTGCCATAACAGGATTAACAGCAGCAGATTGTGAGATTTGCTGCCATAGACCTGCATAACATTGGGCCATAAAACAGACACACGTAGGTCAGAGCAGAGCCAGCTGTCATGACGTCACTTCCCCCTGTTTCCCCATCAGGCATCACACATGTTCATTGTACCCAGCTGGGCATTTGACAAGGGCTAAGCTATCTCTCAAAGGAGCTACAGAACCTGGCACAGAATACTAACATCTTAGTTTCCCCCCTTCTCAGTGGTGAAGTGCCTGAGGCAGCTCTGAGATGAGAATACATAACAGCTGGTAATAAGGCAGGCCATCAGGAGATATAAAATCTGTAAGAGCTGCTATGGCCCAAGAATTATATTTTGCAGCAGCATATCCTAAACATTGTCGACCAGCACATAAAAGAATGAAATAAAGGCTCTGAAGAGTGTAGCATTCCATTACAAAATAATGGGGAAATGGAATAAAAATGTGTTTCATTTCATTGAAACAATGGCTAGTACCTTATTAGTTTAACACCAGTGACCATTTTGAAGGGTGTTGTACTACTGTGCAAACATTCTTATTAAATTTCCATTTGGTAATATATTTGTAATATATGTGTAAGCAGCACTTTTAAAAGAAAAAATAAATGCATGGCTGCAATATCTGAACAAAGCATAAAGTATTTGAAGTGCACCTTTCTGCCTCCTGGGAAAACTGGCATCAGTAAACAACAAAATTGAGAATATTTCAAATATGCATGTTTAGCTAGTTATTATTGACATTTTCTTTCTGTTTTAGTTTGTTTGATTTTGTGGGAAGAGAGCTTAACTTCACTGCAATCAATAGCACTGAAAATTGTTTACCGTTGGCTAGACTTTGTGCCTTTTGTCTTACATACCTAACTTCCTTATTTCTCCAGTAGGGCTCAGGGAGCAATGCAACTACATTTCCAAGATGTTGACAAGGAGGGGAAGGAGGAAGAACAGATTGACTGAAACGCAAATTTATACAGTACCATGATATCTGACTGGAAACAAATCAGTAATATTATGGGTTATATCTCCCACATTAATAGACCCCAATATTTTAATTATCCATAAGATTTTTATATATTTTAACGCGGGGATTCTGGGATTTTAAAATTGTCTTCATATAGTGGAACATACCCATTAATCCTTGAAATGGAAACCAAGCAAAAACAATTTACAGTAACACTCTAAAAGTATGGGCATACAATTTTAAATTTAAATGAGCAGTTGCAAAGATACTGAAATCTGTATAATAGGTTTGTCAGGCCTTAGCCTGGCAGCAAGCTGGGCTGTAGCTGATTGCAGAGCATGCAGACAAGAATCAAAGGGACCAGAGGTAACACACAGGTCAAAGCAGACTGGGGTGAAGTGCTGGATTGCCCTATATACTCACGTATAAGTCTAAAAATATGCCTTAAAATTGACCTTGAAAACCTGGGTCTACTTATACATGGGGCTTCTAAGAACAGCTGCTGGGGGGGGGGGGCTGGACTGAGAAGCAGGACACATGGGGTGGGTTAAAAAAATGAGCTATTTCACCTTGTTCTGAAGCAGCACAGAAACAGAGCTATTCTCCAAACAAGAAGAAAGAGAAAGGTGAAGGAGCTTATTATGGGAGTTGTAATCTTTGTGAGGGCTGCTGCTGTTATGGAAGTACAGTACTGTGCTCCTCACAAAACCTACAACTTCCATAAGTGCCTTCACCTTTCTTTCTTTCTTTCTGTTTGGAGAATAGCTCAATTTGAACTGCTAGCTCAAAGCTTGAAAAGATGGTGGCCTCATGCACCAATAGGAAGGCTGCTTGGCTGCAAAGGAGCTTGGCAGATGTAGTACGAGGGACCAGATACGAACAGGAATAAATCATAAGCAACAGCAGCCATTTTGATTTTTGTTCATTTCTGTTCTTGTGGGGAGCCACGCTTGGAGCATGCTACAAGCATGCTAGGAACATCACTTGCTGTTATCTGTGAGTTGGAAAACAAAAACAGCCTATATATAGAGCCCGTCAGACCCCATTGGCTCCTTGGATCACCTGGGCTGGTAATACTAGCTATGGTGATGGCTCTGGTGGGTGGGTGGGGGCGCTGCAGTATAGCACAGATCAGAGCACCAGCTTCCTCAATCTGGACCCAGGAGGATATAAGGTACCAGAGCCTGCTGCCAGAGCCCCCAGCTTGTGACCCATAATACTTTACAAACACAGCCCAGGGACTACTGAACTATGTAACAGCTCGTCTGCTCCTTATGAATAAGGAGATAAAATGTAGTTATTATCATTTAGTTCCTTCAGGTCCCTTGACAGAAACAGCAACTTGGAAATGTACCTAAGACTTGTATAATCCATGTATCCCTCTCTCTGTCCCACTCATTCTTCTTCCTGTGCTGAATGTTGCCTATCGGAAAGAAAGCATATCTTGTGAATTAGTAGGATTATCCGTACTTGTCATTGTCAGTGATTGCTCAGATTAACCTTTGATAATTCCCCTGCCTTAAATGGACCATTTGAAGTAGGAGCTAAAAAAATAAATACAAATCCTCTTGATTGAAAACATTGCCAGCAGGACTGTCACTTGTGAGAAGATACATTAATCGTTACTGGAAGCAAGCATTCGGTAATGCTTAGAGTGGGCTGAGAAACCTTTTGGTATTGCTGCAATTTGTCAGATAGACTGTATTTGCTCTTTCTTGTGTTCACACTCTCTTTTTCTAAAACTGTTTGATTTGTTTTGAAGTATTGAACCTGTAAAACTCTAAATGCTTTGGTATCATCATTCTTCAGAGATATTTTTCCTGAACATGTGCTGTCAGTCTTCATTTCTAAGCTTATTGGGGAGTGCCAGCCTGATTATACCATCACAGGACAAAGAGAGACACTTTTGGAGGCTGTTGTAGCAAGATCTGGGGGTGGGGGGGAGAGCTTCTGTATTGTTCTCTAACTGAAAATAGACTAGGAGCCCAATCCTATTCCTCCCCCATCCCACCCCTGCCAATGCAGCGGCACCAAAATGGCTACAGCTGCGTCCTGCGAAGCGGGGTAGTTGCAGAGGTCTCCTCTGTGTAAGGGAACAATTGTTCCCTTGCCTGGGGGTAAGCCTCTGTGGCGTGGAGTGGTGGTAGTGTCACTCAGACGGTCAGACCTGTGCTAGCTAAATAGCTGGTGCAGGTCCTTGTGGACCCATGCCATGGGATCGGATCTGGGAAGGGGGTTAGGATTTGGTGGCCACCACTGCCATCAAACCTGCCCCCTTCCTGGACCTGATCTGCCCACCTTCTGCCTCTTTCCTGCCCAGTTTCAGCTGCTTCCCACCCCTGTTCCACACTCCCCCCACCCCCTCCTGCCTCTCCTGCTGATTTACCTGCTCTGGCAGGTGGCAGGAGAGCCAATGACGTGGGCAGGAAGACTCCGGCCTTCCCAGAAGCATCCCCGGCAGCACGCTACTGAGCATGCTGCTAGAGCGCCTTTTACGACCACGCAGATTGCTTTACGGCAGCCAGCGCCAGCGGAAGAGGCACTAGAATGTCAGCCAGATCAGGTAGGATAGGACTGTAGGTATTAAATAATTCTGCAGAGGACGGGCAGCCCAATGCTGCACAAGTTACAGGGCCAGGGCTCACCTCAGGGGAAGGGGACATTTTTCTCCTTCCCCCGGTGTAAGCCCCAGCAACCCCAATGGGCCTCCTCGGATGTCCGCCAGCTACCAGTATTTAGCTGGCGCACAACCGGGGAGACTGTGTAAGGCCGGCCAGACCTGGGAAGGTTGTTAGGGTATTGGTGCAGCGCAGTGCCGATATCCCCGCCCCCTCCCAGGCCTGGCCGGCCAATGGAGTCTCCAATGTGGATTTCTTTCAGGCTTTTGATTTAAAATCCCACACATAAACTGCCTGATGGAATAGGGCTGGTTACCATGACAACAAAAGAAGTTGTTTCTGAGGTAAGAGCAGACGCTAAAAGCACGAATGGTTAAATATAATGCCCTATTACTTAGGAAAATAGCCCAGATTATATGACAGCAATGTAAATGCAAACAATGTGGAACCCTAGAGTGGCATGTAGATTTTCATGACTTGTTACATATGTAGACATCGAGTTTATGGGATTTTCAGTCATGTTGAAATAGAAGATTAAAAAATAAAGAAATACAAATACTAAAACTTGCCTGGAGAGATTCCTTTCAAACTCGGTTCAAGGATGTTATAGTAATCGCTTCTCAGGATTGTCCTGAGAATGTGGAACCCACTCAATTAAATGTATTTTCTGTTCAGGTAATCTGCTACACATACCATATTTCCTTTTATCCCCCCCCCCAAGTTTTATTTGTTTAAACAAAAACAATTACAACACAAATCAAATACATAAACAACAAAAACACAACTACAACACAAAACAAAAAATTTAAAAGGACTTCCACTTCTCCACTCCAGCTATAACTAACAGTATTCTCTATTGTTGGTATACTGGAGCATACCATATTTCTCAATTTTCAAATTTGTGAGGAAAACTACAAACACTATTGTACTGTAATGTGATATATATGCCTCATTGACTGAGAGACTACTGTATATAACCTTTAACACAAACTGAATTTCTGCATGCATTTTCAAGTTGGTCAAGACTAGAGTAAATGAGGCCTCAGACTTTACTGTGGTACAATCCTATGCATACTTACTCAGTAGTAGGTCCTATTCTTGTCAATGCAGCTTACTCCCAGGAAAGTGTGCATAGGATTGTAACCATTGTCTTTACTATGTGGTTATTATGGCAGATAAAATCAGGGCTGACTTTGGGCACAATCCTACTTACTTCCTGCACTGGCACAGCATGCTGTGCTGGTGTTTGCTGTCGCAAAAGTGCCATATTAATATAAAGCATGTTGTGATGGCATAGCACTTGCCGGCCCTGGAGCAGAAGCCTGCACTGGCCCGTGCACACCAGCAGAAGGAGCAGAGCAGGCCAGAGAAGTTGAGTGTCGCACCGAGTTTCTTTGTCCTACCTGCAGATGCTGCTGGCTGAACCTGCCGTCTACATGGAGTGCATGGTCTGCCTCTACCACTCACCGAGCTACAGTCCCTCCCTAAAGTATCCAGGTAAGTGTTCCTTTTCGTGTGAATTGCTGCTAGAGTTGGAATTCTTTTGGAGACAACTCCATCCCCAGAGTCTCTAGAAATTAAGTGACAATCAACGTGTCTTGCCTCGAGTGCACATACTCAGAAATGAATATGCAATGCTCATTTGTGTGCATCATTCAGTGTATAGTCCCAGTTTGTTATTTCACACACTGCAGTTGCTGAGCCTGGTATATCTTTAACAAGAACAAACATGCTTCGGCTTTGCAATCAATGGAAGACCAACAATTGCAAAGTGAATGAATGCAAGACACAAATCAATTCTCCAATTTTTTCAAAACAGACAGTCTTTCATGGGCAGGAGTTAGATAACTGAAGTGTGTGCACAGGGCATTAAAGAGAAAAGGGCAGATGCAAAATATATTGAACTGACTGAGGTATCTTGCTTATCGAGCACCATGCTCTACCAATATACACACAGACACACACATCTATTTTTGAAGCTGTGATGGCGTATCACTAAAATGGTTAATAATCAGAAATAAATTGAGATGCATCTCCATGTGTTTAAAAGGACAACCTTTGAAAATGACCTAAGAGAGGACAATACGTGGTTCAACCCAAGTGCTGAAGATGCCAAACTTAGGAAAGACCTTGAAGAGACAAATACAAATATCAGAACTGAATGAATAAAACAACTTGTCTGCCAGGCGTTGAAGGGAGAAATCCAAAACAATGGTTTATTTTAGAGGTAACATGCTGTCAAATATCAAACCTACTTTGGGAAATTGTAAAGATAAAATCCTCTTTTGTTATACAATTAAAGTCTATTTTGTAATTGGCAACACCTGCTTGTTAACTAAAGACTTCAACTACAACACTTTGAAATTTTGCAATCTAAAGATTAGAAAATACTGGATGTATGCACCGGATCATTAATTATAATATAGCTATATATGGTACAATTAATTGTTAGTCCCTAAAGTTGCCATTTTTGCTGCTAGCACAGTTAGCCCCGGAAAGGGGGGGGGGTTTCTAGATTACATGGTAAAAAATAAAAATAACCAGAACCACATGCATAGCTGCTTGTTGAAACAGCTGGCCACATGGAACAACCTGTGTGTGGTTGAGTTTCCAAGAAATCCAAGATGGCTGCCGACAGGAAAAAAGTGCCTTTTGGCACTTTGTAAGCGGCGGCGGAGGTGGAGGAGGAGGATTCCACCGGGCCCGGAAGGTCCGGGACTGACCTGGGACCAGAGCCCGGAACCGAGGACGGTCCTGGGCATTCCAGGACGGATGGTAAGCCTACTTATACCCATCATGGCTTGTAACCTGTGACGTTCTAATCTAGACATCTTCCCTAGAAACTGAAATCATATATAAAATCAGTGTTTCTCAAACTGTGGGTCGTGACCTGATTTCTAGTGGGTCCCAGGTGATGGAAAGATCAGACAAGCCCTGAGGCTATTCAAAAATCAGATAGCTGCTAATTGCCCTTCAAAGAGCTGAGCTCCTGCAGTTTGCAAGATAGCTGCTAATTACCCTGCAAGTAGCTGAGCTCTTACTTGTGTGTGTGTGTGTGTGTGTGTGTGTGTGTGTGTGTGTGTGTGAGAGAGAGAGAGAGAGAGACCTTTTTTTTTTAAAGTCTTATAAAGGTAGGTGGGTCCTGATAGGGTGTCATTTTAAAAAGTGGGTCCCGGTGCTAGAGCGTTTAAGAACCACTGTAATATATTATCCAAATGGTAGGAGAATTATTCTAAAAGCTGTTAAGTCAAAGTGTAAGTCGACTAGTACTAGTCGACTAGTAATTCTCAAGTCCTGCTGTACCACAGAATGACGGCTCCCTCTTGATCCACTGTAAAAAAGAAGCAGCACCATACAATATGAAAAAATGTCTAAATATGTGAAGACAAGATTACATTTGACAAATAATGAGAAAGGAGGAAGTGAGCTCAAGAATAGAAAAAGATAGGTCCTATATTAAGAAGGTGTTTTTTCTCTTACTTGCTTTATTGATCGGGATTGAAGCCTACACATCACTTTGATTACAATGTGGGGAAAGCAGCAAAGCAAACAATATTCAGCTATTTACTGCTTCATAGCCTTTGAAATTGCAGCTATTTGGGAAACTAGCTTTTGGGGGAGTCCATAAAAGCAAAAGCAAATAACCTGTCTAAACCTGCGCATCAGTGCCATAATGCTAGACCTTGTCGGCCTTCAGAGACACAGGTTAGTCTTTTTATGTGCGCAGTATTGGCACATGTTTTAAGCCTAGGGAATGTTTAAACAAACTCTGAGATACATATAGAGCTTGTCTCTGAAATATTATGAAACTATCAAATACCACAGAGTTTGGCTGCATGCAACAATGCTACAGTGTTTGTATTTGCTGGTTCATGCTCCCTCTATAAAAAGGTAAAGGTGACCCCTGACAATTAAGTCCAGTCGTGTCCGACTCTAGTGTGTGGTGCTCATCCCCATTTCAAAGCCGAAGAGCCAGCGTTGTCCGAAGATGCCTCCGCGGTCATGTGGCTGGCATGACTCTCCTTGCCGCAGCGCGTAGCATGAGGCTGGAACACGGAGCGCTGTTTACCTTCCCGCAAGCAGTACCTATTTATCTACTCGCATTAACATGCTTTGGAACTGCTAGGTTGGCAGGAGCTGGCCAAGCAACAAGAGCTCACCCCGTCGCGGATTCGAACTGCTGACCTTTCGAAAGACAGACAGCTCATGGTTCAACGGTTTAACCCACTGCGCCACCCACTGGCTTGCTCCCTCTATACAGGGGTGCAATCAGGAAGGATGTGTTATGTGACCTCACTGCCTCTGCAAAATCATTCTGACAATGAGATTGGAGTTTGCTCTATCTCAAACCCATTCTATAGCTGCCATAATTTGAATACCAATGGGAAAGACTCACACAGTTCCTACAGTGATAGCTGCCTCCCTCCTAGATAAATGCCAGAGAATGGGGGGGGGGGCAGAGAGAAATGGATGGCTCCTTGTTAAGCTGTAATCAGACTGTCCTTTTATTTTTATGTTTTGTTCTCTATGCTTCTAAATTCATTCTGTGTTGCCTCACTACTATGTGATTAGGGAGTTGAGGCTCTGCTGGTTCTTTTTATTTAGTATTTTTTTACAGCTTACCATTCTTCAGTCTTGTTTGAGGCATAAACTCTGCTACACTGCTGTCTTTTCAGCCTTTCCTCCAGTTATCTGGTCCGTTCTGGAGACCGAACCCACCTGTACCTCAGTCTAGTTCTTTCATTTCCTTGGTGGATTTCCTTGCACATGTTTCAGGGGTTCATTTGAACCTGGGCAGGCATTTTCTAGCAATGATGCTGGCCACATAAGTGCCTTAATCCTTTTTTTTTTTTTTTTTTTGCTATATTCTCCCTTGAAACATAGTGCTCTGGGCAGCGTGGATTCTCTACATGTGTTCTCAGGCACATGAACATGTCTGCAGTAGCTGACGAGAATTAATGGGAACCAAACTATCGGAGATTGGTGCCTCTCCATTGAGTCTGAACTTGGGGACAAACAAATGGTGAGCAAGCTGATCCCACACCTTCAACTTGTTATGAGCCAGAGATAGATGCTCAGAAGTGCTCGTTCTTAAAATTAAGCCCCAGTCTTGCTTTGTATGTAGCTTTCTATCCAAGGTTAGGAGGAGTCTGATTGACTTATCCATTGTTCTAAACTGAATGTGCACAGTGCCCTAATCTCATGAAATTAATCTATCTAGTTTACAAGAAATAGCATGTCGTTGTCATTGCTTCAGCTCCTGACTAGAGAAAAAGATGGTTACAGTTTCTCCATTTCAGTTCTGCTTCTGCAGAATGAGGGTATCACCCCTGCTCTATCCATATTGATCAGAACGGTATGAAGTATTGATTCCATTACCATGTCACTTCCACAGTCAACAGAGCCAACGTGAGACTTTGTTCTCCCCTCTGTACAGCTCATCATTAGTTCTGGTCTCTCCCTCACAGTCTCGTCTATCTACTCTTACTACGGGCACTCATAGGGTTGTTCGATTCACAGTTAGAGGTCATGTGTTGTGGTTTCCTAGCAACATAGTCCCCTGTGTCACTGTCATAGTTAAAATGGCTGCATCAGGACTGAAATGCAACAGCCATAGATAGCAGCACACTTCAAAAATACAGGCAGTCTCATGTAGCAAGAAGCAACAGAAATTTAGATGCCAGACAACTGGGCATACTGGTCCTCAGAGAACAGACATTGGAATGACTTCTGTGGGTAGCCATATGCGTTCTTTCAAATTCTTAATTCTTGGTGTGACTCATAGTCTAAATGTGGCTACACAGGGAGCATGAAAGACTTGACTTGGCACATAAGTGCTTTGACAGTCTACATCTCCGTAAATTGTAAGAATGTTTTAAAAGCCTCCAAAAATTGGCTACTATCATGTAGAGAAAATCAATAGCAGAACTTGAAAGTCAAATAACTGAACACTTGCTGAGAGCTTAAAACTAACTTACCTAGTGCCTGAAACAAGGAGCAATTCTTGCAATACTTGCTTATATAACAGTTGACCTTCACAGATATTTGACTTTGCCCTGATTGCACTTTTCCACATAAAAGTTACAAATTGTTACAAAAATCCCATAATATAGTTTGGCGCTTTTGTCCAAAGAACTTATTTTATTCCAGCTGGCCTTTGTACATAGGGCAACCTACCCTATGGGGTGCGATCTTTTGGGGTCCTGGACTGCTGTTGGTTTATCTGACTGTGAATTTCTTTGTTGTATCATTGGTTTTTTTAACATGTTCGTTTCTTTGTATTTTAATGTTGTTTGTGGTGTGTTTGGGGGGGATTGTTACCTTTTGTTTTATATGATTATTGTTTGTTTTATTCTATTGTGAGTCACCTTGAGTGCCCATTTGGACAGAGACACAGGACACAAATTTTGAAAATAAATAAGCACTGATGTAGCAATAAAGGGGGCTTTTTTGCTCTTAACGACTGTGCCAAAGTAGAGAATGTCAGAAACTGGGTAAATTGAGCATTCCTTCTGGTCTGGAAAGACACTTGAGTGAGAACATAAGAATATAAGAAGAGCCCTGCTAGATCAGGCCAAGAGCCTATCTGGTCCAGCTTCCTGTATTTCACAGTGGCCCACCAGATGCCTCTGGGGAGCACACAAGACAACAAGATATCTATATGCTGTTGCCACTCCCTTGCACCTGGCATTCAGAGACAGGCTACCTCTAAAACCCGGAGGTTGCATACAGTCATCATGACTTGTAACCCATGATAGACTTTTCCTCCATAAATCTGTTCAATATCCTTTTAAGGGCATCTAGGTCAGGTGCCATCACCACTTCCTGTGGCAAGGATTTCACAGATTAGTTACACACTAGGTGAAGAAAGATTTCCTTTTGTCTCTTCTAACTCACCCACCAGCCAATTTTAGTGGATGTCCCCTGGTTCTGGTGTTATGTGAGAGGGAAAATAATTTCTCTCCCTATCCATCCTATGCATAATTTTCTTACAGCCCAAGCTGGTCTAGCAGGACACAGAGGCGCAAATAAGGTGCCCACCGCATCCTATCCAGGATGGAGCCTGCCCCGGCAAGCTGGAGGCCTCCTCAGGGTAAAGAGATATTTGTCCCCTTACCCCGAGTAGAGCCCTGCTGCCCTAATGACTGCTCTAATGTCTACTTGGATGTGCACTCGCTATTTGCTGACACACATTCGAGCCAGCTGTGTAACTCCAGCCAGGCCCGGGAAGGGGATAGGATATGGCGGAGGAGGCTGCCGCTGATCCCTCCCCCTTCTTGGGCCCAGCCAACCCACCCATCCCCGGAATTCCCCGCTCAGCCCTCCCCCCTGCTTCTCCGCCACCTGGTGGGGACCCACCTCTCCGCTGCTGTGGCGATCCATTCTACAGCACTGGAGGAGCAGTGCAAGCCTCTCGGCCAGCGCCACTTGCACTTTGGGTGACACAAATGTGTCTTATGGCACATTTGTGGCACCCTAGACCAGCAGAGACTTACACAGGTTTGTGCTGTTATTATTAAAAGGATTATTCTTAATGGTAATTATAATGCATGTTATTAAGTATATTTTTATGGCTTATATTACAGACATTTACATTTATTTAGTAAATGTACCATATATTTATGCATATTTTTCCCCTCAAATGTTTCTATCAAATGAAACATGTTGCTTCTCTGGTAATGAGGGTTTTGACAGATGGCTCCATTTTGCTGCACCACAGTTAATTTAATTATAGAAATTATGTACTAACTACAACATGCCTCAACCAAATCATGTGACGCATTGTTAGCCTTGCTAACCATTAGCCTTGCTAAAGATTGAGCTACCCGGAGTTGTTTTCCTGTGCCTCATGGCACTAATTCTGTGGTAAACATGGAAGGTCTATTTGACAGGCATAATGAAGGGATCCAGCACATCCCCCCCCCCGGATCTGGGCCTCAGGTGATCAGTTGGCAAGGCAGACTGTATTGCTAGGGTAGACCTCCGAAGATAGGGAACCATGCTGAAGTATCTAGAGAGTGGTGTAGTGGCCGGACAAGTGGGCTTGGAGTGGGGAGATCAAGCTTCAATTCCCCCTCCCCACCTCAAAACCATGAAACTCACTGGGTGACCTTGGGCCATTTGCCATCTCAGCCTATCCTTTCTCACTAAAGTTAGCCTGATCCTACTGTCATGATGATAAAATGGGAGAGAGAACCTTGCACACTGCCCTGATATCCTCAGGGAATGGAAGGGATAAAAAAAATGTAATAAGTTCCCGGTAATTATGTAATCATTACATAATGCAATAAGTACTGGGTAATTATGTAATAAGCTCCGTGGTTCCAGCTGCATGCTACGCGCTGCGGCAAGGAGAGTCACGCCGGCCACATGACCATGGAGGCGTCTTCGGACAACGCTGGCTCTTCGGCTTTGAAATGGGGATGAGCACCACACCCTACAGTCGGACACGACTGGACTTAATTGTCAGGGGTCACCTTTACCTTTACCTTTAACTTAATTGAGGGCTGAGGTGAAGGCATAGTCTGGGAGTAAAGCCAAGACTGGTTACCTACAAGAAACCTGAAAAACTAGAGTAGGTTGCACTGTAAAATATTCTTCATTTTGTTTAAGAAGTGGCCACAGTTTTGCCTGAATCTAAGAGACCTTGAACATACTGTAATGTTTGGGAAGGTTACATAGAAGATGTCCTTCAATGGTGTATATTTCAAGCTAAAAACATTCAGTACTTTACTGCTGTAGCAAAAATGATATTCCCTCTGTTTCTTGTATTTAATTGAACGTTTCTATATGTGATTTAATAAGAAACATAAATTTACTCTTGCATTTTACTTCACATTTCCTATTAGTGTTTGCAAAGCGTGCAGTAAGAAATAATCAACAATTTCATGGATTTGTTTTTCTTTCTCGCTCCCTTCCTTGGGCAAAGTCACTGAAACTCACAAGTCTTTCAAAAGTCAATATTCTAGCAAGATAGTGATGAAAACATTATTTGCAGATAAATTATTTTTATTATTTTTATTGTCTGCAAGAACAGTCCGGCAGTGAATGCAACACTTTGCACCTCCATGTAACACCGTGCAGCGCTTATTCCCCCCCCCCCCCGCCCCATCTACGCTACTGGTTGTGAGTGACATTATGCCAAGTACTCAATAAGTACATAAGCTAAAACAGGTTTTGTCTTGATATGTTTTATCAAAGGAGAGTTATAGTTTGATTTCTTTTGCCTAGTTTCTGAACTGAACGTTTTTGAAGATTTGCTGAACAGCTTGCTTTCCCTAGAGGGTCTTTCAAAAAATACATTAGTAGTATTAGTTATTGACATACTAGCATACAACTCACATATTCAAGAAGCCTGGAGGCACACAGATGACTCTGAAGTCTGTGTAAAGATTTTCCTTTTTTATTGTTTTCCCTTTTGACATTCAAAGAAATACAACAGTCCTTCTTGCCCAAAAGGTCAGCTTTAATTTTTTATTTATTTTTTACTGACATTAGTGTGAGAGCACCACACACAACTCTAGATTTTCAGATCATCCTCTTGGGGGCTGTTCTGTTCTGGCATGTGGCAGTAGGCCTATCATCAGGTGCTGCTACTGCTTTCTCCCAGCTAAAACAGTTTAGGTTTGTTCATACAGTACTTCTCTCTCCTGCAAAACAGTTCAGAAAACTGAAGGTGAACATATGAAGCTGCCTTATATGAAGTCAGACCAGGGGTCCATCTATCCTAATAATATTGTCATCAGGCAGTAGCGTTCCTATGACCGCCCCACCGCGCCAGAAGTGACGTAACAGCAGCAGCCATTATCGCTCACTCAGAGGCGCAGGGCGGGCGGGACACGATGATGGCTCTCTCGCTTGTCCCGGCGAACGGAATGATCCGCGCTGCCACCGGCTGCCGTTGCACCCCCCCCCCCGCTTGCCTGCTGCCTGGGGCCTGATCCTGCCACATGGGGGCCCACCGCCCCAAATCCCCCACCTGACAACGCCACTGTCGTCAGGTAGTGGATCTCCAGAGTCCCAGGCAGAGCAAGATCTTTTCAAGCCTTCATACCTGAAATCTTGTTTTATGAAATCTAATTTAAAGGTTGATGAATGAATAGATTTGAAGAATTGTGAGGCATTATTATATACAATATGCAGTGTTGACAGAAAACTCTTTGGTGAGCCAAATGGTAAGTTCTCAGTCAACAGCTCCATACATTTCTCATGATCTGTGTGATCATTTTACGTTGAATTATAAAGGTGAACTATTGGCAAGTATTACTTTTTTTTCAAACCAATCCATGCCCAGCAAAGCTGAAGATGTAAAGAGCAGCTTTTATTTATTTATTTGCACATTTTGTATCCCGAAGGGCATCCAAAGCAGCATACAAAAAACATAAAACCACATTTAAAAATAGACATTATAAAATACCATTGAAAATATCCTAAAACATTAAAACAACCTTAAAAATCACAATAAAACACAAAATCACGGTTGGACATGCAAGAGAGGTCTGTTTGCTGGCTCAGCCGTGGAAGTTCTTTGTGCTGGCAAGTTACTGCTCTTCAACCCCTATCTGTAAAATGAGAACACTCTTACCTCATGGGGTTGTTGTTGGGATGAAAATAGTGAGGATTGTGAAGCAGTAGCGTCACTAGGACACGCGTCACCCTGGGGCAGGGGGCGTGCGTCACCCTAGTGATGCTACGATATTGGCGCGGGGGGGCGACCCGGCTCCCCCCCCACGTCACCCTCCGGACGCTCCGAGGCCGGCCCGGGAGCCGGCCTCGGAACGTCCGACCCCGTCGGCGCTCCAGGGCCTTCTGAAAGAAGGCCCAGGCAGCGCGTCCATCCGGGTATTTCCCGGATTTTCCTTAGAAGGCCCAGGCAGCACGTCCATCCGGGTATTTCCCGGATTTTCTCACATGCGCAGTATTAGATTTTAGGTCTGCGCATGCGCGAAAATCCGGGAAATACCCAGATGGACGCGCTGCCTGGGCCTTCTTTCAGAAGGCCCTGGAGCGCCAACGGGGTCAGACGCTCCGAGGCCGGCTCCTGGGCCGGGCTCGGAGCGTCCGAAGGGTGTTGCGCGTCACGGAGGTGGCACGCGCGGGGTGCGCGCATCACCCCGTGGCGCGCGTCACCTGGGGGCGTCGCTGGAGCGTGGCGGGGGTGAAGGGGGTGAAGTGAAGTGAACTGTTGTGAAGTGTTGTGCACTTTGAAAGTGTAGCATATATCGGTAGCAGAAGGTTAACATAATTGCAGTTTGCTTCAGAAACGTCTGATAAAAATGGTATAGCATGCAATTAAAAGTATGTATGAAATGAAGACACCCAATTGTAAAATGATCCCATCCCAAGTCTTCTCTTTCAAGGGGTTTTTAAAACCACTCAGTCCAAAGATTTCATGTCATAATCCATAATCATAAATCCAAAATCATAATCCATATGTGCCTCAAGACTCAAAATATTGAGGAAATCCTTTGGTCAATATCTCAACTTTGATAGCATTCATATTAGCATGCTAATTTAATAGGTAGCTTTATTGTTGCTTGAAGATACTATTACCATAAGTTTTAATTCAGGCTTATAGGCTAAAATCTAATACTTGAGACACACATGAAGATGAATAAGATGAGGTACTCACTGGCTTCATCCCACAAAGCGATCGCTCTTAGAAAAGACGGAAAAATACTCAGGATAAAGATCTGCAGGAGCATGAACCATCTGCTGAATGAAAATTAAAATTAGAGCAATTCAAAGCTTGCCTCCAGATGTTGTTCTTCTCTTTTAGTATTTGCATATTTTCCTCCTTTGAAAGCTAGTGTGATCACTAGGAACGTTCAGTGGACCTGTACACAAAGAAGGGCAGAATTACCATGTTATCACATTTTAAACTCCAACAAAGAAGAAAAGTTCTTCTATGAAGCCTTTTCAGTACAACTTTATTGGCGCTGTAGTATCAGTGCAAACATCCCTATCTGCATACAGGATTTCAGCAGATGTGCCATTATTTTAGCATCGTTCACAGGGTTGTTTGGGGTGTTTTTTTTTTTGAAGTGGACATTTGGAAAAGAAACTGATTCCAAACCGATTTTATCACTTTAAGCCTTTTCCTGGTGCCATGGAAATATTCACTATCAAAAGTGCCCGTGCACCATCGGTGTGGCATCCAAATTGGATTGGCTCATTAATGTAGTAGAAAATAATCCATGACTACCTCCCAGTGGCATATCTCAGCTTTAGTCAATCAATGCTATATGCCGGCGAGGGCTCAAAACGTTTTTGTTTCGTCTAGCGTTTGGGTGATGGGTTGTGGTCTGCCTCCTGTATCTCAAGATGCTCTGCCATGCTGCTTCTCTGCTCCATTCTGTCGTCCCCCCAGTGGATTTTATTGTTTTTAAATTATGTATTGTTTAAGCTTATTTTCTGTATTTTAAACTATGTATTTTAATTTTTGTTGTAAGCAGTCTTGGGCATTTGCCTTCGGCATAGGATAAGGCGGGATATTTTTTTAAATAAATAATAAATAAATATGAAGCATTTGGGTCTGAAAATTGTGGGCTACTGAATGCTTCTTCTTCTTTTCTTTTAATTCAGTGGGGTATTCCCAAGAGTTTGAATCCTAAGAAGAAGCATGCATGGAAGGAAGTTCACGCATGGGAACTTTTCAATCCCACCTTCCCACTCCAACCTGTGGTATCCCAAGGGATCAGGGTATGCTCTGGAGCAGCAGCTGCTTCCATCTGAGATGCCCAACAGTGATGTCATAGCTGGGCACTGCAGAGGAAAGAACCCTGATTGGCCTCTGTAGCCAGAGGGATTGACGCTTTGAGGGAGTGGGGAATTTAAAGGATGTGAAACAGATACCGTAAGCAGGAAAAAAGATGAAGGGAGGGTGGAGAAGGCAAAGGGGGAAACATCCAAGAGAGAGAGGGAAAAGAGAGGAGGACACATGTGGAAGGAGCATGAGGGAGACAGGGACAAAACAGGAAGCCCAGCAAAGAGAGGAGGAGGCCGACTAGAGAGAGAGGACAGGTGGAAGTGTAATGAAGGACAAGACAGCAATGAGGAAGATTGGCAAGGAGCCAGGGAAACAGAGAGACTGGAGAGGACTGCTGGAAGGGTCCAGGAGGGAGGAGAAAAGAAGAGCACAAGGCAAAAGGAGAGGGAATCTTCCAGACTAGCTTGGCAAGGGAGTGAGACAGAGGGCCCAATCCTATCCAACTTTCCAGCACCGATGCAGCCATACTAGTGGGGCATGCGCTGCATCCTATGGTGGGCGGGTCATTTGTTTCCTTACCTTGGGGCTGTATCTGCACTGGAAAGTTGGATAGAATTGGGCCCACAGCCTCTTTTGCCTGGCTATGGCTGGTCACTGGGCAGAGGCTCCCAGTGCTACTTCTGGCTCCCAGTGCTACTTTAGAAAGGCATGCAGGGCCCCAAGAGCAACAAAACCAGGCCACGTAAACCCCTGGGGCAAAGACATTTCTGGTGACCATCAACATAGGGACAGGAAGATGTCTGGGGCAATGCAAAAGGAGAGGGATACAGAGAGGTATCCAGGATTTTCACCTCCTTAAAATACTTGTGAGACCATGTGAATAAAGTAACTGTCAGCAGCATTAATGTCTTCTCCTCTTCCTCTGTTGGCTACGCATACACCCAGTGAGTGAGCACAATGTCCTTCCTGGCACCGTACAATGTAGAACTCTCCACTTGGAAAGAGTGGAAGGGGGCAGGGGCCCCTACAGAGATCTTTGGGGAAGTGGATTGGGGTGGGGCATGGGGAGGATGCTAGGGCAGGGGACAGCCCCCAAATTGAGATGATTTCTGGGAATTCCCTACTTTTCCTGCACCAAATTCTACCAAAATCCTGAGGGTTCCCTGGCCCTCATGAGAGGTTTGAAGACCTAGGGATCTGCTGTGCAGTCGCGTCGCTACGACGCGCGACACCCCAGAGCGGGGGCGCGCGTCACCCTTAAGGGAGAGGCTCCGCCCCCGCGCGTGACATCACGCGCAGGCGCGGAGCACACACCCCGCGCCGTTTTCGGCTCATTTCAGAGCCAAACGGACGTGAGGGCGGGCGGGCGGGCAGGCCCAGCTCCAACAAAAATGTGAGTACCGGGAGGGACACGCGTCACCCTTGTGCGCGCGTTGCCCCTGGGCAGCCCGCCCCGCGCGCTTCCCCTCGTCGACGCCAGTGCTGCTGTGGGAATGTGAAAGTGACTTTCTCCTGTGAGAACTTCCTATTGTGTGCACTTCTGAAGATCCCACCCTGGGATTTTGGAAATGATTTGTGAAAGGTTTGAAATATGACCGCAAGGCTGATGTAATAGGTCATATCTAGTCCTTTGCAGCTATCTTAAAATAACTGCAGGAAAGTTGCTGACACAATTGTGGAAGAATCAAAGTCGATATCCTAAGATTTGGAAATGAGTAAACCCTGCAAACTATGCTTAATTAATGATTTGTACAATATGTTTGGGAGGGGGGAGATTCGGATAAGATCATAAATTAGTGTTATTCATCAGGGCTTTCATAAATAGTGGATGTATGGATCCCATTTAAAATTAAATTCGCTGATCTTTCATTTGACCTGTGTTTGGTTGCCTTATGAGTATTTTGCATAAAAAAGTGGAGTCATTTTTTAAAACTGTTATTTTGTTTTCAAAAGCTCCCCATTCAATTAATTTAAACCAAAATGCAAGGCAATTTGTAGCTTTCTCTCTCTTATTCTTAAATCCCAGATCCATACATATCCTTCTATAGAAATATGCACTAATCTTCCTTATTATTTGTGAATATGTAATTTTCCTTATCACTTGCATAAAATAAATTCTTGGCCTGTTTGAGGTTTAAGGATAATATTCTCTGCAATGTCTGTGCACAAAGTTAAGCAATTTACAGCACAAAACTGTGCTCAATGGGGTTTCATCCCAGGAAAGTGTGCATAGGAATTCAAGCTCTTAAATGCAAATAGCAGCGATAGTAATTAATAGGGCAGGGAGACTAATGATATCTTCACTATATCTTCAGTTTCTCAGGATTTGTTTTTTAAGCTTCAGCTTCAAGTTTTATACAGTTGACAATCACTGATTACATCAACCTGACAGTGTCAGCTAAGACTGGATGAAATATGTGGATAATAATAAAAGAACTACTTAATCTAATCACATATTCTTTCTCTTATGAGAATAATTTAAAATAGATAAACAGTCATTAGAACTTAAGGGATAATTTGTCCCACTGTGAACATGTGAATGGATGACTTTGTTATTCCGGATCAGTTAGATCTAGTTTACTCACATTGCAAGTCTATGAAATACCGTAACTCATTTTGGTCCGTTCCTAAAAGGTTAAGCTCACTCATTTTGTACTTTTATATGCAAATCTACATCAGAGCTCTTCAGTAGAATGTCACAAATGCACACACATGATATGACGCATGATATGATCTCATGATACATGATGCATCAGTGCAAACTACAATACAGAATTCTTAATTCTCTGCATCCCGGGCAGCCCAGTCCTAACTAACTATCCAGCAGGCGATGGATGTTTCAAGATGGATGTTTCAGTGAGATCAAAATACATATTTGTCATCATGGCCGGCTTATCTTTCAGGGGCATGAATTCCTTTCCTTCTGTATCCCCACTGGTTGGTAGACCAGTAAACATTTATGGAAATAATTGTTAATAACTGTTCCAACAGTTAACAACTGGAAATAACTGTTCCAATAATAACTGGAAATAAATAACATTTATGGAAACATTTTTATGGAAATGTTTCCATAAGAATGGCTTTTTATGGAAATAACTGGAATCTAGGATTATTTGGGGACAATATCTTCATAGAAACCAATGATTGCTCCGTTAATAACCTGGCTGATCTGTAGGTAGAGTATTAGGTTCCTCCAAGGTTTCTTCAGTCTCTCCAGTACCATTTTTTCTGCTAGATTGGGAGATGAGAGGAGAACAGTTCACAAGTAGGATAGAGTGGTTTTGAGAAAGACCATGAGGGTCTACGTAAAGATCCTCTTCCTCCAAGAGAAGATGCGTCCTCTGATGGATGGATTTTTCCTTGAGAGACAGTCTCCATCCTTCGGAGGAAATGCCTTTCACTAGAGGAAAGGAACCTTTTGACCCAACCCTATTATGCACGGCAGTAGCAATGCTCCACTCAGTACAGATGATCCGATAATAAATGGTCCGAACTCTGGATGTCCCTGTTATGAGTTTTGGCAACTTCTGTGATCCGGGAAATTTGTTTGAATGGTACTTTGGGACCAAAATATTGTCATTCTTTTTTCCTCAAAATTTAAGAGGTCTTTGTTATGACTGTGTTACCTTTTTCCTATGCAGCTATTCAGCAATATCTTCACACACAGGATACATTTGTTCCAATGCTTTCAGGCTGCATTTCTATGCACAGTGACCTGAGAGTAAGCCCCATTGAACACAGTGGGATTTAATTCTGAGTAAACATGTGTAGTATGGCACTGTCAGTTAGTTTGAAGAAAAACACCAGTCAGCCCGATAGCAAATACCAAATAAGAGCACATGCGATGTTTGATGCCATTACACAGGTGATAGCACAATGAAAACTCAATTAAAAAGCATTTTCGTAATTGTAAGAAAACTTAGGTAATAGTTCAGTCACCAAAAATGTTAACATCAAAATAAAGTGTTTTTTCAACCATAGCCAAATGCCATCACCTCCATTATGCTAGTTCACATTCACTATATTAAAGTCTTTAAAAAAATACAGAAATGCCTGATCGTAAAGTACAAGCTCATAAGTTTGTCTAGAAGAAGATTGCAAGTATAAATTAAAAATTGATTGTTTCTTTAAAAAAAATGCTCACATGCACAGAACTGCAATTTTTCAGTCTAAAACTAAACAAAAAACCAACCAACCTTGGAAACTCTGGGAAACAAAAGATTGAACTGGAATGGCAACTCAGTAATACAGTACTAGGTTACAAAATACTAATAAAGATTTTTATTATGTATATACTGCAACTAAATTTTAAAGCAATATCATCTCACTTTCTGTTATGTAAGGGAAAACTGAACAGTTTTACTTAATGAAGGAATACAGTACACATGTTTAGTGCATTTATTCCCTCTTCTATAATTAAATCTTCTCTTGATTTCATTGAGGCTTGGTCAGAGAGTGCAGGAAGTGGTCCAGCTCCTAAGGCCCTAAGGGCCATTTTCTTACATCAGAGACGCATGGAAGAATACTGTTTTAATTAGCTTTCCACCCCCCCTTTGAATAGGATCCCTGCATAAGAAACTGCTTTTCAAGTTCATGTGCAAGAAAACAAGAGCCACTCTGTGACCCTTTAAATTACACTGCCAACACATGTGGGTCATTTTCACACCACGACAGGCCAGAGGGCTACCTAGGCACAGTAGCGTAGCCAGAGGAGAGGCGGCCCAGTAAGTGCTGTATAGCATTACACGGAGGTGCAAAGTGGCCCCTCCCACTCGAAGGCAACTCTGCCTTCACTGCTAGATTGGCTCTGACGGTGAGTGGGAGGGGCCACTTTGCGCTTCCCTGTAATGCCGTGTAGCACTTACCATGCCCCCCCTCTGGCTATGCTACTGCCTTGCCATGAACCAGGGGCTCAGGAATCCTAGGGACCCCATTAGCAATGACCTGCCTCACCATTGTCTGCAACACAACTTGCAGCAGCCAAGTGGTTGAGTAAGAAAATCTAGAGTTACATGGTGACTCTAGAGTTTCTTAACTCTATGTGTAATTCTAGCAGCCCAATCCTATGCAGGTCAACTCAGAAGTAAGTCCCATTGTGTTTAATGGGACCTGCTTCCAGGAAAGTGTGCATAGGATTGTAGCCTTGGTTTTATTATTCAACTACTTGGCTGCCACAAGCTATGTTAACAACAACCGATAAAGTTCTCCCAGGAGGGTCCCTGGGAGCAAGCCCTATTCACTATGGCTCTGCTGTGGTGTGAAAATGGCCCATGTGGGCACTCTCTCCTCCTCCTCCCCAGAAGCAAACAACATGGGACGTTATGCCAGTTATTAGGGCTAATGGACTTGTTTTTAACTCAGTAAATAACTGCAGCTATGGACCAGACCATGGTGGGCCTTCCCTACAGCACTGTCCCAAAACAGATTAGTGTCTCCCACACAACAGAAACTAATGGTACTAATAGGAGTTTTTTCCCCTGATGTTATAGCAGCCATGGGGGGGGGGGGCTTGATTTGGCTGCTGTTTACTAAACACACACCTGACAGCCCCACTAACAGGCTTAATATCATGTGTCATTTGGCCCTCAGTTATTTCATGGACATTGAATTCAGGTGTCACATAAGCCCTGTGCATACCTTTGGTCCACACATAGAAGGAACGGGTGGAGGTCTCCTAGGATAGTGCCATGCTAGTTCCACCTCCCCACCTTCTGATGATGGCATGACCCAAGACCCCACCCTTCTGTGTCTGCAGTGACAAATGTTGAACAGGGTGGTTATCAACATTTGTTGCTGCAGACAAACACTGAATGTATGGAGGGTGAGGCTAGTTTCAGGTCACATCAACAGCAGAGGGTGAGGCTAGCACAGCATGATTGTGGGGGATATTCACGCATTCTTTCTGTGCGTGACCTGAAGATATGATGGTCCAGGGCTGTTGTGCTAAGAGTTCACACACCTGCCGCCTATGTTTGCATCAGAAAAGGGTCAGCAGCAGATATTGACCTGAGGGATGTGATGTGGGAAGTTAACCTCTGCACCGCCAACCAACTCTGGCTAACAAGAAAAACTGCAGGGAGACCGGCTGTATCGGCCAAAGCAGCCTCCTTGCAGCAATCATGATGAGACTTGTTACAAAAGCCTACAAAAGTTACAGCCTTCTCCATGATCAGTGTCTTCTGAATCGATGACCACAGCAGCAGATTACCCCACCCTACCCCACCCCACCCACCCCCACCCCCCATCCCCCCCCACACACACGAAGAGCAGCTGACTGAGGGTGAGATGTCCATCTGGCTAGGGGAAGAAGTGGAAGAAAAACACAGAGACTTGTTCAGACTCTGTGCGTTGCTGGGCTGTGGCGGGGGGGACCGCCGGGTGGTGCCGCGTGTAGAAGGGTGACGCGTGCACCCCCACGGCCTCTTCGGCCAGCAGTTTGTTGTGTGCATGCATGGCTTTTTCACGCACGCGCACACCGTCGCTTGAGGGCAAGAGCCTGCCTGGTTGCCCTCAGCTGCGGGTCCGCCATGTTTGCGCATGCGCAGACCGATGCTGAGGGCAACCGGGCAGCCTCGTACCCTCAGCGGCGGTCTGCGCATGTGCAAACATGGCGGACCCGCAACTGAGCGCAACCGGGCAGGCTCTTGCCCTCAGCGACGGTGTGCACATGTGCAAAAAAGCCACGCATGCGCACAATGAGCTGAGGGTAAGGCCAAAGACGCCCGGACGGAGGTAGATGATGCACGATGGCGGGGGGCGGGCGTGATGCGCACGCCCCTGCTATCGGGTGACGCGCGCGCAGTGACACCACGCCCTGTTCTCCTGTTACTGCTACAAAACCATATTGCTTTTCCTCTACAATGGCTAGTGTTGTTTGTTAACAAATCTGAGAACTATAATGAATGCACCTGAAAAATAGTGAATGGCAACTTATTCACTTCCCATAAAGGGCAGTCAATTGAGTTGGATAGTCTCCTATGCTATAATAGTCCACAGCATCTTGGACTCCTTACGTACATGATGAAAAGGAACCTGTGGTGCTACTGAACATTGTTTAAACGCAGCCTTTTGTAGAATTTTCTTCACTACAAAGGACCGAGGGCTGCAGCTGTGCTGCTCTGATGGTGAGACACTTTGGAGAAGATACTGGACAGATTTTCGCATTCATTTGTTAAGCAGGTTCTTCGCTTCATTGGCTTTATATCTTCCAGGGAACATCAAAGGAACAGGATTAGGCTTTAATCTCTAGCTACCATCACCACCCTGTGGTGCAGTTCCTCTTTTCTCTAACATAAATGTGTGATGATAAAGCTTTGCTGAGCTCTCCTGGTGAGTTATAACAAACACCTTGAGTTCACTATTAAGGTTTTCATATTGTATTTCAGATTGTTTAGTGTCATCTAATCACTTCCAGTTGTAAAAATCTTCTTTACTTACCTCCCCATAAGCTGCCTGGCCACCAATGGGTCTCGTCGGTCCTATTTAGCTGGCATAAGTCTGAGGACCCTCGAGGGCATGTCAGGCTGGGAAAAGGGGAATAGGATCTTGGTGTGTGCTGCTGCTGCCAAGATCCACCCCCTCTCACCCTCAAATCACCCCCTACCCGTCCCACTCCCTGCACTGTTTCACCCACAATCCTCCCCCGAACCACTCCTACCACCATCTCACCTGCTCTGGTGGGGTATCCGGGAGCCACTGTTGTGCATGTGGGGCCTCCGGCCATTTGTACTGGCAGCCACAGAGTACACAACAGTGGCATGCCAGACCAGCAAGATAGCAAGATCCACTGCTTTAAACCCTGGGTAGGATTGGGGGATACGACTAGGCTCCTTGCATAAGCTCCTTGATGATGTCTTTATGATGTTCTATGGACTTAATTGTCAGGGGATACCTTTACCTTTTATGATGTCTATTATAGCCTTATTATTATCCATTCTTGTTATATGCCTCAAGAATAGTAAAAGGAGTTGCTTAGAAATTTTTTGTCTCTTGAGTTTGTGGTATAACTTTGTCCAAACTCTACAGGTTCAGACTTATGGTAAGCAGATTTTGGATTTTGTGGGTGTCATCCTTTTCGTTTCTGGGCAGCTGTGTCTTTAGTGCTCACTTAAAAGCTGGCAATGAGTCTGACTGAACCTAGACTGCACTCCAGTGCTTTCCTGCTAAAGAAAGCCCCCCAGAGGCCAGTACTCTCATTAAGATTTACCGTTCATATGTCATCCTGTGAACCTTTCACATGACTAAAAACAGCAAACAGGAACATTCAGCCTCAACAAACAGTGAGAGGCTCAACCAAGGGGCACAAAAAACCAAGGAGACAAGCAATATCTGATAAAATCTATTACACAAAAGATAATAATGCAAAGACAAAGTTGCAAATACCAAGTCAGGGGTGGTAAAACAAGGACAGTCAGAAGCACACAATCAAGACAATGCATAGATAGCGTGATCTGAACAATAATAGGCTACAATATATAGGCAATGGGAATCACAATAGAACCACAAATAGCAGTCCAGTTGCCCAACTGCTGTTAATTGCACAGCTCAATGGGAGGCTATTCTTTTCATGAAGACTAAAGTCCTGTTCAAAAAAACATTCACCCCCTTCTCAGTGAATGCCTGCTGAAGGAGAAGGATCATGGTTGCTAAGCACACACACACACACACACACACACACACACACACACACACACACACACACACGTGTGTGCGTATCTTCATGATACGTTAGACATCTGAGAAAAGTACACACATGCAGGCAAAATATATACATTGCTTTGATGAATGTCTAGTTTACTTTGTAAACAATTATCATCATCCTGATCATCAGTACTATTAGTTCATGATGCATGTGTGGGTCTGAAATATTACTTTACAAACAAAGTGGGGAAAGCAGCTTTATGTGAAACCTGCCGAAGAAACTCGATTTTGAAAACTGTTTTTCTGGCTTCAAGTAGAGCTGGGAAACCTGGCTACCCATTTGAATCCCATCTGCTCCATTTGTGCTGCCATTCTTCCTCTGTATAAACTCCCCAGACATTTTCAATCATGCATGCTTTCAGGGCTGATACCTAAGGCAGCATACCAAATGCTGCCCCCCCCCCCCTTAACCTGGTGATGTGTCAGACTTCACTCTTCTCACTCATTGGACTGGAAAAGGAAGAGGAGGATGAAGCAGAAGAGGAAATGTGAAGGAGAGGAAAGTGGCTCTTCTCCTCCCCACTTCCTCTTTCACCCCAACCCCTTCTTCCTTTTCCAGTCCAGGGAGTGGGAGGAGGACAAGCAATGGAGGCAATGGGCAGACAGATTTGGGTGCCCTCTGTCAAACTGCTGTCTGAAATGACCGCCTCAGTCAGCTTCATGATTGGGCCAGCCCTGTTTGTTCCTCACAGTCATTGCAATTGGTTTTGTGTTTTAGGGTGAAATAAGTGGATGTTCTCACATGTGCATTTTTCATTCATGGTCACACATTTTTCACACATGGTCACATGAAGTTTTAAGCTGTGTACATGAATATCCCCACACATGTGTCTTTCAGTTAAAGTTACACTGAATCAGCATTCAGCATTACACCCATCAGCATTCAACATACGTACTAGGGGTGAAACCTGTGCTTTTAAAAAAACCCAGTATGAGCACCATAGGATTTGGGGGAAGACCCCTTCTGTCAGTGCATCTTCAGACACATCTCTGCTATCACCCTAATGCCAATGCAACTGTGTAGACACATGAGCAGAAAGCTTCTTTGACATACAGCACCATTGGCGCAACCCTGCTCTTCATAGCATGTTTTAATCTGAGTAAGAGCTGAGAAAAGTTCATTTAAATGATTACATAGATTGACTTCTCATCTGTGTACTTGGGTCTTATCCATTTCCTTGCTCAACTATTAGCTGCATCCTATATGGCTCATTTGATGGCTATTGAAAGGAAGGCTTATTAGCATGTAAAAATAATTAGCCACTTCAGATTTGATACTTAATTAAAGTGTGTGAGAGATGCGGATACACAAGCTTAATGGTAGTTCTCAATGGCAAAGCAAAAGTCTAGATCATCATAAACTGTTCTCTGAACAGTTTTATCAGAGAAACTGGCCCTGCAATGCCAGACAGGGTCTCAGGTCTTTTGGGCCAATCAGAAGCAGTGGAGCAATGCTATGTAAGCTGGTTCTGCCCACCACCAGCCTATTTTGTATCTAGCCCAGCAAATGAAGTGCACCAACCTTGGAGAAAGTCATCACACACTACAGTCTAGTTCCCCATCAAAAACTTCAACCCTGACTCAAAGCTGTAGGTCATCTGTTGACGATCCCAGCTTCTCTACGCCAACCCCAAAGGGGGAGTAAAGGAAGTTAAATTGCACTGTCTCCCCCAAGCCTGACAGCCTTTGAGGTTGACTTTGCAATCCGAGCCTGTGGGGTTAAAGGTAAAGGTAAAGGTGACCCCTGACAATTAAGTCCAGTCGTGTCCGACTCTAGGGTGTGGTGCTCATCCCCATTTCAAAGCCGAAGAGCCAGCGTTGTCCGAAGACGCCTCCGTGGTCATGTGGCCGGCATGACTCTCCTTGCCGCAGCGCGTAGCATGCAGCTGTGGGGTTACCAGCCAGCATTTCCAAGCCAAACAGGCTCTTTCGATCGGTTCTGCTTCCCCCTGTGACTCTTGCTTACCTAAAGGTGCACACTAAATCCAGTTCCCACTCCCTATCCTGCATTATACATAGCAGTTGTGACCAACCTGGCTAAATGCACCACACCCTTAAAACAGTCTGCAGTAGGTGCAGTAGCCAGTCAGGTGAGAGGTTAAAAAAAAAAAGGCATACCCTGTTCCAAAGGTAAGCAGCTAGCCTCTGACTATTTCAATGGGTGGGAGGGATGGGAGTTGCCAAGAGGATCAGAGTTCTGCAAACCAAAAAGGGCAAGCTGAGTAAATGTCTGCTGGAAGCCTGCCCCCTTCAGCACCTACACCCATTAGGATGTTTCCCTGTCCTATCTTGTGAGAGGAGAGATGGGAGGAAATGCAGCCACATTCGTCATGCTGGCAGAGGAGCAGTATGGCAGCTGTTTGTGGGGATGGTTTAAGGATCCCTGCTCCAGGAACTAAGGTAAAGGTAAAGGTATCCCTTGACAATTAAGTCTAGTTGTGTCCGACTCTAGGGAGCGGTGCTCATCTCCGTTTCAAAGCCGAAGAACCAGCGCTGTCCGAAGACGTTTCCATGGTCATGTGGCCAGCATGACTCAACACCGAGGCGCATGGAACGCTGTTACCGTCCCGCTGACGCGGTACCTATTAATTTACTTGCAATTTCTTGCTTTCGAACTGCTAGGTTGGCAGGAGCCGTCGCACGGATTCGAACTGCCGACCTTTCGATCGACAGCTCATGGTTCAGTGGTTTAACCCACTGCGCCACCCGCCAGTTCCGGGAACTAGGACCTCATTTTTCATGAGAAACCTGAAGTCTGTTATTGGAATGGAACATATAGTTAGGGCCAAAATCAAAAAGGAGCTATGCAAGGCTAAGGTGTGGGGTCCTTTTAGGTCCCTGCTCACTCTCATCTTCACCTCTTGAAGTAGACCCCCAAGAACACAAGTGGTGAATACCATTTAATCCACCACTTTTCTTACCCCAAAGGTGAATCTGGTAACAATGCTATACCTGCCTATCTTTGCTCTGTGAATTGCACCTCTTTTGACTCTGCAGTCTGGCATTGGGACTTTTATGGGAAAATGTGATATTCAATCTGCGTTTCTCATTCTCCCCATTCACTCTGATTATTTTGAGTTGTTGGGTGTTTATCTTGAGGGCAGTTTCTATATGTTTCATGCTTATTTTTTTGCATAAATTACTCAGATAATAACATTTTCCTGGCACCAGGTCAGATTTTCTACTGCACTGAGGGGCATGCAGTTTCCAAATACTGTACATGTTACTTTGCTGTACTTCATCCATCTCTGTCAAGCTCCCTCATTCCTGGGAGAAAATGATTAAGATAAATCAATTCGTATATAACTTTTAGCTTATAGACTCTTTGTTTGGATGAATTCCTTCCAAACACCAACTTTTCAGTAGGCACAATCTCCCAAATACAGTCATTGCTCTAACTGAAAGAAACTGAAAAATGCATTCATCTGCCACGAACGTTTAGGTTATTCTCACTAGATCCACCCGAACAGTTTGTTTTTTATTATGCTATAGCAAGCATGATAATACACATATTGCCCAGCAGACTGAAGCAAATGTAGCACCTGTCACTGGACATACTGTTTCCTTGTGATGTATACAACAACATTTAAAACCAGTGGGTTTGTTTTTTTTGCAGCAGTTGACAGCATTTTTGAATAGGTGCAGCCAGGTGCAGAGAAGATGTAGCTGTGTGGACCTTTGTGTTGTGGCTACCCTGTACATCTCGATCTCAGACTTTGGTATTCTTTTCCAACACAGAAGCTACTTTGTTGAAGAGGAAACACAGTTATCCTGAGTAGTATCGGCCATAGGGGCATCTGTATCTGGATCAGGACCATGATGCAGGGGGAAAGGGAGTTTTCCCTTTTCCTCATGCTGTTTTCCCGATAATAACCAATCCTTGAAGCTGCTGTTCACCCAAATCAGAAACCCATACACACAAAAGAGGAGATATCAAAAACCCTCTCCCCATTCCTAATGTGGTTTGGGACCTCCCTGGTTCCTATTTTAATAAACCATAATAAATAAATAAACCAGTATTTATATACCGCCTTTTCTTTGGTCATTGGATTTCTCCTCTGACTTTAATTCAAAGGCGGTTTACATGGGCAGGCTTTTCTAAACCCCAAGGGTTTTTTGCAATACCATAATATGTTCTAATCTTTCATAGAACCCTTCATTCTAGATGTTTCTTTCACAATCCAGCTCTCTTTCTCTCTCTGGCATTCGCCTCACCACGTTTCAGCTGACAGGCAACCTTGACTGCCACGCAAGTGCAGCTGCAGTTTCTCTCCCCCACAGAAGCTCTGCAACTTATCAGCTCGGCGTGCTGGCAACTCTCTGACAGACACTTCCGGACATCTTGAACTGCCTTCCTTCAGATCTTCAGGCATATATGAGATGGTCGCTCTACCAACTGAGCCAGACCTCCTGCCCTTTAAACATTTTAAGACAATGCACACCTGCATCACCACATCTAGTTTGGCCAGAAGAAAAACAAACATTGTCAGCTCTAGACATTCAATCACTTGCTTTATTTGCTAACTGGGCAAGAGGCACTTTTTCAATTGGTGCTTCTCTTATCCATTGAGCAATCTTAAAATACAATGCTTTTCTTTTTGCTTTTCACAGTGTGTGATCTCATGATATATTTCAAGTTAGGCAAATGTCCCAATTCATATCCAGTTAGACTAGAGGAAGTATTTGATTTAAGACAACTTAAATTCCATCAACACCAATCTGTATGCTTCTGTTTCATGACTTGTCATTTGATCCGTGATGATACCACATTTACTATCTCTTTGTAATCACCATTTCATTTGTAGCTTCCACAGTAGGTTAGCAATTCAAGTTAATTTGCTCCTATCTTTTGGGTGCTTTAGAGCTTCCTAGAGAGGTCTTTAAAAAATGTTTATGTGTTTTCCTCCCCCACAAGGCATCCTGCTGCTATATTTTGATATTTCTGTAAAAATCAACACATGTAATTTATAGTTCAATTTATTTTATTATCTCCAGTGATGCACCCTCTTGTGAATCAAATACCAACAATTCTACAAGAATCCAACAATCGAATGTGTATATGAGCCAGTGTATGAAAGCTCCAAGGGAGCAGATATTCCAGAAACATCAGATACAATCAGGATTTCTATTTGACAGGGAGAGAGAAACAAGCTAAAAATACACTAGGAGCAATAATGTCTAACTATATCTGTTACTGGGTGCCATTTTAAATAGAAGTATTTTGTGTGCATTTGGGGGCAAAGTCTCCTGTTACCATGTGAGGTTGCATTTATTATAACAATATGTAACCGTAGTTTACATATAATGTTTACAGGGACTGCCATCTGAAACACGGTTATTTAAGCTTGCTTTTATAATTAGATTTGCTAATCTGCTAACTGGGCAAGAGGCACTTTTTCAATGGGTGCTCCTCCTCTTATTTGATTTAGCAGGGGGAGAGTAACTGCCCCCCTTTCACCCCAGCACAGTGTCTTTTTGGGTGGCTGTTTGCTGGTGGTATTCTGCATCTTTTTTAGATTGTGAGCCCTTCTGGGACAGGGAGCCATTTCATAATTTGATTTTGTCTGTAAACTGCTTTGTGAACTTTTTGTTGAAAAGCGGTATATAAATAATAATAATAATAATAATAATAATAATAATAATAATAATAATAATACAGATTTTTTTTTTAAAAAAAGGTTTGTATCCTGTTTCATTCTCAGAAGAGGCTCAGAAGAGACTCCAGGCAGCTTACAAGAGAACAATACAATCATTTTTAAAAAGCAATGCAAAAAGATAAAGCAAACAAATATATTGACTTGTAATGTCATCGTCCGTCCCCCCCGCCCCCGCCCCCGCTGCTCTGCCTCATGCCATGGGGGTAGCTCAACATTACAGGGATTTGGGAAGGACATGGCAGGGTTGCACTGGGGTCAAAAGGTGGTGGAAGGGATGGATTCTCATTGACCAAGTGTTGCTTGGGATGGGTAGATTATGGATTTGCTTACTGTCTCATAGCCTGGGGTCCCTGAAGACTTCAGATGCCCCTTTGTTGTCACTAGCTGTCTTGGCTTCTCAGGCTTCCACCCCATAGCTCTTTAGATGAATCACCTCTGTCTTGATGACCTGGTTCAGGGCAGTGGCGTTTCCACAGTAGGGGCGGCACTGTAAGTCATGCCGCGTCGAGTACCGTGTTTACGAACCGAAACGAGGAGGTGCCGCCCGGTCGCGTTCTTCGCGCGGAATGGTTGCAACAGCGAGGGGGCGGTGCCTCCTCGTTTCGGTTCCTAAACACAGTACTCGACGCGGCGTGACTTATGGTGCCGCCCTTACCGTGTAAACGCCACTGGTTCAGGGCCCTTCTTTGCTTGGCCAAAACCAGTTAGGGCTCAGAGCACCCTCAGACTGCAAAGTAGGTATTTTAAGGGGAGCAAAACCCCATCAAGAACAGGCAAAACTCTGCTTACCAGATTTTCCGGAACCCGAAGGAGGCGGAAGTGACATCATGGGGGGTGAGTCAAGGAACCATGATGTCACTTCTGCCGGAAGTGATGTCACAGGGGGCATGTCCAGCCAGCCACTGTTCTGCAGAAACAAGAAGACAAAGAACCCAAAGAGGAGGTTAATGGAGTGGAAGAAACTCACAAGCCTTTGAAGTGACGAACTCCCTTTAATGGTGGAGGCCAACATTACTGACCACATGGCAGGTGGCTCAACTTACAAACTGTCACTCCTCCAACATTAAGCAGTGCAGCTCTGAGATCTTTGTTTATTTTGTTCTCCTGCTGAATGCCAGTGATGGCTCCTGAGAGACAATGAAAAACAGCCTGAAGTCTCTTTTTTATATTTGTCATTATTTGTAAAGAACCACTGCTTTACAGTGCTTACAAATAAAAAAACAAAAACAAAAAACCCAGAAAGTTAAAATTCACATGCCATGTGCAACTACTGTATTAAAATGTCATTTCAATACTAATCATTTAGAGGACAATGCTACATTTTTAACCCAGTATGACATACCAGTATTCTTGCTCTTGTTTTTCATTTCACTTTTAGAAATGAGAATTTCTGTAACTGGGAAAAGATGGATGATAAATCTCTGCCTCATGTCCTAAGCTCTTTTCCCTTAGGGGTGCTATTTATTGATCCACGTTATTAGTTTTGTGTCTCTGAATGGCATTGCAATAGGCAATGAAAATGTATTTTAATCTGAACTCTCTGTTTCTCAAGATGCTTTTGCAAGGTTGGAAAGACAAAGATAGTTGAGACACTGCCACAGGGCCATCACTCAGAGGCTGAGCAGTGCAGGATGTTCCAGGTGTCATTCTTTAAAAAGCAAATCAAAACAAACCCAGACCTAGGAGGGCCATTGCTGGTCAGACGACTAGAGAGTACTTGACTGGACAGTGGTGGCTTTGCATGTTCCAAGACTGTAGGAATTATTCTTTTACTAGATAAAATTGCTAGAATCATTACAGTGAATCACTGGAATGCGTGCCCCAGCAGATCTGCCGCCTGAATTGGCACAGACCCACTGGCCTCACCATTGTGCCTGAACCCGCCCCCAGCAATTCCCCACTCTTCTTTTTTTAAAAAAATCTGTCATGCTAGCATGTGCTCACTGCAGTTTTTAATTGTTGTGTTGTTCCCTGTCTTGAGAATCATTCTATAGAAAGGTGGGTTAGAAACCTTCTAAAAAAATAAATGATAAATGAACTACTGTCACTTAGCTTGGACTTACTTGTGAGAAGACAGCATTGTGTGTGTGTGTGTGTGTGTGTGTGTGTGTGTGTGTGTGTGTGTGTGTGTACTTTCCATACATTTGACTTTCACTAATAATGGTGACACCTAGGTGAAGTGGGAGGGGAGAGGAGCTCCAGGGCATCTCCTACTGGAAGTGTGGTGATGTCATCAGCAGGGTGTTAGTGGAAGGGGGCTTCAGTCCTTTGACCCTACCATGCTCCCAAACCATCTTGGGGCCCCTGCACATGTCTGTTTAACAAAGAAAAAATAAGGTCACTGCAGCATAATATGCATTAACCAAAGGGTAGTCTGACTCTAACAGCCCAATCCTGATGCGGCAGCTGGCCTACTCTAGGGAAACACCCTAACCCTGGTGGTGGGTAGGAGGAACTCACAAATTCACAAGTGGTTCGCTATTTCTTGAGATTAATTTGGGTCTAAACTTTTTTTGTGAGGAAAGCAGATCTGCAAATAAATAAATATATTCATATTTGTGTAACTTTGTAAGAGCTTCATCCGTATTGATCAAATCTTGCTGCTTATCTCTCTAGAAGCAGCACTTGAAAAGACCTGTTCTTATCTAGGGCTGTTCTGAATTTGTGCCCACACACATTTTTAGGGTAAAAGGGAGGTGGGGGTGACACAAAATGTCACCTGATAGAAACTTTGAGCGGGTGTCAATGGGCAATTTTCACAATGGCGAGAGGTGAAAAGCGGTGTGTCCAAGGATTGTCTTGGGACCGATGCTTTTCAACTTGTTCATAAATGACCTGGAGTTGGGAATAAGCAGCTGGGTGGCCAAGTTTGCGAATGACACTAAACGTTTCTGGGTGGTGAAGACCAGCAGGGATTGTGAAGAGCTCCAGAAGGATCTCACCAAACTGGGAGAATGGGCAGCAAAATGGCAGATGCGCTTCAATGTAAGTAAGTGTAAAGTGATGTACATTGGGGCAAGAAACCAAAATTTCACATATACGCTAATGGGTTCTGAGCTGTCTGTGATGTGACGGATCAAGAGAGAGATCTTGGGGTGCTAGTGGACAGCTTGATGAAAGTGTCAACCCTTGTGCGGTGGTTGGGAAGAAGGCCGATTCCATGCTTGGGGTCATTAAAAAAGGGATTGAGAATAAAACGGCCAATATCATTGAACAGCGCAATCCTAACCAACTTTCCAGTGCTGGTGCAGCCGCAATGCCGCCCCGAGGTAAGGGAACAAACGTTCCCTCACCTTGAAGAGGCCTCCATGACTGCCCCTGCACTGCAAAATGCAGTGTGCGCCCTGTTGGCACAGCTACACTGGCGCTGGAAAGTTAGTTAGGATTGCGCTGTGAGGCATATCCCATGGCATATCCCATATCCCAAGTAGAAAAAAACTTTCACTGAAAATTGCCACAATTTTGATGCCATTTACCGTATTTTTCGCACTATAAGACGCACTTCCCCCCAAAAAAACACAGGGGATAAAAGCGTGCATCCTATGGTGCGAAGCCCGGGCTTGGGGGCGCTTTGGGGAGGCCTGCAGAGGCTCGTGCAGGCCTCCCTGAAGCCCCCACAGGCCTCCCCGATGTTCAGTTCGGCCAAAAACAGCGATTTTCGGCCATTTCCGGAAATGGCCGAAAATCGCTATTTTCGGCCGAACTGAACATCGGGGAGGCCTGCAGAGGCTCGCGCAGGCCTCCCCGAAGCCCCCACAGGCCTCCCCAAAGCGCCCCCAAGCCCAGGTAAGTAAAATCTTTTTTTCTCTATTTTATGCTCCATAGGATGCATGCGTCCTATGGACCGATGCGTCCTATGCAGCGTAAAATACGGTATGTCTCTCTACACATGTTTTTTCAGCGGAAAGCAATTTTCAATGGAAGTTTTTTTCCTACTAAATATTGTGCATGGGATATTCCTCAATCAGGGTCAAAACCATGGCAGGAGCAAAGTACTATACCCTCCCATGATTTTGTCACAATTTTACAGTCCCTTGAGTGCTATTTACTGTAGCAATAAAACTAACCCCCACACTGGACTGTGTTGTGCAATCAAGTCTCATTTAAATTAATGAAACTTGAGTTTGTCATGACTAACATGTCTGATAATGTTTCTAATTTGTAGGATTCAGTATAAGTTGTCCTAACTGTAAGTCACTGGACATTATACAAAATTTCACAGAGTTTGGGAATTAAAATTTAAGGAAGTCAATAACTTTGCAAGAAGAAACTTTAGAGTAAATACTGTACTAGGGAATGTTCATCTGAAGCTTTAGCAAGTCAATATACAGTATTGACTCTTGTATTTAATTTTAGGTGATATTTGGAGATGCATTGACCTGTGAAATACTTCAACTACTATGCAAGAAGTGATTGCCAGTGGTGTTTCTTAATCTTAGTTTTACTTTTGCTTACTATCTTTTTCCTTTTCAATGGCACAATCCAATCAGTGGCCTAGGGTGTCGCAAATGTGCCATAAAGCGGAAGCGGGCACTAGTGGGAAGGCCTGCACCATCCTGCCGGCGCTACAGCCAGGACGACTGCATGCCGGAGCAGGTAAGATTTGCTCCAGGCAGTGCGGGGACTGGGGGAGGGAGGGGAGGGGGTGTAAGGGGGCAGGGGATGGCAGAGACGGTGTGAATCGGGGGGATCTGTGGCACTGGTGCACCAAATTCTATACCCCTCTCCCAAGCCTTTTCTGCCTGCACAGGGCTTCTCGGATCTGCACCAGCCATGAGGCTTGCGCACATCCATGTCGCCCCATTGCAGAGGCTGGGGCTTTACTTGGGGTAAGGGGATGAATGTCCCCTTACCCCGAGGAGACATCCAGCCCGCTTCTCCCCAGTGCTGGATGCAGATCTGGCGCTGGTTAGGATTGGGCTGCAAATATATATAAAGGCAGCCAAAATTTTAATCAAAGATTTTCTGTTTTGCTTCTGTTGCTATAATGAATGATCTGTAGAGAAGCTTGCATGTCAGAAATATAATTCAATTTAGATCAACTACCTTTTGATACATTTGTTTCCACATGTCAAAAAAATAAACCAAAGTCTATTAAATATTACCCGTATTTGCAGTTACTTGCCTATACTGCTTCCAATCTTTGTTGTAGAACATATAACCAGCATCATTCATCAGACAGCTGCATTTGTTATCCTATCAATATCTTGAAAGGATCTCTTTTTTTCTTTTTGGGGGGAAGGATTTGACAAATGTTCAGAGAGTACATGTGTTATGAAAGATTGTCAGCCCAATCCGAAGTGCCCCACCCAATATCGTCGGCGCACCTCTCACGCTGGCTCTGACTGCTGTAAAGCAGTCAGCACCAGTCACAAAAGGCTTTCCGAGAGTGCACTGATCAGCACCCTGCCGGGGATGCCGGTGGAAAAAATCTCTGCTTTCCCAGCCAAACTAGAGTACATCTGGACATGCGCCTGGAAAGGTAAGTGGTGGAAGGCGGGAGAGGGCATAAGGGGAGCAGGAAGGGGCGTAACGGGGGTGGGGAGGCCATGGGAGAGGGAGGATCCATCGCAGAAAGCCCACACCAGATCCTATTCCCCTTCCCTGCAGCCTCCCCGCCCCTTTTCTCTCCTCAGAATTATGCTAGCAAAATTGCTAGCATATGTCTGAGGTGACCAATTGCGGGTCATGAGGCTTACGTAGGGGTAAGGGGGTTAAACATCCCCTTTCCCTGAGGAAGCCTCCCGGTCCTGCTTCCCACACAGGATGTAGCACCTGCCATTTTGGTGCCGCGTGTCATTTGGCGGTGTGTGTAAAGGATGGGATTGGACTCTGATTCCGATTTCCTCTCTCCTGCTCAGGAATTAGTCTGACATACTAATAATCCTCAATTGAATGGCCTCTTTGTGACAGGATCTTATTTTCTGGCATTGAGGAGAAAACCAGAACTACTCCTGAGTGCCCCAGTAGTCTATGAAATTTACATCCAGAAGTTGTGATCTTTTTGAAATGTGGACTATTGAAAAGTATAAGTTTATTATTTAATACATTCATCTTAATATTTTCTTACTAATATATTCTAAACATATTGACTAGATCAGTGGTTCCCAAACTGGGAGGCATAGCTCCCAGGGGAGCCGTGGAAACCAGCCAGGGGAGCCACGGAGTGCCACGGAATCCTCTCGGAAAACAGTGTAATGCCAATTGGCAGGCATCAACATAATGTAATGGGGAGCCACGGTCAATGGTCACCAATGTTCAAGGGAGCTGCAGGTCAAAAAAGTTTGGGAAACACTGGACTAGATGATAAGAAATCCCTCAGCTTTCTTTGGATATTTTATGTGTCTGATTTGCTTTGAGAGTCTCTAAGTGCACCTTGAGATAAATCTGTATCTGCGATAGATTTCATTTCTCCTGCAGATTTCTTTCTACCATGGAAGCCTTTTCTAATTTACACAGAAAATCAAAGAGTACTTGTTTGCAAACACCAACATTTCACCTCTGTAATTGATTCAGTGAATCCTCATTTTTAAAGAGTTGTGTATCACATTAGAGTTGGTTGAAAATTGGTCTTGTAAAGATGTGGTGTTAAAAATTAAGATGAAGCATATTTAAACATAATTTAAAATATCTTAATGGATAACTCTAATTGTTGTTCTGTTAATGGATTACTTATAATTGAAATTGTAGTTTTCTATATGCAAATCAATAAAATATAGTTATAAAAACAATGCATTAGCCATGAAATACAGAGTACATGAAAATTATAAAATCAGAATATGATTCAGGTTTCATTTCAGATAGCAGCCCAATCCTATCTAATTCCCTTTGCTCTGAGGCATAAATGCAATTACACATAATAGACTTTCAGCGCAATCCTGTGTAACTTTGCACCGGTGTAACAGTAGTTGCACTGGTGTAACAGCAGATGCACTGGTGTAAGTGCACTTACACCGGTGCATCTACTGTTACACCAGTGCAAAGTTACAAAGGATTGTGCTGTTTGACTGCAATTCGTACTCAGCTGGTAGTATGGCCTCTTGAACTCAATGGGGTTTACTTCTGAGTAGGCATGGCTAGGATTGTACTGTTTGTTTCTGGAGGTAGGGGAAAGAACTCAAGAGTTATGCCAAAGGCTGTGTGGAAAAAAAATATGTATTTCCATTACTCCTCCTTCATTTGCACTCCACCTTCTTTATTTTGGAAAGGATGTGTGAATTCTTGGCCTCCTGGGTCTCATCACATTGATTGTTGAGCTAAAAACGCATTCAGGTTTGCCGTGAACAGTAGTCTTGCTAGTGGAACGTCAACTGATTTTCTCACTTCTGACCTGCCACTCAATTTTCTCACTTCTGACCTGCCACTCAAACCTAGTATTCACTATTCTGGTGAATAATTCAGCATCCACTTATAATTGAAGTATGAGACGAAAGCAACATCCTCCTTACTATGTAGCTTTATGGCAGCATGCTAAGTCCCATAGCTACTCCCTTTCACCTGAAATTTATGTTTACAGTCTGCATGGGGAATGATGGCTTTCCATCCAGTGGGGGGGGGGGGGGGAGGACAGACAAAAAAAAAAGGAAGAAAGAAAAAGAGATCACGTATTGACCACTTATTCTGTTAGGAAGCTTGACTGCTGACCAGAAGCACAATGTGAAATATTAGGATTCTGGATGTACAACTAACAACAAAGCAGAGCTTTACTCTCTTAAAGCAGTGTGTGGGAGTTGCAGAAGATGTGGCATGTAATGAGAAATGTTCTGAAATTGTGTCAGCATCGTATGGAAGCTCTGCGGTTCAGCTGACAAGCTGTTGGGGCCGATTTTCGTTGAAACAGGATAAATGAGCAGCAACAAAAGTTGAACCACTGAAAACACAGGGTCAATAAATACGTACTGATAAAAATCAATAGTCAGTCATTTCATAGGCGTCTGAGTATTTTCTGAAGTCTGAAACCTGAATGCGTAAGAGAAAAATGCCTGACTGTCTGCAATTCCCTCCTTTCCTCTTGTTCTCTCTCTCTCTCTCTCTCTCTCTCTCTCTCTCTCTCTCTCTCTCTCACACACACACACACACACACACACACACACACACACACACACACACGCCTCTCCTGATGTAAAAAAAATGTTTTCAACAGTTTTCAGACAGAATGTTTAAACTACAATATCTGTGGTTGCAATCCTATACACACTTTCCTGAGAGTAAGCCCCATTAAACACAATGGGACTTATATCTGAGTAGACATGCACCACTGTGTAATATGATATATTTTTATGAAGCCAACAGGCATTTCTGAAGAAAAGTGTGGCATTTGTCCTACACAATACAGTCTTCTGTTCTATTCTCTCTTTTGAATGCTCAGGTAACTCTAAAGCCGCGTGTCTATCCCTACACCAGTGCCATACTGCTAATCCTGTGCAGAGCATTCTGATTCTTTTCCAGTGGTTGTTTGCTGATGTCTTGTGTCTTGTTTGTGTCTGTCTTGTGACTCTTGTGTCTTTAAAAAAGATTATAAGCCCATCTGAGGGAGGAAACCATTTTTTCCCCATTTTTGTGTTATGTAGATTGTAGACCATTTTGTGAGCTTTGTTTTTTTGCTGAAAAGCAATATATAAATGATCTTAATAATAAATACGAAACATATTTTGCATTCGTCTTTCGATTACAGTTGTGAAAAGGGGACATACTAATGTTTTTGTACTCCACAGAAAAATCATGGTTTTTTTTCCCCAAATGCAACATCTGGGACCCAAAGGATCATCTGTGGTGCTCTGCATCAGTGCTTTTCTTGTGGTCTTCCTTCCCACTGCAGGGCAGAGACCCTCATGCCCCTGTCAAAGCTGGTCCTGAAAACTCTGGAGCAGCATTCAATATACAAGGTTGTATTGCCCCGGCTGTGGGCTGGCAGGTTTTTTGGATGCCAAAGAAATGACATGACTGATGCAAGGTTTACTCATGAGGAGTTCTTAAAGCCGGACCTACACTGCACGAGTCCCAGTGCGGAGCTTGCGCAGCTGTGTGGGTTCCATTTTATGAGATCGCATCGGAACGTGGGAGACCTGTGCTCTCCCGAGTTCCGGTGCGATCTGAATTGGCCATGCTCAAGATTTTGAGTGGGCGGGACGCCGAGCTAGTTTTGTCACCAATGGGATGAGAGGGGGTTTCAGCCAATCAGAGCGTGCTTGTGTTTCAGCCAATCAGCTATTAGAAGGCGGGACAATCAGGATGGACTAATTGTAGGAAGACACTGGTGGAGAACAGGGCAGCGTGAGGAGGCGAAGCGTCCAGTTCCCTACGCTCGCACGCCTCCAGAAGCATGCACAACGGCACTCGAGCGGTGTAGGTCCGGCTTTATTTTAAGTGCCCCCCAAGCACTGGAACGGGAAGCTGTGAAGTCTCACACAAACATTGAGGGTGTCCGGGCAGATGTCCGGACGCCCCCTTTTGCCTCCGCCCCACCCGAGCGCGAGGCAGGAGGCTGTTTCTCTGGCCGGCGTGCCGGCTGGGGGCGGAGTCGGCACGTGCGTTACAGCGCATGCTGGCTCCGCAGGATCAGCTGATTCTAAAGAGAATTGCAGTCCAAATCTAAACAGGTCTACTCTGAGTAGATTCTACAGCTGATTCTAAAGAGAATTGCAGTCCAAATCTAAACAGGTCTACTCTGAGTAAAACCAGTGTTTACTCGAGAGTAAAAAGCCCAGGGCAGAGACCTGAGTCTACTTTAGAGTAGGAGCCTAAAACAAAACAAGAGGAGGCTAAAAGAAGGGGAGAAAGCAAGCTAAACTGCACCTTAAGCAGAGTTAAACTTAAGCAGAATTTAAAACCTACAGTTTAAAACATACAGACCGCATGGTATAGAAGGCCACATGGTAAATTAGGGTGACTCAGAAACCATAGCAACACACATTCCTGCCAGCTGAGTAGGTCAGATGTAAATTGAGGCAGCAGCAGGAACAATAGCAACAGGAATTTCCTGCCAGTAAACCACATCAGGCCCTGCCCCCCTTAGAGGCCAGTCTTTTCAAACTTTCAGGTAGGCAGGGGGAGGAGCTACACAACAGTTTAAATCTGGGGCTGGTTTGCGAGTGAGCCCTTTCAGGAGCAGCGAGTGGCCTCACGGGAACGCAGTGGCTCACGGGGACAAAGTGGCAAGATAAAAAAAGACACAGCGAGTTAAGCAGCTGGGCGAGTTCAGCAGCGGGGCGAGGAAGCCAGGCCCCACACACTGCCCGGCACGTCCCTTGAAGAGAGGAGAGCTCCAATAACATTAAGGTACCCAAACTGTTTTAAACCCATAACTTACAAAAAAAGCTATGCAGTCAGACAGCCAGCAGAAGGGTGGGGGCTATCCAGTGTTTTGCACTGAGTGTCACATGTATGACTATCTGCCTCTTGGGCACATGTCATGGGTGTGTGCTCGGTGCAAAGAGCTCCAGGCTCTCAGGGAACGGGTTCGCTCCCTTGAAGCCACGGTTGCTGACCTGGAGAAGCAGAGACAGGTAGAGAGGAACCAGGGTGAGACTTCTAGGGACGTGGAGGCATCGTCCTACCCTCAGTTGGCCAGCACTTCAGCTGCCAGGGAAGGGAGTCTCAGGGCTGGAGGACATTGCTCTGGAAAAGAGGGAAACAATCCCACAGTGGGGACCCCTTCTTCAGGTGATGGGCCCGTATCCAGTCGCACTATGGATACTCCTCTGGGGAGAGGGGGAAGGGGGCTTCTTGTTGTGGGTGACTCTATAGTCAGGAACATAGAAAGGGGGGTCTGTGACGGATGTGAGGACCGCACGGTGACTTGCCTACCTGGTGCGAAGGTTGCGGACATCACCTCTCGTCTAGATAGGCTGGTAGAGAGTGCTGGGGAGGAGGTAGCGGTTGTGGTGCATGTTGGCACCAACGACGTGGGGAAATGTAGCCGGGCGGTCCTGGAGGCCAAATTTAGGTTGCTAGGTAGGAAGCTCAAATCCAGGACCCCAAAGGTGGCGTTCTCAGAAGTGCTACCTGTTCCACGCGCAGGGACAGCTAGGCAGGCGGAGCTCAGGGGTCTCAATGCGTGGATGAGACACTGGTGTGAGGAGGAGGGGTTTAAGTTTGTTAGGCACTGGGGAACGTTTTGGGACAAGCCGGGCCTGTACAAGAGGGACGGGCTTCACTTGAACCAAAACGGAACCAGACTGCTGGCGCGTAACATTAAGAAGGTGGCAGAGCAGCTTTTAAACTGACTCCTGGGGGAAAGCCGACAGGAGCCGAGGGGCATCCGGTTCGGGACTCCTCATTCCTCGGGAATGAGGGTGCAGAGGATGGGGAACAATCAAGTAATAACAGAATAAGAATTGGGAGTGGTAGCGTGATGGGACATGACAGCCAGTCTAGCAAAACAGAAGGCTGCAGGAATAAAGGGGCAAACATGCAGCCCTTCTTGGGGGACCAGGTATATAAGTGCTTTTATGCAAATGCCCGAAGTCTACGGGCAAAGATGGGAGAACTGGAATGTTTGGTGGCTAGGGAAAACATTGACATAGTAGGTATAACAGAAACCTGGTGGAATGCGGAGAACCAGTGGGATACTGCAATTCCAGGATATAAACTCTATAGGAGGGACAGAGAGGGGCGTGTTGGAGGTGGGGTGGCCATCTATGTCAAAGAGGGGGTAGAATCCACCAGAGTAGAGCTGGAGGGGGGCTCTGACTCCTCCGTAGAATCACTGTGGGTTAGATTACCAGGCTCCAAGAGTGATGTAATAGTAGGGGCATGCTACCGTCCTCCAGATCAAAAACCTGAAGGGGACCTTGAAATAAGGAAGCAAATCAGGGAGGTGTCAACGAGAGACAGGGTTGTAGTCATGGGGGACTTCAATTATCCTCACATCGACTGGGTCAATTCATGCTCAGGTCATGAAAGAGAGACTGGATTTCTGGATATGTTAAATGACTGTGCCTTAGAGCAGCTTGTCACGGAACCGACCAGAGGACAGGTGACTCTGGACTTGATATTGTGTGGCACTCAAGATCTGGTCAGGGAGGTAAATGTTACCGAACCGTTGGGGAACAGTGACCATGCTGCGATCTGTTTCGCCATGCATGTCGGAGGGAGAGTGCCGAGCAAATCTGACACGAAAACCCTTGACTTCCGAAGGGCAGACTTCCCCAAAATGAGAAGACTAGTTAAGAAAAAGCTGAAAGGGAAGGTAAAAGGAGTCCAATCGCTCCAGAGTGCATGGAGGCTGTTTAAAACAACAGTCGTAGAGGCCCAGCGGGAGTGTATCCCACAAAGGAGGAAGGGCTCGACCAAGTCCAGGAGGATGCCGGCATGGCTAACAAGCACAGTTAAGGAGGCTATAAAAGGCAAGGAAGCTTCCTTCCGTAAATGGAAGTCTTGCCCTAATGAGGAAAATAAACAGGAGCACAAACTGTGGCAAAAGAAATGTAAAAAGATGATACGGGAGGCCAAGAAAGACTTTGAGGAACGTATGGCAGGCAACATAAAAGGGAATAATAAAAGCTTCTTCAAATATGTTAGAAGCAGGAAACCTGCCAGGGAAACGGTGGGTCCGCTGGATGGTGAGGGAGAGAAAGGGGTGATAAAAGGGGACTTGGAGACTGCAGAGAAATTAAATGAGTTCTTTGCATCTGTCTTCACGGCAGAAGACCTCGGGCAAATACCGCTGCCGGAACGGTCTCCCCTGACTAAAGAATTAAGTCAAATAGAGGTTAAAAGAGAAGACGTCTCAGACTTAATTGACAAAATAAAGATCAATAAATCACCAGGCCCGGATGGCATCCACCCAAGAGTTCTGAAGGAACTCAAGAATGAAGTTGCTGACCTCTTGACCAAAATATGCAACTTGTCCCTTAAAACGGCCACTGTGCCAGAGGATTGGAGGATAGCTAATGTCACGCCAATCTTTAAAAAAGGAAGGAGGGGGGACCCGGGGAACTACAGGCCGGTCAGCCTAACATCTGTTCCAGGGAAGATGGTGGAAAGTCTCATTAAGGATAAAATCTTAAAATACATAGAAGAACAAGCTCTGCTGAGGGAGAGTCAGCATGGCTTCTGCAAGGGGAAGTCTTGCCTCACAAACCTGTTAGAATTTTTTGAAAAGGTCAACAGGCATGTGGATGCGAGCGAACCCGTGGATATTATATATCTGGATTTTCAGAAGGCGTTTGACACGGTCCCTCATGAAAGGCTCCTGAGAAAACTCCACAGTCAGGGAATAAGAGGGCAGGTCCTCTTGTGGATTAGGAACTGGTTGAAGACCAGGAAACAGCGAGTGGGAGTCAATGGGCAATTTTCACAATGGCGAGAGGTGAAAAGCGGTGTGCCCCAAGGATCGGTCTTGGGACCGGTGCTTTTCAACTTATTCATAAATGACCTGGACTTGGGGATAGGCAGTGAGGTGGCCAAGTTTGCGGATGACACTAAACTTTTCCGGGTGGTAAAGACCAGCAGGGATTGTGAAGAGCTCCAGAAGGATCTCTCCAAACTGGGAGAATGGGCAGCAAAATGGCAGATGCGCTTCAATGTAAGTAAGTGCAAAGTGATGCACATTGGGGCAAGAAACCAAAATTTCACATATACGCTAATGGGTTCTGAGTTGTCTGTGACGGATCAAGAGAGAGATCTTGGGGTCCTGGTGGACAGGTCGATGAAAGTGTCGACCCAGTGTGCGGCGGCTGTGAAGAAGGCCAATTCCATGCTCGGGATCATTAAAAAGGGGATTGAGAATAAAACGGCCAATATCATTATGCCTTTGTACAAATCGATGGTAAGGCCACATCTGGAGTATTGTGTCCAGTTCTGGTCACCATACCTCAAAAAGGATATAGCTGAATTGGAAAAGGTGCAGAAAAGAGCGACCAGAATGATTAGTGGGCTGGAGCACCTCCCTTACGAGGAAAGGCTACAGCGTCTGGGGCTTTTCAGCCTAGAAAAAAGGCGCCTGAGGGGGGACATGATTGAGACTTATAAAATTATGCATGGGATGGAGAGAGTGGATAGAGGGAAATTCTTCTCCCTCTCGCACAACACCAGAACCAGGGGACACACACTAAAATTGAGTGGAGGGAGAGTTAGAACAGACAAAAGAAAATATTTCTTTACCCAGCGTGTGATTCATCTGTGGAACTCCTTGCCACAGGATGTGGTGATGGCACCTGGCCTAGATGCCTTTAAAAGGGGTTTGGACAAATTCATGGAGGAAAAGACCATCACAGGTTACAAGCCATAAGCAACCTCCTGGTTTTAGAAGTGGGTTTTCTCTGTGCCAGGTGCAAGGGAGTGGCGACTGGACACAGGTATCTTGTTGTCTCGTGTGCTCCCTGAGGCATCTGGTGGGGCCACTGTGTGACACAGGAAGCTGGACTAGATGGGCTTTTGGCCTGATCCAGCAGGGCTCTTCTTATGTTCTTATGTTCTTATGTTCTTAGTTGGGCTCGGACGCCGAAGCTGCAGGACGTGTGGCGGTGGGGTGCTTTGCTTCGGCTCTGGCCTGTTTGGCCGAGTGGCTGCCGGGCTCCCTTCTGCTCGTTTCCATGGCTGACGGTTGTCCCGAGAGGGGTCGGTGGCCAGAGCGCTCCACGGGGGTCCAGCTGGTCGGCGGACGGTGGACGGAGTCTTTCCTTTCGACGGCGAGTTGTTGGTGCAGTGCTTGGGGCGCGTGGCTGCGAGCTTGCGGCTCCAGTATCGGCAGGGAGGCTCGGGAGAGTGGGGCGTCCCGGAGCGGCCTGGCTCCTGGGCTTGGGGGTTTTGGCTGTTGGGGCTCGATTTGCCTGAGGAGGTGGTGGGGCACACCAACAGCAGGATGCCCAAGAAGCAGCAGAAGTCCGGGGGGAAGGCCCCCAAGCGCCCCGCCCCGCCGGTTAGGGAGGCAGCTGGCTCTTCGGAGGAGGAGGCTGTGGATGTCCGTGCTTTAATCGCTCGCATCGAGGCGCTGGAGAGAGAAAAGGCTCTCAGAGATGCCGGGATGGGGGATGGGGGTGAGGCCTCTGTTCCATCGCAACCAGTCCGGCAGTTTACTAGGCGGAGTAGGGGCAATCGGATGTCAGCCATGTTTTCCAGGAAAGGTGCAGCGGAGGACCCTGCAAGCTCAGCGAGGGCAGGTACCCAAGGGGCAACTGCGGATGCTGGGGGGAAGGATCAAGACATCAGCGAGACGGCGCCGGTTCCTCCCCCTTTAGGGGCAGCCCCTGAAGGTGAGAAGGGTGACTCCCTTGGTGGCATGGCGGGGGTTTGGTCTCCGGGTGTGGCTCAGGGGATGTGGGCCGGTCAGGGGTGTCAGCCTGTGCAGTATTGGCCAGGGTGGGGAAGTTTTCCTGGGGATGGGGGTCCCTCCAATATGGTGGCCCAGCAAGGTTGGCCTTGGGTTGCGGGGGCGACTGCCGCGACGGGTGCTCCTCATGGGGCCCTCTACGGGGGTCCATCTCCGTGGCAGGTCTCTGCATACTCACCGGTGGACGGCTCGGTCTACGGATTGGGGGCCGGGCCAGGTTGGTCGTACCCCAGTGCGGCGGTCCATTCTGGGGGTGAGGCCGAGCGGCCTCGCTCGTCTTATGGTGACCTAGCTCTTCCTTTGGGAGGGCACTTGGCCTTGTCCGTAAAAGAAAAGATTTGGCAGGGAGAATTTGTAGACATATTCAGCTTGCTGCATTCAGAGCCTGAACCGGTGCAGCGGGTGGGGGACCCTGCCAGGGATCAGGAGCTGGTGCGTAAGCGTAAGATTGACAAGAACTGGACCAATTGGCTTAATGGCTTCCTGGTCTATTTTGCTGTGGTATTGCAGGCGCACCCGAACAGGGTCCCGGCGCTGGTTAAATATATTGACATCATACACAAGGCGTACAAGGACTACGCGGGCCTGGCTTGGCTCGCTTATGATGAACACTTTCGCTTACGCTCAGCGCATGACCCTGCGCTGGATTGGAGAGTCCCGCAATGGGAACTATGGGTTCAGCTGGTGGTTCCCTCTCGGCCTATTATTGGCGACAGGGCGGATAGTGGCCATTTGATCGCAAGGAACGCGGCGTCTCAGCCGAAGGGCGGTGGAGCCGCGCTGGGGGTTCAACCCCCCCGGATGTGTTACGAATATAACTCTACCGGAAAGTGCGGAAAGCAGGGCTGTGTTTTCGTGCACGCATGCAGCCTGTGTGGGGGAAAACATTCGGTCGCCAACTATCAGAAGTTGGGGTGGTTCAAGCAAGGACCAAAGGGCCAAGGGGGCCAAGGGAAGCGGGGGGGGCGGTGCAACAGCTCAGGGTCCTTCTGGGAAAGGCCCCGTCTCCGATTAGACTTGATCCTTTGCGGAGGCTCCTTTCGTTCTACCCGTTGGTGGGGGCGGCTCGTTATCTGTTGGAGGGATTTACGCTTGTTTTTCGGATCCCTGCGCCACCCCCTGCCCGTTGCGGGCGCGTAATCTTCGTTCGGTGCACGGTCTCGAGGAGGTGGTGCGCAGGAAGCTGGAGAAGGAGATTAGTCTGGGTCGGGTGGCCGGTCCGTTCGCGGAACCACCCTTCTCCAATCTCGTGGTGTCTCCTTTGGGGGTTGTGCCAAAACGGGTAGAGGGCCAATTTAGATTAATCCATCATTTGTCCTTTCCGCGGGGGGGTTCCGTGAATGACGGTATCCCTCGCCACCTCTGTTCGGTACGCTACGCGTCCCTGGATGATGCAGTGGCGATTTTGAGGGCGGAGGGTTCGGCTGCCCTTATGGCTAAAGCTGATATTGAATCAGCGTTCCGCCTCCTTCCGGTCCATCCTGGGGATTTTCCGCTTCTGAGTTTTCAGTTTGAGGGGGCCTTTTACGTCGATAAGGCCCTCCTGATGGGCTGTGCTGTATCGTGTTTGGCTTTCGAAAAATTTAGTTCGTTTTTACATTGGGTGGTAGAGTTTAGGTCGGGTGTGGCTTCTATGGTGCATTATTTGGATGATTTCCTTTTTGTCGGGGCGGCGGCTTCGGGGCGATGCCAGCTTTTGTTGCGGGTTTTTCAGGAGACATGTTCGGAGCTGGGTGTCCCACTGGCTCGGGACAAGACAGAGGGCCCCTCGACGAGATTGACTTTTTGGGGGATTGAACTAGACTCTGTAGCAGCTGCTAGCAAGCTACCTGCGGACAAGTTGGTACGTTTGGGGACTTTGCTGAAGGAGGGCTGCCGGGCCAGGAAATTGTCTCTCAGGCAGCTGCAGGTCCTCGTCGGGCATCTCAATTTTGCCACTAGGGTTGTAGCGCCTGGCAGGGCTTTTATTCGACGCCTTTGTAATGCTACGATAGGACTACAGCGCCCTCATCACAGGGTTAGGGTGACGGCCGCCATGCGGGCAGATATGGAATTGTGGCTTGTTTTTCTGCGAGATTTCAATGGAGTTTCCTTTTGGAGGGTCGAGAGATTGTTGGAGGCGGAATTGCAGGTGCATTCAGATGCCGCTGGTGGTTTTGGTTTTGGTCTTTATTTCCGGGGTCGATGGTGTGCGGAGCCTTGGCCCAGGAATTGGGTGGCAGAGGGCATCACGAGGGACCTCACGTTTTTGGAAATGTTTCCCTTGGTGGTTGCGGTTCATATATGGCCTGCGTTTTTCCGTGACTCCTCAGTTAGGTTTTGGTGTGATAACCAGGCTGTGGTTAGCGTGGTTAACCGTCAGACGTCCAGGTCCGCTAGGGTCATGCGTTTAGTTCGGATTTTTGTTTTGCAGTGCATGCGTCTCAATGTGTTATTCATCGCTAAACATGTTCCTGGAGTGGAGAACAACATTGCTGATGCTCTCTCTCGCTTTCAGGTGGAGCGATTCCGGCGCCTGGCGCCTACGGCATGCAGCACTCCGGACCAAATGCCCCCATGGCTCTGGAGCCTTGGGTCTTCCGAGCACAGGGGGTCATTTGGTCATCACTAGCGGCGTCCACTCGTCACAGCTATCAAAGCAAGGTGAGTTTCTTTGATGTTTTCCGGGGGGCACAAGGGATGGAGGTGGTGTGGCCGGTACCTCCCGAGGATGTAATGCGATTTATCCTACACCTGCATGAGGAGGGGATGGCGGCCAGGTCCATTGCTGTTTACCTGGCGGCTTTGAGCTTTGCTTCTCGTGCCAGGGGATTCATGGATACGACGGCTGACTTTCGGGTCAGGCGCATGATGGAAGGTTTTAGAAGGGCCCGCCCGGCACGACCAGACACACGTAGGCCTATTACGGCCACTATGCTTCATGGGTTTTGCCTGGCTTTTCGGGCATTGTGTTTCTCGCCGGAGGAGGTGACCTTGTTTAAGGCAGTGTGCCTCACCATGTTCTTTGGGGCTTTTCGTCCCAGTGCAGTTTTGTCGGCTTCGGCGACCAGGGTGGATCTGTGGGTAATTCAATTTCAAGATGCGGCCTTAGAGGGGGGTAAGGTGGTCCTACTATTGCGGCGGTCCAAGACAGACCAGAGGGGTAGGGGCCAGAGGGTCACCTTGGGTAGGGCCAGGAACCCTGTTCTTTGTCCAGTTCAGACTTTGCAGGAATTCCTTCGGATTAGGCCGCTTGCTGCAGGCCCTTTGTTTGTCCATTCTGATGGCACCGCCCTCACAGTTTATCAGTTCAGGTCAGTGTTTTACCGCAGTTTGGAATGGCTGGGGGTTCGACGTGGGGGCTATTCGCTTCATTCCTTCCGCATCGGCGCGGCTTCGGCCGCAGCCAATGCTGGTTTTTCGGTAGAAGCCATCCGCCACATCGGACGTTGGCGTTCTGGGGCCTATCGATACTGTCTTCGCTAGTGGGTAAGTATGGCGTGGGCCTAGCTGCGGCAGGACACGCAGGTCAGGCGGTTTGGGTAAGTGGTGAACCCGCTGCCTGTACCTTGTTTCTGTATGGGTTGGTCGTTGTATTGCGGCACCCAGGGTTATCGATGCTCCTTTCGGGCTCTCTGTAGTTCTGTATGCTTCTTGTTCAGTTGCTGTACCTGTTTTGCTAAGTTGCTGTTTCTCTCTTGGCAGGTCCGCCTGGATCTGCTACGGTTAGAGTCCTTCTTTGTGGACACTCGCTCGTTTTCTGGGCCCGGAAGAGGGCGGCGTCGAGTAGGTGGGGCTCCCAGCTAGGGCTGGGCGCGTTTGTTTCCATAGCATGGGCGGCCAGACGAGGCATGCGCTGCGATCAGTTCATGCCCGCCTTCCTGGATTTTCTACGCTACAACCCTCCCCCTCAGATTCTGCTAATCCATCTGGGCGAGAATGACTTGGGCCAGAGGACCTCACGGTCCTTGAGGCGCCAAGTCGGTGAGGATCTTCACCAGGTAAAGGAGATTTGCCCCGAGGCCATCATCCTTTGGTCTTGTTGGCTTCCCCGTAGGGTGTGGCGGCACGCGAGGCGTCCCCGCAGAATTGATAGGGCAAGGCAGAAGTTGAATGCTGCACTGGGGGGGATGGTTGTGCGTTTGGGTGGGGTGGTGATACGACATCTTGGCATAGGATGGCGTCACCCCCATCTCTACCATGCTGATGGGGTGCACCTGTCTGTTGAGGGCAACAACATTCTTCTGGCAGCATGGCAACAGGGCCTCATGGGGGTTTTGGCGTGTTGTGGGGCGGTAGGGGACAAGCGCTAGGCTGTCCCCTCCGTGTGGCAGGAGCCATGCGGTTAGCGGGTAGGATAGTTAACATCATGGCGTTCATTCTGGGTCAGCAAGGGACGCCGTGGAAGTCAGGACCGCTCAGATGTGTCCGGTACCAGCCTCTGGGGGCAGGCTGACGACCCGGTGGCCTGGGTTGGCGAGGGCCAGACTGCGGTGCAGGGGCCCGAACTACCCAGCTGGCTCAACCACACCTGGTTGGCTATGATGGGCAAGTTCCGACTCGTCGGAACGGGGCCCAGAGCCGGATGTTACGCCCGCTGGTCGTCCAGACCGAGGGGGAAGGACACTCGGCTATGCCGTTTTCCCCGAGTTAGAGCAAATCGCACGGCTTGGGGTTTTTTAGTGGCCCTGTTGAATAATTAAGTAGTTATATGTTCTTATATTAATAAAGTGGCCCTAGTTTCATTCCAGCCTGTTGTCTCGCCTCGTTATTTGGTGGGTGCGGGGGTAATGTTGCAGGGCCCAGTTCAAAGAGCAAAACAAAGCAGCATGGTATATGTGCATGGGTTGTTTACTTTCAGTGCTTAGCTAGGTTACATGAGAGGTTGCAGTAATACACGGATAGGAGCCCTAGTGAGTCTAGTAAGCAGGAGATAAGTAGAACAATAGGTGCACAAGAGAGGCTGGGCTGCTTTACTGATAAGGCCGACTACTTGGCAGGGAATAATGCGCACTTGGAATGCAGGCTTGGCAAGCGAAGCAGCCAGCAAACGCAGGTCCTTTGACTCATCTTTCTTGCTTGGATTATGCCAGAACTTTGCTTATGCTCAGAGATGCTAGGGCCACAGTACGTTTTGTAGACTGGAGGTCACAAAGGTGATATAGCGGGAAGAACAAAATTGGTAGTCCCTGCTTATGTGCGTGCAGAAGGACTTTCCACTCATACTTTTGGATTTGAAGTTACACTGGCATAAGTGCACTTACACCAGTGGATTTACTGTTACACCGGTGCAAGAGTTACAAAGGATTGGGCTGCATGTTCTACACCAGCTTAAAGTGGTACTGTCACAAAACAGTATCAAAGATTGTCCAAATGATACTGTTACATAATCAAAGATACTACATTAGTTATACTGGTGCAGGAGTTACACAGGATTGGGCTGCATGTGAGGTAAGAGAGATACCCCCCCCCCCTCCAAACAGAACTCTTCTAAGTCTTCTAAGTCTTCTAAGTTATGGGCTTCCTATTAGGGCTTGTTATAGTGTTGCTGATGTGTTATGATTGGGAGCCGAGCTAATCCGAATACTACACTCTGTTGTGGTGGTAGAAGCAGAGGCAGGGCAGTGTGTTTTGACTCTCAGTTGAGTGACTTATATTGCCTCCTTTGTGAACAGTACTTTATGCCATTGTAGATGCCAAGAGTGGGATCTGAGAAAGTCAAACCAAGGATATCCTAGCCCCAACACATCAACACCAATTTTTGGCCCCTCTGTTGGTATAATTGGTGAGGCCACACCAATAGTATTATGCCAAAGTGTTCCTAGCATTACTTCAGCATAGCCCCAGTGTCAAAGGGCCCAATCCTATTGGGCCTTTGCACCTCCAGAACTTGGGTTCCGGTGGCGCACCATACAAAGGTGGCTGTCGCAAAAGATGACATGCCATTCAGCGTGATTGGACTGCTGCCGCAAGCAGTGAGCGGCCACATGCAAGTGACCCGCCCAGGAGCCCTGGTTTTGGCAAATCAGAGTAGGGGGTGGGTGGGCAGGGCAGGAAGGGGGAGGAATGGGACAGAGACTGGGGCAGGGAGGGGGTACAATGAGGCTGGGAAGGGGGCAGTATTGGCAGGCCGATATCCTACCCCCCTTCCCAGTCTCAATCCGCCTTCCCAGTTCACTCAGACTTGCATCAGGGAAATTGCTGATGCAGGTCTGAGTAGACCCATTTGGGCAGTGAAGGCTCAACCCCCCCCCACACACACACACACACCGCAAGGGAACAAATGTTCCCCTATGCAGAGGAGACCTCCAGGACTGAACCACCACCACCACCCGCGCAGGATGCAGTGCATGCTCTGGTGGCACAGCTGCATCAGCAGAGGGGGATTTAGTAAGGATTGGATTGAAAGGAACCTTGCCAGCACAGGGGATTTGCACCAATCCTAATGGGCACCACTCAAAAGAAACTTCAGCATAGGATTGTGCCCTAAAATTATGGTACAGACTAAAACATCTTTTAGAATCATAAAGCATTTTTGCTGACTATTACAGTACATGTAATTATATTTTGTTGTATGGTTCATTTATCTGATATAACATTTTCAAAGTCTCAAACTACAGTCCCTTGAAAGAGAGGCAATATGAGCCCAGGGAAATTAAAGACTGAGCCCTCTTAAATATCTAATTGTTTTGTGTGGGTCTCAGCAAAAAGTACTATGATATATTGAATTGTGAAAGTCATGATTTGTCAAGTTGGAAACAGAGATGATCCAGCAGGCAAGAAAGACAACATATTACTGTGTAATGTGTATACATTTTCAAGTGTAGCCTGGCAAAAACAAATGACATGGTTTGCTTTTCTTCTGGCAAGGAAAATAAATGATTTTCAAACGTTTTGTGAAATAGAGGTCCCACTTGAATGTTTCATCTGTCATTGTTTTCATTTTGCACATAGTGCACCAGCAAATCAATGAAACACCATGTGCAGCAATTCCTCACTTAAAGTTGTTGATAGGTTTTTCTTGGAAACTGCAACTTGAAGCGAAATGACTTATAATGAAACAAATTTTACCATAGGCTAATTGGCTAATTCCCATGGCATTTTCCCCATCAACTTTAAAGGAAATGACTTTAAGTGAGGACTTACTGTATACTGTATTTCATAAACATTGTCCTGGATTGCTGGGCTAGTGTCAGGGGTTGGCACCATATGAGCAGCTGCTGAGGGCCCAGGGGCTCCAGAAGGCTCACTGCTGACTACCGCAGTGCCGATAAACTTTGTGTGGTGTTTGCAGAGTGATTCTTTTGGGGCAAAACTTCCAACCCACCAAGGTTGGAAGGGACCCATGGAAGGCAGTTTGCCAAGGTTCCCCTGAAACCTCAGTTGGTCCCACTAGATTGCTGTCTCATGTTTACTATCACTACTGGTCTCACGTCTAGAAAACACCCTTGGGCTGCAATCCTACCTATACACACTTTCCTGGGTGTACGCCCAACTGAACACAGTCAGACGTACTTCTGAGAAGACCTGCATTGGAATGTGCTGTTATTCACTTTCCAATTGATGACCTGTGACCTGTATGTGCTCTGCAGCTGAATGCACTATAGCACTAGCACCCAAGTGTCTTCCTCATTTAGATCCAGTGGGGGAGTACCAGAAGGAATGAAGAGGAGAAGCAACCCTCTGTTGCTTCTCCTCTTTCTTCCTTTTGGTACTCCTCCATTGGACCTAAACGAGAAAGACTCTTGGTTGTTAACTTTTGTGGATACCCAGCAATGGTCTTCAGAAAACAGGAACACATCATAAGCGTCAGAGAGTATAAAGAGGGTCAAGTTAGAAAACTAGGATGAAAGCAAGGATGCCCTTGACAATGAGGGACTCTTGATACATGATGTGATGAGCTGCCATCTTGACATGAAAAAGTCAGGACATGGTGGCTCCACACGTGAAAATGGTCACACAAATTGTGCTTGAGTTGGGAAGTGGCAATGATACATCTGCATACATGAGGACCATCAAGTTTCCATGCAGCTTGTCAAACCACCAGGGATGTGGATCAAGTCTCTGACTCCAAGTCTCAAGAAGTCCCAAGTCTTTGCCCCCAAGTCCCGAGACTTTGGTTGCGAGTTGCAAGTCCTTCAGTGCAATCCTGTGTAACCTTGCACCGGTGTAACAGTAGATGCACCGGTGTAACAGCAGATGCACCAGTATAAGTGCAATTACACTGGCATAAGGGCACTTACACCAATGCATCTACTGTTACACCGGTGTAAGGTTACACAGGATTGCGCTGCCTATCTATTTAATGGGGGAAACGGGTGTAAACCTGAATAAAACTCGACTTGTCGTAAAAGGCTCCAAGTCTCGAGTCGAGTCTTTCGAGTCTTTTACAATCGCTGAGTCAAGTCCGGGTCAAGTCATTGACTCAAGTCTACATTGACTCAAGTCTACATCACTGCAAACCACTTTGATTTCCTTCTCTAAGTTCTCAGAACTTTCTATTTGGCATTAGCAAATTTCAAGTCAGCACATTTGAAGCTCTGGACACACATGATCTCATCCACCTTGAGGAAACAATGGCAGCAGCAGTGCCAGTTTGACATAGACTGTCCATTCAAAGTCATGTGTGTTTTTTTCAAATGCCCAGAAGACTTTTAACATTTAAATTAAATGTTTTAACTTTCAAAGTAAAGTTCTGCTTTGTTCTCTCAAGAGCCCTGCTGTCTTTTAACAGGGCATACAATTGTCTTCCTAGGTTGAAATTCTCCTAAGCAGGGCACTGAAGGGAAAGGAGCTAAGCCAGCTGACAAGTATGCCTGATAAGGAAGAGTGGGGATGACAGCATTTACAACTATGTCTCAGAAGAACAAACCCTCTGTTGTACTAGTTATTTTTCTACCATTGTTTCTATCAGTTTCATTCAAAAAAGTAGCCCTGTTCCGATACCTCCACTCCACATGTTCACTAAATGCATGGAAGGGGAAGCAAAATCATGCCCTCTGGCTTCCACACATTCAGCTGAACGCAAAGAAGGTGTCTGAGCGCAGATAAGAGCTTCTTTGTGACCGGGAACCCGTCCAACCTCAGTGATCCTGCTCCATACATTCACAAATATATGAAGGGGGGAGTGGAACTGTGGTGACGGGTGCGGCGAGGAGGGCGGATTGGGACTGGGAAGGGGGCAGTTTGGGCAGCAGCAGCATCCACTAAATTCTAACACCCTTCCCAGCCTCAACCGCCCGACACGGGTCCATGTGGACTTGCACCAACTATAGAGCTGGCACAGGTCTGAGTAGACCTGGCAGCCCGGCATAGGCTTACTCCGGGGCAAGGGGACAAATCTTCCCTTATCCCAAAGGGTCATATTTCCTTACCCAAATATTCCCTTACCCCTCTGGATGCCAACCCCCCCAGCGGGAAACATTGTCGCGCAGGGAGTTCCATTGGATTGGGCTGTCAATCTGCTTTATGGACAAGCTGGGCTTAAGAAGTTAACTCCTTTTCCTGCTATCACTAACACAAAAAGTCCTAAATAAAACAGGATCTAACCTGGATGCTGTCAGAGTTTTCCTCCAGCAGCCATCTCTCCCGTGGTCTCATGTGATTGTATTACTCAAAAAAACAAGATGATGATAATATTGTTTCAATCTTTCAAAAATAATTGCCTATAAAGAAAAAAGAAAGAAAGAAACATTGGTTCCCAAGTGATATAGTGTCCATTACAGAGAGATGAGTCGTTAACAGTGTAGTAATAAGAAGGAAGGAAAGGAGCCAATCAAAGTTCTCATCAGTCCTCGAGTGCTGGAAGTGGGGCTCACACATGTGGTGGCCCAGCCAAACAAACACATGCATTATTCATGCCCTCAACTCCTTTGCGACCCAAAGTCTGCTCGTTTTTCAGTGGCAGCGTGGCGAGCTTAAGCGGTGCTCAGACGCCTTTGCCAAACGGGGAGTAATTTATCCTTCTAAAATGCTTTGACCAGGAATTGAGTGTATTGCATTGCGCTGGCAGGAGAACAGTGAATTACACCACGTAATGAACAATATCACAGAGCATATTAAAACACCTGGGATTAATAACTTCTAATTAAATTCACAGGTGAGGGCAGTTTCAAAGGAATCGGAGCGATCTGCCTTAAAAGCTACAGTGGCTTCAGCTGTCATTGGAGAAGACTGTGTCCCTGGATGTCCTCGGAGCATTAATTAAGGAAAGCTATCAATCAAAGAGAATGCATTTTTAATCACTTCCTTGTTCTGTTCTTTGACTGGAAACCTTCCCAAGGAAAACAGAGCCATGCCTGCCCAGCAACAGGAGACTCCATCTCCTTTCTGAGTCAGACAGTGTCCACAGCCACCACTTTACTACACAGTAGGGCAGAGGTTTCCAAACTGGGAGGCACGGCTCCTACAGGAGCCACAGAAACCAGCCAGGGGAGCCACAGAGTGCCACGGAAGCCTCTCGGAAAATAGTGCAATGCCAATTGGCAGGCATCAACATAATGTAACGGGAGCTGCGGCCAATGATCGCCAATGGTCAAGGGAGCCACAGGTCAAAAAGGTTTGGGAAACACTGCAGTAGGGTCATGCAGTAGAGCGCCAGAAACTCTTAAAAATGAGACTAGCAGAATGGTCTTAACAAAATGCAGAGCTTATTGCTGAGGTTCTGTCTCTCTCTGCTGATGGACCACAGACAGACTGCTGTGCTGGCTACTCCTTTGCAGGATCCTACCTGCCCAATACAAGTCCTGGAACCCAGGGCACTCCAAATACCGTCCTGGCTCCATAACAACCACAACAGGTCAACCTGAAGCTGACCTGCACTGCTATGTGAGCAAAAATGCAAAGTGCAATTACAACTGTGAGTGAGAGAGTGGTTGGTAAGCAAGCTGTAACATGTGCAGGCTTTTATCTTATCACAGTTCATGCTGCATTTTTTTCCACTAGCAAAATGTAAAGGCTAGTGCAATTAGCTCCCCTACGTGGGCTGAGAGCATTGCAGAAAGCAGCCGGAGAGGATGTGTAATGGATTTGTGCATCTTCTTTTTGTGTCTCTGTTATAACGTACAACATGGTGAGTGGTGACTCACATCATATTTGCTCTGTGTGAGATGCACACCTCGACTTTGTGGATTTTTCTTATTAGCTCTGCACAAATAGATGAGACATGAGTGATAATCTAGAAACACTGTAGTTCTCACACTTATATTTTACTGAAAATTATACAGGGAATGATAACATATTGGTTGCTACATCGCTTTGAGAAAGTGCAACTTGATTACATAAGTGATACTGCATCAGCATATGACCAAAGTAATGGACAAAATCAAATCTGTTGCAGGCTTTTCATTCCTTTATTGTGGAGAACAAGAAGCTGACATTTTTGCCTTTGGCTACCTGACATCAGTGCACTTACAGTCAGCTATTTACTCCCCAATAGGAGTCAAACATTCTGGCATGATATTGCAACCTGAAGCCCTTACTGGTCCCATATCTACAATTGATATTGTGAAAATCCTGGGGGGGGGGGGTCTTCAGGGTTGTTGGTTTTTTTTTTGGCCTATTTTCCCTCTTATTTGGGACTTTTCTAGCACCCCAGAGCCTGAAGAAGCTGCAGAGTCATCCAGATGCATAGCCATTACCTTTGCTATTGCTTATTGCTGAACATCTTCTTCTTCCCCAACTGCCTGGCTTTGAGTTTGGCTTTGAGCCAGCCCATTGGACAGTGAAAGCCACCTGATTTCCAAGCGTGGGAAATTCAGGAACTCAAGTGACCCTTCCCCCACCCGATATCCAATCCTGCAAATGAAACTGGGTTAACTTCCACAGATTATAAACAAATATGGGAACCCACTTGCCCATTATATATATCAAGCACCATATATATGGTGCTTGAATAAACCTCTTTTACTTTTATGGTTTACCTGCCTAGTCTCAGTTCACTCAGGAGGAAGTATGTTGCCTCATCAACCAGATCGCCCCTGTTCCTCTACTACTTGGTGCTAAAAAGAACCTTGGATTTGGGGGGGTCTGTCTGTTAACCTGGAAGGAAGGTTTTCTCAAGGTGGTGGCTTCTTTTTGTTTGGGTTCCCTAGCTTTGGGTGGTGGCCGCGAAGCCTACCTTTCCCGGTCGATTCCCAGTTTCCCCAGTAAAATGATGAAGCACAGAGCATGGATGTGAATGCCAGTTGTTAAACGCCAAGCAAGCACTGTGGGCTGGCTGCTCTCCATTTCCCCTTGCAGATCTCAAAAGAGACACGGTTGCCAGAAGACAGAACAAATTAACCTGGCATGGATCAATAGATTCTTTTCTGAGTGACCCCTTCCCCTCCATGCACAAACATTAATGTTGTTGTTGGAAGGTTAGATCATAGCAGAATGTAGAAGTTCAGGACCCCATTATTTGTGCTGAATTATGGCACTGGGAACACTCCATTCCTATACTGTCTAAAGATGTCAAGTGTTTCTTTAGCAAGTCTGTTTTCTTGAAATGCAAAAAATAACTGTGCTTTCATTCAGGGATGCTGCAAAACATCTCAGTGTTATTCCAGAGAGCGTTTAAACTTACCCACTGCTGTTTAATGCAGCTGGTTGGCTTTTAATTGGCCTACTGGGCTCCAGGCTGTTTGAGCAATGTTTTGAATTTGCTCTTGTAGTAAAAATTCCTGATTTTCTCCTAATATTTGCATATTTGGACCCTTCTAGTTCCCTCAAAGCATCTGCAATGCTCAGGATCCTAAAAAGGCATTGTCTTGCAATAGCTCTGGTCGTGGGATGTTTCCCTGAAGCTCTTTAAAATCTGCACCATGGCAGAACGTCCACATGGCCAAGCAGACAGGTTGTTTTGTAGATTCATTGTCCATCTGGTTTCCCCAAGAACTATAGGCCCACCTGTTGGGATTGGTCTGACCCCGTTGAGTCTTGAGTGCATGCAGCATGAGGCCCCTCAAAGCAAAGGGCCTGAGGGCCTAACACAATCTGGTGTCACCACTGAGGAGTTTACAGTTCTCGTTGTGCTTTTAGGACTTCAATGAAGACTTTGATTTCAACGAGTTTTTAAAATTTAATGATTCGCTGATTTAAGGATTGTTCTGTTTTAATTGATCTCTAATTGATTCTCCTTACTCTTTAATTCCGTATCAATCAATAGTTTATTAACAGTCAAAGACCAGCATAACATAACACAGCAGAACACCACATTGACAAAACATCACATAACGTGGGGAGGGGGAAGTTTTTAGCCACGTCTACAAGTTATGACAGGTGGAAAACACTACACAAAGGGGGGGGGCAGATTAATCTTTAATTTGTTTTGTCATTTTTCTCTCATATATTTTGATTGCAATTTTTGTAAGTTGCTTTGGGTGTTCGTAGCAGACAAGCAAAGTGATAGCAAAAATAATAATTCTAATAGTAAATAATTGTAGTAGGTTGGATCCAGGCGTGCCTTGCGCAAGTGGAAAGGCACTCATGCGGGGAAGTGCAATTTCTCCCTACATTGGCAACTTACCCATATTGTACCCCACACTTCTCCCGATAGTCCCTTGATGATTACATTTACAGTACAACCCTATCCAACTTTTACACCACCGGTGTAACCAGCAGTGCAGCGAGAACAGGGGGCCCCATAATAGAAAGGGGATTCAAATCCCCTTTGAATCCCCCTTTGGAGGGGATTTGAATCCCCTTTCCGTCCTGGGGCCTCCCATTCTTGTTGCACCGCTGGTTACATTGGTGGTGTAAGTTGGATAGGATTGCGCTGTCAATCAAATGTCATTTTAACTGTTTTATGCGATCCATTTGGGTTTGTCTTGTTTTTATTATTTTAATTGTTTTTAATGTTTTATTGATCGACAGCCCTCACTCCACTACCCTCCGGACCCAGCACCCACCAGCGGAGGTAAGTCCTGCACCGGTCAGTGCAGGAGCGGGGGGAGGGTGGAACGGGGCAGCCAGGGGGTGGTCATTGACCGGCCCAGGCTGGTAGAGGGTGGGGATATCAGTGGCACATTCTGCCGATATCCTCAGCCTATTCCCAGGCCTGGCCGGCCTTATTCCCCCACCTATTGGTTACATGTTAATAATAATAATAATAATAATTTTAAAAAAACGATCTAGAGTACTTGGGGATGACGTACTCTGTAACGCCAAGAGGGCAGCTGCATAAGTCTTCAATTTCAGTTGCACAGCCATGCATTTCACAGGGTATGCTGCTTCCCATGACTCTCAGGCAGGCCCCATGAGAGGGGGGTAAATTGTACCCAGACCCAGAGTCAAAAAGGGGACCCAGGAGCTAAAGGAGGGGGCCCAGAAAGTTCCTGGAATCTCTGCTGGCCTCCTGGAAAGTGAAAAACGGTGGCTGGGCCAAGTCTACTGGTAGACCTGGGTGCTGCATTGGGAAGCCTGGTAGACCTGGGCTCCAGAGACTTTTCCGGTTATTACTCCCCCACCCCCACCCTGTTTTGCTCCTCCTTTGAGAAGAGCCTCCCAAAACCTTTGTACCCCTTGATAAAATGCCTCTCAGAGGCCCTGTTCTCAGGAACATCCACATGATGACATGACCCTCATTTGGGTCGCGACCCCTGGTTTGGGAACTACGGGCCCCTATCCTCTGTTATATGAACTCCAGTAAATGTGCAGGGCAGGGTACCTTGTGCTGTGTTGCAGGGATGAAAGCTAGCAAGCAACTGCTCAGGACAAGATAGTTGGGTCAATCAAAAGGGGACATCAGTCGAACACACAGTACAGTACTTTGATAGGTTACCTCATGCAGGGATACAACAAAAGGATTGTTCTAACAAAACAGTTCCAAACTTTCATACTTCTGACCTCCATTATGGTATTTGTAAATCTTCAACCAAGTTGTTTACAATATCTACTAAGACACATTTAACAGGAACAACCTCACTATCAAAATTTCATCCCACTTTTATTCAGAATAATATGAACATACAATGATATGAAGCTTACCCTCTGGATGAAGAAAACATACTTTTTACAACTAACTAAAGATATTTCTAATGGTGATTGACTGTGATATGTCATTTGCAAGACTCATTGCTTTCCATGGAACTCACTTCAAATTAGTGTACGAAATGTTAGATTGTAGTAGTATTTTTTATTTGAATTTGTATCAAATAAAATTCAACGAATTTCAATTTCATGTTATGTTACATTGTAACGTAAGAAAAGTGGCAGTACATCCCATCATTTATATCCTCTCCACCAATGGTTAAGGACAAACTACAGTGTACAAGTTCAAAATGCAAATTCTGGTTTGAAGTGCCCTCTAGTGGTGATTTTGAAGTGCTACAGCTTGTGGTTATTAGAAACACCAACAAATTCATGTTATAAAAGAGTTTGTCTACAATACAATCACTATTCTCCTCCTCCTCCTGATGAGAAGACCAAGGCATAGAAGCTATAGATGCTCTGCAGTACATTTCTTGGTTGTGACATGGCATTGTTTCCTGGGATAAGGAAAGTCAAAGGGTAGGACATTATATTTCACAGGCACCCTGACATCACTTTCAGTGATGGAAGGCAGAGAGTTCAAGCAGTGTTTAGACAACATCGAATGGTATGCTGCACTGATATACAACCGCCTCAGTAAATTCATGTCAGTGAATGAAGAGAGGAAAGTGCTTTCACAGAGGGGGCCAGTCAAATACATTCCAATGACGGCAGCTGCTTTGTGACAGGACAGCATATCATGCAAGCCATCTACCAGGCAGGCCACATACAGAGGCAGGCCATCACTAGTGAAAAAACAGATAGCAAAGACATCAGATGCATGCGCCTGTTTCATCTGGACGGTCCCTTCTCCTGCAGAGGGTCATATAAGATCAATTGCCCTGTGAGGCAGAAACTGCAGAGGGAGGGAGGGGGGTCAAAGACATCAGAGGCCTCCTGCTTCATCTGGATGTAGGTGTTTGTTGTTGTTTGTTTTCGACGTGCAATATTAATGTCTCTATTGCATCTTATCAATATGGTGAACTGCTTTGGGGACACCCAGTGAATATCAGGATATGAATCTACAAAACAAACAAACAAACAAATAAAGGGGTTGGTATCAGAGTAACAGCGCAATCCTATCCAACTTACACCACCGGTGTAACCCAGTGGTGCAGCGAGAACGGGAGGCCCCTGAACGGAAAGGGGATTCAAATCCCCCTTGGAGAGGATTTGAATCCCCTTTCCTTTCTGGGGCCTCCCGTTCTCACTGCACCGCTGGGTTACACCGGTGGTGTAAGTTGGATAGGATTGCATTGTAACATGGGATAGAAACCACATTGGATTTACTCTTCCATAAGTATAGGATCCTTGCCATGAACTAATCAACTGTGAATGTAATGCGATGTGTAATGGAAACTATTGCTGTCAAAACAATGCATTGTAATGCTCATGGTTCTGTTGGCACACATTTCTTTTTTCTTTTTTAAAAGGATTTTTATTCTGCCTTTCACCTCCAGTCAGGAGGCTGTCAAGGTGGCTTTCAGTCAATTTAAATAAAGTGAAGGCAATATAAAAAGCTAAGCATTGGACAAGGATACAAAAACAGTATCCCTCAATTCTACAGAGATAAAATAGTCGTATAATTTAATATCAGTTGCACACTTCAATGGCACTGATGAAATCTCAATAGGTAGTACATTCAGGAAAAAATAAATAAACAAAGTACATGTGTGCTATTTTACATTTTATTACAGCCATTAAAGCTGATGTTATACAGTGGGCCCTCGGTATCCGCAGGGGTTCCGTTCCCGGAACCCCCGTGGATACCCAAAACCATGTACAATCAAATCTGTGGTGGGGGGGCAGTGCCAAAGTACCTTCTTTTTCAGCTGCACTGGGCCCACCACCTGCTTCTCGACTCCCACGCGCCTTCTAACTAGTCCAAAGTGCAGCAAACAGTTAAAAAAATGATCAAAAGCTACTTCTGGTCGTAACGGGAAAACAGAAGTCGCTTTTGATAGCTTTTTTTTTACCGTTTGCTGCACTTTGGACTAGTTAGAAGTTGTGTGGGAGTTGAGAAGCAGGCGTCGGGCCCAGGCAGCACAGCTGAAAAAGAAGGTACTGTGGCACCGCCTCCCGCCCCCAGTGGGATTCCTACTTCTGGGGTTAGCCATCCATGTTGAGTCAAATCTGCGGATGGCTAACCTGCGGATGAGGAGGGTCCACTATATTAGGGATGATCACTTTATTTTTCACTTCTACCTCTGGGGGTTTCTGTAATAAATTATTTGAAAGTCGTTAATCAGGGATATGGTTCATGGGATCACGAAGGGTCGGACACGACTTAACGACTGAACAACAACAACAATCAGCTAAGAAGTCATTTCGCTCTCTTAGGTCATCTGAGGGGGCTCTCCTGTGGGTGCCACCTCTATCGCAAGTTAGGGGAGTGGCAACACGTGGGCTAGAGGCCTTCTCTGCTGTGGCGCCACAACTGTAGAACTCCCTGCCAGGGGATCTGAGAACCACCCCTCCCTCATGACTTTTCGGCAAGGGCTCAAAACGTTTTTGTTTCGTCTAGCGTTTGGGTGATGGGTCGTGGTCTGCCTCCTGTATCTCAAGATGCTCTGCCATGCTGCTTCTCTGCTCCATACTGTTTCCCCCCCCCCAGTGTTTTTATTGCTTTTTAAAATTGTTTAAGTATCGTTACGTATTTTATGTATTTTAAATTATGTATTTTAATCTGTTGTTAGCTGCCTTGGGCATTTGCCTTTGGCATAGGAAAAGGCGGGATTTAATTTTTTAAATAAATAAATAAATAAATTTCGAAAAATAGTCACCACTGCCAAATGAGGCCAAATCTGAGTTGGCCCCCATTTTGGATCAATTTGAAAAACTATGCATTTGAGCCAAATATCATGCTTCTAGTACAATTTGAGAAATTCTTGTCCACGATCATAGCTGCACTAGTTGTGCTAGTCTCATAGCGCAATCCTGTGTAACCTTGCACTGGTGTAACAGCAGATGCACCGGTGTAAGTGCACTTACACTGGCATAAGTACACTTACATCGGTGCATCGACTGTTTCACCGGTGCAAGGTTACACAGGATTGCGCGGTCAATGATGTACACAACCCAGCCTGCATGAACCTTCAACCAAGGTCAGGCATAGGGGATGGTTCATTATCACAAACACATGAAAAAAAACGAATGGCAAGGGGATGTCTGATCTTATCCACATATGTCTGAAGCAACAAAGCAACCACTTATTCATCAGCTTTGCTCTGGAAATGGGAGGCTAGCAGACTACTCACCCCCCAAAGAACGAAGTGAAGAGTTTTTCTTTCCTTAATATTTTCTACTTATACAAAATAGAAAATTGGATAAAAAGAAAACGCTGGGATAAAATTGGCAAGCAGCAGCAAAAACATGCCAGGCTGTGATTGTCATGGCCATGATTTCTTCTCTGTTGATTGTGTCAGCAAACAGACTCCATTTGGCAACAGTAAAACAAACAAACAAACAAACAGACAAACAAATTTCACCAGGGACTCCATTGTATGCTCCCTGAACATTTGTTTACTGCTGGAGGAGTGCTTCACAATTGCTTCACAGTCATGCAGAAAACAAATTGACTCAATACTCATGGCCAGCTTGTAGAAAATGTATGTGCTGCAAACACTGATGATTATAGAGGGACTTTTGTCTCACACGGACAATTGACAACTGGTATTCCGGCACATCTGTTTATCTCCTTCATTGCCTAGAGATCAACCATGCTTTGCTGGATGCACTTGAGTCATGCACATATCTTATTGCCCTCATTTAAGATGTCTATGGACATGTTGTTCTTCCTATTAGCACTGGGAACATGATGGACCAGTCTTAAGGCAAGAACTGAGACAGGCGGTGGCCCAAGTTTTCAATTGTGGCAGATGATTACCAACATGCTTTGCAGACACAAAGGCAACCCTGGAAGAAAAACAAGAAGAAGATGGAATAGACAAGCCGAAAAAAAGATGTATCCCAAGAGGGCAGCTCCCAGTATAGATAACACTGTAATCATAGAATCATAGAGTTGGAAGAGACACACAAGGTAATCTAGTCCAACCCCCTGCCTGTAGCAGGAAATCTTCGTAGCGCATTGTATATGTACATGATAGTTTGTATAGAGCATAGGTGGTCAACCCACGGCACGGGTGCCACTTAGTGGCACGCCAAGCCTTTTGAAGTGGCACGCGCCACCGTTTCTGCCCAAGTTGAACGCTGAAGTCCCTCTCTCTTTCGCAACCCGAGCGCAGCTTTCCAAGCCTGTGGCACTAGAGGAGGTCTCTGTACCCCACTGTGCCTCATTCTTCTTGCACTGTCACGGTGCTTTAAATATTTTCATTAGCTTAGAAATATTTGTTTATTTATTTATTTAAGTGGCACGCTTAAGATTATCTACATAAAATGTGGCACATGGTGTGCCATGGGTTGGCCACCACTGGTATAGGGGTACTGTAAGCATGAGAAAAGGCTGCAAGACAATAATACCGTATTGGTCTGAGTATAAGGCTCACTTTTTTCTCCTAATTTAAGTTTTTTAACTAGGGGTGCGTCTTATAATCAGGTGCGTCTTATACTCGGGACAATACGGTATAGCTGAGAGCCTGACTACATACTCCACCAAAACAACACATCTGGAGTTGTGTTGAGATTAGATGGACAAGTGAGGACTAGTGAGAAATCAGTGTGGAAACGAACCAGGGCAATACAGTACGAGTATGGAGACTATTCTCCCCTTGATGGTCCCTTCTCTCTCACACAAATGCATGCACGTGCACTCAGATACATAACACCATTCCTTGTTGGTAAACCGTGCACACACATACACATGTGTGATGTGCATGCACCAGGAAAAAAGACACATGCTTGCATGTCTCCTGGACACATTCACAGACTTACACAAAGCCCCCTTGCTGTCTGTAAACTCTTGAAATAAAAGGAAATGTATGTTTTCCTTTCTTTTGTTGTTGTTCAGTCGTGTCCGACCCTTTGTGATCCCATGAACCATATCCCGCCAGGCCTTCCCTTGTGATTCATTCAGCCCTGTATTTCTCATAATGTACTATGCATATAAGTTAAATAAGCAGGGTGACAATATACAGCCTTGCCGTACTCCCTTCCCAATTTTGAACCAATCGGTTGTTCCATGGCCGGTTCGAACTGTTGCTTCTTGACCCGCATACAGGTTTCTCAGGAGACAGGTAAGGTGGTCTGGTACCCCCATCTCTTTAAGAATTTGCCACAGTTTGTTGTGATCCACACAACTTTCCTAATGACTATAAAGATATGAAAACTGAGGGAATATTATTCAAACAATACAGTATTTTATTTTAGGTGACTAGATTATAGTTGGAGCGTAAAGACACAGACATTGACCTTTATTCCAAATATCAAAGGTCCATAAAAGACAAATTAGGCCCCGATCCTATACACAATTACCTGGGAGTAAGTCCTATTGAACTCAAAGGGACTTACTTCTGAGTAGGCACGTAGAGGATTGCACTGTTAGTGGTGTGTTTCCATTTTTAAAACAAAAGAGAGGAGAAGCCTATGTTTTATTATATCATACTACCCTCAGCCACACAGACAATACATAATGGTCTAACTTCTAGTTGGGTAACCACATAGCTCTGTACAGCATGATTTGATGAAACCCTTCTGAATCGATCACAGTTTGCCAAAATCACAACATCTCATGGATTCTTCCATGTGGTACACTAGGTTTCTCCATCAAATTTCCCTCCACATGCGTTGCTTTGCGTTGCTTTGTAAAACAAACTGTCTCTCCGGACTTATACTAACATTATTGAAACAAGTTTTGTTTACTAACTTTTGTTTACTAAAAATACAAACAATCATAACAGTGTCACAAAATTTATCAACACAACTCTCCCTGCAGATCAATAGCACTATATACTCTTCTAGTATAAATGTCTAGCAGCCCAATCCTGTGTAAGATACGGCACCCGGTCTAAAGGGCGGGACGCCCTGGGGCAGGCCGTGAACAACTTGGGAGAAGGGGATGATCATCCCCTTCCCCCGGTGTAAGCGTTGGGAGGCCCAATGGGCCTCCTCAAATGTACATGAGCTCCGGAGCTCGCGTACATTCACGCCGGCCGGGTAAGGCTGCACCGGGCCTGGAGAGGGCCTAGGATATGGCGTATCTTGTCACCAATATCCCCACCCTCTCCAGGCCCCGGGGTGGCCAATGGCCGCCCTCCCTGCCCCTGCCCGGGTAGGACTTACCTGCTCCAGTGGGCGCAGGGCTGGGCAGGAGCCCGGGTAAGGGCCGCTGGCCAGTCCTTATGCACCAGGTGTCACGGAAGTGCTTTACATGCTTTTCACGACACCCTGCCCTGGGGCTTCATTACACAGGATTGTGTGGTCAGTCTGAGTTGAGCTCTGCCTATGCCTGCTGTGTGTACAGAGAAAACAAACATAGTGCAGTGCATTGTGACTGAATGCAGCATTTACTCAGGACACAATTTGAGCCACTATCTCTTTCTGTACATTACTGCTACTGTATATCTGTCTGGATACCAACTGTAGATGGATGATTGAGCCCAACTTTGTATGTGCTCATGGAAAGAATTTAGAACAGTGCCACTGTGAAGCAGGGTTATTATCACAATGACCTCTAGCCTTTGGACAACCTGCCTTTAGATAAGAGACACCTTCTTCAAACGTTTTACACAAGTTTTGCAATGTATTATTATATATTATTGTTTTGAGTTGCCATGTGCCGGATTAACAACACAACCTCATACACATTCACGTGGAAGTAAGGGGCTGCTTACTAAGTAAGGGGCATTCCGATTCGCATTGGGGCTTTTTCGCAAATCAACATGCAGAGTATCGCAGCCTTAATCATTTTCATGGTGATGTCAGAAATCTTGTTTGCAGTCATCTTATGATTTTAACTTGCTGCACTTGAAAAATATTGTATGCTGCTTTGGAAAGCAGCCTGTAACTATTTCAATAAAATGATGTATTTTAAGTACAGGTGGGCCCCCATATCCACTGATTCGCTATCCACGGTTTCAGTTATCCACGGATCGTGGGGACCCCCCCAGGCTTTTACTTTTTTCCCAGTAAGCTTAGTTTCTTCCTTAAAGAAACAGGAGAAGCAGCCTCTGGCTGCTTATTACAGGCAAGTAGAATGAGACTAAGTCCTAGAGAGGCTCTGCAAGGTTAACAGAAACCTTGCAGAGCCTCTCTAGGACTTAGTCTCGTTCTACTTGCCTGCAATGGAGGCTGCTTCTCTGTTTTAAGGAAGAAACAAAGCTTGCTGAAAGAAAAATAAGAGCTGGGGGGCAAGCATGCCTGCCTGCAGGGGAGGCAGGGTGGGGGGGCCCCCCTCAGGAAACCATGGAGGGGGTGTTCACTCTTATCCACTGTTTCAAGTATCCACGGAGGGGCCTGGAACATATCCCCAGCGGATAAGGGGGCCTACCTGTATTTCCCTTTCCGCAAGGAATAGCTATGGCTCCGTGGTAGAGCATCTGCTTTGCTGTTTGCATGCAGAAGGACCTTGGTTCAGTCCCTAGCACAGGACAGAAAAAAAAAATCCTCTCAAATCCTGGAGAGTAACCATCAGCCTGCAACAATACTGACAGTGCATGCCTATGTTTGCCTACTAGAACGAAGTTCCATTCAATGTTCAATGCAATAGGGCTCACTCCTAGGAAAATGCGTATAGGTTTGCAACCTAAGTCATCAGAGGAACCAATAATCCGATTCAGTATAAGAAGGTTCCTAAGGAATATCCCCTGGGGGGGGGGGGTTCAGGACTTCATTGTATTTAACCTTCTGATCTTGCCAAATAGTGTGCGGGTCGGGAAATACAGGTGTCGGACAACAAAACTATTTTGCTACTTGTCACCCGAACACATTCTCTCCTCACGCCTTTTAACAACATCATCAACGATCGTGGGAACGAGACACCTCCCTCCCGTAGCCTGACGTCAGGAGGAGGCTGTTACGCCGCTCTATCCGTCGACTCGACTCTTCCTCCCCGCGCTCATCCGGCCTTCGCCTTACCCAGCATGCTCTGCGCCGGAAGAGAGTGACGACAATAACAAACAGCGGCGGTGCGGGGTGCGCTAAGCGAGCGGGGGCCCGAGAAGCGCCCGGAATCCCTTCAGGTTGTCTTTCTCGCCACCGCCCCTGGCCAAGAGCCACCGCCGCGTCGCCTCCCGAGTGACGGGTCCTGAGGCTGCCCTGTTGGAGCCGCAGCCAGGAGGAGGAGCTTCCCTTGGCCGCCGGTCACGGGCGCGGGATGGTGCGCGGGGCCGCCCAGCTGTTGCTGCTGCTGTGGCCTCTTTCGGGTGAGTCGGGGAAGGTCGCGGCGAGGGGCGCGAGCTGACCACGGCTGCTGCCGTCGTCGTCCCCGGCCCGCCCTCCTGCGCTGCGCGGGGAGAGAGAGGCGAGGGAGCTCCCCAGGCTGGCAGCAGGCTCCTCTGCCTCGGGTGGGCATAGATCATGGTGTCCGCGGAGGTGGCAGGTCCGATAAGCTGCGGAGGAGGCTCCGTGTGTGAAGAGGCGAGAATGACTTCTACGCGGGGGTTGCCGCCTTCACCTGGAGTTGCGCAAAGGGGGGGGGGGAAGAAGACCCTTGTGTAGCACCTTTAAAGCCAACCAATTAACTGTAGCAAAAGCTTCCTTGGCTTAGACAAGAGTCCGCTTCGTCAGATACATCTGATGAAATCGGCTGTAGTCTTCAAAAGTTTATGTTCCAATAAACGTGTTGAGTTTTAAAGGTGCCACAAAGGTCCTCGTTGGTTTTGAAGGCTAGAATAAGGCGGGTGTAAAAGAACAAAAACAGGCTCTTCCATTTGTATCTCCTCCGGCTTCACGCAGCTGGGGGCGGCGGGGTTCAGTTCAGCTCTTCTTCCTAAAGTTCATTCCGAGTGGGATGACTCAGCCCGTCCGCACTTTTTCAGCCCCGCCTACAACCCTTATTATGGTTAAAGGGACGCAACGTGGTTTGAGGTTCGCTGTTTGTTTGTCGCCGTCCTCCGCTCACTGCTGCCTGGTTGAGAATCGGTACCTCTCACTCAGACCCTAGAAGCGTTTATTTTTCCAAGCCTTCTGTCCCACCTTGTTTCTTTTTTGCTTTGAAGGCCATGTGTAAATACCAAGTCACACTTGACTGTACTTTGCATAATTGTGCAATTCTATACATGTTTCTTCAGAAGAAGTGAATCTCATTGCGTGCAGTGAGCTTACTCACTTCGGTGTGCGTACTAAGAGTTTGTATATGGGATTGTACCATAATTTAGTCAAAGCTTGACTAAATTGACGTTTTTTGAGTTGTGAAGGCTGGTCCATTGGAGATTTGCAGTTACACATAACCTAGAAGGTTTCCTGTTTTGCAGACTTACCAGTACTGGCAAAATACACTATTTGTTTAGTCTCTCCAGATGCATGTAAGCATACTGTTACCTGTTAATGATGTGTCAGAAAAATTAAACATTGAAGAAAAACTGAATCTGGTTCATAACTGCACTAAAGCAAACTTAATTCTGTGGACTTCAGTGGTGCTAGTCTAGGTGAAAGCAGAACAGATTTGAGTGATATGTTGGTTATGCTGATCATACTGAAAAATGCTGACCTGTCATAACATTTATAGGTGTATCATCATTGCTATGGACTTTGCAGAATTTTATTATTTTTCTGCAAAAAAGTACTGTTAGATCATGCCTGAGCAAACTCGAGTGTGGCAGATTCTTTGATTTTATTTTTAAGATTGGCCAAACTTGTGATATTGACTTTGAAAAACCTTGTGTGTGCCTTTTTCTTTGTGTCCTTAATTTTCAACCTTTTGAGGTGCATGTCTGTCTTTGCCTTTGACCTTTCCAACTAATTTTGAGGATTACGTTTTTCTGAACCACTCATATACTGTGTGTTGCTTAAATCAGTTCTGATTTGATCTGAAATGAGCCAGGATGTCGTAGTGGTTTGGGAGTCGGACTTAGACCTGGAAGATCCAGGTTCAAATCCCCGCTCAGCCACGAAGCTTCCTGGGTGACCTTGGGCCAGTCACTATCTCTCAGCCCCACCTACCTCACAGGGTTGTTGTGAGGACAAAAAGGAGGGGAGGAAATATGTACACCACTCTGAGCTCCTTGGAGGAAGGGCGGTATAAAAATGTGAAAAATAAAAATAAATAAATAAATTTTTACATGCTTTCCTGTGCTTGACAGCTACATACCATAAGTCTACATTACCAATGAGTTAAGCTCAACTTTCATATTAAAGAAATGTTTATGTAAAACTTCCTAGAAAAGTCTCTTCCTGTAACATGCACAATATTTTTCAGAGAGTGCAGATTAAATTTTGTCCTAGCTCCCTTCTCTTCTTGTTCTCTCGGATATGCAATATTAAAGTGTTAAATTTTTTAAAAAAAAACAAGCAAAGAAAAAACTACAGTTATTTTTCAGAATTAAAAAAGAGAGAGAATGTGGTACAATTATGCAAAGTTTTGCCATAGATTTTTCTTAATATAATTATATAACTACCTGTTTAGCAGTGTAGTTGCATTAGTAGTTAATTTCCCAGGTATACTAACAGATATGTAGAGGCAAGACAAATGCTGAAGTTTTTCTTGAGATGTTTATAGGGGAGACCATTACTGTCTTACTGTGTGATTATATAATTTGAGCTGCAATCTTAGGCACACTTACTGGGGGTAACAGCGCAATCCTATCCTGCTCCTCCACCGATGCAGTCTGCAGAGGAGGGGAGAACATGAGACTTTGGAGGGGAAAGGGGATTTAAATCCCCTTTGAATCCCCCTCTAAAGGGGGATTCAGATCCTTTTTCCCTTCTAGGGCCTCCAGCTCTGGCTGCACTGGTGGAGGAGCAGGATAGGTTTGCGCTGTTTAGTCTCATTGAATTCAGTGGCGCTAACATCTGAGTAGACATGCATAGGATTTCATTGTTAGGATACAATCCTATGCATCATTATCTGGGAGTAAGCTCTCTTGAATTCAATGGTACAGGTGGGCCCCCATATCCACTGATTCGCTATCCACGGTTTCAGTTATCCACGGATCGTGGGGAACCCCCCCCCCCAGGCTTTTACTTTTTTTCCAGTAAGCTTCGTTTCTTCCTTAAAGAAACAGGAGAAGCAGCAGAGGCTGCTTATTACAGGCAAGTAGAATGAGACCAAGTACTAGAGAGGCTCTGCAAGGTTAACAGAAACCTTGCAGAGCCTCTCTAGGACTTAGTCTCGTTCTGCTTGCCTGCAATGGAGGCTGCTTCTCTGTTTGTTTTAAGGAAGAAAAAAAAGCTTGCTGAAAGAAAAAGCTTGCTGGGGGGGGCAAGCATGCCTGCCTGCAGGGGAGGCAGGGTGGGGGGGGCTCAGGAAACCATGGAGGGGGTGTTCACTCTTATGCACGGTTTCAAGTATCTACGGAGGGGTCTGGAACATATCCCCAGCGGATATGGGGGCCCACCTTTCTGGGATTAAACTATTTTTGTACTATGCAAGAAAGAAATTAATGTTGGTGATAAAGTACTACAGTTATCATGATACAGGAACATTCCAGGTGATAATACAGCCAACATGAAATTGTAAGTACGTAGTTACACCATATTTATAATTTCTCTTGATCTCGCCATCTCTCTTGATCAACTGTGCTGATTATAGAACTGAAAGTCTCATGGTCTGAAATATTTCTCACAAATTTGAAGAGTCTGTCTTGTGAAACTCCAGACTAGCGACAGGTTTTTGCTACTGTATATTAATATTACATATTCTGAACTACAGTAAGTAAGAATCTTGAAAAAAATAATCATTTGATTTTGTCTGTGAACCGCTTTGTGAACGTTTTGTTGAAAAGCGGTATATAAATACTGGTAGTGATGATGATGATAAAAATAATACCAGATAACTTCTAATTTGTACCATTGATCAGCATTCCAAGCTCTTTCTCGTCTTTCTATAATCTTCACAATTGTCTTGCATGTAGTTTTACTGTATGACAGAATTCAGACAATGCAGAAGGTGGTGACTTTCCTGAGGCTAACAAATTAATAGTTCACTTGCAATTTGAACTTCATTTCTTAGCTCCGCTTTACCGTATTCAGCCAAAATGGCGCAGTGCTATCTTTCTGAGTCTTCAAACAGCTCATTTTTTTGCATATAAACACTTTGCATATAAACATTCCAGATGTTTTGTGAAGGTTCTCATGGCTTGTTATGATTTGCAGCGAGATCGGAAATATGGGTAAAGAAGCCATGTACGATTTTTTTGTTGAAGAGACAAATAAATACTTATTACCAAGTGTCTGATGAAATTCCTTTAGCGCAAAGACTTCAGCGAACCGAAGAGAGAGAGCGCATAAGGATTATCCGGCAGACAAAAATTAAATAAAATCCACAGTCTTCTTGTGACGTTTCTCCCTGCTCCAGGGTTTTTTTCAAGCAAACTGGCCGTAGCCAGTAGGTGTTCCGAACAGAGCTCGGAACACCTACTGCCTACGGCCAGTTTGCATGTTGGCATGTACCTTTCCCCTGTATCCTTTTCTTTCTTTGACCAGCTGTCTTGTCCTCTTTCTGGATGATCTACAATATTTACGCCATCACTCCTATATTGGCTCAAATGGGATGCTGTCCAGCTCCTGTCAGTTTTCCCCCAGGGGTTGGTTTAAAAGCTGCTGTGCAGTCTGGTTCCATTTCTGTTCAATTGGAGCCTATCTCTTTTGTATAGACTTGGTTTGTCCTGAAACATTTCCCAGTGACTAACAAATTTATTTATTTTTATTTTTCACATTTTTATACCACCCTTCCTCCAAGGAGCTCAGAGTGGTGTACATATTTCCTCCCCTCCTTTTGTCCTCACAACAACCCTGTGAGGTAGGTGGGGCTGAGAGATAGTGACTGGCCCAAGGTCACCCAGGAAGCTTCGTGGCTGAGTGGGGATTTGAACCTGGATCTTCCAGGTCTAAGTCCGACTCCCAAACCACTACACCATCCAAACCCTACCTTTGAATACTACCATCACATCCACACATCAAGCTTGTCTAGTTGACCTTGTATGTGGAACAGGTAGCATTTCTGAAAATGGTACCTTGGTGGTCCTGGCTATCTAGGAACCTACATGTAGTTTCCAGAACTTCTCAACTACATTTTACTGGCATTATTGGTGCCAACATGTGCCACAATTACTACCTCCTTCCCAGCACTATCAAGCAACCTAACTAGATAATGTGTGATGTCTGAAACCTTCACACCAATCATGTTAGTCGCCTTGTGGCCTACGTGCCCATTTCTCAAACCCATTTCTCTCTTTTTATGGACAAGGGGAATACAGGTACAGAAGCCATGTAAAACACACAAAGTCCAACTGGAATAAAAAACAAAAATCGATCCTGCTTACGTTCTTCAAGTTTCCTTGACAGCACAGGCAGGCAGAAAATCATTAAAAATCCACAGCACAACCTTAGAAATCTGACGTTTCGTTTCTTTCAACCCAGAAACCATTTCTCTCTGTTTCTAATGGTTGACTCATCCGCTGCTAGGAGCCCCCCCCCCACTTCCAGAGGACTGTCCTCCATATGAGAGGATTTGAGTTCATCCTTCAAAGAATGGGTCTCTTGTCGGGTCTCTTGTCAGCTTCAAAATGATGTTCTTTCCTGAGACTCTCACTCTCCCTGTTAGCATCTCTCTCCCTGTCAGCATTGGAGCTCTCAGCCCTGGAGTGAGTAGGTCTGTCATGTCCCTGGTCTCATCCACATATCTCCCAACTCTCTCAGCTTCTCCAGATCAACAACTTTGGCTTCAGGGGAACAAACTTGTTTCCCGAGAGCCATCAGCTTGTTGTACCAAGGACATGCCTACCACTTTTGCCCAACACACAGATAATCATGCGTATGACACTCTATGTGATACACTAGAAATCACACCCATCCACTGACTTTTTACCTTCGTAAGTAGGTTTTTTTCCCATTCCCTGGTGATTGATACTACCATTATCTCCCCCTTTGATCAATACATTGTCCACTTTGCTGAAAGCAAATCAGCAGAGTTTCCCTTCCCAGGGGCTAACACTTCCCTAATATCCATGAAATGAGTACAGCCTGGTGCAACCCAGAACCCGAATCATATTCCCATCCTTTAAATGAGGCCCTCTTGGCCACAAGAGAAACAGGAAGCAAACAGGGAAGTTACGGTAATCAAGTTGAGCAGTAGGGTGAGGAGGCCAGGATGCTAACAAGCCCATGCATTGTTGGTGCGTGGGGTTTCTTTAGAAGGGGTTATGGCTTGTTTATTTGGAAAGTTAAGTCTGTCTTTGCATTTGTTTTAGATACTTGGTTTTGAGGAGTGGGCTTGTTAGTGTCCTGGTAGTATCAATCACCAGGGAATGAAAAGTAAGGTCTGACTTACTTTTAGTCTGTAATCCCTCTTTTTTTGAACCTGCACACTGATTTGTAACCTGAACTAAGAGCAAAACCTACAGCTTTTTAGTCTAGTTTCGATCATAAAGTAAAGGTATAGGTGACCCCTGACAATTAAATCCAGTTGTATCCGACTCTAGGGTGTGGCGCTCATCCCCATTTCAAAGCCGAAGAGCTAGCGTCCGAAGACGCCTCTGTGGTCATGTGGCCGGCATGACTCTCCTTGCCGCAGTGCGTAGCATGCAGCTGGAACACGGAACGCTGTTTACCTTCCCTCAAGCGGTACCTATTTATCTACTCGCATTAACGTGCTTTGGAACAGCGAGGTTGGCAGGAGCTGGCCAAGCAACGAGAGCTCACCCCGTCATGGATTCGAACTGCCGACCTTTCGATCAACAGCTCATGGTTCAGCAGTTTAACCCACTGTGCTATCCGCTGGCCTGTTAGTTTCGATCGTAGATCTAGACTAAGTTTGAAGTGAAGGCTTAGCCTTCACTGAAGTTTATAAACTGGTCTTTTTCTAATTAAGTCTGCACTGTGGCAATTCTCAGTTTTTATCTATGTGCTGTACTAGCATTTCTCTCTTCAGGGCTGGGATTAGTCTGAGTTTCTGGTTGAATTTTACTGCAGCCAATTCAATCTTAACTGCTACAGCAGAGCTGAAAAGCTGTACGTTTCTACAGAATTACCTCCCTAGGACTCCACTCCTGACAGTCAGTGCCTTTATTTAAACCTCAGTAAGTCAGTTAAATAACTAAGTGCTAGTGTTTGCCTTCTCACACAGGAAGAAAAGGCAACTTGACTTACCTATTTTACTTTCCGTTTAGGTTGGTACTTTATTCCCAGGAAGCTTCATCATGGAGACTTCCTCATGTTCGTAGAGCTTCTTACCTCGCTGCTCTGCATAAGTGGCTCATGGTTCTTTTGAGATTGCTGCTGTAGACCATTGGATCCTATCTGCCCTAGCAGTAGTGTCAAAAGCACTTTAATAGCAACAGAGAAAAAGGGGCAGTGTAGCATTGGCGACCATTTCCGCAGCACACCTAGCAGCTCTCGCCACTCATCAATCATACTTCTAATGATGCTCTTGTTCTAGCCGTGCATGAAAGGTGCCAGTCAACATATTGTGTGGCAGAAATACCGTGCCAATGTCACAAAATCAGTCATGTAATACACAAGCGTGCTGCCAGGAAGAGCCTACAGTTCTTCCCCAAACACTAGTGTCTCATAGACCGTGGAAATAGCAGCAACTGATAGGTTCCTTGAAACAGGGTTTGAATTTCCTAGCAGTCCACAGCCCCAGTCACAATCAGCAAGAACTATTTTGCCAGGAGAACTGGCAGTGACGGATTGGAAAGAAAAGACTGCCGTTCCCATTCCAGCAGTCAATTGATACAATGGCCCATGGTTAGAAGGCGAGCACATAGAACCAACAGTTTATGGGCCCTCTAGGAGAAGGTTTGGAGTCCCACTATAGATTCCACTGAAGTGACATGCACATAACTGCATACTTGTGTATCACTGTGCAAGGAACGAGGGTGAGACAGACGTGTACAAGAAAGGATAAGCACTAGAAATGCAAAGGTGACAAACCTGTGGCCTGACTTACAGCGCAGTCCTGCACAAGTTACGGGCGGCGGACCTAGCGTTCCGCCGCCTGGGATAGTTGCAAACGTGCTGAACTACTTTAGAGCCGGGAAGGACGACGTAAGGCCGGCCTTCCCAGCTCTGCTGGCTGAGGACTAGGCCCGCCACCGGACCCAGGTAAGTCTGGATCCAGCAGGCGGGGGAGGGATGGTGGAGCCAGGAGGGCGGTCATAGGCCCAGCTGGGCAGGGGACAGAGGCATGATGTCTGCCATACCTCGGTCCCCTCTGGGCGGCGGGGCCATTACACGGCCTCCTCCGACTTCCACCAGCAAAATAGCTGGTGGAAATCCGAGGAGGCCTATCAGCCTTAGCCGCGTTTACACTCGGGGAAGGGGACTTTCCGCCGCAGGATGCCTGCTGCAGGCTTCCCGTGGCAGAGATCAGGATCCGGTGGGCGACCTCAGCCTTAAGTAGAATTGGGCTGTTAGTAAGAGTTTTTATAACTGGGGTGGGATGGGGGTAGGAAAGAGAAATTTATGTCCAGCACCTAGGAGATATGAATGATGCTTCCATAAGAAAATGTCCATCTTTTGTGTGACTTGCTGGCTACATTTTAGATGAAAAGGGGAGAGGCAGTGGGGGCTAGAACCTGGGCCTCCCACAGAGAGCAGTACCGTAGTCATATAGCCATGGAAACGGACAGAAGAGAGGTTCATGTTGGGGTCTTGAAACCAGGGGCCCAACCATCACAATGTTCCCTTCTTAAGTTCATTTATGGGAATAGGACTCCCAACAATACAGCAGAGTACTGAAAGGGGCACTTTGTGAAGATGTGGCTCAATGGAAACGGCACATGTGATGCGTAGTACACGAGATCCCAGATTGAATCCCTGGCTAAGACATTGAGAGGAAAGAGCTGAGAAAAGACACACGCGCACCTGAGAGACTGTAGCTGACCTCATTCAGGTATGACTAATTCAGTGTCCTAGGATACCTGTAATTATGTCCAACCTCTTCACCTGATTAAGCTGTACCACCATCATGTTAATATGGTTGCTTGCTAGTATCTGCTGCTCTTTGTGTTTCTAGCACAGTTTGTTATTGGTTCCCTCCTTTATTCAACTTCCATTTCATGCTGCCTTACCACTTGGTATATCATGCCATGAGTTAATCACAGAGGGAATTAAAAGAACAATGAACATTTGGCATCTGCCCTGGCATTTTCCAGTAGCAAGACTAGGGATAAGATGCAAACCCTTAGCCCTGTTGGGGAGCAGTGATGGAGAATTTGGTGCTCCCTCGGCCATTGTGTAAAAAAACAACAACCATAAAGGCATTTGAGGTTAATAATACAAGTGTGTGTTTGTGTGGGTGGGGCAGTTTCCATCTGCCAGCCATCATGGGAACCGACACAAACAGCTGAAACAGTAATAGTTGTCATTGAACAATTTCAGTTAATGTGAGTGCTGACAGCTTCACAATTGGAATGTGTGTTGCAATATCTTATGCAATTTTGAAAGCTGCATGACAAATACAAGGATCATAGGTCCAGTTTTCCCCATCACACTGGGTTTGTCTGTTGAGCAGCTCTCAAAGGCATGGGAACCCTCCAAGAACACAAATGTGCTTTTCACTGATTGCTGCTGTAGACGTTGTTTGTGCTTTTCAGGGCATTACCATTTCAAGGTAGAGAATGTCCTTGACTCAGTCAGTGTTCAATGCCTACCTTGTTGCTTGTCAAGATGAGAGAAACTCTGTGATAGTGATGGACAGCTACAACAGTCATTGCCTGTGATTGGATGCTCATTGAAAATCAGTGCTTGAGAGAGGTTGCCTCCCCCTGGGTGATATTCCATTTTGCATATCTCAGCCCGGTTCTCCACTCTCCCACTTGGTGTGCACTCATCTGGTAGTCCCCCTGTTTATATTTGATGAATTGCCTGTTGGGGAGATGTTACTGCTAAACCAGTACTTTCTCCATCCTCTGTATTGGAACATTTAGCCATTCAAAGACCATCTGCCTTGGGTGGGGGTGGGGGGTGGAGGTAGACAGGCAGAGAAGTTGAAAAAATGCCTGCGACTGTGTTTTGCAGTAGCAGGACTATATTTTGTTTAAAGTGTAGGATTATTACTGGTTCTCTTACGTGTCATATATGTTGTTTGAGGTCATAGGGTGGGAATCAAACCTACATAAATAAACTCTGCTAGCTCTGATTCTCCAAGAAATAATGCGTCATGAATATTTGGCTAGCTAGCCCTAACACTGGTTGGAGTGGAGTGCTTGACGTTCACCAGGAAAACTGAATGTGCTTCCTGCTGCAATTACTGGTGCATTTTGAAAGCTCATTTGGGTTTGGAAGTGTTTGATTTCTCTCCCCCCCCCCCACAATGTATACTTGTACTAGTACTGTGTTCTCTGTTGGGAAATGCTTCTGTTTCCTGTTGAGCGTTGAAGTTCTAGCATTATGAGAGAGGGAGAAACTGCTCTCTACGCGTCATTCATAACTTTATAAACCTCTCTTTATGTTCTGTCACGTTCCTCATGTTTATGTTCTGTCATGAACCTCTGTCATGTTCCTCTAGTAGAGGACCTCTAACACTTTATTTATATGTTTCCTAAATGAAAATCCTCTAAACACTTAGCTTTTCGTCATAGGGAAGGTGCTCCAACCCCCTTGATTTTTCTGATTAGCTTCTTCTGTAGTGTTTCCAGTGGTGTGATAAGTACATTGAAGCAGGCTGACTGTAACCGTTATATAGCTAGGTCAGACTCGCTTGTGAGGCCAGGTGAACTACCGTATTTCTTTGAATCTAAGGCGCCATCAATTCTAAGGCGCACCTTAATTTCAGGAACACCAGCAGGGAAAAAAACCCCCATTGATTGCAAGACAGCTTCAATTGCAAACATCGATTACAAGACATCCTTCCTTCAACCTCTCCCCAGCTTGCCTGCCGTTTCGTTTCGCCGATCAGATTTGACAGAGCTTGGGGGAGCTACTGGGGCTTGGGGGAGCTTCAGGGAGGCCTGCGCGACCCTCTGCAGGCCTCCCCAATGTTCAGTTCACGAAAACCGGAAGTGGCTGAAAATTGCCGTTTTTTGCCGAACTGAACATCGAGGAGGCCTGCAGAGGGTCGCGCAGGCCTCCCTGAAGCTCCCCCAAGCCCTGGTAAGTAAGGAAATTGCATTTTGGGGTGCTTTTTGGAGACCGATTCTAAGACGCACCCCAGTTTTTGAATTGCTTAATTGGGAAAAAACATGTGTCTTAAAATCGAAGAAATACGGTAACTGCTTCAGGCGGTTGACTGGGAGGGGTGGGGAATTGGTGGGGGTGCCCAACATCTGCGTTCTGCTTCCACTAACTTGCTGTCTGCTCAGTTGCTGTTGATCCTCTTGTCACTTGCTCTCCTTCCTGCAAAGAAAGCAACAAGGCAAAGATGGCGGTCATGGTCTGCCACTTCTGCCACTGCTCTCGCTCTGCCACATTTCCATCTTTGCCTACTTCCCCCTGCCTCACGTATGTCACTGTAATATTTATGTTGACTGAAAGTTTCAATGGCATGAGTGACACTGCATAGTTGTACCATTGGTACACAAGCATAACTTGGAGGTGCCACTATAGGGGATTTAGTTGCAATACTACTCCTTGTCTAGCCAGTGTAACTGGAAGATAGAATTATACTTTTAATCTCTTTATATTCTCTGTTACAGCCCTAAACACTGTAACTTGTTTAATGAGTCTGGCAGAAATTTGCTATTTCAAAGAATGATGGAAACAAAATCAGATACCGTGTATGAAACCATTGCTCTGCCCATGGGAGACTTGATTTGATCATTTGATTTAATACAAAACAATGTTTATGTATTATGCATTTGTTATTGAACAAAAATCATATTCAACAAGCATATTTTTAATTCCTTTTTAGTTAGCCATTTAAGGTGTTTTTTTTAGCCTGGCTGATGATAAACTTAAAATATTGACAGCGCAATCCGACTTAACTTTTTTGCCGTTATAACCAGCGGCACAGCGAGAACGGGAGGCCCCAGAACGGAATAGGGATTCAAAATCCCCTTTGAATTCCTCTTTTGGAGGAGTTTTGAATCCCTTTTCCGTTCTGGGGCCTCGCGTTCTCGCTGTGCCGCTGGTTACACAGGCAAAAAAGTTAAGTCGGATTGCGCTGTGACTTATTTAGCCAACTTAATAGTCTTCAACTTTTTTCCTGTCTGTCCATTATCTAGAAAGTAAAAACAAGTTTTTCTGCGTCCTCAGATTCTCAATGTTTTCTCAGTTTAGAATGAACTAGTCCAAGGAAGAATAACCTCTTTATATGCTGGCAGAGAAGCACCTGCTGTTAAAAGCTGGATTATTACTTCAGCAGTCTCTGAATCAAAGTACTAACTTATTTCCACCAGTTCACTGGTGTAACTTTCTTTAAAACTTCATCAACAAGCATCTATTTCTTGAATGGTTAACTCTTTTAAAAATTATACAGTATTAGACATTATGGAGCAGGAAGCAAATACAGCGATTTGTACAGCCCATGTTATAGTCCACTCCTCTTACTCAGAGGTTAACTGACCCTGGTACTGAGTATTAAGAGTATTTGCGAGAAGATAAGCAGGGTGTAGTAGTGCATTCCTTGGGATACAATCCAGAGTAAGTGTGATACTATAAAGTTGAAGTAGGGTAATACCTTTATTTGGGCCAACTAGACGTACCCACTAACTTATTTGACTCTTTTCTTTTGAGTGACTGATTGTGCCCAAGCCTATTTTTGAATCCAAGACTTTATTCTGCATAAATTATATGCAGCTAGAGTTTTTTTTAAAGAGTTTGAGTTACCGTGGCATGCAATGCTCTCTCTCTCTCTCTCTCTTCCCCCCCCCCCTCCATGTCCAGTATGCATAGCTTTGCTTGTGTGGCTTAAAATTGTCCAGGCTTCACTCTGGCATAACTTTCTATGACATCACAAGCTGGGAAGGATCAAAAGTTGATGATTACTAATTTTGTCAGGGCAAGAATTAACATCTCCAGATAGGAAGTTTCTGTTTATCTATTGTAGTTCAAAGTTGCTGGTAAACCACTTGACCGTTAATTTGACCCAGGTGCCATCTCCAGCTATGTAGCCTGGTGGAAAAGATCTCTATCTAAGGGTGCAGTTCTATGCACATTTATGAGGGAGTAATTTCCACTTGTGGGCCATGGAGTGGCACAGTGGGTTAACCACTGAACCATGAGCTGACGATCGAATGGTCGGCAGTTCAAATCCGCGCGACGGGGTGAGCTCTCGCCACTCGGGCCAGCTCCTGCCAACATAGCAGTTTGAAAACATGTTAATGCAAATAGATAAATAGGTACCACTTGCGGGAAAGTAACAGCGTTCCGTGTCCAGCCGCACACTACGTGCTGCAGCAAGGAGAGTCTTGCCGGCCACATGACCACGAAACGTCTTCAGACAGCGCTGACTCTTCGGCTTCGTAATGGGGATGAGCACTACACCCTAGAGTCGGACACGACTGGACTTAATTGTCAAGGGATACCTTTACCTTTAATTTCCACTTCCTAAAAGCATGCATTAAATTGTGCAGTAAATCATTGAAGAGCTAGTGCAGGTGGGCTAATGGTGGGCTAAGTGGACCCTTGGTCTGAGGCTATATAGTCAGATCTCGTCTGTATGGGTGGCATCCTGAGTGCTGCTGCTGTCAGGAAAACTCCTCCTCAAGTGGAAGCTTTCTTCATTATGCCATCACTGTGTACACACCACACTCATGATACTCTTGTGGGTGTCCTTGAGTTCATTCAATTCATTTTAACTCTGAGTTCATTTTAACTCTGAGATTTGGACATGTTGTGATAATCTGAGAATCTATTCATTTCAATTTTATACATATAAAATGTAGAACATTTTGTCCTTATAGTTGTCTCATGACTACTGTTTGTATAGTTTACCTTGCCTGTCACGTTGGCCCTGTCAAATACCTGCTTAATTCTTTGTGGATTTTCTCTTCCCATCTGATACAAACTCCTTATCCTTGCCTTTATGCATTCAATGGCTGCATCTCTTTCAACACTTAAATCTCATTCCTTACTGCTTACATGGATTTCACTGTAATTGTTTCCCTGACTGCCCTTCATGCTTGGACTTTGCTCTCAAGACATCTGGATTTCTGACCCTTCTCAATCTATTGTGTTTTCAGAGTACCCTTTTAATTGTTTCCTCCTTGTCCGGAGCATGCTTCTAGCAAAAGTTTTTTTTTTTTTTTAAAGTTACAGGTATTGCAGACTGGGGGTAGGATTGACACAGTCTGAAGACTGTGAACTTGTCCCCGACAGTGATGTGGGGTGGAAAGCTTTCTTCTACATGTTTTCTGCAGGAAAAAAATGTCAATTTCTAAAAAATTCATTTTCATAGATACTATATCAACCACATTGGATAGTTTCAAAATTGTAATTGTCCTTTTTTCAGCTGATTGTCTGTAGGAAGTACATGCATGCACAACTGTGTTTTTTAAATATACTGTAATTACAAAAAACCCCACTCACGCTCAGTTTAGATCTAATTATTGTAAACAGTAGGCTAAGTTAAAACTTAATTTGGATTACTCATAATACAAACATGTGAAATTGGATTCCAGTCAGTTTAGGGCATCAAAAAATTATCCAGCGTAAAGTCCGCATTGATGGTCTTTGTACTAGTTGGTATTTTCCCACTCTCACACACTTTGGTTTAATAAGCCACTTGGTAGATGCTATCATTTCTTTTACCATTTAAGTACACATGTAGCTCTCTCAACTTCTGTTTTAACCCGTCTGGTCCCGCGGTATGACTTTCCCAGACTTCCCAAATGTCCGTGTGATCCACATGTGTAAGGGACCCCCATGTAGAAAAAATCACCTGTAGAAAATTTCACAGGTGTACCTTGCACCTGGTGCACAGGCGGTGCTTTAGGGACTCAACGGGACTTAAGGTGAACTCAACTAGTCCATTTACTCCTATGTAAAGCATGGACCTGACAACACAAGATTTCAAACAAAAACATAGTTGTGTTTTACACACAGCTCCAGGGCTTTAGGGGTGTTTAGGGGGATGTCTCACCTAAGTGTACCTCAAGTTTCAAGTCCCTCCCTTCAAGGGATTTTTTATGGCCCTTTAAATTCTTGAAATACGCAGATTTTGTTGTGAGTCCAGCACGAAAGTGCTCAAACAAACATAGTTGTGTTTTACACACAGCTCCAGGGCTTTAGGGGTGTTTAGGGGGATGTCTCACCTAAGTGTACCCCAAGTTACAAGTCCCTCCCTTCAAGGGATTTTTTATGGCCTTTCAAATGCTTGAAATACGCAGCTTTGGTTCTTTTTCTGCATGTAAAAGGCCAGTGAGTTGTTTCAGCAACGCTTACCCATAAAGTCCCGTTGAGTCCTTTGAGGTACGCCAAATGTTGCGCGTGTGTACAGCTGTGTACAGCTGCTCCCCTGCACCTGAGGTGCTCTAAACAAAGTGGATTCAAAAGCCAGGGCCCTGGCCATGAAAACAAAGCCAGAGTTTCATTTTTAATTTCAGTGAGGAGGGGGGGCAGCCCCCCAATTCCGGGGCATCATTTTCCCTAAAAATAGTGATCTTTGCTCCTCTGGGGGGGTCAGTGGGGTGACCCTAGAACTCTGACAATTGTTTTAAAACATAGGTCCATCTGTCTACTTTCCACAAAAAAATTCCAGAAACATTGGGGCAAGCCATTTTTTTTAACTATTTACTTTTCGGCTGTACCTCTAAGGACTCAACGGGACCAAATGTAGATCTTCCTTTGTTTTGCTTTGCTTTCCCTCCTCTCCTCTGTCTTTTCTGCTTGGCCACTATTAGATGGCCAACCTCATGGACCTAGAGACTTATCTGACAGGAGCACTATGTGTGATTGGTTATACAGTGTAATTATGTATAAAAGGCATCATTGGATAAATGGCAGTATGTTTGATCAGTCTTGTACAGTAAATGTCTTCCTTGTAGCAAAGGTGATTAAGAAGCCCCTTCAGGCAGAAAATTGTAAATTGGGGAAGACTTGGTTCTTTCAGGAGGTCTGTGAACAACAGATGAGTAGCATAGGTATATGTAGGCAGGTGGGCTGTTTGTAGGTTTATTTGCAAGGCTGAGTTTCTGCTTCATCTTGCTCTCAAAGTAATGGAATAGTTTAAATGGCAGTGTTAGTCTCCCTACTCTTCTGTCTTGTCACCAAGCCTTCTCTATTATTGTAAACCTTCTGAGTAGGGACTGTAGTAATTCTTGTTCCCTATAACATGAAGTACACCAAGAACTACACAAATATGCTCTAGTCGTAGTTTGGAAATGCAGTGTTGTCATGCAGATCTGCATCTTCATTGGCTAGCTTCCTGTTGCACAGGTAGTCATAACTGTATTGTGTTTCCCCCCCCCCCCCACTTACAGGTCTTTGATGCTCTGTGTTGAGCTTTTATTCTCTTGCCAAAGTCAAATGAGGAAAAGAAGTGGTTTTGCAATCCAACGGCTTTTGACGACAGTGGTACCTCCATGCAGTGCCTGAAGGTAACCTTTTTTTGCCCCCTGGAGAGCAGGGATTTCAAATCGGTTTTAACCTGCGGTTCACAACAGCTGTCTGTAGAAGATTTGGAGTTAGTTTTTGTCTTTATCATAGAGTTTATACTGGTGTTCTCATGGTGTGTGTGTGTGTGTGTGTGCGCTCGCTCGCTCGCTCGCTGGTTGGTTGGTTGGTTGGTTCGTTGGTTCGTTCGCCTAAGTATTCAGGCAGATCGGTGCCTCTGACCACTTTACTCCAGGAATCCTATCTGATCTGAAGACTCTACTCTACATAATACTCTGCAGCGATGAAAATACATTTTTACTCTAATAAAATAGATGGTGTCAGCTGCAGTTATTTTTCTCTTATCATCAGGCATCTCTAAGCATCAGGTATGCTTAGAAGGGTGCATTTGTGGAAATGATGTGGTATTATATAAGCAGTTTTAAATTGTTTTGTCACAGATAGTTAAAGCATTTACTTTGCTACAACTGTACACTGTCAGAAGTTTGTAAATCTGAATTTTAAAATTTGTTTGCTTAAGATTTTTTTGATGTGCCACTTCCAATTTTGTCATCACTAGTGTGAAAAATAGACTGAACAGCTGGGGTAAATTGATGCTAAAGTTACAGCTGGGGTAAATTGATGCTAGAAATGAGATGGAATGTAGCAAGTGATCTGTAAAACAAGTTGAGAATGTGTTTCTTTTAATCTGAATGACTTATCCAAAACTTGAGAAGCTTCTCTGTAACCAACAAACAGTGCAATCCGACTTAACTTTTGTGCCGGTTTAACCAGCGGCGCAGCGAGAACGGGAGGCCCCAGAACAGAAAAGGGATTCAAATCCCCTTTGAATTCCTCTTTTGGAGGGGATTTGAATCCCTTTTCTGTTCTGGGGCCTCCTGTTCTCGCTGCGCCGCTGGTTAAACCGGCACAAAAGTTAAGTCGGATTGCGCTGAAAGTCTTTTCAGCAGTAGAGCCAGTTGTGTAGCCAAGGAAACCAGCAAGCTCAGCAGAGTTCATTCAAATGTCTTAACTGTAGCTGTATTAATTTTTAACCAGGTTTTAATGGCCTTTTCAGGCTAGAGACATTTTTTTAAAAAATAATCTTTCCTTTCTTCCAAAAATCTCAGGGGTAGCGTATGTCTCCTCCCCCCCTGTTTGTTTCACATTTTTATACCGCCCTTCCTCCAAGGAGCTCAGAGTGGTGTACATATTTCCTCCCCTCCTTTTTGTCCTCACAACAACCCTGTGAGGTAGGTGGGGCTGAAAGATAGTGACAGACCCAAGGTTAGCCTGCCAGTATGTGTTATGGTTGAGTGGGGATATGTCTCTCCTTGATCCCAGTCTAACACACTATAACCATCATACTGTGATAGCATCTTTTGCTTCTTGATTCCCATAAACTTGCAAGGGAAGAAAACACATTTCATTTTGAAAATTAAACTTGGGCAACACAAAGTATATGTTGTGCCAGCATTGGTAACTAAGAGCGAACTTCAAAGGTCACAGTTTTATTTTCATTTCAGTCATGAAATTACTGAAACTGTAATCTTATGCATGCTTTCCTGGGAGTAAGCCCCATTGACTACAATGGCTTACTTCTGAGTAAACATGTATAGGCTTAACGTGCATAGGTTTAAGCAAGTCATGGTGTTTCAGCGTCAACTCCCTTCTCCAATTTGAGGTTAACAGGATTGTTGTAAGGATTGGTGAAACAGTGTGTGAGAAACATTTGGAGCTCAGGGAATACTGTGTGTATGCAAAGTTATTACCGTATTGGTCTGAGTATAAGACTCACTTTTTTTCTCCTAATTTAAGTTTTTAAACTAGGGGTGCGTCTTATAATCAGGCTGTTGCAATTTGGGTTTGCAGCCGCCCCTCCCCCAGGCTCAGCAGAGAAAGGGCAGCAAAATACTCACTGCTGCTGCTCAGCTGTGCAGTGAGGGCCTTTGAATGGCATGAGACATTGCTGGAAGAAGCAGCGAGGCTAAGAGGAGATTTCGGAGCCCGTGTTTGTTTTTAGTGGAGATAATGGCAGAGATACAGTGGGCTCCTTCTCTGCCCTGCAGGGCTTATGGTATGTCCTTTTTCTTTGTTAAAACAAGAGCACACATACCTCTCCCCTTTCCAGGCTGTAATCAGTTGTTTTCGTTCTCTGGTCTGCTGGGTTTTGTACCCTTTTGTAAAGCAAGATCACATACACTTTCATCCCCCCTCCCCAGGCAATTAATGGTTTAGGCTGCAATTCTGAGCACATGCACATGATTGCACTGTTTGTTAAATCACTGGTATAAATTTAATGCCAGTGATTTAATTAATTTTTTTTTAATAGCACCAAACGTTAAGGGTGCGTCTTATAATCAGGTGCGTCTTATACTCTGGACAATACGGTATTTCTTTTAGTTCCGTTCATTTATAAAATGCTGTCTAACTTATAAATATTTCATACAGTACTGCTTGAATCTATAGATATGTACACGTTCCATCTCTTGGCCCTGTGCATGGAAGGTAGGATGTAGCTTCCTTCATGCACGCTTAAAGGAACATAAAGTTGGCTATGCAGTGCTGTTTTCAGTTTACACCCAGCATCTATCCTTCCTACCTAGCTATCAGGTTCTGGGCAGCTCCTTATAGGTAGAAAAACTCTTTCATGTGAGAGAGCAAATTGAGAGAGACTGGTTAGATTGGTAATACAGTAATATCTTAGGTCCTGCTGCTGCATGCCAGTTGCTGGATGCAAGGTGTCACTGACACCAATCTTTCTGACCCTCTCCCAGCCCCCAGGATGTAACTTGGTAAGCCTTTAACCCCTGGTAAGAATTACCACTCAAACCATCAGGGATTGCTTCTCTGTCTCCACAGGTTGTGATTGGCACAGGGCTAGTGCATATTTGGACATCTGGATTTCCTAGTCCCTGCACAAAAGTTTTCCACATTTTGCTTTAGGTTTTGGCCCTTTATTGAGAGCCCTTAAGTTGCCAGTGGTTTGTCTGTGTTTGTGAAACTAATAATTGGCTTTCTTTGCAGTTCCTAAATAATACTCGCAGAGTTGGAGATAGAAACTTCAGGGACCTAAAGAAATCACCATGAAGTTATATGTATTTCTGGTCAACACTGGAACTACCTTTACCTTTGACACGGAACTTGCAGTGCAGAAGTAAGAGAGTCAATTCTGATCTTCTGTGAGGAGTTTGTTGCTAGACTGATCCTAGCAAAGCTGATCCTAAGTGATCCTTTATGTCCAAGTTAGTGTATGTGTGTCCAGGGGTGAGAATTACAGCAAAATTACTGTCAGAATTCACCTATAAATGTGATATTGTAGTTTTTCTGTGGTGCATGATAAATGTGTAAAAATGTTCAAAATGCACCCTTAGGTTCTTACTTACATAGTACTGTAAGCTTTGCTATAACCCCCTTAATCCTTGCTTGAAGTTCTTTCTTCTCTTTAAGGCAAGGGAGAGCAAGAGATTATGGTGTGTTTCTGGAATAGTAATTGCAATGGGAACAATTCATGATGGCAATGCAGTCTTTAAACTGGGATGCCTCCTTTTTCTTGCTAGGATCGTTTCTCGCTGTAGGCAAGACTGCATGCTTTTCTGGTGTAGAAAATTAGAATTTGGCTAACGGCGCAATCCTAACCAACTTTCCAGCGCCGGTGCAGCTGCAGTGCAGCCCCGAGGTAAGGGAACAAATGTTTCCTCCCCTTGAAGAGGCCTCCATGACTGCCCCTGCACTGCAAAATGCAATGTGCGCCCTGTTGGCACGGCTACACCGGCTCTGGAAAGTTGGTTAGGATTGTGCTGTAACTGTGCTCTGACCTTTTCAGTATGATGTCTTTAATCACTAGAGTGTAGTTTTTAGGAAAATAGAGTAGATGTAATTTTTATAAAGTTACTTTGCATAGTTCTTAAAAATCAGTGAAACATACTGATATTTTTATCATTTTGCTTAGTGTGGCAGACCTTAAGCAGGCAATCCAAGCCAAGTACAAGATCGCTGTTCAACATCAGGTACTGGTTGTCAATGGAGGCGAGTGTATGGCACCTGACAGGAAAGTCTGTAGTTATAGTGCTGGAACGGTAAATACCACTTCTGTTTCCATTAATTCATTTTCAAAAAAAGTACTGTAAAAAGAAAAGTAAATACAAGTTTTATTTTGACACAGGACACAAACCCAATTTTTCTCTTCAACAAAGAAATGATCTTATGTGAACGTCCTCCAGCTATTCCCAAAACAACATTTTCAGCAGAAAATGAGATGGAATTAAAAGTTGAAGAATCTCTCATGATGCCTGCAGTTTTTCACACAGTAGCTTCACGTACACAGCTTGCTGTGGTAAGCAACTTGAGTCTTTAACAAATGGAATATATGAAAACATTGAACATTCAGTCAGATCCGTCCAAAAGAAACTAGCCTGACAGATTGTTAAAACATTTTATGTTGTTGGTGTTTTACTTATGTTTAGTTTCATTTTCTGGGGGTGAAAACTATGCTACACTAATCCTCTGGGTTTTTATATACTGGGACTTGTGTTCTAAATATGTAACTAGTGTGCTATAATCTAGAATAAAACAATACAATACAATCCAGCATTTCACTCCAGCTTGGAGCTGGAGAAGTCGGCAGGGATCTTCCAAAAACTCAATGCATCTACATGGACAATCCCATGGACATATGCGGAGAACCAGTGGGATTTAAATGCGGAGAACCAGTGGGATACTGCAATTCCAGGATATAAACTCTATAGGAGGGACAGAGAGGGGCGTGTTGGAGGTGGGGTGGCCATCTATGTCAAAGAAGGGGTAGAATCCACCAGAGTAGAGCTGGAGGGGGGGGGCTCTGTCTCCTCCATAGAATCACTGTGGGTTAGATTACTAGGCTCAAAGAGTGATATAATGATAGGGGCATGCTACCGTCCTCCAGATCAAAAACTTGAAGGGGATCTTGAAATGAGGAAGCAAATCAGGGAGGTGTCAACGAGAGACAGGGTTGTAGTCATGGGGGACTTCAATTATCCTCACATCGACTGGGTCAATTCATGCTCAGGTCATGAAAGAGAGACTGGATTTCTGGATATGTTAAATGACTGTGCCTTAGAGAAGTTTGTCACGGAGCCGACCAGAGGACAGGTGACCCTGGATTTGATATTGTGTGGCACTCAAGATCTGGTCAGGGAGGTAAATGTTACCGAACCATTGGGGAACAGTGACCATGCTGCGATCTGTTTCGCCATGCATGTCGGGGGGAGAGTGCCGAGCAAATCTGACACGAAAACCCTTGACTTCCGAAGGGCTGACTTCCCCAAAATGAGGAGACTAGTTAAAAAAAAAAAAAGCTGAAAGGGAAGGTAAAAAGAGTCCAATCGCTCCAGAGTGCATGGAGGCTGTTTAAAACAACAGTCATAGAGGCCCAGCGGGAGTGTATCCCACAAAGGAGGAAGGGCTCGACTAAGTCCAGGAGGGTGCCAGCATGGCTAACAAGCACAGTTAAAGAGGCTATAAAAGGCAAGGAAGCTTCCTTTTGTAAATGGAAGTCTTGCCCTAATGAGGAAAATAAACAGGAGCACAAACTGTGGCAAAAGAAATGTAAAAAGATGATACCGGAGGCCAAGCAAGACTTTGAGGAAAGTATGGCAGGCAACGTAAAAGGGAATAACAAAAGCTTCTTCAAATATGTTAGAAGCAGGAAACCTGCCAGGGAAACGGTTGGTCCGCTGGATGGTGAGGGAGAGAAAGGGGTGATAAAAGGGGACTTGGAGACTACAGAGAAATTAAACGAGTTCTTTGCATCTGTCTTCACGGCAGAAGACCTCGGGCAAATACCGCTGCCTGAACGGCCTCCCCTGACTAAAGAATTAAGTCAAATAGAGGTTAAAAGAGAAGATGTCTCAGACTTAATTGACAAAATAAAGATCAATAAATCACCAGGCCCAGATGGCATCCACCCAAGAGTTCAACCCTCATAAGGACACAATACTCCAGATGTGGCCTTAACCATTGATTTGTACAACGGCATAATAATATTGGCCGTTTTATTCTCAATCCCTTTTTAAATGATCCCAAGCGTGCAATTGGCCTTCTTCACAGCCGTCGCACACTAGGTCGACACTTTCATCGACCTGTCCACCAGCACCCCAAGATCTCTCTCCTGATCTGTCACAGACAGCTCAGAACCCATGAGCATGTATGTGAAGTTTTGATTTCTGCCCCAATGTAAGTTTACACTTACTTACATTGAAGCGCATCTGCCATTTTGCTGCCCACTCTCCCAGTTTGGAGAGATCCTTCTGGAGCTCTTCACAATCCCTGCTGGTCTTCACCACCCGGAAAAGTTTAGTGTTGTCCGCAAACGTGGTCACCTCGCTGCTTATCCCCAACTCCAGGTCATTTATGAACAAGTTGAAAAGCACCGGTCCCAAGACCGATCCTTAGGGCACACTGCTTTTCACCTCTCGCCATTGTGAAAATTGATAGAGGTCCACCATCTCCTACAACGCCCATTGACACCTACTCTCTGAGATCATTATTTTGCCCATTGTCACCCACTCTCTATCATTGTTAACTAATGATTAATTGCTAGTTTTAGGCTGTGGGGGTCACTCATTTCTTTTCTTAGACCTGGTTTTATTCAGCTTTCTGAAAAACACTTTCAAATTGCCGCTGGCTTGTGTAACAAGGCTTAATTTCTGCTAAGTCAAACCAGGATAAAATGGGGGGGAGTCAACAGAAAGGAGGACCTGTGGGCATGGTGGGTGGGAAGGAGGGAAGTGTGTGTGATCCCATAGACTGCTCCTTATAACCCTAGTACTGTAGTAACCAGTGAAGATTGCATATGCACTGGCCTTTAGAAGTTCCATTTTCTTTTTAGAAATGTAGTTGAATTTTTAGGAATTTATTTTTTCTCATCCTTGAATGGACACCCACCATGAAATTTGCAATAATGATGCATAAAAAGCATATCAGATGTACATGAGAGTTGTGCTATATATAGGATTGGCATATGCCAGGGTTGTGTGAACACAACAAGAGTTTTTATGTGATTGTAGAATTGAGGAACAGAGCATGTCTACTCAGAAGTGAGCCTCATTGTGTTCGGTGGAACTTACTCCCAGGAAAGTGTTATAGGATTGCAGATAGCAGTACACTAAGTCCCCAGCATGTGTTCCGGTTCTGTTCTAGTGGTCTGTCCGGAAGTCGGAACATATCTTGAAACAGCTGGCTCTTGCTGGCCAAGTGCTATTGCGCCTGCACAAAAGTACCACAAAGGACGTACTGCGCCTGTGCGAAAGTGCCAATGCAGCCATCTGTAAGTCGAACGTCTGTAACTCAGGGAACCAGTGTAGATTTCAGACACTTTATTTGAGTGAATAAAACCTATGACATTGGGAAATCTTGTGCTTTCTGCAGCAGTCCACCTAGTCGAGCAGTGGTCAGGCAGGCACTTCAGAGAAACATAAGCAGCATATGGTGGAAATAGCCATCTAGGAATCTGATGTATGCTGCCTCTGAACTCAGAATCATCTCATGAAAGGAGATATTTTCTCATACTGAATGAGAGCAGTTTATCAGAGATCAGCAGCAAAATAAACAAGAGGGTGGTCATTATGCTTAAAATGATTTGTTGCATCAGGTTAAATCTTGTTTTTGATTTAGGTATATCTCGCATTTCATCTGAGTACCATTTAGTTTCATTGCTCATGTCCTACACTAGTAGTAGAGAACAGACAAAAGTTTGTGTTTCACCTGTGGTCTCAATTGATTTCCATGGCTTAGTTTCCTATATGTAGAAATGTCTTCTCTTTAGAACATTAGTATTACAAGTAAAATTATTCGGGCTTGATGGCAGCGGTCCCATAAAAACTGTGTTTCCTAATGTTTTGCCTGCATCTATGGCAGGCATTGTCAAAGGCAAAGGAGCACCAAAAGTACTCCACGCCATCCTCTCTCCTGGGAGAAATAATGTTCAGTTATCTATATATCTATCATGTTATCTATCATCTATCTATTCAGTTATCTATAATGATTGACAGCACCTCCTCATGAACTAGCTCAGCATCAAACACCTACATAATCGAGCATTATTTCTCCTAGGAGAGAGGGTGGTGTGGAGTACTTTTGGTGCTCCTTTGCCTTGGTTAATGCCTGCCATAGATGCAGGCGAAACGTTAGGAAACACAGTTTTTATGGGACCGCTGCCATCAAGCCCGAATAATTTTAATCGCAATTTTAGTTTTACTGGCCATGAAAGCCTTCTTAGAATATACATCTTTAGAACATTGTTCATCTAAGATTTTTTACAGTGGGGCAAGTATCTCTGAAAGCCTCATAATTGTAGCAGAGCTTAATGTAATGTGCAAGTGTATAATCTTCTGGCATTGCACATCAGAGGCTTTTTCTTCACTGCTTTTTAAAAAATGTTCATTTGCTATGTATTGTTATGTGTTTGTTTTTAAACAAAGGATTATGTTGAGTTCCAGGTGAAGAAGAATTTCTTTAAAACTAGAGAAGACCTAGAATTGCTGATATGAGCAAGCATTGCTCATATTTTCTTGCATGGTAGGAAGTCCACAGGCAGTTTGGTAGGGCTTGAAGCACTAGAGATCACAAATAGATCGTTCTCTGCAAAACAAACAAACCACTTTAAAAAGGTCCATATTCATACATACCACCATCAATGTCTTGTCTATTTCTATGTTATCTTCTATTGGAATGGAAGCTAAAAGGACTTTGCTTAGGATGTTTTTGTTTTGGCAAGTTTTGCTTGTAGTGGGGATAGGCTGATAGTTCCTATGACTAACTTGAATAGCTTTTGGTACATTTGAACATAAATGTATTAAACTCAAGGGCTCTCTGAAGTGGCTTGTATTTCACATGCTTTCCCTCCTGGACCTTCCAGAACAATGTCCCTCAATAAATTGTTTATTTGTACTGTATGTCCTTTATAGTGTACCTATTGTGCAAGGTTTTGGCACCCAAGACTCTCATTTTTCCACCTAGTGAATATTCAGTGAGTTCAGAATTCTGTACAGTATTGCATCTCTTGGAAAGTGAGTCCTTTTGCATCAGTGTTGCAGTGTAAATGAGGATCCCTGGAGTGATAACTTGTTCTTGTATATAATTTACAGTTTTGTTTTGGGTTTTTTTTTTTGTACAGGAAATGTATGAGATTGCCAAGAAACTTTGTTCCTTCTGTGAAGGTCTGGTCCATGACGAGCATCTTCAGCACCAAGGCTGGGCTGCCATAATGGCAAATTTGGAAGATTGCACATATTCTTACCAAAAGCTGCTTTTCAAGTTTGAAAATGCATATTCAAGTTACCTGCAGTCCATAGATGATATTAAGCTGAAACTTACACAGTAGGTTTGCCATTACTCTTCAATAAGAAGCCACTTCTACATCGTTGCTTTACTCAAAACTAAGGTTTTATGACTTTGTACATTTATTTTATTTTTATTTATTTTTCACATTTTTATACCACCCTTCCTCCAAGGAGCTCAGAGTGGTGTACATATTTCCTCCCCTCCTTTTTGTTCTCCCAACAACCCTGTGAGGTAGGTGGGGCTGAGAGATAGTGACTGCCCCAAGGTCACCCAGGCAGCTTCATGGCTAAGCGGGGATTTGAACCTGGATCTTCCAGGTCTAAGTCCAACTCCCAAACCACTACACCCTCCTGGCTCCCATATAGTAAATTTTATTTAACACAGTAACAGTTTTGTTTTGTAGGCTTTTTGTTCTAGTTAAATAATAAATAACAGTAAATGATGCTAACAGCATTACTTAGAGATCTAATTCTGGAGTTAAGTAGTACAAGTTTTCTTTCCTATGGTTCCCTTCTCCCCCCCCAACCCCCCCCCAAAAATATAATACCTTTTTAAAAACATATTCTTCCATTCAAGTGATTGTTGACTGCATTTTTGGGGAAATCTTTACATTTTGCACTACTTGTGCTGCTCTTTTTGTGAGTAGCATAATTAAATTACTCATTTAAAGCAAAGTAGAAATTACTTTCCAAAGCTTTCTCTTGAGCAAGTGGATGAGCACAGCACATTTGTTTATTTAAGTGATTTGTATCCCACCTTTCCCCTCCAAATAATCTGAGCACTATTTTGAGAACTAAATCAGGTCTGTGACATGTGTTCCTATTTCTAATCCTCCTATAAACTCTGCAACTGAAAAAAACAACCTGAATTGTTTTGTAGTGATCTCTTGTTTTAGATGTGCATTGGGAAACTACTGCAGACACAAAATTAACATCTTGTGTACTTGTACAAATACTACTTAGGATTGGGATTTTCTAATTTATAGTCAGTCATACAAATTCAAATTACAAATGATCAAATTATTTGATAAGCAGTGTTTCAGGTTTGTAGTTAGATCTAGTTTTTTTTTAAAAAAGCCATAGTGCAACTGGAAATATGTGTCCCCAGGGACACCTAGGAGAACTGCTTGTTGTTATGTATGCCACTGTAGTTTTTCTTTATACTTATAGATTTTTGGTGTATGTTTTTTTTTCTTGTTTCAAGCTTAGGGGCTGCTGTTTCTATAATGGCCAAGATCCCACTGCTGGAGTGCCTAACGAGACATAGTTACAGGGAATGTTTAGAACGACTGGATTCTTCTGCTGAACATGGAGGGACAGAAAGTGAAGACACTGAGAATGAAAAGTCATCTGAAGTGGTTCTTTCTCCTGACATGCTTAAAGTGAATAACCAGTCACTATTAGCATCATTTTGCAAATCAGTAGAACACCCAACCTCAGATGGCACAGCTTCCGAAAAAACAAATGAAAATAGGGAAACCGGTCAAAATCCGTCAGTCCAGAACAGTGAAACTTCAGTGGAGCTTAAAGAGAGTGATCTGCCTTCTTTCAATGTCTCCCTTTTAGATTGGATAAATGTTCAAGATAGACCTAATGATGTTGAATCCTTGGTTAGAAAATGTTTTGATTCCATGAGCAGGGTAAGTTAACACTTCTAAGAATTTCATGACCATCTAATATTTTGAATTGTGGTATTCTGTCATGATATATTTGTAAAATATTTCTGTTTTATTATTTACCTGGGGGTTTGAACATGATCTTCCTTTTAGTCATAGTTGAGCTTCTCTCTCTACTTGCGGCGTTCCTTGAAAAGACGTATTCTGTGGCCTGCTAAAGAATATAGACTGCCACTGCTTATGAACAGAGGCTTCTTTCTCCTGAACTGTGTCACTCTCTGAGTGGGAGTTGTAACAAACGTAGGTGGCAATTCCCTTTAATTTTACTAGCAGCCAATCCTCTGAGAGCCTGACTGTGGCCACTTGCTGCTAACATCCCTTTCAGAGGTAGAAGCTAAATGTAGGTTCAGTTAAACTTCGGTTCAATTAATATTTGACTATTAGGACATAATAAGATTTGCGTCTTGCCTTTTAAAAGAAAATTTAATGCATCTGATGATGATGATGATGATGATGATAATAAACCAATTATAAAATACATCAACACAAATAGAAAACAGCAGCTCATAAAAAACATATGAAGCAAAGAGACTATATCTACTTGTTCTGGAATATATAGGCTTTTTTTTGGGGGGGGAACTCTTTAAAACCCTATATTGAAATCTTAATTTATTCCATTATTTCTTTGCCAAACCTATGGTGACAAAGATGCTCCTAATATCTCCTTCTCCATTCAACCCTGGTGCAATATATTTGTGTACTTACGTACAAACTAATGGATGGTTATGAGAAAGGGACTGTATGCTTGTTATCTGTATGAAAGGGACATTTGAGTTGAATGCATTTTTATGACTGATTCTGTGGGTTTTCTGTTTTCATTAGAAAATATCTGAAAGCCTATCTTCATGATTCTTGAATTTTGGCCACCTTATCTTAGGAAAAGATAAGAGCTACTTCCATTTTTTTAAAAAAACCTTAAGAATATTTCTAAAATTTCCTAATTTGGTAGTCACTATTCTTGTGTGATAATATGCAGTGCTGTTTGCATGTCTATTTTTCTTTCCATGGGATGCTGATGTGTGTCTTCTATTCTCAACAAGGCTAGTTTAAAAATCTGGGATTTCACTGTAGCAACTAAACTCAAGTGGTATCCTGCACAACACAGACAGATGTTGAGTTCTGCCCATTTCTTATCATCGGCGCTAGACAGGACAAAGCTATTTCCCCAGACCTTAAAATGCTCAAGTAGGTTAAATGGGTGATCCCAAGCTTCTTCTCATGGTAAAGTCTTATCAGTAGGGGCAGGAGAAAATGGTGATAACGAAATAAAAACACCATCTTTTTTAATAACTCTATATGTACTGCTTTTCAAGCAAAAAAAAAATCATGTTTTTTATAGCAAAGGAATGGAAAGAAAAATACTGTATATGGTTCCCAGTCCCAGAGGGACTCCATCTTTAAAACAAATCCTCCCCCCCCCCCAAAGGAAATGCAAGAGAGGCAAGTCTAGGATGGAGTTACTTTCCTCTAGTGCTAAATGTAAGAGAACCACCACTTTAAAAGGGGCTATTTTGCCTGGTGAGCAGGGGTTAATAATCTGAGAGCCCAATTGTATGTATGTCGTGAATCCCATTATAGTTAGTTGGACTTACTCTCAGGTAAGTGTGGATAGGATTGCAGCCTCAGTTATGTCCTACAGTTCAGCAGCTGACTCTTAGTTGTACCCTACAATGCATAACTATACTGTACTGAAATTTTGTTTTTAAAAACTTTCTTAGTTTCTGTAATGACGGCTGTATCAGTTGTTTGTTCCAGAACATGACCAGTTTGTGTTTCATAGATGAATCGTAGGCGTAACCAGAACAAATGTTAGATGCTTGATCAGCTTTGTACAGCATAAATAACTTCAAAGTAGCGTGACTAAATTTAGCAATTTTTATGGCAGTCTACTTGAGTTCAGTAAGAACATGAATGACCAATCTTTGGGCATGTGTGACTTTTTGCATTTAAAATTTAGAAATGGTCTGTTTTAAAGAATTGTTCACTAAACCACATAGATGTCCTATGGCAAACGTTTCTATTTGGGATTATATTTATCCTTGCTTGTCTTTCATGCCAGACATTTCCTCTTCTGTGAATGTTTTATTTTGGTGCAACTTCCAAATATGAAACCCATGGAAGTGACCCATTTTTTGCTGTTTTCCTTTATGAGGACTAGTTAATCCTGTGAAGAATCTGAAGCTCAAATTTCAGATAGTTAGGTTTCTTTGAAGATCATGATAACTACTTTTAGCTCTGTTCACCTTTATGACTTGTGTGTGTATATGTATCATTTTTCAAAAGCCTGGCCTTTCTAGGAGTACATGGGGGGGGGGGATGTTGTATTTATTTAAAATGTTTATATCTCACATTTGTACCTTAGCCGGATCTCCAATGCAGTTAAGGGTTGGATTTGTCTCACCGTGGATCCTGGACCCGTGAGGGTCCACTGTAAAAAGTTTTTTTTGGGGGGGGAAAGGTTTAAAATGGCGTTTCTTACCTTTTTTGCATGTAAACTGCTCTGTTTTCAGGGCTGTAGAGAGTGAAATCGTGCTCCTACAACCTCTTCCAGGTTACTGGACTTCCCCCTCCCTTCCCCAGGTTTGCCCCAGTGTATTCTGGAATGATCTTGTGGAAGGGAGGGGGAAGTCCAGCGACTCAGAAGAGACGTGGGAGTGCGATTTCGCTCTCTACAGCCCTGAAAATGGAGCGGTTTGCATGTAAAAAGGTAAGAAACACCATTTTAAATCTCTCCCCCCCCCCCACACACACACACACATTTTACAGTGGACCCTCGCGGGTCTGGGATCTGTGGTGAGACAAATCTGCGGGTCCCGAACCCGTGGTTAGAAGGTTCCACTGTATATTGTGACTGTTTGAGGTTCTCTCTGCTTCCCAGTCCAAACCATGTGTTTCATAAACCTCTACCTTCTCCCTGCCCCTCTTTTCCCAAGCTAAAAAGTCCCTGATCATTTTGGTAGCCTTTTTTTTGCAGCTCTGTACAAGGTACAGGGCTCTTTGTACCTTTCCCCACATTGTTATTTTGGCGATGGGGCAATGAGAAGCCTACTTCTGTCTCTGCATAACGCACATACTTGCATCACTTCTATCAGTGATCTGCACTCATGTCTGACTACCGAGCATCATTTCTATCAGTGATCTGCACACATTGCCTGGCTTCTCTCCAGTGTTATAAGAGCCAGCAACTTCTTTCAGTGTTCCTATTACAACTTCATAGCTCATCAGCTGAAGAGCAGATAATGACCAGATAATTGTGGGAGCCCAGTTATCACATGGGCAGAATAAGGAGCTTCCATGGGCATTATGTTTGACTCCCCTGCACTAGATTGTGCAGAATCCTATATATTCTCTGTGCCTTTTATCTTTCTTGAGGTAGAGGTGGGAAAATATTGTAATGTTCAATCTAGATATAAGTACAGTATTACATTTTCTATGTGCAAACTAAGGACTTAGATAACGAAGGGCTTGGCATAGTAATGTTCTGTTCAGATCTGATCATTGCATTGCACTGCACTGCACTCACTCACTTTTTCTATATGGGAGGTTGTCTGGTTTGTCTACTTGCAATGTTCGCTAACCAAGCTCAGAGACTAACTGTTCCTAGTATAATTTGAATCAAAAATAATTGGGGTGAGTGTGTCTACTTTTACTTTTTATGAAAAATTTTCACTAGATGAGAGTGAAAAGAGGTTCTTTTTTGGCTTCTTCCAGCAGTCACTAAAGCCTAAATACATTTTTTTCTGCTTTAAGAACTACAGCACAACTTCATAGTTGTAATTGCTTGGGGAATATGCTGCAGACAGTTCTTACATGAAGTATCGCATGAAAGATCAACTATAAACCATCGTTTTTGATGTAGTCAGCATAGGCTCATAGGTGGTGGGGTTAGAAATTCAGATTTATTCTCCACGTATTGATTTTCTTATGGTCTGGGAAATAAAACTATCAGTTTTAAATGCCCCAGTGAGCTATGCTAAGTACACAAATGTTGATCCAGTGACTCTTGTGCCAACCACTCCTTGTGACCTCTATGTGTCACAGTTCTGTGACTTGCATAGAGATATGTAGGATCAATGCAAAATGTGAGTTGACTTGGATCTGGGTAAGGCTGTTAAATTATTTCAGTTACGTAGGTGCCTTGGGTTTGAACTAATCCAAGTTTGAACAGATTTTTTCACATCCTGAAAGCTCAGGTCGGTTGATTCAAGCAAGCTGCAAAAACAGTGGATTTTATGAAGCCCTTGGTGTTCAAAAACATGACTGATCCATGATCCAGGGCTGTAAGTGTGAGAGGCCTGACATTTGCAAAAAAGGAAGAAAGCATGCTTCAATTTTTTTCCAGTTGGATCAGCTCTTCTTTAAATTCTGCAAGATTTTGAGACCGCATGGATTCTTCACAGTGCAACTGTTGAGATAAAAATTCAATTAATTTTGTAATGTTATGTATGGAGTCTTTCAATTTGTGGTAGTTTTCATATGAAAATAATTATTCATGCTGATTTTGTGTGTGTGTTTTTTTTTCAGCTTGATCCAAGGATTATTCAGCCCTTTTTGGCAGACTGTCGACAAACTATTGCCAAATTAGATAATCAGAACATGAAGGCCATTAAGGGACTTGAGGACAGGCTTTATGCATTGGACCAGATGATAGCTAGCTGTAGCAGGCTGGTAAATGAACAAAAAGAACTTGCTCAGGTAACATGACCATTTCAGTTTTTATACATCTGATGGGGAGATTATCCACTGTTCCTCTGGGCTGCTTTTGAAATAGTTTTTGGAATACAGTATCTTGATATTAAAAAGGTAAAGGTGACCCCTGACAATTAAGTCCAGTCGTGTCCGACTCTAGGGTGTGGTGCTCATCCCCATTTCAAAGCCGAAGAGCCAGTGTTGTCCGAAGACGCCTCCGTAGTCATGTGGCCGGCATGACTCTCCTTGCCGCAGCGCGTAGCATGTGGCTGGAACACGGAGCGCTGTTTACCTTCCCGCAAGCGGTACCTATTTATCTACTCGCATTAACATGCTTTGGAACTGCTAGGTTGGCAGGAGCTGGCCAAGCAACGAGCGCTCACCCCATAGCAGATTCGAACTGCCGACCTTTCGATATCATTTTCCTGATTAGACCTATTCAGGCCAGCAAATGTGCTGTATCTTTTCTGAATTGTATTTTGTTAAACATGTATTTAAAGATGTTGGCAAACTTCTGACACAAAGCATGGATTCTTCGGATATAATGGTTGCTTGCACAATAGTTCAATTGGGCCTATGGGAGGCAATAACTAGACATGATACAACTGTAACAGTATGGATTGGACAATACAAGGAGGTCTCCATTATAATTCGGGGTAGGGACTGAAAAGTTTGGACTTACAGAGAAACAGCTTATACAGGGGAATTTCCCCCCTTAAGAAATAATGTAAATAGAGGTTAATGGGGACCATACATATGTCCACATAATAAATGCAAAATATCACACAGTGAAAACTGTTAGTATGAATCTGTTCTAAGACTGCAATCCTAAACATATTTACTAGGGAGCAAGTCTCATTAGACACAATGTCCATCTCTAACAAGATCTAGTCTTCTGGATGTATAAAACTGTAATGCTGCATTTGCAATTCTTTTCTGTCCATAATAAGGCTAATAAATTTATTTTACAAGATAGTAATTTTTGTTACTATACAAACAAATTACAAGGGGTTTAATTACAAGGCTCTTTACTATTTGCAATATATTCAAAACAGCATTCTAATATTTGTGGACTTCATTTTCTTCTTAGCAATATACAAGTCATGGTACCAGTGTCAGACTTAACATCCTGTAGTAATACTGAGTAGGATGAAGTTATACAGCAAGTGCTGGGCTTGATGGCAATAGGAAAGAGGTAATAGCTATTAAGAGCAGCTGTTTTATTGAAGGAACTAATATTTGAATGATATCACTGGTAACATTATCACTGTACAATGAATTAAGGAAAAGAAATGAAAACACTTAACGGAAGAGTCTACTTCTCGAAACCAAGGTTTCCCATTAAGTCTTTGGTACTATCACCTAGTCCCACTACCGTAATGCAGCTTGGGCTAAGTACATCACACGAATAATAGCATATTCTTCCCCACATTCCCTCCTCTTTCTCTATTCTCTCTCTTGTGTCTATTTTTCGTTGTGGGCTCTGCAAAGTAAGGGCCTGCCCTTTCTTTTTGTTGTAAAATTGATGGCACTACATACAGTAGATAAGATGATCTTCTGTACTGAAAATCCGTAGGAATGATGGGTAATGATGATGATGGTAATGATGGTAATGATGGTAATGATAATAATGATGGGTAATGATGACATAAAAGGACACAAATATTGCTAAATTAAGACGTTTAGAGACTAGAATAAACTGTTGGGAAGTTAGTGTGAAATTAAGAGTGTAGAGAATGATCAAAGTACAAACTGGGAAATTATTCCAGTATGCAGCAGGATTTCTGAAACTTATCTCAACTGTGCAGTAGATGGCAAACTAAACCTGCACTAACAGCAACATGCTGTTGCAATAAAAAGGCAGATCCCATGTAGGGCTCAATGATGGTCAGCTTTGTATCTTGGGATGAATTTTGCCACTTCTACTTGCGTCTTGTAAGCCAGTACTGTGAGAGCTTAAATTTTTTTAAGTACCTAATAAACTAGATTTGAAAGTACAAAGGTTGAAAACAGATCAAGATTAGAAGGCAGAAGGATTGCAGAACAATAGACTATGTTGCACAGAACAGAAAGTGATCTGGAAAAACCATGATTGAATGTGTGTGTACAATGTGGCCGCTAAAACCAGTTCAAGAAGTGCTTGATGTAAATTGCAAGAAGAATATCCTATCTACCCATACTAAAAGGTAGTGCACACTGAGTTTCTCCTTGCCTTCAGGCAGGGCCATTCAAATTCTGCTTACTGTATGCAGTCTAGACATCTCTATGACAGAGAACTTTAACAGATATATCTCAGTAAGTCATCTGCAGGTCATTGGATCCAGGAGACCTACAGTGCAATCTTAGGCATGTCTACTCAGAAGTAAGTCTCCTTCAGTTTCATGAGACTTATTCCTAGGCAAGTGTGTATAAGAATGCAACCTTAAGCAAGCAACTCCAGCCAGTTGCTGGGAAGACAAGAGGGGAAGGGTTGTGATGGTGAAAAAGCCAGCCCTGTCACTAGCCAATTAGACCCGAACAAGAATGACTTTGAGACCCAGTTGTGTCTGTCACAGCCATCTTGTATTGAAGTTTTCCTAAGGAAGCTCTTGGTCCACCAGTCACCTCTGGGTAGCGCAGAAGCAGGAGATGAAGGTATACTAGTCTGCAACTAGTATTCAGAGGCGTACTGCCTCTGATCCTGCAGGTAGCATATAATTATCATGACTACCAGTGATAGTCTTCATGATAATACTTATTGGTTTGAATGCAGTTAGATCACTCGCATAAGATTCTTGGATAACTTGTGTTACCAAAGTACTCATATAGTTCCCAGTCCTATCCAGCTTTCCAACACTGATGCAGCAGTGTCAACAGGGCATGCGCTGCATTCTGCGGTGGTGGTGGGGCGGTCACGGAGGCCTCCTCAAGATAAGGGTTCCCTTACCGTGGAGCTGCATTGCGACTGCATCGGCGCTGAAAAGTTGGATAGGATTGGGTCCTCATTGTGACTTGTTTCATAATGTGTTTATTTCTCCGTTCGTGATGGAGATAGACGGAATGAGAGAAGAAGATAAAAGAAGAATTAGGATAAAATTAGTGTATGTGGTGTAAGATGCTCAACACAGTAGCAAGGGCCATCAGTCCTCATTCTAGCCTAGGTTTTCTATAGTTTACATAGCAAAAGGAATGAGAAGGCCGTTCCTGATCAGAATCTAGAGTCACAAGGGAGACACCAGCTACAGCTACTGGAAGAAATAATGTGTTGGGGTCAAGAGGGACAATTGTGCTGCTAAATATAAGAGCTACAATGTTAAAAGCTACCTCTTTGTTCAATTAGCAGGCGTTATGGGTATAATGATCTTTTAGTTTGCTCAGAAAATACATGAAGTAATAGAAAAATATTACTGGTATCTGAACGACTGCTTTAGGCATATCCTTATAGTAGTCCCTACTCTCCAACTTATATTAGAAACTGTTTGCCATGTGGGGCTGCTGTCTGACAAATGCAACCCTCCCCTCTGACATGGAGAACTGCACTATACTTTGGATCCTGACCAAAGTAATTTTGGAATGTAATTTCAAGCTGTTAATTTTTACTCTGTATAATAATATTGCACTTGAATCTGAGTTTAGTTAATGGTTGAAATAAAGAAAGAAGCTTGAAATGGTAGTCAGACGACAGCTGACAGCTATTTTAAGTTTTTAAAAATATTTTCAGTCCATTTTTAATTTTCCGTATTAGGGTTGAGAAAGTGTCAGTTTCAAAAAGAAGAAGAAATACAGTTAACCTGTGTCCAATATGTTTTTAATTGTATAATATGTGTTTTAAGAAAGCATGCAGATTTTCATGGCTTGTAATTAAATACACAGTTTGAATATTTATGGGATTTCCAGCCATTTTTATTTATTTATTTTTCTCTCAAAAAAATAAAAAAAATGGCTGGAAATCCCATAAATATTCAATATGTGTTTTATCTTTTGATTGGTATGGTCAGTAGGTGGCAGCACATAATAAGATTATTTTTACTAAACTATTAAATCCAATGCAAAGCTGTAAAGATGCATACTGTTAGTCTTGATGTGAATTGAAAAATGTGCAAGTGAATCTTTGTTTGTATGAAAGTATGAAACCTTGATTCTGAATCAGAAAATTGGCATGTCTAGAGTACTTTCTGCTGCCCTTCAAGGTCTTGGCAGAGGTATCTTACAGTCTTGCTATCTGACACCCTTTTATTGGGAGATGCTAGGGTCTGAACCTGGCACCTTTCACGTGCAAATCGTGCTCTGAGATATGCACAATCCCCTATTAAGGGGTCTATCTTCAGAACTTCTGAAGAGTTACTACTTAAGAACAATTCAAACAACCCAGCCATGTGTCAGCAGTCCTGCCATTGACAGCTGTGTCCATAGTTGACATTATCCATGTGAAACTTTCGACAGCTAGGCCAGAGGTTCCCAAACTCCTGGGTAGAGCTTACCCTACTGTAAGTAGTTGCAGGGGGCATGAACAGCAGCACAAGCACCCCTGGGATTGCGCTGCTGTGGGAAAAATTTTTTTTTAACGTCCCTGACGGGTGTGCTGGTCCTCCAGGGGGTGCAGGGAGCCTGTGGACCCCTCTGCAGGCCTCCCCGTGCCTCAGAACGGCTCTCCGATGCGATTGCAACCCACTTTCAGTTTCCCAACGAAACCGGAAGTGGGTCGCGATCACGTCAGAGAGCCGTTCTGAGGCACGGGGAGGCCTGCAGAGGGGTCTGTAGGCTACACACACACACGCACACCCCGGAGGACCAGCACACGCCTCATGGACATAACCCCCCCTTTTTTCCCCACAGCGGTGGTGCGATCTTGGACGCGCCATAGATGTCATCGTAGGTCACCACTCCTCTTAAGGGAGTAGCGACCTATTGTTCCCGGCTGGGGCATCACGACGCCCCAGTTTGGGAACTTCTGTGCTAGGCTATTTGTGTTGAAATAATTGTCTGAATAACTTTGTTGAAAAGGATCAGTCTTCAACTTCAGATCACAAATGTAAAATGATTTCAGATGTTGTTCCATGTAATGACTACCTGTCCAGTGTGGATGGATAAAGTTTTAAATACTATATTTTGGTGGTGGTACCCAGACTGCGGAATGCTCTCTTCAGAGACATTTGTCACCTACTTTTACTTTTACACACACAGGCAAAATGCTAGTTTTATCTTTTCATGCTTTTAATGGATGGTTTTTATCCTTGCTGTTTCCATGGCCATGCATGTATTGCTGTTTTTACTTTGGTGTATATTATTTTGTTTTTCAATTTTTGTTAACCAACCTGAAAGCTTTTACTAAAAAATAAACTGTTGTATCTTAAAAAGTGTACCGTATATGGAAATAAGGAAGTGTTTTTGCCTGTTCCCCATGTCATTATGCAAGTGCATGTGAAAGAAATTGTATAGCAACAAGGTACCGACAGTTTCATTTGTGACATGTTGCAAATCATTGTTGCACAAGTGCAAACCAAGGCCAGGTTTTCTTTTGTCACTTTCATGTGCACAACCTTCCTCATGCTCTGGTGGAAAGATAACTTAGGATACAACTCAAAATAAACAGATACTATTTTGTATAAGTTGGATCTGCAAAATTGTGGTGGGCTTAAATCTTTTTTTAGTATAGGTTGGATCATAAGTTTTGGCAGAGCATTGCTTCATTGTTGGAAGCTTTTTTCTGAATAGAAGGAGATTTGCACTCGTTCAGGGACCCCTTCCATTTACTCAAGGGCTTCTTGTGTGAGTGCAACTATCTTTAGTTGCCAGAACAAGTTCTGAAGGATGAAGCAGTGTACCACTGAAACTTAGGATCCAACTCAATATATGCATTTTCCTAAAAATTAATGTTGCTGTTGACATCTTCTGGAGTCATACTGGTACCTAATAGGACTGATGATGATGATGATTTCAAGTTTGGTGAAGGGAGCATGGGAACATATTGGGCAATCCACTGGAGGTCTGTAATAGTAAAAGGGTTAAGAACCCCTGTTTAAGAGTATCTAATCTGATATTTTAGAAAATAGTACCAGTTCTCTTGTTTGGAATTGGGACAGATCTCTGCTATCAAGAAAAGCAGTAAATCAAGTCTTGAGATAAGATTTGTACTATGAACAATTATTTCAGAACAGGAAAACATGTTTTGGTTCATTACCTATTGACACACCAGTGATTTTAAAACTTTTTTTTCTTTTAGGGATTTCTGGCTAATCAGAAGAGAGCAGAGAACTTGAAAGATCCTTCAGTGTTACCCGATTTATGCTTGAGTCATGCAAATCAATTGATGATTATGTTAACTAACCACAGGAAACTTTTAGATATTAAACAGAAATGTACTACTGCCAAACAAGAACTTGCAAATAACCTACAAGTCCGGCTAAAGTAAGTGATGCTGCTACAGCGCTTCACTTTTTCTCATTGTGTTTGTCATTTGCTTGTTGTATCTTTTTGTTTAAAAACTCAAGTAACAGAAGCCTGAAAAATCTCACGAGAACAGTGTTGCAGCTTAAGCATACTATGAAGCCTAAATTCACTTATTTACAACTGTAGAAAAGTGAGAGTAATATATTTTAACTGAAATCAAATAAGATATGGGTATCATTTTGATGTCTCTCTCTGTTTTAGTTTCCAAATGAGGGAAGGTTTCTATTAATGTGTATAAATGTGAGATACAGTGTATCCAGTAAAACACTTTGTTCTTAAAAGGCAATTTTTCTCCCTGTAAGAAGTAGCAATATTGGGCTGTATCTAACAAAAGTTTGTCATGATTGACTGCCCATTGAAATTAATGGGACTAACTTAAATCCTTTTTATTTGAATGGGATGTAGCTATGAGTAACTTTAGATACAATCATTGGAACTTTTATAAAATACAGATGTTTGGGGAGCACTTCATCAGCCACTGAAGTTAGATTTTCACCTCGTCAAGAAAATAATGCTTTGATTCACAAGTTGTAGAGTATACAGGGGGTCCATGTCCTAGTCTCCCCATTATACATTTCCGTGCATACAAGACCTCAGTTTTTTGAGGAACGTGATGTTAAAATTCCCAGCGCTTACATCCTTTACTGCTGTAGCTCAGTTTGCATATCTTCTCACTCCTCTGAGCTCTGAAAGGTACATCCCCAATATTTAGATTTTGCTGTTGCCAGGCCTGTATAATCTTTTCTCCTTCCCCCACCATCTCTTAAAGGTACATAATTATTACAGTATTAGATTTGGCATCCTTATTTTTAATTGAAATAACCGGGAGAGTGACCCCCTGCCAGCTTCTCTTATCTCTCTCCCTTGGCATCCAGTGCCACTGCTGTGTGATCCACTGGCCCTTAGATGAGGAAAAAGCAGTGGCAGTAGCACTAGACACAGAGAAGGATGGGGAGGACTTGCCTCTCTCCTTCAGCATCCAGCATTGCCACCATCTCCCTCAGTGGCCAGTAGAGGGTATGCTGGGCTCCCAGTATTCCCTCTGCCTACTATTAGAGGCAGAGAAGATGGCAGCCGCGTTGGATGCTGAGGGAGAGAGGTGAGGCATTTTTTCCCCTTCTCAGTGTCCAGTTCTGCCTGTGCCTCTGATAAGCACAGGGAATGCTGGGAGCCAAGGGAGAGAGGTGAGCCCCCCTGACTGCTACCTTTTAAAAGTTACCCCTCCCCATTTACCTTAATCCCTCGGCATCCAGCACTGCTGCCACTATTTCTTCTACTTACCATAGAGCAGTGGTACTCAGAGTGGTGGGTCGCAGCCCACCATTGAGCCATCACTTCTGCTAATGGCCATGGAGGGAATCCTGGGCTCCCAGCATTCTTTCCACCAACCATTAGAAGAGGAGCAGAAGAAGTTGAAGTTGGTCTGGACTCTATGGAGATGATGGATGGGCATGGGGTACCCTCCACCAACTCACCACCTCTCCCATTTTGCTGCCTGACATGAAGTTCTCAACTCACATCATGGACAGGCTGCCCTTGTGGGGGGTGTACTGGTTTATGTGTTTAGAACTGCTTGTCACTCTGTATAATCCCTGTCCTTACCTTAATAAGGAAGATAAGTGGATCTCTTTCATTGTTTCTTATGAAATAAAATTCTCAAGTTTAATGAAGAGCATGGATGCACATATGGTCCCTATCAACCCATATTTACATAATTTTAATGGAAGAAAATTCCCCTTTATAAGCCATTTCACTGTAAGTCTAAGCTTTCTGGTTCCTAAGCCTGACTTATGAAGGGGACCTCGTATAATCACAATGTTTACTGAGTCTCATTTGGCATTGGACTGGGGTTCTTTAGTACATGTTTGTTTTAGTGCCTGATTGGTTTCATTTTATATACTGTATATATTTTGTATTTATGACCAAAACAAATGAGTTGTATCCTAACTCCTTCTGCAAATGGAAGACACTTAACATTAATGCAAGGGAAGAATGATTGTCGCTGATCTCCCCTTAATCCTACAGTCCTCTGCACCCCATAAAATCCTGTCCTGAAAGGTCTGCTGAGGAAATAGGATATTCATGTTCGCAAGCTACCTTCTCGCTATTAAGATACAACCCAGTGAGTGTAATTGATTAGCAACCATGATTAATGGTCACTATTTTTATTAATGAATAAGCAGATCTGTAGCCAATTCAGAAAGATGAGTTCAAACTGGAATACTTAAAGAAAAAGGATTTTTCTTGCTAATGTCAGTCTGCTATGCTATAGTGATTTATTTATTTTTTTGCTTCCTAGGTGGTGCTGCTTTGTGATGCTTCATGCAGACCAGGATGGAGAGAAACTGCAAGCTTTGCTTCGTCTCATAACAGAGCTGCTAGAAAGAGTGAAGATTGTAGAGAAACTTAGTAATGTCCCTCAGATGTACTGTTTAGCTGTTGTTGAAGTTGTGAGGAGAAAAATGTTTGTAAAACACTACAGGGAGGTAAGCAACTTGACTACATGATTTAGGCTTCAAACTTTTAGATTATGAGAAGAGGCAACATGATCTATGTGTACGTACATGTTTGTATATAAACACACTTGTTTTTCTTATAGTGGGCTGGTGCTTTAATAAAGGATGGGAAATATCTTTATGATGCAGAAAAGGCGAAAAGGGAATCGTTTGGGAAATTATTTAGTAAGTATTTAGGTTTGTTTCTTAAGCCATAGTTTTTATACTTGTGTTTTGTATATGTTTTGTATTAGGAGGGAGCTTGGGGGAGGGGAAGGGTGCCTCTATCAAGACAGTGACGGACCATGGAAGATATGGTGGGGGGGGGGGGTCAGACAAGCTGTTCCAGGAGAAGGAGAGTCCATCATAGACTGTCTCTCCTTCTGATCCTTCCCCCAACTCTTTGATGACTGGTACTCTTGGCAGTGATTCCCTGAATCTGAAGCTGCTGCTTTTAAACACCAGGTTGGTAAATAATAAAACCAACCTCATCTGGGACTTGGTCCTGGATGAGAATGCCGACCTGGTATGTATCACAGAGACCTGGTTGGATGAGGTGGGAGGGGTAGGTCTCTCCCAGCTTTCTGCCCCAGGCTTCCAGGTGGTGCAACAGCCACGATTGCAGGGAGGGGGAGGTGGGATGGTCTATCGCAGGGGTTCTCAACCTTCGGAGGACCGGGTACCCCCTATCACGGTCCAATTTTCTGAAGTACCCCCTGCTAATTAACTGCTAAGTAATTGGATTAATCAATTAATTAGGTAATTAATCGTTAAATAAAAAAGTACTAAAACAATTTTAAATGTGAAAAATGTCATTTAACTGTGTGTGAGAGGGGGGCCCAAGGATCTCTTTTTTTTTTCTCAAAGTCACACTTCCCCAAATCAGCTCCTCCCCCACCCCACCAAAGTACATTTTCCAAAGTACAAAAATAAGCCCAAAACCAAAATCAGAGACAGAAGGGCTCCGAAAATAATTACAATTTAAAATCCATGTTAATTAACACTTAATTAGCTGCTGATGGGGCAGATAAGGGGCAGGGCCTTGCGTACCCCCAGCAAGAGGTCCGCGTACCACTAGGGGTACCCGTACCACAGGTTGAGAACCCCTGGTCTATCGTGAATCCATCTCCCTTGCCAGGTGCCCTGTTCAGCAGTTCACTGGGTTTAAATGTCTTCATGTTGTGTTGAGAGGGCCGGACAGGATTGGGATTCTTTTGATGTACCGCCCACCTTGCTGCCCAACGGTCTTCCTTCCTGAGCTGATGGGTGATCTCGGGGGTGGCGTTGGAGTCCCCCCGGCCTACTAGTGCTGGGGGACTTCAATGTTCATGCCGAGGCTCCTGGGGTTGGTGCGGCTCAGGATTTCATGGCTGCCATGACAACCATTGACCTGTCCCAGAAGATCTTGGCCCCGACACATGAGGCAGGATATGTGTTGGACCTGGTGTTTACAGCAGAGCAAGGGGGCCGTGATCTGGATGTGGAGGAGATTAAGATCACTCCATTGTCATGGACAGATCATTTCCTGGTAAGGTTTAAGCTTGCTGCAGCTTCCTTCCTCCGCAGAGGCGGAGAACCGCATTCTGTGGTCCGCCCCCGAAGGCTAATGGATTCAGAAAGTTTCCTGAGGGCTCTGGGGTTTTTTTCCCACTGCCAAGACTAGTGACTCATCTGAGGCCCTGGTTGACCTCTGGAATGGGGAAATGGCCAGGGCAGTGGATAAGATCGCTCCTGAGTGACCTTTGCCATGCCGCAGACTCAGAGCGGCTCCTTGGTTTACTGAGGAGCTGGAAATGATGAAGCGACGGAGTAGGTGGTGGCATAAAACTTGTGCCAAGTCTGACTGGACACGGAGTAGAGCCCATTACAGAGCCTACTCCATGGTGGTGATGCGGGTGCCGTCGCCCAGGGACGTACGAGGGGCAGCAGCTAGAAATAGGGCCTTCTCAGTAGTGGCACCAACCTTATAGAATTTCCTCCCTTTTACGAACTGCTCCCTCGGAGACTTTCCGGCGAGGCCTGAGAACGTTTTTGTTTAAAGAAGCCTTCTGAATTTTGGCCTTTGGTTTTAAATTATAATAGTGGTCTCTTTTATCGTTTTTAAATTGTGTTTATGAGTTTTTAATTAACTGTTTTATTGCTTTTAAAGGTGGTTGATTTTTGCAACTGTTTTTTCTTGTTCTTGTAAGCCGCCTTGGGTCCCTTTTGGGGAGAAAGAAGGGATAAAAATATTGTCAATAAATACGTTTGTGATATTTGCACAGACTTCTGATTGAGAGCTAGCTTAAACCTTAAAAACAACTTCATAGAGGCTGTTTTTAAATTTGTACCATGTGGTGACTCTGCCTTCATGGTGAATCATTTGTGTGCAGTGATTCACCACTAAGGCCAAACTAGTTGTGACAGTTGCAGTTGTTCATGTATTTGCTCCAGCCACACGTTCATGAAAAATGAGGGGGCATGGGTGAACACTTCCCTTATATCAGGGGTGGCCAACCTTTCAACCTGAATGCTCCTGGCCTGTTAATGGTTGTATAAGTGAGGGCATTTCAGCAGGTGCAGCTGCTTTAGCAGCACCATCAGCACTTGCAGCTGCCAAGATTCTGTTTTCTACACAGCTCTTAAGATTTGAGAGACCCTAATGGTGGAAGGTTGACCACCCTTGCCTTATATGCTCGCTTGCCCCAAGCATCTTTTCCCCCAGTCCAGTTCCTATGCAAATGTAAAGTGGGATTGTAGAAAAGTGCTTGTGTAGAGAAGCAAAAACAGGTTAGGTGAGGGAGTGTTAACCTTTATGTCTCCTTGATATAAAAATTCAATATTCTCCTGTCTTTTCCCCCTCCACCTGACACTTTATTCATGAACAATGCCAGCATTTGTGCCAGTGTCTAGACCTATAATGTCCACTTTGCCCCATGGATCAGGCAGTTTTTCCTTGTGTTGAAAATATCCACGTGGTGAGGCACATGGATAAAAACATGGGTAACAACTGTCACATAGCATGTTTTTAAGGTAGATTCTGGATATTGGCCTTAATGTGTAAGCAGAGTCTACGTTAAAAGTTATCGTTTGTCATTTTTTCCCCTGCCTTTAATGTACATTATATTTAAGTGAGCTTATAAACACTGGTGTTGGTTTAATGTTGTTGGTAATAATGGAACCAAAATTGTAACATAATCTGTTCTTAACTTCCACCTTTTTGATTCAACAACTTTTTAAGGGATTACTAATTCTAAGGAGGAATTGTCATTCTGATGGTGTGGTGTTATGAAACATTTTTCTTTATGTCAAACTAAGAAAGACCAAATAAAATAAAATCAAAGCACATGAACTTTATTTGTAAATGTATGGACAGAGATGGTTTTGAAACAGCAATTTGTGATGTCAACAGTATTTTTCATATGCAAAGCTTTTAATGTAAATGTTTCTTTTCAAAGCATTGTTTTAAAAAATGGTCCTATTACACTCATTCTTATTTGTTTTATATATGTAGATAAAATAAGTACTATTTCTTTGCACAGGGAAATCTTTTCTAAGAAATCGTTTGTTCAGGGGACTTGATGCCTGGCCTCCATCCTTTTGTGTGAGTACTTATTTATATTCATTATTTTTAGTGGAGACATTTGGTTTTTTCCAAAGGGTTTGGAGGTAGTTTAATTTGAATCTAGGAAGAGACCTGTAGCTATATATATATATATATATATATATAAAGTCCTGTCTTCTTCGTTCAATAAAAGGCCCAATGGCCAGCAATAATAAAATACAATAAAAATCTATAAAATACAAATTACAAACAAATAGTAAAAGCAACAGGTATTAAAACTGCAAATCATAAGACTGAGAAGGCAGTGTGGAACAAAAACATCTTGAGCAAGAACAAAAGCATCCCCACAGGAAGTCCAACAGGAGAGGGTTCAGTTTTTAATTGAACAAGAAGGGCGTTCTGTAACACCACTACAGAAAAGGTCCTTCCCCTTGTTGCCATCAGCCAAACCTTGGATAGTGGTGGCATGTGTAGGAGGGTCCCTTCCCAGAAGAGAGGGGATGGGCTGTCTCATATGGAAGGAGGTGGTCCTTAAGATACTGGTCCCAAGTTGTGAAGGACTTAGAGGTCAAAACCAGCATCTTGAAATATGCCCCCTGTGCATGTAGTTGATATCTTAATTACATCTGTTATGATAACATCTGCTTGAATCTTATAACTTAATGATCTGTCAGTGATCTATTTCTGTAGTGCTAATGTTGTGTGTTAGAGCTAACTTTAAATAGTATAGGTTAAAAATATTTTTTTCACTACTCAAAGTTCTTAGTCAGAGATGAGTATTCCTCATTTTACAGCCTGCTGCTTTGCCTACTGTTATAAAACCTGACAATGAGAAGTGCTATTTGCTGTATCGCAAATAAGATGAAAGATTCTATACATGTTTTAAAAAATTGAAGTATCTGAAATATTGGTTAAAACAAGATATCAAGTTAGATAACACCGGCCTGCGCACATTTTGCTTTCTTTACAGTGAGACTTATTCTTGGATATACTTGGGACACCGATTCCAAAAATGGCATCGGTTTTGCCCCATCACATCTAGTTTTTGGGGTACGGCATTGCCACTTCATAATGAAAGTCAAGCAGCTTCCTCGTGAGGAATCCGACTCCTTGGTTCCTCACAAGGAAGCTACTTGACCCGCATTATAATGTGACAATATCATACCCCCCAAACTAGACATGATAGGACAAAAACAATGTCTTTTGTGGAACCAGTGCCCCAAATTCATATAAAACCACCATAAAAAAATTGGGGGGGGGAGTTGACCCTCAAATTTGCAGACCTGTGTAATTAATGCTACACTGTTAGCATTTGAGAATTAGCTGTTTATTGACTTCAGGTATTCAACCATTTACATATTTATCCAGATATATAAAATGTGTGATTTTGTTTTCATACAGACTCGAAAACCTCGCAGGTTTGATGGTGAACTTCCAGATATCTCAGTATCTGACCTTCAATTTCTGCAGTCCTTTTGTCCTTCAGAAGTCCAACCTTTACTCAGGTAAGACAAAGTTACCCCGTATTGCCCCGAATATAGGACGCTCCTGATTATAAGCCGCACCCTTAAAGTTTAGTGCTATTTTTTTAAAAATACATTTTTAACTTTTTTAACTTAAAGAAAATATACACATTAGTAGAACAGTAAAACAGTACAGCTTTAGTACAGTTAAAGGGATAGGCACCCTGTCCCTTATTGAATCTGGGCACCCTAGTATAAGTAGCCTTCCCAGATCCAAAGAGGGACAGAGTGCCTACCTTTAACCTTTGGAATTTGGGCAGGTACAGCTTGTTGCACCCTTGTTGCACCCTTCCATGATGATGAGCTGCACCTGCCCAAATTTCAGTGGTTAACAGCACAATCTTATGCATGTCTACTCAGAAGTAAATCCTATTGCATTCAATGGGGCTTACTCCCAGGAAGGTGTGCATAGGATTGCAGCCTAAAGATTGGCACTCTGTCCCCCTTTGGATATGATAAGCCTATGCAGGAGCTATTGCTCTCAACTTTCAAACTGCAGGATCAATAAATATCTTAGTTTCCACAGAGTCCTGGGGGTGGAACTTAAGGGTTAATTTTTTCAAATGCCTCTAAGGCTAGAGGTTGCTAGAGATTGTGGCCATTTAGCAAGTGATTAAGAGCTGAAAACACAGCCTTTGCAGTTTAAAAAAAGAAGAAGACTCTAGGCAGAAAACCCTAGACTTTGATTGTAGGCCGCACCCTAATTTAAAGACTTGCTTTAGGGGACAAAAGTGAGTCTTATACTCAGGTCAATACGGTATTAGTGCATTCCAGTTTATTTACAACTCCTCTTTGTAATAAAACGAAATACTTTCTTCAGTATTTCCTGTGTTGGATTTGTAACTGGTTAAAGAACAGAAAGCAGAGAATAGGAATAAACGGGCAGTTTTCTCAGTGCAGGGAAGTAAGAAGTGGAGTCCCTCAAGGATCTCTATTGGGATCAGTACTTTTGTAGATCTGAAGTTAGGATAAACAGCAAGGTAGTCGAGTTTGCAGATAACATCAGACTATTCAGGTAAAAATCAGAGCAGGTTGTGAAGAGCTCCAAAAGGATCTCTCTAAACTAGGAAACTAAATGACAAATGCAAGTACAAAGTGATGCATATTGAGGCAAAAAATCCCAACTTCATGTATACACTGACAGAGTCAGATGTCTGTGATGAACTAGGAAAAAGATATTCGAGTCATGTGGTGAAGAAGACAAATTCCATGCTAGGAATTGTTAAGAAAGGGATCAAGAATAAGACTTTGAATATTATGTTCTCCCATATAAATGTATGGTGTGGCCACATTTGGAATGCTGTATATCAGCGGTTCTCAAACTGTGGGTCGTAACCCACCATTGAGAACCTAAGCTGCCCCCTGCCCCCTTATGGGATGGGGGCAGCATGGTGGCGGCGATCCAGGGGATCGCCGCCACCAAATTGCCCGAAACCACTGTTGTGGCACGAAAACCAGAAGTGCCTGAAGATTGCCGTTTTGCAGCGATCCGAAGATCAGGGAGGCCAGCAGATGGTTGTGCAGGCCTCCCCGAAGCTCCCCCAAACCCCGGTAAGTGCCACAATGGCGGTTTTGGGGAGGCTTCAGCGGCAGTGATCCCCTGGATCGCCGCCGCTGCTGGCTTCGCCCCCGCAAAGTTCTACCACCTTGCGGGGAGAACTTTGAGAAACACTGCTGTATATACCGTATTTCTTCGAGTCTAAGGCGCCATCGATTCTAAGGCGCACCTTTACTTTCAGTACCACCAGCAGGGAAAAAAAAATCAATCAATTGTAAGACTCGCCTCCCTTCATTAAATCTACCTACTCAGCACCAACTCTCCCCAGCATGTCTCCTGCAGCTGAGGATGACTGAGTGCACTGCCTTTGCATAGCATTTCTGGCCCCGTCAGAAAGTGCAATTTCCTTCGTTACCTGGGCTTGCGGGAGCTTCAGGGAGGCCTGTGCAACCCTCTGCAGGCCACCCTGATGTTCAGTTTGGCAAAAAAAGAGCGATTTTTGGCCATTTCTGGTTTTTGCGAAAACCGGAAATGGCTGAAAATCACCGTTTTTGGCCGAACTGAAGATCAGGGAGGCCTGCAGAGGGTTGCGCAGGCCTCCCTGAAGCTTCCCCAAGCCCCAGTAAGTAAGAAGATAGCATTTTGGGGTGCTTTTTGGAGACCTTCGATTCTAAGACGCACCTCATTTTTTGAAATGCTTAATTGGGAAAAAACATGCGTCTTAGAATTGAAGAAATACAGTACTTCGGATTGCTACACCTCAAGCAGGATATTGTAAAAAAACGGGAAAGGTGCAGAAGAAGCAGCCAAAGTTACCAGAGTACTGGTGCACCTTCCTGAACAGGAATATCTGTAGCATTAGGGCTTTTTAGCTTGGAGAAAAGACAAAGGGGGATATGGTATTAACTTATAAAATTATGCATGGTGTGGAAAGTGTTTCTCCCTCTCTCACAATACGAGCATCAGGGATCATTCGATGAAACTTACTGACTGGAGATTTAGGCCAGACAAAAGGAGGTGGTACTTCACATAGTGCATAATTAGCCTGTAGAATTCATTGGCACAAGATGTGATCAGTGGCTAATGGTCAAGATAGTTATATGCTTTCTTCAAGTTCAATACACTGGCTCCCCAGGTTATGGGTGTCCAAGTTAAGAACAGCTGTGTTTGGCACTTTCATGCAGGTGCTGTATATCCTTCTGTGGTACTTTATACTGGGCCAACAAGAACTGGATGTTTCAACTTAAGTACATTTCAACTTAAGTACAGACTCCTGGAACCTACCCTGTACTTAAATAGGGGACTTACAGCTGTTGTTCCCTCCCCCCTCCTGGGCCTAATCCGCTCACCCACCGCCGCCCTCCCCTAGGCCCTGCGCTGCTCAGAGCAGAACTTATCCACTCCATGGCACAGGTTCTTCTGGCGCTCAGGGGGCAGGTGGTGCAGGCCTTGGTGCCGGTGCTGCCTACTGGCCGGGTGCCGCAAACACACCTTAGGCACGTTTGCAACATCCTAGGCCGGCGATAGGATTGCGCTGTTGGTGTATGCCTCTAAATACCAGTTGCAGAGGAGCAATGGCAGGAGAGAAGTGTGCTCCTTTCTCCTGCTTGTGGACTTCACAGAGGCAGCTGGTAGGCCACTGTGAGACTGCTGAACTAGATAGTTTTTTGGTCAGATCCAGCATGGCTTTTCTGATGAACTAACTCTTGCTGAAGTGTATGCTGTTCTTGGTGTGCAGAACTTTCCTTTGCTGTGCAACATTTTGTTTGCAGCCTGTGCTGCTAATATGCGTTTGGAGCGTATACATGAGGTGTTAGCCACTACAAGTGGTGTTTAAATGTAAACTCTGGTTTATATTTTGTAATAATGTAATTCATGTTAAATTATATTTAAAGGGTTCCCATACTTTGTGATTTCGAACCTCTCCACCAGCATGTACTTGCTCTACATAACCTGGTCAAAGCAGCCCAAAGTTTGGATGATGAAATGTCACAGACAATTACAGATCTGCTGAATGAACAAAAGGTATCTTCAGAATATACATGTGGCTGTGTAAAAGGATAAAATGTTGTCTGCCAATATGAAGCAGAATTACTTGGAAGTAAATTTACTTGTAAAGCGAACTTGGTGAGGAGATAGAGATATGGATATAGATTTTGTTTTTATAGGAAACATTTAGGATTGAGAAGCTTGTTTTGGTTCCTCATTTCCCCAGGGGTCTCCAAAGTTTTCCAGTGAAGCACAAGTGGCCAGTGGGGATCTGCTTGCCGGCTGCGGCAACCTCCCACAGCTGCTCACTGGCCGCCGCAGCCTCCTGTGGCCTTCACAGGTAGATGGAGGGAGCAGGAGGCCGCCGCGGGCCTCACTGGCTAACCTGCCACAGGCTGAATAAGATCAGCCTGCGGGCCGCATTTGGCCCACGGGCCATAATTTGGAGACCCCTAGGAGAAATATTTTCTTGAGTTAGACCTAGACCACAATTCTGAGAGCAACAAATAAGAATAAGGATAGGAATAATATTTGATCTAGTACAGTCGGACCTCACTATCCGCGGGGATCTGTTCCAGACCCCCTTGTGAGTAGCGAGGCTCTGCAGATACCAACATTCAAAACATTGTAAAAAGCAAAAAAAAAAAAAAAAAAGGTAAAACATGGTGGGTTTTTTACCTTTTTAGAAGCAAACCACTGTGTGTTCTTGCTTATAACAGGTTGAAATCACGCTCTGGAAGCCTCTTCTGGATCGCACAACTCCCCCTCACCTCTCTCAAAATAGCTCCAGAATGCATTGCAAAGCATTCTGGGGCGACCTTGGGAGGGGGGAGTCGCGCAACTTGGAAGAGGCTTCCAGAGCATGGTTTCAGCCTGTTATAAGCAAGAACACGCAGTGGTTTGCTTCTAAAAGGTTAAAAAAAACCCCATATTTTACCCTTTTTTTTTTTGCTTTTTATAGCGTTTTGAACATGGACCTCGCGGGTCCGGGATCCGCGGTGTCAAATCCGTGGATTCCAAAACCGTGGATAGAAAGGGTCCACTGTATTATAGGCACTCCCTTACATAAACCTCGACTTATATCATTTCAAGTTTATGTAATGTTTGGGCTGTGGAAGAGGAGCTGCCTGTTCTGGGCTTGGCAGGGGGGTTGCCCTCTCAGGAGTGACCCAACCCTCCTGCCAAGGACCCAAATTTCGTATATTGGATTAGTTCTCTAACAACAGGGGCTCTTGAGCTGCTCAGGCAAGCCAAAGAGTCCATGGTGCAGTTCATCGACAAAATAATATAAACGTAATAGGCTACCACCACCTGGGGTTACGCCACACTCTCCAGCTCCCAGGCACAGGAGGTGTACTGGCAATAGTTGAAATGCAAATTGGTCTTCCTTTCTGGAGGAGGTTAGATTACAGCTCTGGCTGTTGTACTGTTACCAAACGGCTCAGGCTGGATTTAGGCTACCCAATTCCCAATAAGACTCTTAGTTGGAATAAAGGTAATTTATTGAAAAGTATCTTCAAGTTACAGAAATAGAAGGCACATATAGTAAAGGCTCGACAGATACCTGGATACAGGCAGGAATAAAACAACAAAACTAAATCTCCTAAACTAAACGTTCCTAACACTCACAATGGACTTCCAGGCCTCTGGGCCTAATGGTAGATTGGCTAGGGAGAACTTACCAACCCAGGCTTGGGGAAGGCAGTCACCCAGGGTCGAAGCTCATCTCTGATGCAAGAGAGAGCGTGCCAACTTAAGTAAATTTTTGGGATGTCCTTGATTGACAGACTCCTAGCCCAATAGAAGGTGGAAACCAGCCAATCCTTCTAGAAGACTGATATCACTATGCTCACCCCCTCCCACTGGAGAATACACAGGTGGCCCTTGTTGGGAGTTAATGCCGACCTTGAGGTGTTATCTTGTCACCAAGCAGAACAAAGAAGCTGGCATGTGCAGAACCATATGGCCAGCACCATTTAGGCAGAGCAACCAGGCACGTAGGCCACTTAGGCTGTTGAGAATTTAGGGCTACCATAAATTAGATGTAACAGCCCAGAGATAACACCAACTAGGAATACCGACCAAATGGAGTTACTCTTCACACTGTTCACCCTCACCTCTAGCTTTGCTCTGTACGCTGGGATCATTCCCAGTGCCCCATGTTCTTGTTTTGTTGAAGTGCCCATTCAGGGGCCTCTTCCGCTTTTTCCAGTTCATTCTGGATAACGTAGATACCTCTCCCTTGGGAGGAGACACTGCAAAGCTTGATTGCTGCCTATGAGCCCAAGAAAAGGGGCTTACTTACAAATGTCCTCTAGGAAACCTGCCAAGACCAGAAATTCACCGTAAGAATTTCAGTTTTCAGCATGACTTTCAAATTGCTACAAAGTATTCATATGCATCTATTTCTGTGTAGCATCCAAACCCTCTCTTGCACAAGTGCTATTTCTCACTTGCTTAAGAGCGGAGTATGTGATTTTTTTCAATAGTTCTCTCTTCAGTCAGATCCTGCATCATTCAAAAAATTGCTCCTGTGGGTTGAGGAACACTCTGGAGCAGTTTTTTTTTGTGGGGGGGGGGGTGCAAGGGCCTGGAGAGGAAAGTGGGGAGTCAGCAAAAATCAAAACCTTTCCCTCTTGTGTGAGCAAGAGATGGCACCTGCAACAGAGGGCTTGGATACAATCCAATTTCTAGATCCAGATGGGTATCTGCTAGGTTAGTTATCTGCTAGGTCTTATACACTAAAGTAACTGGGAATTGATCAAATCTTTATTTAGCTTCATGTAAAGCTGTATGTCAGTCGCTAAGTATATCCACTAATTAAAAAAAATACATTTCATGCCTGGCCAGCGTATATTTGTCCATTGTCTCTACTTTATGCCTTAGTGTCAGACCACCTATTAACAGCCGCCACCTGCTTTTTTGATATTTCAACCAGCTATGCTCTATTTTTTTTATTAAGAAACAATGGATTGAATTATTTAAAACTCATCAATAGACACGTTTCCAAATCATGGATTAAATTATTTTATATTTGTTATAATATATATTTTTTATATTTTATATTTCATATTTATCCATAAAGTGAGCACAAATATTGGGGTTCTTGGAACACTCAGCTAGAAGATCTCACTTGGTTTTCTTAAGGTAGTTTGCTGGGCTTTAAATTTTGGACATTACATTTTGATGAAGATGACTTTTTTGAAGTGAGGTTTGGCATACTTATTCTGACTTCATTCCAAAACATTTCAGGTTTACCTATATCAAACATAAGTGTTGCTTATATATTTTTAAAAGCATCTGTTGTGAATCCACATGCTTGTCACCTCATCAGGAGGCCTTTGATTATTTTTATAGCTTCTTCTGAGAGAAGCTACATATGGACTTGACTCCAGAGAAAAGCTTGCTTTTCAAAAATACTTTGCTTTACTCATTGTATCTTTGTAGGGCTGTTCATGTTTCTGCCTCTCGGAAGGAGACTGGACATTTTACTATAGGTATTACCTGGCAAACATTTGGTCATACCTCAGTTATTTCCCACTGTATACATTTATAACTTTGGGACTGTAGTCCAGTATAGGATTTCAGTTGAACTTACACATATGTAACTGTGTATAGTTTAACAATCCTGACCTCTTCCCCCCTTCCCAGCTCTTATTTAACTAAAAGCAAAACAAATCATGCATTTTCACGTAACACATAGCTTTGTCCTATATAATACTGATTCTAAATATATGTGCTGGTATACCCACCATGGCCCTGAACTTTGTGATGTTCTGTTGTAGAGTATGGGTATCTTATCGCATGCTATGGATTTGATTTTGTATGTCTTAAAATCAGGATTCAGGCTTTATTAACTGTTATCAGAAGTGAGACAGGTCACTAATTCAGAGTAATACTGTAGTTTACCAGTTGACTATTCTTAATGCTGATATTTGAAAATCTGTTTGTATACTCTAATGTAGAACAATTTACTGTACAACATTATGTTGAGTCAACCTAAGTTGCTTTTGGGACTGCAGTGCCAAGAGATTCCTTTTCCTTCTGACACCAGCCACTTTTGCTACTTAGGAGGATGTTTCTAAGCTGCCCAAAGATTTTAGGAATAGCTGCTGTGACAGGGTGACGAAAGTTGGCAGAATCCTCTCTGCACATGAGGTTACTATGGTTTTGAATTGGTTACCTACATTGGTAGGTAGTTGCTTAGGAAAAGTTAGTATATTAACCCTATGTGTTATAATTTCAGGCTTCCAACAGCCAAGCCTCTCCACAATCTGTCACTACACCAAGGATGGAAAGTACAACAGGAACAATCACTACCTCTCCTAGAACTCCACCACCGCTCAGTCTTCAGGGTCCTTTGTACCCTCCCGTGTGTCCCCCCGGTCCATTAGAAGAATTATCTCCAGACAGTATTGATGCTCATACATTTGATTTTGAAACAATTGCCCATCCAAGCATAGAGCAAGCCCTTAAACAGGAATCTTTAGATTTGGACTCACTGGCAGAAAGTCCAGAATCCGATTTTATGTCGGCAGTGAATGAGTTTATAATTGAAGAAAATCCAACATCTCCAAATGTGATAAGTGATCCACAAAGTCCAGAAATGATGGTGGAGTCTCTTTATTCCTCGGTTATCAATGCAATAGACAGTAGGCGAATGCAAGATACAAATATATGTGCAAAAGGGGAAGCTCTAGAAAACTCTGCTATAAATATTTATATGGAGAAATGTAGAGTTGTTGCCCAGGAATCTCAGTTAAATTTAAGAAACATCAAAGAGGATCTCTGTCACTTTAGAACGTATATAGAAAAAGAACAATGTGACTTTTCCAGTTCTTTAAAATGTACTTCCATAGAAATAAGGAATATTATAGATAAAGTAAAACTTTCTCTTGAAAAAACACTAAAAGATAAGCATCAGAAAGAACTGCAATCTGTAAAAACTGAATATGAGAGTAGAATGAATACCTTAGCTGAAGATGGCGAAGAGAACAAAAAAAAGATTACAAAACTAAAGTCTGACTTAAAAGGTCTTGAAGATGTTTTACTCAAGAAAGACAGTGAATTTGCAGTAATAAAGAATGAAAAGGAAGCAGTTCTGTGTTTACAGATTGAAAAAGATCATAAACTGCTTGAATTGGAATGCCAAATGAAGAATCAGAGTTGTGAAATTAATGATTTAAGGGAGTCACGTGAAAGGGTGTTAGAAAATTTGAAAAAGCTTCATATTGAAAATGATGAAAAAATGCAACTTCTGAGGGCAGAACTTCAAAGTTTGGAGGAAGATCACCTAAAGGAATTGGAATCCAGTCTACATGTTAGACATACGCAAGAATTTGAAGAACTAGCGGCCAAGCAGAATGATTTTTTAGAAAAATTTAAAAAAGAAAATCAGTACCGACTTGAACAAATGCAGGAATCTCATGCTGCAGATATCCAAGAAAGAGAACAGCAGATGGAGGAATTAAAGGTCAAAGTTTCTGAACTGTCTGACTTGAGATGCAAGTTGGAGTTTGAACTTACGCTGAAAGAAGCAGAAACAGACAAAATGAAGCTACTATTAGAAGAAAGCAAAACTCAGCAGCAGGATAATCTAAAAACCCTTATTGACAATGAAACTGAAACTTTAAGAAAAGAGATTGAAAAATTGAACCATAGAATACAAGTGAATAATGATGAATATCAGGTGGGTTTAGCAGAGCTAAGAACTTTAATGACCATGGAGAAAGATCAGTGCATTTCAGAATTAATTGACAGGCATGAGGAAGAAGCAAATTTTCTTAGAAATGAGTTGAGCAAAGTAACCTCTTTGCATCAGAAAGCTCTTGAAGCAGAAAAAAGATTGGAAGAACAAATAACAGAATTGCAAGGTAAGCTAGAACTGGAAGTGAGTGTCCTGGAGAAGCAAAAAGAGGAGAATTTGGCTTTGTGTGAACAGCAGAAAAAATACGAAGCTACTATCATTAAGCTTGAAGAGGAAAAAGAGCTACTAGTTATTAATCATGAGCAGGACAGGAAACTGCTGGTTCAGAAGCTCAGCTGTGAAAAAGAAGATGCAGTGCGAAATGCCCTTAAAGAATTTGAGTTGCAGAGGGAAGCTGTCGAAAAAGAACTTCTTGACAAAATCCAGCAACTTGAGATGCAAGTTAATCAGAGGTATTGTATGAATTAAGTAAATCTGCAAGGTTTGAAATACTAATGTATTTTGCAATCAGTGGAGTAAATGCAGTCTCTGGTTACAGGAAGATTTCTCCGGTCCCTGCAGTGGATCCACCCTGGCAAAGGTATCAGTAAAGTTGCTAACATGTAAAAGGTGTCAGTGCAGCGGCATACCCAGCTTCCTTGCCGCCTGGGGCAGCAAAGATGGGTGTCGCACCCCCAGCCTGGTAACACCTTGAAGTAACATCATTTCGGCCTAGAAATGATGTCACTTCAGATCAGCCACGAGGCAGGCGGTAGGGACTGGGGTGGCCGCATCTTCAGTGTCTCTTCCTCGCGATCGGGGAAGAGAAGCCAAAGATGCGGATGCTGGCAGACTGGGGTGCCTGTGTCTTCAGCTTTTCCCCCAACTGCAGGGAAGAAATGCCAAAGATGCAGCTGTCAGCAGACTGGGGTGCCCGCAACTTCAGCTTCTCTTCACCGCAATTGGCCGGGGATGCATCCCTGATCAGGGAAGAGACGCTGGTGCCCCAGTCTGCCAGCGGCTGCATCTTCAGCTTCTTTTCTCCGATCACAGGGAAGAGAAGTCAAAGACGCGTCGTCATCCCCCCAGTCACTTAAACAGCCATGGCCTTTGTCGTCCCCCCTCTATCTGGGTGGCGTGTAGCCTTTAGTACGTCACTGTGTCCGTGTATCTATTTGCTGCTATTTTTTGGTTGAAAAGAAAAATATTATTTGTTCCCAAGGTTAATACCTATTTTCACAAGGCCAAGAGCGTGTTCTGATAATCTTTTGCCCTCGTATCCCCAGCACATACAGGAGAGGTTCTGGCATAAGACTGAAAGTACATAAAGCTCACTGATTAACAATATTTCGTTCTGGCACTCTTATTTTCTGCTGGTTATCAGTGGACTAATGGAGACTGGAAAAAAAAAGAGTCCCCATGACATTGATGCTTCTATAATGCACACATTTGGCTGGCATGCATATATCTATATATATGCACTTCCAGGGCAGCTCATTGGTTTTATTCTTAATCTGACATAATATAAAACAATTAAAAGCAGAATGGTGATTACAACTAGTCGCAGTGGAAATAAAATTATCTATGAAAAGCATAAAATGCTCTTTAAGCACCAGCTGAAGACAGCAGAATTGGCACATCTCTGGTGAGAGCAGTCCAAAACCAGACCACCACCACCGCTAAAAATCCTAATCTCTGCAGGTGGTGATACCCAGAGCAAACCCCCCCCCCCATTTTCAATCTTAATGAATGAGCAGGTTTATATGAGAGGATTGTTCTTCAGGCACACTAGTCCCAAGACATGCAAGTCTTTATAAGGTCAACACCCATACCTTGAATTGTACCTGGAAACAAACTGAAGTTTGGCATTGACAGAAAGCTCCTGTAACAGTTAGCTAGTAATAGTCCAAAATGAGGTCTGTTATGCCCAGGACTAAAGCTAGGCCTGGGTATAAGATCAAGAAAGCTGGAAGCACGATGCAGGAAAGTAGGCAAGGGGGGGGGGAGCTCAATCCTGCAATGACCAGAGAGAGAAAGACAGATAGAAAATCAAATTGTGATCAGGCCAAAGACTTGACAAATGTGAGCATTTTCAGATGATGGCAAAGGATCAGTAATGTAGTAAAGGAGAATACATTGGTTCTCCATTTTAAATGTAATGTCTTTTGTAAAGTGTGTGTGTGTTTTGCATACACATACCCACTCATCCAGTCTGCCACTCACATACATCAGTCATTGTGTACAAATACCATTTTGTAGCCTTGATGACCAGCGTGTTTTTGCTGCGACCTTGCTTCCAAGCAGGTTATTCGTCTACAGCAGAGGTTCTCAACCTGTGGTACGGACCACATGGCTGGGGGTATGCCAAATGCAGGCTGGGGGTGCCCCATTAACACTTAATTAAGTGTTAATTAAGTTTTGATATTTTTTTTCCGGATTTTTTCCGGAGCTGGAGACTCTACAGCTTTTATCCTCTAGAACAGAGACTCTTAACCTGGGCTCCATGTACTGCCTAGAGGGCCCATGGTTATCATCAGTACGTGCTGCCTAGAGGGCCCATGGGTGCAGGAAAAAAAGTGTATAAGTGTGTGTATCTTTCTGGAGAGGGGGTTCATAGCTTACATCTGATTCTCAAAGGGGTCCGTGGCCCAAAAAAGGTTAAGAACCACTCTAGAAGCAAACACATGGAGAGCTGAAGCAAACACATAGAGAGCTGAAGCCTTGGTGGTATACAACAGCTTTTTCTTGTGTAGATTGAAAATGTCTGTGAACGTGGTAACAGTGTTTTTGTCTGAACACTGCTATTGAGAAAGTAACTAAACTTTACTTTTTAGTCTCAAATAGTTGTGTAAGGATTCAGTGGTTCAAAAATGTTAGATTTTGTTGGGATCAAGCCAGTTTGTGAGACATAGCTACATCAACATGTGATTTGCTTTAGTCATGCCAAGTTGTTGCATAATATTTAATGTTCTATATAACTTTCCTTTTGAAATCAAATTGCATGAGAATAATCTGTTATGTCAGGATTAAGCTGCTCTTGAACTGTGAAATTTTGTATTAATGTTTAAATGTTTTTCAAATGAAATATGAACTGTTGTAATTCAACTATATTAAGTTATACATCAAGGTACACATCACTGAGCTGTTAGATACTTATGTTGACTTTTGAAAGGATAATTTTACTAAGAGCAACATGTTGGGGTAATTTGCTTCCTATATCTTTGTATATGAATGTTGTAATTTGTTCAGGAAATGAATGGCGATATTTGGGGACTGTTCAAGAAAGGTACAGTGTGAAGCATGTCTTCTTAACATCAAGCTCCTTTCCTATAATTTCATCTCCCTAGTAGAACAGAAGTAGGCATTGTACCCCAAGGTGGCCTGTCAAGGACATTATGTGGCCACTTGTCTTCTAGTTAATTCTGTAGTTTTAAAAATGCCATTCATTGTCATAATCACTATCCTGTAAGAATTCATGATAGAGAATCTTCTACTACAGGGGTGGCCAACCCGCAACATGCCATATGCTACTTTTTATGTAAATCTTGAGCGGTGCCACTAAAATAAATAAATCTAAAGTAATTAAAATATTTAAAGCACAGTGACAGCACAGGAAGCAGGAGGTGGAGTGAGGTTCAGAGACCTGTCTAGCCTGCCTTCTCTCCTTCTCAAACCCCTCAACACACAAGCAAAAGACAAAAGTATCTCTTTTTCCACACGTGACTCTCAACTTCACACAGCCAGCCACACTGTTTTCTCCCCCCCCCCAACACGGTTAAGGTGGTAAACAAGCACGTGGGATGGCTGCTGCTGTGTGTTTTCCTTTCCTCCTCCCTTTTCTGTGTACCTCCCCCTCACTCTCCTGTTGCTTGTAGTTTTCATTCTGCTCCTTTCCCCACCCTTCCTCCTTCGCCTTCTCCTCCTTCCTTAGTGCTACAGACTTGGAATGGCACGCTGGAGTCAAGAAAGAGAGGTGAGAAAAAGAGAGGCATGTGCTGGATGGAGGGGCAGCGCTTCTTGTTGGCTGGATCTCTGCAGCACTATCCCTCACCGCACATGGCTCCCCCCCCCCCCCGCAAATGCTCTCTCCAGCCCACCCAGAGGCTGGGGCTCCTTTTCTGTCGGAGGGAAATGGGATGAGGAGAGGCAGGCGAGAATTGGTGCTGCAGCCACGATGCGTTCTTCCCTCTTTCTTAACCCCAGCCGCTGCAGAGCCCTGTGCGTCATGGCGCCTTCCCATGGCCAGCAGCAGAGGCAGGAGGAGAGGGCTGCTGCGGATTGCTTTCCACTCTGCGCCAGGTCTGGGCTGCTGAACAGGGCATGTTGGGACATGACTTCTGTGCGTGCTACTTAAAAAGCGGTTGCGTGCCACTAGTGGCATGCATGCCGTGGGTTAGCCACCTACTACAATAACAAGTAACTTATAACTCATACAGTCCCATGTGTCATAGGTTAAGGGGCACAAGCAGAAATGCTGTGGCATTCTGTGCTGTTCCGTATGCAGTTGCACAACTGCATGTGAAATAAATTGCACAGTGAGATACGGATAATTTTATATTTGACTCTTTGTGCCACATATGTCACACAACATGTTTGCTAAAGCGCAAAGCCCAGTCAGGATCCCACTCAGATTTCTGTGCTAAAGAATGTTGTGCTATCATTTCCATAGCCTCCTTGCTTAGGATATAGCTGTGAAACATCTATCTGAACAGATAAGTTTTCATCAAATAACAAAAACACACACACAAAAAAATGACAATAAGGAGCCAAGTGGTCCTCATGGGGGAGGAAACTCCACACCCTGGGGCTGTGATGGAAAAGACCCAGACATGCATCATCCCCTCCCTTTCAAAAAACATACTTTAGAAGGAGTGCATGGGGCCTCTGACATTGAGTCAAATGTGCAGGCAGATTTATATGGGAAAAGAGATGGTCCCTGAAATATCTTGGCCCCAGACCACTAAGGGCTTTAAAGCAACACCCTGATTTGGGCCTGAAACATCCTAGCAATCCATGGAGATGGTACAAAATGGAAGTTATAAAACCCAACCGGAACCTGTGCAGCCACATCTATACCGAAAATCGCCACAGCTGACCTTTGACATGCGCTTGCACATCGCCCACTACTCAAGTGTAGCAGGTGGTGTGCGAGCACACTTCAAAGGTTGGCTGTGGAGATTTTCAGTAGAGTAGGAGGGGGTGGAGCTGCCTCACCTCTTCCCCCCCCCCCACACACACACACTGCATGTCACACACTCACCCGCAGAGAGAGAGTTAAAATTTTGAGAATTTTGCCTTGATATATTGGACCATACTGGACTACCTGATTAAATTCTGGATACTTTCTTTTTCAAGTTCTGCTGAATCATCTGCATCAAGCTTGGTTGCAGAGCTTCAAGAAAAACTCCAGGAGGAAAAAGTGAAGTTTTTGGAGCAGCTTGAAGAACATGAGAAAAGAAAAAATGAGGAAATGCAAAACATTCGGACATCACTCACTGCAGAACAGCAGGTAGAACAGCTTTGTTCCATGATTTCAGATTAGATATGCTTATTTGGGAAGTGGTTTAAAATAACTAGAAACATTTTTTGGTTTTGGCAGCCTGTATAACAATTCTTTCCTCAAAGTTCAGAGGTCTCTTGATGGTGTCCTTATTTCTTCAGTTGTAAAGGAACAATTACCTTTCAGACTGGCTGTCTTTAGCCATGCAAGCTGCATAAAGGAGTTAACTTGCTGTTATGCAACTCCTCTTTATTTGAATAGAGGTCTCCCTAGGCACCTGTATAATTTAATTAATGGCTGGAGACTCCGTAGCACCTCTGGGGACTGATTACTAAGCTTATGGCCCATTCTGTAAGCTTTTTGCCTGTGATCAAAACAATTCTGCATATCTCCAAAGAAGGAATAAATAAACTGGGCAACAAAAACTACTGAGCAGCTCATAAAAAATACTGTATATGGGCACAGTTAGTAGAAGTTATGGATAACAGTGTTTAAGGCCCATTGAAATGCATGCATACATTCTATGGTGCCCTTAAATCACTTCTGCAAGATCTGCATGTCAGATATGTGCCTGACCATTTTGATGTGATGAAAGCTCACATCTCTGGCAGTTTTCATGTAGTCTTGCACCCTCATATTTAAGAACCAAGAAAAGAACCATATTTTTAATGTTGCACTGATTCAGAGGGGCTTAAGCATGCTTGCACCTCACAATACTTAGTGAGAGATCAATGATATACCAGACAATTTTGAAGAATGCTCTAATTGGGATACTTTCTAGTTTTGTGTTTCTAAAATTTTAATAATGAAGTTTTATCCTTAGTCTATGCCAGGATGGAAAGTGGCAGAAAATAGTATTTGTCTATCTTTCTGTGTTTATGTATTTCTACCTTTAAAATAATGCTGCTTCTGTCTCTTCAGACTACCTTTAACACTGTTCTAACAAGAGAAAAAATGAAAAAAGAAAATATAATAAATGAACTTAGTGACCGTTTAAAAACTATATCACGACAGCAAGAAAGGGATAAGGGTAAGCAATGTATTTAATATCTGAGGCACATTGAATCTAAATAATTGTTATGCAATATATATGGGCAGAAGAGTCTGGCTCAGTTGGGAGAGCTGCTGCCTTCAAAGCCCGAAGACCGGTGAACTTGATAAGTTCGAGACACGCTGCCGGCAAAAAGCTGTGAAAGCCTCCAGGAGGAGAGATAAGAGCTTCCAGCTGTGTCGGTCGAATGTGGGAGGCGCCAGCCAGCAGAATTGTCAGACTGTAAAAAGGATACCACCTGGAAAGTAGCCGTTCATGAAAGATTGAACATTTATCCAGTATATATTGTAAAAAAAAACCCAAGGGGGGTTAGGATAGCCCGCCCTTGTACACTGCCTTGGATTAAAGTCGGAGGAGAAATCCAATGACCAAGAAAGGTGGTATATAAATACTGTATATTATTATTATATCTAAACGTTAAATATCAATCTTTGCTTGCCTTTGTTGCTCAGATCTGATTGAAACTCTTTCTGAAGACCGAGCTCGTTTACTTGAAGAGAAGAAAAAACTTGAAGAAGAAGTTAATAAATTGAGAAGTAGTAATTTTATTCCCTCAACCTATTTACCTCCTGCTTCAGAACCTTCTGGAGCTTGTGCAGCTGATTTTGCAACAGAAACTGACAGATTGATTTCAGATACAACGGAAGAAGGAAGACTGGATTCCACAATGGAAACCAGCATGATGGCTGTAAAGTACGTAGAAAAGCTTTGCATTAAAATAAATGTATACCTGAATGCTAGTCAACAAATATGGTACTTGAGTTTAAAAGCATTTTCTTTTAATTGGGAGCCCTTGTACCAAGTGTTTTTCGTTTTAGAGCCTTTCTTCTAATTGAAAATACTAATGCCCCAATACTATCTGCACGATACATTGGCGGATCTCGCAAGCTACTGACACAGCAGCCGCTCCACCATTCTGTGGAGAACTGCTGCCAGTGCAAAGGCCAGGAGGCTATAAACCGGCTGCAGCGCTGTGCAGACTGGCTGTCAATGCAAGTATGTTAGTGGTGGGGGCAGATCGGGGTGAGGATTGGGCCAGGCAAGAGGCAGATTGGGGACAGAACAGGGGAGGATCTCTGCAGCAGTGACATCCACCAGATCAGATGTTCTCATTCTGGGCCCAACATGCCCCCTTTCCCTAACAGTTCTATGAGCTGGCATAGATCCGAGTAGGCCCATATGGGACCAGGGAGCAGAGGAGGAGGTGCCGTAATTTTTTTAAAAAAGTTACTTCTCCTGGCCAGTCTGGTTCCCAGCTATCCTGCGGGATACAACAGATGTTGCATCAGCATCCCTGCACCATGCAGGCTGGTCCTGGATAGAATTTGGTTGTTAGTCGTTTGAGTATTATTTTGAAGGAACCATGAAACTTAGAAACCGAAATTTGCATCTCTGTTGTGTCATATCTGTAATATTTGTTGGCACTTATAGGTTGTACCCTAAGTTTAGTTAGTCATGACTAAGCCCCATTAATTTCAGTCTCAGTGATTTTGTGTATGAGTGTTTTGTTCTTTTGATTGGGGGAGAGGTCTGTTTTAGAGTCAGTTTTTCAGGGTTTTTTAGTCAGTTTTTTTTTAGGAATTTCAGTCTTAAATTGAAGTTGCATATTTTCCTGAGTTTTGAACCACATTAAAAAAAATTGTTAAACTGCAATAACCCCATGTGGATTGCTGAAACCAGTTATTTTAGTCATCATTTTGTTGTTCTAATAGATTCTCAGTATTGAGAGAGACATATATATTTTCTGGAAGGAAAATCCTTCCTAGTTCTTTTCAAACTATCAATTTCATTATTCTGAAAGTTTGTTTACAGTTCTATACATGCTTGGGTCCTATTCGAGTCAATGTGATCTAAAGTCTGCTTAACTGTATCCTGGTAGGCAAAACTGTGCTGCACCGTTGGTAGGCTTCGGTGACTGTCTGCTGTTTTCTACTTGTCCCAACAGTTTCCATCTTTATACACTGTTGCATCCTGTGACTTCTTGTATGTTGTGCTTACTGTAAGAGCCTGCCCTTTTGCTCATATAGCCAACTGCATTGTGATGCCGTTCACATGGTATAGACCGGGCAACATTCAGGTCTTCTGCCCCACTGTGTATACAGAAATTCCACCTCTCAGTATTTGAACTGGTTCTTAGCGTACATGCAACACAATATAGTACGGGGGGGCCCTATCCGCTGATCTGCTATCCACGGTTTCAGTTATCCACAGTTATCCACAGATAGTGGATGCCCCCCCGCAACCCCCCCCGGCACTTACTTTTAGCATTGAAAGCTTCGTTTCTTCTTCAAAAAGAACACAGGCACGTTCCTTTTGAAGAAGAAACAAAGCCTCCAACGTTAAATGTGCCCGCATGGGGTCGCGCACACCCGCGGGGGGTTGCGGGGCTCAGAAAACCACGGAGGGGGCATTTGCCCCTTTCCACGGTTTCAAGTATCCACGGGGCAGCTGGAATGTATCCCCCGCGGATGCGGTGCGCCCCCCCCCCTGTATTCACATCTACTCATCCAAATGCAAAACTCCAGTTTTCTTCCTTTGCCAGTTGTCAAAGAGAGCTCCTCAAACTGACAGTTGTCATGAACTTCCTTTTCTTAATCAGAATAGGCTTCTTCATTATTTTTAATTATCCTTTAAGTTTGTGTGTGAAATTGCCTTCCATTCTGATGTTTTAGTGATGCTTAGAAAGTGCCCAATCATTGTCCCCCAATCTTACAATGTGGTGAACGTTACAATTACGATGCTGTACAATTAGTTTTTCTAGTGAATTTAAGGGCATGATAACATGCTATATTAGTACTGCGGGGAGAGGGGGTACATATTGCTACTTTATCATGTAAAACTGAGTCACCTTGTCAGTGGCGTCGCTTGAGGTGGAGCGGAACGGTAAGTTCCGCACTGTGCTAACCTCCATGTACTCTCCGGCACGGGTGGCCTCACCGTTGGAGCCATTCAGTGCGGCAAAGGCAACGGGCAGTAGACTCCCTGCGTGTTGCCTTCGCCGCACTGAATGGCTCCAACAGCGAGGGGCGGGGCTGTCTCGTGCTGGAGAGTACACGGAGGTTAGCACAGTGCAGAACTTCCGCCCCACCTTGAGCGACGCCACTACACCTTGTGATGACTGTTCCACCTGAAATTACCTTTGAAATTGAGCACTGTAATCATGCAGATTGAAGGGCATAAAGGAATGCCTTGCATCTTTTAAGGAGCATTATAACAGATGTATTCCGATGTGACACTTGCTTTGTTTCCTCCTGTTTAACAGTGGAGAATATATAGCATGCACAGGAAATTTGTAAAATTGGACCTAAAATGCCAAGATTAATGTAATACATTCATTTTTGAGTGATGCATTTGTCTATTAAAATGTTTGTGAATACTAGACGGGTTTTGTTTTGTTTGTTTTTTTAAATCTAGCTGCACATCTTAACAATTTGTGGGTTTTTTTTAGTGAAAATGTACAAATGTTGTCTGAAGAAAAACAGAGAATAATGATGCTAGAAAAAGTGAGTAGTGCCTCTCTTTTTACTTATGAAGCGCTTTTATGATTAGCACTCTGTATGCTCTTAATGTATGAATACACGTACATTTGTCATAGGGAGCATTTACTCTCTCAAAGAAAGAGGGATTCTGAACTATTAACAGTATTTCTATACCTCTTTTCAACAAAAAAGTTCACAAAGCGGTTTACAAACAATCAAATATGTAGAAGTACACCCTTACTCTGATGACCAAGCACAGGATCAGTAAGGAAAATGACACAATTTCTTCCTCTCAGAAAGAGGGTTGTTACCTCCTTTTGGAGAAAAACAGGATTCAGTTTGAATAATTCACTGAAAGGAGGGAACTCTAACCCACTGAGAAGTGTGTTTTCTGACTGGTACTGCGAACAAGTCACTTGAAAGAAGGGGCACTTTGCTTGTGATTTTTCAAGTTGTTCTGCTTTGACTGAGAAAATCTGCCCACCCCCACCCCCCAAGATCTCAAAAATATTACTGGGTTAGTATTTTTAAAACGTTTGAAGGAAGTTATTTTTGAGAGAGATAATGGTTGGACTCTGTTCAGAAATGCACACAGCAGCTTTGGACGAGTGTGGAACTGGAGCACAGGTTTGAGATTCAGGAAGCGTTAGAGGACAGGCCTGACTTCAGTCCTACCTCCCCTAAACAGAAGACTTCAGCTGTCCAAGCTGACAACACCAAACATTTGTTCGCCTTGTGTATGAAGTTCCATACCCAAGGCAGGGAGCTGTGTATGCAGTCCCATACGCAGGATGATGTGTTCCAGTTTCAGGAACTGCATGTGCAGCACTTGTTGAACATGTGGTTCTTGAGCTTGTAGGAGATGTACGTTAATCTGGTTTTGTGTAGACCTGCCGTAGCTCTGTAGGATGCTTGTTATGGAGCAAAACTTCTATTTTGTTTTATATGACGATCTGTGATTACAACCCATCCAACTCTCCCTGTTTCCTTTTGTTACAGTAAACATTGCCGTGTTTGTGAGGTTTATAGAATCATTTTTTAAATCAAATGAGTTCCTATGTCTTTCCTCTGGCAAATGTATTTTTAAGCATTGCTGCATTACACAATATACCATGTTACATACAATTGCCACTGCTTCCCCTGCAGTGAGATGACTAAGAATTTAGTCTGTTAGATGCTTAGAATTAATAAGTAAACAGGCATTTATTGCTACTTTTTTCTGTTAGGATGGTTAGACTTAGGTACTTCTAAAACTGGAAATTTAGGAAATAATTTTGACTGCTCTGCAGAAACTGAGGGAAGAACCAGAAGAACTCAGTTGCAGAGCACATACTTTATTTGCAGAAGGCCACAGGTTCAGTCGTCAACATCTACAGGCAAAAAGATATCAGGTAATAGGACTCGGGAAGGCTTCTACCTTAGACCTTGGGTAGCCACTGCCTGACAACATTGAATGTGTTTACTTTAAATAGGTTGATACAAATATGTGCCTGGCTTTTGAGACCCTTTACACATATCGCCCAGCCAGCCATATGACAGTAAGGGAAGAGAAACAAATAGTGTCAAAGCTTGTGAACAGATTAAGTTTTATCTGGACTATTCATTCCACATTCACATCCCAATCCTGTGTAACTTTAAGCGGCCAGCCGCTGTATCCTAAACCTATTGCGGGCTGCCCCAGGACTGCTGGAGCTCACCTCGGGAGAAGGCGACATTCATCCCCTTCCCTGGGTGTAGGGTGTAGGGAAACCCTATGGGCCTCCTTGGCTACACACCAGCTCCAGAGCTGGCGTACATCTGGAGAGGCAGTGTAAGAGTGGCGTGGGCCAGGAAAGGACTTAGGATATCACCACCAATATCCCCGCCCCCTCCCAGCCCGGGTCAGCCAATGGCCCCCCCTCGCCGCCCCGTCCTGCCCATCCCCACCTCTGCACCAAGTGGCGCAGGACCTACCTGCATCGACCTGCGCGGATCCAGGTAGGTGGTGGAGTGAGTGGCTCCAGCCTCCGTGCCGGCACCGCTTACTCTACAGGTGTCAAACGTGCCTTACGGCATGTTTACAACACCCTAGGCCGACAGAGCACTAGGCCCACCGGCCTATAGTTACACAGGTTTGTGCCATCACACCTAGCTGCCATAGGCTACAGGTGTGTGGGGGGGAGAGGTTTTTGTTTCCTGTGAGTCTGATGGGGATCAAATTGGTTAACGACATCAATTTATAGATATCTAGTTCAAGTGTTCAAAGGACTTCTTGCTCCTGTCACCCTGTTGGCTGCCCTTGCCGTTCAGCAGATAGAAATCCCTAACTGTTAAAGAATGGAAGTTGGATTTCCACAATATTAGTGGCTGTTTTGAAGAAAGATGCTTCACCTTAACCCAGTGGTTTCCAAACTGGGAGACATGGCTCCCTGTAGAACCACAGAAACCAGCCAGGGGATCCGTGGAGTGCCACAGAATCCTCTCGGAAAACAGTGCAATGCCAATTGGTAGGCATCAACATAATGTAATGGGGAGCCATGGCCAATGGTTGCCAATTGTCAAGGGAGCCGCAGGTCAAAAAAGTTTGGGAGCACTGCCTTAATCCCATATTTCGGTCTGAACTGAAACCAAAGGAATATTTATTTGCAATGAACAACTGCTCCTCCAGCTCACGTCCAAAGTTTCTCAAATTCAGAAGGTGTTGCAAACAGCTGTGTTCACATTATGGATCATGTCCAGTGTGTGTACAGATAGATGTGTATTGTATTTCTTGCATTTAAAATATTGAAATTGTATGTATGGAGGTATGGTAAAATGTGCCAAGCCATATTTCAATAAAAATTGAAACTAATTTCTTTTAATAGACATTGCAGTTGAAAGAGGAGGAAAATAAGAGGCTTAATCAAAGATTGGTAAGTGCATCTGTTAATTCATATTGAATGATTAAAACTTTTCAAAAATATAAATAAGTGGCTATGAAAGTAACTTCAAATGGGAGCATTTAGCCATTCTTTGCAGGGCTTAAATATTATGCCTAACAAATATATCAGTGAGAAACTAACTCAAAAGAAAGTAGAGTGTTTAAAACTAACTTTAGATTATGTGTTGTTGTTTTTAACCAAGGCTTTCTGTCATTCTTGTGAAAGGACTACACAAGGACTTATTCCACAGGAGGAAGGAAACCATAATACAATCCATAATAGTGTGTTAAATTAAGACTTCAAAAATCATTTTTTTCTTTTTAAGAATCTCAGCCAATAGGGGGAACAACCTTTACCAGTTGTAGCTCCAGTGGAGTTGCTAGGAACTGATGAATATAAGCATGATGTCATAATGAGAGAGGTGTGGCTGTGTGGTAGTCTGGAGCACATGGTTGATTGGCTCTGGAAATCTCCCACGTTTAGGAGAGTCTGTCTCTACATAAAGAAAAGGCTTGGATATGAAAACAGTTACCTGAAATTAATCTAGGGATGATTGGGAGTAGACCTAATTAAGCAATTAAATTTTGCCTGAAGAAAACTTGGTTGGTTTTAAGCAGTGGTTTTCAAGCTGTATCAAATGATCACATTTATTTGTATGCCTCCTTTTCACTAAATTGTGCCCAAGGCACCTCACAGCAAATCAAATTACAATAATGAAGTCACAAAAAATATAATAAAACAATTCAGAGTATGCAGGGAAAGACCACACATTTTCAAATAAACAAGTAAATTTAAAAATAAACTTTCTAGTAATAGAAATAATTAATCACAGTGATCAGTACCCTGTTTCCCTGAAAATAAGACCTCCCCCAAAAGTAAGACCTACCGTCATTTTTTTTCCGTGATTTTTGCTGGCACTCATAAATATATGACCTCCCCTGAAAATAAGACCTAGCTAGGATCATCAGCCAGGCGGATGTGGTCCCCCCCTGTGACTCCCCCCAGCACTTACTTTGACCTATTTTAGCTTAATTCTTTCCCGAGGGTGCAAGGCTCTGCAAGGCCTGCACTTGAGTCCCTCCACCATGGAGACGGCATGCTAGAGAGACTCTGCAAGGTTGCAGCCTCCTTACAGGCCTTGCTGGACTCTCTAGCACGTCGTCTCTATGGTGGAGGACTCAAGTGCAGGCCTTGCAGAGCCTTGCACCCTCGGGAAAGAATGAAGCTTAAATCGGTCAAAGTAAGTGCCGGGGGGGGGGGGTGTTGTCATGCCACAAGTTGGGAAAATAAGACCTTCCTAAGAATAAGACCTACTGCATTTTATGTAGCCAAAATTAATATTAGACACTGTCTTATTTTCGGGAAAACACTGTATTAAGCAGTAATGTTAAAAATGCAAGATACAAAGCAGTAAAACCTACAGCCATATTGAGACGTCTCAGTAAAACACAGCACTCTCCAGAATACACTATGTTCTTCCTAATAGTTCCTCCAAGGGGCTGTAACAATCAACATGGCAGGCCATTCTATTTTACTGAAACAGCCCCATCTCCATCTCTCACCTGGACGTTTTATCTCATCCCTTCTCCCGTCCTCAGGAAGAGTGCTCTCCTCCTAAGATAAGATTCACCACAAATGAAGATTTTTATTTCTGTAGTAGTACTACCCCCAAAGTAGTAGTTTTATGGTGCCTTTAGGAGAGAGTAGGCCTGGAGCAACTGAGAACCTTCAGTCAAGATGGCGTTGCAGCCTTTCTCTCTGTATCTGGGGTTCTGTAGTGAGAAGATCAGTGCTGGTAGAAGTGCAGTTCAAAAGGCCACTTACCTATCACTCAATCGTTCCCTGCAGTGTAGAGCCACCAAGGAATCTTGACTGCGTTGTAGGACATGCCCAATAGGCCTCACCGCTATCTCATATAATAATTAACATTTATATAGCTCGTTCACATGTATTGCCTTGATGTGTCCTTAAACAACTCCGCATGGTGGTGGTATTGCCATATTGCTGCTGAGGCTAAGAGGGAGTGGCTTGCCTGAGACCACCTAGTAAGTACATATCAGAAGTGAGATTCTAACCAGGGATCTCCTGATCCACAGTTCAGTCTCTTAGCAACTATACTACATCAGCTTATGTGAACAGAGAATATGTTCCAGAAGCATTCTGGAATCCTATGCAAAATGTGAGGCTTCTGCAGAAGACATGTAGATGTTTTGTGGTAGAAGGACTGATGTAGACAGTGTTCCTTGTTAACCAAGAGTTTGAACTCCATAGGGATAGTATTGCACACAGTTAATTCTATTCTGGCTACATCATATTCCAGAATTTATTTAAGATTAATTCCTTCCCTCAGAAAGTCTAATTGGAACAAAAACAGAGGAAAAGGCAATCATGGAAACGGTCAAATCTTGTCTGTGTCATGATCTCACTAGACTCCCTTGGGCAAGCCACTGCCTCTCAGCACACTAACTGCAATATGGGGATAAAAATACTTAACTTTATAGGGTTGTTATAAAGTACATCAAGATAACACATGTGAAACACTTTACACACTTAAAGAACACTATCGAAATGATGGTGATGCACCTGGCATTTCTAGGTGTACCCCCATTTTCAGCGACTAAATTCATATAATTATAAAATGGAAGAAATTCTGTGTGTTATGGTATAACTGGATGATGCATTTGAAAAGGGTTGTGAGTGCATTTCTGACAGTAACAGTACCAGAACATTTGGGAATTTATAATGTCCCACCTCTTCTTCCTTGTCCTAATATGTACATAAGCAAGTGGAACAATTGCTAAAAATGTTGCTAAACAAATGATATAAAATGTTGACTTATGGCTTTTTTTCATAACATCTTTACATACATGCTATTGAAAATGATTCAAGGTATGCATACTCAAGCTCACATCTACATATAGGTAGGCTTACCAGCATCCTGGAATCGATGCTGGCTTCGGCCTAGAGCGGACCCGAGCCACTCCCAAGGGTGCACCGCGGCTGCCTGTCACGTTGTTGACAGGACGTTCCGGAAGCCCATTGGGTAGCCACGGTGCACCCTTGGGAGCGGCTCGGGTCCGCTCTAGGCCGAAGCCAGCGTCTATTCCAGGACGCTGGTAAGGCTACATATCGGGATACACTTTTGACAGAAATTAAATCCTTTCCCTAATAAAACTCAGTGCCTTATTCAGTGCATGTGTTTGATAATTTTCAGGAAAGATTTTTACTTTTAATAGTAATTGCTCAGTAAATTACATAGGGAACTGCCATACTGCGTCAGATCATTGGTCCATGTAAATCAGTATCCTCAACATTGGTGGGTATCGGCTTACCCATCTGAAAGCCTGGGATTTCCCAGCCATGCTTGGAAACACCAGGGATCAAACCTGGTACCTTCTACATGCAAAGCATGTGCGCCATTTTGAGGAGTGACCTCCAGCCATTCCTCAAAATAACGTTCTTGGAGAATGTATCAATCCACTATCTCTCACGTGCTTAGTGAGCACTCTTCCACCTGAACTAATTGCTTTTCTTTAATTGTTGTTGTTCAGTCGTTAAGTCGTGTCCGACCCTTTGTGATCCCATGAACCATACCCGCCAGGCCTTCCTGTCCTCTACTATCTTCCTGAGTTCGCTCATTTTCATGTTCGTTGCATCGGTGATGCTGTCTAACCATCTCATCCTTTGCCTTCCCCTTCTCCTTTTGCCTTCAATCTTTCCCAGCATCAGAGTCTTTTCCAGAGAGTCCTCTCTTCGCATTAGGTGGCCAAAACATTTGAGCTTCAGCCTCAGTACCTGTCCTTCCAGGGAACAGTCAGGGTTGATTTCATTTAGGATTGACTGATTTGATCTCCTAGCAGTCCAAGGGACTCTCAGGAGTCTTCTCCAGCACCACAGTTCGAAAGCATCTATTCTTCGGCGCTCAGCCTTCCTTATGGTCCAACTCTCGCAACCATACATTGCTACTGGGAACACCATCGCCCTGACTATAGTACTTTTGTTGGCATGGTGATATCTCTGCTTTTTATTCTGTAGCTTTCCTTCCAATTTGCCATAGCTTTCCTTCCAAGGAGTAAGCATCTTTTAATTTCATGGCTGCTGTCTCCGTCTGCAGTGATCTTGGAACCCAAAAAAGTAAAATCTGTTACTGCTTCCATTTCTGCCCCTTCTATTTGCCAGGAATTGATGGGACCAGATGCCATGATCATAGTTTTATTAATGTTGAGTTTCAAGCCAACTTTTGCATTAGGTGGCCAAAACATTTGAGCTTCAGCCTCAGTACCTGTCCTTCCAGGGAATAGTCACGGTTGATTTCATTTAGGATTGACTGATTTGATCTCCTAGCAGTCCAAAGGACTCTCAGGAGTCTTCTCCAGCACCACAGTTCGAAAGCATCTATTCTTCGGCACTCAGCCTTCCTTATGGTCCAACTCTCGCAACCATACATTGCTACTGGGAAGACCATCGCCCTGACTATACGAACTTTTGTTGGCATGGTGATATCTCTGCTTTTTATTATGCTGTATAAGTTTGCCATAGCTTTCCTTCCAAGGAGTAAGCATCTTTTAATTTCATGGCTGCTGTCTCCGTCTACAGTGATCTTGGAACCCAAAACAGTAAAATCTGTTACTGCTTCCATTTCTGCCCCTCCTATAGTTTTATTAATGCTGGGTTTCAAGCCAACTTTTGCACTCTCCTCTTTCACTCTCATCAAGAGTTCTTCTTCACTTTCTGCCATTAGGGTGGTATCGTCTGCATATCTGAGGTTGTTGATATTTCTCCCGGCAATCTTGATTCCGGCTTGCGATTCACTCAGCCCTGCATTTCTCATAATGTACTCTGCATATAAGTTAAATAAGCAGGGTGACAATATACAGCCTTGCCGTACTCCCTTCCCAATTTTGAACCAATCGGTTGTTCCATGGCCAGTTCGAACTGTTGCCTCTTGACCCGCATACAGGTTTCTCAGGAGACAGGTAAGGTGGTCTGGTACCCCCATCTCTTTAAGAATTTGCCACAGTTTGTTGTGATCCACACAATCAAAGGCTTTTGTATAGTCAATGAAGCAGAAGTAGGTTGTTTTTTTAAAAAACTCTCGTGCTTTCTCAATGATCCAGCGCATGTTGGCATTTTGATCTCTAGTTCCTCTACCTCTTCAAAACCCAGCTTGTACTTCCGGTAGTTCTCGGTTCACGTACTGCTGAAGCCTAGCTTGTAGGATTTTGAGCATAACCTTGCTAGCATGTGAAATGAGTGCAGTTGTGCGGTAGTTTGAACACTCTTTGGCATTGCCCTTCTTTGGAATTGGAATGTAAACTGACCTTTTCCAATCCTTTGAATAATTACATTAAATTAATTTGTTTAAATAATTCATCTCTTCAGAGAACTAGCACATATCACTTAAACGAAGAATGTCAGATTTGCCAACAATGAGACTTCCTATTGAAGCCACATCTTTCTGCCATCCACTGTTTAGACTCTAAATGTGAGATATTAAAATTTCACCAGTTTTGTAAGGTCAGTTAGGCTGCTAATTTGTGCCATGTAAAATATGGTGTTTATAGTATCACACTAAACCCAGTACCTTGATATTTTCTTATGAGAAAGTCTTCTTAGCATTTCAATTAATTTGTGTTAAATTGGACACCAGCAAAACTACAAATTGAACTACAGATTGAACTACAAAAGAGTGTTTGAGAGCCTGATTTATAGTTACAGAGAACTTTCAGCAATTACTCAAACAGGTTTTATAGGGAAAGATAGTAATTTAATTATTACACAAGTAAGCAAGTATAACTTAAATCCAGTTTTTGCCAGTAATTATAACAACTGCTTGGTTTTGAAACTACTGAAGAAGCAGCCAAAACCATGACTGCATTGGGGGGAGGGGGGCTGCAAGATGTTATCAGTGAAAGCTTCCTCTTTTCATTTACGTCAATGTTCCTAACAAGTTGTGAAGTGTGTTCTTCTTTCAGCTGAAGTTCCAGATGTACTGTGAGCCCAGGGATTTTAAATTCAATTTTCCATTGATTAAGTTGCCTGAGCTATTTTAGGACACTTGGTGTCTGATGAAGTAAAGAAACCAGTCTCTTCAGCTGTGAGCATGTTCTCTTGTGACTAAGCGCACAGAAGACACTTTGCTTTAAATGCTGTAGATTAGGAGAAATTCTGAAAAACAAGGGAATGTCAAAAAGGCACGCACATTCAGCTGTATGCTCCCTATGAGTACTGCACAGTAAAAAGGTAAAGGTGACCCCTGACAATTAAGTCCAGCCGTGTCCGACTCTAGGGTGTGGTGCTCATCCCCATTTCAAAGCCAAAGAGCCAGCGTTGTCCGAAGACGCCTCTGTGGTCATGTGGCCGGCATGACTCTCCTTGCCGCAGCGCGTAGCATGCGGCTGGAACACGGAGCGCTGTTTACCTTCCCGCAAGCGGTACCTATTTATCTACTCACATTAACATGCTTTGGAACTGCTAGGTTGGCAGGAGCTGGCCAAGCAACGAGAGCTCACCCCGTCGCGGATTCGAACTGCCGACCTTTCGATCAACAGCTCATGGTTCAGTGGTTTAACCCACTGCACAGTACCTAAAGTTAAATACAGAATCACTTAACATAGATTGGTTGTCCCTTCATATCCTTTAACCATCTTGTCATACTATCAGCATGGTCAGGGTGGCTGGATGACAGCTTTTTCTGCTTTTTATATTGCATATTTATACAAATGTCCATATGAATCCATATTCATGGTTGTAAGTAAAGTTGTGATCTAGCATGTATGATGTAAGACTAGAAAGCAAGAAATCTCAGACCTTCATGAATGTAGGAGAAATGCAGAAGATGGTCAGATTTACCACCTCTGAGTCAGCCTGGACAGTATTACTGAAACACTGGAATTGAATGACATTGGCTTCTGTCTAGTAATGAATGGACTGATCTACATTTGAATTGGAGAGCCCAGGAAAGAATAGAATTTCAACTTGACATCTCTCTTGGGTAGACTGATCAAGAAAAAGTGACTAACCTATTTGCCCCACTACCCCAAAAAACACTGTGTAAAGATTCCTTTAGCATTAGGAAACTTGGGCAGTACAATCAATGGTAACAGAAACAGAAATCCAAAGATGATGTTCCTTCACTACTGTATATGAGGTTGACCCTAATTGCCCTACTCCTAGAGTGTATTGTACCACAGTTTGCCAGAATAGGAGGATCATCATGTTTTTCCCCCTTTTGCAGATGTCGCAAAGCATGTCTTCAGTGTCCCTAAGGCATTCTGAAAAAATAGCTATCAGAGAGTAAGTATGTATGTTGATAATAATTGTCAAGTAAAAATGTTGTTACATTTTGTTAAATAAATTCTAATGCCTTTTTTCATATTGCAGTAGATAATTTTAGTAAATCCTGAGTACATTCTGAAAACAATACTGTATGGCTGAAGGCTATTGAACGGGTTAATATTCTGTCTCTTGTTTATATAATATCTTAAAGCAGAAAGGACAAACAGATTGACTTGCCCATACTGCTTCTTTTTTAATATGTCACAGAAGCAACCCTGTAGTTTGTGTTGAACTAGATAATTTCCTAATGTTAAAACTAAGTTTGAGTGTACGGAAGCACTTTGTTTTATTTTATCAATGGAGTCATGTTCCAAGAATTAAACCATTCAAAATTGTTTGTGGATTGCTTGTTCACATAAGGAATATTTGCACATTAAGTTGTATGTATGAACATGGGCACATGTTTTTCTGTAATTATTGTACATGTGTTCATTTTAAAAGTGAACCGTGATTAGCCTGCTCAGGTTATAGGGTGCAGATTGTATGAACTGTTATACGTATGTTTAACATATTGTGATGTTGGCTATACACACATACAGATCAGCAGTCTGCATGTACAGATTGTACATGTGTACAACATAATGTGTGAATAGCTCTATATACACCCAACTGCTGAGGTTGCCATTTATATTTTATAAATTTTATATATATATTTTTTACACTGTATATATATTTTATATATATACAGTGTAAATATATATATTTTACACTGTGCCCAGGAGCATTTCCCCTCAGCATAGATGCTGTGGTGAGATACTAGGCATCCAGACAGTTGTTTTCCCAAAGTGTATTGTTTGTATATTGTTGGGGGAAAATGCTTCAAGCAGAATCATGTGTCCCTCTTTTTAATCATGGAAGTGAAGTGAGTGCTACCAGTGGAGAAAGAGAGTAAACGTCCTATACAGTACCTGCATGTGTACATAAATATCTTTTATTTGCAGAAGAGCTAAATATTATATAGGTTAACATATAGGTTAGAGATGCATATATATAAGGAATGGTACAATTCCATATTTTCTCTGTGTTTCATGGAAAAAAACTCAATTAATTAGGGAAAAGTAAATTGTAGCCAGACTCAGTACTTTTAGAGACTGGACAAAAAGATCTGGAAAAAAAAACAATTTTTAAACATCTCATGGTAAGGTACAAATGTACCAAAAAATGAGCAAAATCCGTGACATCAAGTTCCAAAATGGATTTTTCATTGGTTGATTTGACATGGAATGACCCGAACTTCTAAACATTATCTTGATTAGTATGTATAGTGTGCTGTCCTCCTCTTTTCTTTTTTTCCTAGAGCTCTAACCCATCATGTGATGCAGTATCTATTTACCAAATCAATTATATTGGCAAAATATCTACAACTACATAAAATTCTCTTGCTATTTATAGCACATTTGTATCCTATATCTTATGTTTTCAGAAGTAAAATAACTAGTATAAAATACAGTCCAATCTTATGTATATTTACTCAGAAGCGAGTCTTGCTAAATTTAGTAGGTTATCCCCATGTTACATGTGCGTGTAGGTCAACCATTTGAGACTGCAATCCTAAGTACAATTTACTAGAGAATATGTCATTGAATTTGGTGGGGCTGGCTTCTGAGTAAACATGTTTGGTATTACGCTGTCAGTCTCTATCTGAGCCCTGTTCTTTTATTCAGTTTTCAGGTTGGCGATTTGGTTCTCATTATTTTGGATGAACGTCATGACAACTATGTATTATTTACTGTTAGCCCAACTTTGTATTTCTTACACTCAGAATCTCTCACTGCACTGGATCTCAAACCAGGTGAGTGTGGTAAGTGTCATTGCACTCAAGAGTGTGTCCTTATGAGGAATTTAGAATATTCAGAACAGATTAAGATATTTTAATGTTACCTGAGATTTTTGTAACTACTGTATTGTGTGTGTGTGTGTGTGTGTGTGTGTGTGTGTGTGTGTGTGTGTGTGTGTTGATAGATAGATAGCAACTAGATAAAGGTATCCCCTGACAATTAAGTTCAGTCGTGTCCGACTCCAGGGTGTGGTGCTCATCTCCTTTTCAAAGCCGAAGAGCCAGCGTTGTCCGAAGACGCCTCCGTGGTCATGTGGCCGGCATGACTCTCCTTGCCGCAGCGCGTAGCATGCAGCTGGAACACGGAGCGCTGTTTACCTTCCCACAAGCGGTACCTATTTATCTACTCGCATTGACATGCTTTGGAACTGCTAGGTTGGCAGGAGCTGGCCAAGCAACGAGCGCTCACCCCGTCGTGGGAATCGAACTGCCGACCTTTCAATCTACAGCTTATGGTTCAGCAGTTTAACCCGCTGCGCCACCTGCTAGCCTAGATAGCAACTACATCAACATAATGTTATACAGGCGGCCCTCAGCATCCGCAGGAGTTCCTAGAACCCCTGCAGATAGTCAAACGTACTAAAAATCCTGGATAGTCAAACACGCTAAATTTTTTTTTAAAATAGTGTCCTTTTAAATTGAGGTTTAAAAACTGCTTTTATTACCATTGTAGAGCAGCATAGTAACAGGCAGGCAGTCTCTGGCGATTAGAACGACTATTTTCGAGTTGCGCCGAGGCAAGCGACCTCCTTTTCTTGGCCTTGGCACTCTGAAGAATGCAACGTGGAAGTGATTAAACGCTGCATTCTGGGGTGACCAAGGGCAGGGGTTGCTTGCCTCGATATAACCGTTCTAATAGCGAGAGACTGCCTGCCTGCCGCTCTGCTGCTCTACAGTGGTAAGAAACTGTTTTAAACCACGATTTAAAGGGATGCCTTTTTTATTTATAGAATTGACAGGGCCCTTCTTGTCCACGGCGGGTTGAGTCAAACACACGGATGAGGAGGGCCCACTGTATTGCAATTTATAGAATAACATTGGCCAAATTAACTACTTAAATGTTCTGTATCACGGCAGTATGTCAGAAATTAAAATGTGTTTTATACAAGGTGTTAACCTAAAATGTAAATGCTGTATGGAATAGAAAATATGTATCACTTAAATGTACATGTTCTCATGGTCTTAAAGCATCCTAAGAATCATGTTTCATGTGATGCTGTTGGACTAAAGTTAAAGTAGACTATCTGCCAAGATTCACCTGCCATCATATCTGATTTTGACTGTCTGAGTTTGACTGGATTATCTTGTCCTTCTGCCCACCATGGGAGCACACCAGTTTCCATGCCAGAATGTCACAATCCACAAGATTATGCCACAATACATGTTCACATTGTTAGAAATGCTTCTCCATTGTGCAAGATTATGACATCTGTTTGTGCCTACTGTGAAAATGGTGTCAGTTTGAGATGGGAACCAAAAAGCTATGTGCTTGTAACATGCAAATAGCACCATGTGTATGGAGGCATTTATTTTGTCACATAGTTGTCGCATATTAACTTTCCGTTGCGTACACTCAGGACTGCTTCTTACCCTAAGATTCATCTCGAGGTCAAAAGTTAAAATGAAGATGCTGCTATGCAGCTGGCCTTGGACAATTTTATGCATGGGTTTTTTGTTGTTCAATTTGTTTGTTTGTATTTATCATGAGTAATGAAAATCTTCCCTCTAGCTTCAGGCACATCTCGAAGACCCTGGGTATTGGGGAAAGTAATGGAAAAAGAATATTGTCAGGCAAAAAAGGTAAGGGAGGATTAAATGTCTGTTTCAGCATGGTTCACTGAAATTCAAGAGGATTCTAGTATCTTTTTTTCTTGTTTGAATGGTAGCTTTACAGATATTCCTGTTAAAGTAAAGTAAGTAAAGTACAGCACAGGAGTAATACTGATAGTAATATCCAGACAGTTTGAATATTGTTAACATTCAATTCATTTCTTATGTTTCCTGTTGTTCTCCTTGGGTGCTGCTGCTATCCTAGATAACTGCCAACCTGTAGTTATCTGTTGTTTGGGGGAAAGGTGCTCAAGCAGATGGTGGTAAACTAGCTCCAGAATCCATTGATCACACTAATTTTCACCTGGCTGGAAGGGGGGTTGGAGGCGCTGTTTCAGAGTGGCTTTGGTCTTACTGAGAGGGCAGGCATTAGAGAACTTACCCATGCAGGTGGGGGCACATACAGGACTAGTGGGGCAGCTAAGAGGCTGAGCTGCAAATCAGGATTTCTCTGGTTCAAGTCTCACCTTTGCCGTGAGCTCACTAGGTGGCCCAAGGCAAGCCAGGCAGCCTTTCTCAGCTGCATCACAAAGATGTTTACTTTACAGGATTGTTGCAAGGACTACATTAAAATACTAATGTGAATGACTTTGCACATTCAGAAAGTACTACACAGATTTTGTTGTGTTGTTTGCCCTTTTGGACTATAGTGTCCTACAAGGTTTCCTCCTGTTCCCTTCATTTCATGTAGACATGCAATAAAACTACAGGGAGAGGTAATCTGGAGACCTCTCCCCACATAAAAATGCTCCCTGTATAAGCATTCCCGACATAAGCTCCCCACATAAAAATGCCCATGAGCTATAGTAGGCATCTGAAGCAGTGCTGTTTGTTTTTCCTGCTATCAGAAGTCTGGTTGGCAAGGATACATGGCATGATACATTTTTTTTTAGCTAGAGTGGAACTTCTTGCCCCATGAGAGCTGTCTAGCCCCTTTGCTACCAGTTTTCTGTTACTTGAAAAGAATGTTTTTATTCTGTTAGTACTGTGGCTGGTTATGTATTTAATGTTAGGTTGATTGTATGATTGTTTCTAACTAATTATGGGCTGCATGGGCAGAGGCGTCGCCAGAAAGGGGCGGGGGGTCGCCACCCCATCCCCGCCCGCCCGGCACCTCCTTATTTTTTTAATGTTTTTTCCCATTTTTTCCGTTTCTTTTAAACTATTTCCGTGTTTTTTTTTAAGTCTTAACGGGTTTTTAAAGTCGAAGGTCGGCTGGAACAGCTTCGTTGTTCTGTGAAGACTTGCACATGCGCAGAACAACGAAGCTGTTCCAGCCAACCTTCTGCGCCGTTAAGGAGCTCGCGCCCCGGGCGCAAGGAGAAGATCGTCGCTGGAGCCTTACAGTAACAAGATAAGTGGGCGAAAGCATACATTAAGACTTTAAAAACCTGTTAAGACTTTAAAAAACACGGAAATAGTTTTAAAAAACGGAAAAAAAAATGAAACCGGGGGGAGCCCCGCCCCACCCCCTGAGCCCTCCGCCCTGGGGCCCACCGCCCCATATCAGACGACGCTTCTGTGCATGGGGGGGACCCTTGTTAGGGTCAAAATACAGGTTATCAATGATTAGATAAATAAAAGAGTTCAAGTTAGTCACCCCTATTCCTGTTCCTTTGTAAAACGTTTCTTGGTCAACTTTGCAGTCTAAAAGCACTTTTAGCTGTTAAGTTTAAAAGCACCTTCAGATCACTGTATTTTCCTATGCATATATATTAATTTCATGTGCGTATCAACAGGAGAATTGTCCACTGAGAGCGTTTTGAGATTTGATTTATGCCTTAGGTACCAGTGTTGTGCTGGCATGAGTTGTGGTGCTGCCATTATTGTGTGTCAACAAAAGGTATGCATGCTGCAATTACCTAAGAAGTATGTGTTGCAAGGGCGTGAAATGCCAACACCAATGAAAAGTTTTGCAGACTAGAGCTTTGTCTTGCTGACTAGTTCTGGCACGTTGTTTGCAGTAATTTTATTTGTTTGTGTTTTGCTTAGGCTCAAAACAGATTTAAAGTTCCTCTGGGTACAAAATTCTACAGAGTAAAAGCAGTGCCGTGGAACAAGAAAGTATAACACAGGATGGAAACAACCACTCATCACCATTTTTTCTGGCTTGGCCTTCAGTGCTCATATGTCACTCCAAGTAGCAGGCCATAATCTTTTATACTGAGGTCACATGACAGTGCTCCACAATACATTTTTTTTTCTTTTTAATGTGTTACATTTTAGAAACAAGAATTTCATCACAACGTCCGGCCTAACTGTTCCAATTTTTTACCTGGATAACTTTAGAAGCGTGGACCAAATGAGTTCATTTCTGAAAGGGCAAATCCTGTGTATCATGGCTTATTTACTAGCCATGTTAATTGCCTGTTAAATATACATTAGTTCATATTAGGTGTTAAATGTTAGCTACCATTATTACCAGCATATGTCCTTTTGTGAAATTATTATCAAAGTTACTTGCACTCTTTAACAGATTCTTTATAATATGTATAAATTCATCAGCTATTTAAAGAGGAGTGTTCATTGCATGCAGATAATCATAATTTTCTTCAACATGAGTTTGCCTCAGTAGATGAAAAGGTAACTACTGCAACTTGCTTCATTGCATTAAAAACCCCTGTAATACAAAAGAGAGAGAAAAGAAAAATGTAACTTGCTAGGCTGGTGTGAATCAGTCATAGGTAAATCTGCAGTCTTCAGAAGCGTGGAGGATTGATCAGAGTTGCTTTGCTGTTGTATTTAAATGAAGCGCCTGGACCTTCCCAAAACACAGAGAAGTCTTGTATTAATCTATTTAGAAAAATCATATTGATGAAACTGTATTTCATGGCTGAGGTTCAGGGGAAAAAAAGAATCCATTGTACATTAACTATAAAAAGGTCATTTAAGTAACAAATTATTGTATTGTAAAAGACATGTAGAATTTTAAAACAATAAAAATTTGAACCTGTAAATGTCTCACTGGTCTGCATGCTTTTTAAATGCCAATATAGTTTGGCGGTTCTATCCAAGACTGTTCTTGTAAATTTTAAATTTAAATGTATAAGATAATTTGTATGAATATAAAAAATGCCTGTGTTAAAAAAAATCATTCTGAAATTTTCAGTGTATGGTTGATCTCATAATTTAAATGACAATTCATGTTTGCACAACAAACATCTCAGTGAAATGGTTCAAATAAATTGTTTGGGACAAGGCAAAAATAGCGTTTTTGTTCTAACAATTTGTATCTTTCTGACTTGTTCTGTTTTTCTGTAGAATAACCATTGAAAATAGATGTAAATATAGCTTTAGTTTAGAAATCCTAGGAATCTTCTGACCAAGGAGCAGTTCAGGACAGCTTCACACATTCACTTTTTCAGTGACTTCCCTCTCTATACCACCTTATGCTCCTTGCAGGAAGGCTCAAATATTTTCAGTGCCACTATTAAGACAGTATGTTGGTGAACACATGTAGCACATCCTATCTTCATCGTGCAGAGACAAAATCAACACAAATTACTGTGACAAACCATGCTTAGATGATTTTGGATGGCATGAGCAGTGTTTATAACAAAACCGGGAATTTTTGACCACTTCCGTTTTTCATGAAAAGCAGAAGTGGTTGAAAATCGCCGGGGGGTTGGTGATTTTGGCAAAAATTGCCGGTTTTCGGCAGAGGGTTGTGCAGGCCTCCTGAAGGCCCCCCCCAAGCCCCGGTAGGGGGTAAAAAGGCATTTTAGGGGCACTTTTTGGGTGGCGGCGGCAATCCCTGGGATTGCTGCCGCCGCCATTCTGTCCCCACCCCATAAGGGGGCAGGGGACAGTTTGTGGTTTCAACAGTGGGTCATGACCCACCACTTTGAGAATCACTGCTTTACACTCGAAAGTACTCTCAGAATGGAATATAGCAAAAGTTCTCAAAGTGGTGGTTTGTAACCCACCACGCCAGCCGCAGGCTGGTGCTAAGGGTGTTTCTACCCTGGAATGTCAGCAATGACACTCCAGGATCGTGCCACCACCGAGAACAAAAGCGGTCTTTTTGTACATACCGAGGGTCGCATCGGAGGGTTGGGGGGGGGACTGTGGCCTCCCTGCCGGCCTCCCCGCCGGCCTCCCCAAGCCTCTGAACTGCTCCCCGAGGCAATTGAAGCACACTTCTGGTTTTTGGCGAAAACCAGAAATGGGCTTCAATCACCTCAGGGAATTGTTCTGAGTCTTGGGGAGGCCTGCAGGGGGACATGGGTCCTCCGCATTCTCTGGTGGGTGACGCGCCCCCAGTATGTACAAAAAGGCCCCTTTTGTTCTCAGCGGTGGCGCGATCCTGGAGCGCTGCCACCATCCACCCCCTGCAACTTTGAGAAAGACTTTGAGAACGACTGGAATATAGGTTCCTGTACATGCTGCTCCTGAACAGAGAACTTTTTCCTTGCGTACTCTTGCCTCCCATAAGAACTTTAGGAATATTAAGTCATGCGTTTAAAATATAAACACCCTACGATGGCCTTGGTTTTTCAGGAATATTTGTCCGTTTCATTCTATAATCATTGTGTGTATCTAAAATGGAAATTCTGTCAAACAAAACCCTAACATGTTCAGTAATAATTCTGAGCAGTCATCTGAAAAATATTTAGTTTACATACTTGTTGGATATCGTAGCCTGACTCGCTTATGAAAGTATGAGTGCTATGTACTGCTACCTTGTTTCATCTAGCTGCACAACAACACAGCCACCTCTACGTCTTCATAATTTGAATAAACAGCACACGCACAATGATCTGGTTGTACTAAATTACACAATAGTTCTTTCCATCATTTTGTTTGAACTAAAATGGTAAGTAATCAGCTTGTTGTCATTATGCTTTTCATTTTAAGATGGAAGTAGCAGACAGTGGCGATGGAACCTTGAAGTGTATTTATATCCCTTACTGCACAAGCTCAAAGTGAAACCTGTAATGTACATAGGATTGCACTGTAAGTTTTTAATTCTTTAATATTATAACTGCTTCCTTATCTCATAACGCAAACTCATTTAATCTCAATCTTTGTTCCCTTGTACAATGTTTCCATTTAATTGCTATTACTATATGATCCCATGCATAATTACACAGATCTATCTGATCTATCCAATTATCTATCCAAGTCAAGAACTACGTATACTTCTGCCATGTTTGGATATTAAGAATTAGTGGCATACCTTAATGGTGGACATACACTTGAGTGATGCTATTACCTTTTTTGCAGCACCAGTCCAATGAAAATAAATTATGGAAAGTTGCAAATCATTGATTCTTCCTGAGTTAGGCTGACCATATCCAAAAAGGGACAGGGTGCCTATACCTTTAACCATTGGAATTTGGGCAGGTACAGCTCATCATGGAAGGGTGCAACAAGCTACACCTGCCCAAATTCCCTCTTCTTACAATGGTTAAAGGTATAGGCACCCTGTACCTTTTTGGATATGGTCAGCCAATCCTGAGTTCATTGTAATAAAAATAATGGATCATATTCATTACATCCACATGTAATTCTATTATCATTCACCATAAACTTACTATGTCATTACATTCCTAATGTAATATACATTAAGGTAAAGGAGACAATTAAGTCCAGTTGTGTCCGACTCTAGGGTGTGGTGCTCATCCCCATTTCATTACATACATACAAAAAAAGTGTGTTTTTGTTTACATACTTTTCATTTGCTTCTATCAGTTATAATAACCTGCTTGGTCAGTAATGGCAGAGTACTCAATCAGATTTCTGGAAAATGTGGCATGTATTCAAATGCTTTGACGCCTTTGGACATGTTTTAAAATATACATAATTAAAAACACACCAAAAAGATTCCTTCAGATTTAGTCTTATATTATCTAATGCTTGTGATTGTGTACCCTTGGGGCCTGATTGTAGATATTTAAAGGTACTTAAATGGCTTATTGATTGGACAAGTAGATTACTTGTGTATTTTAATATTTACATCATAAAATGTGTTTAATACAGTTGAGGAAATACCATTGTTGATGTCATTGCTTATTTCATTTGTTTCCATGGGGTAATTTTGATAAGACCAGGCCAATGTGGATTGTGGCACTTTCATTCTGTTTTATGACACTAATCCTAACTAGTATAGTTGTTAGTTATGCTCTTTTTCTGCAGCACTGTGGTGAGTCTTTTCACACTGAGGTAAAGAACCCAGTCTCCAGGGTTGGCCCATTCATGAGGCCAACTGAGGCTGTCACCTCAAGAAGGTTGAGTGACCTGAGAGCATGGCCTAGAACACACCAAACAACCTTCTGTTTACTGTATATTACAGGGAAAGACCAGTAATGGAGGACACACTTGTCTTTTGGAGAAGCTTGTCCATCACTAGTGATCTTTTCACTAAGGGACCTCAGACTTCCACAAAGCAAAGTTTGAAAATGATGGTACTACAGGCAACTTAGCGTAACTTCTTTTCATATTATCAGCAAGTCTCATTGGAAATTGGAAAACCCCACATTAGAAGTTAGAATAATAGTAAATACTGGATCCTGTGTTTTGTGTGTGTGTTTTACCATCCATGGCAGTGTTACTCAAAGTGTGCTCCTAGGAGCCCTGGGCCTCCCTGAGACCCCTTCAGGGGCTCCATGAGTGCACCATAAGTGGCTGCCCATTTGGTTTATCCATCCATCCCGCCTCCCTTGTTTGTGGGTCTCCATCATTCCCCTCCTGTCCTGGCTCTTTGCCAGTATTCGGCCTTGGACTCTGTGCTGTGCCACTTCACATATGCACCAGCGCTCTGGGGCTCCTGGAGACTCCACGCATGCACCAGCAGGTCTTCCTGAGCCTCCTTTTAGAATTGCAGAAAGCTCTGGAGACCAAAAGGTTTGAGAACTTCTGGTCTATGCATTTCTGTAGCTTCATTTAACACAATACAATCTTACTGAGAAAAGGCTTCTGCCTTTTTCAAAGTGCTTGTTTTTTTAATTTCCTTTATTAGTGAATAATAAAGCAAGAATACAGTTGCTAAACAAAATATAAAATGTAGAAAGAAAAAGTGTGTGTGCGCGTGTGCATGCATGTAGCTAAAATTACTTGTGACAAAATTTAATTGTAGTATTTCATTAAAGAGACCAAATGCCTGGCATGTAAGAGACCAAAGAGACCCTGGCATGTAAGAGCTGTCCAAGTGTCAAAATAAAAGTAGCTTTATTTCTACTTCATGCGCATTTTGTTGAGTGTTCTAGTTTCCTTTGTCAATGGTACCTTGTATGCATTCCACTAACACAGTGTTCTTCAACCTTGTGGGGTCACAACAAGTTACAGGAACCAAATTGGCCGGCATGCTTCCATTGCTGCAGAAGTGAATCCGAAACCTGCTGATCAAAAAGTCTCCCCCATTCCCAGACTGTGTAGGCAACCTTGTTAGTAGGCGTGGGTGGTGGAAGTGGGGGCCTGACCTTACAAAAATGACCCAGCCTTGCACAGTGGACACTGCAGAATTTTTTTTAGCAGGAACTTTTTCCAATTGCCTTATGGGGGCAGGGTGGGCAGATCAGATCCTGGAGGGGGGGCAGGATCAACGGTGGATCCCCAGTCTCATTTATTTTTGGGGTCGTGACACAAAAAGGTTGAAGACCACTGCACTAACACATGCTTTTATAGCCAAACTTCTGTTTTTCCAGCTATTCATTCAATTCCTTGTGAACAGGGTAGATTATATGAATGACAATTTGCTGCTCCAATGGCTTTGAAGTACCAAATATGATTACCTTTAGGTTGCCTTCTATAACTGTAACTGTTTTTGAATTCCAGCTAAGGGATGGTCATCAGGCTGGAGACTGACAACATTTTGAGAGCAGTATGCCTCACTTGAAGGTCATTTGCAATTTCTCCGTGTGGGTCTCCCTGTGTTATCTGGTGTGCTTTTCAAAACATGCATAGCATGCACACACAGGGGAGACCTATTTCGTGTGCTGGGACTGTGTAGTGGCACACCTCAAAGGCTCAGCTGGAAAGAAAGATGGTGAAGGTGCAACAACAACTTTACTGTGGGAATAATACTACCATTATAGGGGAGGGAAAACCAAAAATAAAAAGCAGTTCACTGTTCCTTAGTCATTCATTCGACTAGGGCTTAAACATGAGCACTTCCTATGTACAGAGAAAGGGAAAAGGAGGTAAGTGATGGTACAAGCAAGGAGGGGGAAAAGGGGTGTAAGGGAAATCAGGAGGATTATCCAGGGGAAATTGAGCTAAAGAACCAGGGCTTTGACAATAGTGGGAAGGGGAGAGAAGAACAGGGGGGAGAAAACAAGAAATGAGACTCCCAGACTGTGGCTGAATGAATTGTAGTTCTCTGCAGCCTGACCGGAAGGGTGCTGGCAAGGAGTGAACGCCAAAGAAATGAGTCATGGTGGAAACTTTCAGAGACGGTGTGTAGTCTGAGGTTGTCATGCTTTGTTAACTCTTTATTAACAGGTTCACTCACCATCATCCATCTCTTGTCCACCTGTATTTTCCTCATGCAGAAGTTGTCACGTTTATGAATAGGAAAAATCCATTTATAATGAGAGCAGCAGTACATCAGCACAATAGTCCTATGGGTTGTTAACACCACTGTTCCATCTTTTCTGAGCAGTGCATCCTTGGATGCAACAGACCACACCAAAAACAGGAGGGGGGGGGGTCAAGGGAGGAAGGTCAGTGTTGGGAACTGTGTTTCCAAAACATCTTGTACCTACTAGGCTGTCAAAGGAGCATTGCAGTTCCACATTTGAGCACAAGCTGAAAAGCAATGACTTGCTGGGACTACAAGAAGCACATCTGGAAGTGCCCTTTGAATCATTAAGAACTCTTTCACTTGCACGGCCAAGATGGTGGTTATGTGTCGAAATTCAGTAACATCCAAATGTATCCAAACCAGATGATCCCCTCTACGGAGAACCAGCTGCTAGGTCATTCAAAACGCAAATACTTATATGTACATCTGTTTTGAGTAGACCTTAAAATGAACCCCCAAGGGTCTTTCAAGTTTAACTTCACACTATAGACATGTTTTTCTACACAATCATTTCTGTTCTATTGGAAAGGCACTCTTAGCTGAACGAGAAGTGACTGTTGGCCATTACAAAAATATTCTTTTCAAGTGGAACTAGCAGCTCCCAGGTACCAACCAGGGATTGTGGTGAGGGAGTGAAAATGCCTCCCATGACTGCTCTTTGCCTCAAGATAGAAGCTGGCTTCAGAACCACGGGCACTTTCCCTCCGGTGTGTGTGTGTGGGGGGAAAGTTGGCAATTTTCATGAGGACCATAGTATAAAGCAGGGGTGGCCAACTTTCCACCATTAGGGCCTCTGCATTCTTAAGAGTGGTGTAGAAAACAGAATCTTGGCAGCTGTAATTGCTGATGGTGCTGCTAAAGCAGCTGCACCTGCTGAAATGCCCTCACCTAGACAACCATTAAAGGGCCAGGAGCATTCATGTTGAAAGGTTGGCTGCCCCGGTATAAGGTAAAGGGTTAAAATAAAAACCCTCTTCTCACCACCACACCCACAATTTTCATCATCCTCTTCCCACAGCTGCTATTTCTACTTGAAAACACACACATGCAAAGTCCAAAGAAGTGATTAATGTTAAGTCTAATTTGGCCCTTACATTCTCCCCTTTGAATCAAGGGAACATTTCCTTTACCAGGACAAAGGATTTATAGGTAAAAAAAGCCATGTATTTATCAAAAAGTATAAAACTTGCATTAAAAACAACACCAAAATTCACTGTGCTATAAAATATATTTCCTTTACCTATGTTTTACAGTGTTGCATTGATTCAATTAAGTTAAAGCATTCATGTGTGCTATAATACTTTCCTGTGGGGGATGCATTTAATAAGTCTCAACACAAATAAAACAGCATACTGAAATTCCATTCCAAGGGAGAATTATTACAAAATCTGCTAAGGAATGGCATAAATCAAAAGCCTGTTTATAAACTGCTATTTCAGTAGCATAATGTCTACAAACACTGTACAAACTCTACTAGAAATATTTTATGACATAGGAAGGAATCTGTTTAAAGGAAAGGATGGAACAGATATTGGCATATCCCCTTTTTAACCATCTAATAGAGGCCTAATTGACTATTAAATGCATTATCTTGCTTCTCTCTGACTTAGAATATTTAAAAAAAAACCTTAAAAACAAATCTGTCCTTTATATAAGAATTCATGAACAAATCATTTATTTTGTAGCCATAACTGATGACAACTCACTCCACAGGGCTTTCAAAAGTATATTTATTCAAACTTTATATTTTTTAGATTTTTTAAACATTTTGCCAATAGGTAGGCAACACTATTAAAACATGCTCTAAAGCAGTGTTTCTCAAACTGTGGGTTGGGACCCACTTGGTGGGTTGCGACCTGATTTCTGGTGGTTCCCAGGTGATGGAAAGATCGGATAAGTAATTGCCACAAGCCCTGAGGCTATTCAAAAATTAGCTACTAATTGCCCTTCAAAGAGCTGAGCTCCTGCAGTTTACAAGATAGCTGCTAATTACCCTGCAAGCAGCTGGGCTCTTTACTTGTATATAACTATATTTATTTATTTGTAGAGTGAAAACTTTCATGGCCAGATATGATTTTCCAGGAGATAGGGTATATGGGTAAAGATGCCATGTAGAAAAAAAATAATAAAAGCCAGAAAATGACAATTAAAAACACGCTTAAAAACATATGTATCACAGGCTTAAAAACAGATTTAGAAACATGTAACCACAGGTTTATAAACAAATTAAAATCACGTAAAGGACTAATATTTAAAAAATTACATTTCATCCTCATCTATGTACTTTTTCTAGGTAAACAACAGCAATGCTGTGTACATGGCGTTGAGCATAGCAAGAAACACTGGCGTTTAAAAGTTCAAACCGCCCGAAAGCGCGCGAAAGTCAGGCAGTAATTAAGACCGGAAACAAGCAATGTCCGCTTATAACCTCCGCAAGGCATGTCCTCAAGTAACCTACGGAGTGGAGTCTGGAGCATATCTCTTTAAGAACTTTTGACAGCAGCCTTATTTAAAATCGGAAACCAATTTTCCGATTGGTCCGATTTAAATAAGGCTGCTGTCAAAAGTTCTTAAAGAGATATGCTCCAGACGACTCCAATCCGTAGGTTACTTGCGGACATGCCTTGCGGAGGTTATAAGCGGACATTGCTTGTTTCCGGTCTTAATTACTGCCTGACATTCGCGCGCTTTCGGGCGGTTTGAACTTTTAAACGCCAGTGTTTCTTGCTATGCTCAACGCCATCTACACAGCCTTGCTGTTTACCTAGAAAAAGTCCGCAGATGAGGACAAAACGTTGTTTTTTAAATATCAGTCTTTTACGTGATTTTAATTTGTTTTTAAACCTGTGTTTACATGTTTCTAAATCTGTTTTTAAGCCTGTGATACATATGTTTTTCAGCGTATTTTTAATCGTAATTTTCTGGCTTTTATTTTTTTTTTCTACATGGCATCTTTACCCATATACCCTATCTCCTGGAAATTTTAATTATTTCTAGATCACTTTTTTTAAGTCTCGTAAACCTAGGTGGGTCCCGATAAAGTGTCATTTTAAAAAGTGGGTCTCGGTGTTAAAAAGTTTCAGAACTACTGCTCTAAACTGTCAGGTATATAACCCTTTTCTGACCCTTTCAGTGTGGGCATTGTGATGACAGATGCAGAGAATGAAAAAGACACTATTCAATGTCGCTTGTTACAAGCAACACTGAATTTCTAGCATAATGTTACACAAGCATAGGATTAGATGAAATCCTAATGCAGGGGTGGCCAACCTTCCACCATTAGGGTCTCTGCATTCTTAAGAGCTGTGTAGAAGATAGAATCTTGGCAGCTGCAAGTGCTGATGGTGCTGCTAAAGCAGCTGTACCTGCTGAAATGCCCTCACCTAGACAACCATAAAAAGGCCAGGAGCATTCATGTGGAAAAGTTGGCCACCCCTGTCTTAATGCCTCACCCTCAATGGATTCCCTATTAAATGTCATTTGAACAGGTGGAAAAAACTAAAATCATAGGTGGTGGAGAAGGGGGCAGAGAGAAGGAACTTTGTCAACCGTGTGGAAAAAACAAGCCATAGATGAAAATATCTGCATAGACTTGCAATCAGGTGACCATAAAACACATGTGAACATATAATCACAATCTGATAAAAGCAGTGTTGTTCTGGCCCTTAGTTGCAAGGTGGTAACCATCCTATTTCCTGCTTTGAGTGCTAGATCAGAGTATCTAGTGCGTGAATATTTTCCTCTTTTCAGTGGGCTACTGGTAAAAATGGGAAATTTAGCTTGTGAATCTTCCTTGTGACTGTGATTCAACCTCATGTGAATAAATGACTTGAAAAGTCTGTATGGGATGGGAAGTTCAATGAGTGAGCCTTCAAGGAGAAAAACATATTGCATCACCGTAGGGTCTAGATGTGGGTTCTCTTGATTTACATTCCTTATACATGGGAAGAGTTTTCCAATTTATCTAGTACGACCCAGCTACCCATACCGAGAGCCAGGCTTGAGCTTAGTCAGGAGAAGGCTTGTTATACCCAACATCACATTCAGCTTCTGGATGACTGGCGAGATGACTAGCATGGCATGCCATGCCCATAGCAGGGAGTGGAAGTAGGGCTTGGACCTACACTGGCCAGTTCACAGGCTGCGCAATAACCACTCAGCCACAGCATGAGCAACATTTCTACCCTTAGAATTGTCCAGGGTGATGCAAATATACAATAGTAGGCTTACCAGATCTCCAACCGGGACAGAGTGCTAGACCTTTAGGAAAAGGAATGTGGACAAGTGTAGCTTATTAAACCTTACAGCACAATCCTAGGCATGTCTACTCAGAAGCAAGCCCCATTATGTTAATGGGGCTTGCTTCTGAATAGACATTCCTAGGATTGTGCTCTAGGACTTAACAAGCTACACCTGCCCACATTCCTTCTCCTAAAGGTCTAGCACTCTGTCCCGGTTGGAGTTCTGGTAAGCCTATACAATAGTGACAAAATATAACTATAATGAACTCGATGAAAACTTAGCAACAAATCCTACAGCTAATGAAAATCAACCCAGGACATTTGCTGTCAGAACAGAACAAGCTAACCAATGGCTCACCTTTGAACAGAACAAGCTAACCAATGGCTCACCAGCAGAAATTCAATGGGGCAAATGAAAGGATGAAGCCAACACAAGCCATTCATAGTATTCCAGTAAACAGTATTCCAGAAAATTGGAAGGAAGATATAAAGAAATGGGGAAGAGCTCCCAGACTTGCCTCCGCTTAGTTTGGAACTCATCCGAGTTCATTTGAAAAAGACAAAAAGAGCTTTTCTGAACCAATTTGAGGCTTGGAAACTGTGCTTGCACACCCTGGTCATCCTTCACTTATCTGCAACCCTCCCTGCCAGTCCCCTCCCACCAAACACACTCACCCCTTCCATTTAATTACCTGCCAAGTGGTGGCAGGAGCAACAGTGATGGCATGTAGTGCCCAATGTGCCCGAGATCATCTAAAAGGGCCATTCTGTAGTATGTTCCACCATTGTCAGAAGCATGTCTGGCAGTGATACAGGAAAGGGCATTCTCCTTGGTGGCACTCATGGTTTGGAACTCCTTTCCACAGGAGGTAAGGCCTTCTTCAGCTTGGCATTGGTCGGATCTATGCTGGAGAATAATCTGGAAGTCCCCGAAGTTCCTTCCAACCTTGGCTCAGGAGAATGTTGCAAAACATGCTAGACAAACACTTCCTTGATGGAAATGACCTGTAGGCATTCCTTTAACTCAGTGGTTCCCAATCTTTTTACCACTGGGACCCCCTTTTGTTGAATGACAATCTGTCGGGACCCCCCTAAGACCTAGGGCCAGAAGTTATGTCATTAAGCAGGAAGCGATGACATTAAGCAGGAAGTGGCATCATTGTGCTGGCAGGTTTGGAAGTGATGTCAGTAATCAGGAAGTGATGTCATTGTTTTTAATAAATTGCACTGTTTAAATAATGTAATTTTTAAATATTACACTGTTTAATAAATCACTCTTTTTAAAATAAATCACATTTTTAAAGTTGTACTCATAAGCATCCCCATTGGGTGTGTGTGTGCGCAGTGGCGTCGCTCCGGTAGGGGCGGGGCCGTAAGTATTGCTCCGTCGTGGACCCTTTACCGAGCGAGCAGGAGGCGGCCCCGCCCCCTCACTGTCGGAGCCTTTCCCCTGTGGAATTCTCCGCACGGGAATGGCTCCGACAGTGAGGGGGCGGGGCCGCCTCCTGCTCGCTTGGTAAAGGGTCTACGATGGAGTGATACTTATGGCCCCGCCCCTACCGGAGCGACGTCACTATGTGTGTGTGACTTAATATTAACAGAGATGCTAAAAGGCAAGCAGAAAGTAGTAACACAAGGTGAGTAAACAAGCCCCAAGAGAATCTTTCTCTGCAGTGTGTGTGGGGGGGGGGGAGTGAGCTAATATTAACAGAAATGCATTGCCAGGAATGTTCCCGTGACCACCCAGAAACCACTTTGTCACCCTCTTGGGGGTCCCCCCCCCCAGGTTGGGAACCACTGCTTCTTTAACTGAATGTGTGCAAAACTGCTGACACAGGCCTTAAAAACTCTTGCTAATCACTTGCAACAAGGGTCGATGAATAGTTTGTAGACAGTTCAGATAACAAACTATGGCTGAAGACTGCGGTGAATATATCATATCTTTGAACACTACAGACTATCTGAACTCTGTGCCAGAATGAAGTTCTACTTTTTCATTTGTTACCAAATAAATGTAAAGAGCCCTGAATGTGGTCTCATCTCACTGGATTTTCATTGTCATCAGTTATTCCCATTTGTTTTCTTCCTTTAAACAGTAAGGTGTTTGCATTTCAGGATTGGAGCCAATTTCAGCAGCAGTCTGCTGGTGGCTTCAGAGTCTTTCATCATCCAGAATGCCTGGATGCATGCCTACATCAGGGCATTCTGGGGAAAATGGCGGCTCCCAGCAGGCAGGCCCCCAAATGAGCTCTGCTGCCAAAACTCAAACAACTATTTGTTTGAAAGAGGGGTCAAAAGAAAACAATGACATTCATGACAAAAGAAATGTGAGTATACAGTACATGCATTTAAAAAAAAAATGAATAGAAAAAGTCTTGAAAACTCTCATTGATTGGTTTTACTTACAGCTTTCCTTTGACCGCTGGTTACCCAAGCTGGAAAGAGCTTCTCCATAGGTCGGCTCTTTGCTCCCCACATGACCCAGTCTTACAGAACTCCTCTTGTTGCATCTACATTCCTCGGTCCATCTCAACCCTTTGCCAGCTTCCCTTGAACTTAGATTGCAGCCTCCAATTGCTTTTTTTTCCTTTCCCCTTTTTGACTTCATGAATGGATTGACTTTATGGCATAAGTTTCTGATGCCTTGCAAGAAATGGCAGACACAATTTATTCTTATGGGCAGATCCTAGAATTCTAATTGTTCCTCTTCTTGAGACTTGCTACCTCTTATAACCGGCACCTAACAAGACTGCCTAGTTTCTGATATCGTGTCTCCGAAGGTATTCTGAATACCTGGAATTCAATAATCGGAATTGTACATTATTCAGAAAGAAGTAGTTAGGGCTGTCAGAGCGAAAACAAGCCGAAAGCCAAGTGGGACCTGCCCAAAGGGGAGAGGCAGAGGGTTGATCAGGCCCACCTACTTCAGCATCACAAAAACAGAGAGAAGAAAAGGGAAATCTGATGTCCTTGGGGAAAAAGTCACCCAGTCCAGACAGTGATGCCAATTTAAAACAGCTTTATTGATTATAGCAAAGAAATAGACCAAGCTGCTTTGTTAGCTCACAGGGAATGGGGAGGTCATCCTGCAGAGTTTATTAGGCAACCTGGTTCTCACTCACTTACACACACGCACATGCCCTCCATACTCAGCAGGCTAGCCAAGAATACACACATGAATGATATTACTGTCCCAGGATAGGAGAGAGCCAGCTGTTTTGGGATCTCTGCCAGGTTTCTTTAGGATCTTTTCTCTTAAAGCCTCAGGAAGGTGCTCTTTGCTGTAAAAGTATCATTGGGCTCCTCTAGCCTCAGTGTGTTTGTGTGTGGTGGGGGAGAGGCCTTGGATGGGATCAGACTGGAACTTTTCCAGCACATCTCAGAAGAAGCTGCAAGTGCAGCTATCACTCATCCTCCTCCCATATTCTGACCTTGTGAGAGGTACATACATTTCTTGGATGACAAGGAGCTTTGCAACATTCTCTCTCTCTCTCTCTCTCACACACACACACACACACACACACACACACACAAGGAGACCCATTGACAGCCAGGTGGCCTGGCTTTTTGTAATGATTTTTACTTACTGTCCTGGGCTATCTAGTGTGTCGTCGTCCCCATAGCATGCCACACACGCTCTGTTGGTGGTGAGGTACGCTATGGACTGGTGGGGGATAGGATTGGGCCCTTAATTCATTACATTGATTGATTAAAACTATTGATTTAGTGATACAACTTTAAAGGAAATCAGAAGCATGCATGAGATGTCTTCTCTTAGTTTATAGTCATGGGCTGGTTCATCCAACTTCGTTTGAAGCAATAGGGCTTGCCTGGAAGACTGCAACAGCTATTGGACCTTAGCAAAGTAGTATCCTTTATTATATGTGTCAATTATTATCATGTGGTGAATTTAAAATCTGAATCGGCTTTGTGCTAAGTGTCCACTTCAAATCATGTCATTTGCACGTTTTCTCCCACTTCTTTGGCCATTTTTTCCCCTTGTCACTACTCTATTCTCTGCCTATTTTTCGGCTTCCACACTTATTAGCTCCTTTTCTCACCTAAATCCTATTCAACATTTCCAAATGAATTAGGAAGGCCAATATGCTCTTTACTTTCCTGATGGATTGGACTATAAAAAGACACAAAAACGAATGAAGCAATAGATATGATGTAGAGACATAGTGTTTTTTGTGTGTGTGTTTTCTGAAACGAACCCTTCTCTCTTTTTCAAGAATTTCCTTTAAGCATTTTAAATTAATCAAGTCCTGGCAGTTATTAAAGTGAATGGAGAGATTTATCCATTCACTTCAAAGTGATATTCATAAAATGCTAAAGGCCAGAGATAAGGGAGGCAAATGAAAGTGTTATGATCTGCTATGTTTGAGATGGCTGCTCAGATGCTAAAATATACCGTATTTTTCGTTGTATAATACGCACTGGCGTATAAGACGCACCTTCCTTTTGGCCCTGGGTTTCAAGAAAAAAACATTTAAAGCATTTGGGGGCCACTTGGCCACTTACCACTTGGCTGCTTAATTAGCTAATTTACATAAATTGCACAAAAAAACCAGGATCTCTTTTAAAACACACAGCAATAAGACACATGAACAAAATGCACCAGAACATAAATCCCAAGTACAAAAAAAACCCCCAGACTCAACTCTTTTCCCCCCAACCCACCCATGCATAGTTTCCAAAGTAAAAAACATTTACCCCAAATACAAAAAACCCCAGACTCAACTCTTTCCCCCACCTCACGCCACCCCACGCCTGCAGCTTCCAAAGTAAAAAAACATAAAAGTACAAAAAAACCCAGACTCAACTCTTACCACCTTACCACCCCCAGACTCAACTCTTACCAACTCTTAAACAACATAAATCCCAAATACAAACCCCCCAGACTCAACTCTTTTCCCCCACCCCACCTATGCAGTTTCCAAAGCCTCCCAACTAGGCCCAGTTCAGAAGCTTACCCATGCTGCATTCATTCAGCATCCAGGAGAGCTGGGAAGAGCAGGCCTTCTGCAGCTCAGCTGAACTGAACTGAGCACAGCGCCCTCTGCTGGCTGCTGAGAAGCTCAACTCATGCACGTGCATAAATTAAACCCCACAAACAGCTGTAGATCGGATAGATTAGTCAGGAAAGAAAGCACAAGGGAGCTCTCTGGCTCCGGAAAAAAACCCGGTAAGCCCAAAAATGCTTTAAAATGGGTGGGGGGAGGAAGGGATTTTTTAGTATTGGCGTATAAGACGCACCTTACTATTTTGGGTCACAAATTTAGACAGAAAAGTGTGTCTTATACACCAATAAATACGGTACTTTGCAGTGAACAAGGGCTTTGCTATTGTAATTATAGGACAGCACATTATTGACACAGACTGTCTTTGGGCCCCGGCACTATAAGGAGGGTTTTAACCTATTGAGTTCGTATGTATTGATCCTGCCAATGTCATTTTGAGGTGAACCACTGACATTTCCACCACCTACAGTCCAGTCCAGGACAAGAGTAGTCAGTTCAATTGCATGCCATGCACTACAAAAGTACAAGTCGTAGCTAGACTAACACAGAAAATATCTCATGATCTTGTTGTCATTATGTTGACCCCTCAACATATGATTATAAATACTCTAGTTCTGGACCTCTTCTCATGTGTACATGCATGCTCCACTACCCCCAGTCTGTTTGCCTCTTCTCCCCACCTCGCCCTTGCCCACTCCATTTTCTCCATTTCCCTTTCCTCACCCTCTTGCCTGTCCACCCCATAGCTCACCCTTTCCCATCCCATTTTCACCTCCTTCCAATCACCCCATTTGCCCATTCTGCCTCTCCCCACCCCGTTTCCAGTGGCGTACGTACTGGGGAGGGGGCACAGTGCAAAATGACACACACCTCCATGATGTCACAAACCGGAAGTGTTGCTACTGGCCCGCCCCCGGGAACGGCGCCAATGACGCAAAAAGATACCTGGGGGGTGGGAGAGAGGGCGGGGAAAACCTTTTGCACTGCTGCCCACCCACAAGAATGCTTCTGTGCCACTTTGGAGCCTTCCAGGAGCATCTAAAGTGGTGCAAAAACCTTGCCACCGCCACCCATGCATCAGCTTTGACACACACACCCTGCTTGCTGCCCAAGGTCCCCACGCCTGATGCTTCTACTTGCCTCACCTTTCCCTTTACCCTGTCTTACCTGGGAGCTGGCTCAGTGGTGGGCTCTCCACAGGGTGCAGCCCCCCCCCTGTCAACTTCTCACCTTACAATGCTTCCAGGTGAAACAATCACAGGCTGGGAGCTATTGGCCCTGGGGAGAAGAGGGAGGAAGCTGTTTCTGGGGGCATTTCCTTCTTTCTCTCCTTCCCAGTGGTCAATAGGTGCTACAGAAGAGAAAGGTTTGGAAATGCATGGGTAGTGTCTAGTTGCAGGATCAGAAATTGTGGGGCTGGAGGAGGCAGGTTTACAATGGTCAGGTATGGCATTTCAGTGTATTATACAATTTCCCTATGCCTCCAGTACATGACTATCTGGTCAAGACCTTGACAGGTCTCTTTCCCTTTTCAAAGTTCTATTAAAGGGAAAGTTACAGGGTACAGGTTTCATATCAAATTGCTGAAAAAACCACAAGAATATTTGCTAGAATTTTCTCTTTGCTGCATCTTTTTCAAGTTTACACATATTTTCTTTGGGTCAGGTCCTGTGGGATTAGGGTTGGGGGGTATGAGCAAGCATACACACACAAATGTGGGGGAACAAATTGGGTGTGACCTGCAGGTGTCCCAGACCCTGGCACTGTTCTCAGGCCATCCATGATGGGAGATGAAGGATAGGCCAATGTGCTGCCCCTAAGAATGGTCCACAGTTTGCAACCTGAAGCAGACTACTTCACCCTGCTTCATGGTAGGGCCAGCTCTGGTCAGGAAAGGAATTGAACCTGGGCTTTCCTGCAGGAAAAACATGTGGTGTTCCATTGAACTATTTACCCTTCTCTCTAAGTGCTTTTTCAAGGGCTACATAAGATACAGAATATTTATTTGCTTTTGAAAGAACTGGAAATGTTCTTCAGCAAATGGATAAACACTTGACCACATAACTCAGGTATACAATTTCAGTGCACTACACAATCTCCCAAAGTGGTCACTGCAGGAAAGGCATACAGATTTTTCATCTTCACAATTTAGTGGCACCTTAAAGATGCACACATTTTATTATAGCAGCAGGGCCACAGTACATTTGAATAATGAAATGCAACTGCATGTTGCCCTGCTCTTTCAGCCTGATTTTATTTTAGGGATAGCATTGCAATAGACAAGGGCTTGTCTGTGAGAAAGCACATAAAGGAATTGAGAATTGGCATAATATGAAGGATTAGTATAGTTTAGGTCCATAGTGTTGCCAACACTGCTCATTCTCTCTCACTCACTCACTCACTCACTCTCTTTCACACACACACACACACACACACACACACACACACACACACACACACACACACACATTCAAATTGACCCAAATAGGGGGAATTAGCAATACTTCTAGAGCGAGAGGTCAAATTCAGCAGCGTCTGACACTTTTGGGGTCGATGTGGATGGTACAGACAACCTCAAAGTGCCTCAAAATTAGGCTACCAGTAGCCACGAGACTGGACTTTTCAAAAAGAAGATAGAGTTTATTAAAGCAAACAAGAAAAAGGCATATTTACTTTCAGTTACTTTGCTTAGGAGATCGATTACAGAGCTTTAAATGGTTGCAAGTGAAATAGCTGCATTTGGGAAAGCAGGAGTTAATTTGAAAGAGACAGGAGAGAAATTAGTCTGGGCTGAACTAGGTTTCCTCCCCAGTCAGCCAGCAGAAGGCGGCGATTTAGTGGGAAGCTTTGGAATAGGCACAGGAGAATGGAGGGTTTTAGGAGAGAGAAAAGAGGAGGAGGAACTGTTATGAGGATCAAAGAAGGCATGTGTGTCTGTGTGTGTGTGTGGGGGGGAGAGATTACCAATCCTATTCTGCTGGGCAGGTTTGGAGTACAAGGCCTGTTGAGCAGCAAGGGTAGGGCTGTAGAATTCCAGGGGAGAAAAATACAGCAACAAGGTGTTCCTTTGAGCCAGGAGGGTAGTTCCTCTGAGGGTGAGGGCAGGTGCCAGAGCAGGAGGACCCAGCAAGAGGCTTCCCGAATGCAGCACAGCAATGCCAAGCAGAAATGTGGAAGCTTTCAGTCGGGAAGAAAGCACCACCCAAACGCAGAAGCGTCGCTCTGGTAGGGGCGGGGCTGTAAGTATCGCTGCGGTCATAGTCTCTTTACCGAGCGAGGAGGAGGCAGCCCCGCCCCCTCACTGTCCGAGCCAGTCCCCTACGGAGAAACCGGCAGGGAAGAGACCCTGCCTGCTGCTTTCTCCGTAGGGGACTGGCTCGGACAGTGAGGGGGTGGGGCTGCCTCCTCCTCGCTCGGTAAAGAGACTATGACCGCAGCGATACTTACAGCCCCGCCCCTACCGGAGCGACGCCTCTGCCCAAACGGAGACCGTCTCTATGGGGAAGAGGCTATCGAAACTCACCTCAGCATGGACACTTCCCCAAGAAAAGTGACCTAAAATGGAGGAGGTGTCTACTGTGGAAAAGTAGAAAAGCTGCACCCAGGTTCCAGCCGTTGATGGGAGAGGCTTCTTTGCATAGGAATCTGAAAAGATGGTCCCGTGGCTTGGCCGCTGGGCAACTTGAAACTTGATTTAGTATGAAGCAGGACTTGTGCTTGCAGCAAAGGTCTATCAGGATGGGGCACTCAAATGTGCAGGACCCTGGATGCCCGATGCCCCACAGTGCAACCGCCTTCCTTCCCCATAATGGCCTTTAATTAGCATGGCCTCTCCTAAGAGCATGACATGGCCCCCTTTCAGAGCAAAGTCCTGCCTAGCTCCCAGAAGTGCCAGCCAGATATCAAAATGGAGTTAGGTTAGACTGCACACATGTTGGGAAAAAGAAGCCTTTATAATAATAGTCCATTAATAATATCAGTAATGCTTCCAGATGCGTGGTATTCATTTGGGAAAGCATCTAATTTAAACTTGTACATCATTTTTCCATAGGTAAAGTTGATGCTAAGTTTATCTTCATGACCGGAGTGCCACCTTTCAGGTGCCTGGTGTGGACCTGTCATATCACCCACCCACCCCACGGCGCAGAAGCAGAAGTAATTGACAATGATGTGATGACGTCATTCTGTCATCACCATTAACGTCTGACAAAAACACACACTCGGGGCTGATTTCACATGTTCTGGGCTCGGCTTGCTCAGCTGAGAGCCATGTGAGCTGAATCGGAGTGGGGCGAAAGTGATTTCGGCAAGACAGGAACCTTCCGTTCCGCAGCCGTGCGGGCGCCACAGGCCAGCTGTGTGTCACCCCCTCCTCCTCCAGGATGGTGTGTCACTCGGTACGGCCCACACCGATGGCCCGCCTATGCTTCATGAATAACTTCTTGTGTTTTATTTGTGAATAAAGTAGGTAGGGATTTTTCTCTATCAAGTTGCTTCAAAGTGGATCTGAAGTTAGTCATGTCAGCTCTGGCAAGTTTGCAATTTCTTGTGTAAATAGCCTGTGCAGGTGGATCTGATCCAGACTGGGACCTGGGGAGCTTTCACTGTATACTCCACTGTGACCCCTGTCTGTAATGAGGGTCCATCTCATGCTAACAAGGAAACGCTCCTATTCTCTCTAATGGGATCCTTTTTCTTCTTGTGTAAATCAGATCCAGATTGGCAGCAGAGACATCTGGCCAGCAACTGGATGCTGCACTAACTAGACCTTTGACCTGATCCAGCAGGGCTCTTCTTATGTTCTTATGCCTAATATAACTTCTAGTTTGAGCGTTAAGTAGAAGTCACGCTGAATATAAAGTACAAATTAAATCAAGTTGGGATTCTTCAAAGAAAACAATATCTCTAAAGCATAATATCAGCCACATATATTGCAGTGCGTGTCTGCATATTTCAGGTTCTGGCATTTATAACTTTGTATAAAGTAGTTTCATTTTTGATTTTTTTTTTAACATACCAAGGAACAGCAACAAGGTGTAATTTTTTTAGTTCATGTATACCTTGAATACCAAGCTGGCTAAGGCCAGTGGGTGGCGCAGTGGGTTAAACCGCTGAACCATGAGCTGTTGATCAAAAGGTTGGCAGTTCGAATCCGTGACGGGGTGAGCTCTCGTTGCTTGGCCAGCTCCTGCCAACCTAGCAGTTCCAAAGCATGTTAATGTGAGTAGATAAATAGGTATCGCTTGCGGGAAGGTAAACAGCGCTCCGTGTTCCAGCCGCATGCTACGCGCTGCGGCAAGGAGAGTCATGCCGGCCACATGACCATGGAGGCGTCTTCAGACAACGCTGGCTCTTCGGATTTGAAATGGGGATGAGCACCACACCCTAGAGTCGGACATGACTGGACTTAATTGTCAGGGGTCACCTTTACCTTTTATACCTTGAATAGAAAGGGACAACACAAAAAATGCCACCTCTGCCTCAGAGGATTGTTGATTTATTTAGCTGCATTTATTATTTACTAGATTAAATGTTATCTGCTCTCTGTGTAATCAAACAGTGACATTTTATCACAATTAAACAGAACGCTCATGCCAAGTGTTTATTTTCATAGACATGTATCATTCCAAGTTTGGTCTAAGACAGCCAAGGACAATCTTGAAACAGCTGGGAGAATTACTTGTCTGATTTGTTGCAGGTGGTTTGTGTGGGGTCTGTTATATTTCCCCCTCTTTGGTTTGTCTAACCTCACCAGGGACAGTTCAATCACAGAATGTAGGAAGCTGTCTTACTCTGAACCAGACCACTGAGCCTCCTCTCCCAGTACAGTCTTCTCGGATAAACATCGCTTTCTCGGGCAGCCATCTTTTCTTGACCTGCTCCCTGAGATTCGTTAACTGGAGATGCCACAGACTCTGGCTCCTTCATGTTTAATTTGGAACCTTGTATTGGAGTATCCAAACCATCCTTCTTGGGGCCATTTTACACAAACAAGCCACACTTATTTTGTCCACACCACAGGGCTTGCGTTGGCAGACACCTGCCAAGGTCTTCACCCCAGTATCCACCTCCCACCCCAGTTTCTCTTAGATTATAATGACAGTTGCTCCTTCTCTTCCTGCCCAATCCTATCATGGGATTTACAGCAGCAGGACATTGCCCCACTGCCATAAATCGGCTGCCAACAACAAGCGGAACATCATGCCCCCCCTGGTCACCACCGCCACACAGCGGTGGCAGTAGCAAGAGCTTGCTGCCGTGGCTGGTGGTTTGTTCCAGTGCTGGTAAGCCAGCACAGGGGGCAGTTTGTAGGTGGGAAGGGGGAGTAATGGAGTGTGTCAGGGCAGGGAGGGAGGGTGGACCCAGCAGCAATCACACATGCCAGATCCCCTCTTTTTAAAACCTCCCCACCCCTTCTCTCTCCTTAGACATACACCGCCAAAATGGCTGCAGTATGTTGAGGAGACCCCTAGGTGTTCAGGCAGCCTACCAGGAGGTTAGTGAAGAATATTTTTACTTACCTCCTGCAGGCTGTCTGATTTCCTCCTCTCCCCCCCCCCATCATAGCATGCATTGCAACCTCCATTGGCATGGCTGCATGCTATAACCTAGGGGGTAGGAATGGGGCCTTTCTCCTCCTCCTCATGACTTTCATCTCCCTCTCCCTATTCGCTCCCATCCCGATTTGTGCCCAGTCAAGAGAGAAGAAACAACCATTATCATATCACTTGCCTGGGCTGACACCTGAGCCCAGTAGAACAATGGGCTAGAACAGGGGTTCTCAACCAGTGGTACTAGTACCACTAGTAATGCCTTGGCCAACTGCTGGTGGTACTCCGACCACCGGACCACCAGAACCCTGCTCTGACATGGCACTTTCGGTGGTGCGTTTTCACTTCTGAGAGGCTCCTGCCTTTGGCCAAGCCTCTCGAGAATGCTGAGAAGGGTCCTCCCACCCACCCAGAGCCTCCTACCTGCGTTTTCTGGCTGCTTTGACCCTGCAAACCCCTGTGCTCTCAAAGTCTACATGAAAAAAATTACCAGTTCATTCCTTCTTGAACACCAAGGAGTGAGTTACGGGTCATATTTTCTGTGACTATCTTGTGTCAAAACTGAAAAATGAGTTGCATTGGTATTGTGAAGGTGAGAATCTTGCTTTAAAATCTTACTCCTAGTGGATAATACCCTTGGCCATCCCAGTTCCATTCAAAATCTCTGTGAAAATATCCAAGTTGTGTATATTTCCCCCAACACCACCTTCCTTATCCAGTCAATGGATCAGGATGTGATTAGCACGTTCAAGGACTATTTGAAGAAAACGTTTGATGCTGTAGGGAAAGCTACTGCAGATGAGAAAGTGACTGTTAAAGATTCCTGGAAATCTTTTAACATTAGAGATTATTATCATGCTTGTTGGGAGGCATGGGGGAAGTGAGTTGTTGGTGTATGAATCAGGCTTGGGAAAAACTGTGTCTGTATTTAGCATGTGACTGTGAGGCTTCACTGTTGAAAGTGAACTATCCAAAACCAGAGAAAACATTGTGAGCTTGGCTAAGAAAGTAGGTCTTGTTGAGGTGGAGTTAGAAGATGTACAGGAGTTATTAGACTCTCAGAAATAACTTTCACCCCAAGCTTTGCTTGAGCTTGAAAAGGAGAAGAAACAGGATGAGGTGGAGAACAAAGAGGAGGTTGATATCGTTCGAACTCTGACAGCTAAGTGGTTGATAGAGGCATTTGGTTTAATTGAGAGTGCTTTGGCCCTTTTAGACAAAGGCAATTCAAACAGCGAACAAAAGTGAACAGAAGTGTGTGCATGGCTATGCTGTGTTTCAGAGAAATTTTGCACACACACACACACACACACACACACACACACACACACACACACACCAAAAATGAAAGCCACACAAAAGACACTGTTATTTTATGTCTCCAAAACATTGTGAGAGCTGATGTCTGATAACGAATTATCCCAGCCATCAACATTGGCAGCCTTGGTGTTCCACTCCCAGTAGCCTCCCTCCGTAACCACCGCATAAATCGAGATGTGAATGTATCTCATAGATCCCTCTGTGAAAAAATGCTATTCTTTCAAAGGTTATGTTATGCATATTGAATGCATCTAATGGCACAATCCTATGTATGTCTACTCAGAAGTAAGTCCCATTGTGTTGAGTGGGGCTTACTCCCAGGAAAGTGTGTATAGGATTGCAGCTTAATAGACCAATCCTATTCTTCTCTCCCTCCACCCACCCACTGATGCAGCAACACCAAAATGGCTACTGCTGCATTCGGGGTGGGGGTGGCAGTCGCGGAGGTCTCTTCTAGTTAAGGGAACATTCATTCTCTTACCTGGAGGTAAGCCTCTGCAGCATGGGTGGGATTTACTCAGACCTGAGCTAACGAATTTGCTGGTGCAGGTCCTGTGGACCCATGCTGCTGGATCAGGTCCAGGAAGGAGGCTAGGATTTGGCTACCGTTGCTGCTGCCAAACCCAACCCCTTCCTGGCCCCCTTCTGCCCTCCCCTACCCCCATCGCCGTCTCATTCTGTCCTCTCCTGCCCCGTTCCTCCTCCCCCCGCCATCCTACCTGCCTTGGCACATCCAGGAGGATTCTTCAACGTGTGCTATCAGAGTGTCTTTCATGACTACGGCAGTTAGTGCTGCTGGTGGAATGCGTTGTCGCCGAATGTTCTGCCAGCACTACAGCCCATTGGGATTGGGCTGCAGGTGAATCTTTAGTTAGGTTTCACTTCGTAGCTAGTTATGTGGAATCTGCTGTTCTGTTGTATCTATGAGTTTTACAAACTATGTTTGTTACTCAGTGGAACATCGAGTTATGAACCCAGCCTGCATGTGTGAATCCTTGGGTTACTTGTAAGATTTCCAGCAAATATCTTACAGGTTAAAATGTCATTATTTTGACATGCCTTTGCCAATCTTTTGGTGCTTTATTCTATGTGCCAAATCATCCCTCAGCAAGCCATCTGTAGGCGATCAACCATTTTATGTACATGATTTGTTTGCCTTGAATGCATCAAATAGAAGTGTTAATCACATCATTTCAACATGTACAATAAATAGGACGAGATGCCCCATGTTTGACTGCAAAATGGCATGGTCCAGTGAACCTTATTTTATAAAAATAAGCCCCGTGGCTCAGATTTTGTTGCGGCAAGTCTACATGGGCTCATAGGTCTATCAGTTGTTCATAGAAAGACCAACAGTTCCATATCATAGCCTAAAGGCGAAAACCACTGTACTGTATTAGCAGAAAATAATGTCCAGCCCTCAGATCTTCATTCTTTTGCAGTAAATTGCAGAGCAGGGCAAGCCAAGACCTACTGATGCCTGAGGCTGCATGCCAAATGCTGCCACCCCTTGCCAATGGTGTGCCAAATATGCTCCTTCCAATCTCGAATAATCTATCTTAGCCCTCCCCTCCCATTTCCTCTCTGTTCCCCTATTCCTTTTCCAATCCATGGAGTGGGAGGAGGGAAGCAATAGAGGCAATTAGGTGGGCAGAGATGGGTGTCCCCTGCTGCCTAGGGGTGACTGCTTCAGTTGGCTTCATGGAGGGGCAGGCTCTGTTCCAGAGAGATGAATAAGACAGAAAGTTACCTTGGGCAGTCAGTTAAGGCATGCCCAAGTAGCTGATAAGCAATGTGGGATGATATGTTAACCCAAAGAAGATGTCATCTGAACTACTTGGTAGACCCATTGGATTTTCACATCTGCTTGAATGCTTCTGTTCAAGCGTATAGGGTTTAATAAAAGCCATGGCTCTGTCTGCAAGCTGTGTAAAACTAGTAAAAAGAAGAAACATAACAGAATACCACATTTATCAAGATTTCAGACGTAGCAATCTAATGGTGTGGAAGAAGTTAATGCAAGACATTTTTACCTGTTGAAAAGTAATGAAGTAGGGTGCCTCTTTCCTCTAAGGATGCTTCTGAAGATAAGCTATTGCATTAGGAATTCTCCATTTTTTTAAAAGCAATCATTGTTTTACCTTCTCTCACGGGCAGCCCAATCCTACATAACTATCCGGCGGGCAGCCTAGGGTCGCCCGCCAGATCCGATGCTCGCTCCAGACCACTCTGCAGCAGCCAGGAGGTCTACTGGGGAAAGGGTGACGTTCATCCCCTTCCCCGGTGTAGAGCTGGGATGGCCCAATGGGCCTCCTCAGATTTTCGCCAGCTAAATAACTGGCGGAAGTAAGAGGAATCCATGTAACGGCCGAGCTGGCCCCGCAGGAGACGGGGATATGACGGATGCCATCCCCACCCCCCTGGGTCGGCTCGCATGCAATGGCCCCCCTCCCTTGCCGCCCAGACCGCCCCCATGCCTGCCGGGAATCTCTTACCTGCCTCCAGCGTCCATGGGGACATCCCGGTGGTGGAGTGAGGGTGGCCTTGCGCCAGCCACCCTTACTCCCGAGTCATAGCAAACATGCTTTACGGCACGCTTGCGACAGCTTCCAGCGGTGGAACATTCACTCCGCCACCTGATTACTCCGCAGGATTGCGCTGAGAATGTGGTAACATTGACTAATGTGCTGTCACTCGGAAGGAAGGACAGTTCTGCATCATCATCTGATGTAAAACCACTTCATGCCTCATGCTTTGTAGCCCATCTTCTACTGACGGTGATCACACAGTGTACAATACCCAGAAATTGAGTCACTGTCCCCCAAGTCTTTGAAACGGCATCGCATTCAGCACCTGTTTGAGCTCCATTTCGGTTGGATATCTCTCATCTATTAGTACCTGTCACATTGGATGCATGCATAGTCTCCCATCCATCCCCTGTCATTTTCTGGTGCACTGGAGTCCTTGCAGGCATACTGGAGGGGGGAGGGTTTCCATTATACCCTGTGAGCCTCTTTCTAGGTGCAGGCATTACACCTAGAGCAGCAGATGGAAAGAACTCCAAATTTATGCATGTGTCTATGCAATGTATACCTTCAAACTATATCTTTGAAATAATGTCACCTCCACCTATTGGGGGAGAATTATTTAACCCTTTTCCAGGATTCCTTTTGTTCTTATGATTCAACACTGAGATTCTGAGCATTCCAGCTTTTCCATGCTATAAGACAGAAGGAACAGGGCTGGCCCATACATGAAGCTGACTGAGATTATCCCCTCTCACCTCCATCTGCCCGCTTGTTTCCACTGCCCCTCCTCCCACTCTCTAGACTGGAAAGGAAAGAGGGGGACAGAGCAGAAGAGGAAGCATGGAGGAAAGGAAAGTGGTGGGCTCAGAGGCGTAACCGCCTCACTTGGAGCCTGGAGCACGGGGGGGGTAGGCACCCCTATAGATAAATAGTGTGGGGGGCGCGCTCCGGGAGGGAGAGGCGCATTCTGGGAGGGAGGGGCACGCTCCAGGAGGGGGCGACCCGGCGGGAATCCCCCCCCATCGGGAGAGCCGGCTGGGGACGTCTTCCCCGGACGGCTGCCCGGCTTCTAAGGAAGGCCCGCTGCGCAAGTTTTTGCGCATGCTCATACTGTTAACTGTTAAGTTAACAGTCTGAGCATGCGCAAAAACTTGCGCAGCGGGCCTTCCTTAGAAGGCCTCGGGTAGCCGGCCGGGGAAGATGTCCCCAGCCGGCTCTCCCGATTGAGGGGGCCGGCCTGAGTCGGACTCGGACTCGGAGACTTGAGTCTGAGTCCGACTCGTGGGCGGAGCGGCGGGGCGCCCTTCGGGCGATGGTGCCCGGAGCCGGTGCTCCGCTTGCTCCACCCTAGTTCCGCCTCTGGGTGGGCTAAGCCTTAGAGCATCCTCTAGCCCACCACTCTTCTCTCCGCCATATTTCCTCTACCACTCCACCCCCCTTTTCCTTTCCCATTCCAAGAGCACTGGTTGGCACACGGGCAAATGGGGGAGGGCAGCTTTTGCCACATTGCCTCAGGCACCAGCAGGTCTTGGGCCAGGCACATCATTGTAGACTTCTGCACTGTCTTAGACTGACAATATGCAGATGTTAAGCATTAGAAGAAGTCGGGGCACCCTTTGTTTCAGGATCAGGCTGCTCAAGTGTGAGAGTGTTTGTATCGATTTGAATTCGACCATATCCTCTTTCCTGTGTAAATGAAACCCTACATTAAATGGGAACTTTACTTGAAACAGGATGAAAGACACACACCACTGGGGAGTGGCCTCTGCTGTGCTGCATTTTCATTTTGTGCACTCTGTTTCAGTTCAGCTAGCAAATGCCAGCTGTGTGGCAGCTTCCAAAAACTGGATATCCTCCCGGCATCAGGGTTGGCCCCCAGAGCTGCTCTGCTGCTTGCCTTCATTCTTTGAGATTGCTAATAGTGCATAAAAGCAAATAAACATACCTGCATTATTTTTTTTAAAGGAAAGACACCATTAGACAACATGAATCTAAATCACCCCAGGTGGACATAAGCTCTATTTAGCAGCATATAAACATCCTATCTCCCTTCTCCCTTCACAGCAAAAGATCTTATAGAATCTATTGCTTAGACAGCTGAGAGCACTGTAGTTAATTCAAGTGAATTGAAAAGCTTGTTTTATCAACGCATGGTATAGCAACTATTGAAAAAGAAGAGGAAAAAACTTTCCTGACCTAAAGCCCCAGGTGTGGTAACATGGACCAATATAGAAGCTGTTCCAAGGAAACGTGGAAACAAAGCTATGCGCACTCACATCTGCATTCTCCTTTGAAATGCACAGTATTAAAAGCTTCACAGAAACTTGGTTTAGCCCATATGAAGAGGAAATCTTTTCTAGTTTAGTTTAGGGCTAACCATTCTTATTTAAAAATAACCACAGAGTCACCCATTCTGCATACAGAATTCTGCGTACTCCTTTCTGTATCCATGTGGTGTTGTCCTACTTCACCTCCCACCAGCCCTGCTCACCTCTTATTTCAAACATTGATGCTTGGTTCACCTTCTTCCTCTCACACAGTATCCCTCTCCCTTACTCTTGTGTGATTTCAACATTGATGTTCACAGACCCAGCTGCCTGCCACCTCCTCTCCTAAGCCTCCCCTTTGACGTCAGTTTTGGACTGATTCTCCAAGCCATTGTCCTGGGCAATGATTCTCTTGACCATCTCGTCATTCATCATCATAAACCTTTATTGGCATAACACAAAAAGACATACACACATATATACAGATAAATTAGAATAAATAATGCATAATACGAAAAACAAGTAAGCAAACAAGGAAGTGGGTTACAAGGGAATAAACAGTCTACATCCATTCTAATTAGATTTTGCTAAATTGGTCACCATGGAGGCACTTCGTTAAATAATTAGATAAAGAAAGTAAGCTAGCCGATTAATGGACCATTTATTAACAGATGAAAGAAGAACCAATATAATCTCCGAATCAGACTTCCCTTGCAGATTTGCCAGCAATGGATTAAGAATGTCTTGGCGCAAGTCATTATACCATGAGCAGTATAGAAGTACGTGTGATAAGGATTCTATATCTGTCAAATTACATGGGCAACGACCCTGGGCCATAGAAGATCTATCAAATCTGTAATCCATCAAACTGGACGGTAAAATATTACATCTCGCTAAGGTTAATGCACGTCTTGCATCTCGTCATTGAGAATTGCATTGTCTCTGGCCTGTCTGTTTCCTTTGCCACCTTGTCTCATTTACCATTGCACACAGTCAGCTTTTCCCATTCTTTGCCTCTTGCTCTTTCAGCAAAAGCCTATATCCATTTCATCACCTGTCTCTCTGGCCCTTTTGATCAACCCAGGTTGCTTGTGTTACTGTGCTACTTGTCTACTTGTGCTAGTAGCACAAGTACTACTGTGCTACTTGTCAATATAATCAGCTTTAAGGAAACTGCACAAGGTGCAAAGTGAAAGGAATGGGGTGATTTGCTTTTTGCTTGAGCAAGTGGGAAGCACATCACTGTGGCTCATAACAGTGGCAGAAAGGAGGGAGACAGCAGTGGCAGTGCAGACTCGGGGTGAAATGCACCCCATATCTGCTGCCTCCTTGAACTCCTTGCAGTCCACCGTTGATGCAACCTGCTCCAACTCAACTCATGGTTGGACCAGCAGTGCTCTGACAGCTCCAACTAGCACAAAGTACTACCATGGACGGACCTGAAACATGACTGCCTTCCAGGGACGTGCGGTGCCGGGGCGGCAGGTGAGGCAGAACTGCCCTGTCTTCGTCCACAGAGTGAAAGTGGATGGCGCGTGCGTGCAATCTCAGAGTTACGCTGTGGCTTTTTTCTGTGGATGATGACAGGGCAGTTCTGCCTCATCTGCCACCCCTGCACCGCACGTCCCTCCTGCGTGCAGGACTGACCCGTGTCTACCAGTTAGCCAGTATCCAAATACCTGAAGCCACTGCAACCTGCCAGACTTATACTGCCACAAGTGTACATAACTTATGCATGATCCACACAATCAACACAATGTAAAACTAGATACATAAAGAATACCTAGGGTGGGGAACCAGCTGAAGGCTGGAAAACTGACTTCCTACTCTTTTCCAAGAGCTAGGGCAGCCAGGCACTCCAATATCACCTAGAGTGGTAGTTTTCTGACCAGATGGAAACTACAATATCCTTTCAACACAAAATCACAAAGAAAATTGCACTGACATCAATACAAAACCAACTGATATATATGTGTGTGGGGGGGGGGGGGAAAGAGATAAATACCACACATAGAACTCACAAATTTGACTATGAACCAAGCATCACTTGGATGACACTAAAAGGTATTGTGGTGTAAGTGTAAAATTACAAATCATGTTCTGGAATCTTTTGAAAACAGTAGTGGCCTTGTAGTAATTTCTGGGTCATGCACAAAGAATTTCAGTAACCATTTTTTGTTTATCTCTGCTAGAGAGGTGAAAAATTACAAGTTGCAGAAGTATCTCAGCTTGTAAACAACGGCTATGGATCACCACTGTCACGAGATCATGACAGAGCCTCACAAGGACCACTCCTGAGGTTGCATGGATTGATAATGATAGTGACAGGGACAGGGACCCAATTTATTGGTGATGTTTGCTGCAGGCAATATAACTGACATGCATTAAAAATCATGAATGTTCCAAAACATTTCAAATGTAATTTGATTAAGAAGATTATACCATTCTGGTAATTCTGATGCCTGGGAAAAAAAGAGTAAAACCACTGTAAGATAAGCTGAAGACTTTTGAAGACATTGGAACACTGTCGAGGAAAGGATAATTTTTTTTTCCCGGTCCTCCGGAAATGTAAGAATAGTTTTGCTTTGGAATGTTAGAACATAACATTGTTCCTCCCGAGCAGGCTTTCTGTTTTAGGATTTAGGTATCAGTACAAGTACTGATTTCTTTTCCGTTTCTTCTTCTATCTATGGTTTAAAAAACACCCTTTCCTCATTTGTTTTTCCTGGGCCTAATGTGTTCATGTGGAGTTAGGGGAGGGGAGCCTTTGACTATAGACTATTGGCTGAGACTCATTATTGGGTTGCTACCACTTTTTCTTACTGACCTTGAATTAATGACTTCCACACAATATTTATTTCACTTTATTGTCAGAACCATTTATTGAACCAGACTGAAGAACCTTCTGGTTTAATTATTTAGAGCTCTCATTTTCATATTCTTTTCTGAGAAAAGTTCTAAACATTCAGGTATTTTCATAGAATTATAGAATGTTAGAGCTGAATAGATCTTGGAGGTCATCTAGTCCAACCCCCTGCTCGGTGCAGGCGGCCATAGGTTCCCTGACAGGTGGTCATCCAGGCAGCTTCTGCTTGAAAACCTCCAAGGAGGGAGGAGGAGCCCACAAATACATGAAGCAGACCGTTCCAGTGCTGGTCAGCTCTTACAGAAACTATCACTTCTGGTGATCTGGACTCTATTCCTTTGCTAATGCAGCCCAAAAATACCGTATTGTCCCGAGTATAAGACACACCTGATTATAAGACACACCCTTAAAGTTTGGTGCTATTAAAAAAATTTAATTAAATCACTGGCATTAAATTGCAACAGCCTGCTATTAAAAAAATTTAATTAAATCACTGGCATTAAATTGCAACAGCCTGATTATAAGACGCACCCCTAGTTTAAAAACTTAAATTAGGAGAAAAAAGTGAGTCTTATACTCAGACCAATACGGTACATTTGCTTTTTTTCAGTCACATCATACTACTTGCTCATGTTCAGCTTGCAGTCCACTAAAATACTGAGACCTTTTCATACATGCTGCTGCTGCCAATCCAGGTTTCCCCATCCTCTGATCCCCTTCTGATCCTTGTCCCTATTGTGCAGGACTTTACGTTAGTCTTGAGCTTCATCTTGTTTGTATGAATCCCAACATCAAGCCTATCAAGGACATTTTGAATCCTGATCCAGTCTTTCAGGGTGGTAGCTATTCCTCCCAGTATTAGGTCATCTGCAAATTTGATAAGCACCTAGCCCCTCATCATCCAGGTCATTTTTTAAAACGTTGAATAGCAGCACACTGCCCAAGAAAGACAGTGCTTGTGGCGCTCCATATTTCCCTCTAAGTTGCTGTGGAGTCGTTTAATAGAACTCACTGGGAATTTGCCATTCAACTAGTTAACCATGAGCTGTCGATCGAAAGGTCAGCAGTTCGAATCCGTGATGGGGTGAGCTCTCATTGCTTGGCCAGCTCCTGCCAACCAAGCAGTTCCAAAGCATGTTAATGCGAGTAGATAAATAGGTACCGCTTGCGGGAAGGTAAACAGCGCTCCGTGTTCCAGCCGCATGCTACGCGCTGCTGCAAGGAGAGTCATGCCGGCCACATGACCACGGAGGCGTCTTCGGACAACGCTGGCTCTTTGGCTTTGAAATGGGGATGAGCACCACACCCTAGAGTCGGACACGACTGGACTTAATTGTCAGGGGTCAACTTTACCTACCTAGATACCCTACATTGCTCAAGTCAATATAATTGCTCCTGCATATAAACATTCCTAGGTCTAGTTCACATGGGCACATCCATGTTACCCCACTCCAACATGCCAGCTCAGTCACACATTTCATAACAGGGTATTCATGAAGCATCAGGTCATATAATATCTGTCTACACAAATCCCTGCCCTTGGGGACATTCAAGAAGAGGAATAGTATGTAGATCACTTCCTCATGTGACCTGATCTCCAAAGTTATTTGAATTGGTGTCCAAATACTTTCCTACATACACTTCTAACCTAAATGAGCTTCAGGGGTTAGCTGGCTCAGGCACACTGGCCAAAGACTTACAGCGCAATCCTAACTAAGGATCTGGCGGGCAGCCCAGGGCTGCCTGTCGGATCGTATCCCCATTCCGGGCTGCGCTGGTACGGCCTGGAGGTCTACTCGGGGAAAGGGGACGCTCATCCCCTTCCCCCAGTGTAAACCGGGAATGGCCCAATGGGCCTCAGATTTCTGCCAGCTACGGCCGAGCCAGCCCAGTGGGATATGGGGATATGGTGGACGCCATCCCCAACCCCTCCCTGGCCAGCTCGGCCAATGGCCCCACTCCCTCTCCGACCGGACCGGCCCCGCGCCTGCCGCGGGATCTCTTACCTTCCTCCGTTGGCCGTGGGGACGTCCGGGCGGCAGAGTGAGGGCGGCCAGCCTTGTGCCAGCCTCCCTTACTCCCGATTCGTCGCGAACATGTTTTACGGCACGTTCACGACGGCTTTCAGCGGCAGAGCGCTTGCTCCACCGCCAAAAGTTTAGTCAGGATTGCACTGTTATGCTGATCAGAGGGCCGCTTATTTGGGATCCTTGAATGTTAGAGGAGTAGAATGAATGTTGTAGCCTTTGATTGCATGCAATCTTCCTGTTCAATTGAGTTGTTGTAGCTGCCCCCCCCCTCAATTCCCCCAGATGCACCGAAGTAGTTGTTAATTAGCAATGTGTCTTGCGTACAACAGATTTAGGCCATTCTGACTGCATCATTTGTGCCCTGACATATGTTTGGTTTGGCAGACAGACAAAGATTAACTGATCTCAGTTCTCTGGATTTCTATGGATTTGTTCCTCAATTAGTCTGACTGGTAAGGAAGATATTCCTGCAGATGGAAACGCCATCTTTTTGGATAACCTAGCAGCGATGGTCACTGTTTAGCAGTAGAATAAATTGCTTAAACTAATCAGTAACATATGTCACTGTTTAAACATATAAAAGATGGTTTAAACTGTGGAAATTATGTGGCACATTTTCAAGTACTGCAGTGATTTTAAATGAAAATTAAGGCGAAGAAGTTGAGCAGAGCTCAGATCAGTGATGGTACCAGGTTGCTGGGGTCTCTGGGGCAAAGTCCTGCACTGCCCCCCCCACAGTGCTCCTCATCTGTCCCCTGATGGCCTATTGGTCACTACCGCTGTAGAGGATTTCGTGTGTGTGTGTGTGTGTGTGTGTGTGTGTGTGTGTGTGTGTGTGTGTGTGTGTGTGTGTGTGTGTGTGTGTGTCCTGGACAGGTAGGCCATCTCATGGGTCTGGACCCTGAGCCAGTGACCAACCTGCCTGACACACCACTTCTGGATCACAGCCCAATACGAGCTCCCTGCGTGGCAATGCAGCGGCGCCAATGTGGCTACCAATTTACCCCATAATATATCCTTCAATAGTTGGAGCATGTCCGAGTTGATCTGTGCAGGCAGATCAGGCCTGGGAAGGCGGTCAGGATTTGGCTTCTGCTGCTGCTGAACCAGCCCACTTCCTGAGTCTGATCTGTCCATCCCCCACCCTGTTGCCTCCCCGTTCCGCCCTCCCCTACCCCCTCCTGCCTCCCTGCTTTGGTGGGTGGTCAATGGTCTGACAACATGCACAGGAAGGCTCTGGCCTTCCCACCGGTGCTCGGGCAGTGCACTACTCAGCGCGCTGCCAGAGGGAACTTTACAGCTGCTTTTCAGCAGCCAGCGCTGGCAGAACGCACATTCCACCAGCGTGAAGAGCCCATTGGATTGGGCTGCCGGAGCCTAAAAGAACAAGTACTGTATACATTTACAGTGGTAGAGACTGTTCCAAATCCAAGCGTGTTCTTCTGATTTCATTTGGATTTAGGGGAAAGTTGGAAACACACGTAAAAGAGACTTGGTAGCTGCTTCTTGTAATGAAAAGCAGAAGAGACCCACCAACTTGAGCAGCAAAACTGCATAGGGGATGCTTCCTGCTTTCGTCAACATTCATTTTTCTACTCCCAATCCCCCCCCCCCCCTGCTATTTCTTTCATTGAGTTCCAAGCACATGTTTGCTCATGTCTGGAATCCAGCAGAAGGCAAAACAGCTGGGAGGATCATTCAGAGCAGAAACACAGCTAGTGGGGAATGGGTTGAGCACACCCTTTCCCTCACCCTTCTTTTCTGCTCAAAACGGGCCCCTTCTGAAAATGCTTTTCTTTAGGAAAAAAATCCATCCATTCATGCTATACTATGCATGTTTAGGAATAATGTATATTTTATCCCTTAGAACCACTTCAAGGATTTCCTACAAGGATAAAATGTCCACGTAGAACAAAAGGTAATCTGAATGTTTTAGCACCTAATTTATCAGGAAAAGACTCGGCTCAAACAAATATTTATTTATTCAAAAACATTGTTGTCCCACTTTTCCCTTCCAAAAGGGAGGAGCCCAAGGCAGTTTACAAAAAAATGGATACAATAAAAGCACAATAAAAGCCAAATGATGCACACAAAGGAACAAACATAGCAATAACAGACCCCATAAAACCCAAACCAAACCAAAACAGTGTGCCAGCTCAACAGAGGGAACTAAGATTGAAAGGCTTGGCAAAAACGAAAAGTCTTTAAGAAGTAGTTCAAAGAAAACTGGGGACAAAGTAATTTCTTGGAGGCAGGTGCCACACAGAAAAGGCCCAACGAACCTGCCAAACAAACCTCTAATGGTGGCAAGAGGGTCTTCTCAGAGGAGCTCAGAGACTGGGCAGTGGGCAGTCATGTATGAGCAGGGTTGGCCCAACCATGAGACCAACTGAAGTGGTTGGCAGTGTATTCGTGTGCGTGCGTGCGTGTGTGCGCGCGTAGGTACCCATCTCTGCCCTAATTTCCTCCACTGCTCTTCCTTCTCCTTCCACTCCCTGGATTGGAAAAGGAAGAGGGGGACAGAGAGGAAGAGACATGTGAAGGAGAGGGGAGAGCTGAGCTAGAACATTGGAGGGTAAGAGGAGCAGAGCTGGCACATTATCGGGTAAGGGGGGCAGCATTTGGCATGTGCCCTCAGGTATCAGGAGGTTTTGGGCCAGCCCTGCATATGGGGTTAGACAATCAATCCTTCAGGAGCCAGGCTTCAAAGGTAGAAACCAACACCTTGAATTGTAGTTGGAAATGAACCTGCAGTCAGCACAGTTGACATAGTAATGGCACCACCCAATCAAAATGCCTATCCAGGACAGACTGGCACTCTATAATCAGAGTTGCAGGTCTCCTAACCAAAAGGAATTCTGTCTTGCCTGGGTTTGATTTCAGTTTGTTTGCCTCCATCCAGTCTTTCATTGGCCCCAGACAATGGTTCAGGACATCCATAGCCTCCTCAGTACCTGATGAAAAGGAGATGTAGAGCTGACTGTCATCTGCACATTGTTGGCATCTAATGCCCAACCCTCCCCAGACCTCTCCCCATTGTTTTCATATGTCCAGGCTCTCTGTTAATTCTATAGATAGAATCCTGTAGGATGCCACACACAATGGCCAATGTGTCAATCAAGAGTCTCCCAGTACTACCTTCTGAAATATAACCATGAATTGAAACCATTCAAAACAATGCCCCCAACCCTGATCCCTGCTAAACATTCCAGAAAAATACCTGATGGTATTGTGGCGCAGCGGGTTAAAACTGCTGAACCATAAGCTGTCGATCGAAAGGTCAGCAGTTCGATTCCCGCGACGGGGTGACCGCTCGTTGCTTGGCCAGCTCCTGCCAACCTAGCAGTTCCAAAGCATGTCAATGCGAGTAGATAAATAGGTACCGCTTGCGGGAAGGTAAACAGCGCTCCGTGTTCCAGCCACATGCTACGCGCTGCGGCAAGGAGAGTCATGCCGGCCACATGACCATGGAGGCGTCTTCGGACAACGCTGGCTCTTCGGCTTTGAAATGGAGATGAGCACCACACCCTAGAGTCGGACACGATTGGACTTAATTGTCAGGGGTCACCTTTACCTTTATTGAACTTCCAAAAGAACCAACAGGGATGCACTCCACTTGTCTGACTCCCGTTGTAGATCATCAACTAGGGTGACCAAGACTGATTCAGTACCATACCCTGACCTGAAGCCAGACTGAAAGAAATCCAAGTAATCATCATCCAAGTCTCATCCAGGAATTTCTGGAGCTGGGTTGCCACTATCTATTTGAACACTTTGCCCAAAAATAGAAGTTTAGAAGTTAGAAATTATCCAGTACGGTGGGATCTGGGGAGACCTTCTTCATGAGATGGTACACAACTACCATATTGAGGGGAGGTGGTACTAAGCTGTCCCTGAGCAAGGGACAATAACCTTCCCACCCCACCCCAGGCAGCTTTTATTAGCCAAGAAGGGCAAGAGGCGAATGAGCATGTGGATGAACCTCACATTTCCAAGAATCCTGTCCACATCCTCAGGTTGTACAGGGTGAAAAGAATCCCACAACGCTGAACTGTGGCAGAGGGCGCATCTAAAGGAACTGTTAATGTGAAGTCCAAGTTGTGGCCAGAACATTAGTTCCATAGGACACAGTTCCATAAGATTGGGCTGCTAGTTCAGCCAGAAAGACTGTTGTTGCTGATGTCAATTATTGCTGCACTTATCTTATGTGTTTAGCTCCACATAAGAATAGCAATCCATTGAATATCTTGCATTCCATGGGCATTTTATCCCTTTGTTCACAGGTCTGGACCACTCATATAAGCTGTAACAGGAAACCATTGTTTCTATATCCTGTTAATTACCAGTAACTCAGCATAGCCAGGGAGGCTGCTTTCGCTGCTCTTAACTGTTGTGGTGAACCATCACTGTACTTTACATAACAATGGTCACCAACTGTACCTCTTCCATCCCATCACCCTTTGATGATCCCACCTTTTACATTTCCAGTCCTCATCTGTGTATTTATGCCTGCCAAGTAAGAAGGACTGGACGCATCTGATGAAGCAAACTGTAGCGCGCAAAAACATATGCAGAAATAAACTGGTTAGGGTAGCATCCACAGGGTTGTTGTTCTGGTGAAAGAGTCCTTGACCTGGAGGAAGGGGAACTGTAGATGCAACTCCAAGTCTTTCTGGTGCTACCAGACTTTATTGTTTTTTCCATGAGGACTGTACACTTGCATTTTGTTCACTGCGGTCAGCAGGACTGGCCTGAGCCTTCTGGCCACTCAAGGGAGAGGCCATCTCCCCTCTCCACTTTGGCATGCTCTCTACTACCTGTCACCGATGCAACGAACATGAACATGAGCGAACTCAGGAAGATAGTGGAGGATAGGAAGGCCTGGCGGGACATGGTTTATGGGATCACGAAGGGTCGGACACGACTTAACGACTGAACAACAACAACTACTACCTGTGCTGCTGATCGACTGGCCTGTTCTTTCAACAACTGGAGGAGGAAAGTATAATGGTGATGGATGTCCGTGCACATTGTGTTCATGCATTAGACTGTTCATCAAGTCATTGACATTGATTGTGGCAATGGAATAATGATGACGCATTCTGGATGGCACTCTAGCTGACATTACCTCTTAAGGATGCATTTGATGCTCTTATCATGGAGTATAGTTCTTTTTTTAGTATGACCATTAGACATTCCATGACGGAAGTTAAAGGTTACTCAACATGCATTCATACATTTATTTCTAATGATAAAACAGTGAGGGTTAGTCATCTGCTGTGATCATAAAAAACCAAAAATACCAAGCATTTTGGTTGTTTGGAGTCCGGGGTAAGGGTGTGGCGGTGGGGTCATCAAGCTGCAATGCTTACAGTGTTGAACCAGTGGTTTATATTATGGACCCTATTTTAAATCAGAGCACCATAATAGAGGACAACTGAGATCAGAGGTTCTGGTGGCTTTTACTGGGTTTTGATCTGTTCTGTTTTTAAAAAGGCACAACAACCACAACATATATTTGTACAAACAGTGGCAGACATTGTCAAAGATACATAAAATCCTTTAAGCACCATAGATGTGCAGATGATAGATAACACCAGAATAGCACTTTTCAACAGGATATTACAAAGAGCAATGGATTCCTATATCTTGAGGAGGATATTCTTTTGATGTTGGTTGGAAGAATTCTATAAAATGTTATATTTATGGCATTATTCCCCTACACTGCCTGCATAAAAGACAAGGTTGGATTTTTTTATAGTTTATTTTTTATTTGATTGCAGTCATTCCCATGAATACTTCAGTGAATTAGTTTATAGACAGGATATATAAATTCATGTTTATAGGGCCTCCCTTTGAAGCATTTTTTTTACAAGGATATTAGAAAATATGGGAAGACTCTGGATAGAAGCAACACATGGGTCGTATGTATCCTACATTTAGTGGCCTGTTTACTGAATTCTGGTCAAGCCAGGGGTACCACTACGGTTGGTGACATTCAGGGTGAGATCTCATGGTGTCACCCCCATGGACCTCCTCCCATACCAGATCACACAATGTAGAGGCCTCCTGGGAAATGTAATCCTGGCGCAAGTCACAGCGGGGATCAAGAAAAACCCATTTTCTATCAGTGGTGTGTTTTTGCACCACCAGTAACATTTTCTACCAGTGGTGAATTTTTGCACCACCACTAACAAATAGAATAGAAAGTAATGTTGGTGTCATCTTTCCTATTCATGGGGGGGGGCAGTCCAGAACAGATCCCCTGTGGATAGCAAGGTCCCACTCTCTCTGCGTTCAAACAGACACAAAGGAGACAGATTTTTATGCCATTAGTAAAGGTAAAGGTATCCCCTGCTCGAAATCCAGTCATGTCCGACTCTAGGGTGCAGTGCTCATCTCCGTTTCTAGGGCCAAAGAGCCAGCGCTGTCCAAAGACGCTTCCGTGGTCATGTGGCCGGCATGACTAATGGAACGCTGTTACCTTCCCGCTGCATCAGTACCTATTTATGTGCAGTTTCTGGCTTTTGAACTGCTAGGTTGGCAGGAGCTGGGACAGGAGATGGGAGCTCACTCTGTCACGCGGCACTCGGGTCTCGAACTGCTGTCCTACCAACATTCTGCTCTGCAGTTGTTGGAGGTATCTTAACCTCCGAGTTCCTCCCCCACCCAGGTAGACTTGCTAATTTGCTTAGCTATATTAAACACACGAGTCGTAGGCTGGTTGTAGTTGCAAAAAGAAGAGAAAGTTTACTCACAGTTTCAGCTCACACACACACACACACACACACACACTATATATATATATATATATATATATATATATATATATATATATATATATATATATATATATATATATATATATATATATATATATATATATATATATATATATATATATATATATATATATATATATATATATATATATACAGCATCTGGTTAAGACCAGAGGTTACTCTAACTTGAGACGGCATGCCCCCCCTAGAGCTGGGGCTACCCTGCGTGGAGGTCTGCTGTAAGATGACCACTGGGCTGCAGGGGCAGCGTTGACATCATCCTACCTAGTTGGCATCAGGAGTGGAAGTAAGAGAGAGAAAGGATGAAGAAGAAGGAAACAGGGACTAGGGGCCACACGCCTTCCTTTGGACAAAGAGGGGTCAAAGAAAGGAAGGTCTACTCAGGTGACTGGATGATACATCCCCCCCCCAGTGTCCAGCATGCGGAAGTTGCCCATTTCCAACACCCCTTCTCAACTTCGAATGCTGGAGTCCGTGACGTCCATCTTTGCTCGCAAACTCTGGATTCAGTTTCTTGCTAGAAGATTCTTCATGGTTCACATGTACTTTTGTGAAAAAAAAATTTCGCTACTAGTCTCGCTCTCTGACATTGTAGTGCCCCTTCTGTTTTGTGTTGTGTAGCATATTTCCACTTACTTGGCTCGCGCCGGAATGACGACCTTGCGAGGTAGCTCACTTCAAATCGTGCAGGTGGTACGCCTCTGTTTTCTCTGGACGAATGTCTGGGTTCTGGTATTGGAGCCTGGTCTGCAGTGACGGGTGGGTCCTCTGGCCCATCTTCCCAGATTATGTCCCCTTCTGCTTGCGTACTGTTCTCAGGATAGTAATCTTGTACATACATTAGTTCATAATTTATTACCAATGATTTCTCTATGGAGGTCTGGCCCTTGTCAGTCTTTGTATGCTCCTCAAAGTAGAGCCCATGGCGAACTGACACACGTCCAGTCTTTAAGTCCATCACTCTATACCCATTGGATTCTTGTGCATACCCAATGAAGATCCCTTCTTGGTCTCTGAGATCCAGTTTGGACCTCTTTTCTTGTGGCACATAAGCATAGACTTTGCACCCAAACACTCTGAGGTGCTTGTTGTTTGGTGCTGTCCCATGCCATAGTTTATAAGGGGTTTTGCTGGCACCTTTGGTAGGTAGTCTGTTTTGCAGATAATTAGCTGTAACTACTGCATCACCCCAAAATTTATTAGGTAGCTCTGCATCTGCAAGCATTGCCATCTCTAAGAGACATGATTGAGACGTATAAAATTATGCATGGGATGGAGAGAGTGGATAGAGGGAAATTCTTCTCCCTCTCGCACAACACCAGAACCAGGGGACATGCACTAAAATTGAGTGGAGGGAGAGTTAGAACAGACAAAAGAAAATATTTCTTTACCCAGCATGTAATTCATCTGTGGAACTCCTTGCCACAGGATGTGGTGATGGCACCTGGCCTGGATGCCTTTAAAAGGGGGTTGGACAGATTCGTGGAGGAAAAGACCATCACAGGTTACAAGCCATAAGCAACCTCCTGGTTTTAGAAGTGGGTTTTCTCTGTGCCAGGTGCAAGGGAGTGTTAACGGGAAACAGGTTATCTTGTTGTCTTGTGCTCCCTGAGGCATCTGGTGGGCCCACTGTGTGATACAGGAAGCTGGAATAGATGGGCTTTTGGCCTGACCCAGCAGGGCTCTTCTTATGTTCTTAAGAGACTTCTATTCTTTCTCTCTCCCACCCCACTCTGTTGTGAGGTACATGGAACTGTTGGTGTGTGAATTATGCCTTGTTGCTCAAGGTATGTGCGTGTGTGGTTTGACAGGTACTCACCACCGTGACCAGTCCTCAGCTGTTGAGGTTTCTTTCCAAACCTGTTGCTCACAGCTGCCACGTATTGCTTGAGCTTGTCAAGAATTTCACTTTTGTCCTTCAGTAGGTAAATAACAGTATATTTTGAATAGTCGTCAATAAAGGACAATATGTATCTGTTCCTGCCAATAGATGGCGTTTGATTCAGGTCACACAAATTGGTGTGAACAAGTTCCAGTACACTGCTGGTGCCCTTCTCAACTCTCTCTAGAAAAACAGGTCTTGTGTCTTTTGCTTTCACACATGTTACGCACCTGTCTGGATGGTTGCTGCAGCGTTTTACCTGTGGTCCTTCTGCCAGGTCTCTCCTCTGCAGGTCCAGTATGGCATTGATGTCCTGGTGTGCATATCTTCTGTGCTAAGAACATCCTTTGCTGCAACGTTGTTGAGATGACAGTTCAGTGTCTTAACCACTAAGCCACCGCGGCTCTTTTATGCCATTATCTTAGTAAAATAACAGCCCAATCCTATCCTTCCCCTCCCCCAGTGCAGCCATGCCAAAAGGCTACAATTGCATCCTGGGGGTGCACGCTTCTGTATGGATATTTACGATGGACAGAAAGCACACCCTACCGCCAGAACGCTAGTTCCAGTAGTGGGGAGGAGGGATAGGATTTGGGCTGTAAGGCTGCAATCCTATACACATTTACCTGAAAGTAAGCCTAATTGAACTTAATGGAACTTACTTTTGCACACTCACTTAGGAACAAATCCCATTGAAATCAATGGAATGCATTTCTGAATAAACAAGAATAGGATCAGGCTGTATGTTGACAATAAATCTTAATCTAAGCAAACTAACTGCCCAATCGTATCCCTCACCATTGGCACAGATGCAGCCATGCTGATGGAGCGTGCACTGGATCCAATGGTGATGGGGGGGGGGTGCACTGGACAGCCAGCAGGAGGTAAGTAAAAATAGTTTTACTATCACCTGGGAGGCTACCTGGTCACCTATGGGTTTCCTCGGATATTGTTGTTGTTGTTGTTCAGTCGTTAAGTCGTGTCCGACCCTTCGTGATCCCATGAACCATATCCCGCCAGGCCTTCCTATCCTCCACAATCTTCCTGAGTTCGCTCATTTTCATGTTCGTTGCAGCGGTGATGCTGTCTAACCATCTCATCCTTGGCCGCCCCCTTCTCCTTTTGCCTTCAATCTTTCCCAGCATCAGAGTCTTCTCCAGAGAGTCCTCTCTTCGCATTAGGTGGCCAAAATATTTGAGTTTCAGCCTTAGTACCTGTCCTTCCAGGGAACAGTCAGGGTTGATTTCATTTAGGATTGACTGATTTGATCTCCTAGCAGTCCAAGGGACTCTCAGGAGTCTTCTCCAGCACCACAGTTCGAAAGCATCTATTCTTCGGCGCTCAGCCTTCCTTATGGTCCAACTCTCGCAACCATACATTGCTACTGGGAACACCATCGCCCTGACTATACGAACTTTTGTTGGCATGGTGATATCTCTGCTTTTTATTATACTATCTAAATTTGCCATAGCTTTCCTTCCAAGGAGTAAGCGTCTTTTAATTTCATGGCTGCTGTCTCCGTCTGCAGTGATCTTGGAACCCAGAAAAGTAAAATCTGTTACTGCTTCCATTTCTGCCCCTTCTATTTGCCAGGAATTGATGGGACCCGATGCCATGATCTTAGTTTTATTAATGTTGAGTTTCAAGCCAACTTTTGCACTCTCCTCTTTCACTCTCATCAAGAGGCTCTTTAGTTCTTCTTCACTTTCTGCCATTAGGGTGGTATCGTCTGCATATCTGAGGTTGTTGATATTTCTCCCGGCAATCTTGATTCCGGCTTGTGATTCATTCAGCCCTGCATTTCTCATAATGTACTCTGCATATAAGTTAAATAAGCAGGGTGACAATATACAGCCTTGCCGTACTCCCTTCCCAATTTTGAACCAATCAGTTGTTCCATGGCCGGTTCGAACTGTTGCTTCTTGACCCGCATACAGGTTTCTCAGGAGACAGGTAAGGTGGTCTGGTACCCCCATCTCTTTAAGAATTTGCCACAGTTTGTTGTGATCCACACAATCAAAGGCTTTTGCGTAGTCAATGAAGCAGAAGTAGGTGTTTTTTTGGAACTCTCGTGCTTTCTCCATGATCCAGCGCATGTTGGCAATTTGATCTCTAGTTCCTCTGCCTCTTCGAAACCCAGCTTGTACGTCCGGTAGTTCTCGGTCCACGTACTGCTGAAGCCTAGCTTGTAGGATTTTGAGCATAACCTTGCTAGCATGTGAAATGAGTGCAATTGTACGGTAGTTTGAACACTCTTTGGCACTGCCCTTCTTTGGAATTGGAACGTAAACTGACCTTTTCCAATCCTTTGGCCACTGCTGAGTTTTCCAAATTTGTTGGCATATTGAGTGCAGCACTTTCACAGCATCATCATTTAGGATTTTAAGTAGCTCAGCTGGGATATTATCATCTCCGCTAGCTTTGTTGTTAGTAATGCTACCTAAGGCCCACTTGACTTCACTCTCTAGGATGTCCGGCTCTGGGTCAGTGACCACACCAGCGTGGTCATCAGGAACATTCAGATCTTTCTTGTATAGTTCTTCTGTGTATTCTTGCCATCTCTTCTTAATCTCTTCTGCTTCTGTTAGGTCCTTGCCTTTTTTGTCCTTTATCATGCCCATCTTTGCACAAAACGTTCCCTTGATATCTCCAATTTTCTTGAAGAGATCTCTAGTCCTCCCCATTCTGTTGTTTTCCTCGATTTCCTTGCATTGTTCATTTAAGAAGGCCTTCTTATCTCTCCTTGCTATTCTCTGGAACTCTGCATTCAGTTGTTTATATCTTTCATTTCACCCTTGCTTTTTGCATTCCTTCTTTCCACAGCTATTTGTAAAGCCTCATCTGACAGCCACTTTGCTTTCTTGCATTTCTTTTTCTTTGGGATGGTTTTAGTTGCTGCCTCCTGTACAATGTTACGAACTTCCGTCCATAGTTCTTCAGGCACTCTGTCTACCAGGTCTAATGCCCTAAATCTATTCTTCACCTCCACTGTATACTCATAAGGGATATGGTTTAGGTCATATCTGACTGGTCTAGTGGTGTTCCCTACATTCTTCAGTTTAAGTCTGAATTTTGCAATAAGAAGCTCATGATCTGAGCCACAGTCAGCTCCAGGTCTTGTTTTTACTGATTGTATAGAGCTTCTCCATCTTTGGCTGCAAAGCACATAATCTATCTGGTTTCGGTATTGACCATCTGGTGATGTCCATGTGTAGAGTCGCCTCTCGTGTTGTTGGAAAAGAGTGTTTGCTATGACCAGCGTGTTCTCTTGACAGAACTCCGTTAGCCTTTGCCCTGCTTCATTTTGCGCTCCAAGGCCAAACTTGCCTGTTGTTCCGTTTATTTCTTGATTTCCTACTTTAGCATTCCAGTCTCCTATGATGTAAAGGACATCTTTTTTGGGTGCTAGTTCTAGAAGGTGTTGTAGGTCTTCATAGAACCGGTCAACTTCATCTTCTTCGGCATCAGTGGTCGGGGCATACACTTGGATTACTGTAATGTTGAATGGTTTGCCTTGGATTCGAACTGAAATCATTCTGTCGTTTTTGAAGTTGCACCCCAGTACTGCCTTTCCCACTCTTTTATTGACTATGAGGGCTACTCCATTTCTTCTAAGGGATTCATGCCCACAGTAGTAGATATGATGGTCACCTGACTTAAATTCGCCCATGCCCGTCCATTTTAGTTCGCTGATTCCCAAGATGTCAATGTTCAATCTTATCGTCTCATTTTTGACCACATCCAGCTTGCCTTGATTCATAGACCTCACATTCCATGTTCCTAAGCAGTATTGCTCCTTGCAGCATTGGATTTTCCTTTCAACCTCAGACACATCCACAGCTGGACGTCCTATTGGCTTTGGCCCAGCCGCTTCACTCTTTCTGGGTCTACTTGGAATAGTCCTCCGCTCTTCCTCAGTAGCATATTGGACACCTTCCGACCTGAGGGGCTCATCTTCCGGCATCATATCTTGTAGCCTTTTGGTACTGTTCATGGGATTTTCTTGGCAAGGTTACTGGAGTGGGTTGCCATTTCCTTCTCCAGTGGATCACTTTTAGTCAGAACTCTCTGCTACGACCTGTCCGTCTTGGGTGTCCCTGCACGGCATAGCTCATGGCTTCATTGAGTTACGCAAGCCCCTTCGCCACGACAAGGCAATGATCCATGAAGGAGTTCCTCGGATATACACCAGTCATATTGCTGGTGTATGTCCAAGGAGAGAGAAAGGGCAGGATGGCCTGGGAAAGAGGGTATCTGGCACATGCTGGTGCCACCAAGACAAAGGTGGGCACACTCCACTAATCTGCTACTGGAGGAAAACATCTCAGTTGGTCTCAAAGATGGTCTGGTCTGAACATCAACAGAGATTGAGACGATCTGAGCCTTTCTTATTTATTTACTTTATTGATTTAAAGAATTTTTACCCCGCCTTTCTCCCGAGAAGGGCAATCAAGGCAGCTTTCTTACAGAATGGCAAAGATCTTCCTAATGATACCGGTTTGAAGACTTTTCCGGTCCCATGTTCCCATTCAAGTGGAGAGGGAAGAAGACCATGATGGACTGACAGTTTCAGATATGAAAATAGTATCTTGAATTGCACGGAGAAATCAATAGCTAGAGCTAGACAGTTGAGCAGAAGCGCAATCTTATGTTTCCTTGATGACTGACACAGCGGTCAACCCAGGTCTGTCCTAATGCCAAAGATTTATAGTTTTTTATACCCATCAAAAATGAGATTATGTGTTTGTGATTTTGACATCAATGATAATTATTTTCCTGTGCTTTCTGTGTTAATAGGTTTCTGTTATTTGAATCTATATATAATTCTGCCATGGTAGACATACTTTGACATGACAGCAGCAAATGGTTTTGCATGTGATAGAATAATTAAAGTGAGTCACCTGCAATCAAGTTCTGTCCTGGGGCAATGCAATTGAATTGGAAATAACGGATCATCCCTCCTGCCTGTCATCTTGGAGTGTTTCATTACAACTTGTGTGGCAATTTGCATTAGAATTTCAAGTGCTGCTAGATGAGTACTGGGCTGTAACTGAAGACACTGACTTAATATATCCTGGTGGAAAAATCTGCAGCAATCAAATAAGCTCATTGCATCATCAACAGGGTTAAATTTGAGTAATATATTACATTCTTACTAAAATCTTTAAGCAGCCTGATAACACAGAGGTTGTTAGTTCAGGGATTCCCGTGGTTCTTCCTAATATACAGTTGTACAAGGAGGAAGACTCCACAGGATTCTAAATCTATGGAATGGGTTTATGGCAGAGCAAGGTTGAGTTTACTATTGATCATTTTGCCTGATGGTGTCAAGCATATCTTTCTGCTAGCAACTCCATGGAAAAGGTGCTAATCTTGATATGTAGACAGTGCCATGGAAGTCTACTGGAAGTCTACAACAGTTCTATTGTAAGCCGCATTGGGCATTTGCCTTGGCATAGGATAAGGCAGGGTATAAATATTTTAAATAAATAAATAAAATACTGATGGGAAAAGGAGTCGTCGTCGTTGTCGTGTCCCCCCCCCCCACGAATTCTAAAATTGACATATAATCTAAGGCTTTCATGGCTAGTACTATTAGTACTGTAGTAAGAACCAGGATTGTTGGCCATGGTCTATTAAGAACTTCATTTCCTAATGTTTCGTCCACAACTATGGTCGGCATTTTCAAAGGACTGGATGTGAGAACAACAAAGCCATCTGTCTCACCCCCCAGAGCAACTGTCAATAACTCTCCAATGATCTTCTATTTGCTCACTGTATGTTCCTTAAAGGACTGCTATTCGCAACCAGGTCATTTTCCAGTTCCAAATTCCTAGATCTTAGTATTTCTAAGGGCTGGTAGCCAAGCACTGCTGATGCTCAAAGTCTCCTCCTTCCTTTTCATATTATGACGGTGTTTTTGTACCTCGATCGCTTCCCTGTAAATTCGAGTGTGGTATTGGGTAGTCGTAGACAATATTTGCATGTTGGAAATCCACGGATTCTAAAATTACTAAACATTCGAAATTTAAAGTCATAAAATCATAGAGTTATATGATTTTATGCCTTATAGGTCATTTAGTCCAAACTTCAGAGAGCCTTATAGGTCATTTAGTCCAAACTTCCAGGGACCAGGTATATAAGTGCTTTTATGCAAATGCCTGAAGTCTACGGGCAAAGATGGGAGAACTGGAATGTTTGGTGGCTAGGGAAAACATTGACATAGTAGGTATAACAGAAACCTGGTGGAATGCGGAGAACCAGTGGGATACTGCAATTCCAGGATATAAACTCTATAGGAGGGACAGAGAGGGGCGTGTTGGAGGTGGGGTGGCCATCTATGTCAAAGAGGGGGTAGAGTCCACCAGAGTAGAGCTGGAGGGGGGATCTGACTCCTCCGTAGAAACACTGTGGGTTAGATTACCAGGCTCAAAGAGTGATGTAATAGTAGGGGCATGCTACCGTCCTCCAGATCAAAAACCTGAAGGGGATCTTGAAATGAGGAAGCAAATCAGGGAGGTGTCAATGAGAGACAGGGTTGTAGTCATGGGGGACTTCAATTATCCTCACATCGACTGGGTCAATTCATGCTCAGGTCATGAAAGAGAGACTGGATTTCTGGATATGTTAAATGACTGTGCCTTAGAGCAGCTTGTCACGGAACCGACCAGAGGACAGGTGACTCTGGACTTGATATTGTGTGGCACTCAAGACCTGGTCAGGGAGGTAAATGTTACTGAACCGTTGGGGAATAGTGACCATGCTGCGATCTGTTTCGCCATGCATGTCGGAGGGAGAGTGCCGAGCAAATCTGACACGAAAACCCTTGACTTCCGAAGGGCTGACTTCCCCAAAATGAGGAGACTAGTTAAAAAAAAGCTGAAAGGGAAGGTAAAAAGAGTCCAATCGCTCCAGAGTGCATGGAGGCTGTTTAAAACAACAGTCATAGAGGCCCAGCGGGAGTGTATCCCACAAAGGAGGAAGGGCTCGACCCAGGAGGGTGCCGGCATGGCTAACAAGCACAGTTAAGGAGGCTATAAAAGGCAAGGAAGCTTCCTTCCATAAATGGAAGTCTTGCCCTAGTGAGGAAAATAAACAGGAGCACAAACTGTGGCAAAAGAAATGTAAAAAGATGATACGGGAGGCCAAGCAAGACTTTGAGGAACGTATGGCAGGCAACATAAAAGGGAATAATAAAAGCTTCTTCAAATATGTTAGAAGCAGGAAACCTGCCAGAGAAACGGTTGGTCCGCTGGATGGTGAGGGAGAGAAAGGGGTGATAAAAGGGGACTTGGAGACTGCAGAGAAATTAAATGAGTTCTTTGAATCTGTCTTAACGGCAGAAGACCTCGGGCAAATACCGCTTCCGGAACGTTCTCCCCTGACAAAAGAATTAAGTCAAATAGAGGTTAAAAGAGAAGACGTCTCAGACTTAATTGACAAAATAAAGATCAATAAATCACCAGGCCCGGATGGCATCCACCCAAGAGTTCTGAAGGAACTCAAGAATGAAGTTGCTGACCTCTTGTCCCTTAAAACGGCCACTGTGCCAGAGGATTGGAGGATAGCTAATGTCACGCCAATCTTTAAAAAAGGAAGGAGGGGGGACCCGGGAAACTACAGGCCGGTCAGCCTAACATCTGTTCCAGGGAAGATGGTGGAAAGTCTCATTAAGGATAAAATCTTAAAATACATAGAAGAACAAGCTCTGCTGAGGAAGAGTCAGCATGGCTTCTGCAAGGGGAAGTCTTGCCTCACAAACCTGTTAGAATTTTTTGAAAAGGTCAACAGGCATGTGGATGCGAGCGAACCCGTGGATATTATATATCTGGATTTTCAGAAGGCGTTTGACACGGTCCCTCATGAAAGGCTCCTGAGAAAACTCCACAGTCAGGGAATAAGAGGGCAGGTCCTCTTGTGGATTAGGAACTGGTTGAAGACCAGGAAACAGCGAGTGGGAGTCAATGGGCAATTTTCACAATGGCGAGAGGTGAAAAGCGATGTGCCCCAAGGATCGGTCTTGGGACCGGTGCTTTTCAACTTATTCATAAATGACCTGGAGTCGGGGATAGGCAGTGAGGTGGCCAAGTTTACAGATGACACTAAACTTTTCCGGGTGGTGAAGACCAGCAGGGATTGTGAAGAGCTCCAGAAGGACCTCTCCAAACTGGGACAATGGGCAGCAAAATGGCAGATGCGCTTCAATGTAAGTAAGTGCAAAGTGATGCACATTGGGGCAAGAAACCAAAATTTCACATATACGCTAATGGGTTCTGAGTTGCCTGTGACGGATCAAGAGAGAGATCTTGGGTGCTGGTGGACAGGTCGATGAAAGTGTCGACCCAGTGTGCGGCGGCTGTGAAGAAGGCCAATTCCATGCTCGGGATCATTAATAAAGGGATTGAGAATAAAACGGCCAATATCATTCTGCCCTTGTACAAATCGATGGTAAGGCCACATCTGGAGTATTGTGTCCAGTTCTGGTCACCACACCTCAAAAAGGATATAGTTGAATTGGAAAAGGTGCAGAAAAGAGCGACCAGAATGATTCGTGGGCTGGAGCACCTCCCTTATGAGGAAAGGCTACAGCGTCTGGGGCTTTTCAGCCTAGAAAAAAGGCGCCTGAGGGGGGACATGATTGAGACTTATAAAATTATGCATGGGATGGAGAGAGTGGATAGAGGGAAATTCTTCTCCCTCTCGCACAACACCAGAACCAGGGGACATGCACTAAAATTGAGTGGAGGGAGAGTTAGAACAGACAAAATAAAATATTTCTTTACCCAGCGTGTAATTCATCTGTGGAACTCCTTGCCACAGGATGTGGTGATGGCATCTGGCCTAGATGCCTTTAAAAGGGGTTTGGACAGATTCATGGAGGAAAAGACCATCACAGGTTACAAGCCATAAGCAACCTCCTGGTTTTAGAAGTGGGTTTTCTCTGTGCCAGGTGCAAGGGAGTGGCGACTGGACACAGGTATCTTGTTGTCTCGTGTGATCCCTGAGGCATCTGGTGGGGCCACTGTGTGACACAGGAAGCTGGACTAGATGGGCTTTTGGCCTGATCCAGCAGGGCTCTTCTTATGTTCTTATGTTCTCTTGATTGCAAGAAATCCAGGCTCGATATACCCACCCTCTCCTTTCCACTGCCCCGTTACGCCCTCTCCGTGCCCCCACACCGCTTGGAGCAGTTCTTTCCTGCTCCGGTGCAGGGACTCCTGGATTCATCACTGGCAGGTCAGCACAGGCCTTCCCGCCAGCACTGCTTACTCACCGGGAATTGCGAACATGCTTTATGGCACATTTGCCACACCCTAGGCCAGTGCAGCGACTGCTGCGCTGGTGGAACATTCGGATAGGATTGTGCCATAACACATAGAGTGAAGGTACCAAAAGATGTAAGCCTATTTTTTCCTTACAAGGTTATGATCAGTTCATGCAAGAAATGGAAATGCTGCTATATAGAGAACTGCTTCTGTGGATTTTCTATTCCTTCTGAAGTGCTTCAAGTTTTCTTTTAGCAGAAGCAGCTGCAGACTAGATGCCTCATCATTTTCTTGATTTATCTTTCCATTTACTGCTAGAGAAGACAAATCCTTATCTAGCAGTAAGACAGGTTGCAGTTGCTCAGAAATTGCAAATAATTCTCAGCAAATGTAAACCACACAATATTTTTTTTTTTGGGCGGGGGGGGGGGGTCCCATCCTTTTATTGAACACTCCAAGATAATGACTTCCCTCCAGGCACCACTTAAGGAATTAACCTGTCAGCACAAAACAGCATTTGCGTACACCAACGCAATTACCCACACACTGATGTCTCTTGTTCCTGTATCCAACTGATGCTGAAACAACATCTGTTTATCAGGAATTATACACTATTTCCAGATACCTGACCCAATTTGTAGGAATGTTTTCCCACTTTCATTGCTGATAACAAGAGATAGGAATGTCCTTACCCTCTGCAAGACCTTTTATGCATATAAGCCAATGACGTCAGAAACAATTTCTGGGGGGAAAATGCTAAGTAGCAAGCATTCAACTCATTAACTATAATCAAGGAAGGGAACTACAGTCCTTACAAATAATTAATGATAAATAAGATGGAGTACTGCATACATCTGCACTGGGACTTTTTAAAGGTTATTAATGTTATTACATGCAAAGAAAAGAGAAGGAAAACAACTAGTAAAAGGGCATTTGACAAGCCAGATTGAAATCAGCCTTTTAAGCTGTAAACCAGGGGTTCTCAACCAGTGGTACTAGTACCACCAGTGGTACTTCGGCCGACTGCTGATGGTACAAGGACTGCTGGAAACCCGCTCCGACATGGTGCTTTCAGCAGCACGTTTCCACTCCCGAGAGGCTCCTGCCTTTGACTGAACCTCTTGGGAACATTGAGAAGGGCCCTCCCACGCACCCAGAGCCTCCTACCTGCATTTTCTGGCCTCCAAAAACATGAAAACCCGGAAGTACCTGCGATGATGTCATCGCCAGTCACTTCCAGTGGTACGCAGCAGGAGAGTGGCACCAGAGGTGGTACTCAGCTGGGAAGGGGTTGAGAACCCCTGCTGTAAACTGAACCTGTCTTTCCCCTGTATTCAAGAGAATATGCGAACTGCCTTATCAATAGTAACAGAAAATTTTCATAATCAATCTATGCGGCTCTTTTTTTGTGTCTATTTGCATTAGAGTTCAGACATCTGTTGAAACATACATTCACTCCTGTGTTTGTGCGCGCATTTCTTTGCTACTTTAAATATGCTGTGGTGTAATGATTCTTTAAATCAGGGGTTCTGAACCGGTGGTACGTGTACCACTAGTGGTATGTGGACTGCCAGCTGGTAGTACGCGGCTCCTTGGCTGCCAAGATGGCGGCCACCAGGGAACCTGCACCGCCCCACGCCAGAGCCCTGGAACCAGCGCTCAAGCTCTGCAGAGTCTGCAGAGCTTGAGTGCGCGGGATTCCAGGCTCGAGAAAAGGCCTTTCCGTCCGCCCATGCCCCTTAGCTTACCTTGCTTTACAGGGCTCCGGAAGTAAGTGCCGATGACATCATTGGCAGGAGGGAGATCATCCCTGGAGGTGGTAGGGACGATTGATCTATGGAGGGAGATCGTCACAGAGGTGGTACACAGAAGGTTAGAGGTTGAGAACCTCTGCTCTAAATGGACACTTGTCAGAACAATAGTGCTATTTTTGTAGTTTATAGAACAAACCGTGAGCCCTTCCTTGGAAAAGTGCTTTTCCTTCATTTGGTCTCTATGGTAGGGAGGCACCACCATTTCTAGTTCAGTGGGCTATAGTCATTTTATTCAACCACCCTTACAAGAGGGGGCAAATGTGTTACGGGGAGAGACCATAAAGATCCACCATATGAAAGGAACTTCAGGAGTTCATGCAAAAGGCAAGTTCCCTGCTGGGCCGAGCTCAAACCTGTTTTGCTTCCATCTTTGTGCAGTGAGCTACCAGCAGCACCTTGCTTTGTCTGAGGCTGTTGAAGTTTCCATTGTGACCCAGCCCAGCCCCTCCTCAGGCAAAAGTGTTGCTTCCAGCTGGTCATCTCCCCCTCAGGGACTCAACCCTTTCCCATGGAGCACTTTGTGTGTTAGTTTCACATGGCTGCCCTCTTCCATGGGAGCTATTTTTCTAGCCGTGTTCTACTGTGGTCTAAAATGTATTTTTTGGGATATGTGTGTGTTTGCACAATTAGTAAGGGAACTTGAACCTTGTGTACTGGGAGCATTCTTTGCTTCTGGCCCTTTGCTGCTTGCACAACAATTGCTCCTGTATGGAATAAGGGTGCTAAGGGATCTTTGTGACATGTATGTGTGCCTGTGTAGTGTCGTCGTTGAGGCATCACCCCATGGTTGGCAGTGGTGACTGTTACTGTGTTGCTTCTTCCTAGGGGAAATTGCCTAGGGTTGGCCTCTCTCATTCACCCTATGCCTGCCCCTGCCCCCTGCTTAATTCACCCTGGTAGTGCTCCTCTGGCCACTAGCATTGAGACTAAGTAGACACAGTGATCGGTTCCTTAGACATCGTCCCAATGATGCATCAATTGCAGGATGACACTCCATGGATGATGGCCTGTATTGGGGTTGCCATGGAGGCTAGGGGCATTACTGGGAGAGCCTTGCATGGCCTCTGATGTTTCTTCCACCTCCCATGTTGGACAGGCTTAGGAAGTCAGGGACATGCGGTATGGGGGTAGTAGGTGAAGCAGAACTGCCCCGTCATAGTCCACAGAAAAAAAAAACTCAGCCTAACACTGAGATTGCGCACGCATACCACCTGCTTTCTCGGGTGCAAGCAAGTGGCACGCATGCACAATCACAGGGTTAGGCTGCTGCTTTTTTCTGTGAACTATGACAGGGCGGTTCTGTGCCCCTGCTGCCCCTGCACTGAACATCGCTGTAGGAAATGGTTGTTGTGCTGGCATTACTGTGGCATCGGGGCAGCATCTGAATAGGACTGGGCTATTTTTAAAATACATTTAAAAAAAAAAAAGTATACAAGGCTGCAATCCTATACAAACTTTCCTGGGAGTAAATCCCGTTGAACAAAATAGGACTTACTTTTGAGTAAACATGTATAGGATTGTGCTGTAAATATATGAAATAAATTAATTGAGTAAATTGACTTCTGAAAGGTCAAAAGATAGCTTGTCTGATGAGTAACCATGGAGCTTTGACTAACCATAGCTTACCACAGACTTACTATCTGTGCTGACTTGTACATAAAGATCTAGTCACCACTTCCCAAATCTGTTAATAGATTAAATAGACTAAAATCCCCACATTTTATGTGGCCAATTTCCCAGGTCATCCATCATTTCCCGGACTTTTCCCTGTGCATTGTTCCAATATTTTCTTAATCATCTTGATATGAGGGCATCAAAAATCTATGCTGATTTCTTCCAGGAGTTTCCAGTAATGACATGAGGAATGTACTTATTTCATCAGCACTGCAGGAAAGCTGCATCCTTGCTCAACTTTGGACAAACTGTGTATGTGATTATAGACAGGAATCCCCCTAAATTCCTTTTTATGATGCTAACTTCATAGCAGAGTGAGTGGGGTTTCCCCCCCTTCCATTGACTAAAGCTGCAATCCTATACACGCTACCTGGAAGTAACTCCCATAAACACAATGGAGCTTACTTCTGAGTAGATATGCATAGGATTGCACTGTAAGAATCTTAAGAAAGAATGGATAGAATATGACAAGTCTTAAATTAGCCATGGCTCATCATAGATGAGACTGTTTCTATGGGAAGCTGCACAGAGTTCTTCTGTGGGATCATTATCAATCGTATTTGTTTTTCAGCAGACTTTTAAATATATCTTGACTCTAAATATGACATCCTATTAATTGTTCTTCATCTGTGTAGCCATACAGCAGTAATCAATCTCTACCTCCAGAATTGCCCTATGGGGTTGGCTATTGCACTATAGAAAGAAATAAGATAAAGCTACAGGAGAACACAGTAGAGGGTTTTTTGAAAGGATCATCTCATTGAATACACCAAATAAAATCAATAGTACTGATAAACCAACTTGCTGGGGAAATGCAAAGAGTACATTGGTTAAGCATGAGAAGTTCCTAGCAGCCAAAACTTAAAACCAAGATAGCAGCCTACTAAGACACGGTGTTAAATTGACCTCTGAAAAGGATGAACCTACAGATATGTCACAATTACATATCTGTAATACAGATTAAAACAATCACAGGTAAGAAAAAAATATTTAGGTAGAAGATTACTGCATATGCAGTGGACCACTTGAACATACCTGAGTGTTCTCTTAATCTTGCAGCAAACTGGAGGATCACTGCCATCTGTTGGTAGATAATAAACACAATATAGTGCTTTACCTTTTCATCAGTGCAAAGAAAAACCACAATGTTCACCTGGAATGGTCCATCATATAGAATGGTCCATCATGCCATTACCCAACTGGTATATTGGTCATTTTGGGTGCTGTAGTGCAAAATTGGGAGCATGGAAAATGTCCCTGAAACAAAGGTGCGTGTATCCCAAGGGGTACACCGAAATGAACAATTTGATAGCCCTCTGCCCCCCCCCCCAAACCATCCAGACTTAGATTCTTTGAGGCATGGAGGGCCTCATGGGAAAATTGGTGATGATTGCTCCCTCACATTGCACAAACATAGTGCCTTCTTGTTGCAGAGGAGAAGGGTAGGATACAGCACAGGATCATTTCAGCAGGGATATTCCTATGATAAAAAAGCGATGCTAGTTGTGTTGACTGACAATTCATGTTGCTATTGCAAGGACAGGCAGGTGTCCATGGATCAAAGCCTTAAAACAGGTGGTGGTTTGAAAGCACTGAAAGAGCAATGGCACATTCGATTAGTCAATAAGGGTGATGTAGCTCTTTCCACAGAGGGACACAATTGTTGAGACTGTAATCTTGACGTTCCAAACAGCGCAATCCTAACCAACTTTCCAGCGCCGGTGCAATCACAATGCAGCCCCGAGGTAAGGGAACAAGTGTTCCCTCACCTTGAAGAGGCCTCCATGACTGCCCCTGCACTGCAAAATGCAGTGTGTGCCCTGTTGGCACGGCTACACTGGCGCTGGAACGTTGGTTAGGATTGTGCTGAAAGTGACATTTCAAGAATGAATGTGTTGCCACATGACTTTTAAAATGAGAACTGTTGCCAAGGACTGTTGAAACATGTTTGTTGCCATGAGGCTTTTTGAGATGACCTGTGAGCTGTGACTTTGGATGAACATATGCTAGACTGAACTGTATGACACAACGCGAGGGTTCCTGCCCCAGGAGCCATGCTGTAAGGATTTCCCCAAAACCAGAAGTTGAACCATGATGAGGGAAAGAAACCTGAGCAGCAGCCTCCATTTCGCTATTCCAGCTCTCACAAACAACTCTGCATTCCCCCCCCCCACTGATATGCTAATTATGTTACTGGGAGAAGACAATACAGAGTAAGGCCTGAGATGACATCCTGGACTGTCCAGAGACTTTGCTTTGTCTCATGATTGAATCGGCCAGCTCTTTAATGGCTGGGCCATCAAAACTGATCACCCTCCTCCCGTCCTATTGTTTATGTATAGTTTTACCCTGAGGTGTATTGGAGGTCCATTCAATGTACATTCCTCCCATTTCCCCCTCCTCCCATTTTCCAATGTGCCTAAGGTATCCTCCTCCTTTTCTTCCCCCATGTGCTCTTAGTGCCCCCAGGATATGTTTGGCCCTATAAAAAGTTAAGACATCCTGCCAGTCTCTCTCTTGCATTCTGGACACTGGTGAGCTCTGTGCTCCATCCTGCTCTCTCCCTCTCTGCCTCCCTCCCTCTTGCACCAACCCCCCTCTCTTGCTGCCTTGCTTCCTTGTGCCTCAGTCAGCCACTCTGTAGGTTTCTGAACCTTGCTGTGCAGAGCCTCAGAGCCATTTTGTATCTCCCTCCTCTCCTTGTGCTCTGCTGGTTGGAGCCCAAAACCACCACTACCCCTCCTCCTCCTTCTTTCTCCTCTCTCTCTCTCTCTCTCTTCCAATATTGCTGCAGCCAAAGGACAACTCCTCTCCAGGAAAAGGTGACTATTACCCCCAACGCTTCAAAGGGAATCCTGCTAATGCGAAAGTCTCTGTCTTTTCCAGCTGAATTCCTAGATCTGTATGATGTGTATAATTGTATTTCTTGTACGACTCTGCCTGAATTATTTAGTAAATATTGGAAAGTAACCACGTTTGTCCTCAATATTATTTAAACTGAACGCTGGAAGCCCAACTCTGGTATAGCTGGTCTAAAGGTCCCTGCCTAATACCAAATTGCCATATTTAAGCTATTCCCCTCATTACAAGGGCAATTTGGCTAACAAATGGGATAAGAACTGTACACTATCCCAATTACATGCATGATTCTTAATATTTGGCATGTACAAAAGGCAAATGGCTGCAGAAGTAGATGAATAAGTGTGTATCATAATGTAAGGAAGAAAGTTCAGCATGACTTCCATTCCAACTTAGCTGAGAAAACAACTACAATGCCAGCAGGGCTTTTAGCTTATGCTAATTGCTAACCTTTGTGATTTATTAGTGAGAAAATTGTATGTCATTCTATGTTTTTCTTTCAGAAATGTTGATCTAGTTGAATTGATGATGATGTTACAGTTGCAGGGTCATTATTAAAGAATGGACATGCATGCCCCAAATTAACCAAAATTAATTTACCATAGAGATACAGATAACATTATTCCCTGTGTCTTTTTTTTTGCCTTTCCTAAAAGTACAATTACTACATTATCCTTTAATGAGACAAATGCACAGTGTGAGCTACAGTATAATTAAATGAAAGTGTTAGGACCACAACCATGAACTCCTTGGCCCTGATTCAGCTGTGGTATGCATAATATGTATTTAGCAAAACAAATACATACATATGAAAAAAAGGTGGATCTCATTATGGTCAGACAATAATAAAAACAATTAAAAATAGAAGTACATTTGACTGGAATCTATAAGGAAATGGATTGCTTTTCAAGAACATTCATAATGTTCAGTTTGGTAAAGGAAGCCTCAGGCTTTACTTGTTCCTAGAAGAGGCAGATTTGGATGGTAGTTTATCTATGGCATCCCACATCACAGCAAAACTTGTTGTGAATGTAACTGCGTTTCTCATGGTACAGTATATGTGATCAAAATATATTGTCACCATAGTTAATTTTGAACCCAGCCTGTGATCCATGGGCTGCCAATTCTCACTGCATCTCAGGAATATTCTAATTAGGATTAGTTATGAAACGGGATATTTTATCTGCAGAGAGATTAATGGCATGTATGTGCTCATTTGTTTTGTTGCCATTAATTAAAGGTTGGAATGCAATGACAAAGACAGAGTCTCTGACTAAAAATGAAAAAGAGGTGGGAGAGAAGAGGCAGCCCTGTTTCGTGCCTCTTAAAAGTGACATAAGCAATGAATCAAGCTATTAGTAAAACTGTGAAATAGCACATATAAAATGCTGGAGTTTCCCAAATGTTGGGGATACCTGTTTCAGATTTCAGAATGTGGAATTTGCAGTTTATACTGCACTTTCTTTACAGTATTTTCAAAATTGTCATTTGGGTTGAAATTCAGACAGGAGTCTTTTTTCCTTGTTTGATTCTAGCTCTATTTGAAACCTATTGGCAGATTTTTTTTTTCTATTTCCATCATAAGAAAGGCTTTGAATTTGGACCCAGGTCAGGACTCACAGAGAACACCTTGGACAAAAATTACTATGTCTGAGCTTCACTTTTCCATCTCTAGAATGAAACTATGACCCAACACGTAGCATGGCTGCAATACAAAGATTTACATGGTACTAAGCTTGATCTTATAGTCCTCACTATCCTCACTACCCTATACAGGGAAGTGGACATTTGACAGAGATGGAAGATTGTTTGGCATAATAGAACATTCCCAGGAAGATTGGGGGGGGAGGGGGGAGGAACCAAAGAGTGGACCATGAGCTACAGTCATAAAACTGCTATGGCTGAGCAAGTTCTTTATGGGGAATAATTTATATGATGTGCAACAATGAAACGGGGAAACTAACAGTTAAAACGAATATGAGGATAATTAAACTGGGATAAACTCTACAGATGTAAGCATGCAGAGGCGAAACAAGGGTGGAGCGAAGGCAAGTAGTTCTGCAAGACTCCGTTACACTGGAGTCAGCGGCCCCTCCCCCTTGCTGTTGGAGCCATTCCAGCAGCAACAGGGGAGTGTCCTGCGTGTTGCCTTTGCTGCCAGAATGGCTCCAACAGCAAGGGGGAGGGGCCGCTGACTCCAGTGTAACGGAGTCTTGCAGAACTACTTGCCTTCGCTCCACCCTTGTTTCGCCTCTGTAAGCATGCATCAAAAGAACAAGCACACTGTCTTGGAAATTTTCCTAGGAAACAAGGGCTAAAATTTCAGGAGGTTGTAAGTATCAGTGGCTGCTGTTTTATATTTCACATACTTCAGCTGTGAAGATCCCAACTGATGACTGTCTCTAATCAGCTATCATCTCGTTGAGCTTATCCATTTTGGTACGCTTACCAGATCGCCGACCGGGACGGATCTGCTTGCCCTTAAGGGGCGGGGCGGGGGGAGGGGGCCAGAACGTGCATGTTCTGGTCCCATCCCCCCCCCGCCCCGCCCCTTAAGGGCAAGCAGCTCCGTCCCAGTCGGCGATCTGGTAAGCGTAATTTTGGTGACATGTCTTGACATGCTTTTGCCTTCATTTGTGGCTTTCTGTGCTTTCATCGCAGCCTCATGATGACACTACAATCTGGTGGGCTCTTTGATTGGAACAAAAGTTGTGGTATTTTGAGAGGAGGTCATAGCTCTGTGCCAGAACACAGCCTTTGCCTGCAGAAGGCCCTAGGGCAGGGGTTGGCAACTTTTTTGTAAAAAGGGGCTGAACATTTGACAATGATGTCATCATATCATCATCAAACGTCTGGGTTGCTGAACTTCCGGAAGCGCCTGTGTGGAGCTGGGATTTCCGACCTCTGCCCTAGGCTCTCCAGTTAAAAGGATCTCAGGTAGCATGGACAAGAAATACCTGAGTCCTTGGAAACCCACTGTTTGTCATAAACTGGTAGTATGGGGATAGATCGGTGATTCAGGCAGTTTCCCATGTTTATATTTTCAAACATGGTCCGAAACTTTGTAGAACTGCATGTGAGGGAAGCAGGGGGTTCTGTAGAGAAGCTACTTGATAAGGTCTTATATCAACAGCCCAATCCTGTCTAGGGGTGCTGCAGTGTGCAAAAGCATGCTGTGCTGGATCCTAGGCAGGATCAGGCCAGCACCAGTGGAGCTGGAGCACACTTTGGGAGAAAGGGACCTCATCCCTGTCCACCAGGGAGAGCCCCAGTGGTCCCTATGGGCCTCCTCGGATGTGCGCTGGCAAAAAGGTCGAACAGGCCTGGGACGAGAGATAGGATTTGGAGGAGTATGCCACCGATAATCAATCCCCTGTCCCTGGCCTGGCTGGCCAATCGCCCTCTCCCTTTCCGCCCCAGTCCGCCCTCCCCATGCCCCTGCTCCAACCGGCACAAGACTTACCTGCGTCCACCGGCGCTGGCTGCAGCCCCGGGCTGAGTGAGTGGCACTGGCCTCTCTGCCTGTACTGCTTACTTGGCGAGTCTCGAAAATGTGCCTTACAGCACATTTACAACACCCGGCAACAGCAGATATTTGGACAGAATTGCACGATAAGATAATGAGGTTCCTCCTTCCCCAATGGCATTTTATGGCCCAATCCTATCTAACTCCCCATGCAGCAATGCAGCAGCAGCGGCACAGCCTCTGCTGTATCCTATATAAGCGGACATTTGCCCCCTTGCCCCAGGGTAAACCTCAGCAGCCACTATGAGTCAACTCAGATCTGCATCAGCTCTATAACTAGTGCAAGTCCGAGTTGATCTGTGCAAGTGGATCAGGCCTGGGAAGTGGGTTTGGATTCGGCATGCACTGCCACCACTCTCTCAAGTCTGATCTGCTCATCCCCCGCCTCATCTCCTCCCTGCTCTGCCCTTTATAGCTGGAAGTCAGATTGTTGAACAGTTTTGGGGGGAGGGGGTTGGCTGGTTTGAATTGGACTGAAGGAGATGGTTTGATCTTCTTCCATGCAGCTTGACTCACATGTTTGAGTCGCGTGGAGCTGTTTGTTCTACAAGCAACTTCAGTCAGAAGCATCGTCAGGGGGGGGTGAGGGGGCGACGGGTCCTTGGGTGGTTGGACCGGGGGCCCGGGCGGCAGGTGGGCAGGGGGGATGTCAGCATGACCGCCAGTGGCACGCCATTCGTCGGCGCGTGAGTGAGGAGCAGTGATGGCGGTTTTGACCCTCCTGCCCAACCTGCACCTCGGTACTGTGCATAATGGCTGCAGCCATTACATCACATCCGGCACGGGGGGGGGGGGGCGGTTGGTGAAACGCCACTGCCTTTAGTATGTACTGTAGTGTGTCCTTTCTCTGCTTGAAATGGTGGCACACTGCAGTGAGATTGTGCAATTTGTTCAGCAAAGGGAGGCTATGAAGTGTTTTAGTCTCACCCATGCAGCAGAGGACTAAGGTAGATGGACGTCTTCTGCTTTCACCACATCATGGACCAGTGCTGAGACGTGGTGGGATCCGCAAACTCCTTCAGCTTGGCCATTTCTGGGCTTGTGTAAGCTTGCAGCTATGCAGCGAAGTCCCTCATGATGACGTTCTGGCAGTACAATTGCATACAGGATCTCCACACTTCCCAAGATCTCAACCCTGTCACCCTGTCATCTGCATGATGAGCATGTCAGAGGATAATAATAACGTGGAAGGGATTTGTATGAACTGCCCATAGACTTTAACTTTAATGTACAAGTAGAAAAGAGAACTCCATCTCAAACATGACTAAAAAAACCAGTGCTTTTTTAGTTCTCTGCCACAATGTCTGATGGATGACAAATATACAGCAACTGATTTATGACTACTGTGCCTATCTCCTTTGCTTATTTCCTAACTAAACGGCCGTGTCAGTTGGTGGGATTAAGAACCTGCTTCTTGGCTGCTTTTGGAGAGGATTTTGCTGTGAAGTCTGTCCTGGGATTCTTTTTGAGCAGATTAATGGGGCAGCCCTTTGTGACTACTGCCAGATAGGGCCTGCAGTCTGGCCTGAGAACAGGATTGCAACTCATCAAAACTGTCTGGGATTAGGAAAGCAGCTCCTTTTTCCCAGGTGCTGCTGTCTGTGTGTCACTTCTTGAAATACATGCAGAAGGCACATGCCCAAATGCTCTAAGCAGAGATAAGGCTTTGCACAATAACAGAAAATAAATCTTTAAAACCTGTTAGGATCTTAGGCCCATTAAAAAAACAACAGCAGGAAAAAAGGTATTCAAAGTGGAGGCTTAGCCTAGGCTTTATACTGTTCTTAGCCGGTTCTTATCATTTTAGGACCGGCTGCAACTGCTCTTACCAAGTGTTTCTGAAGGAATCTACAATGGATTTTGTATCCTTAGTGCCCTCCCCTTGTCCCACAGGGGTAATTAAGCAGGTGAAGGAAAGAATTAAAAGGGGCTTGACCGAAGGAGAAGCTTTGGATGCTATCAACTCACAGACGTTTAAAAAGCCATCTTCGTACTCTTTTCCCAGTCGCACAATCTTGGTCATGAGACAAGAACCCTTAGACTGCCTTGAACATCCAGAAAAAGGATTGTTTCTCTCTCTTTCCGGGGAACTGTTGTCAGATGACCAAGGCTTGGGAAAGCAACTTGTGTCAGCTCACTGATCATGTCTCACAAAACTAGATCAAGGGCAAGAGGCAAAATAAACATTCAGAACAAGATGAACAGAGTAATGGCACACACTGTCTAGCAGTGAGCAAACAAAGGAATCAGTGCTTTATTTTAGAATGGCAGGGAAGTAGATTAGTGAAAAAGTGATAGAAAATATTTTGAGAGGGCCCCAACAGAAAGATTGGGATTAGAGAAGTCTTTTTTTGGGGGGGGGGGCTTCCCAGGCTCTTGCAGAACAGTGCAGTGTCTCCGAAGACAAGGAAGAAGGCAAAGGCGCAGTAATGCAGCATGGAGAGAATTCCACCAGCACACCAATGGTAGGAGGTAAGTAAGAAGATAATTTGGGGTTGTCTGGTCAAATTAGTTATAGGATTCTGACACGTGGGGTGAACAATTGCTGGTACAGTTCCAAGTAGACCGCCCCACACCACGGAGGCTTACTCCCGGGTAAGGGAACAAATGTAAATGGGGTTTACTGATGGTGCGAAAAATGCACCACTGGTAGAAAATGGGGTTTTCCCGATTGCCGCCGCAACTTGTGTGAGATAACATTTCCCAGGAGGCCTCCACATCATGTGGTCTGGCATGGGAGACGGTCCATGGAGTTGACACCAATCGCCCCAGGTGTTACCAACCCTTGATACAAGGATGTTCCTCAGCCCAACTTAGGTCTGGCACATCATTAGGCCAACTGAAGCGGTCCCCTCAGGAAGCAGATTAGTGGGACCTCTATTTGCCTCCATTGCTCCTCCTTTTCCTTCCACTCCCTGGATTGGAAAAGGAAGAGGAGAACAGAGAGGATGAAGAAATGTGGAGGGGAGAAGAGTGCTGAGCTAGAACAGTGGATAGTGTAGGAACATCATTGAGGAGGACAGCATTTGGCATGGTGCCTCAGCATCAGGTGGTCTTGTGCCAGCCCTGCTTAGGATGCAAATGTTAGGAGAACCTCAGATGTCCCTCATCAAAATACTGGACACTGCTTCAGCAAAAGAAATGTCTGAAAGACATGTCCAGCTAGTAGAGCCCCTTGATAAAAACAGAAACTGCATACGTGCTCCAGAAGCATTCCAAAAGGAGCCAACCAACACACTTTCCATCTCCTAAAGCCCTGCAAATATCCACACAGACAGCACAGGCTACCCACTACAACTGTGGAGGCTGGTATCCTCTCAGAGACATCTACCCTACCAGAGGCACCATCTGTGTGTCCATAATGGGCCTTGGTCATGCATGCCCACATCACATCTATATTGTATTCCTATATTGCATGCTAGATGTGGCTGTATTTGAAGATGCTTCAGAACTTCAAGAGGTTCAAAATATGGCCACAAGATTATTATCGAGTGTAAGCAGGTTACGATCACATTGTTTCTGTTATGTATTAAGTCATCTTCATTGGCTATAACGTTTTCCTTGGAGGACCAAATTAAGGCGCTGGTGCTGACCTTTCAAGCCTTAAATGGTTTGAAATGGAGCTACTTAAAAACTATCTCTTCCCACATGTACATGCCTGAAATCCCCTACAAACCTTCTCTGTGGTGTTGGAGGTGCAGCAGGCAGACAGGAAAGGCAGAGCCATTTATGTTGTGACTCAGGCAGCCCAATCCTAAAGCACGTTTGCGGCACCCGGTGAGTAGGCAGTGCCAGCGCTGAGACTGGTGCCACTCCACTCACTGCAGATCTGGAAATGCACCCGCTGAGGAAGGCTCCCCTTCATGTGAAGGGCAGAACTGGGTGTTCTGAGGGGGAAGGGATTGGTCAGCCAGGCCTGACCAATTTGCATATTGCCTGTACATTGAGAGAGAGAGAGAGAGAGAGAGAGAGAGAGAGCTGTGAAGCTCTTTAAAGTAAATGGCACCAAGTTTATTATAGAATCAAACTATTCGTGAGAAGGTTGGTTTGTATGGAAAAATACACCTCTGGCCTTAAACAATTGCTTGGAAAATAGGGTCACCCCTGAGACTACAAAGGTTGGCCACAATTGCTCTAGTTGAATGAGCAATACTTCATGCAGTGGGTGTGACATCTGATTTAGAAGTTGTCAGAATGTTTTCAGTTAGGAAGTTGAAAAAGATAAATCTTTTCAGGCCCTTGTGGGTAGACGCATTCGAATGTTTGTGACAAGGTATTTGAACTATGTTATGCTCCAAAAGAACAAATGGAATTTACTTTGTAAAAACAGATCATATATGCTAGTACAGGGTTTCTCAACCCTTTCCCGGCCAAGTACCACCACCAGTGCCACTCTCCTGCTGTGAACCACCAGAAGTGACTGGCAATGACATCATCGCCAGCTACTTCCAGGTTTTCAGAGGCCAGAAAATGCAGGTCGGAGGCTCTGGGTGGGAGGGCCATTCTCAGCATTCCCAAGGGGCTTGGCCAAAGGCAGGAGCCTCTCGGGAACAAGAATGCTCTGCCAAAAGTGCTGCATCAGGCAGTGGAGTTCTTTCATGGGGGGAGCTGGTGTGCTCCACCCCAGGCGCTGAGTGGGTGCGGGGGCGCGGCAGCCGGGCTTGGGGCTGCGCAGAGCGGCGCGGCACCGGAGCCCGGCTGGACCGCCCCCCCCGAAGTAGCGCGCCTACTCGGCGCATCCCCAGCCTCCGGAGGCCCGTTTGCCCTCAGAAAGGTTCTGCGCATGCGCAAACCCATAAAAAAAGCCGGCGACGCGTTCAGACTTCTCATAAACCCCTCGACCGCCGAACTGGGCGGTCGCTTTGAGGAGGGCTTGTCCCCGGCCTCGGAGCGGAGCCTCCGGAAGCCGGGGACGCGCCAAGTGGGCGCTCAGCCCGGAGCCCGGCTGCTTGGGGGGGGCGCTCCAACCCCCACCCCCGGGCGCCGGGAGGGCTGGGAACGCCACTGGCATCAGGTTCTGGTGGTCCGGAGGTTCGAGTACCACCAGCAGTCGGCTGAAGTACCACTGGTGGTACTAGTACCACTGGTTGAGAACCCCTGTTCTAGTATATATCCTCTGTATCTCCTAATCCCATTTCCCTCCCCTTCTCAACATAAGAACATAAGAAAAGCCCTGTGGTTACCGTGTTTCCCTGAAAATAAGACAGTGTCTTATATTAATTTTGGCTCCAAAAAATTCAGTAGGTCTTATTTTCAGGGTGGTCTTATTTTTCCAACCTGTGGCGCAACCCCCGGCACCCCCCGCGACCCCCGGCACTTACTTTGACTGATTAAAGCTGTGTTTCCCAAACTTTTTCGACCTGCGGCTCCCTTGACCATTGGTGACCACTGACCACGGCTCCCTCCCCATTACATTATCTTGATACCTGCCAATTGGCATTGCACTGTTTCTGAGATAATTCCGTAGCATTCGGTGGCACTCCCCTGGCTGGTTTCTGAGGCTCCCCTGGGAGCCACACCTCCCAGTTTGGGAACCACTGGATTAAAGCTTCATTCTTTCCCGAGGGTGCAAGTCTCTGGAAGGCCTGCACTTGAGTCCTCCACCATCGAGATAACATGCTAGAGAGACTCTGCAAGGTTGCAGCCTCCTTGCAGGCCTTCCTGGCCTCTCTAGCACGTCATCTTTATGGTGGAGGACTCAAGTGCAGGCCTTCCAGAGCCTTGCACCCTCGGGAAAGAACAAAGCTTAAATCGTTCCAAGTAAGTGACGGGAGGGGGGGGGGGTTACGTTCATCTGGCTGATGATCCTAGCTAGGTCTTATTTTCAGGGGAGGTCTTATATTTATGAATGCCAGTAAAAATCACACAAAAATGAAGGTAGGTCTTACTTTCGGGGGAGGTCTTATTTTCAGGGAAACGGTATCAGGCCAAAGGCCTATTTAGTCCAGCTTCCTGTATATCACAGTGGCCCAACTGGTGCCTCTGGGAGCACACAAAGCAACAAGGTACCTGTATTCTGTTGTCACTCCCCTGCATATGGCATTCAGAGATAAACTACCTCTAAAACCCAGAGGTTGTGTCATGATCTGTAATCTGTGATGGACTTATCCTCCATCAATCTATCCAATCCCCTTTTAATGGCATCTAGGCCAGGTGCCATCACCACATCCTATGGCAAGGAGTTCCACAGATTAATAACATGCTGGGTAAAGAAATATTTCCTTTTGTTTGTTCTAACTAGGCATACCAGATCCCCAATGGGGCTTGCTTCTAAGTAGACATGCCTAGGACTGTGCTCTAAGGGTTTAACAAGCTACACCTGCCCACGTTCCTTCTAAAGGTCTAGCACTCTGTCCCGGTATGGATCTGGTAAGCCTAATTCTAACTCTCATGCCAGTCAATTTTAGTGGATGTCCCCTGGTGTTGTGCAAGAGGGAAAATAACTTCCCTCTATCCATGCTAGATAAAGGGGGCCGCGGTGGCTTAGTTGGTAAGACACTGAACTGCAGAGCAGAACGTTGGTAGGACAGCTGTTCAAGATCCGAGTGCCACGTGACGGAGTGAGCTCCCATCTCCTGTCCCAGCTCCTGCCAACCTAGCAGTTTGAAAGCAAGAAACTGCAAGTAGATAAATAGGTACTACTGCTGCAACAGGAAGGTAACAGCGTTCTGTTAGTCATGCCGACCACATGACCACGGAAGCGTCTTTGAATAGCGCAGGCTCTTCGGCCTTAGAAACGGAGATGAGCACCATACCCTAGAGTCGGACACGACTGGCTTTTGACCAGGGAATACCTTTACCTTTACTATCCATGCTATATACCCCCCCCCACACACACACACACACATGATTTTGCATGTCTCAAACATGTCCCCCTTTAAGCACCTTCTTTCTAGACCTGGGCTGGTGAAGCTGACAGAGACTCATCTTTCCCTGCCCACCACTGATCCGGGGCCTTTCCTCAGCCTTGGTGTGAGGTGACTTGGCCCGAAGTGGGCCTAATGTGAATGCCATGGCTGAGAAAAGGCCCCAGGCTGGCGGCTGGCAGGGTAGATTGTGACTTGACCGGCTTGGGCTGCTTGGTTCCCAGGGTGCACCACTTCTGTTCATTGGAAACAGAACAGGTGTGAAGGAGAGAGGCTGTGTGCTGTGCTCTTCGTAAGGGAAGGGAAGGAGGCAGGTGGGCCCCAAATCACCTCTTACTTGGTGCTTTGTAAGTACTGAATGGGCAGAATCCAAAACCCACCACCTGTCCATGTGATAATGTTGCGTTTTGGTTGCTCATTATGCTTAGTTGGTAAATTCTGTAATCCATCATTCTATGCTCCATTAAAAAACTGTTTATTAGCCATCACATCTGATCTTATTAAGAACATCAGTGCATGTGTCACAGGGATGGGTGCAGCATTTCACAGCTGACTTAAAAAAATAGTTGTTCTGCATCTGCTGCTATGCAGAACACATGTGTTAATTACTAGTTCAGTTCATTACTAGTTTCAGCAATGTCTGTTATTACAAGTGGTACTACTTACAAGCCACTGCTGCTCAGTAGTTAATTTTTTATTTTGCTTTTCAAAGAACTTTTCTACCTTTCTACCGGTCTGTTACATTATTTTTCACACTTGATCATAATACAGTCTCCCCTTGTCTTACACACAGATGACTTGCGTGAATTCAAATACACACAGTCAGGAAACCAAAAAATAAAAAAGACCAGAGAAAAGCAACAGTTTAAACAGTGAAATCAATTCCGCTTACTAAATACTGTACGTACCTGAGAGTGAGCATGAGATTGGAAAATGAAGCTGCTGTTCCCTCAGTCCCTGCCTGTCTCTCATAATTTTTAAAAAGACAGTACACATTTTCCGGATGTAAAGGATTTTCAATGTAATTTTGATTACATGAGATTTTAGCATTATGCACTGACTCTGGAACATAATCCTCATGTAAGATGAGGGGTGACTGTAGACTCAGCCATAATAGTCCATACTTGGAACAGATTAATTGTCAGAAACAAATAGGCCATCTCAACTTATTTCTACTAACAAAGAACTTTATTCACACTTTTCTGTTTTCAAGCAGGCATTTGTCCCCCCAGGCCCCGACAAGTTGTGGTACCATTTTCTTTCGTTAGGGGTGTGTGCGTGTGCGTGTGCGTGTGCATGACAGAGAGAGAGAGAGAGAGAGAGAGAGAGAGAGAGAGAGAATGAACATGACTGACTGAAGTTTGGGCCATTCCATCCATGAGGCCAGCTGAAGCAGTTACCTGAGGCAGCAGATTTGAGCAGCTACCTCCATCTGTCAAACACCCCACTCTTCCTCCCACTCCCTGAATTCAAAAAGGAAGAGGTGAATGAAGCAGAAGTGTGAAGGAGAGGCAGGCTAGAAAGAAGAGGGCAAGGGAACATCTTTGATGTTCTAGCCCACCACTCTCCTCTACATTTCCACTTCCATGCTGGGAGTAGGGAGGTTTCATTCCCAGCATTCTCTCTGCCCACTACTTTACAGGAAGTGGTGGTGGAGCTGCAGGCTCTGCACCAGGATGAGTCCTGTGTGCACTCACGGTGAGTGTGCACACTGGTGGTGTGCTGGGGGGGGGGGGCAGTGAGCGGAATATAGAGGTAGGTTCAAACAGTGGGGAATTACAGACTGCACTACAGCCCTGAGTTGAACAAGCCCCTGTTTATGTTTGGGTTTACAGGAGCAGTTATGGCTCATAAAGATATGCATAGTTGAACACTGCTTAGGATGCTGCCTTCTGCTGAGTCAGATCATTCTTCAGTCTAGATCAGCACTGTCTACACTAACTGGCAGTAGCTTTCCAGGTCTCAGACAGGGCCATTTCCCTCCTCTACCTGGACATACCTGAACATACGAGGGACTGAACCTGGGACCTTCTGCAATGAAAGTATGTGCTCTAATACTGAGCTATGGCTCCTTCACTATGCTCAACTCATATTTCATCCTGAGTCTCTATTATTGGCATGATCCTGCCCTGCAAGGCTGGCTTAGCAATGAGACCCCTGAAGTGGCCATTTTGAGCAGTGAGATGGGGAGGAGCAGCAAACCAACAAAGGGTGCCCCCTGCCCACCACCCACTGAGTTGCTACAATCAGCTTTCCCGTCCTCTTCCCACTCACTGAAGTGCATGGGAAGATGATTGGGACCGCTGTAGCACACCTCTTCCTGCAGTGGTGCTGGAGGAAGAAAAGAAACCTGTGGCCACTGCTGCCTCCTCTCTCTCCACACTCACACCGGGCTGCTTAGAAAAGGACCCAGGTGGGCAAGGAGAGGCAGAGTGTGGGGAACCTGTCCCTTATGTTCAGCTCCGGCACAACCTCTTTTGTTCAGGTCCTCCTGTTTGGAATAAATAGGATCAGCGGAACATAATGGGAATGCTCTGAACCTGTTCCACTCATCCTGTTTATTGGAAATAAGATAGTGCCAAGAAAGGAGACAGCGCTGGAGCGGAAGGGAAGGGAAAGGGGCGGGCTCTGGCTTATCATGCTTCACTGCAGCCTCCTCTTCTTGCCCATCCAACTACTTTCCAAAGCAGCAAGGTGGGTAAAGAGAAGGAGAAGCAGGTGGTGGCTACAGTGTGGTGGGGGAGCATGTGTGCATGCTAACACACACACATACAAGTTTTTTGTGGGACAGTATTTGCATGCTACCTCAGGCACTACTTTGGCTCAAATCAGGCCTGGTGTCCTGAATTCTTTTTCTTATCTTGCAAACAGTCTCTTAAATCTGGGCCGTTCCCTTCTTAATACCGTAATTTGTTCTATTTTTTAAATAGAATCTTTCAGGTCTTCATAGCATGAGTCAGGAATATGGAGAATAAGAATGTGGCGCATATATTAACTTGAAGCACTTTTTTTACATAAACTTATATATACGGAAGTACCCTAAAAATGTTGATACCCCAGCAACAAATGAGTCTAAAGCGTATTTGCATGTACGCATGCCACATTTCTCAAAGAACCACACAGTGAGTGTTGTGTCCACAGCCTTGTGCCTTCTGGCACTCTGCTTTCAAAAGGATCCTCTCATACTCCTGCAAGCCACTTCTAAAACCTGGCAGAACTTCAGGAGCAGCCTCCAATATAGAATAAGAAATTGTATTTGAGGAGGAAAAAGCTCTTGTACACACCATAAAGATCGCTTTGGATTTGGATCATAATATCCTTTTGGGGATCTCCCAATTCTCTCTTGTAACAGTGTGTACTAAAGTAAGAAGTTATTTATTTATTCCGCCCAATGTAATGCCTGCTAATTTTATATTTACCAATACAGATGCTTTTGATTGTTGTTGTTACAGATATTCCTACCGTGCACCTATACATGTTTACTCAGAAGTAAGTCCCATTGCATTCAGTGGGGCTCACTCACATGTCTAGAATTGCAGCCCTAATCATATAAACTCATTGATTTCAGTAGGTTTAAAGGGCTTAACTTTATATTGGATTGTGGGCATTCTGTTGTTTCCTAAGGACCAAGTCATCATGACCAAGTGTCATTGCAATCAGTAAATCCCATTAATTTCAAACTTTCTTAGGATAGAACTTGTAACTCCCCCCCCCCCCTTATGATATACCAGGCAAGCTAGCAAGATCTTATTGTGAATGAATTATTCTGTTGTGGATTAGACAGAAAGCTACAATGATGTCTGTCAGTGGAGCAATTCCAAAATTTTGATGAGCTGCCTTGATTTCAGATGTCTAAACTCCCCTTCCCTTCCCCATGTATAAGCAGCCGGTCCTTTGAGATGAGGGTTGCCTTTTCCTCTTCATTTAATTCAGAAATAAAGTTTCTTGTTCTGTTCATCCCCATGGAGACTAGGGAATCCCTTTAACATAAGACACAAACAAAGAAAAAAACCAGGTCTCAGATATATGAGCTTGGAACATCCCCTAATCTGGGTGACAATTGAATTTCACAAGTAGCTGAGAGTCATCTCAATTGATGGCTTTGAATTGGAGTCCTCAGGGGGACAAGTGGGGAGGAGGAGGAGGAAGTTTTTCAGAAAAAAAGAGAAAGACTCTCATCAAGTCGAAGGAGAATGATTAACACAGAGCCTCTTTGCCTGCCTGCCTGCCTGCCACCCACCTAAAGTCGATAGCACTCCAATGGACAGGCGGAGAAGGAACTATATAAGCCAGGTGTATGGCTGTTAATTCCATGGGCGGCTGCAGCTCCGGGGTTCAGAGCAGAACCTAGTTTTGAGCGATCGCCGAGAACTCTCCAGAGGGGAAGACAGAGATCTCCTCTACGAAGAAGAGGCCACTTTGGCACGGTAAATGCATCTCCTCGCTGTCATCTGTCCAGCGAGCAAGGGCACTTTTTGTCAGACGGCTCTCTCGGTAATATTAGAGGCAAGCTCCTCAAATATTATAGCTGAGGGGCGTGTGGCTTTTATTGCTTTCCCATCTCACCCCGCCCCCATTGTTTCAGCAGTATTCTATTTTGACTGCTTTTGCGATTAATCCGGATTCCCTCTTCGCTGCAAAACTGAATGGACAGCCAAATCTACTCCTAATTTATGCACCTGCAGGCGAGGGGAGGGGAGAGAGAGAGAGAGAGAGAGAGAGAGAGGTGCTAAAATTTGGAGATTGTGAAAGGCGGGAGAATCCTTTTCGACAAGATCTTTTAAACTTTATGGACAAAAAATGGGTTTGCGAACAACTGAATTAATTTTCTTTTCCTCTTAATCCTAATTGTTCGCTATATTTGGAATAGCTTACTTAGGGGTATTAAGGACCGGACTGGGAGTATTAGTCCGTCCTGATTGGTTTTTAAAGCCCCCCTCTTTTTTACTGCAGGTTCCCAACCAAAGCAGTTGTTCTTGGAGATAAATAAATTAAAGAACTCTTTTTTTAATGGGGATTTTCCTCGGTGGGCATACAGCATTTCCGGATGCTAACTATAAAGTTAAAACAGAGGGATGCGTTTCGGTGTATGATTTTGGCCTCTGAATACAATTCTGAAACGAGGCTGTTATTTTAAAAGCGACTTGGAAGGTGATTGTTCAACGTTGTCTTGAGGTCATAGAGTTTAATTTCAAACGGCATGTTAGAAAAATTCTCCCTCGAGTCAAAATAGTTTGATTAAAGAGCATGTAAATAGATGTAAAAGTAGAAGTCCGAAAGAAAGAAAGAAAGTCCTCTGAAATGTAAATACTCAAAGCCCCGGAATTATTTCTGTGGTGGGCGCCGGACGAGCCCACTGCCGCCCGCAAGAAACTAAAGCCAATTGAACGAGTCTGTCGGGGGCTTTCTAATCGCCTCAAGACCCTGGACGTCGTATTATTTTGTGTTTTCCTATTCTGCTTGGAGAGAATGGAAGCGAGCGAGAAGGAAGCCCGAAAACCTCCAGTAATTGGTGTTCGTGTTCCACTCGACGTTCAAACTTGTCCGTCGAACGCCTTCCAACCTCCAGAGCGCTTGGGAAAAGCAAGCCAGGCAAATCCCCCCTAAAGCCCCTGGATTGTACTGTGCGTTGCCTGCTTAATAATACCCTTTTCCTAATCCGTGTCTATTAATGTGCCCTCCAGGGATCCGGGGTCTAAGAGGGAAGCGGCCCGGTGGGCGGGGTCGCCGAGGCTGGACCAGTCAAAGGAGCCCCTCCCTCCCGCACACGCACACACGGGCGGAGAGCGGCAGGCAGGGCTGGCAAACTCGCCGCCTGGGACCGTTGGCAGCAGTGGAAGTGGCGGCGGAAGCGCCCAGGCATAGGAGGGCACCGCTGCGCGGACCCTATAGGGCGGCAGCAGGGGCCGGAGGAGCCCGGTCCGAGCCCCCTGTTCGCCGGCTTCCATCCGCGCCACACCAGCTGCACGTGCCTTTGCCGCCGCGGGAGCAGCCAATCCTGTGCGGGGCGCCAAAGCCCGCCGCGCGCTGTCCCCGCGGCGGGGGGCTGCCCTGCCAGCTCGCCCCCAGGGTTGGGGGGGGGCAGCAGCCTCCGGCCTCAGCATGAGGAGGCAGCTGGGGGCAGGCAGGAGCAGGAGCTAACCGCCGGACACCGCCGCCGCCACCTCTCTCTCTCTTCTCCCAGGAGGCCGAGAGATGCCAGGGGCCAAGAACTGTCACGCCGCGCTGCCTGCTGCCCTCTTCTTCTTCCTGCTCTGCGCTCCAGGCCCGCCAGGCGTCGAAGGCACCAGAGCCGCCTCCAAGAGCAGGAGCAGAGACCTCCCGGCGGCGCAGCCAGGGGATCGGAGAACGCTGCTCGAGCTCTTGCTCCGAGCTCTTCGGGACAGTAGCAGCAGCAGCAGCAGCAGCAACCCCCAGGCCCCTTCGCACCCCGTAGGGGCAGAGCGGGTCATCGTCCGGCGCTACACCGCCAGCGCCCTTTACCCTTCGTCGCCTCTGGATCAAGAAGCCCGGGGGATCTCGTCCTCCTCCAGGGAACGAGTAGCTGGGCCCCGGCACTTCACCTCTTCCAGACACTTAGGTAAGAAAGTCAACTGGCTCCTTCACCCGCTATTGCTCCTTCTGCTCCTCCCCGCTTCAAGTGAGCGGCCTCCGTCCATGTGCAAAATGCTCCCTCCCCTCTCCTATTATTCGATTTGAGGGGCAGGGCCAGGGCCTCTGAGAGGAATTTTATCAGGGGGCACAAAGTTTCTCTTGGGCTCCTTCCCCAATGGGGGGGGGAAATTGGGGCAGCGGAGGGCAGCAACAAAAGTCTCTGAAGCCCAGGTCTACCAGGCTTCCTGATGTGGCGCCCAGTTTCTACCCACCTGGTAGACCTAGCCTCCCGGTGGCCTTTCACTCTCCATGAGGCCAGCTGAGATCCCAGGCAATTTCTGGCCCCCTCCTTTGACTCCTGGGCCCCCCTTTTGACCCTGGGCCCTGGTACAATTTACCCCCTTCCCCCCCTCTCATGGGCCCTGGGCAGGGCTACCTACCTAGCCCTGTGGCGTGACTGCCAGGTAGGATTGAGCCCCCTCCCTACGCCCCCCTTTATTTTAAAAGCTCCCCCTTGAGATGCTTCCCTCCTGAAAGTGATGGTAGTGGTGCGTTCTTCTCTTTCTTTCGGGGGACAAGCGCGATCCTCAGTCGCAGAGCGAGGGGAGGGAGCTATCTTCCTCTGCCACCCACCCCTATATCGCCGTTTGTTTGTTTTTGTCTGAACGCCGGGGCCCGGGAGAAAGTTTGATGTTGCACTTTACTTTGGTAGCATCTTGAGAACCTGCGCTCCTGTAGGCCGGTTACTCGGAAGGCAGTGCCATACAGAAATGAATGATTTGCTGCAGCGGGCTTTCAAGTGAGACTTCTATGTAGGATCAGGTCAGGTGGCTCCTCATGCTAAATCTCCCGACCCGACCGCACTTTCAGATCTAGGTGGAGTTTTCGCTGTTGTACACGCAAACAAGTTTGCAACCGGTGGTTTTTTTTTTTTTTAAAAGCATTAGCTTTTTGCTGTGTCTCTTTGATAGGACTCGTGGCGCGCGAGAGCCGTGATTTTGTTTTGTCTGGAACAGAGTGCGCCGTTTGATCCTCCCAGATCTTCCTAACTTTCCCTGTCTTGTCCTTAAAGTTCCGGTTTAAACAAGCTCCATTCCCTTTCCTCCAGTACCTCTTTAGCCTTTAATTGCTGGAGGTCTCCCTAGGCAGCTAAGATAATAGCCCAAACCACCGACATTCACAGGCTTTGATTTATGAATAGGCAAAACCAAGGAGTCAGAAAGTTCTGGGAACTTCCTTCGTTGAGGTGGCCACAGACCCTGTTTCAAGCAGTGATCAAAGGAAGATGAAGCTGTGGGTCTTGACATTTTCTGTTTTCTATCTCTTTTCCATGAGTTTGTGTGGGTGATTCCAGAGGTTATTTAAAGAAGGAAGGCAAAAGTCTAGGATTTCATGTGTTTCTCTTCCTCCCTTCACCCCACTTCGGAGGCTTTGCAAATTTCTTGACACATAGTTCCCATTTAGCTGTTGGAAGCACATCAGTCAAGAAGAAATGCTCCTCTCAAAAGGGCCAGATCATCCCAACCATTCTGGTTACTCTTGTTATAATTGTTTGGGAAGGGAAAAGTAGTTTCTAAGCAATTACAGAAAACTGATGTTAAGATCACAATGAGCTCACATAATGAATTTACTACTATGTTGGCTTTTTAATATTGAGTGTAGTATTATAAAGTAACTGATTTTTAGTGGTGACTTTTGTTAACATTTAACACCTTTTCAGTGCAATCCTACTCTTTCCGAAGAACTGTGTCTACCTCAGTCAGTTCAGTTGTAAACTGTATAGCCATTAACACTCTTTCAGTCTAGATGCACTATACTGTTGGGTAGTTTTCTGTCAAATGCATGTGCCTGTGAGATCAAGCCATATGATATGTACTGCAGACAAAGGTGATTGTTAGTCTGCTTGCTTTGGTAGCACCTGCATAGTCTCTAACTGGCGTGTTGGTGTTGTGATATCCTAGCCAGCTTGCTTTTATTTAAAAGGTATTTTGTGGTCATTCTCCTGCACTCTGCCACACCATAGTTCTAGATGGTGGAGATGCAGCCATTGAGTTAAAAAGTAAAGCAATTAAAACAAGTAAAGCAAAACAAGCTCCAATGGGTCACATAAAAACATATGATTAAAAAGCCAGCCCATCATGCCACTTATTGAATGCCAACCTGAATTAAAAAGTCTTAAGGCCCCGCTGAAAGGTCTCCAAGGAAGGAGATATAAGTAACTTGCTCCAAGGAGGGAGTTGCCACCACGGAGTTAACTATAAAAATATAGCTAGCGCTTTTAAATATTTGTGTTTACCTATTGCTACGTGATCAAAATCTACATTAAAAGTTATTGCCTTTGCTTATCTTTTTCTGTCACTTTTTTAAAGATAGTAACAGAACATTTTAGGAAAAAATATCCAAAGTTTAGCTTATACAGCTTGATTAAAGTGGCATGAGGAAACAATGGATTTTTAATGACTGGCCATGATTGCAACAGGAGCAGAAACATTTTTTTTGTAACCATTTACTTATTTTTTATGGGTGATTTCTGGATTTGTGCTGAGTTCTGAACTACAGTAATTTGGTGTGATTCATTAGATCATTGGGCTTCTCAGGGTCTTTTGTTTGTGTGCAAAATGGAGTATATTGTTGCAATCTGTGTCTTTTTATGAACAACAACAAAAAAACTTGAAAAATAGTGTATTTGTTGTGGAAATGTCCACAACATTCCACTCAGCTCTGCTGACAATGGAATTTGCATTGTCTTTGTTTTTGGAACAGTGTCAGTCAAAGTGCTGTTCTTATATTGTATTTAGATATTTTTCCTTTACCCTCATACCAAAGGCAAGGAGTGTACTCAGTGCAATGTATATTCTTAACAGCTCTAGGATTCGTTAAGCAAAAGAGAGAACCTTATGACTAAGGGCCAAATTTTAACTAAATTCCCACGCGGCAATGGAGCATGCTGCAACCCGTGGGGAAATTTCGGGTGCTGGAGGTCTTAGCGTAAGGGAGCATTTGTCTGCTTGCCCTGAGGTAAGTCCCAGCAGCTGCAACAGATCAACTCTATAGCTGGTGGTGCAAGACCACATTGAACTGTGTTGGCGGATCAGGCCTAGGAAGTGGGATAGGATACGGTGCATGCAAGCACCACCAATCACATCAAATCCCAGGTCCAATCTGCCCACCCACCCCACCCCTGTGACATGACACTCCCCCGTTCCGCCTTTCTCTGCCCTGCCCCTGCACTGAAATTGCTTTGACCCAGCGGCACTTTTTCCGGCTCCACATTTGCTGCAGCTCCACCCCTGCTGTGATTGCAGATCATTGCACTTGCACTCGTGCTGATGGCAAAAGTGCCAATTCCTCCCTCCCATGAAGCCTCCGCTTAGAAGCTGCCACTCCCGAACGCCGCACTTGGAGAGCAGTCAGCCAAACTGCTCTGTTTGAAGGAGAGCAACCGGTAGGAACACCGCAGGGACATGGGGGGGGGGGGGTAGCAGGCTTCATAAAAGAGACAAGACGCAATTCCGCAATTCCTCATCCCACAGCAGCCGCTTTGCCCACCCTCCCACTCACTCACACACACCCTCGCTTAACAACGGTTTCACTTCATGACGGATTTTTCGGAACATATCCCCATCGTTAAGTGGGGGACACCTGTATATGAAATAATGGACCAAATGGATCTAAGCAATTTTACTATAAAATTGCATACATGTAAACCTACAAGTAAATAAACAAAATGTGTAGATTACCTTTGAAAAGTAAATAGTTACAAAACCACTTGTTTTAGTGACTGTGGAATGATTTAGTAAAGTATTCTATTTTTTTGTTTAGAAAAATATCTTTTTTTGGATTTCTAAAAATCACTTAGCATTAATAAAATAAGTCATATTATTATTGCTTTTTATTATGAAAACGTTACTGTATCTAAGTCTTTAGGATTTGGTTAAGTTTAAATTTCTGCTAATTTCAGATTCAATGGACATAATTGCCAAACTGTAATGTGTTACACGTATTTCACAAGACTAGATTAGATTTCCGTAGCGCTGCGCCAGTGGCGTCGCTCTGGTAGGGGCGGGGCCGTAAGTATCGCTCCGTCGTAGACCCTTTACCGAGCGAGCAGGAGGCGGCCCCACCCCCTCACTGTTGGAGCCTTTCCCCTGCGGAAAAAGCAGCTGGCAGGGTCTCTTGCCTGCTGCTTTCTCCACACGGGAATGGCTCCAACAGTGAGGGGGCGGGGTCGCCTCCTGCTCGCTCGGTAAAGGGACTAGGACGGGGCAATACTTATGGCCCCGCCCCTACCGAAGCGATGCCACTGCACTGGGCCCCCTTAGGTGCAGGGCCCAATTGGGAGCAATTGGCCCAATTGGCTTAAATCTGACCCTTTGTGCCACCCTAGCCCAGTGTTTTCCAAATGTTTTTGACCTGCGGCTCCCTTGACCATTGGTGACCATTGGCAGCAGCTCCCCAGTACATTATGTTGATGCCTGCCAATTGGCATTGCACCATTTTCCGAGAAGATTGCATGGCACTCCGCGGCTCCCCTGACTGGTTTTTGCGGCTCCCCTGGGAGTCATGCCTCCCAGTTTGGGAACCACTGCTACTAGCCCCATAATCTCCGCCCAGCATTCTACCACCAAAATCATTCTCTGCTCTCATTGCTCAGGTCATGACACTGGAATTCGTACACTGACTTGTTCCACTTCTGAATCCAGCACAAACTTCTGGTCTTTATCGTCAAAGGCCTTGACCTCCTAACGTCTGTCTCTCCTGTCATATTCTGTTATGCTCCTGCCTATGACCTTCACTCTTCCACCCTCAGCCACTTGAAGACTTCCAGCTTCCTCAGACAGCTCTATCCCTTCTTCCTTGCTGGTACTCACTTATGGCTGGAATTCAGTCCCAGATCAGCTGAAGGATGCTCCCTCTCTTCTTTTGAGAAGCCTTTAGCACTAATTACAAGTTTCTCTACCTTGCTGCAACCAACAGCCCAATCCAAGCTAACATTTACGACAGCGGAACAGTGGTTCCACTGCTGTAAATGGCATGGTGGCATGCACAGTGCTCTGCTGGCAGCAGTTTTGGAACCACCACCACAAACAGCAATCATGTCAGCAGCCCACTGCCGCTACCGGCTACCCGTGGGCGTGGAGATAAGCAGGCAAGGGGGTGGTGGTGGAAGAAGGACCGTGGAAGAACCATTTGGAATTGTAGGGTTCTAGGCGCAGTGGGTTAAACCGTTGAACCATGAGCTGTCGATTGAAAGGTTGGCAGTTTGAATCCGCAACAGGGTGAGCTCTTGTTGCTTGGCCAGCTCCTGCCAACCTAGCAGTTCCAAAGCATGTTAATGTGAGTAGATAAATAGGTACCGCTTGCGGGAAGGTAAACAGCGCTCCGTGTTCTAGCCGCATGCTACGCGCTGTGGCAAAGAGAGTCATGCCAGCCACATGACCACGGTGGCGTCTTCGGACAGCGCTGGCTCTTTGGCTTTGAAATGGGGATGAGCACCACACTCTAGAGTCGGACACGACTGGACTTAATTATCTGGGGTCACCTTTACTTTTTTATATATATAGAACAATATTGTAAGGATCCTTATTGGATCTAGACAAGCCTGCCTGTGTAAACCACCTTGAATAACATCCGAAGAGCAATCTGAGGATAAGAAAGACAGTACTGTTTATAAATATAGTACAGAAATAAATAAAGAATAGGGAGACAGTGGCATTCCTACACCCCCCCATGGGGGGGCTGCCGACACAACAGCCCCCACGTGATGCCACATGTCCCCCCCCTGGGGGGGCGTGACGTCCTTTTTACACGCCACCACCAAAATTCTGTGGTGGCACAAAAACACCCCCCGCGCTTTCTGGCCCCATTTCAGAGCCAAACAGCGCCTGGGCAGGCTGGTGGGCGATCTTGCGGCCAAAGACGTCTACAAGAGGAAGAAAAGCGGCGAAGGTGGTGACGGATCTGGAGGCAAGTACACCCCCCTGCCTCCCCCTCCCCACGATGCCTCTGTGGAGCAGAAGAATGTGGTATTTCTGGCCAGGGAGAGGGAGGCTGGTAGGCAGAATAAGGAAGAGAGGGGTGGTTCCTAGCAGCACCAGCATGCGCCAGGATCCTATCCCAATTCCCTATTCCCTTTTCTCTCCTTGGACTCATGCCAGCAAAATAGCTGCTGTAGATCCAAGGAGACCTATTGGAGAAGAGCTCCACCACTCTAACGTTGGAGAGGATTGGGCTGTTAGTTAGGATTGGGCTGTAAGTCTAAGTATGTGTATGAAATGATCACATGTTTTTCTCCATCTTCACGAATACCACCTCCCTCTCTTCCTCTGTCTCCTTCACACTTATTTTAGATTGTGAGTCTCTCAGAGTGATGACTTGTCTTCTGTTGTAAAGCACCATGCATATGATAGTGCTATACAGTGGACCCTCCGCATCTGTGGGTCCCATACCCGTGAATTTACCACCCGTGAATTGAGCAAGAGGCATTCTGGAGGCCGCTTCTGGGTCGTGCCAGGCCCACGACGCACTCCATTGGCCTCCACGGGCCCCAGGACGCCTTGAGTAAGTGACCGGAAGTGATTTCTGGTTTCGTGTCCACAACTTCCGGTTGCTTCCCCAAGGTGTCCTGGGGTGTGCGGAGGCCAACGGAGTGCATCACAGGCCTGGTACAACCCAGAAGCGGCCTCTGGAGGCTCCCAGTAAGGCATTGCAGTGTGACAGTGAGTATCGGGCGCTGGACTTCAGCATCTGTGGATTTTGGTATCTGTGCGGGGTCCAGGAACCAATCTCCCGCAGATACTGAGGGCCCACTGTATATAAATCAGCCCAATTCTATGGGTGTCATCACCAGTGGAATGTGTGTTCCACTGGCAGCGTCTGCTGAGTAGTCTTCCAGAGCCTTCCTGCTTGCATCATTAGACCACTGGCCATCCATTTGAGCAGGTAGGCCAGTGGGAGAGGCGGGGAAGGACAGCACGGGTGCGAGTTAGGGAGTAAAATTGGGCAGGGAGGGGTTGTAAAGGGGGGGGCTTTGTAACTAGTGATATAAATACACAGTGTTGGAATTAAGGTACCGTATTTTTCGCTCTATAAGACGCACTTCCCCCCCCCCAAAAAAAAATTATTAGGGGGGAATGTCTGTGTGTTTTATAGAGCGAATAGTGAAAAAAATGTCTTCCTTTTAACAGTTTTGCTTACCTGGTTGTTGATCTTCAGCTCCAATCTTCGGGTGCCCCAGCAGCTCCCAGTCGCGTTCGGCGCCTGGGCTAAGTTCCCAGGCGCTGGACGCGACCAGGGAGCCTTGCACAAACATCGCAGCAACTGCGATGTTTGCGCAGGGCTCCTGGTCACGTTCAGTGCCTGCTCTAACTTCCCTGGCACTGAATGCGACTGCAAGCCCTCCGGAAACATCCGAGTTCCTCCGACGTTTGCGCAGGACTCCCTGGTCGCGTTCCCTGACGCTGGACGCGACTTCATAGTCTATTGGTCCCATCTAGTTCACTATTGTTGACACACTGATTAGTAGTGGCTCTCCAAGGTTCCAATTTTTCTTTGCTCTACCTGGGATTGAAGCTGGGACCGTCTGCACACGAAGCATATGCCCTTCCACTGAGCTACAGCCCCTCAGCCACAATTGTCTTTACTATGTCATAGGACAAAACTGACCATATTTAAAGTGTTTTGGCAGTATTGGTGTAAAAACTTCATGAAAAGAGCTTGCATATTCCAGTGCTGTATCACAGAATTTAAAGTAAAAAGTCTATTCCAGGGGACATACAGAACCTGCACTTCCCTGATATTTGCCCTGTAGCACCAACTTTGCACCTGAAAGCAAAGGGGGAACTGGTCCCCTGGCCCCAACAGGGTGCTCTTCCTCTCTCCTCCCCCCCTTTTGTGATGGTCAGGTGTAGGGAGAGGGGGTATACTGCACCTTCTTCCTCCTCCTTTCCTTGGGTATGGTTTCCCAGGGCCTCTGCCTCCTTTTCAGAAGCTTCTGGGAAGTCCTCCTCAGCCCTATTTCCTCCTCCTTCACATCACAGGTATAGACTTCTTTTCAATCCCTCTTGCTGCCATCACACACCCCTGGCCCCCATATCAGGTGTCTCTGTTGCTTTAGCAACAGGAAAGCCTGCCTCAAACATCTTGTGAGAGGCAAAGGTTTCTTGCATTGCTTTTTGAGTCCATCATGCCCTTCATGCTGCTCCTTTCTCCTGGTGGGGGAATTCTTGTCGTCCAGTGCTCTACTGGTGAGGGTAAGGATCCGAGGCAGTGCACAAACACATGCTTTTATCTTTCTAGTTGCATAGTGAATGGAAATTGCATTGACATGCTATTTCCTCTTAGAGACAGTAATTCAACTGTGAGTGGTTGAATGGGGGAATGGTAGCTTTATATTGTCTTTGAATATTTAAACTGGAATTATAAATCTTCCTGAAACCAATTATTTAAATCAAATTAATAAAACAGCACACGTGAGAACAATTGCAAGATTAAACCAAAAAGTGTCTGTTAATAATAGCAATGGTTGTACTTTGTAATGTGGATAATTATTGCTGCAGATAGTTTTGGGTTTGAAAATGGAGAGTCCAAATTCAGAGTAATCACTTTCAGTGCTACTTTTGGTGGTATTTTGCTCTATTCCTACATTTTATTTTGTTGGCGTACGTCTGGGAATGCCGTGTAAGGTCGGCCAGGCCTAGAAAGGGGGTTATGATGGAGCGTGCCGCTGATAATCCCACCCCCTGGCCTGGCTGGCCAATCCCCTGTCACTCCGGCCTGCCCTCCTGCTGCCCGGCACAGCACTTGCCAGCATCCAGGGGCCGGGGCCAGTGGCAGAGTGAGTGGTGCAGGCCTCGGCACCGGTGCTGCTTACTCCAAGGGATTATGGCACTTTCACAACACCCTAGGCCAACGGAGTGCTCACTCCGCTGGCCCAACTTTGCGCAGGATTGCGCTGTAACACAGAGAATGTGAAAAGTAGCTTCAGAAGTTCTGGCAGCTTCATTCAACTGTTCTGATATTATGAAAATTTGCATCTTCTGCTTCACCTCATCCTCTGGTCTTGACTTCCACTGGTCGGGTTTCCTTCTTAGGTGTTGTGTGTTTGTACTGGAAATGATCTCCTTCAGTTCACAAATCTCTGATCCATTGTATGTTGTTGTTGTTGTTGTTGTTCAGTCGTTAAGTCGTGTCCGACCCTTCATGATCCCATGAACCATATCCCGCCAGGCCTTCCTGTCCTCCACTATCTTCCTGAGTTCGCTCATTTTCAAGTTCGTTGCATCGGTGATGCTATCTAACCATCTCATCCTTTGCCTTCCCCTTCTCCTTTTGCCGTCAATCTTTCCCAGCATCAGAGTCTTCTCCAGAGAGTCCTCTCTTCGCATTAGGTGGTCAAAATATTTGAGTTTCAGCCTTAGTATCTGTCCTTCCAGGGAACAGTCAGGGTTGATTTCGTTTAGGATTGACTGATTTGATCTCCTAGCAGTCCAAGGGACTCTCAGGAGTCTTCTCCAGCACCACAGTTCAAAAGCATCTATTCTTCGGCGCTCAGCCTTCCTTATGGTCCAACTCTCGCAACCATACATTGCTACTGGGAACACCATCGCCCTGACTATGCGAACTTTTGTTGGCATGGTGATATCTCTGCTTTTTATTATGCTGTCTAAGTTTGCCATAGCTTTCCTTCCAAGGAGTAAGCGTCTTTTAATTTCATGGCTGCTGTCTCCGTCTGCAGTGATCTTGGAGCCCAGAAAAGTAAAATCTGTTACTGCTTCCATTTCTGCCCCTTCTATTTGCCAGGAATTGATGGGACCCGATGCCATGATCTTAGTTTTATTAATGTTGAGTTTCAAGCCAACTTTTGCACTCTCCTCTTTCACCCTCATCAAGAGGCTCTTTAGTTCTTCTTCACTTTCTGCCATTAGGGTGGTATCGTCTGCATATCTGAGGTTGTTGATATTTCTCCCGGCAATCTTGATTCCGGCTTGCGATTCATTCAGCCCTGCATTTCTCATAATGTACTCTGCATATAAGTTAAATAGGCAGGGTGACAATGTACAGCCTTGCCGTACTCCCTTCCCAATTTTGAACCAGTCGGTTGTTCCATGGCCGGTCCGAACTGTTGCTTCTTGACCCGCATACAGGTTTCTCAGGAGACAGGTAAGGTGGTCTGGTACCCCCATCTCTTTAAGAATTTGCCACAGTTTGGTTTTTTGGAACTCTCGTGCTTTCTCCATGATCCAGCGCATGTTGGCAATTTGATCTCTAGTTCCTCTGCCTCTTCGAAACCCAGCTTGTACGTCCGGTAGTTCTCGGTCCACGTACTGCTGAAGCCTAGCTTGTAGGATTTTGAGCATAACCTTGCTAGCATGTGAAATGAGTGCAATTGTGCGATAGTTTGAGCACTCTTTGGCACTGCCCTTCTTTGGAATTGGAACGTAAACTGACCTTTTCCAATCCTTTGGCCACTGCTGAGTTTTCCAAATTTGTTGGCATATTGAGTGCAGCACTTTCACAGCATCATCATTTAGGATTTAAGTAGCTCAGCTGGGATATTATCATCTCCACTAGCTTTGTTGTTAGTAATGCTACCTAAGGCCCACTTGACTTCACTCTCTAGGATGTTCGGCTCTGGGTCAGTGACCACACCAGCGTGGTCATCAGGAACATTAAGATATTTCTTGTATAGTTCTTCTGTGTATTCTTGCCATCTCTTCTTAATCTCTTCTGCTTCTGTTAGGTCTCTGCCTTTTTTGTCCTTTATCATGCCCATCTTTGCACAAAACGTTCCCTTGATATCTCCAATTTTCTTGAAGAGATCTCTAGTCCTCCCCATTCTGTTGTTTTCCTCGATTTCCTTGCACTGTTCATTTAAGAAGGCCTTCTTATCTCTCCTTGCTATTCTCTGGAAATCTGCATTCAGTTGTTTATATCTTTCCCTTTCACCTTTGCTTTTTGCATTCCTTCTTTCCACAGCTATTTGTAAAGCCTCATCTGACAGCCACTTTGCTTTCTTGCATTTCTTTTTCTTTGGGATGGTTTTAGTTGCTGCCTCCTGTACAATGTTACGAACTTCCATCCATAGTTCTTCAGGCACTCTGTCTACCAGGTCTAATGCCCTAAATCTATTCTTCACCTCCACTGTATACTCATAAGGGATATGGTTTAGGTCATATCTGACTGGTCTAGTGGTGTTCCCTACATTCTTCAGTTTAAGCCTGAATTTTGCAATAAGAAGCTCATGATCTGAGCCACAGTCAGCTCCAGGTCTTGTTTTTACTGACTGTATAGAGCTTCTCCATCTTTGGCTGCAAAGCACATAATCTATCTGGTTTCGGTATTGACCATCTGGTGATGTCCATGTGTAGAGTCGCCTCTTGTGTTGTTGGAAAAGAGTGTTTGCTATGACCAGCGTGTTCTCTTGACAGAACTCCGTTAGCCTTTGCCCTGCTTCATTTTGCGCTTCAAGGCCAAACTTGCCTGTTCCGTTTATTTCTTGATTTCCTACTTTAGCATTCCAGTCTCCTATGATGTAAAGGACATCTTTTTTGGGTGCTAGTTCTAGAAGGTGTTGTAGGTCTTCATAGAACCGGTCAACTTCATCTTCTTCGGCATCAGTGGTTGGGGCATACACTTGGATTACTGTAATGTTGAATGGTTTGCCTTGGATTCGAACTGAAATCATTCTGCCGTTTTTGAGGTTGCACCCCAGTACTGCCTTTCCCACTCTTTTATTGACTATGAGGGCTACTCCATTTCTTCTAAGGGATTCATGCCCACAGTAGTAGATGTGATGGTCACCTGACTTAAATTCGCCCATGCCCATCCATTTTAGTTCGCTGATTCCCAAGATGTCAATGTTCAATCTTATCATCTCATTTTTGACCACATCCAGCTTGCCTTGATTCATAGACCTCACATTCCATGTTCCTAAGCAGTATTGCTCCTTGCAGCATTGGATTTTCCTTTCAACCTCAGACACATCCACAGTTGGACGTCCTATTGGCTTTGGCCCAACCGCTTCACTCTTTCTGGGTCTACTTGGAATAGTCCTCCGCTCTTCCTCAGTAGCATATTGGACACCTTCCGACCTGAGGGGCTCATCTTCCGGCGTCATATCTTTTAGCCTTTTGGTACTGTTCATGGGATTTTCTTGGCAAGGTTACTGGAGTGGGTTGCCATTTCCTTCTCCAGTGGATCACTTTTAGTCAGAACTCTCTGCTACGACCTGTCCGTCTTGGGTGTCCCTGCACGGCATAGCTCATGGCTTCATTGAGTTACGCAAGCCCCTTCGCCACGACAAGGCAATGATCCATGAAGGATCATTGTATACAAGGATCCATTGTATACTGAGCACAATTCCAATCATCTGCCAATTTCCCTTCTTCCACTGTTTCACCACCTTACTAAGAGCCCAATCCTATCCTTCCTCCTCCTCGCTGGTGTAGCCATGCCAAAAATGGGTGTGCTGTATCCAGTAGGATGGATGGAGTGTGTGTGTGTGTGTGTGTGTGTGTGTGTGTGTGTGTGTGTGTGTGTGTGTGTGTGTGTGTGTGTGTGCTTGGGAAGCTTCAGAGGTGAAAGGGAATTTAAATCCCCTTACACCTCTGTAAGCCTCCTGGGCTGCAATGGGTCTCCTTGGACTATCGATTTTGCACCATCACCGTCAGAGCCACCCTCTCCCACAGCCTCCTTGCCCTGTTACACCCTCCCCCACCTCGTGTCTCCTGCTGACTTACCTGCTCCAGCGGATAGCAAGAGAGCTGATGAAGTGGCCAGGAAGGTGCTGGCCTTCCCCGGCAGCATCCCCGGCAGCGCACTACTGAGCATGCTGCTGGACCACCTTTTACAATGGCACTGTCTGCTTTATGGCAGTCGGCACCAGTGGAATAGGTGCTAGGACATCAGCGAGTAAGTATAGGATTGGGCCGTAAGTTGCAAAGTTGGGGGGGGGGGGAGGACAGACAGAGCTGTGGAACCTCAAGCTGAAGGCTGCTGTATCTAAATTGTTCTTTCATTGTAAAAAATAATTCCGCTAACAAGCTCTAGGAAGTGTAGTTGTTTTTTGTTGTTGTTCTTTATGACTCGGTCAAATGACAATTACAGCAGTTCCCAGAGTGAAGCTTGTTCTCATTTCCTCACTCCATAGTGAAAACTTCTAAGTAAATTTGGATTTGGTATTGCTGCCTGGCGGGATATGGTTCATGGGATCACGAAGGGTCAGATACGACTTAACGACTGAACAACAACAACAACAAAAATTGCTGATACTGGGAAGTGTCGTTTTTTAAAAAAAATTCTTCCGCCATATCCTGGTCCCTTCACGGCCTCCTCCAACTTCCACCAGCAAAATAGCTGGCGGAAATCGGAGGCCTAGAGCCCCCAGCCACTGTTACACTTGGGGAAGGGGATGAGATTCCCCTTCCCCGAGTAGACTTTCCGCCACAGGCTGCCTGCTGCAGGTTGCCTGCAGCGGAGATCCACCCACCGGATCCTTAAGCAGGATTGGGCTGCCCGTCTTGTTGGATATTTCTAGTGTACTCAAAGGCAGGATATAAAAGTTCTAAATACCGTATTGTCCCAAGTATAAGACACACCTGATTATAAGTCACACCCTTAAAGTTTGGTGCTATTAAAAACTTTAATTAAATCACTGGCATTAAATATATGCCAGTGATTTAAACGATCAGTGCAATCCTGTGCTTGTCTACTCAGAAGCAAGTCCCACTGTTCTCAATGGAGCTTACTCTCAGGAAAGTGTGCACAGGAGTGCAGCCTAAGCCATTCATTGCCTGGGGAGGGGGGATGAAAGTGTATGTGATCTTGCTTTACAAGGGGATACAAAACCCAGCAGAGCAGAGAACGAAAATTAACTTATTGCAGCCTGGAAAGGGTTACAGCCTGTACAGGGGAGATTAGAAGTGTGTGTGTGCGGCTGCAGAGAAGGTGCCAGCTCGCTGCAACTCTGCAAAGACTTCTTAGCCAGCGGCATTGTCTCAGTCAGCAGCGATAGATAATCACCCGATAACAACGCTCTCCTCTTAGCCTTGGCTTCTTCCAGCAATGTCTCATGCTGTTCTCACCATTTTATTTTATTTTTTATTTTTGCAACAGTGTGAGTATACAACGCACCCCTAGTTTAAAAAGTTAAATTGGGGTGGGAGTGCGTTTTATACTCGGGACAATACGGTAAATAAACAAACAACCTTCATCATGCAGTATAATAATTGTAAAGCATGTTGTATTATGAAAACAGTTGTAGAAACAAGAAATCATTCTATCCTGACTTGTCCTACACGTGGAAGCCCATCAGATCTGGATGAGACGAGGAGAAGGTTGCAGAAGCCCGGAGGCCTCCAAAAGACAAGTTGCTCCAACACAGGCATAGTACAGGCTGGAAGTCATGACATATAGCTGATCTATAAAGCAAATTGCAGCTAGTACATAGTTAATGCTTTTCAAAATTCCTTCTTTGTTTTTACTGATAACTCTGCATCGCTAGAGCTGTTAATTTAAATTAATTACCTACTGGAGAGAAAATTAGAGTTCTAAAGAAGGTGTCACATGTTTAAGAGCAGAAATACTGTACAGCATTTACATCCTTTGATGTTTGAACCACAGATGCAGCTATTTTTATTTAATTCCCATAGTTTGAGTTATTGAGCTTTTCACTTCAAGCTCTGACTTCCTGTTCTCCAAGAAAGGCCTAATTTGCTTGCCCTAGTTTTATAACAAATGGTGTCAGATTTTGACCTGCAGGGCTGACATCCTATCCCTCACTTCACTGGCAAATACCCAGTCTTGCAAAAGATACCACAGGCAAGCATAACAATTAGCAATAGAGCTAATGACTACACGCTAAATCTCTTGATGTTCAGATCCTACACATGCAACTGGCTGAATATGTGCAATTACAACATTGTAAATAAGGAAATGCAGGAGATAAATGAAAGAAAAATATACAATTACAGAAAAGATAACACTTTTCATCTTCAGAATTGCTCTGAAAAGTCATTTTACAACACCTGAACTGTGTTCCACTGTCATAAATGCCTCTGCGCGCTGAGTTTCATTTAGAAACTTAAATGAAGACTTGGCCTTCAAGACCTAAAGTCTACAGCTAACTAAAGGTTTAGCTCTCAATCCTGTTTAAAACTCAGAGTGCAAGTTCAGAAAAAGGGATAAACTGCAGGCAGACTTCTAAGGTAAACCAGACCTTTCCATTCATTTCCTGGGGGCTGATATTGCCTTCATCTCCCCTTTGACCAGCACCTACTGTCCGCTCTCTATAAGAAACCATCTTATATCTACCATATATACTAGCATTTCCCATTTCTAATTTGGGATTACAGGTGGGCCCCCATATCCACTGATTCGCTATCCACGGTTTCAGTTATCCACGGATCGTGGAGACCCCCCCCACCCAGGCTTTTACTTTTTTCCCAGTAAGCTTCATTTCTTCCTTAAAGAAACAGGAGAAGCAGCCTCTGGCTGCTTATTACAGGCAAGTAGAACGAGACTAAGTACTAGAGAGGCTCTGCAAGGTTAACAGAAACCTTGCAGAGCCTCTCTAGGACTTAGTCTCGTTCTACTTGCCTGCAATGGAGGCTGTTTCTCTGTTTGTTTTAAGGAAGAAACAAAGTTTGCTGAAAGAAAAATAAGAGCTGGGGGGGGGGCAAGCGTGCCTGCCTGCAGGGAAGGCAGGGTGGGGGGGCCCCTCAGAAAACCATGGAGGGGTGTTCGCTCTTATCCACGGTTTCAAGTATCCACGGAGGGGCCTGGAACATATCCCCAGCGGATATGGGGGCCCACCTGTAGTCTGGATTTCTGGGTGGGTTTTATTACAATGCTGAAAGTTCATTCTGTAAATTTCTACAGAATGATTCAAAAACTTCTGCTTCTAATGTCATTCTAGCTGGTTTATATTAATTTTTTCTGTAATGAATATGTTTCAACAAAGAAAATGAGAGAGATAGGAGCAGCAGTAAACTTAATCGATGCTGTACAGTGCAAGTGTTTATTAAAAAGAGCTCTACAAACACAAGGGAGCCCCAGCGACGAAGCATCCCGATGACATAGCATCTCAGGCCAATTTGCATACCCAGCAACCTATATAATTCACAGGAATAAGGCAAATATTGCAATGCTAGCAGGTCTGGAGTGGAAACAAAGGGAGAATGAAGGGAGCAAAGAGCGGTGAGCCACAGCACACAGAGCATTCAAAATACAACAGTTGCAGTTCAGAACTTGAGAAGGTAGAGGTTCATTCTCCAAAGCTTGGGACAATTTAAAATTTAGGATTCTAAATCAAAAATTTAGATTCTAAATTAGACTTTGCTATTTGTACACGGTCTTGTCATTCCCTAAGGCATGTTTTTTGCACATGTTTCTGCCATTTGGTAGGCATTTCATGTATAAGGGAAAGTCATATTTCTAGATCCTTGAATAATTGAAACGCTCTATCAATATTAAACTTTTTTCCTTTGTTTTCTTATTTAAATGAGAACACCACAATTGGGCTCAAAAAGTTTCTTTAATTAAAATACTTTATACTGTTTTTCAGTATGTGTTTCCAAAGTTATGGCAAAAATTAAGAAACTCAACCACAGGACATCAAAGAAAAAAACCAGCAATATAAATAAAAAACTAAACTACAAACAAAAACAGCAGGGCAGAAACAGCACTGGTTGCAGAAATGCATGTCCTGTTTAAAGATGCGTGGCTGGCCTAAAGGGCCGGCCGCTGTGTCCTATGCCATTCGCGGGCTGCCCCAGGGCAGCCTGGGAGCAACTTGGGCCTTCCCCAGGTGCAAGCCGCCTGGGGCCCTATGGGCGCCTCCTCAGATGTATGCCAGCTATGAAGCTGACATACATCCGAGGCGGGGGAATAAGGCCGGCCCGGCCCGGAAATGGGCCTAGTATATCGGTGAAATTTGCCGCCGATATCCCCGCCCTCTCTCAGCCTGGGCCAGCCAATGGCCACCCCCAGACTGCCCCGTTCCGCCCTCCCCCCTCCCCTGTACTAGTCAGTGCAGGGCTTACCTTTATCGGTAGGTGCAGGTCTGGCCGGCTGGATGTCCGGCCGGGGGAGTAAGGGCTGCCAGCCTCTGCGCTGGTGGCCCTTACTCCCGAGTCGTCACAAGCGTGCTTTACAGTGCGTTTGCAACACTTTAGAGTGGCGGAGTGTACGCTCCGCCGCTCTAAAGTTAGAGAGGATCGTGCTATAAGATTTTCCTTTGAAAAGATGAAGGGTGGAGCTACTTGTGTTGAGCTGTTAGAGTTTGGAGGCAACACCAGAGAAAGGTCTGTGCCTTGTGGATATTAGTCTGCCCTCCATGTGTTCCTGATGCTAGGGGTGGGCTGTGGCTGAGAAAGTGTGACTAATGTTACTACTGCAATGTGTCCCCTATGAACAGGGCAAAGAGGGATGTTTTGCAGTGGCAGCTCTTATATTTAGCAGGGGGAGAGCAACTGCCCCTATTTATCCCAACATACTGTCCATCTTATGGCTGTTGCTGGTGTCTCTCTTGGGTCTTTTTTAGATTATGAAGCCCTTTTGAAACAGGCAAGATGTATCGGAACATCTTATTCCTTTTGCTGTGTAAACCTCTTTGAGAACTTTTTGTTGTTGAAAAGTGGTATATACGTACAGTAGAGTCGTCCCGCAGTATCCACAGGGGTTCCATTCCAGACCCCCCTTGGATACCGCAAATTCATGTATAATAAAATCTGCTTTATCGCGGATATGGGGGCCACTTTAAAAACCTTTTAAAAAGAAAAAAAGTTTTAAGAGTGTTATTTCCCTTAGCGCAGCAAAATTGCTCCATTTCTTCGGCCGCTTTTGACTAGGGCAAGGCTGAAAGCGGCGTTCTGCAGAATGTCACTTTCAGCCTTGCCCTAGTCAGAAGCGCCCAAAGAAGATGTGATTGGGTCGTACCAGGTGGCAGCGGGGGAAAAGGGGGGCAGTGGGCGCGTCACCCCCTCCCTGTGCATCACCCCCCCAGCAGCCCGCCCCCCTGCACCCCCCCAGTGATGCCTCTGGTCTTCAGCAATCTGAAAGCCATTTCCCGGTCACACAACCCCCTCCCTTGACCCTGGCACACCCCAGTGCGATGCATTCTGGGGTGAGCCAGGGCCAAGGGAGGGGGTTGCACAAGTAATTATATTTTTAAACTTCTTTTCTTTTTAAAGGTTTTTTTAAGTGGACCCCATATCCACGATCATCCTAACTGAGACAAATTCATGGGTGCCAAACCTGCGGATAGGTATTATAAATGCTACTGCTACTCCTAATAGTCTGTTGTTAATGTTGAAGTTTAGAGGTGGGATTGAGACCACTTTGATTTCCAACCAAAAATCTCCCATACAGAACTTTCATCAAGTTGCAAGCAAAGGTCATCTATGTACATTTTCCCTTCTTGCTCCCTCCAAGGCCAAGTGTTTAAGTGCATGCAGAAGCCTTGTGTTACGTTTACTTTCATGCAGATGTGTTAAACTTAAAATGTATACAAGCCTAAAAATGCAGTTTTCACATGAAATAATAGTAAAAATTGCATAATTGGCAATCAGTTTTCATAATATGCAAGTTAGGTCACCTGAATTTAGGAAACCTGAAATATGGCAATTCTCATTGCTGCTGTAGCTGCTATTTGTGCTTTTGGAAATACCTTAATCCTCTATAGAAAAATAGTTAGTGTTATAAAGTGGATCCAATCAATATGTAGAGAAACAAATAAGGGACAGATGAATAGTTTCAGAATTGATTTGTGGTATAAAATAGAGCTTCAGGCAGTTCGTTATTTGCTTCTGGGTCACCAATTTGAATGAGTCTATCTTCGTAGTATGACTATGAGCAAAATCAATACATTTTAATCATTTTATTCAGCGCTTTAGGTATGTTGCAACAAACAAGTTACAGTGACAAACCCGCCTTGAGGCCTGTTAATCTGGTTAATCAGACAATGGCAATAACCCAAAAAGAATATTGGAGCACTGTCATGATATGCCTTATTAATGCTATCAAAAAATAACACAAAACACAGATTATGCAAACCGCAAAGGCTCATTTAATTTTATTAAAGAGCAGGTTCAGTGTTGATTCCATAGAACAAGAGAGACAGTACTCTTTGGGACGAATTACAGCTGCCCGTCATCTTAGGCACAGTTGACTTGCACGAATTCAGCTTCAAATGGTTGCCCAACCAACCAACCAACCAACCAACCAAACAGCAGTTTAAATAGTGCAAGTGACTCTGCCTGCCATTCCACTTACTAATACATGCCTGAGAGTGTGCTGAGATCAGAGAATGAAGGTGCTGTTCCTCTCTTGGTTTCAGTTTTTGCCTGTCCCTTGTAATTTTTAAAGAGAGAGTGCATATTTTCTGGATGTAAAGGATTTTCAAGGCAATTTTGATTATGCGTGATTTTAGCTTTATGTGCTGACTCGGGAATGTAACCCTCGCACAAGTCGAGGGGCAATTATGTCCTGTAAATATTTAAACTGATGAAAAGTTCTCATCAAGTATAGAACTTTGGAATGAAAGTAAAATAAAAAATAACAGCACAATCCTATGCCTGTCTACTTGGAAGTAAGTACCATTGTGTTCAGTGGAGCTTACTCCCAAGAAAGGGTGTATAAGATTGCATCCTAAATGTCTAGTCAACTGGATGCCCTTAGAACAAATGACTTCTCTGGATTCCAGCATCTGCAGATTTGCGGTATCTGTGGTGGGCCCAGAACCAATCCCCTTCCCGGGATACCGAGAGAGAACTGTACATTACACTTGCTTTTGAAAATGTGCCAAATTGCATATTTTGTAACATTGTAGCAATTGGAAAGTCACATATATAAAATGCATATATACAGTAGATATGGTCCTAAGAGCTGTGCAAGGGATATGCCTCACTTTAATGCCTCAGTATTCTGATTGCACAATCGTACGTAAATTCCGGGCGGGGGACCTAGCGTCCACCACCCGGAATAGCAGCAAACGTGCCGTAAAGCACATTTGACAACGACTTTAGAGCCGGGAAGGCCAGCCCGAGGCCTGTCTTCTCTGCTCCACCGGCCGAGGTGTCGGGCGGCCACTGGACCCAACAAAGGTAGGATCTGGTGAACGCCTCGGGTGGTCTGTGGACAGGGGGGAGGGACGGCGGAGCCGGGAGGGCGGTGGCCGGGCTCCGGAGGGCGGCTGGGCCATTACATGGCCGCCTCCGACTTCCGCCAGCAAAATAGCTGGCAGTAATCCAAGGAGGCCTACCGGCCCCAGCCGCCGTTACACTTGGGGAAGTGGATGCGCGTCCCCTTCCCCGAGTAGACTTTCCGCCGTGGGCTGCCTGCTGCAGGCAACCTGCGGCGGAGCGCTGGATTGGGTGGACGGCCTCAGCCGGCCGCCCGATCTTTAAGTAGGATTGGGCTGCCCATTACAGACATTAGTTGGCAGTCATTTTCTGGCTCCTTCCATTTGTATTGCTATCCAGTGGACTTTATAGATGCAGCACTCATTTGACTGTCTCATGTGCTATATCTATTCATGGAGCCACATGTGAGCTGATAATCATTTAAATGCTCCTTCTCATTTAGAATTTCTCACGCATCCAAAACTAGAAAGTTAGGCAGTAAATTCTAGTCTTTCATTCTGTCTGAGCACTACCTTGTATATACTGAGAGCTCAAATATTCCGTCCCTCACCTGTAGCCCTAAGTGGTGGTTTGAGCTGGTTCATAACTGCAAATATCTGCTTGTGGTCTATAGGAAATGCTTAGATTTTTCTAATCCCAGCAGTGGAGCTGCAATTCTATGTAATTCATTTTGTCATGAACATTGATAATGCCGTAGTAATAATAAACATCCTTTCCTGGTATGTTGCACTGTTAACACTAATAGACTATCTGCATTAGCAGGTATTTGTACTTATGTATGAACCAGCACATAGCGTGAATAAGGCTGGAACTACACTTCACGAATCCGGAGGTGTCTTGCCCCTGCCTCTGCCTCCACGCGCAGAGCTGGTCGGAGGCTGTCGCTCCTGCTGTCCCGCCTTCTTAAGAAAGCACAGCTGTGATTGGTTAAACACAGGCGTGCTCTGATTGGCCGAAAACCTTGCAGGTATGCTCTTTACAGTGTGGCCAGTTTTTACTTTTTAACAATCCTGCCCTATGCATCTTGACGTAGTCGCAAAGGCAGCCGAGACAAAATCACCCACAAGCTTCACACGTTTCTCTCTATTTCGTTTTAACACGCATGTTGAGGGGTTTCGGGTACTGCTCAACTTCCCGTGCATCTCTGAATGAGTCAACATGGAGCAGTCGTAAGCAATATTTTGCTTTCAATCCATAATCGGTCTGCAGTGGAAATATTGTTCTGCTCTGCCTGTGCACACACAACAGACTGTTCCCTTGCTGCAAGCAGCGAGCACCGAAACGCTTCCCCCCCACACACACACTCGCAAATCTCTCTGATTGTTCCTACTCTTTCTTGTTACAATTAATCCTCTTGGAATAAACCTCCACAGTGACAGGAGTTTGGGCTATTTTGAGTATTTCCTGCCATTCTGGTTTTCTCTCTCCTCGTCCTGTGTTTTCCTCTGGGAATAAGTCTTGAAATAAAACCTCCACGGTGATTGGAGGTAGTTCTGATTGGCATGCAGCCACTGTCCTCCCCCCTCTCATCCTATTGGTAGGCTGCATTGCCTCCGCAAAGCCGCCCCTCAAAAGATGGGTAGGCACTATCTTTCCAGCTTTGTGTATGCGCCGGCATTGGGAACTCGCAGCTGCTCCGCTTGCTTCCAAAATGCTGTCAGAATCTCCGCAACACGCCGGGATTCGTGAAGTGTAGGTCCGGCCTAAGAATGACAAAGGTGAAAGGAGAAGATAGCCTTTGAGTGGCTAATGGAGTGGAAAGAATGGAGAAGAGGGGGTGTTAAGTGGGATTAGAAAAAAGTGGTGTGGTGATAGTCAGGGAATAGTAAAGTGAGTTGGGGGGGAAAGGACAGAAAAAAGGGAGTGAAGCCATTCCAGACATAGGGAAGCACAGTGGAAGCAAAAGTGCATAGAGAAAGACAGAGAAGTAATAAATAATTTTGCATGGAGGAGGGATAGAGAGAAATGGGGATAAAAGTCAATTTCAATAACAATCCCTTAACATTTGATATAACCATTAAACATGCAAGTCTGAACAGTATTGAATGGAAAGAAAATGTGCAAATATTAGCTTTAGACCAACATATACATTTTCTTTATGCCATTAGACCATTGGTCCATTTTTCTCAGTATGTCTGGCAGCAGCAGAAATTTTTGTGTTTCTCCACCATTTCCCCTGGATGCTGCTTCTTCAGCACCACTTTTTTTTCCAGAATGTCCTCTCCTTTCTGGAATGATCCCAACCATTCAGGGATCATATGGTGAGCATGATGACATCACAGCGCCACCTTGCCAATCAGATTTGGCTAAGTGAAGATGGCACAAAGAGGAAACAATGCCAGTAGCCCTCCCGTTGCCCTCACTCTGAATGCCTGTCTTTGCTGTTCAGCACTCTCCCATGTGCTGCACTGTGGTACCATCTTGCCATCCCAGTCTGGGGCGGAGTGAGCAGCGCCGGCCTCTCTGCTGGTGCTGCTTACTCGCCAGGTATCGAAAATGTGCCTTACGGCATGTTTACGACACCCAGCGCTGGCAGAGCCATCGTTCTGCCAGCAGAAAGTTAGACAGGATTGTGCCGTGAGTCTCCTTTTAAGACATCCCAAAAATCACTAAATGGGGAAACTTGCTGCTGCCAAAAGCGTTCTTGAAAGCACTCATACACACACTTATTCCCCTCCGCTGTGTTGCATGTATTTAGAGTTCTGTACTTAACTATGCTTAAGCCCACTGATTAACTTTCTTCAGATTGTGTTAGATTGTGGTCATATACTATTTGTAAAAAGGCTTGACAGGCAGCAATGTAAACTATAACCCTCAGCATTATAAAATGAACACAACATAGCAGAGATACGTCTGCTCTGGCAAATCACCACTATAATAAATATTCTAAGAATAAATGACCCACCTCAGTGTACATTCAGTCATTTGCTTCCAATGGACCTGGTTAAGTATCAGGAAGCACGTCTTTCTGCCAGACACTAGCCAGTCAGCTAAACTGGAATCGGCTTCTCCTTGGCTTATAAAGGACTTCAGGTAGCTGGAATAGCTGTTTGCAGCACCAAAGAAAGGCAAAAGAAAGAGATCAGTGAGGAAATATGGCAGCCTCTCTGGAAACACACCTTTCACCTCAGCCTCTCTGGAAACACACCTTTCACCTCAAACACATTCATGGGTGAACATTGAATCAAACCCTTTTTTGCATAGAGGTAATATTTACAGTTAGAATACTTACAGCACAATCCTATGTTGTTTACTTAGAAGTAAGGACTAGTGTTTTCAATGGTGCTTACTGCTTCAATGGTGCTCCCCAAAAGTATTACAAATAATTCTTACAGTACACTCATTTTAAGTTGTGAGACTACAAGGAGTCCGTTGTAAGGCAACAACATTGTCAGTGCAATCCTAACCAACTTTCCAGTGCTGGTGCAGCTGCAATGCTGCCCTGAGGTAAGGGAACAAATGTTCCCTCACCTTGAAGAGGCCTCCATGACTGCCCGTGCGCCCTGTTGGCATGGCTACACCTGCGCTAGAACATTGGTTAGGATTGCGCGGTGTGTCTTTCCAACAGAGTAAACTTCCTGAATACCTAGATTGCTAATCATTCATTGAACTTTGCACAACAAGAAACTGTTCTGAACATCAGCTTATCTTGATTTGTAACCTAAGCTTCCTATCATTTGTGACTGTTTCACAACCTCCCCCCCCCACATATGGATTACTTCATGGCTTAGGGCTGTAATTATCTACTTGAGCCTCCAGCTGCTTTGTCCCACAATCAAGCAAATTAAATCATTACAAATCCAATATACCTTACTATGTTGATCCTACTAAGTTGCAGAGAACTTATATAAAGCATTGTACAATCCTACACAATCTTGTTCTCATCTTAAGTGGTGTTCCATATCCCTAAACATATCACGGAACAATAAGTTGTTTTTTAAATAATAATTTAAGGTATTTTATTTCTCAGTTAGTTGTGTTTATTTATGATAATGTTATTCCAAACACCAAGCATTGTACTGTCGCTATTAAGCACACTATACTTTATCATTTCTTTCCTTGCCTGATCTAGCAATATACTTCAGGATATAGCAACTTAGTGCATATGACATCATGCAACATCATATATTATTATGCAGAAGACAATAACACTCAACAAGAACAATTGAGCTTCTCCTGCTGAAGTTCTGTTGAAATGAATAACAGCTGTTCAAGTACGTATTTGATTTATTAAAATTTGTCTACTGTTTTGTCTCAACTTGAGACACTCAGGGCAAATCACAACAAATCATAAACATAAACCCTAATAAATAAAACTAAAACTAACAAATCAAAATCAAAGAAATAATATAAAGAAATGCAGCAGATTAAAACAGGAAGAGCAGCACTATTAAGCCAGAAAGAGAGAACTAAAGACTTGGCAGGTAAAAAAAATCTTATGGAATAAAATATCTTCATCCTAGGATGAGAAAACGTGAGGGAGGGGACCAGGGTTAGAATTCCAGGCTTCTCCTTCAAGTTCTCCACAGACAGAGATTCCAAAGACAGTGATGGGAGATGAGTTGAATGCATTGGGGATAAGGCAACGCTGAATTTCAAGCAGTTGTTAGGAAAAATATTCAAAGCAGGGTAATGTCTTTTATTAGCATCAAACAGAACATTACAAAGTTGTCAGCAAGCTTTCTAGTTCTTCAGAACACTTCTTTTAGACTGGATATTAAGCAAAACAAAACTTTCAGCCCAATCCACCGTAACTGCCAGTGTGGCGCCCGCTACATCCCACAGGGCAGTTTTGTCTTCTGGAGACCTCCTTGGGGCAAGGGAACATTTGGTAAGGGCAAGCCCCTGCCAGTCTGCTGGATCTACTTGGACTTGCGCCAGCAATATTGCTAGGCCCATGAAGGTGGATCGGGCCTGGGATGGGGTTTGGATTTGGTGGATGCCACTGCGTCGAACCCGCCCCCTTCCCGATCCTTATCTGCCCTCCTTCCTGCCTCCATTGCTGTCCTGTTCCACCCACCACCCACCCTGTTCCTCTCACCCCCTGCCTTCCTTCCACCCCCTACGTGTAATCAGGATGGACGGGTGTCCGGAGGCCACTGGTGCACAGAGCTGGTCGCTCGCCACTTGCAGCAGTGGCTAGCCCACACGCTCCATTGTGTCGCTTTTACAAGAGCGAGAAAGTACCTAGCACTGCCAGAACACTAATTCCGGCGGTGCTAGGCTCAAATAAGATCAGACCATTTGCCTTTTCAATTTTTTTCTAATGAACTAACAGTGCTATAGTAGTTAGGATTCACTTCTCGAATGAGACACAGCTGGGGTTAATGTTGTCACTTTAGCTTCGTTCTTCCCAACTTCCCAGAAGATCCTGCAAACAGAAGCAGGAATTTTTTGCTTGCACAATGGTCCTCTGTTGTTTTGTATGTACAGTAGGGTCCCAGTATCCACGGGGAATAGGTTACTCCCCCACCGCAGATACCAGGAACCCACAGATAGGAGGGAACGCTATCCACTGTGGATACAAGGCAGCCCCCCCCCGCGCAGCCCCCCATGCCCATTACCTTTCCTTTAGCTGCTATTGCTGGCAGCAGGTCAAGGGGCTTTTTGATTCACCAAAACGCTGCTTATAGTGATGAAGCAGGCAAGCTGCGTGCATGCTAGAAAGTCCCTGTTAAACCCTGCTTGCTGCTTATAGTGTTTTGGTGAATCAAGAAGCCTCCTGACAAGGCGCCAGCGATATCGGCTAAAGGAAAGGTAATGGGAGCCGGGGGGGGGGGCTGCGATCCGCGGATAAATAAATCTGCTGATAGTGAATCCATGGATACAGGGGCCCCCTTGTACAGTTGGCCAGCATCTTGTGCGCAATAGAATTCCACGAATTCAGTTTACATGGTCATCAAACCAAAACCCAAAAAACAGCAGTTTAAACACTGCTGGCAATTCCACCTGCCATTCTATTCTCAAAATACATGCCCTGGAGGGATCCTGAGTTCGAAGAATGAAGCTGCTATTCCTGCCTGTGTCTTGTCATTTTTTAAGACAGTTCAAATTTTCTGGATGTCAGGGATTTTCAAGGCAATTTTGAGTACATTGGGCCCTCAGTATCTTCTGGGGTTCTGTTTCTGGAACCCCTGCAGATACTGAAATCTGCAGATAGCGAAGTTCGCTATCGTGGATACCAGGGCCAACCTAAAAACATTTTTAAAAGGAAAAAAAGTCTAAAAAGCGCTTTCCTTACCTTTTTGCTACAAACTGCAGCATTTTCTTGCTTGTACAAAGTGAAATCATGCTCCAGAAGCCTTTTCATCCCCAGCCTATAGTGCCAAGATCAGATTTCTGGGAACCTGAGCATCTAGGCATCTGAGGGTTTTGTTTTGTTTTAGTTCTATGAGTTTACATGAATTTAGTCAGATCATGGAAAAGGAAATTATCAGCTTCTTTTGTGATACCATATGATATATGAACCATGAATATAGTGCTTTGTGTACTATTCTATTCTAGAGCATGTTCGTGTTTAACTCCTAGCATGTTGGGAATTCTGTCAGGTTGCCTCTGAATATTGCCGGCTGAATATTGTTGCTATCTCTGAGCGGGGCAGGGGAGGGCGGAGCCGGAGGCTGATCAGGGCTGGGAGGGGGTGGAATTGGCAGCACTGGCACATGCCAAATCCTGTCCTCTTTCCCAGGCCCCTTTTTTCTTCTTACATGGGTCTGCTCGGTTCCGTGCCGGCAATTTAGCTGTCACATTATGACCCATTGTGCAGTCTGGGGGTTTACCCGGGGTAAGGGGGAAAATGTCCCCTTTCCCTGAGTAGACCTCCAGCCTGCTCCTATCCAGTGCTGGATACAGCGTGGGCTACACGGCCCCACTGTATTGGCACTGGATAGAATTGGGCTGCCCATCAGTTTTTAGACTACAGGTTCTTAACCTTTTGTGCCTCATACACCCCAGGAGAATTTTGAACTACTTACATGACCCCCCAAACCGGCAAAAACCAGAAGTGAGCTTCGCAATGCAATTGGAGCCATTGCAGCCTTGGGGAGGCCTACAGAGGCGGCAGCAGGCCATCTCGACCCTTCGGGGACCTGGTAGGGCAACCAGGTACGTTGAAAACAGCATTTCTGTGTCAGCAGTGGGCATGATCCTGGAACGATCCTGGAGCGCCACCACTGACGTTTGGACTGGCCACCCCCCTTAAGGGCATATAATTGCAACCCACCACTTTGAGAAACCCTGTGCTAGACATTTTCTTTAAAGAAAATGAGAACTGAAATTTCTGGGGTAGCATAAGACCTATATAATTGCCTCTTTCGGGATGGGGGCAGGTGTCCCCCGCTTAATGACGGGGATACGTTCTGAAATCCCCATCGTAATGTAAAGCTGTCATTAAGCAGGTCTTGCTGTGCTTTGAAGTTTAGCACTGTGCTTAAAGCCTCAGCGTTAAACATCCAAGCTCTTATCTTGCCCATTTGCTGTTTGGCTTTAGATAAAGGCTTTGAAGTTCAGCACTGGGGCTTTAAGCACAGCACTGAACTTCAAAGCCCTTATCTAAAGCCAAACAGCGGAAGAGCTGGGGATTTTAAAAGATGCATCTTTTTAAATCCGTTGCTCTTTTTTACTAGGGACCCGTCCCTAGTAGAAAGCGATCTGTCATTAAGTGGGGGACACCTGTATAGCTCATTAATCTTAAGTAGCCTATGCTAGATTTCTTGCATTTATGAACAGCATTGGTGCTTAAATGTCAGCATTGGTGCTTAAATGTTAAACAGCACAATCCTATGCATGTCTGCTCATTAGTAAAACCCATTACGTTCAATGGGGCTTACTCCCAGGGTTATAGGATTGCAACCAAAGAGAACTTCAGGTTGGTTGTCAGTCCTCAGAGGTTTTTCTGCATATTTGCTGCATGTTCAATAATGTTCATATTTGCTGCATGTTCAATACTGAATGGTATTTTTCATGGAGAACAGATGAGTTGTGGGATTTTGCTTAGGAAATGAGCATGAACCTTCAGATGAATTTGTATGACATTTGAGGTACTTAAAGTGCAATGGCATGTGGTTTTCTGTGAAGTTTTCTGTGAAGTTCCAGTGTTTTTGCTAGGCAGAATAATTTTATTTTGAAATTAACATTAGACAAAGAAAGTCAACTTCTGTTTTAAATTCTCTAAGCCTCCCTTTCCCTTTTGTGGTTCTGCCGATTGGCATTGATGGATTGCGTCTTAGGTTTAGTTAGGATAGTCTCATTGAATGCAATTGTTTTACCAGGCCTTACTCATAACTAACAGCCCAATCCTATCCTTTTCCCCACCATAGCATGCAACCATGCCAAAAGAGGCTATGTTGCATGTGTGTGTGTGTGTGTGTGTGTGTGTGTGTGTGTGTGTGTGATTGGCGTGGCAGGCGAACCAGAACCGCTCAGACGATGCTGTACCGGATCGGTGGGGCTGGCTGGCAAACCCCCAGGCTGGAAGAGCAAGGACTGAGTTAAGGTTTTCCTGAGGAGGTTTGCACTGTCCAGCTGCCTCAATCCTTTTGGGATGGCGGTGATAGGCAGGCTTGGTCGGCAACCAAGCAGGGCTTGAGGCAAGATGTGATGCCCATTTACATCTGTGGGAGGCAGACGTCTAGGACCGTTTTCCCAAATTAGAAGCCCGCACGCTGGGGGGATATAACATCAATAAGAATAAGTTAGGTCCCTGCTGCAGATATTGTTAATGTTTAATTAGTTAATAAAGTGGCCCATACTCCCAAGCCTCTGTCTTGCGTGTTTATTGGGGGGGGGGGGGTGCAAGGGTAAGAGACTGCACTGCATGCTTGTGTGTGTGTGTGTGTGTGTGTGTGTGTGTGTGTGTGTGTGTGTGTGTGTGTTTGTGAGAGAGAGAGAGAGGTAAGGGAAAATATTTTCTCTTACCCCTCTGAAAGCCCCTCCATTGCCAGTTGGTCTCCTTGGACCTGTACCAGCTCCATAGGCCGATGCAAGTTTGAGGAAACAAAGGAGCCGTGATGGGGAATTGATTCGCGTGATTCACCTGTGAGTCCGACTGAAGTTGCAGCAGCAACTTGACTCGGACTCGACTTGGCAGCCACAAGCAGCTGGCTCGACTCGACTCGCAACTTGACCCTCTTACGGCTGAGTTGCGATTCGAGTCGCCAGGGGGCATAAGGAGTTTAAAAAAAGGATTAAAAACATATTTTTTTTTTTACCTTTGGGTGTCTTTGCATGCCAAACTGCTGCGTTTCTTGCTTTCACAAAGAGAAATCGTGCTGCAGACCCCGGAAGGGATGGCATCAGGCGCAAGTCACTTGTGCCGGAATATAACCCCTCTCACCTCCAGCACTCCCTGGTCCCTCCCCCAATCTATTCCGCTCCATGTTTCACCCACCCCACCAACTTACCGACATTTGCGTGGCTTCTTCTTATCACTGCTGCACAACATACCTTGGTGTCTGCAGCGGGAGTCCGGAAGTGTGCAACTAGGCGCACTTCCATAGTGTCATTCGTGAAGCCCTAAAGTGTGCTCTGCCATTGGAATGCTAGTTCTGGCAGTGGAGCTGATAAATAAGATTGGGCCATTTAATTTAGGATAAAATCCAATAGGTTTATGAATTGGATTGGACTGTATCCAAAGTCCTCTTTAAATTGGCCTGTCAGCAAAATTGTTCATTGTTAGTATTCTAATGGCGTAATCCTATTGAAGGCTTATGCTGGCGCATCGCCACCACACTGACCAAAGATGTAATGAAAGTGCCATAAGGCACATTTGCAGCACCCAGCAAGTATGCAGCACCGGCGCCAAGGCCTATGCCACCCGCCTGTCGAAGAACTCAGAGTACTGCGCCATAGAGCAGATAAGTCCTGCTCCGAGCAGTACAGGATCTGGGGGAATGCAGAGTGGGGGTGTAACTGGATGGGGGAAGGGCAGATGGGCGGATTGGGCCCAAGAGGGGGGGCATTGCCAATGCCCTGGTGCGCTGTATCCTATCCTCCTTCCCAGGCCCTTTCTGCTGACATGGGGCTGCTTGGTTCTCCGAGACCAAATAGCCCCATTGTGGTGGCTGGGGTTTTACCCAGGGTAAGTGGATAAATGTCCGCTTCCCCCAAGTAGACCCCCATCAGGGCCCTTCCTCAGATAGAATGCAGCATGGGCCGCATAGCCCACACTACAGAGCCCAAACTGGGGGAGGATAGGGTTGCGCTGTAAGCAATTTCCTGCAAAAGGGACTGGGGTAAATAATACTGGAGCTTGCAAAATTTCTCCCCATCCTCCCCCTGCTAAAAATCTGGTTTGGTTTGGGTGCTTGAAAATGGAATTTTGGGTTGCATGATTCTGACTCTGAAATGTCAGCATTGCATTGTGAAATTAACTATTGAAATACAGTATTTGTGATATCAGTAACTGGCACTGGAACCTGCCCAAACATCTACCCGTATTTATCGGCGTATAAAACGCACCTGCGTATGAGACGCACCTTCCTTTTGGCCCTGGGTTTCAAGAAAAAAAGATTTAAAGCATTTTTGGTCCACTTGGCCACTTACTGCTCGGCTGCTTAATTAGCTAATTTACATAAATTGCACAAAAATACCAGGATCTCTTTTAAAACACATAGCAATAAGACACATGAACAAAATGCACCAGAACATAAATCCCATGTACAAAAAAAACCCCAGACTCAACTCTTTCCCCCCAACCCACCCATGCACAGTTTCCAAAGTAAAAAACATTTACCCCAAGTACAAAACCCCCCAGACTCAACTCTTTTCCCCCCAACCCACCCATGCACAGTTTCCAAAGCCTCCCAACTAGGCCCAGTTCAGAAGCTTACCCAAGCTGCATTCATTCAGCATCCGAGGAGCTGGAAAGACCACACCCTCTGCAGCTCAGCTGAACTGAACTGAGAAGCACAGCGCCCTCTGCTGGCTGCTGAGAAGCTCAACTCATGCACGTGCATAAATTAAACCCGACAAACAGCTGTAGATCGGATAGATTAGTCAGGGAAGAAAGCACAAGGGAGTTCTCCGGCTCCGGAAAAAACGCGGTAAGCCCAAAAATGCTTTAAAACAGGCGGGAGGGGGGAGGGATTTTTTTTAGAATTGGCGTATAAGATGCACCCTACTATTTTGGGTCACAAATTTAGACAAAAAAAGTGCGTCTTATACGCCAATAAATACGGTATTTGCTTTAAATAAGGGTAGGTTGCTTACTTATTTACATATCAATTTTAGCACAAAAACTGAATGGTCCAAGTATCCTACTGAAAAGTAGCACATTTTGTTATTTATTTTGAGGGATCCGGATTTGTTTTTCATGGTAGTGCTGGAGCCGAAAAATGGTAGTGCTGGAGCCGAAAAATGGTATTTCCAGAGAATCAAATTAGAATATGTTGTTCTTTGGAAAGTATAATCTACCTCACCCCCATCACTAGCATTTCTCCTATGAGCTTGAGTGCTGCATGGGTTGCAGTTACACAGCCACCAGGACATTCTGAATAACAGCACAATCCTGCGCAAATTTCTGGCGGCAGAGCGAGTGCTCCACTGCCGGAAGCCGACGCAAACATGCCGGAAAGCACATTTGCGACAACTCGGGAGTGAGGGCCGCTGGCGCAAGGCCAGCAGCCCTTACTCCGCCACCAGATTGCCCCTGCAGCTGCCTGAGTCAGGTAAGAGGTCCCCTGGCATGCACAGAGGCAGTCCAGGTGGTGAGGGAGGGGGCCATTGACCAAGCCGGCCCGGGAGGGGGCGGGGATGGCAGCCGTCATATCCCCATCCCCGTTCTGGTTGGCGCGGTCATTACATGGCCTCCTCTTACTTCTGCCAGCTAAATAGCTGGCGGAAATCCAATGAGGCTCATTGGGGTTGGGCCGTGCTATACCGGGCTGGCGGAAATCCGAGGAGGCCCATTGGGGTTGGGCTGCACTACACGGGAGAAGGGGACGAATGTCCCCTTCCCCTGAGTAGACCTCCGGGCCGATCTCGATCAGCCTGGAACGAGAATACTATCTGGGCCACCCGCCGGATAGTTAGTCAGGATTGGATTGTAAAGCTGCTACTTGTGTAAAGAGACACCTTTAAAATGGCAGTTCTGTTATTTTTAGTAGCAGGAAAGCAACTGTCCCTATTCTCCCCAGCATAGTGTATTTTCCATTGGAAATTCTGCTGCTGCTGTTCGTTCTCTCTCTCTCTCTCTCCTGTGAGCTCTTGGGGACAGAGACCTATTTTTTATTTCTGTGATGTGTCAACTGCTTTGGTAACTTTATTGTTAAGCGGTGTATAAACATTTTAACTAAAATAAATAATAGCACCCAAGGTGTCACTAATGATGAATGACATATCAACTACAGTGCTACTATGCCCTCTTCTTTTAAACGTTTTAAACAAAACAGTACAATGGGAGGTCAATTGATGAAATGTACGTCTTCATCCAGCATAAATTACTTATGAAATTCATTATCCTGTGTTGATAGCCACTGTTTTGGATGCCTCTTAAAAAGGATTCAACAAATTAATGGAGGTCAGTTGGCTACTAAAGACAGCACTGTGCAAACCAATTGTTTGGGACCCAGGGATCTGATTGGAAAAAAAGTAGGTTCCACAAGCCTAATGTTTGCCCACTCCTGATGTTGTATATAGGTTTGGGGGTGATCCACAACACCAAACAGTAGGCAGTGCTGGCAGGTAGACCTGTACCATCCTGCCGGTTCTGAATCTAGAGAAACGCATGCCGGAGCAGGTGAGAACTGCTCCGAGTGGTGCGGGGGAGGCCAGATCTGGCCGGGCAGGGGTGGAATCGGTGGTGCTGGTGCACAGAGTATCCTATCCCCCTTCCAAGGCCCTTTTCCTTTACACAGGTCTCCTGGACTTGCGCCAGCTAAATAGCTGGTGTGAATCCGAGGAGGCCCATAGTGCTGCCTGGGGCTTTACCCCGCGTAAGGAGACAAATGTTCCCCTCCCCAGCTGGATACACCGCAGGCCTTGCTGCCCTGCTACACTTGTGCTGCATAGGATTGGACTGCTAAGTTCCCAAATGTTCTTTTTGTGACCTATGTTCTTGACAAATGTTCAGAATTAAAATAAACACATTTCAGAACATACATATGGAAGTTATCTGTTATTTGCTAGAATGCCACACACAGAAAGCTGGTTATGTTTTGATGTTCATTTTTAGGATTTATTTTCTTCCTGTTGTAATAATTATTACACATTTCAGATTCTTTTCCTTTGAGCAATTGTACCACATTGCTGTTTTCATTCTTCCTTTATAATAGAGCTCCGTAAAGTGGTGTTTATTGTATTTTACTTCCTTACCTCATATGGATGGCATTATTACTATATTTATCGGCGTATAATGCACACTTTTCCCCCTGAAATTTAGGCCCAAAATAGTAGGGTGCATGTTATACGCTGATGCTGCAATTAAATCCAGTGGTTTTAAGGTTTTTCGCTGTGCTTGGCCACTTACTGCATTGTTGTTGTCGTTGCTGCCACCTCCACTTGCCAACGCCACTCTTCATCCCGCGAGCTGTCCCTGCACAGCAGCTTCTGCTTTCCAGAAAGCTTTCACAGACGTGAGTCTCAAAGACGCTGCTACAAGCTCTCCAGAAACGTCCGAGTTACTCAGACGTTTCCGGAGAGCTTGCAGTCGTGTTCAGCACCTGTGCGAGCCTCACAGACGCTGAACGTGAGTGCAAGCTCTCCGGAATGTTGATGTAAGCAAAGGAGGAGACATCATGCAGATAATCTGGGAGGGACTTCCAAGCATCCGAGCCAGCAAGAGAGACAGGGCAGAGTGATTGAGGGAGCATTTCTACAGCATGGGTTAGAAAGGGCACTCCACCTGTGTTTTAACTAAAACTGGAATGAAAACACACAGTAGGGGATTTAGCCTTTGGAAAGAAGTTGAATGCCAATTACAATTAGTAATTGACTTGTGATATTTTTCTTTTCTACAAACAATATGCTTGGACTACAATTTTATGGTGAGTTACTTTACAAAAGATAGTGTGCAGAAATGAAACCTCATTGTTCCAACTACCTGTTTTGTATGGCTGTGAAAGATTTGGAAATGTTGGATGGAAATAGAGATGGGCAAACACTTTCCCCAGTTTGATTCAAAATGGTAGTAATAGCTGCCACTGTGGGAGTGAGAGGGACAAGTTCTTCTCCAGCCTAGACTGCAATCCTTTTATTCCTTAAGATAAAAAATGCAGTTACAGTAATGCTGATAATTAATAAATTTTGCAACACCCAGGGAGTTCAAAGTGCTTTAGAGTTTTCATGTTGAGCTGGGTTGCACATATTCCTAGTTTTAAGTGAATTACTGACAGCCCAAAGCTACCTGCCTGGGTGATGGCAGCGTGCCTCTTTTGCTGGTGCTGACTGCCATAAAGCAGTCAGTGCCTGCTGTAAAAGACACTCTGGCAGTGCGCTCAGTAGCATGATGTTGGGAGGCTGGCGGGAAGGCTGAAGCCTTTCCGCCGATGCCAGTTAATCCTGAGCCACCCACCGCTGAACGTAAGATGGTGGGGGAGGCGGAAGGGTGTGGAGGGAGGACAGAGCAGGGGCAGGGGAGAACAGAACAATGCAGCGCCGGGGGCAGTGGAGGGCAGAATGGGGCGGCGACAGGGGCAGGCAGGAGATAGGCAGATCAGATCCAGGAAGGGGGCGGGTTCTGTGGCAGTGGCGTCAGCCACTGAATCTTAACCCCCTTCCCAGACCCGATCCCATAGCTTGGGTCCACGAAGACCTGCGCCAGCTATTTAGCTAGCACAGGTCCAAGTAGGAAACCCCCCCCCCCCCACGCACACATCATGAAGGCTTACCCTGGGTAAGAATTATAGCTCCCTTACCCAAAGAAGACCTTCACAATTTTCCCTATCTTCATGATGCAGCAGTCGCCATTTTGACGCCACTGCATTGGCGAGGGGGGGGGGAGAATAAGATTGGGCTTTGAGACTGAGAGATGGTACTGTGTCTGAAACCATCCAATGGCCTTCCAAGAATTTGCATCAGGATCTCCAAGTTCCAAAACCAACATTCTACTTATTGTACTACTATAATTTTCACTTGAATGACAAAGCAATAACAGTGTATTGTTGCTACATAAAATCATTCCAAAACACCTAGAAAATCTTGGATTTTTTTCATAGATTCATGTATACCTATTGGCCTTGGTGAATGAAATGAATCTTTGTGAACAAATATACTGAGAAAAGAGAGAATGAGTGCCCAATCCTATCCAACTTTCCAGCTCTGATGGGGCCATGCTAGCAGGATGGGCGCTGCAACCTACAATGGGGGGGGCAGTCATGGAGGCCTCCTCAAGGTAAGGGAACATTTATTCCCTTACCCCGGGGCTGAATTACAGCTGCATTACAGATGCTGAGTGTATGAATAGTGTATGAATAGTAGAGTTCTTATCTACCTTATTCAGACATTCAAATGAGTGCACAGACAGAGGGGTCACATATGCCATCCTCCCTCTCATTGTCCAGATGATGTTCAAGTGAAGATCTGCATGGAATGCATGGAATGTTTATGTGTACAGCTGTATGCATGTAGGAGTTTATCCACTTAACAAGCAACACTGGAAAAGCAAGGGCTCCTGGAGAAAACCCTATGCAACTAGAGTTGCATGTGTTTAGTATTGTATTTAAACTTTCACCTGCACATGCGGAGGTCAGGAGCAGGGTCGGCATGCACAATCGTACTTCCCTTCTCCATGTGTATAGTTGACTGGTTTTATAGGGCAGTTGAAATTGTGTACTTCTGCATATGTGTGTTCAGAGATTAAGACCTATCCAAATTTAAAACTCCCACAGATTACAATGGAAGACTTAAGCACTTGCTTAATTCTCTCCCATGCTTAAATCAATGTGACTTAAACCTCTTAACTTTGGCTGGATCATGCCCTGTGTCAATAGAAGTATGAAGGTGACAGACATGTGGCAGATGGAGATTATGCAAGGAAGGGCTAAAAGAAAAAAGTCACTCTCTTTACAAGCATTGCAAGGACAGAGAGAAATAATTTAATTTGGTTTAATTAATGGTGTGCCTCACCATGCCCACTCCTCTTCAGCTTGTGCAGAAAAGACTAGCTAAGCTCCGCTATCGTATCGCTGGCAGCATGAAAGTAAAAAGAGACCATTACAAAAAAAGACAGAAAGTTTATTTATGGTGCAATCCTGTGCATGTTTGTTCAGAAGAAAGTCCCACTGCGTTCAGTGAGGTTTACTCTCTTGTAAATGTGTTTAGAGTTGCAGCCTTATGGCACAATCCTATCTAAACATGGACCAGCAGAGCAACTGCTTCACTGGTCCAGGGTGTCGCAAACATACCATAAGGCACGTTAGCGTCACATGGCGAGGAGGCGGCACCGGTGCAGAGGCCAGCACCGCTCTACCTGCACCAGATCCAAGGGAAGGTGAGTTCCCTGCTGGACAACAGAGGGGTGTGGGGAGGGCAGAACAGGGCATTCTGGTGGTGGTTGGGATTGGTCGACAGGGTCCGGGAAGGGAGAGGGATCGGTGGTGGCCTCCTCCGCTGAATCCTATCCCCCTTCCTGGGCCTGGCCACCATTACACGGTTAGCTCAAATGTGCACCAGAAAAATAGCTGGCACACGTTCGAGTAGACCCATCAGGGAAGCTGGGGCTCTCCTCAGGGTAAGGGGACAAACATCCCCTTCCCCCGAGGAGAGCTCCAGCTGCGCTGGCATTGAGACCTATCTGGATAGGATGCAGTGCGGGCTATATGCCCGCATTGCAGCCTAGCTAGACAGAATTTGGCTGTAAGTGTTAAAAAAGTAACACTAGTACAAAATGATGGGAATCTCGAAATCAGTCCAGAGATAATTGGAAGGTAGGCTTTCTGTAGTTGTTCTCATGCATTTCCCAAGACCATGTTATATGGAAACGTAAGTGTAGCCCATTGCCTTCTGACAAGTTTTCACTGCAAACTATGTACTTCTGAATGAAACCAATAGAATTATGACTTTAAGATCTATACAAATGTGTTCTTATGTAATAGAATCCAAATGGCTTGAGAGGAACCACAAAATATGATCCAGCTTTCTTAAAAACTGCAATGAAGTGATTAAAAACAACTGTACAGGAACTATTTAGTGACTGCTTAGTAGAATGAGTGTGTAATATTAATTTTAGTTGTTGTTGTTCAGTCGTTAAGTTGTGTCCGACCCTTCGTGATCCCATGAACCATATCCCGCCAGGCCTTCCTGTCCTCCACTATCTTCCTGAGTGATTTTCGCTCATTTTAGACTTGTATTTAATTCATGAAATCCGATATGTTCACAAAAATAAGGTTTGCCATTAAGTTTATAAGTATATTAATGAACTTGGGTTAAAAGTATACCAATGGCCTGATCCTAACTAGCAGTGCAATCCTGCGCAATTAAAGGCCAGCAGAGCGAATGCTCCGCCAGCTAGGGTGTCACCACTTTCGCAACACCCTTGGAGTAAGCGGCACCGGGGCCAGCACTGCTCACTTCGCCGCCATCTGATGCCCACACTGCTGGACACAGGTAAGTGCTGTGGTGGGAGGCCATGGGGAGGGTGGGCTGGGGTGGTGGAGGAGGCGGTGATTGACTGGCCAGGCCAGGGAGAGGGGCAGGGATATCAACAGCGTGCTCTACCATATCCTCACTCCCTTACCGGGCCTGGCCAGCCTTACATGGCCTCCCCGGATGTGCGCCAGCAAAATAGCTGGTGTGCATCTGAGAAGGCCCATTGGGGCTGGTGGGGCAGACACCGGGGGAAAGGGATGAACTTCCCTTTCCCCGTGTTGTGCCCCAGCTCCTCCGGCATGGGCCACATCCTGCGTAGGATGCAGCGGCCAACCGTTTAGGCCAGCCGGTGCATTTTACGCAGGATTGGGCTGTAGTATCGGGCTGGCATGTGGTGCCATTTACGGCAGCGGAAAGGCTTTCTGCTGCAGTAAAGTGGCTGATGTGAAATAGCAGCAGACAGATGCCAGTGGTCATTTTCCATATGCTCTCAAGAGACAGCAGGAAGAAGAGTGCCAGACCCCGCTCGAGTCAGCCGGTACATGTAAGCTGCCGGTGGGTGCAGTTGTGTTGCTAGCATCGGCCGGAGGGGGGGGGATGAGTTTTGCATCATCGTCCTACCCCCTGTTCTCCCAGGAGGCTTCATTTCAAGCCTTCCAGGCCAAAGGGTGGGCAGGAGGGCCCACAAAACATGCCGATCCTTAATGCGGACTGTTAAGACCATTATTTAATAGTCTAATTAGACTAGACTATTTAGCAATAAAGCTGTAATCATGGCAGCTGCTTTGTGATAACATTTTCTGACAACTATGCTTGTGTTTGCTATTTGCCCTTTTGTGGTCAACTGAGAAGGAGCCAGATCCAGAGATTCTTGAAGTGTCTTACACACCATCTCAATATAATTAGTAAAGTTCCTTTTTACCCAGAGAAAGGGAAAGCTTTTGTTCTGAAGATACAGACTGAACTAGAATGGAAAGCATCCTCAAGCTATTGATCAGTAGGCCTACTCCAAGCGGGGTGGCTTCAGGGCTGAGGCAGAAAAACAAACTGCATTATACAAGGTCACTGAGGAGGTCTTGTGTACCATTGTGTCGCTGAACCTAGCTAATCCTGGGGTCTCATCTGGTGCTGCAACAACAACATCTCAAGCATCTGAGAATTAGATCTGTTCTCTGGCTACCAGTGGCGTCGCTCTAGGTGGGACGTCACTCTAAAGCCCGAGCTACATTGTTCACGGTCGCGTCCGCGTTCCGTGCGTGTCTGGTATCCCGCCCCCAGGTCAAACAACAGGCTCTGATTGGCCGGACGTAGCGCGGACGCAGCAAAAGTCGAGCTGGGCTACGTCCGGCCAATCAGAGCCTGTTGTTTGACCTGGGGGCGGGACACCAGACACGCACGGAACGCGGCCGCGATGCGGCCGTGGACAGTGTAGCTCATCCTTAAGTTCCGCCGTGCTCTGACCCTCCGTTACACACCGGCACGAGCCGGCCCCGCCCCCTCACCTTTGGAGCCATTCAGCCCTGAATGGCTCCGAAGGCGAGGGGGCGGGGCCGGCTCGTGCCGGTGTGTAACGGAGGGTCAGAGCGCGGCGGAACTTAGCGCGACGCCCCACCTAGAGCGACGCCACTGCTGGCTACTCCCCCAGCTCTTCAGTGCTGTTGCCACCTGTGGAAGAAGACATGGATTTGTTCTATAATGCTTAATTATCTAAAGACTAGGCATACATATTCAAAGTTCCTGCTAGAAACAAGAAAGAAATCCCTGATAAAGAAGATTACTTATGATTATTAACCAGGGATGGAGCTCTTGCTTATATAATGCAAATCGATCTCATTTTGATTCTCACACAACATTGCCTGTGACTACAAGTTTGTGGGCACATGAAGCTTATGCAAATAATGCTACGTAATTTGAGAACATCAAGTTTTATATCTATTTTATATTCTATAAAAATGCATCGTCTTTGCTTTCTTTTTGGGTGGATGGGACTTTGTCTTGGCATGATAAGAAACTATAAGTTACACATTCCTGAAATTTTGTTAAATGTTTCATACATAGAATTCAGTTTCATGGAATTTATGTTCAATCCATATTTAGAAGTTTGAATACACACTGTATAGTTATATTGTGCAAATAAATGTAAACCAGATGATATTTTTGCTGTATGATTCTATATGCTTCTTAGAACTGATGAGGAGGCTTTCATATAACCTATCTTCCCAAGGTTTTGTTTTCCTTTGCTTTTGATTGCCTTAGGATGCAATCCTATACACCAGGGGTGGGGAACCTATTTACGGTGGAGGGCCATTTCCCCATGGGGGAAATGGGTCGCGGGCCGTGTCCCCTCCACCGCAAACAGGCGCCCCCCAAGCTCTCCTCCTCCCACCCCCACCCCCCCCAAGCTCTCCTCCTTACCTTCTCTTCAGCCAGTGGCGGCAGCAGCCCCGCGCGCGCTCACATCGCCGGACTTACTCTCAACCCGGCTGTAATAGACATGCGCAGAAACAGCCGGGTTGAGAAGAGGTCTCGCGTGACCCTCTTCTCAACCCGGCTGTTTCTGCACATGTCTATAACAGCCGGGTTGAGAGTAAGTCCGGCGATGTGAGCGCGCACAAGGCCTCCCGAGGCTCCGGAGGCTCTGCTCCGAGCGCGCGCGGGCCGGACCCGATAGAATCGGGTCCAGGCTCGCGCGGGCCGGACCGGATCTCTCCGGGGGCCGCCGGTTCCCCATCCCTGCTATACACACTTGGAATAATTCCCATTGAATTTTGTGGAACTTACTTCTGAGTTGACTGCCATAGAATTGCTCTGACAAAGACCTACCTTTGTCCCTATATACAGTCTGTCAGAACGAGATGCCAGACGAGGGCAAGTGGGGTGGCGGGAGTGGCGCCACAGTACCTTATTTTTCAGCTGTGCCTGGCCTGCCGCCACTCCTTGACTCCCACGCGCCTTCTAAGTACTCCAAACTGCAGCAAGCAGTAAAAAAAAATGCAGTCAAAAGCAACTTCCAGTTGTGATGTGAAACTGGAAGTCACTTTTGACCATTTTTTTAACTATTTGCTGCAGTTTGGAATACTTAGAAGGTGTGCAGGAATTGAGAAGGACGGTGGGCCCGACGCAGCTAAAAAATAAGGTACTGTGATGTACCCCGCCCCCAGTGGAATTCTTCTTCTGAGGTTAGCCATCCGCATTGAGTCAAATCTGCAGGTGGCTAACATCCCCGGATGAGTAGGGCCCACTGTATTCTGTCATTGAAATGGTAGCTACAACAGATTTCTCTGTGTGTTTTTAAATGTGGATATATTTTACATGTGGATATATTTTACATACAGTTGTCTTTACTATGTGTATATAACTGAAATCTTTTTTTTAAACGTTTTTCAGATGTTGATTTAAAAGACAAATTCATACAACGTTTTACAGGTAAGAACAGATTTCTTTTGTGAACTTCTCTCTAACTTCACTCTGGATGTGTGTTTTTAAACATGCATTTATTTTTATTAAATATTATTACATTTTCATTTTAATTTGAGTATTATTGAATTTTTTTCACAGAAGTGTTTTCAAAAGATTCTGCTTTAAAAGACAAGATCGTACAACACTTTACAAGTAAGATCAGTTTTTGTAAAAACAATTGTTTAAACCTCTCCTCAGATGCTACCTCCATTAGGGAGAGTGTTTCTCTTGCTCTCTCATTTGAAGGACCCCATAATGTTGTAAATTATGCATTCATATGTATTGAGGACTGTCGTTTTCCCCACTGGGACCTCAACTTCTCTCAGCTGGTGACACTCCTTCCTCTAGTAGCAATGGGGCCTAAAGATGAGAGAAGAATATAATTAGTCTTGTTCCAAAGAATAGGCAACTGACTTGAAGCCCAGTCTTAACTGCATTATGGGGCGCAATCACGTTGGAGGGCCGGTCTGAGGTGCGGGGAGGCCTTCAGAGGGGTCTGCAGGTTCCCCGCACCCCCCGGAGGACTAGCACACCCCTCAGAGACAGTAAAAAAAAAAAGCACTTTAACACTTTTTTTCCGTGGCGGCGGCAGCAACGGCGCGATGGGGCCCCCATGCTTGTGGGCCCCCGGGCAACTGCTCAGCTTGCCCAATGGATAAGACGGCCCTGCATACTGGATGTTTTCTGAACTTCATCTGATAGTCTTTTACCATAGGTTAAAATACCATACCATAGGAGAGGAGCTAGTGTACAAAAGACCCTCTCAATGTGAAGAGACTGTGGCTCAGTAGTAGAGCACATACTTTGCATGTGGAAGGTCCCAAGAAACCAATCCCTGGCATCTCCAGGTAGGGCTAGGAAAGATCCGTCTTGAAAGAAGATCCTCCGGCAGTCAAGCATAGTCAATGCTGAGCTAGATGAACCAATGGCCTGAATTAATATAAGACTGCTCCTATGTTCCAAATATGCAACCTTTATATATGTTTCAGTTCAGCACTACCTCTGCCTTCCCTTCCCATTATTTCAGTAATTTGTGTTACAATAATGAGATTGTGTAATTGTGTCAGATGATTAAGCATAACTGTATGATGAGTTCACAGCATGAGGTGGATAGTTTTAAAACATACTTGAAGCAAACAAAGATAATTAAAAACAAAGATAATAATAATATGCACATGACCTAGTATGCAACATATATTAGAAACATAGTGAAAAATGTTATCTGTTCGTTCTTTTTGTGCTGTCAAGCAGGTCCTGTCTCATTTTCTGCAGAATGTAGTAAGCTTTTCTACCGGCTCTATCATAATACACGAGACTGCTCAACCCCTTCCTGTAAGTTATTGCTAAAATGCTATGTTTTTGCTATATATACGTATTTCATGGTCCAAAATTTCTGTGTAGCCTTAACATAGTGATGGGTAAGTTCTTTGTGCCGTGCCATTTTCCCTGGTCCTTTTTCAGAATGGGGCACAAGTGTGCACCGCCCACTTTTGAATGAATGAATGCCCAACCATAATTTACAAAGATCAACAGTCCTCCAGGAACACACCAGGATACAGCCCATCAGGTCAGTACAAACTGAAGGCTCACCAGAAAAGGGTGAGAAAAGTCTTGTCCAACCTTTTGAAGGTGGGAATGGACTTAGTCCAACAAGCCCCCTTAGGGTAGTCAGTTCAATAACCTGAGTGGAGTTAGTGAGATTTCCAATCAAGAGGGTAAATAACTAGTTTTAAACAAATTGTGGCCCCAATCCTATCCCCCGCCACCATTACTTATGCGTTTTACATCAAATGGTAAGGGGGCAACCCAAGAGCAAACTCCACATTAGCCGTGGGGCCACCTATGGGTCTCCTTGGACATACACCACCTATTTTCGTGGCGTATGTCTGAGGAAAGAAAATGGGCTGGGAGGTTTATAACAGGGATAAGATCTAGTGTGTGCCATTGCTGCCAGATCCATTCCCTCCCGCTTCCTCCTCACCACTGGTTCCTCCCCTTCCCTGCCCAGTTATGCCCCCAGCCCTCCCTCCCTGCCCACAGCCCACCCCTGCCACTGACACTGGTGCCAGGGACTCCAGGCAGGCTGCTGCCATGCGGCAGGTGCTGCTTGCCATTTCTGGCAGTGGCCCAGTCACGCGCTGTACAGCATCACATTTTGCGAAGTTGTAGGTCAGGATGTGCTGCCCGATCAAGCGCAGCTTGATCATAGGATTGGGCTATGTGTTACCAATGTGTGTCACTAAATTGTGGCAGCCCATGTCCTTCATTCTTTACTCTGACACAAATCCTAGTTGAGCTTAGGAAATATACAATGGTACTTGCAGCGCAATTCTGTGTAAGGATCCGGCCAGTGGCTCAGGGCCAGCCGCCAGATCCTGAGCCCAGGCTGCCCCGCATGCGCCAGACTGGAGGTCTACTCGGGGAAGGGGCTGGCCGGATAGGCCTCCTCGAATTTCCGCCAGCTAAATAGCTGGCGGAAGTAGAGGAGGTTGTGTAACGGTGTAGCTGGCCTGGCGGGGACGGCGATATGGCCGACGCCATCCCCCTCCCGGGCTGGCTAGGCCAATGGCCCTCCTCCCTCCTGGGCCGGACCACTCACGCAGCCGGCAGCGGAGGACTCAACTTCTGCTGCCGGTTGCATGCTCGTCCTGGCACTAGAGTGAAGGAGGCCAGCCTTGCGCCGGCCTCCCTTACTCTAGAGTCATTGTAAATGTGCTTTATAGCACGTTTGCGACGACTTCCGGCGACGGAACGCTTGTTCCATTGCCAGCTGCTTTTCCGGGATTGCGCTGTTATTCTGTTAATAGGAAGGGTTCTTAAATGAAATGTTTAAGGCAATAAATTAAAAACATATTTTACTTGTGAAGATGCCACAAATGTGTGTGGCGAAACGTTAAAGCTTGTTAAAACATCTTTTTGAATTTAATAAATCTTTTAAACGATGAAGTTTGTTCGGCAGTATGTAATCTCTAACTCGGAAATTTGGTCACGTCGTGACAACTTGCGAATGTATCTAAAAACATAGAAAATCTAAAATAGAAGCTGTCTGATGAATTCTATCAAAACAGGCAACTTTAGTAAAGACAAATCTGACTTGAGGTGAATTCAGCAATTACTTTGGTAATTATCATAGTATGAACTAGTGACTATTTGTTATGAATGGCTTGTTTCATATGAGTGAATGATTGTTTCAAGGTTTGAGATTAAAATAGTTTTCTAAAGGCCAGTTCCACCTCTGTACTTATTTCTGCAAGACAAAGAGTGTTTCTTGAAAAGTACTAAGAGTTTTCTCTTGGAACAAAAGCTTTCATGGCCAGCTACTAGATAACAGGACAAAAGTTTTATGGGTGAAGTAGCCATGTAATTAAAATATAAAATACAGAGAACTCCAAACACACACGTATAAAATCTTCAAAAGAGCCACTCGTAGAAAGCAGACACTGAGAAAATTAAAACGGTGAGAACGGAGAAGTCCGATATTTACAAGAACCAACGTTTCGACTTCTAATCTGAAGTCATTTTCAAGGTGTAAACAGCAAGGCTGCAAAGATGGTATGAACAACCGATAAGGAACGCTGTAATAGATTAGTTCCGCTTCCAAAAAACGCGCACAGAGAGCCGGAAGTGTCAAGGCCGGCTGATTAGGTCACATCCGTCTGTCGCTTTCACCGATCCTGCAAAGAAACAAATCACCATGCAGTTTCTCTGTACAATCTTGTATAATAGTATGAGGCTGCAAAACATTACAAGGTATCAAGGCCGGACCGCGCATTCAAGAGTTTTCTACTTTCTTTAAATTCAAAGAATCTGCCATCTACGGTTCAAAGCAGCCTGCTGTCCAATGGCCCAAATTATTCTGCAATCAGATGTGTGTTGAAATACCCAACGTACATTTCAGCTAATTTCAAGGCTATGCAAATGGATATTTTTTTCTATTCATTTGCAAGGCAGAAATGCACCAGGCATTTTCTACATCATTTTAAATAAGCATACTTGTGTGTATTGGATTAAACTGCCTTGGATTAAAGTCAGAGGAGAAATCCAATGACCAAGAAAAGTGTTACATAAACTATTATTAATATTAATATAATATACAGTATTTATATACCGCCTTCCTTGGTCATTGGATTTCTCCTCCGACTTTAATCCAAGGCGGTGTACATAGACAGGCTGTCCTAACCCCCCGTGGGGGGGTTACAATATATATAAATGTCCAATCTTCCATGAACGGCTACTTTCCAGATGGTATCCTTTTTACAGTCTGACAAATTCTGCTGGCTGGTGCCTCCCACACTCGCCCAACGCAGCTGGAAGCTCTTATCTCTCCTCCTGGAGGCTTTCACAGCTTTTTGCCGGCGGCATGTCTCGAACTTATCAAGTTCACCGGTCTTCGGGCTTTGAAGGCAGCAGCTCTCCCAACTAAGCCAGATTATTATTATTATTATTATTATTATTATTATTATTATTATTATTATTAGGATATTACTGTAGCAAAAAATAAATTTAGGAATAAAATTGAGTAAATAGCAGCTGTTAACTATATGTGGTGAATAAAATTGTATCGTAATCTTTCCATCCTGTGCTTCAGCTCTTGTAAACTGTTATTATTATGATATTATTAGAGACTGATATTTCAAAAGTCTTGCTGAACATAGTAAATAGTGAATGTATTTACTTTCTTGTATGATTTGCTCTCTTGTATTACTTCTAAATTTAGCATCAATCAGTCAACCAATCTATTATTCAATTGTTTTCTAATATTTAATTTTGCGACCACAGACACTAAAATCTGTGTACTGAAAAACAGGAATAAATACACTGTTATTACATTTCAATCTGTGTATAAATTTTGAAACACATTTAAAAATAAACATAGACATTTTGAAGTCAATTGCAAATGAAACAAGACTTACTCTCTGAAAATTATTTTTCCGTGAATACATGTTAATTACTGTTAACTGTGTTTGTGTTTGTGTGGTTTTATATAGATTACAAAAGGTGTGCAAGATTGCTGACAAGGTTAGCAATGAGCCCGCAGTGTACACAGTCATAGGAGACCTGTTGGGTAAGTATTTTTTTTTCTGATTTTTGTAATGGAAGTACTAGTACCAGTCCTTTCCAGAGCTGGCGCAGCAGAGCCACACAGCCCACACTGTATCCAGCGCTGGAACTGAGCAGAGTGGAGGTCTTCTCGGGGTCAGGACAGTTTTCTTCTTACCCCATGTAGAGCCCCAACCTGCTCAATGGGGCTCCTTGGAGCCCCAGCCAGATAGCTGGCACAGGTCAGAGAAGTTCCGTGTAGGGCTCTCAGGCCTGGGACGGGGGAAAGGATACAGTGGAGGCCTCCTCTGCCAATTCCACTCCCTTCCTGGGTCTGATCCTCCCACACACAGCATAGAATGAGCAACTTGAGGAGATTTTGCTTCCCATTCCCTTAACATAAGAACATAAGAAAAGCCTTGCTGGATCAGACCAAGAGCCCATGTCATCCAGCTTCCTGTATCTCATAGTGGCCCACCAGTTGGCTCTGGGAGCACACAAGTCAACAAGATATCCGTATGCTGTTGCTACTCTCTTTCCTCTGGAATTCAGAGTTGTTATTATTGAGAGTTAAACCTCTCAAACCCAGAGGTTGCATATAGTGACTTGTAACCTGTGATGGACGTTTCTTCCATAATACACACGAGGTAAAGAAATATTTCCTTTTGTCTATTTTAACTCTCCTGCCCATCAATTTTAGTGGATGTCCCTTGGTTCTCATGTTCTGCCAGAGGGAAAACCCACTCACTCCATCCCATGCATAATTTTATACGTCTCAATTATGCCCCCCCTCAGATACCTTTTTTCTAGACTGAAGAGCCCCAACTGCTGTAGCCTTTCCTCATAAGGGAGGTGCCCCAACCCACTAATGATTTTGGTCTCTCTTCTGCACCTTTTCCAGTTCCACTGTATCCTTTTTGAGAAGTGACGACCAGAACTGGACACAATGCTCCAGATGTCCTTACCATTGATTTGTACTGTAGCATTACACAGTAGCATCTCTTCCCTCTGCTTGAAACCCTGATCCTATGCTCTGTGGTGCTGAGAAAGCGGAGTACGGTAGCAGGTGCTAAGCTCACAGGTTGAGTGCAAGGGGAGGAGTCATCCCATTTCTAGGATCCTGCCTGTGCTATAGCACAGCATTGCTCACTGGGACTGGCAGCTACCAACATGGTGCACTGCTAATGTGACCATTCTCACTTCTCCCACAGAAAGTCAGAAAATGAGCTCTAAGGGCCTCCACCATGATGGTACACTTCAGTACTCAGGTTGCTGTTCTCAAAACTCCTTGCCCTGACCTGACTTCTGGCTTTAAGTTGGATCTGTGAAAAACACATGCCACATTAGGACTGAGCTATAGGACTGAGCATCATTAGGATTGCATATCTCTGTGGCAGCTGCCTGATTCACAGTGCAATCCTGCGGGACGTTGGAACGCAAGCGCTCCGCCGTTCCAAGACATTGCAAACGTGCCGTAAAGCACGTTCACGACACCTTGGGAGTAAAGGAGGCTGGCGCAAGGCCGGCTGCCCTCACTCCATTGCCGGGACGTCCCCACAGCCGCCGGAGGAAGGTAAGAGATCCCCCGGCAGGCGCGGGGGCAGTCCAGGTAGCAAGGGAGGGGGCCATTGGCATCCGCCATATCCCCGTCTCTCGCCGGGCTGGCTCGGCCGTTACATGGCCTCCGCTTACTTCCACCAGGTATTAAGCTGACGCAAATCTGAGGGGGCCCATCAGGCCTTCCCCAGTTTACACCAGGAGAAGGGGACGAATGCCTGTGTGGCCCGGAACAGGGATAGGATCCGGTGGGTGGCCCTGGGCCGCCAGCTGGATCGCTACACAGGATTGCGCTGTCGGTGGGGCAAAACAGGAAGAAGCAGAACTGAGCAAGTGTAGGACAACATCTGGTTTTCTCACTTTATCTTTTAACTGTGATCTCACAGTGAAGCTATTTCTGAAACCACATTTGACAGAAGTTGCTTTAGCTGACCTAAGCATTTTTGCAGATGGTTCTTCTGTTAAATGCATTGTTTTCTTCTGCATCAATTTCAGGACCATGGATAAGTCTACTAATACAATGGAGTAGGCATAACCACAGTGTATAAAAACAAAACTATTTCGGCTGAAGACAGGAAGTCCACCAAGGTTTCAGATCACGACACTGTGGTGTTTTAGGAAACACTGTTAACTAATATTTATTTCTGTTAGTAGCAGGAAATATTTGAATGGTATCTGAGGTATTAAAAAATCTAGTTAAAAATTCAGAGGCTTTTTTTCCTGAAAAGATTATTCTGTTATCTTGTAAAACCTTTTAGTTGCCTTTTTGTGGGAATGTCTTTATGTGGTAGTTCTATGGTATCATTCACCCAAAGGAAGGCAACACCTAAAATAACCATTGGTTCCCATCCAAAGATAGATAGTTGTTGAAATCAGTTTGAGAAGTTGGTCTAACTCAAGTCCAATTCATTTCAGTGAGACTTTAGTATAACTAATGTTCTTTGGATCAGGATCAAAGCAGTCTTTTTTCAGGCAGCATCTCATACTCAATGGATGTATAGAGGGAGGATTGCAATGGCAGGCCCTGTCCCCATTCTACATATGCTTCTCTGAAGGTTAGAAAAGAGCTTATGGGCATACACTTGTGCATAAACAGGGCTGTCTTTAAACACTCAGAAGCCTTGCTTTTTCAGGCTTCCCATCCCTATTCCCATTCAGCTGTATAAAACCGTAAGGACTGCAAGCAGTGGATTATTGCCATCTCATCCTCCAGCTTTCTGCCTCTTGCAGCCACTGAGGAAAAGATAAGATCGCAGCCAGGAACAATTCTGATATCTGTGGCCCAATGAAGGAGAGTCCTCCCCAGTGATCAGTTGCTAAGTGGCCATTTTGAAGACATGTTTTACGTTGGGCATGTGTCAGCTTTCAGAATCAGCAGCAGCAGAGGCAGCAGCAAAAACATCTACTGTAATTATTTTCTGTTCGTAATTGTGTGTACAATTTTGAGAGGCCTTGGCCTGATGGGCAGTGTACCAATAACTCGAATAAATAAATCACACAGTATCTGTTCTGGCCTTAAGTATACATGTATACGCTGTTGTGGTGTCAGTGGTGTGATCCCACCAGTGCTGCTGCAAGGCTCTGGAGCAGATCCATGTATTGTGCCCCCTATGCAGAGGCGTCGCTGGAGGGGGGGCGGTACCGTACGTTCTGTGGTGTCCTAGTCCCCGTTTACTTCCTGGTACAAGGTGGCTCCGCCCCCTCGCCGTCAGAGCCATTCAGTGCGGCGAAGGCAACAGGTAGCCGTTGCCTTCGCCACACTGAATGGCTCCAATGGCGAGGGGGCGGGGCCACCTCGTACCGGGGAGTAAACGGGGACTAGGACACCACGAAACTTACGGTACCGCCCCCCCCTCCAGCGATGCCTCTGCCCCTATGGTAGCTAGCACCCATCCCCCTGATGGCATACTGGCTGCTACTACTGCCCATGTACTGAGGGTTTAGGGATCAGTCTAACCATGTGGACCTTTTGATAGGCTACTACCCCATCTGGCCTATACCTGAAGCTGACCTGGATCCCATTTCCCCCTCCACATGTTCAGTGAATGCTGGATAAAGTCTGCAAAGTATTTGGTTTTTAAAAGGTTTCAATAGACAACAAGCTATACTACATACTGTAACTTCGGTTTCTACTGACATTACTGTTGAATAGCTATGAAAGTAGGGCAACAATTATATTTTAATTGTTCTTTCAGACATTCCTGTGAAAAAAGAACTCTGGTTTGCCAAGAAAGTGCCTTGAAATCTGTTCCAAGACAATAGCGAAGACATCTTGTCCTATTTGATTTACAGCATTGATTTGTTACTAAATACATTTTATTTTCATATATGCTGGATATTCCATATTTGTGTGAATGGAACATATTTTATTTGAATTTGTAAATATGTTGCCTATAGCTCAAGCCAATTTATTTAAATCTGTTGTATATAAGGACTACTAATAATTATACTAATTAAATATTTTAAATATATGCAGGGAATTGGTTAGTGTTTGCTGGTCTGTTGTTTCTTTGTATGTATACCATTTAGCTCAGGCTCTTACTCTCATTATTTGCACTAACTTGAAATGCAGAGGTCTCTGTAACTGAAATCTGAATAAGCTGCAAGTGGGGTATTTTACTTTCACTGTAAAATATTTTATATTATGAAGCTTTGGTATGTATGTGTGAGTATATGTGTATATATACAGTGCACGTGTATGTATCGTATTGTCCCGAGTATAAGACGCACCTGATTATAAGACGCACCCTTAAAGTTTGGTGCTATTAAAAAAATTTAATTAAATCATTGGCATTAAATTGCAACAGCCTGATTATAAGACGCACCCCTAGTTTAAAAACTTAAATTAGGAGAAAAAAGTGAGTCTTATACTCAGACCAATACGGTATATATACATGCCTACACAGTATGTGTGTGTGTGTGTGTGTGTGTGTGTATATATATATATATATTGCACATCAGAACAAAATGCTCAGAAATGCACATTGCTTTGGGAAACATTTGTAAGCTGTTCTGGAATACCATCAGTTATGTTTGTACTGGCACTTATGAGAAGAGTCACAAATAATGTAAATATGAAAGACTGGAAGACTGCAATGCAGTTTTGGTGGAATAAAGACTGTAAAGATAATCTGTTCATATTTTTTATTGAAACTATTTGGGATGGATATACTTTGCAGTACATACAATACCTTTAGAAACACTTGTATGGATAAGTAAGTCATAGGTAAAGGTATCCCCTGCTCGAAAGCCAGTTGTGTCCGACTCTAGGGTGCTGTGCTCATCTCTATTTCTAAGGCTAAAGAGCCAGCACTGTCCGAAGACGTTTTGTGGTCATGTGGCCGGCATGACTAATGGAACACTGTTACCTTCCTGCCACAGCGGTACCTATTTATCTACTTGCAATTTCTTGCTTTCGAATTGCTAGGTTGGCAGGAGACTTTCCGGTCTGCAGTTCAGCATCTTAACCACTAACACCGCAATCCTAGCCAACGTTCCAGCGCCGGTGCAGCCACAATGCAGCCCCGAGGTAAGGAAACAAATTTTTCCCTCTCCTTGAAGAAGCCTCCATGACTGCCCCTGCACTGCAAAATGCAGTGTGTGCCGTGTTGGCATGGCTACATCGACACTGGAAAGTTGGTTAGGATTGCGCTGTAAGCCACCGCGGCCTAGCTTAAGTCAACACAGCACTAAATGCATGAATACTAGCAACTGTCTGTATTAACTTTGTGGAATGTAGGTGTGACTTGTCAGCCCATGTTGGAGCTAGGTATGCTCCTAAACTCTTTGAGAATCTCGTTTGAAGCAGGATTCTCAAAGTGGTTTAGGCGCAAATCTGTTTTTATTTATTTATTCATTTAAAGAATTTATATCCCGCCTTTCTCCTAGCGAGGGCACTCAAGGCGGCTTACAAAATACATATACATTAAAATACATATACATTAAAAATTAAAAACAAGTAATCAAAAACAATTAAAACAAACAACTAAAAACAAACAAACCCAGTGGGTCAACCTGTATTTACTTTGTTAAAAACCATTTGTTAAGAAGCCATTTGTTAAAAAGCCAGCCCACCATGTCAGACATCGAATGCTTCCCAAAATAAAATGTCTTAAGGCCCCGCCGAAAGGTCTCTAAAGAGGGAGCCGTTCTTAATTCCAGGGGGAGGGAATTCCATAATTGGGGCGCCACTGCCGAGAAGGCCCTTTTCCGCGCCGTCATCCCCCTCACCTCCGTCAATGGCGGCACGGTTAACAGGCCCCCCCCCCCCGATGACCTCGGAGTACGGGTCGGATTATAAGGAATGAGGCGGTCCCTCAAATACCCTGGACCCGAGCCGTTAAGGGCTTTAAAAGTCAAAACTAGCACTTTGAATTGTGCCCGGCAACGAACCGGCAGCCAGTGTAGCCGCCAGAGCAACCGTCCGACTGAGTCGAACCGACAGGCCCCGGCAACCACCCGGGCAGCTGCATTTTAATCTTAGCAGGCAGTTCACATCTAAAGAAGGACCATTACAGCACTGGCATGACATGCAATATTTTGATCCCGTATGTGGTAGTCACACATGATGCCAAACTTGGGTAGAGAGGGACGAGAGAGTGGAGGGAGTGTTCGCAAAGTCTCATGCCTCAGTCTTAATTGGTAACAGCCGAATCTTGCCTAACTATAGGCCAGCAGAGCGAGCACTCCGCCGGCCTAGGGTGTTGTAAACGTTTGACACCCTGGGAGTAAGTAACACTGGTACAGAGGCCAGCACCGCTCCACCGTCGCCCAGGACCCGCACCAGCCAACGCAGGTGAGTGCTGCGGCGAAATGGCATGAGGAGGGTGGGCACTTAGTTTTAATGTTTTTTGTATCATGTCATTTTTGTTTAATTATCATGCGTTTCCTATGCGTTTCCTATTTCCTTCACGTGATATACAGTATCATTTGTGACACAATCAGGAAATCAGCAGAAGCAGCAATGAGTCATTACAGTATACTAAGATACATGTTAAGCTATTCTTGTAACAAATTTTAGCTTGGCAATCAGCAGGCCATATTGCAATATGCACTAAAGATGCTAAGAGTCTTTCTGGAGAAGGAAGGAATCAAAATGGGTACCTGATATGCAGGACCACATTCAGTTTTTGCACAGAAACTTGCCACAAATATGCATGCATGCATGTTTAATTTCCAAAACAGATCCTATTTAAAGTTTAAATAATAAAAGTAATTTACTCTGAATATATATCACTACATTTTCTACAATTTTATATGAGTGAAAAAAATAGTTGTAATTAATGATGTGGATTACATTCTAATTGAGGATTAAAACACCCTAGTCAGACTACCAGATAGAAGCAAAAACCCCAATGCAACAAATAGCCCAATCTTAACTAAATGCTCGCGAGGCGATGCAGCAGTGCCAGCGCAACTTCCACTGCATCCTGCGGGGGATTTTCTGCTGCTGGAGGTCTCCTCGAGTAAAGGGACATTTGTTCCCTTGCCCCAGGGTAAGCCCCAGCAGTTGCTATGGGGCAACTCAGACCTGCGCCAGCTCAATCACTGACAAAAGTCCACATTGCTCCATGAAGGTGGATCAGGCCCAGGAAACAGGCTCAGGATTCGACATGCACTGCCACCGCCGATCCCACCATCCTCTCAGGCCTGACCTGCTCTCCTCCCAGCCCCCGTCACCATCCCTTTCCACCCCTCCCCCTTTCCAGCCTCCCCATTGCACAAGATTTGGGGACTTTTCCCTATTGGATGTCACGCCAGGGGGAGGCGGAGCTTAGTTGGCATTTGGTTGATGTACGAGGACTGCCTGGCAGTCTGTTTGCACTTCGGATCATCTTGGAGAAAATGACCTGTACCAGAGTACCGGGTTGTCCTTGAATGATGCAGGTCTGTAAGGATTTTGATCTCAGGTAGCGGATTCCGGGGTGCTCATCTTCTGGTCTGACCACCTGCAGTTCAACAATCTAGTAGGGGGCCACTGATTATGCAGTGATGGATCGGGCCCACAGGATGGTTAAAAGAGACCTGAGGAGGGTGGCTGAGAAGTTCGGCGGTTTTGTTATCCAGCATTCAGCCATACTTCATTCTCTCCCTTCTCTCTTTAGAAGTGACAGGTGCACTTGGCCGATGAGGGGGGCGGACCTACAGCATGGCCTACAGAACCTTCTTTCCCCTTGTGGATGGGAGGTGGCCAAGTGCTAGGCTGATGCCCCATGTGGCAGGTTAGTGCAGGCCATGAAGGCTGGAGTTGGGCACTCGGTATCAGAGGTGAAACAAGGGTGGAGCGAAGGCAAGTAGTTGTGCAAGACTACATTACACTGGAGTCAGCGGCCCCTCCCCCTTGCTGTTGGAGCCATTCCAGCAGCAACAGGGGAGTGTCCTGCGTGTTGCCTTTGCTGCCAGAATGGCTCCAACAGCAAGGGGGAGGGGCCGCTGACTCCAGTGTAACGGAGTCTTGCACAACTACTTGCCTTCGCTCCACCCTTGTTACGCCACTGCTCGGTATGCACCCTGCGGTGTGCACCCTGAGCAAAGGCAGGGGAGTAAGGAACCCAGTACCCACTCCTCAGTGGCTTGCCAGCATGAGGGGTTGGCAGGGTAGCCCGTGGCCTGGATTGTGGAGGCCGCCACAAAGGCTTCCCTGCTTGAGTTGGGCTTGTGCAGTCCATCTGCCTCTGCCCCTTCCTGGGTGACAGTGATAAGCACATGGGGGTGCAGCTTGGAGTCAGGCTGGGAACACCCAGTCGGGGTTAGGCAAGTGGCTGCTTCCCCTTCCATTGAATCAGCCACCGCACTACGGAGAATCCATTCCTTGCTTGCTGCAGGTCTCTCAATTTCCTTCTTGTAACTACCTGTGGCCCATTTCACCCATATCACTGTCTCGCGTGCTTATTGGGGAGTGCACAGGTAAAGGAAGGTGAACCAAAGACAATGCTATAAAAAGGGTAAGGTTAAGCAGATGTAAGAGGTAAGAATTGCCTGAGACAACTAGAATTGCCTGAGAGCGCTCTCTCTTTCTCTTTCACACACACACACGCACACGCACACACACACACACGAGTTAAATAAGACATTTTTTCACAATTAAAATTGTTTTAGTACTTTTTTATTTAACGATTAATTACCTAATTAATTGATTAATCCAATTAATTAGCAGTTAATTAGCAGGGGGTACTTCAGAAAATTGGACCATGATAGGGGGTATCCGGACCTCCAAAGGTTGAGAACCCCTGAGCTAGTGGTCTTTTGGAGCTGGTAGGGAGAGTAAATAGGTCCTACCAGAAAGGCTCATTATAAATCTGTGATGATTTTTTCAGATTACTTACTGGTGCTAACATTTGCTCACGTTCTTTAAACGATACATATCAATTAGAGGAAAACTCAAATAGTATGTCCTTTCTATTAGTAGATAACAGTAGTACTGTATTATGAAAACCATTAGAGTTTTCCTCTAATGGATATGTATACTTTGAAGAACGTGAGCAAATGTTAACACCAGTAATCTTAAAAAAAAAAATCTTTCAATATTTATAATGAGCCAGTTTATTTTGTTTACTTAACAGGGTTTTCCCCCTAGAATTATATGTCAAGAAAATTGCGAAAAAGATCTCTACAAGATCTCTTTCTTTTCTTTTACCCCATCAGATTTGATGTACAGCTGAGAGAGATTGGTGCTTCTACAGGCCACATCTTAATTTACTTAAAAAGAAAAAGCTTAAGTTTTGAAAACTCTGGCTCAGGACAGCAGCGCTCATGTGTGCAGATGATTGCTGAGGGCAGTGTGTTATGCCTGGAATCGGGATATTGCACAGGTGAGCCCCACTGAGAGGAGCCTTATTGGGCGGCATCATCCTATGCAGGAGGAGGGGACTTTTAGAACATGCTAGGGGTGATACAATTACAAGGCAGTATAGTGGAAGATTTGAAGAGGCTGAGATAAGGCCAGATCACCTGCCCAGGGACTCTACCACTCCTGCAATTATGGTGTCGACTCCATGCTATTAAACATGGCCCTATCTTAGCCTCTTCAAAACCTGTAGGATGGAGTCTGGAGATCAAGAACTTTGTGGTAAGAATGTTCCACAATGTTCCATGTACACACCCCAAAAATGTGATAGTTGGCCCTTCTCATATGTACAGTTGGACCTCGCTATCCACGGGGGATCCGTTCCAGACCCCCCATGAATAGCGAGGATCCACCCTATACCAGGGTCCGCTGTAAAATGTGTTAAAAAAAATTGGGGAAAGTGGTTTTTTACGTTTCAGAGTGAAACCGTTGTGTGTTCTTGTTGTAAACATGCTGAAATCTCATTCCGGAAGCCTCTTCCGGGTTATGTGACTCCCCCTCCCTCTCCCAAAATAGCTCCAGAATACTTTGCAAAGCATTCCGGGACAACCTTGGGAGAGGAGGGGGGAGTCATGTGACCTGGAAGAGGCTTCCGGAATGCGATTTCAGCATGTTTACAGCAAGAACACACAGTGGTTTCACTCTAAAGGGTAAAAAACAACAACACCTGCTTTTCCCCAGTTTCTTTTTCTTTTTTTATACGTTTTACAGTGGACCCTCGCGGGTCCCAAACCCGCAAATAAAAAGGCTCTACTGTACTGCCATAAAGGTGGATTTCCACCAGGTAATGGAGGCCATCTACATTTGGAACCTCACCATTGGGGGATGGAGATCTCTCCATATGGGTGCCATTTTTAGCAGAGGTGAGCACAATGTGTGCTCTAGCTCCTAGATATGTCGATCCCCATTCTGATTTGTTCTGGGTTAATGGTTATTTCAATAATAATATTCCAACGTTAAGAAGGATTACAGTCAGTGAGGATAAGTCTCCAGCTCTAGAGTAACAAAAGCAAGTGGTCGTTGAGCTGACCTCTTGCCCTCCTACCAGTGTATAAATATTAGTTTAACATACACTATTTCTCTTCACCTAAAAATACCTATTTCAAGCTGTTTCTTTTGTAAATCAAATGAATAAATATAACAGTTTTTACCAGCTGTGTTTACCCTTAGATCAAGGTCAATACAATGGTCTGGGACTCATGTAGCCATTTATATATTATAAGGCATCCATGAAACTGACAGCTGATTGGTATTGGAACAGGCACTTTCCAAGAAACCAACTCAAGATTTTCGAGTGGAGGACTTGCATATATTTATTCATGTATTTTTAAAACGTTTATGAGATGCCGCTCTGTGGCAGGATTCTCTGGTCAGCGTACAATTCAAAATGTACAATTTACATGGTTGGCAAACAGCTGGAGAAAAGGCAGGAGAATGCACCTTCCCTTTGCCTCCCTGTCCAACAAACACACACACTCACAAAAGCACAGATATGTAATCACACAAGCAGCAAGAGGGGAAAAGACAGATATAAGGTAGGAGAACCCAAAGCAATGGGGTGAGTTGTTTGGTCAGGTTCAGGGGAAGTGCACAGCAGCCTAAGTAACTGCTCCCCTTTCACCCCAGCACAGTGTCTTTTCTGGTGGCTGTTTGCTGGTGGTCTTCTGCATCTCTTTTAGATTGTGAGCCCTTTGGGGACAGGGAGCCATTTAATCGTTTGATTTTGTCTGTAAACCGCTTTGTGAACTTTTTGTTGAAAAGCGGTATATAAATACTGTTAATAATAATAATAATAATAATAATAATAATAATAGTGACCACGTAGATCTCTCAGTCAGCTCGTACCATTGATGCAACCAGTACTAGGGTGGCTTGGCTGGCTCAACCTGACAGACCCCTGATACCACCTCTGTTCTTGCTTAGTCACATGGGAACTAACTGAGTTCAGAAATATGATATACTGTATAGACAAATCTGCATAGTTTGTAGTAATTCAAGCATTTATCACATCTGGCCACCATGCGCACAGTCCTGCTGATACGTTTAAATGTTGAAGTCCTGTAAAATTTGATGAGCAGACTCATTCAGCATCATCCTCCGTCTGCGGGACATCTTTATTGATCACTGCTCTGCAAAACGTTAAGACAGCACCCTTCCTTTCTGTCACTCTGTTACGCATAAGTACTATCGAATGCTAAACATCTTATTTGGATTAAGACTATGCAAAAGTTATATCCCATTGACCAGCACAGCCTTTCCCACCAGCATCAGTATATCTTGCCTGGATGTGTGGTCTCTGTACCCTGGCATGCTCTTTTGTACCAAAATAAGGCATCCAACTGTTCAGTACTTTATGCTCTATATATTATTAGTTGAGCCTTTTCTAATGTGGTTACAGAGTGAGAGGAAAGGCTTCAATTCATTTTACAGCATTAGATACAGGACTCCTAAAGTGACAGCCTCCATGAAATTGCAAAGGACAAACTTTTTGAAATGCTGGAACATGTTTCGCTTTTGGCTATTTGCAAGTGTGTTATTCTGCAGAAACAGGATTGCTGTAGTATTGGGGCACTTCCAGACCAGCTCTTTTTAGCTCCAGCCAGTCTTTGCTTCTCTGCTTGCAGTCACATGTGGAACTGCAGTGTTCCTTCCACACAGCAGACACAGTAGACCCCCTCCCTCCCTCCCTCCCTCTCTCTCTCTCTCACACACACACACACACACACACACACACACACACACACACACACACACACACACACACACACACACACACAAACAACAACAACAACCCTCATCCTTCTGTTTCTGCCAATGTCTGCTGCATCTCAGAATGCAACTCTCGAAAGAAGACAGAACAGCAGCACAACCAACACTTTGCACTGTAGGCATTGCACTATTCTACTACGGCATTGTGCCATTTATCTGTGTCTGGGTGAATGGACTGATTACCCTTTTGGAACTGCTGCAGTGATGACAATGAGTAGATCTCAGGTTTCCAGAGAAATCTAAGGATTACTGCCTACTCTCTCCTGCAATCTTTAATTAGTTGTGCGTCTAAATACTGGAGTAAAACTCCAGTCATTCAGAGTGCTGACCCTTCATTTGTAATCAATAGCTTGATAATGTTTTGCTGGATTATGACTCCTTAGACTCTTTTAAGTAGATATTCCTTGGTCAACATTCCTTGCTATACAATCAGTGTGTATAGCAGCCAATGAGTGGGAGACGGAGTGTCAGGGAAAATGAGACAACATCAGGAGCACTGATGAGCAGATGAAAAGAAGGAAGGAATTTATGCTTGGAATGTTTATGATGGGCAGACAGATGGTACACAGAAGAGCTCTTTTTGTACTTTGCTACATGCTCCCCATTTCCAATTATTAAAAAATGGGGGGGGGCAGCATGGCTGGATTTAGTTTCCTCTGGATGAGAGAGAGAGAGAGAGAACTGGAAATTTATATTGTCTTTTTAATAAATGAAGTCCTCAACTTTAAGTCGATAGGGTCTTCTTGGAAACTGCAACTTTAAGCGAAATGACTTATAATGAAACCAATTTTACCATAGGCTAATTCAGGGGTGGGGAACCAGCGGCCCGCGGGCCGGATCCGGACCCAGGAGCGATCCGGTCCGGCCTGCGCAAGACCGGACCGAATCAATCAGGTCCGGCCCGCACGAGCAGACCGGAGGCGCCGCCAGCCCCGCCGGCCCCCCTGCGCGCTCACCTCGGCGCGACTCCTTTCGAATCCGGCTGCTTCTCCGTGCAGAAGCAGCTGGATTCGAAAGGAGATGCACCGAGGGGAGAGCGCGCGGCACGCTCACCTCGCGCGACTCCTTTGGAACCCGGCTGCAGCCGGATTCAAAAGGAGACGCGCCAAGGGGAGAGCGCGTGGCGCGCTCACCTCGCGCGACTCCTTTGGAGCCCGGCTGTTTCTGTGCATGAGCAGAAACAGCCTGGTTCAAAAGGAGTCGTGTGAACAGCGCGTGCGGGGCTGGTGGCGGCCACCTGAAAAAGGTAAGGAGAGGGGGGGAGGTAAAAGCAGGGGGCGGTGGGTGGGTGTGCGACCCCCCGGCGCGCGCTTTGTGTGCTTTGCGCGCGCGCAGGGGTAACTATTTCCGATGGAGGGGCACACAGCCCGCGGGACATTTTCCCCATGGGAAAATGGCCCTCCATTGGAAATAGGTTCCCCACCCCTGGGCTAATTGATAAATGTAAACATTGCCATGGCATTTTCTCATCAACTTTAAACGAAACGACTTTAAACGAAACAAATTTAAGTGAGGACTTACTGTATTTGTTTTCTTTACAAAGCATGGTAGATATAAATAGACACCCCTTCAGGTAGGGTATCCCCTGAGAGCAACTTGTGCAGCTCCAAGCAATGAAATGGACATGAAGTTACAGGCCTGTTTGCTTCCCTTGCTTGTTTCGTTTTGGGAAGGCTTTTTAAATCAAATACAGTACAAGATGTGTGTCACACTATGTCCTCTACTGGGTTACTTGCTGACTCTCCAATCATGGGTCAGCTATTAGATATCAGGAACATTAGCAGGGATGTGGATCAAGTCTCTGACTCGAAGTCTCGAGTCAAGTCCCAAGTCTCTGGGTCCAAGTCTCAAGTCAAGTCCCAAGTCTTTGCCCCCAAGTCCCATGTCTTTGGTTTAGAGTTGAGAGTCCCTGTCTGTTTAATGGGGAAAACAGGTTTAAACCTGAATAAAATTTGACTTGTCGTAAAAGGCTCCAAGTCTTGAGTCGAGTCTTTCGAGTCTTTTACAATCGCTGAGTCAAGTCTGAGTCAAGTCATTGACGCGACTTGAGTCCGACTCAGTCCAAGTCAATAGACTCAAGTCTACATCACTGAAAATTAGCATTTATGCACAGCATTATTGAAATGCATATAGGAATGTGCAAGAAGGCAGTGCTCATAGAGGCAAGCAGTGAAGGTGTGTTCTGTCAAATGGCCAGGCACACAGAAAGAGGAAAATCATGCATGTGCACACTAAACAAGAGAACCAGACATTCAGTCAAGCAAGAACCATTAATGGAGACATTATTGCTCTCTTATTGATGGTTTGTGGCTAACACTATACGGTCATGTGTTGTATGCACATCACTGGCGTCACTGTAGCGTGGCGGGCGGGGCGGGCCGCCGGGGGGTGACGCGCGCCAAGGGGTGATGCGCGTCACCCTCCGGAGGCCGGACGCTCCGAGGCCAGGGAGCGTCCGGCCCGGCCGGCGCTCCAGGGCCTTCTGAAAAGACGAGGCCCTGGAGCGCTTGCGTTAAAACGCGAAAATTGACGATTTTCGCGCATGCGCAAACCCTTTTCTGAGGGCAAGGGCCTGCCCTCTTGCCCTCAGGAGGGACTGCGCATGCGCGAAAATCTTCAAAGTTCGTGTTTTAACGCAAGCGCATTGGGCCTCTTCTTTTCAGAAGGCCCAATGCGCTTGCGTTAAAATGCGAAAATTGACGATTTTCGCGCATGCGCAAACCCTCCTGAGGGCAAGAGGGCAGGCCCTTGCCCTCAGAAAAGGGTTTGCGCATGCGCGAAAATCGTCAATTTTCGCGTTTTAACGCAAGCGCTCCAGGGCCTCTTCTTTTCAGAAGGCCCTGGAGCGCTTCCCAGCCGGCTCCCGGAGCGCCGGAAAAGGTAAGTCTGTGTAGGGGGGGGGTGAGTCGGGGGGTGAGTCGGGGGGGTGACGCGCGTCCCCCGCTCTGGGGTGACGCGCGTCACAGTGACGCCACTGATGCACATATAGGTTCAGAGGAGCTGCATTTGGCCAGGTAAATCAGGTTATAATTGCTATAATTATAACAAATGTTATAATTCAGCTTTCATTCAGTTAATCCTATATCTAATAAATGTGTGTCTTGAGTAACAGCACATATTTTTGTTACACCTTCCAAAGAACTGTTTCATTTGGAAAAACAATCAGTGTGGCTTTATATTCAAGACCATAATTTGGCTTTTCATCATTTTGTATAATTTCCTTTCACAGTTTTCATTCTGCAATGTAGTAAAGCTTGCTTTCTGGGCAGTTTCCAACCTGACCCAGAGTCTCCGCTGCAAACCAGCTTTCCTGCCATGTGCTGGCTTCATAACATTTGTCAGGCTTTGAAAGTGATTTCCTTTTTAGTCACACAGTACAGCTTGGGAAACCTAGTTCTACATACAGAAGGGATGGAAAGAAATAGGTCTCTTGCATTTCACAGTCCAGAGTTTATGGGGATGTGGAATTAATCAGTTCAAGCCAGTTTTTACAAAACTTCTGAGTTTGCTTTGATGAAGTTCTTATCTCAATAATCAGATGAACTGAAAAGAGAAAATAGAGTATGCCAAGTGGAGCAGGGTGTCAACCATAAGGCCTGTGGGCCGGATATGACTCCCGGAGGCTTTTTATCTGGCCCCCATGATAATTGGGCTCTTTCAGCACCACCATCAGCTGCTCTCAGCTGCTGAGCTGCGAAATGATGCATCGGCAGAAGAGGCACTAGTGAAAGGGTGATGCTAGGAGAGCCCAATTAACTTGCAGGCCACCCTTTCACCAGCACTGCTTCTGTCAAGGGAGGCACTGGGAAGGAGAGACAGATGGAGGTGTCAGAAGGTGAGGAACTGGGTGAGGGAAGAGGCAGACCAGTGGTGTCACTAGGGGGTGCGGCTGGTACGGGGCACACAGTGACACCAATTTTGATGGTGACACCATGTACCACCCAAGCTCAGTCTTCTTTGGTCGCTCTGAGTTGCTTCTTTTTGTTCTCGCAAACTGTGCACTGGTGTCACATTGGTGTCAAGCTTTTGCAAGAACATGAAGCAACTCGGAGCGACTGAAAACAGCCAAGCAAGGCTGTCACCCCTCCCTGCAGGATGAGAGAGAGAGAGAGAGAACTCCCCTGCAGGGAGGGGTGACACCCCCTTGGCTCACCTGTCTTCGGTGGCTCCACCTCCGAGCCGAAGCTAAGTTGCGTGACACGACTCGGTTTCGGCTCAGAGACGGAGCCGCCGAGGACAGCTGAGCAAGGGTGATTGCCTTTCTGAAAGGCTCTGGCGGCTGCTCTGAGTAGACTAACTTGGAGCAGCAATTACTTGCAGGTTGAGCAGAACTTGGCAAGTCTGAAGTAATTGGCAGTGGCGTGATGATGTCATCATGTCACTGCAAATTATGTCTGGTTTCTGGCTCAGCGGCCAGAACCAGCCTTTCCCGCACCAGGTGACACCAAGATAAGTGGAGCCACTGAGGCAGGTCAAGGGGGGTAAGAAAGGGAGAAGCTGCTAAGGTGCTGGGAGAGCCAAATTATCACATGCACCGCCCTTTCAGCAGTGCCACTTCTGCTGAGGCATCACTTTCCAGAGCACGTCTCAGCTGCTGAGCCGTGAAGTGACGCCTTGCCAGAAGCAGCGCTGCTGAACGGGCAGCCTGCATGATAATTGGGCTCTCCCATATCTTGAAAATATGATCAAGTTTTGCATATTTTCTCTTCTGTCATTTCTAGCTCATGAGTTCCTAAGTGAGAAACAGGTGCTTATTTCTGGTCATCATCTGCTTAATGACATCAGTTCCTGCTTAATCACATCACTTCTGGTCCTCAGCAGGTACCATGAATGCTGTTTGGCCTGTTGTATGAAATGAGTTTGACACCCCTGAAGTAGAGCATCCAGCAAAAAAGTAGTCCTGTTTGGAAGTTACTTAGAGTGGACACTGTAGATACAGTGTCCAGAGGAGCATGCCAGAAAGTCCCTCTCCCATGCCAACACACATGCACATGTTTATATGTGATGAGCCTGGCATGTGACTTAAGCGTGCACTAGCGTAGGTGCAGGCTTTCCGGTATGCTCCCATAGACACCGTACTGGTGTACAGCATCCATGCTTAATAACACCTGAACAGGACTAGTAACTGAACAGTATGTGAAGGAACATAAGTGTATTTCATCCATGATAAAACATGAGTATTAACTCATAGCTCTAATTTACTAGGGACATGGAGAGATGAAGGCAAATAATCCACTTGCTTTCTCACCAGGTTAAAGTCTCTCCTCAATTCCTTGTAATCGTTCTTGAGATTTCATTCCATACAACCTTCATTTTGTCACATACAGGTGATTCTTAGCCTTGTTTCTACACTATTGTGCAGCCACCGCTCGCCCAAGACTTCCTGGCTTGCCCAAGACTTCCTGGAGCTTGAGGCTCCATGTCAAATGCTGCCCCTCCCTTTCCTGGTGATGCATCTGTCTCTGCTCCTTGCACTCTCTGAAGATGCTCTAGCCCACCACTCTCCTCTTCTCCATACTTCCTCTTCAACTCTGGCTCCATCTTCCCTTTCTCATTCAGGGAGTTGGAGGAGAAGCAGTGGAGGAGAAGACAGATGAGTGCCCCTGGAATAATCTGCTGCTTCAGTTGGCCTCATGGATGGGTCAGCTTTTGTTCCTTTTGCATCCTAATGCAAGATCTCAACTCTTGTAGTGAAACACCCTCTGTTTGGCACACACTGTGGTTGGGATTTTGTAGACTGAGGAAGCTGGTTGGTGAAATGACCTTGTGCAAGGCCATTTCACCGACCAGCTAAGTTAGCAGATGGCTAAACTGCATGCAGGCCATTCCTCCCTCTCCCAGCAGAGATAGGCAAACTTGCTCCCATCCTCCCTGGATTCTCGAAAATTAATGATTTTCCCACCCCAACTCAGAACTGACTTGATTCATCTTCTAAGCCAGGGGTTTCAACCTGTGGTACGTTGACTGCAGACGAGGGGTACATGATAGCTGCGATCAGCAGCTGATGACAGGCAGCGGAACCGTTTTTCCCGGGTCACGGCGTGAGTGGGAGGACCCGCCCACCTGTGCTGCAACCTGGGAAAAATAGCTAGAGGCCTCCCAATGTCCCCCATAGCTCCCCTTTACCTGTTCTCCCAGTCGCCATCTTGGATCTCGCAAGATCTCATGAGATTTGAATCTCATGAGATTCACATGAAGCACTCGTGAGATCCAAGATGGCGGCAGCCAGGAGAAGGTAAGTGGGAGCTTCGGGGGACATCAGGAGGCTTGTAGCCATTTTTCCTGGGTTGCAATGCAGGCGGGCGGGTCCTCCCACCCGCGCCGCAACCTGGAGGGAAAGGCTACAGCCCTGCTGATTCGGCAGGGATGTAGCCTTTCCCTCTGGGTTGTGGCTTGGGCGGGAGGACACACCCGTCCGTGCCACAACCCGGGAAAAATACTTTTAAGGGGGGTAAGGGTTCATGGGGGGGTACGTGGGGTGCAGGACATCTGGGGGTATGTGGGGCAACCGGAGGCCCCTGTAGGGGTACGCGGGCCTCCAAAGGTTGAGAACCCATGTTCTAAGCCAATTTGAGCTGTCAGGCACTCAATCTGTAATAGCCAGCCTTTGACTATGGGGGTTCCTTGGCAGGGCTGCACTGGCTCTATGCAGGAGATCATGTGTGCTGAGAGAAGAGAACTTTTAAGTAGTCTATAGACATTCTGCATTGGTCTGCAAATTAAGGGTTTACAAATGACAACAGTGAAGTTGCTTTTTACGCCAGTTACATGTTTTTTAATAAGATGACATTTCTTGGGCAGGTACATGAAATCAGTCTTCTCAACAGATGTATACTGTATACCATATTAATTCAAAATGGAGCATGAAGATTAAGGCTGCAATCCTGCGCACACTTACCTAGGAGTCAGTCCCACTGAACACAGATTGACTTTCTTCTGAGTAAACATGCATAGGATTGCACTGTACGAAAATTATTTCTTTTTTCAGCCCTAAAGTTAAAGAATAAAGGGACTGCTGTGCAAATATGACTGGGAATGTCACCCTTGGATTTAGTCCCCCAAATGTCCCTGTAGATAATCAAAGGGATGTTACCTAACTTTTCTCTGGATGGCACCCATGCTTGTTATTGCTTGGGATGTGTTCCACAAAGCCATCTTGCTTAATAAACTGTGGCAGATCAGAAGGGGAGGGGGAGAGCTGATTGGCCTCCAATGTGAACCAAAAGAATAGCAATCCTAAAAATCCACAATCATTTCTCTCAGCCACTACATCATATCTGTCAAAGCATTTATTAAAGCTTTTCATATAATATATAATATAATGTGAATAGGTCAAGCTTCTTACATGAACAACTACAAATCTGCTTCCATTTTCCTGTCCACAGCTTTATAGCCCCTGTCAAGTATAGAATGCAACGGTGCTGGTACAATGACTCGCAGGTGCAAATGGCTACATTTACATTCCTCATTTCCACTTCGAAGGAAGTGGCAGATACTCCATAAACTTGGCCTCTTATAAATTCCACTTCTGCACCTGCAAATGATTTTTAGTTTGAAGAGATCCCTTACATTTAATTTTGTCTTGATAATGCTGTACTAGAGAAAAGGAAATTTGAAAAAGAAAAACACTTCATTGTCTTTGCAGACTTCTTGATCTTAGTTATTGCATGCAAGATCTAGGATGTGTTTGACACATATAGCAGGCAATAAGGTTAATGTAATGAGAACAAGCATCTTCAATAGTTAAAAAAAAATGGATAGAACTGATGTTTCTATTATTTTAACCACTGTTACAGTGCAAGCCTAAGCATGTCTCTTCAGAAGTAAATCCTGCTGTGTTCAATGGGACTTGCTCCCAGGCAAGCATATTTAGGATTACAGCCTTACGGCCCAATCCTATCGAAGACTAGCACTGACAGAATGCATGTTCCACAGGCGTAGGCTGCCTCACAACCAGAAGCGTCGTCTGGGGGGGCCTTGGTGCCCTGGGCCCCAAGCGCCGCTTCAGGGGAGGGGCGCAAGTTCGCACGTCGCTCACCTTTTCTTCATTGTTTCTTTGCAGCCATCTGGGCTGCGTTTCGGCCCTCCTGGCATCGATTGGCTCCGAAATAGAAGCCAAATGGGGGGGGGGAATCACAGCCATGTGCTGACGTCCCACCATGTGGGGGCGCAACAACACCTCTGCTCACAACAGCTGTAAAACACTTTGCGGTAGTGCAAACTGCTGGCATGCTGGCATGCTGGCATGAAGACCAGAGCCTTCCCCTGTGCGTTGGTGGACATTGGGAGGCCCACCAGAGCAGGTAAACCCAGTGCAGGGGGTGGACAGGGACAGGGAGAGGGCAGAGAAGGGTGGAATGGGGTGGAGGTGGGCAGAATGAGGAGAAGATGGGACAAGGGATGGGTGGATCATGCCCAGGAGGGAGGCGGGTTTAGCAGCAGCGGCACCTTCCGAGTTCAAACCTCCTCCTGGTCCCGACCCACCTGCACGAGTCAACTCGTACTTTCAGCAGCAATATCGCTTGTGTAGGTCCAAGTCAGGCCGCGATATCGCTGGTGTAGGGCCAAGGTCCATCACAGCTGCTGGGCCTTACCCTGGGGCAAGGGGACAAATTTCCCCTTACCCCAAAGAGACCTCCATCAGCCAAAACTTCCCCGTGGGATGCAGCGGAAGCCTCACCAGCGCTGCTGCATCGCCATGCAGGGGATTTGGTAGGATTGGGTTGCCAGTAATTCTATGAATGCATTTATATGTGCACTTTTTAAGTGTTTCCTTTCCCCCACCTCAATTATGTTTTGACAGCCCCCTTCAGATTTTCAAAATGCTGAGACCTTGCCAAGCTCACATCTGCAGATTCAATATAGACTTTATGACATAATGTCATATATATAAATAAACATGGCTGAATAACAAGTGCAGGGTTACATCATTTGTCAAGCGGCTCATTTTTCTTGCAGACCTCGATGTGCAAGGCTCTTTGGCCCTGTAACCTTATTCACCCCAAGTATGAAGAAAAACTGCCATTGTGAACACAAAGAGAGCATCATTCTCTCGAGACTTGCTCTTTATAGGCTTTCCAAAAGTACCACTGCGACTGAAACAAGGCAGTTCATTAGGCACACTGAACACAATTAAATGCTGCTGTTAAGACATCAACTTCACAGGGAAGGGAACACTCACTTTATATTTACACTCAAACAAAAACAAGGACCCAACTGTTCTAGAAGAATATTAGGGCTAAAGTTTACATGGCATTTAAATCATGATTAGACTTCCGGTTTGTTTAGACCAGTGGTGGCCAACCTTTCAACATGAATGCTGGCCCTTTAAATGGTAGTATAGGTGAGGGCATTTCAGCAGGTGCAGCTGCTTTAGCAGCACCATCAGCGCTTGCAGCTGCCAAGATTCTGTCTTCTACACACCTCTTAAGAACACAGTAGCCTTAATGGTAGAAGGTTGGCCACCTCTGGTTTAGACCATAGCAACTGGATCAGGGGCTCCAATGGATTAGAACCATTGAAGTGGGTAGGGGGTTTTCATCTTATCATCTCACCACGGGCCCACTTGTGAAGGGCCCCCAACCACCTGTGATTTACCCTGGAGAAAAGCTTCCATTGATGCATTCTCTGGAGTACTAGCAGTCAAACTGGCACCACTAAATATTGGGACTGTGGCAGAGAGTAGGCTTAAAGTCCCTTCTCCACTGTGCTATTTATCAATGGGGAGAGGGGAGCTGATCCTGCTGCTATTGACTCAAGCAGTGGTTCCCAAACGTTTTAGCACTGGGACCCACTTTTTAAAATGACACTCTATCACTGTGATGGTGAACCTATGGCATGCGTATCACAGGTGACACGCGAGGTCATTTTGGGTGACATGCCAGCGTTTCCTCCAGGGCCCCAGCACACCTTACATTTTTGCAGGTTTTACAGGCTTGTCTTGAACATTTAGGACAGGGATTTTGGCAGACCTCTTTCAAATTATTTTCTAGTAAAACTCAGCAATAAAAAAGTCACTAATTGATGTTAAATAAAATGCAATGTGTTCTATAGTTGTTTTCAGTTCAGTTCAATTCAAAATTACTATTAAAAGTAGCAATAGTCAAAGTAAAAGTTATGGGGGGGAACACCAGCACAGTCAAGTTAGGCATTTTCAAAAAAATTTGACACATCAAGCCCAAATGGTTCGCCATCACTGCTCTATCAGGACCCACCTAGCTTTACGAGATTATATACCTGGCGTACATTCAGGGAGGCGGTGTAAGGGCACGCAGACCAGGAAGGGGCCTAGGATATCGCTGCCAATATCCACACCCCTTCCCAGCCTGGGCCAGCCAATGGCCCCCCTCCCTCAACGCCCCATCCCACCCTCCCACCGACCAGCATGGTACTTACCTGTGGCAACCAGAGTCGGGTAAGTTACACGGCGGTGTGAGCAGTGCTGGCCTCCATGCTGGCGCTGCTTACACCCAAGTCATCGAAAAAGTGCCTTAAATCACTTTTGAAATGCTTTAGAATGGCGGAGCGCGCACTCTGCCACTCTAAAGTTATGCAAGATTGTGCCGAAAGCCATTGGCTTTGTAGTTCATATCATTTCACAGATGTTAATGAGAATTTCAGTGATAGCTTTATCAATCATGATGGGCTATTGTGGAATAATTTTTGTTCATGCAACCTAGTTATCCTGAATACTGACCACACGTTTGGAGAATCTCACTCTGAGCTGGCAAAACTTCTGAGCACAATGGTGCTCGATTCGTAATGCAGCTAAGCACTACGAGCTGGACAACTGTGTATTGCAACATCGGTGACCTCTCCAACAGCAATGCCGTTTCTAGCTACCTATGTTGGTAGCATAATTACACCACAGCCATGTGTTTAAGGGCAAGTGATGCAAAATACAGCCTTGAATTTGAGAGTGTGTCATCCTATGACTTTATGAACCTGATGAAAATTATAACACGCCAATAACCAAGGCCAAACTCTTTGTCACTTTTCTACAGGCACTTCCAGATGGTGTTTTCCCTTCCCCTCAGGGGCTGTTTTCTACTCTAAGGGAGCCAGACAATATCACAGCCTGCACAGCTGTAGCACATGAGCCAGACATGAGCCTGAGTCCTGATTCTGACATGCTCAGTTGGGGGGGGGGAGTGCCAAAGGTACTATTGTGTTAATGAAGATGTCATGAGCTCACAGTGGCTCCCTATTTGTGTTCCTACAGCTGCACATTTATTTAGCTCCAATCGCATGCTAGGCACACAGTACGGAACAGAAGTGACACAGACAGTGGCTTGGTATTTTAGGAGAAACACAAATTCCTTTCCCTTTAATAAACTTTCCAGTCCAGGGGCTTACACTTACGTTATGATTCCAAATATAAGGAGACAGCTTTGCAAACATTGATTACTTTATGGATTTAAAAAACATGAGCTTTTCAGAAAGAATGCTTTGAAGCTGAAGCATTTATGCTCAGTCAAATTTCAGAATGCCTTTAAAAGGACTTCATTTTATATAGTATATGAATACAAAATAGTTAGAGAGGAAACTGGAATTATTGTCCTCTGTTGTCATCTCCCCCCTCCCCCCCAAGTTGGAACATGACACTTCCTGGAATCAACTTTTTATAAGGCTGTTAAGAATATGTTTGCAATCCTAAACAGAGAGTAAAGAGGAGATGTGCACCCACACCCAGATGTCTTGTAACATGTTTATAACAGTTGATTATCCAGCTGAGGATGCAAACTTGTTTGAAATGGAAATACAGCTTGCCTCTTCCACTGCATGATCAGTTGCAACAAAAGCTTTGCTTTCATTGCATCTGGCCACATGTGAAAGACTTTTATTTACAGTGCACCCTTGATTAAATGGATCTTGATTTCAAATACTTCAGAATGACACCTGGTATAATAACTGGTGTTAAGGTGAGGATCCACTGTATAGTGCTGCCACCACACACCCCTGCAAAGACTATCCACCCCATACCTCATTCCTTTCTCTAAACAGAGTCACTGGCGTCGCTGCAGGGGGGGCGGAGCTCTATGTTCCGCCACGGTTCAACCCTCCATTACACCGGTGCACGAAGCGGCCCCACCCCCTCACCTTCGGAGCCATTCAAGGCAGTGAAAGCAGCGCACCCTGCGCGTTGCTTTCACCGCCTTGAATGGCTCCGAAGGCGAGGGGGCAGGGCCGCTTTGTGCACCGGTGTAACAGAGGGTCGGACCGCGGCAGAACTTAGAGCTCCGCCCCCCTGCAGCGACGCCAGTGGTGAGAGTGGAGGGGTCTCAATGTGTGGATGAGATGGTGGTGTCAGGTTTGCAAAATGTAGGATTTCTGAGGCAAGCAAATGTAAGATCTGATTGTTTGCCTTGAAGTAAAATTTGTTTTGCCTTTTTACAGTAGATTGGTTACATGACTGTTTTACCTGAAAGACATTATTTAATTTGGGAACAGTGTGCTATTCAGTTCAACATATATGTAACTGGGAAATTTCCAAGGAAGTCCAGCACAGACACATTTGATTTGAAAAGAGGAAGAGCCCAGTTCTATCTAACTTTCCAGCACTGATGGAGTGTTCACTGCATATTGGGGGGTGCTGTCACGCAGGACTCCTCAAGGTTAAGGGAACCTTGGGGCTGCATTGGTGCTGGAAAGTGGGATAGGATGGGGCCTGGAACTTCTAAAAATGAAGAGACTAGTAAAAAGGGAAAGTCCAGAGGGTCAGGTGTCTCCAGAGTGAATGGCGATAATTTAAAATTGGCATCACCTGGTCCAGGAGGATGCCAGCATGGAGTGGAGTCAGAGATGCTATAAAAGGAAAGAAGGCTTCTTTCAGAAAATGGAAGCTGGACCCTAATAAGGAGAACCAAAAGCATCTCAAATCCTGGCAAAAGAAACATCAGCTATCAATAAGGGATGTGAAAAATAGAGTAAAAAAGAGCTGTAAATGGCAATAACTGCAAGGCAAACAATAAAAAAACTTCTTTCAAGTTTCCAAAGCAGAAAATCTGCCAGAGTGGAGATTGGACCATTAATAATGTGGGAACAAAAGATAAGCTTATAAGAATATTGAGACTGCAGAGAAGTTTAATGAATGTTTTGTATCTCTCTTCGCTACAGCATATACAGGGCAGATACCCATGCCTGAACTGATGTTTTCAGGGAGGGAGTCTGAAGAACTGAGTCAAATATAAATGTAGAGTCTATTATCAAATTAACAAATCACTTGGTCCTGATGGCATCCACTTAAGAGTTCTTAAGGAACTTGGATGTGAAACTACATCCAACAAAAATATGTGACATCCTTTCCCAGCAGCTTCTGAGTCAGAGGACTGGAAGGTAGTCAGTGTAACATCAATATTTGAGACAGGATCCAGAGGGAATACAAGAGAAAGGATGGTTAGTTGAACATCCATTCCAGTTATAATTGGGGAAAGCATAATTAAAGATCAAATTATTCAGCATATAGAAGAGTGAACCTTTGCCCACGTACTCCACCACAAATCATTTGAGACAAGGTGACTTGGAATAAAACAGGCCATGTTTAGTGATTATAACAATTAATCAATTCTTTACTGCAGCAGGTCCTATCTAGACCAGGGATTCTCAGCCAGTGGTACTAGTACCACCAGTGGTACTTTGGCTGACTGGTGGTGGTACTCAGATCACTGGAACCCCAGTCCGATGCAGTGCTTTGGGCGGTGTGTTTTTGCTCCCGAGAGGCTCCTGCCTTTGGCCGAGCCTCTTGGGAACGCTGAGAAGCAGAGACAATCCCAAGGGGGGGGGGAACGGCGACGCCACGCCTCCATGTGACTCATCGGCGCGCGCCCAGTGTGACGATGCGCGCACCCCCAGCGTGGCTCGTCACACACACACCCTGCCGTTTTTCAGCCTATTTTGAAGCTGAAGCAGCTCCAGGGCGGGCGGGAGGGCCCACCTCCAGGGTGAACGCGGCGGAGGGAACGCGTCCCGGAGGTAAGCACGCCCCTTCGCCGCCACGGCCGGTCCCCGCCCTGGGGCCCACCGCACCAACCCCTGCAACACTTCTGCTGGGAAGGGCCCTCCCACCTGCGTTTTCTGGCCTCTGAAAACCTGGAAGTAACTGGTGATGATGTCATCGCCAGTCACTTCCAGTGGTACACAGCAGGAGGGTGGTGTTGGAGGTGGTACTCAGCCTGGAAAGGGTTGAGAACCCCTGATTTAGACAAACCAGGGACGTGTGGTGAGGGGAAAGCAGGGAAGGCAGAACTGTTCCTGTCGTAGTCTATGGAAAATAGCCGCAGCCTCCCCTGTGACTGTGCATGCGCTCTACCCTGTATATATTGTTCTGGTCTTCTCCGCTTGCTATGCCCTCTCTCCTACTCTAGGCAGCACCCCATCCATCATATTTGCATCAAATGTAATGGAAATTATTTCTTGTATCTGTATGAGCCGATGGCCCCGTGGTGTTAGAACTTGGAACCTGAAACAAAACAAGTAAGAAAAATCTTATTTCAACCAAACTATACAATCAGCAGTACCATCTTGTACAAATCTTGCTTTATAACCAACAGAAATTGGATAAGCACAGATTTAAAAAGTCACTTCTGAACCAAACCCAAATGATCCTACTATGGTCTTTCATTGCATATGCATTTGTATAAAGCACCAATCTGCTGCCACCTAGTGATGAGAACCACAAGTATTAGACACAGACTGTGTGAACCTTTGCACAGTTTCATTTGATTGTCAATCAACTCTCTTCTGCTAAATGTGTATTTTTCATCTATTTTGGTATATTTCTTATCGAAGCAGCTGGTACAATAATACATTACGAAGTATGCATTAGACATGCTGACAGAGTGCACTCTGCATCCAGTGGTGGTGGGGCAATCAAAAAGTCTGCTAAAGGTAAATAAAAAAAAAATTTCTACTTACCTCTGCGTAGGCCTCCTGGTGGCCTATGGGTCTCCTTGACCTATGCCAGCCATTTTGCTGGCATAAGTCGGAGGAGGTAAAAGGGATGGGGCAGGTTTGAAAAAAAGAAAAGGATAGGATTCTGACAGCAATCAGGAACAAATGTAGCAATTAGGATAGGGGATAGCATTTTAGTGCACACAGGTGCCACCAGGATCCAACCCCTCCCTCCCCCAAACTGCACCCTTCCCTCCCTCTCCCCACCCACAACATGCCCCTGCTGCCAACTTACCGAGAGTGGCAGACCCTCCTGGAGCCGCTGGTACAAGCACAGCATATCTGCCCATTTGCAGAAGTGGCCCAGATGCACACAACGGCGGCCTGGCTTTTGCACCACCACAAAGAGCCTTGCCCTGCCGCCCAGAACTCATGTTCTGGCAGTGCAAGGCCCAGATAGGATTGGGCCCTAAATGTGTAATTTTCTACAAATATAGAGAATCCATAGATATGTTTGTACCTTATACATCTAATCAACCAGGGGGCAGAAGGGACCCAGAACCATGTATTCCATCATGAATTTTGGCAAATGAAGAATTCAGTACCGGCCAGGGGGGAAATATGAAGAACATTCTATTCTCTCCCATGCATACAGACCATTATGGCTATGGGGACAGAGAGAGAGAAGAGTGAGGGCAGTCACCTGGGGCCATCCATTGACCTCCATTAGAATGTTGCAACTTATACCTCTCGTCATGCCTGCATTCCCCATTTATGCGCACTGTGCTGGCAGTGCCGCACCACCTTCAAGGTTGTGCCAGTGGCAGCTTCCTGTCAGCACCAGGATATTGCTACGTCGGTGTAAATTTTGTCTCTAGCATACTGCTGTGCTCCACCATTGCAAGGGAGTCAGTCATGACCTTGCCCTGTAGTTGGACTTTGCAAATTTGTAAAAGATTACACTAGAATTTAGCATGGCGTTGACAGCTTTGTGTGCATTTCTTAAATTGTGCTTTTAGAAATTGCTCTTTTTTAAAAAACCATCATCGTGTTAAAGCCAAAAGAAGGCATGAAATTGTGGAACATTTTTCAGTTGTCTCCAGCTGAGATATAAAAACACACACAACCACAAATGCTTTGCGCTGACAGAAATCGGGAACAAATGTAGCAATTTTTTTATAAGCTATTAGACCTGACTTATTTCCAGTTCAGTGTTGCAAGACTCTGTGTGGAGTCCTCCTGGGGCTGAATACCTGTAATAAGAATTCTAAGAAGACAGAGAAAACCAAATATCTTGTCATATATACTTTGAGGGACAAGAGATTGTTTGTGCAAAGTACATTCTCTGTGTGTCAAGTACCCTTTCACCATAGTTCCCATCACCAAAGTTCCCCTTTCTGTGCTTGAGATGTGAACAAGAGGCCAGAAAGATTTAGCCCTGTGCCACACATTATCATCTGAGGTGTAGCTCACTGGCAGGGACTTATATACTGAAGTTGGTGTGCTGTGATTGGCTGCCAAATGTAATGCGCTTCTTATGTTCCACTGTAGGAAAGGATGTGGGGCAGGAGGTAAGATGTTGTGGTGTTTTTCATTACCCATTGTTCCGCTATGTATTTACTTCTTCCTACACCAACTCTATTATTGGTGTAGCATTTTTTGGGGGGGCATTGGAGTGTATGTCTGTCATTTGAAGGGGAGCTAGGACTCCTCCTCATCTCTCCCATGTCCCTCCCATGTCACACCACCATCTCTTCGCCATTTTGGTCTCCCTGCTGGTAGATTTGTGTTGGCAACAGGGCAGGGTACATTTGCCAGCCAATGGATTTCTAGGCTGGTGGGGCCATCATTGGACTGGCATATGTAGAAATATGCTGGTGTATTTAATGGATAGGATTCGGCCATTCGGATTTTATTGTAATATTCAGCTAAGCAAACTGCTTTGATTTAAGTCAAATAAATCCATTGCCAACTTGGAAATGTTCAGCTGAGTCCAGGGTTGTCAAAAAGAGGTGTCGGTGTAGACAGTTTCTTTTTCTGAAGAAAGGATTATCAGAAATAAAACCTTGGACAATTTCACTTTTAGTATTAGTATTAGTATTTAGTAAAAAGCCTAGTATTAGTATTTAGTAAAAGTATTATAATACTTTTTAGGTGGAAAAATATTTTCAAAAATATTGGAGAGTTACACAAAACTTTTACAAGGCTTTTTTCTGAGGCTATCCAACATTATGGACAAGCTACTGTTTCTCTTTTTTTGGGGGGGGCATATATGTTGTCTAGTATTCATTCACCTTGATTAGAAATTGCTAAACTGATATAGGTCTTTTTATCATCATTGGCTGGGAACATATCTAGGGTGGCTGAGTAAATTTGGCAAAATTCAACATTCTAGTATCCATGATGACATCAAAGACAAATTTGAGGATTGGCCACAACTGTTTTGCAAATCAAAGAAACACAACAGATAACACAACAGACATCTTAACTATCACATAGACAAAAAAAAGTCAGTTTTGGCTTACAGCAAATTCAATTTATCATTTGTTAGAACGGCTGAAATCCTACGCACCTGGAAATAAGTTCCATTAGAATAACTGGGGCTTACTTCCAAGGAAACATGCAAAAGATATGGTGCAATGCATATTGTTTGAGATCTGTATATAAGAAACACTTATGTCCTCACTCAGCCATGAAGCTCACTAGATGACGATGGCCATCTGACTAATACGATACTTTGGGTTCTGGTGAGGATTAATGAGATACTAATAACTATGAAAAGGGCTATGCAAATTATTGCCAAGGGTGATGTTTTCCTTGTTGCAGCAATAGTGATGTCTTTCAACTAACCATCTGCTATGAAATGAGTGGTGTGACAGGCAAATCAGAACTTCCCTGGTTCAAATCTCATCTCTGCCATGAACTCAACGGTGGCCTTAGGGAAGTCAGTCTTTCTCCACCTCAGTTCCCAAGCTGAGGGGATAAGAAATGTGAGGATAAGAAATCTTATTTACCTTCCAAGGTTATTATAAGACATCATTAGGATAATGCATGCACTTCACATGTATTATTCTGAAGAAGTCTTTATGAGAACCCTGTAAAGTAGGTATTATTATTCCCCTGTTGCAGCTGAGGCTAAGAAGGAGTGACTTGCTTAAGACTACTTAATGAGTTCATGGACAGGGTGAAATTTGAATCTAGGAAGCCAGGACCATCCTGCGTGATGTAGGGATGCTAATGCAACCTACCTCAGCAGCATCCCATGAGCCAGCCGGGAACTAGACTAGCCAGGTGAAGTCAAGAAAATTTTTACTTACCTCCTTCGCTGCTCCCTGGTCCCTTCTGGGCCTACTCAGATTTATGCCAGCTATTTTGCTGGTGTAGATCTGAACCATCACAGGGGGCGTGTCAGGCCTGGGATGGGAACTCCAGATGTCACCAAGATCTGCCCCCGGCCTGACCCAATCTCTGATCTGGTCTCTCCACCAATATACCTGTGTCAGTGGTTGGTCTGTGGGCTGCAGACCTATGAAGCATTTAGAGCAATGGCAGCCCACATGATACGCTAGCAGCCCACGAGCATCCGCCAGTGAGTTGTGCAGATAGGATCGCCATTAGCCACTACACTACACCAGCTTTGTAATACCAGCATGGCTACCTTTTTAGGGATGTCCTCTACACACTTTTTCATTGGATGATAACTTGATAGAGCATACAGTAGTTACACTTAGTAATGTGTCCTTTCCCTCTGTTTCAATATTTTTTTCTCCATTTAATAATATTGAGTTTTAGCCACCTAGCGTAGCAAATACTCCCCTTTCTTATTTCTCCGAACGCTACTCTGCAGGCCACTTGGCTTTTGTAAAATTACATTTTAATGTATTTTAAATGTCATGCTGCTGTTTATTCCATCTGTTCCTTTCTGACTCTTGCCTGGCCCTCATTCAACATATTGGCAGAGGTGGAATTAGGGCCAAGAAATGGTGAACACATTTTTACATTGTGCTCTTGTACAGCTTTTTGAGCAGCCCCTTGTTTGCTATTTTCTAAATGAGAAAATGAAATCCATGCTTCTGCAGTAGCCAAATTCATCATTCATTCCACTAGTATGGGGACAAAGAAATAAGGACACCATTTTGGTAGATATTGGTGAGCCCTGCTAGCAATTTCCAAACACATCTTGAAATCTCTTCTAGTGACAAGTTTACATTCTCTAAGAGCTAATATTATGATAGGCCAGTAGAATATGTGATCATCATCGTGTGATCATATAATGTGTGATCATCAATCTTTTACTGAATCCCTTGTGTATTGTGCTATCAGGTTACACAGCACCACACACATTCAATATACTTGTATCCCCAAACACTCTCTGGGCATAAAGCATCACTTCCATCTTACGGAAAATAGCATTTTAAGTGAGGCCACGGGTCCTATCTTGCTCAAAATAGAACCTGTGGTTTCACTTAAGGTTTTTCTGCAGAGAATTCCAGCAATGGAGTCGCTGCCCCAGATTGCCTGTCATTACTGTATACATTCTTGCTGCTTTGGGGATGAATGAGCTCCAAACGGCCTGCAACATCACGTCCATTATTAAGTGAGGGGTTTAAAAACAAGAAGTGTCTCTTTTTATTAAAAAAGCAGGTTCAGGGAGCCTGATGTGGATCAGGACCATTGTGAGTGAGGAGGTGAGATTAAGACTTTATCTCTGCATCATTGTCCCAATCCAAATCCCCTTGAAGTTGCCCCCAAAACATCCAATTGCCCTTCAAGGAGGGGAGAAGAGGAGATTTCGGCAAGCAAACAGCACAGGGAGAAAGTATTAACATCCCTCCCATATGAATCCTGGTCCAGATCGCCCCCCACCATCCATGGCTGTTTAATAAAAAACAACAAACCACTTCTTGTTTTAAGTAATGCTGATCCAAATGCAGATGAATTTGCACTTTTGACGAATAACAACTTGGGGAACATTCTTCCTAATTCAATGCTTGGAGTGTTTAAAGAGGGACAACCAATGGCTATGTCTCCTGGCAAAGTTCTTAAGGATTTGGGGGCGCTTAACATAACTTACAGCGCAATCCTGTGTAACTTTGCACCGGTGTAACAGTAGATGCACTGGTGTAAGTGCACTTGCTGTTACACCGATGCAAAGTTACACAGGATTGCGCTGTTAGTGGTGTCAGGAAATGGCACTTGGACATGATGTTGTGCTGTTCCTTCCTGGTGCAGGTAGTGGCGTCACAAAGTTTACCCATGTTTGTAAGACTTTGCTGTTTAAAGTGTGCCTGCAACTGAAATGCATGCGCAGCAGAGAGATGAATATTTATCCATCTAACAGCACAGTCCTGTGTAACCTTGCACCGGTGTAACAGTAGATGCACCGGTGTAATTGCACTTATGCCAGTGTAACTGCACTTACACTGGTGCATCTGCTGTTACACCAGTGCAAGGTTACACAGGATTGTGCTTTTAATTAAGCTGAAATTGTGTTTGACAATTGTTCTGCCAGCAAATATAATGAATGCAAGGTAAAGTATCAGTAACTGACACTAATTATAAAACTAATAGGAGGTTGAAGGGAGCAACTAAGTAAGGAACTCCCAAGGAGGTCACCCTTCCAGCTTATTTCTTCTTTTGTTTCTGCAGAACTCCCTTGGGCAACCTGACAACATGGAAATACCTGTTTTACATGAGAACATGGAAGGCTTGTCACCTTTTTGCATCTGCCCATTACATTTCCGCCTATTCATTCGGAACAGAGATTAGGCACTAGCGCAAACTGAATATAAAGCCTTGTACCTTGTGCTTCTGTGACGCTACTGAAAGAGCATGTCGCTTTTGGGCTCATTTGGGCTCATTGCTATGGTGAGGGCTCCTCCTGGTGGGATGCATGAAGATAACTTCGTTCACAACAACAAGCAGATGCAAAGAGACGCAAAGAGCCCATTTTTAAAAGGCAAGGCAAGGCTACCTTATTTGCAAGAGTGGATATTTCTACAGAAAACGTGTCAAAATAGTTTATTTTATTTATTTATTTTATTTACAATATTTCTATCCCGCCTTTCTCCCCGAAGGGTCCCAAGGCAGCTATGTATGTCATAGCATAGTTGCATAGCAAACCTTTAAGCTGTACAGACTTCATCTCCACCAGCAGCCACCTCTGCATGGTAAAGGCCAAGTTTATTTGATTTCTGAGATTCTGTGTCCTTAATGCTATTTTCTGAATGATACGTAACTTAACAGTGCAATTCTGTGCATGTTTACTCAGAAGTCAGCCTCACTGTATTCAGTGGGGCTCACTCCCAGGTAAGTGGATGTAGGATTGCAGGCTTAGTTTTTACGTTTTGAGGAAGTGAGTGATGTGTGAATCAGCCTTAAGCTTCCGGATCAGATGAAAAGCCCATTGATGATCTGCCTCTGGTGAAAAGTGTCCTCTGCTTCTTCCCTCTTCTCTTTTAGGAAGCAGTTAAAGACCCATTTGGTTCATCAAGTCTCCTGATTTCGTTGCATTACATTAATGTTCTGGGTTGCTGATGCAATGTTTAAACCGTTTAATGTTTTATTGTGTTTATCTTGGGCTTTGTATTTTTTAATTATGCTGTTAGCCGCCTTCCTTTTTCCTTTACGAAAGAGGGAGGGTACAAATCTTTTAAAATAAATTAGAGAAGTGTCTTGTTTCCCACTCCAGTGTCCTCATTCCAACTTGCAAGTCAAGTCTTTTGCTATGTTCCTCCTACTAAGGATTAAGAACAAAAGAATAGCCTTGCTTCATCAACCAACTCCTAGTTGTCGCAGAATAGTTTCTATCAGCAGACCACCTTTTGAAGTTCATCACTACGGACATTGATGGAAGCAGTCAAAATGTAACTGAGATCAAGGCACAGCGCTGGAGAAATCAACTAGCAACATTACAGAAGGTCCATTTTCTCCTTCCAGAAACATTTGCTAGCATCCACTGGACTACTTATTTTTGATGTGGCCCCCTTCAATTCTTGAAGATAATGATGTTCTCTCTGCATCACCAGGATTGGGATTCAAATGAGGTGACTTCAACACCCCAAATAAGTATCGCTGTGGCAATCTAGTATATTTACAACGATCTCTTTGATCCCTTAATATTTTTGAACTCACAAATGAATTGATCCCTTAAAGTCAGAGGTTCCCAAACTTTTTCCCCCTTTATAAGTCTTTGTCTGGGGAGGGGGATGGCGGTGACAGCAGTGGCGCTTCTGGGATTGCGCCGCTGCTGCCAAAACAAAAAAGGGGGTTAAATACCCTGTAGTCACGCCGGGCTTCTGGAGGGTGTGGGGAGCATGATCCCCTCTGTGGGCCTCCCTGTGCCCCAAAACAGCTCCCTGACATGATCGTGAACCATTTCCAGTTTCGAACAAAAAACGGAAGGGGGTTGCAATTGCATCAGGGAGCCATTTTGGAGCACAGGGAGGCCCGCAGAGCTGATCGTAGCCTCCTACACCCTCTGGAAGCCCAGCGAGACCACCAAGTGAGTGTTATTCTCCCTTTTTTGTCTCTGCACTGGCGGTGGCACGATCCTGGAAATGCCGCTGCTGTCACTGCACGTTGCCAACCTCTTAAAGGGGTAGCAGCCATTAATCCCAGACTGGAGCGTTGTGATGACCCAGTTAGGGAACCTCTGGGTTAGATCCTTGCATCTGACAAGTTCCACATCAGTTGTACCTCCTATCCTTGGGAGTAGTATGCCGTTAGTCTCTAGCTGAGTGTTACTATAAAACTTTATCAACTTGGTAAACTGCTCATCACTGGCGTCACTACAGGGGGGGGCAGAGCTCTAAGTTCCTCCGTGATCCGAGCCTCCGTTACACGGAGGAACGAAGCACCCTGCCCCCGCGCCTTCCGAACCAGTCAAAGCAGTGAAAACAACACGTTCACCGCTTTGAATGGTTCGGAAGGCGCGGGGGCGGGGTGCTTCGTTCCTCCGTGTAACGGAGGCTTGGATCACGGAGGAACTTAGAGCTCCGCCCCCCTGTAGTGACGCCAGTGCTGCTCATTACAGAAACATTGGGTGCATCAGTTAATAGTCACCAAAAATTTAACCATATTTAGCTTTTCAAAAACAATATTAAGTTCCTACTTATGTTCTGCAGACAGTTTCCACAGAGATATTTCCTCCAAAAACAGGCTACTAATATCTTAGTCATAACAGGGCCTAAGCTGTGACTTGTAATCGTACATCTAAACTTTAATGTTAGGAGAACTTTTACTGAAGCAAAACATGGATACATCAATACTTATGCAAATAGTCTATATAGGAAAGACCAGCAATTTGACTATTAATGCACAAGCTCTATTTCCTGCTCTGGTTCCAAGTTTACCTCTGAGACAGAAGTTGCTTTCTAAAATTCAGTAATACTGGAGGTATTTTCTTATGAAGTTTATCATGTGAATATGAATTCATTCTCCCCCCCCCCAAAAAAAAACCCAACAATGGCACAATCCATAATGTAGAATAGGAAAACTGAAGCATTGGGACTTGAAACAAAGCTCCAGTTGTATCATACGCCTACTAACTAAGGTCCATTAATACTATTAGTAGCACTATTAGTTAATAGTGAGGACCTAGTAGTGAAGTCCATTAACATCAGTGGGATTTCCTGTAATTTCCTGTAATTGTACAAGTAATTATGTCTAGAATTGGGCTGCATGCAGTTGAATCAGATGTTTTTTCTTCTGAATGTATTTTGGAAAATGCATTGCCTCGAGTTATAAAGAAATTCTGCAGCATTATAAAGGATGCAGTTCTCCCTGAGCAATCATCTGAAATCCAACTTCAGTTCTCCTCCAGCTGTACCACCCCCAAGTCCTCTGGTCCTTCTGATCACTCCTCCCTTTCTCCTAGAATGGCTCCCCAAAGCCACTGTGAGATGCCTCCCCTCTTGCTTCCTTCCAATTCCTCCTTATCTATGAAGCCGTTGACACAACATTTTACTGCCCAATCCTATCCCCCACCATTGGTGCCAATGCAGCTACACTGACAGAATGCGAGCGGCAGCCAATGGTGTGGGAGGGGGTGATCAAGAGGCCTGCCAGAGGTCAATAAAACTATTTTCTGCACACCTCAACATAGTCCTCCTGGTGGCCTATGGGTCTCCTTGAACCTTCACCAGCTATATAGCTGGCGTACGTCCGAGAAGCGAAAAGAGGGGGTAGGATCCTGGCGCAGGATGCTGCTGCTGGGATCCACCCCCTGCCCTCCCCATCCCCCGCCACTGTGCATCCACAGCAAACCCCCCCCCCGCCTCCAACTTGCCGGAGGTGTGGAACCTTCCTGTACCACTGCTGCACGTGCCACTGCTGTGTGTTTGCAGCAGCAGCAGCCTGGCTTTCGTGTCACCGTAAAGGGCCTTGAGCTGCACTGCTGGAACACTAGTTCTGGTAATACAAGGCCCTGAAAGGATTGGGCCCTTAGTGAGACACTGACTGGCAACAGTTCTGCAGAGTTTTCAGTCAATAATGTTTCTCCACCTTACCTGGAGAAAGATTGCACCTGTGGTTTTCTGCCTGCAAAGTCTGCCCTCTTCCACTGAAAAACAGAGCTTCTCCATTACCCTTCCTCTGCTCTGTGGTCTCCCTTATGTCGATATCTTAGATACGAAACAGAGTCTCACTCCTTGTAATGCACGATGCACATGGATGACACTAAATAAGCATCATCATTAATAATAATTAATCATATGTTAATCATAATTAACAACAACGGAAGCAAACCCTCCAACATATGTTGGTCTATTAAACAGTTTATTAGAATGTTCTCAATGTCACAAATGTGCAATCTTTTTGAGGATTGCCTCTTTTATTATTACCTCAACCTGAGTAAGGAGAAGACATAGCTTAGTCGTAGACCATATGTTTCACCTGCAGAAAGACCAAGATTCAATCTCTGGGGGGCGGGGGGCGGGGCGGGGAACCACCTGCCGTGGCAACAATGCTGAGTTAGATGGTCACTTCCTCTCTCTCTCTCTCTCTCTCTCTCTCTCTCAGGAGTTCAAAACCGTTCAAGGATAAATCCTAGAGATATTGTTACTTCTAAATTTTATGTATTTATATTATAGCTAGATGGATGTCTATTGCATTCTGCACCAGGAATGCTGGTTCTGGATCTGGAAATCAAACACACACACCCCACCCAATGTGCATGCCAGATGTTTAGCATCTACCGATGCACAACCAATAGCCTTGTGTACACCCTATTCAGAGGTTCAACTGAACATGTGAAGGAGGGAGTGGGATCATGGGCACTATCCATTCACCCTCCCGCCATGCATTTGCATAAAGGTCTGTACTGTGTAGAGTAGATACGCATACAGCTGCATTCCCGACTGCACAGAAACAAAAGCCCTGCTTGCTTGCATACATGGAGGCTCTATGCAGGATTTCACTGGATGCACATGGGGAACAGTGGTAACAGCACACATAATCCCCTTCCCTCCAGGGCTGTGGTCCGATTGTCGGCTTCACCCTAGGAATGTGGCTGCATCCTTTAGATGTCAGGACTCCCAGGGCTTTTGTGTAAAGTAAAGCATATGGAGAAACAAGGGTGTGTTGGCAAATACACTGCTATCGTCCCACAATACAGTAAGCTTTGTATGAAGTAAAGCAATGCCACAGCAGAGAGTAGAAAGCATTTATTATCTCCTGCGCACCAGCAAGTTTTGCACAAAGAAGAAGTAAATGCAAAGTAACCAGCAAGCAGCAAATAAATCTGTGTACTGTAGAGTCAAAAGCGTTTTGAATATGAACAAACACAGGGGAAAAAGGAGAAACTGCTGCCTGCAGCTTGTCATGTGTTTTCAAAGTTTGTGGAAACTTTTTTTCCTCCTTTGGTCTTAGAGTTCTTCAGAAGTTTTGTCAGCACACTTCCCGTCCTCAGTGTAGCACCACACTCTAGGAGCTGGTTTGCAAACTTCTAACAAGTAAGGCACTTCCTTTTTTTAAATTTAGAAAAATGATCATTGGTGGTCAAGAGGTTTCAAATTAATGTGGTGGGAATGTGTTCTGAACGACAAGCTGGTTTTCTCCAGCAGCCTCAACGCTGTGGAATGCTGCACGAGTTCTGTATGTATTTGAAGGTTGGCCAGTTCACAGGCTCAAACTGACTCTGCTTCAGAATGAATGTGCAGCAGGTTCTGGTTTTTAAACAGTTCATCAACACAGAGAACAAGCAATTGTCTGCTGCAAACTAAAGCATGCCTTCTTGCATGAAGGAGGGAGGGATAGGTGGTGTGCTAAGTATTTCTAGTACTCTGTGTTTTGTAGCTTCTTTCATAGTTAGGGCAAGAGGCTGCAGCTGAGTTCAGTTCCAGCCTTGAGAGTTGTGCTTGAAATTCACCACTGCAGCAGGAACAGAGGTGGTGGCTGCTTCTCTTACCTGGCCCTCTCCCTTGTGTTCCTGTGATTCACCCTTCCCCTGCCTGTTGGAGTCCAGAGTCCAGGTATGCCACAAAGTAAGGTCAGACAATAGGACCAGAGGAGGAATGGGCAAAAGATGCCACGGGTGTCTCTGGAAATTTAAAGGTGCAGTGCAGTACTCTTATTGCAACCCAAAGCTCAGCGAGAAAGAAATTTGCTATCATTGAAGTTATTTCCAAAACCCAACTTTGCTATGATAGTGAAACATCTCCTGTGCACTTCTTCCACAGGAGCAAAAAACTTAACTCCCCCTGCATTATTTGACAGACAAAAAGAACATTCTTTCCTTCTTAGGAGATCTGTTGTGTTAAGGGACATGAGAAAGCATTTTTGTTTGTTTGTTTGTTTTAATTTGTACCCTGCTTTTCTCTTAGAATGGGCACTCAAAGCAGCTTATAAAGACATGCAATTATATAAAAATAATTCATGTGGACAAAAATAGTTTTTCCACAACAGTTTCAGTGTTGTTATAGTAGGCTAGAGGCCTACGATTGTTGCCGCAATCCTATGTAACTCTTGCATCGGTGTAACAGTAGATCCCCCAGTGTAAGAGCACTAATTCCAGTGTAACTTGCTGTACACTGATGGATGTAGGATGGACACCAGCGTAACCCCTCAGACTCCTCACATGCGCAGTTCGGAAGTGGAACGGACACCGATGCAACTCCGCTGGCACAGGGGGCATTCAGATGCCCCTGGAATGCCTGCTGCACTGGCGGAGTTGTGCCGGTGTCTGTTCCGCATCCTAATTGCACATGTGTGGCATCCAAGAGGGGTTATGCTGGTGTCCGTCCTGCGTCCGTCGGTGTATGGCAAGTTACACTGACATTAGTGCTCTTACACCGGGGGATCTACTGTTACACCGGAGAAAGAGTTACACTGGATTGTGCCCTGTATATCCAAGCAGACTTCTGGAAGGTCCTGAGGGGCAGGCTCTTGAACAGTATTAAAAGGACAGATTATTATTATTATTATGATGTTGTTGTGTTTATCAATATAATGATCACAAATACAAAATGAGATATTACACTTAAATCTATTGTGCTCTGAGTATCGGCGAATGCAAAAATGTAATGCACCTGAGTTTGGTTATACAAGTGAGTGAAAATGTGTGCTTTACTGTGGGGACTTCAACGATTCAAAACAGCAAGACAAATTGCTGGCCGCTTCCTCTCATTTTGTACTCTTCAGTCTGGTCTTGCTGTCGTTGAAGGAAATAGGGAAAATGGGTGAAGGCGGTTCAGTCCTCTCGGGTTGTTTTTCTGAGTCCTGAATGGATGCCCCTTGAGGCTTCCTTAGGTTCGCTTCTGCCGTCTCTGCCATGGCATGCTGGAAAAAAGCCCCTTGCAGCGGTTTTCTCAAACATGGACATGTGAGCCTCCCAGTTTGATTCCTTCATTCATGTGGCCCCTGTAAATAAAACTGGAAGTCCTGCACTTTTTGGTTGCGTGATGCAACATGGTAAGAATGTGGATGACCCACTTCCCGCTCAAATGAATGGGAAGCAGGTCAATGAGACTTGTGTCTACAGTGGGCAGGAGGTGGGCAGCAGTGGCACATTCAGGGTGAAGGGCACCCCAAATCTGCTGCTCCCTCACCCTCCGCCACCTGCTGCTGATGTAAACTGTATCGGGTTGGGAGGCCGTGCACGGGCAACAGGGCAACAGTGCACGGGCAACAGTGGCACACACAACCTCTACTGTCACCAGTAAGTTGGTGGTGGAGGTAGATCGGGGTGGATTGGGAGTGAACTGGGGGCAGGAATCGGGAGGGGTGGGAGGTGATAGATCTCGGTGGCATCTTATCCCCCATTGAGGACCAGACAGCCTATGGAGAGGTATTAAGGAAAGATATTTTTCTTTCCTTACCTCTCCTAGGCTGTCTGGTTCCTGGCCAACCCATATGCATGCTGTGTTGGCATCGCTGCATGCTCTGGACTGGCCCTGGATAGGATTGGCCTGTAAGAATATTTATACAGTATACCTGGAATTCAGCTTTCAGGGTACATATTTCAGAAAGCAGACCTTCTAGAAGCTAGAGACCATGCACATGGGAACAAGAAAAAAGAAATTGGGGGTAGTACCTCCTTTAAAATGAGCAATATTTCATAGGAGGATCAAGTCCTTCACAAGTGTGGAAGTTGAAACTTCCCATATTTCCTGAAACTATTTTCCCAATTCTATTTTGGGCCACTTTAGATATGAAGTCGACCGAAGGAGTGCCTATGTTCCAGTTTGCAAGTAGAGTACAGTAGTTGAATTTCAGCTATTTGATGACTAGAGATGCTAAGTTACTGAAATGCTTTCTGTATTCTAGTGACATTTTCTTTAACACCTTGCTCACATGATACTGTCTTGTCTAAGGTCATCTAAACTCTCACACCCCAATCCTATCCGGACGTGATGCAGCAGGGCTGCACAGCCCACGCTGCATCCTATCCCGGCAAGGAACATACTGGAGGTCTCCTTGAGATAAGGGGACATTTGTCCCCTTACCCTGGGTAAAGCCACAGCCTGCGCAACAAGGCTACTTAGATCTATGCCTGCTAATTCACTGGTACAGAACCGAGAAGTTTCATGTTGGGCTTCAAAACCCGGGAGGGGGCATAGAATTCGTCATGCACCAGTGCCGCCGATCCTGCCCCCTCCCGGGCCTGATCTCCATCCCTACCCTGCTACATCCTCCCTCTGCCCATGCCACTCGGAGCAGCCTCTACCTGCTGTGGTACACAGGCCTTCCCGCAGGTGCTGCTTGCTCTCCAGATGTTGCAACATGCTTTATGGCACATCTGCAACATCCTAGGCCGGCGCTGAGGTCACAGAGCCAGCATTCCTGGACCTTAGAATTGTGCCGTAAGTCTGATACTGTAAGACATACGCACACAACTTAAACATTACAAATATCAATGCACTTATATGTGCAACAAACATACATATGGAACAGTACTTGTATCTCAAACAGCTGTGATCTTACGCTGTGATTCAACTTTGAATGTACACGTTCCAGATCCTACATCATGTTAGTGCCATTTTATTTTATTTATTTATTTAAAGAATTTATACCCCGCCTTTCTCCCGAGGGCACTCAAGGCGGCTTACAACATGGCTTACAAAATATTGCCATGCAATATTTTATCATTTCCTCATGGGTGGGAACGTTCCAGCAGAAATCTGTTTCTTAGCTCCAGGTGAGCAAAATCATTAAAATCACAGAAGTGTTACTTTGGATGCCAACTAGAAATTTGATTTGCAACACAAATGTCATATGGGAGCTTTGATTTAGTGGGTTAAACCACTGAACCATGAGCTGTCTGTCTATCGAAAGGTCGGCAGTTCGAATCCGCGACGGGGTGAGCTCCTGTTGCTTGGCCAGCTCCTGCCAACCTAGTAGTTCCAAAGCATGTTAATGCGAGTAGATAAATAGGTATCGCTTGCGGGAAGGTAAACAGCGCTCCGTGTTCCAGCCGCATGCTACGCGCTGCAGCAAAGAGTGTCATGCCAGCCACATGACCATGGAGGCGTCTTCGGACAACGCTGGCTCTTCGGCTTTGAAATGGAGATGAACACCACACCCTAGAGTCAGACACGACTGGACTTCATTGTCCGGGGTCACCTTTACCTTTTTATACTATAACTAGCATAGGAGTTCTGTCACTTGCAAACCTTTTTTTCAAGTAAGGAGTGGCATTTCCCCAGACTGGGGCATCCCCCCCCCCCCGGTCTTTGTGTGGTCCACAGAAGCAATTTCTACTGCAATTCACGTTTTGAGGGGGCAACTCCAAGTAACGTTCATTGCTTGATGTATAGAAAAGTCTGCCTGTATACATTGCTTTGAAAAATATTCACAGTAGGACAAGTTGATATCTGCTTGATATTTGCTTAGCAAATTATAGACAAAATATACCATCCCCTTGGTATTCAAATCTGATTAATCATCTTCCTTGACAAAATGTGTTAGCCAGATAAATCGCCAACAACTCTTGCAGTCAAACTAGTAAACACATTAGTATAGTTTGCACATGGAAGTGATTGTGTTCTGTTTTTGGTTGCTTTTTCATGTAAGTATCTTCGTGGTTATACAACTGCCTGTAGAACTTTGATATGACTCATAATTAAGGACTGCAGAGAGATAGCTGCGGCCAGTCCTGCAACTGGGGCTGTATTTTTCCAACTGCTGAAATCGCAGGAATGGCTGCACTTGCCCTTCATGTCCCCCAGCATGTTTCTTCATGTGACCATGTACCTGCATACATAACCATGTGGACAAAAAAGTCTCCTCACACATTTGAACCATCCATAGCCACAGCAGAATATTATTGCTTAACGGCATGATAGTATGGGCAATAGCCAGAGATAATTAAACATGCTTATATATATATATATGGACGACAGAATTCAGGCTGATGGCACAATCCTATGGCCGGCCTACAATGGTGCAGCGACTGCTGCGCTGGCCTAGGGTGTCACAAATGTGTCGTAAAGTACATTGTGATACCCAGAGAGGAAGTGGGCACTGGCAGGAAGATCTGCACCATCCCGCTGGCACTGCATCCAGGAGCACCATGTGCCAGAGCAGGTAAGGTTTGATTCGAGTGGCGCGGGGGGTGGGGGAGGGGTGTAACAGGGCAGGGGAGGGGAGGGAGGGGCAGAACAGGCCTGGGAGGGGGCGGGATCAGCAGTGCTGGTGCATGCCAAATCCTTTGCCCCCTCCTAGGCCTTTTCTGCCTGCACAGGGCTTCTTGAATCTGCACCAGCCATAAGGCTCGCGCAGATCCGAGTAGCCCCATTGCGGAGGCTGTGGCGCTGCTAAGGGGATGAATGTCCCATTACCCCGAGGATTCCTCCAACCTGCTCCTCCCTAGCGCTGGATACAGCGTAGGCTACGCGGCCCTGTTGATCCGGCACTGGTTAGGACAGGACTGGGCTGCCGATTTTGTAGTCTGTTACCTTCAAATGCACTGTTGAAAATGCTTATACCCTGCCCTTCAGGACAAATCCCCCCAGGTACTAGCAACAATCGGACATATCTTGTTCCATAAATTATAGTGGACATTTCCAACAATATCATGCTTGAAACAAATAGGATTCAGGATTCAAGCTTACATGAATAAGGTTCAAGTATTCTCAAAACATCTAAACTTTCACCCTGTTTTAAAAAGTTCTTGTCATACCATCTGCATTCTCAAGTTATTTTAACCTTTTTACTGAACTATTTGTATTTTCATATGGTTGTATCCTAAGTTGATTTTGCATGAATACAAAGCTCTTCCATTTATACAAGGAAGGCAATTTTGGCAAATTGTCATCTTGCTGCAGAGAGGTCCTCAAATCTCAGCCGTGTTTTTTTTATAGGCTGTAGGTAGGGGCAGTAGCGTTGTCAGGGGGGGCCTTGGTGCCCAGGGCGCAGACCCCTGAAGGGGCGGAGTCGCAGGCTCAGGAGGGCGCAAACTCACTATCTTGTGCGCTTTCCTGACGTCTTGCTGGCTCTTCGGCCAGGTTTCGGCCCTCCCGCCCGCCCTTGGCTCCGAACGGCTCCAAAATCAGGTAAAACCGGCAGTGTGTGTGTGTTTGGAGGCGGGGCATGATGTCACGCTGCTGCAGCACGTGGGGGCGTCATCGCGGGCGGCCCCCCCCACGGGGGCGTAGCGACACCACTGGGTAGGGGCGGCCCAAGATCTCCTGAAACCTGAGCCTGCATGCCAAATGCTGCCCCCCTTACTTGACGATGTGTCTGCTCCTCCCACTCTCCGATCTTCAGGCTCAGCACTCTCCTCCCTCCACATTTCCTCTTCCTGTCTGTCCCCTCTTCCCTTTCCAATCCAGAGAGTGGAAGGAGAAGGAGGAGCAGTGGAGGCAAGAGGGTGGACAGGGATGGGAGGGTGGACAGGGAAGGGAGTCCCCCCACCACTACCAACCTGCTGCCTGAGGTGACCGCCTCAATTGGTCTCATGGATGGGCCAGCCCTGGCTGTAGGGGACCGCTGTATGGAGGAGAAGTTGCCTTGCAGGAATGTTCACGTGTACTCTGTTGACTCCTTTTTAGGAGTGTTCACAAGTTAAATTGTATCCAGGTACAATCACTTTTAGTTTGTACTTGTGTACAATTGCAGGTACAATCTGTGTACACAGTAAAATGGGAATTTACAACGGTAAAATGTGAATAATAATAAATCCGAGGTACGGATGTAATGATGGCACACAGATGTACCCAGGTACAGGTTAAATGTCCTTAATCTGTATGGTTGCTAGGAAATACAATGAAACTAAACGTTTAAAATTATTTTAAATTAAAAATCCAACCAACTCAATACCGTTTTTGCCTCTACCAAATAACGTTAATTTAATGGACACTCCTGGATCACATCATAGCTTGAATTAAACTCGTGAATTCTGTCATGTCGACTGAAGAGCACTTTATAATAATCCAGCACAGCCAAATCAACCCTTCTGAGGTTATAATACAAAAACATGTTGTTGGAAACTAATTTGTTACAATAGCCGTTTGACAGCATAACATTAACATGTTTCTCCATGGGCTAACTCAGAAAGTACGTTATTTTGTACACAAATGTGATCCTGCAAAACATCCATCCTCTTGTCATCTAAATCTCATGTAATTGTCACAAGATGTTGGTGCCTCAATCTTGCTTTGGTAAACCCTTTAGCAAGCACTGAGACTTTGGTATGGACAAAACCACAAGGAATTGAAACTGAGATTCAAATCATAGGTGTATACATGCAGGTGTTTTGGTAAACCTGATAGTTGTGACTTTTGTTTAAAATAGTCATGAATTGTCTAATTGCTTAGTTCCTGACTGCTTACGTTGGTTCTACCCTGGAAGATAAGTGTGATATATCAAGTCAGGATACATTATTCAAGATAGGTTATATTTATTATTTATTTTGGATACTTTGCAAATATGTTTGTAATATTTGTTATAAACCAGCAACCTCCGCAAGTTAAGTTTCCTCCCCGCCCTGAAGCTTCACAAGGCAAATGAATTGTACACCTCTGTAGTTCAAGAGCTCATCCCAGTAATCAACTGAAATGGTAGATAAAATTTGGACATGCCATTTCTTGCAAAAGAGAAAAACTGACACCTTGGGATACAGAAACAGGTTGGCAAATAAAACCAGTCTTATTGATTATGAAAACAAAAATAAAAAATCACTGGAATCCTAAATGTGTTTTATATTGTACAGTCAGTAGCTTCTGTAAGATTCTGCAAGGATCCAGGACATGCCAGAAAAGTATTTAAACTAGGAAAAGTACAATTTTATTGTATAGCAAGCAAGTCCTAAGTGAGGCCTACTAGAGTCTTTGGCTGTGTTTGTTTTTCAGCTTCTAGCGCTAGGAGTGCTTGAGAGCCTTTGTTTTTCACCTTGTAGCGCACTTGGGTCTTTTTTTTTTCTCCTTCCAGCCCGCTCACCACGCTAGAAGTTTCAACTCTAAGCTCAAAGCTAGAAAAAATGGTGGTCTCCTGCACCAACAGGAAGGCTGCTTGGCTGCAAAGGAGCTTGAGAGATGTAATGGGAGAGATGAGGAGCAACATCAGCCATTCTGATTTTGGTCATTTCCGTTCATTTTGCTCGTAACGTCACTTCCTGCTATTTCCAAGTTGAAAAAAAATGCAGCCTTAGCTTGTGTGTTCTGGACTAGAGTCCTGAGTAAAACCTGGGTTGGAACAGCTCCAGGGTTTAGCATATTAGGGCTATTTGGAAAACATGGAGTGGATTTCTAACTATTACAGCTTCATAGACTTACCATCCGTCCCGGAAAAACCGGGAGTGCCCCAGTTTCTAGAGCCTGGTCCTGGCCACTGGGCCCGGAACCAGGGCAATCCCAGTTTTTCGGGTCCGCCGCTGCTCCTTCCATGATTTTAAAAGTGTAAATGTTTTCCTGTGCGGCCATCTTGGATCTTGCGAAATCTCGTGAGATCCAAGATGGTGGCACACAAATCTTGTGAGGGCACATGAGAAGCAGTGGCCTCATGAACACTACCTCATGTGCCCTCACAAGATTTGGCCGCCACCATCTTGGATCTCGTGAGATTTCACGAGATCCAAGATGTCCGCACAGGAAAACGTTTACACTTTTAAAATCGTGCCTGTGGAGTCAGGGCTGGCCCAAGCAGCTGGGCAGCCAGGAATTAGATGGCAGCGGCGGCAACACAGAAGCAGCAGGAAGGAAGGAGGAAGGAAGCCAGTCAAAACGCTTTATATATATATATAAGGCTTATATATCTGGGAGAAGCAAAGTGACATGGAAATAAAAACATCTGGAGGGGGAAAAAAGTAGGGATGGGTGTCCTGGTTTGGGCACCTCAAAATCTGGTAAGCCTACAGCTTCAGGAGCAATTTACCTTTTCCCACAACAGCAACTTATTTTCAGTCTGTTCAAACATTTGTTTTTGAAACCTTTGTTTAGTTGCAGAAACAAGCTGACATTTGACTGGGGAAAAATTAGCTATTATATATTGTGACAAAGAGAATGAAATTAAATTAGTAAAACATGTTTGTATTGTATAAGCTGTTACATAAAAGTTGAATAATGTTTCAAAAATCAATGCATGAACATGAGACTCGTCTTACATGATCAGATCAAAACTCAAATATCTGCCCTGGTTCATTTGTTTACCAGGACAGCAACAGTTTCTTTCTTTGCAAGAATAGAGACCCTCTGTGACTTTAAAACCCCTTTAGCTGTTCAACCCCAAAGTTATTACTAAGATATAGATAATAATGGTCAGGAAATTCAGAAGTGATAGAGGCTGGGTGCAGATAGAGTGACTGTCTTTGTCACCATGTCCTTTGTCTTGGAGTGTAATAGGGAGCAGGGGTTGGCCTACTCATGAGGCCCAGTTGTGGTGTATTGAATAAGCCTTGACGTGGACTGCCATGAAAACAGGCCCATTCCCTTCCTGATACTTGGCTTGGTTCAGTACTACTGGGTAGAACTCTTGTTCTGTTCTAAATTCTGGACATGAAGACATGTCATTTAAGTAGGCTTGCCATATTTTCCCAGTTTCCTACTGGAACATCCCCCACCTTAATTAAACAAAGAAACAAACAAATAATTTTTTGTGGGCGCAAAGCAGCCACTTGCCGCCTGAAGGATGCCCAATTTTTTTTTATTTTTGGCCATGAAAATTGACGTTTTACCGCCACTGCCACTGACCTGACCCGCTGCCATCATCCTCACTGCCGTCCTTCTCGCCGCCGACGCCATCCTCATCCTCTTCGTCACCACCAACATCCTCGCCACCACTGTCCTCGTGTTGCCACCGCCGTCCTCATGTTGCTGCCGTTACCTGGAGCCGCTGCCGCCGCCACTTTTAACAATTTTAAAAGTGTACCTTTTTCCTGTCAGCCATCTTGGATCTTGCAAAATCTCACGAGATCCACGATGGCGGTGCCCAAATGTGATGGCACACGAGGCAGTACAGTACTGCCTCATGTGCCCTCATGAGATTTGTGCGCCGCCATCTTGGATTTCACAAGATCCAAAATGGCCGACAGGAAAAAAGGTAAGTTTTTTTAAACCTCTTAAAAGCGGCAGCGGTGGAGGCTTCATCCAGGCCCAGAAAGCCCGGGACCGACTTGGGACCGGATCCCGGAAACCAGGGCGTTCCTGGGTTTTCCGGAATAGATGGCAAGCATTTAAGGCTTGCTCTTCCATTTATTGAGAACAGTTTATAGGAAGTTATTTATAAGCCTACCTTTTTGTTAGCCTGAGGGCAGGATTTACCAGGGTCTAGCTGTCCGAGTGAGTACCCCACTCCTGGAACCCACAACCAAAGGGAAAACACTATACTGGTGAAGTGGCTGCCTCAGGCAGCAGATTGGTGGCAAATGTCAGATTGAACGCTTCCATTACATCGGGCAGCTTTCATGCTCTGCCATTAATTTTTGGAACTCCAACATTTGACTCCAGAAATGGGGGCAGGGAGGGGGGAGGAATAGGAGCTGGGAGTCTGTGGGAGGGGGTGGATCCGGCGGCAATGGTGCAATCCCCTCCTGCAGCAGCCTCCCCGCCCCCTTTCTCTCCTTGGACTTACACGAGCTAAAGAGCTGGCATAGATTTGAGACTGTGTGTGTGTGTGTGTGTGTGTGTGTGTGTGTGTGTGAGAGAGAGAGAGAGAGAGAGAGAGAGAGAGAGAGAGAGAGAGAGAGAGAGAGGGGCTTACAGAGGGAAAAGGGAATTAATTATCTTCTGAAGCCTCCCACTCTAACCCTCCCACTTAATACAGTGCATACCTTGTGGGCACAGCTGCACCAGCAGAGGGAGAAAGGATAGGGTTGATTTGTCCACTTCTCAAAGTCTAAATCCTAAACACACCAGCATTTTTCATCACATTCTCTCTCTCTTGTGTGTGTGTGTGTGTGTGGTATGTTATTAATTTTTGACTCTTTGTTGCTTACACGACGTGACTTTTATTAAGGAGATGCGCATGCACAACACGTACTTCTCCAAGTGAAGCCTGGTTCCAACTTGCTGCTTCTATTCATCTATATGGGCACACATTTTAATAATGTTCCAAACTCTGATGTGGGGAAACTTCTGAAATCAAGTATTCTTCCAGGAAGGATTATTTCTTTCATAACTAACAAACATTTCAGAGTCTATCATTCATAGCTAGGCCCTTTTTAAAAAAGGTGTTGAACATTTATGGCTTGACATTTAACAGGATTTTAAAAATTTGACTCATACCCAGCATATGAAAAGTGTTAATGTTTCAAGGCCTCATATGTTCAATAAGGCCCTCTGTGGGAAAACTCCTTTTCTTTACATCTGAAAATTGAGCATGACAGTTTCTGCCATATGACCATCCATGTGGAATGTGATCTCATCATGAGAGCCTTGCATTTGCTATTTTTTGAGGATCTTTAGGGAACCATGAAGCAATGCCAGTGCTAAGCTTTGTCAAAAATGACTCTGCTTCTCCAGCTTTTTTGGTTTCTTTCGTAGGCAGGTAGGTGGCAAAGGTTGGTCTCAGGCCACTTTTGGGTGGCTAAGCCCACTGGGCTAAGCCCATATACTGCTGGGTTCCATCTTGGTACCAGATTCCTCCCCCCATCTTGTAACTTCATCAGTCCTCATGTTGTGACATCGCCACAGCCCCCATCTCGGATATCACAGGGTTTTTTTTTTTTAATGAATCTCACTTGGTGACACTGGTGCTGGTTTCAAGTTGCTGGGGGCCCTTGCACAAAGCTCTGCAATGGACATTCTATGGTGTCCTTCAGCCCCCCCCCCATGGCACATTGAATAGTACCACTGGGGGTAAGGGTAGTGAGGGGTCAAGGGTCAGCCTGGTTGAGTGGGTCCTCAGTCAGTGCCTGATCTGGTGGTTCTCGATGCTTCCTCTTCTGTGAGGCATTTTGTAAGGCTAGTATAAGTATGGCCCAATCCTATAGAGGGCGTACAGCAGCATTTCCTATGATATACTGCTAGAAGTCCTCCTACAGCGTTGCAAAAGGTGTGCCGCTGTCGTATGCAGTGGGACTGTTGATGCAAATGGCTGGAGGCCCCGCACATGCACCAATGGCTCCCAGATGCCACGCTGGAGCAGGTAAGGTGGGAGAGGAGGCTGATTGTGGTGGAGAGGATCGGGGTGCGGACCAGTTTGGGGTGGGAGGGGGAGGAACTTGGCACCAGTAGCACATACTAATATCCTATCCCCGTAAACCACCTTGAATAAATCTGATGAGAAATCTGATGATGAGAAAAGTAAAGGTAAAGGTGACCCCTGACAATTCAGTCATGTCCGACTCTAGGGTGTGGTGCTCATCCCCATTTCAAAGCCGAAGAGCCAGCGTTGTCCAAAGACACCTCCGTGGTCATGTGGCCGGCATGACTCTCCTTGCCACAGCGCGTAGCATGCGGCTGGAACACGGAGCGCTGTTTACCTTCCCGCAAGCGGTACCTATTTATCTGCTCAATATGAGTACATGCTTTGGAACTGCTAGGTTGGCAGGAGCTGGCCAAGCAACGAGAGCTCACCCTGTCGTGGATTCGAACTGCCGACCTTTCGATCGACAGCTCATGGTTCAGTGGTTTAACCCACTGCGCCACCCGCTGGCTTGATGTCTGTAGGCAGCCTGGCCGCCAATAGGTCCCTCCTCAGACATATATCAGCTCTTTTGCTGGCATATTTTATTTTTATTTATTTATTTTCTGTATTTGTATACCGATGATGAGAAAGGCAGTATATAATTACAGAAAATAAATAAATAAAAATAAAATATGCCACCAAATTGCTGATATATATCTGATGAGAGACCTATTGGCAGCCAGGCTGCCAACAGAGTGGTAAGTAAAAACCTTTTTACTTACCTCTCCCCAGCCATCTATTTGCCCTCCCCCCAATAGCATGCAGCATACTCCAGCAGTGCAGGTTCATGGCGTGAACTGGTGGGGGATAGGATTGGGGCATGACTGTACTGCTTGTTTAGTTATTGACTGAATGGGCAATAGTTCAATACCAACATGATTATAAGTCTTTGAATGTTTGTCGTCTTACATTCTTCTATCTATCGAGATTTTCCAAATTTCATTTCTAGCAATGCAAGAATTCCAGTGCTGCCTGTTAGATTCCTTTTGCCACCTACCCATTGTTCTGAAACAATCATAACTGGAATTTTCCTTCTGACTTAATTTTTTTTTAAATCTACCTCCTGCATATGATTGGCAGAGGCACTCAACTTTGCTATTCTTCATCGTTTTTTCCCATGCAAGTCCATGATCCGCATATTTAGTTTCATTCTGAGTGACTCTAATGACTATAGAAATGCACATCTATTGGCCAGAACCACCCCCATTTTACTGTAGCAGATGGTTACCCTGGTTAGGTTACCACACACATGACTTGCTATTTCCTTCATTCGTTTTTATTAGCCCACTGTGTTGTGGTTTGAGTTAAGAGCTTTGAGGATTAAATTGCCCCTTTTCTGGTTCCCTTTTCTGACAGACCTCACAAGCGCTAGAAGAATAAAAAGAAGTTTTCTTTAAAAACTACAGCCCAAGGCTTCACTAAATGTCATTTTACTTGCAGTTCAAACAGAAGCACAACTGTTAAAAAGACATGTGAAAAGGGAACTTGAGTATAATGACTTGAGACATTTCTAAGCTCAAGGCGCAATGGAGCGTTTTGGAAGGGAATTCCAAGCAATACGATTAACGCCCCACTCTTATTGGTCCTTTATGGTGGCGCGAAAGCCAAGAGATGTGGTGCATGCGGCAGCAGCTCTGGGAGGCTCCGCAGGTGCTGGTAAGTGGGCGGTGGGGGCAGGGGGAGAAATAAGGCGTGTTGGGGGAGGAGCCCGGGGTGGATCTGGCAGCAGTCGCGCATGCTGGATCTTATCCCCCCCCTTTACTGCCTGTCCTGACCCCTGGTTCTCCTTAGACCTGTGACAGCTGTATAGCTGGTATAGGTGTGAGGAGAACCATAGGCAATTGGGCAGCCTATCAGGGGGTAATATTTTTACTTATCTCCTTCAGACTGTCCGATCGCGCCCCCCCCTCCTGCCATAGCATGTAGCGCAGCCTGCATTAGTGTGGCATGCTATAATATAGTGGGGGATAAGACTGGCTTTCATACACATACTGTATTTCTTCAATTCTAAGACGCATGTTTTTTCCCAATTAAGCATTTCAAAAATTGGGGTGCGTCTTAGAATCGAAGGTCTCCAAAAAGCACCCCAAAATGCTATCTTCTTACTTACTGGGGCTTGGGGGAGCTTCAGGGAGGCCTGCGCGACCCTCTGCAGGCCTCCCCGTTCTTCAGTTCAGCAAAAACTGGTGATTTTCAGCCATTTCCGGTTTTCGCGAAAACCAGAAATGGCCAAAAATCGCTGTTTTTCGCCGAACTGAAGATCAGGGAGGCCAGCAGAGGGTTGCGCAGGCCTCCCTGAAGCTCCCCCAAGCCCAGGTAACGAAGGAAATGGCACTTTCTGGCGGGGCCAGAAATGCTATGCAAAGGCAGTGCACTCTGTCATCCTCAGCTGCAGGAGACATGCTGGGGAGAGTTGGTGCTGAGCGGGTAGATTCAATGAAGGGAGGTGAGTCTTACAATCGATGGATTTTTTTTCCCCTGCTGGTGGTACTGAAAGTAAAGGTGCGCCTTAGAATCGATGGCGCCTTAGACTCGAAGAAATACGGTAAGTCCCATTTTCTTGCATGGGAAGAAGTAGACTCCCCCCCCCCCCGTGTCTGTTTGGGGTATGTGTGTGCAAATTATCAAATGCAAAACTTGGGTCAAAAGAAAGCAGGACTGTCCCAAAACAGAATTTGTCAAATTTAGCACACATAGCTTAAAAGTCTAGTAGAAAAAAAAACTAGTAGAAAAAAAATAAAAGCCCTGAACACAAGCCACTAGATATTTTTCTTTCTTTAGCTACTCACGCTCTCCAAGAGAAAGGAAGGGGATCAAGTTACTGGGCAAGCCTTTCACTAGTGTGTGGACACAGCACATCTAAAGGCAACAAACCAAGAGCAGTTCTGTGTGTACTTAAAAAATGATATTGTACTAGGTTGAGCTCTAAGTGACCAGGGCCCATAAGTATCCGTAAAGGGGAAAAAAAAACTCTCTAAGTTGTGAAACAGATCAGTGTCCTCACAAGTGCAAAATCAATCCTGTCTGTGTTAGCTGTGATGTGCTTCATTTCTGTGCCTCTGTGTCCCTCTTGTGGCACAAAGTGATTTTTACCACCACAGGTTTATGCATCATCATTCAAACAGCCCAGCTGGAGTGAAGAAGATACAGACTGTTGTGCCTTAGTGTGGATGAAATAATTCAGTCTGGTGCCATTGGCTGCATTTAAATAGATGATTTGTGACTTCATTGGATGAGTCCTCTGTGAGTTTTGCAAGTACGAAGAGAAGTGTGTCCGTTTTTATCCAACTGCTTATTTCAGACAAAGATAATTGTGCTTGTTTTTCATAGGTGGTTGGCAAACTGGGCTTATTTTAGGGATTTGTAGCTTGAGGAAGAGACATTTAGGGTACATCCCAAGCAACTTCTGCTGTCAGGAGCTCCCTCTTCTCCACAAATAGAAGGAGTGTAATGCTCCTTTCATGCACAGGAGGGTCTTCCATTCCCAGAGGGAGGTCCCAGCAGTGGAAGCACTCGTTGGGATGTTGTTCAACTCATTGCCTCACCTGGAGTGGGAGAATACTTCAGTTCTCTCAGTCCTTTTGGTCTCTTTCATCACAGTATCCAATCCAGAAAAGGCTAAACAGGAATGATGTAGCAAAACAGCAACAACTGAGATTGGGTTCGAACCACATGAATTATGCTGCCCCACAAAGCTTTTCACCACAAATAGCTATCTCAGCGTTGTTTTGGTGGACTTGCCATGTCTTCTGCTTCCAGCCTACCCTTACCTGCCTTCTTGCCTTGCTACTAGCACACCTGAGCCCTGTCGCCAATCAATGCAAATGTAATGCACAAGGTGGGCAAGGTCTGCCCCTGGGCTGGACGTGATCAGTCTAAAGTCTGAGCAGATACTACATACGGCACCTATAAAACCTGCATGAACAATAGGGAATTTTGCAAAAACAGCATTCCCAGTCAGAGGCATCAGAATGGGGGGGGGGGGCGGGGGTGCCCCCGGGCAACAAGCGGGTGGTGTGGGTGACAAATCCACCACAGCGGCGGCAAATCGGCAGCGGTGGCAAGGGAAAAGGTGAACAAATGGCGGGAGTGTCCTTGCGGGCGGGCGGCGGTGAGGAAGGGTGTTCCCGCCCTCTCTCCCACCCCCTATTTACCTTTTTGCGGTGGTGGCGATGTTACTGGGGGCAGGCTGGGTGACGTCACTTTCGGTGGTGTCGGCATGGGGAGGACATCTTTTGATGCCGCCCTCCTCATGCAGGTCGTTGCTATGCCTCTGTTCTCAGTTATGTGGGCAAATGTGTATGTGCATGGTTTGTATACGTACAGGGTGTGTTCAGACAACAGACTAAATGTACATCAATACCATCCTCCCTGGGTGGGCCAAACATGCGATCCACGCAGCCAGTTTTTTTTTATCACCGCCGCACGTTTTTCACCCTCTGCGTGCTGCCCAGAGCCCCCACCCCACCCCAGGCGGCCCTCCGCTGCTGCCTGAGTGCCACCTTCATTGTTATCTTCTAAGCACTGGGCAAAGTCTATGCTAATCTTGAAGGCTTTACAAGTATTGGATAGGCTTTTTTGTGGGTTTTTGTGGGTTTTATCAGCCTTAATTAGATGTTTCCTCCCCACTGCAGTTTTTAGTGACTGTGTTCCCCCCCCCCTGCTGTGTTGTATTTATTTGTCGTTTGATATTGTTTTTATGTTACCTTTTTGATTTGTTCTTATCATGAGTTCCTGAGCCACCTTGAGACCTTTGATAATAAAACAGGACACAAGTGCCAGAAATAAGTACCTGGGTTTCTTAACCCTCCCTCCCACTCCAGCTCATTCTTCTGCCTCTCCCCGCTGCTTGCCATTTCCTGCAAGGCCAGTTCCTTAAGGCTTGCACGCACCCTAGACCTTGGGTCACAAGGCTGTCTATCCCCTTGTGTGTCTGTGTGCCAATGCTGCAGGGTGTATGTTTGGAAGAAGGAAAGTGCCACATACATTTCCAGGACCTTTAAGGGGAAATGTACGTGCTACTTTGTTGAAATTTGTGGCAACTAACACAATATCAAAGGCACTTAACAGGTTAGAGAGAAATGCATATGGCCAGAAACAAGCACTTATTACTGTAGGTGGTACATTGAACAAGTCAAGTGGAGGGAGAGGGCCATGGATCAAACATCAGGTTCCATTCCTGGTACCCCTGGGTAGTGCTGGAAAAGACCCCTGTCTGAAACCCTGGAGATCTGCTGCTGCCAGCCAAGGGAGAAAATACTGAGCTAGATGGACCAATGGCCTGACTCCATATAAGGCAGCTTCCTTTGCAACCTATTTAGATAGCTTTTATAAGCCTACATATACATGGTTGCTTCACATATTGACATAATCGTGTGCATTGTGCGGAAAGAGCCCTAAAGATATGTGTAGGGTGTATCGAATGCATCACTCTCAACCTCCTTTGAGGCTGAGAGTCGGATGTTACCAGATAAGCTCCAAGACACATCATAACGTGTGCACACAGGGGACCAAACAGATGTTTAGGAATTTGGTGCTATTGGCTTATGACACACCACAATGGAGTGCGGCATTTAACAAGGATGAAATACCAGTAGATTGCAATATAGGCAAAATGCAGATAAATATACAGTGAGGGGAAGTTGAGTATGAAATGCAGTAAAATTATTCAGATGCTAGTTAGATTAAGAAAACAGCCCGACTTGGTGGGACACGTATCCTACAGCTACCACAGAGGACAGGTAAGGGGTCTCGGGCAACTGGACATTACACTGCCCCCAGAGTCCTGCAGGAGGCGTTGCATCCGCATTCCATCATTTTTTCCTGTTTATAATAATAGCAGATGGGAGGAGGTGCTCAATTGGGAGTGAAAGTCCTAAAGTTCAACGCAGTTCTGCTCTGTTTCACAGCTCTACAGGCTGGGTTGCCCAACTCTCCATGTCTGGCCTGAAGCCTCTAGGAATCAGCATTAGTACCATTGACTACCAAAAACAATCCTGCTGGGGTCTCCAGGAATGTCTAACATTACATCGTGCTAGAACAAAATCTTCAGCAATAGCTTCAGTTAAGAGTTGGCAAGACTACCTCTGGGCTGATATTTAAAAAAACAAACAACTCACACACTGGGCCACACTTGTCGCATGCTTAGGGTTCATGCAATCAGAGGCATTTCTGATTGCACCCTAAGTAGCATGAGTGTCATGATACTTGCAGTTTTTAGGATGCAACCTCTGAGATATTCAGGGCCCAGGCTGTGAAGGGCTTCACTGATCATGATTTAGGCCTGGAAGCGAACAGCCAGCCAGTGCATCAGCTGCAAAACACAGGTACTGCGTGTGTCCCTGGTTGTACGACCAGTTGTCTTTAAAGTAAATGTACATGAATGCAATGTGTGGGATGCACTGCAGCAACAATGCTAATTCTAAAGACATTCGCTTTGGTGTCACTTAGACATATATGCTTAAAATTAGGGACCCATTCTTATGAAACACTGGTAGCATGTTTGCATAAGTGGGCTCAAAACGGCATACAAAGTTGTCTGTCAGCCCAATCCTAATTAATACCGAAGAAGCATAGGAAATAGATGGGATACATTCAAAATGGTTAGGACGCCATCTAGTGGGTGTCCTTGTTGGTGGCAACTATGGCAGGCAAACTATGGTAAGGCCAGCGGGTGGCGCAGCGGGTTAAACCGCTGAACCATAAGCTGTCGATCGATGGGTCGGCAGTTCGATTCCCGCGACGGGGTGAGCGCTCGTTGCTTGGCCAGCTCCTGCCAACCTAGCAGTTCCAAAGCATGACAATGCAAGTAGATAAATAGGTACAGCTTGCGGGAAGGTAAACAGCGCTCCGTGTTCCAGCTGCATGCTACGCGCTGCGGCAAGGAGAGTCATGCCAGCCACATGACCACGGAGGCGTCTTTGGACAACGCTGGCTCTTCGACTTTGAAATGGAGATGAGCACCACACCCTAGAGTCGGACACGACTGGACTTAATTGTCAGGGGATACCTTTACCTTTTTATGGCAGGCAAACAGGCTGAAAGCCCCACTGGTATCATGGGGACTTATTTCCAAAAAAATGTGCTTAGGGGAATCAACATTTAAACTGCTCTCAATTTCTCCTCCCTGTTGCCTCTGGCACATGGAGTAGATGTACCTTAATGAAAACCGGTTGCCAAAATGGGCATTAATTTAATTCTTAGCATGCACTTAGGAATCCAAGGCCTAAGAGGTTAAAATGTGATTTCAAGTTCTCAGCTTCAGACATAAGATCTATTATCTCATCACTAGGAATGTAGCCACATGCACTGAAAAAGTTCCAATTTGTGCAAAAAAAAAAAAAGCTGCCCATCTGCCTAGCAACCAAGGTCATTGTGTACATTTAATCCCATTTCTACTGTCTTTCAACTGGACATACATGGAATTCCCCCCCCCCCACACACACACTTTAAAAAACATTGCAGTGGCATTGGATACAGCTTCCTGAAATGTTGATCTCTCTTCATGACCATAATTGCCTACAACAGCTATGCACAGAAGAGAACGCAAAGTATTTTAAACACATGGCAGAGAGAGTGCTTGGTTGGAAGTGCTAGTCCTGCTTGTGAGATTGACAGCCCAATCCTAACTTTCCAGCGCCAATGTAGCCATGCCAATGGGACATGTGTTACATGCTGCAGTGGGGGGGGTAGTCACGGACCCCTCCTCAAGCTAAAGGAATGTTTGTTCCCTTACCTCGGGGCTGCATTGTGACTGCATTGGTGCTGGAAAGTTGGTTTGGATTGGGTTGTGACTTTCCTAGGAAATCAAAGCGTTTCCCAATAACAAAAATAATGGAAACTTGTTGTTCTGTAATAACTCCTTAAACAGTACCAGTACAGTACTCACTGATAGATGCACTGGGTAAAGTTTGACATGGGATAGGGTGGATTGGTGTGTACATGCATGCGTGTTTGCACGTGCTCCGCGGCCCGTCCCCACAATACCGAACGCCACGGCGTCTCATTGGCTGAAGGTTGTTCAGGTGCGTTCCAAGTTGAATAAATCGAGCTTCGGCCAATGTGAGGCCGCGTTTGGCGTTGTGGGGGCAGGACGCGGAGTAATGCCTCGGGCCAATCAGAATCTACTGCGGGACGTGACGAAGCAAGACACCTGCCGTGTGAGGCCAGCTTTATTACCTCTGTCAGTTGGATGCATGTTTCCATGTGACTGACTGTACCTGGGGTACCTTTCAACAATCTGTGTACAATCACAGATCGTGCTTGTACTGAATGGACCATGCAAATAACTCTACTCTGGAACAACCTATACAAACCTATCTGGATACAGTTTTAAAATGTGACGAGGTCTAATGTTGCCTTCTGGACCGATTATTGCCCAGATAAGACTGCTTCAAAGAATCCTGTTCCCTTCTTTTATAGTATTTTTAAACCCAGGGGAGCTGAATTAAAAGAGGGGGGAGGGGATCTAACTAGGGACATTGAAGAGATTGCTATTTAATTAGGTCCCGAAAGAGAGGATCGCTCTCCCGGCAGCTCCATTGACCTGTTCCTTACTTTTGATGGACCCGCCGCATCTCCATTCAATCCTCACCTGCCCTCTTTTTCCAGGATGGTTTTTTTTCATACTTCCCTTTGGCGAGAGCTGCGTTTCATTTGGGCCGCCTCCCCCTCTCTCTGGCCATCGCTCTGTGCTAATCGCCCCCGCTTTTACGGAGTGCTTTAAAGAGCAACCACTCCCTCCCGTCCTTTAAGTACTATCTTGGCAGGCAGCACGGAGAGGAGGGGACTGATCTTTAAAAGGCTTTGAAATTGGGCTGTTAACAATAAAGAAATAAAGCAAAGGCCGTTGAACAATAATCCCTTTCCACCCCCACCCCCCCATCCTAGCCTTTGTGCGAGAGGCTTTTTATTATTTCAGTGTAGCAAGCAACAAAGACACCCCCCTCCGAATGTTTCATTTCGAACAATTGAAAGTTTATTTGTTTAATAAATAAATAGGCGTTGGATTGACAGTTGGTTCTGTGAGTACATCTGCAGCAGTAGTCTGGCAGGGCAGTCTGTGGAAGAAGAGATGCAATTGTGGGCCAAAAAAGAGGCTGCCGGGAAAGACAAAAGCATCCGCGGCCCTTGTCTTTTGGGGGAAAATAGTTCTGCTTTAGGTTGATCCAGCCTCCTTTTATCTCTTCTTTTTTTTTTAAATCATTTTCTCTTCATCACACATTCCCTGTCTAGAAAAACAAGCAACGGCAAGGGAACAAGGAGATTTTAATTAATCTCCTTGGTAGTGACAACCCTGTAATATTGTTTTCAAAAAAATATTTGTGTCTGGTACCAGCGCTGTTGCTCAAGTGCTTGCAAACAGGGACGTAAAAGCTTCAGGGTTCACCCACAGAATCAGCAGGAACCGGAGTTGAACGGATCTGACTGTAGGACAATTGGGAGCAACTAAGGGCCAGGGCTGATGGACGTGCAAAGAGGCTCAGATTATAAATGTATGAAGTTGTCCTGAGTCAGACCCTTGGTTGTCTCCAGCATTGGCTCTACATAGTGACTGGCAGTAACCAGAATATAGAATTCATTTTATAAGAGGCCAATCCTATCCTTCCCCCCCCCCCCGCTGGTGCAGCCGTGCCCAAAACTGGGGGTGCTGTATCCAGGTGGGGGCCTGATTGGGAGGCTTCAGAGGCAAAAGGGGATTTGAATCCCCTTACATCTCTGTAGCAATGTATGGTTGCGAGAGTTGGACCATAAGGAAGGCTGAGCGCCGAAGAATAGATGCTTTCGAACTGTGGTGCTGGAGAAGACTCCTGAGAGTCCCTTGGACTGCTAGGAGATCAAATCAGTCAATCCTAAATGAAATCAACCCTGACTGTTCCCTGGAAGGACAGGTACTGAGGCTGAAGCTCAAATATTTTGGCCACCTAATGCGAAGAGAGGACTCTCTGGAGAAGACTCTGATGCTGGGAAAGATTGGAGGCAGAAGGAGAAGGGGAAGGCCAAGGATGAGATGGTTAGACAGCATCACCGATGCAACAAACATGAAAATGAGCGAACTCAGGAAGATAGTGGAGGACAGGAAGGCCTGGCGGGATATGGTTCGTGGGATCACGAAGGGTCGGACACGACTTAACGACTGAACAACAACAACACATCTCTGTAAGCCTCCCTATCCACAATGGGTCTCCTCTGGCCTGTGCCAGCGAAATTGCTGGTGCAAGTGAGGAGAAAAAGAGTGTGGGGAAGTTGCTGAAAAGGAGGATAGGATCTGGCGCACACCATCCCCACTGCTGGATCCAGCCCCTCCTGTAGCCTCCTCGCCCCGTTACACCCCTCCCCACCCCATTTTCACCTCCTCCCCCCCCCGCTGCTACCTTATCTGCTCCAGCAGGTGGCTGGTGAGTCACTGGCAGAATGGGATCGCTGCCGCCTTATGCAACAACGCTCCCAAAATGGCTGCCCACACAGTCGGCAGACATTTTGTGACAGAGGAAATGCCTTCTGCTTGGCAATAGGATTGGGCCATAAGTTTACTTCTTTCCTCTGAGGAAGAACAGATTTTCACGCGGGCCACTCTTTCAGCCGTGCCAATTCTGCCAAGGCATCATTTTGCAGCCCAGCAGCTGTGAGGTAGTCTGCGAAGAGGCACTTCCACAGAAGCCACGTGGCTGAAAGGGCGGTGCGGGGAGAGCCCAGTGATCATGTGGGCTGGATAAAGAGCCCTATCCGGCCTGTGGGCCTTGTGTTTGCCCCCTGGTATAGAGCTTGTCTGCTCTGGGTGTTCAGGATCCTGTTCATGTAAAGGAATATTCATATACTGTATCTGACTGCCCCATCTCATGCCTATGACCTGAATCTGGATCTGACAGTCCAACAACAGATTTCTCATACCAGTCTACAGATAGTGGGTTTTGTCTCTTACAGGAAAGCAATGATAGATACCTATATGGAGTAACAATGTACTAAAGTAAACAATTGTGCTGTAAAGGAAAATGCATATCACACATTTCACTTATGTGAAAGATGTCCAAAGAAGACAACTGTCAATGTTCACATTGTTCACAAAGTGCACATGTCGGTAGGAAGGCCAGCCCACCTGTGAGTACAAGGTGTAGCGACAGGTTTGGGAAGGCGAAAAATGGATGGGGGTGCTGTGCCCCACACACCCACTGCCTGTCTGGTCATTCCACCTGGTTGCTGGCCCATATTCTTCTCACTTGCTGTACAAAGGGGGTGGGGCTTACACACAGCAGCAGAGCTGGAGGAGGTAACGGCTGGTGATCCTGATCCTGACCACTTCCTTCCAGGAGAACAATCAGAGGAAGGATGGTTAACCCTAGGCTTACCAGATCTCCAACCGGGACAGAATGCTAGACCTTTAGGAAAAGGAATGTGGACAGGTGTAGCTTGTTAAACCTTACAGCACAATCCTAGGCATGTCTACTCAGAAGCAAGCCCCATTGTGTTCAATGGGGCTTGCTTCTGAGTAGACATGCCTAGGAGTGTGCTTTAGGACCTAACAAGCTACACCTGCCCACATTCCTTCTCCTAAAGGTCTAGCACTCTGTCCCGGTTGGAGATCTGGTAAGCCTAATCTTGGGTGCAGAAGAGATTCCACTCCTGCTCCCAGGAGGATCTTCCTGGACCTTGACTGACCAGTTTTGCAGAAGCAGTGGTGGAGGATAGAAGGAGGAAGAGAAGGTCATATAATGAATGTCTATAAAAAATGATGGGGAAAAAGGTTTGAAAGGGGGCATGGAATCTGGGCCATTTTGAACTTGAACAAAATGTGAACCATGTTGACTTGGGCCAAAGTCAAAGTCCTCTGTAGCTTAGTACGTGCAGTGTTGTTATTGCTTGATAGTATCTCTATATGACAGAAAGTTCAATCTCGAAATTGAACACCATTTGAAATGTTGCTTAGGAGCAAATGTTCAAACATGTAGTTGTCCCATTCTGGAGAGTTATATGCATTCTTGTGCACGTCATGTATTCCCTATGCATTTAAACAAAGAAAATGGATCCATGTGCATGCAGTTTCCTTGGTTTTAATACATGGAGAAGTTGTTTGGATGGGGAAGCTCCATTGGAATTTTGCCCATTGGAGGAGTTTGTCCAAAACAAATCACTGGATTTGGCTGAGAATTTCCAGTGTAGAGTTCCAAATCTGAGCACCCTTTAGCTTTGGAAGGATCTATGTTTTGTACTCCAATATTATTTATCAAAGAAAGACAGAAAGAAAGAGAAAAATGAGGAGTTCATTTTCTATAATCTAACTTTGAAAAGTGGGTATTTTTTATTCAACAATCATTGCTGTACAGATACCCCCCCTCTCTTTAGGGAACAATATGTATCATACACAGATACCCTACACTTCTGTGAATTTTTAGAAGAAACAATAACTTCCTATTGGATTTTGTTAGCTCTCTAACTTTGACTTATGGGGCCTGATGGTTAAACCTTGGTTTCTGAATCTCTTCTTTTCTGAATCTACCCCCTACTAGCCCATAGCTTGCAGTGCCACTATGGAGCATGTGCTGCATGCTGGGTGAACAGATGGCCCAGGAGAAGTAAGTAATTTGTTTTGTTACTTGTAGGCTGCTTGGCCTCAAATGGGTCTCCTCGGACCTATGCCAGTTATTTAGCTAGCATAAGTCCAAGAAGACTTGGGGGGGGGTTGGGGAGGGGGAAGGGGGATAGGATCTTGGTGTGTGTGGCTGCCACTGATATCCTCCCCTTCTGCCCCTGCCCAGCCTGCTTCCCACCCTGAATCAGATCTGGTCCTCCCCCAAATGGCCCCTGAGCCATCCCTGCCACCAATCAACCTGGTCCAGTGGGGCAGTCTGTGAGCTGCTGGTGCATATGTGGGCTCTCAGGCCATTTGTGCTTGTGGCCCCGGTATGCATGACATTGGGTCTGGGTCTTTCATGCTATTGGTCTGGGTGGGACTTACGATGGTGGATCACAAGGTTGGGTTGCAAGTCTTCTAAATTGTGGATGAACAAGTTGAAATTAAATTCAGACAAGACAGAGCTCTTCTAGTGAGGTGAGCTGCTGATGTGGCCAGTAGTGTAGCTGGCACAAAGTGGGAGGGCAGTCCACCCCCTGCGGCATTCTGGTGGCCCGCCCCCATGACTTTTTAGCAGTTTTCTGCCATCTCCGGGGAGGGGTGTGTGTTGCGCTCACTGCTTGGTGTCGCGTGCTGCAAAAATGCACCCTCCCTCTCACTCATGGCTCCGTTGGGCTCCAAATGGTGCCATTATGGAGGTGGGAGAGTAACGCGCAAGGTGGCGCAGGCAGGGGTTGGTGACATCACGGTGTGTGTGTGTGTGTGTGTGTGTGTGTGTGTGTGTGTGTGTGTGTGAGTGACACAAGGCATCATGATGTCACCCCTGTCCTGGGCAGCAGCCAGGCTGGGGACATTACTGGGTGTGGCACTGGGTGCTTACCTGTTCTGGTTGGGGATGCACTGCCTTTGAAAGATCAGGTCAGCAGCTTGCGGATGCTTCTGGACCCAGCTTGTACTCCTGGATGACTATGTGACCCAAGGTGTATTTGCTCAGCTTTGATTGGTGCACCAGATGTGCCTCTTTCTGTCTCAGTCCGACGTAGACTTAGTTACCCATGCCTTAGTCACCTGTCATTTGGATCACTATAACACTACTTGGGGCTGCCCCTGGAAGTTCCTTTGAAAGCTCTAATTTGTACAGAATGCAACTGAAAAAGTGTTAATAAGAGCAAGATGATACGATCATGCTTTGATTGTGTTGTTTCAGCTGCATTGGTTGCCTATTTACTTCCAGGCATGATTCAAGGTGCTGGTTATGACCTTTGAAGCCCTAACGGTTTGGGACCAAGGTACTTGGTGAACCGTCTTCCTCCATATGATTCTGCCCATGACCTAAGATCCTCAGGGGAGTGGGTCTCTACCGTCTCTTGGACATCCCAATGGTCTTTGAAGTGTGACTTTAGAGGACACACAAGGGGGCTTTCTCATGGTCGCCCACCCTCTGTGAAACTCCCTCCCATGGGAAGGTTGCTTGACCATTTCCCTCACACTTTTTTGGGAAAAAGCTGAACACTTGTTTCAGATGGTTTTTTCCTGAGTTTTCCTGAGTTTTTTGATTGCTTTATTTTTAATTCTATCGTCTGTCTCTTGAATGTAATGTTTTTTTTGTTTTTGCTTTTCTGCTTTCTGTTTTATTATTTTGATTACATTTTATTCATGAAAATGAGCGAACTCAGGAAGATAGTGGAGGACAGGAAGGCCTGGCGGGATGTGGTTCATGGGATCACGAAGGGTCGGACACGACTTAACGACTGAACAACAACAATATTGGACTTTTATAAGCCACCTTGAATCATGAGAAAGGTGGGGTAGAAATCATTTAAAAATAAATAAAATAAAACTTTCAAAGAAGAAGCCATTACCCTTCCAGAAATGAAGCTGAGTTTAGTGATCATGTGTACAAGTGTATAACTTTATTCTGCCCCCAAAGCACAAAGAAATCATATCACTACTTTTCTTGTGAGGGAGCAAACACACCCACACCCACCCACAGAGTTGTTTACAGAAGTGCCTTGTGGTGACTAGCATTGGTGTCACTCTGTGCCATGCCCCACAACAATCAGCAGGCCTCATGGGAGATGTGGCTACCGCTTGGGACATGGGACCGTTTGTTCACTCACTTTCTGTGAAAAGAGTTCTGCCATGTGTTTTGAATAGACAGCATTTTCTTTGTGTAGTTAGTAAATAACACAGAGCAAAGTTAGTCAGCAAGTTACATCGCTTCTGCATTCTGATTCTTTGGGGCCCTTTCAGACCAAGCTTGGCAGGATGTTTTTCACGGAATGTGACCTTGCTGCCGAACGAGAGGTAAGGAGAAAACTTTGGGGTAGTTATGGAATATTTTGCCTCAGATCTGACGGAAAACGTTTGCTCCAGAAATGAATGGTGAGATGATCAAGGAGACTTTGTTTTCATATAGCCATCTAATTACATCAGTGCCTTTTGATTATTTATTTATTTATAGGTGGGTTTCTTTTTTAGAGTTCCGAAACAAAATCAGTGTGGAAAAAACTTGATGTGTTCAGAGTTTGGTTTTTGTTTTTCTTTTTAACCTTTGCAAAATATGAGAAATAACAGGAAAAATACTTATGGTATTTTTTTGGTTTTTAATTTAGAAAATAATAAGGAAATGGGATCCAGCTGCCTTTGTCAATCTCAAGAGCACAGGAACAAAAGAGAAAACTGGGAAGAAACCAACGAATGAAAGAGCCAGAGACCTTGTGGGCGACCATACCAAATCTCCAGGTAAAGGTAAGGTGGTAAAGATCTAGAGCCCTAAATTTTGCAGATGTCTTTGGAATTGTATACTTCACTGTCACATGAGCTTGTGAATGTTGCTTTCGGTCAGGTTTTTCGATACCACCCACAGAATCCTGATGATCGGTCCATAGACGCCATCATTCTGTGGGTGTGTTCCTACCCGCCATTTTAGAAACACTCATCTTACAAAGAAACCGGTCACTGATTTCTAATCTATAGAGGAGCCGACTTGGGCTGCAATCCTCAACACGCTTTCCTGGGAGTAAGTCCCATTGAATATAATGGGACTTACTTCTGAGTAAACATGCATAAGATTGCACTGTTAGTTTCGTTGATTGTGTTTGCACTCCTGCATACACATCCAGGAGTGAGGTCCATTGAATCAGTGGGATTTACTTCTGAGTGTATAGGATTGTTCTGGCTGTTGTGGAAAGCAAGTTCTTCAAAACCATCACCTCTATGTTTTTGTCTTTGGGAAGATAGGAAGAAATAATTACTGTATACAAAATGAATAAAAGATCCAGAAGCCTTACCTAATAGCCCAGCCACAATGGCAAGACCATTTCCTCAAAAGTAGACCCACTGAAGAGAATGCAGTTGCTCCAGAAATAATGGGTTTGACTATGGATGCATTTATGATTTTTATTTTGGAAGTGAACTCCATCTGATAAAGAGAACCATGTTACAAAATCACAATGTGTCAACGTGTTTTTTTTCTACTGAAGAATTTGCTTCAATACTAGTATTCTGTCAAGTGGATTATTAAATATTCTATACCATGCTAAGAAAATGTGTAGGGCATATAGTAGAATAGCTTTGAGTCCAGGGCATTATTATGATAGGTAATTTTATAAATGCATAATATAAATTACATACTTTACTCAATGCAGAAATATGTATGATGAAACCAAATATTTGAAACCCTAGAATTTAATACACATCAAATTACATTTTTCTGTTATATGGTTTTTTCTGAGAATGTATTAAATTCTACTTTTAAATTATTAGCTTTGAATTCATTTTGGCTGGTGTATGCTGTGACGCAAGGCAAATATGCTAAAACAGTAAGGGAAATTCACCAAGTTTGAGTTCAGTCACTTAACACATTCACAAGTGATCCACTAGAGGGCAGTGCAGAGTGCTGAAACTGAGCTTCTACACTGAATACAGAGCTTTAGTACTGTACAGGCAAATGAGCATTTATTTTTGTAGTACTGTACTACAATAATATTCTCATAAGGCCATGTCATCTTTATGATAAAGCTCATTGGTACAAATGCAACACCTTCATTGTATCCCAGTTCTGTGTGTGTGCGCGCGCGCACACACACACAAACACGTACACTGTATATATATGTACACAAGTATAAAAAGGGTGGGGGCATGTGTTAACTGCTGACTCTTAGTCAGACAGAATATGCAGTATTGCTGGAAGATGGGATGGGGGAAAATCATGCTCTGCATGTATGTATGTATGGCCCAATGGGACCCAGTCTCCTGTCCCCAGCCAATCTCAACTTACAGCACTTTCTGAGGAGAGTATGGGTCAGAAGAAAGACTCAGTCTTACCAAGTTCCTGCACTCAGTGGGCCTGGCCTCCCCCCCCCCCCCCATTCAACCTGGAAAAGTGCTGGTGTTCCGTGATGAGCATGGCTGAGAAACTGGAGACGGCATTCGATCACTTATTTCACTGTGTGATGACCTTGCAGGGCATGGTCACTACTCTTTTCCATGAGGGCCAGGCCTAGAGAAGCATCTCTGGATGCAAGTTGGAAAGACCAAAAGTTGGAAGGACCACATGATGGAGAGGAAGGAAGGATGTATTGAGGAGGAATAAATTAGGATGGTGGAAAGAGAACGGACAGGAAGGAAGGCTGCTTGGTTATGAAGGCAGGGACAAGGAGGAATGAATGTGTTTTGCCTCAAAGAATGATGCATGTTGATTGGATTCCTCCTCAACAAATGAGTTGTGTAGCTTCTCTAGGCCTGGTTACAGTGCTGACTTTCAATATTTTTGCAACTAATCAAAATGGCTCACCACTTCTACCACAGCTTTTAAAATCAAAACCCAAGCAATTGAGTTGGTTGGAAGCAGTAAAATGGGTCTGACTTTAGATGATATTCTTATGGTTTCATGGTAAGACTCTTTTCCTGGCTGGACTGTGTGAGCAGTGAGTTCTCCCAAAGCCCTGCTACCATATCTTACTTTTCTGAATCTGAAGCCCTGGCCTGTGCTTAATTCCTAATACTGGATCTACAGCCTGTTCTTTTCAGTTCATTTCTTTGTGGAAATTCTGGTTCCAGGTCACGATGCCAAATCCATCACCCCATCTGGATGGATTGTTGTGGTTTGGCATCTGGATTCAGGTCTTGGTGTCCTGTGCTAGTGATGAGTCTCAGTCAAACTTTCAGCTCCTCACACAGATGCAGTTGCTGTCTAATAGACTTGTTCCGCCACCGCCTGTGATTCTTGTCCTGTATCCTTGCCAAATGTTGCCTTGCAGAGGGTTATAAACTACTTTTTAGTAGCAATTATACATAATTCCACAATTAGCTATTGACGCTTGTGGTTTCTTTTTCTTTTTTTTCCTCCTGCCTTAGAAAATGGGTCACTGCTAAAGGCAGGATGCTAGACAAATTCTTCCTGTGAAATGTGAAAGGTAGCACATACAAGTTGTCTTCATGCAATGCTGTCAATATAATGGCTAAAAAGATGCAACGTTCGCATCATGTACAGGAAGCTGCCTTCCACCAAATCAGACCACTGGTCTGTCTAACTCAGTAGTACCTACATTGATTGGCACCAGTTCTCCAGGTATCAGACAGGGATCTTTCCCACCTCTGGCTGGAGATATCAGAGGTTGCACATGGGATCTCCTGTGTGCACAGCATGTGCTCTCTCACTCTGGTACAGCCCTTCTACAAACACTGCAGATGAGTCTACAGCCAAGTCAACATGAAGCTATAGTTCATAATGGCACCATTGTCCATCCTAGATGGGTTCTGACACCAAGAGCCCAATTCTATCCTCCCCCCTTCCACTGGTGCAGCTGCGCCAAAAACAGGTACGCTGTATCGTGTGTGTGTGTGTTGGATTTGGAGGCAAAAGGGGATTGAAATCCCCTTACACCTCTATAAACCTCCCACTTCACAATGGGTCTCCTTGGACCTGTGCTAGATATTTTGCTAGCACAAGTCTGAGGAGAGAAAGGGGGCAGGGAGGCTGAAGGAAAGGGGGATAGGATCTGGCGCGTGTCATCGCTGCTGGATCCACCGCCTCTGTCAGCCTCCCCACCCCCATTATCTCCCCTCCCTGCCCAGTTTCACCCACTCCCCACCCCCATTCCACCTTCCCCCACCCTCCCACCTCTCCCACTGACTTACCTGCTCCAGAGGGTGGCAGGAGAGCTAACGAAGGCACCCGCGTTTCCACAGCAGTGTCCCCACCAGCGCGCTACTGAGTGTGCTGCCAGAGCGCCTTTTACGACGGCGTTGACTGCTCTATGGCAGTCAGCACCAGCTTAAGAGGCACTAGGACATTGATTAGTAAGTATAGGTTTGGGCTGTCAATTAGGTTAAATAATTTGATTTATATCACAATGACTAACATTATGTTATAATGTAAAATAAGGCATGCACCACAGTGGTCTACGAGTGCACTGAGATGGGCACTGAAAATAAAAGGGAACTAAGACAAATGAAATTGTTTTGGGGGCAACATTTGCATCTCCCATCACCAGTCTAAGGGCTGCCAGGTTCGCCAATCATATTTTCCTCACTTCTTCCATGTGTTTACACCTAGGTTTATTAGACATATTTTGCTGGCACAAGAAGGGAAACACCACATCCTAGACACGAAGTATGACCCTATTCAGCTGTCACAAGCTTCTCTCTTGTGATTCACGTCACTTAAAGTAGTAGAAAACTCTGACACTTGAGGGACTTCCTTTTGGATAATATTTCTGCTTTTTGTTTTTGTCCTAGAATGTAGCAGGCCAACTATTTGTGTTGCTTCGATGAATTTTGTTTACAAGCCAAATTACATAAACATCTGGTCTGTTCTGCAACATATGGAGTATCAAAAGTCTTAAAATTTGCGATAAAAATAATATGGATAGAGCGACTTCAGCCAAATACTATATTTTAAAGACCTGCAATTCTCACTGTTTTGTTGGCACATCAGTAGGATTTTTGGGACCCTGATTGAAGAAAGCCTGGGGCTTATTTTGAGAATAATAACATAGTGAAGCTTCATGGTTGCATGTACATGGCCCGGGGTTTTGTGGCCTCTGAAAACTGGGCAGGGGAAAGAGTGTCTCTCTTTTGGCAAAATCTTAACATAGAGCTCCATCTAGTGCGGCTCTGATGAATCTGTGTTGATGGCACCTGGCCTAGATGCCTTTAAAAGGGGGTTTGGACAGATTCATGGAGGAAAAGACCATCACAGGTTACAAGCCATAAGCAACCTCCTGGTTTTAGAAGTAGGTTTTCTCTGTGCCAGGTGCAGGGGAGTGGCAGCAGGAAACAGGTTATCTTGCTGGCTGTGTGCTCTCTGAGGCATCTGGTGGGGCCACTGTGTGATACAGGAAGCTGGACTAGATGGGCCTTTGGCCTGATCCAGCAGGGCTCTTCTTATGTTCTTATGTAATCCAAAAAGCCTATAAGGTGCCACTTAAAGTTGCGGCCATACCAGCTCCTTGGTCCTTGGTAAAGATGTTGCCTAGATAAGGCTGTTACAATTAGTTGGTGCAGGATACAATTGACTACAATTCATAATGCTTAGATGTGTACAAAATGAGTCATTCCCCAAGAAGTTGTTCTCCAGCTTGGGATGTAGAATGAGACCATGCACATGTGTCTGGGCTGTGCTGTAGCCACATGCGCAGACGACCTTTTATGTTACCCGCGCTTGCCCTCAGTGATACTCCTGTTGATTGCTGCAAACTGGGCCACCAGACAGCCTTATGTTTTGTGAGTATCTTCTCTCAATTTTCTAGAGTGTGTTGTGCAAACCTTTTTAGGTGGTTGCTATCTCGCATGCATACCTAATACCTTCTCTTGTCCTGCATGTGCTTGTTTTGGCATGAGGGGTGGGAATAGGCCTTGAATTTGCCCGTAACTTTCAGCCATGACAGTGCTGAGAACTACAATTCCCAGGGAGTAGTGCCAGAAGGCAGGTGTGCATAGCACCATCAGCACATGTGTACCAACATTTTGAGCCAGGAGGGATCTCTTTGGAAACATGTGAGAGGTTTTCAATTCCCCCCCCCCCCCATTCTGAACATTCAAAGATCATGTTTAAAAATACTGAACTTCATCCATCACTAGTACTAGTCTGGCAATGCTGTGATGTTTTATGGTGCAGAGTCCTCCTAACTGTGAAGCAGCACCCATGATTGTTCATAAATCAGTGCCCAGGATGAATTTTGGTCCTTGCATTGGTGCAACGCTGAATGTTGTGACAGTGTAACAGAAGTGAACTCTTAGTACATGGACTGTTTTTTATTCATTGAGCCTTACAAATAGGCTGAAGGTCCTCTGAAAGGGTGATTAAGAGGGTACAATTGTACCCGGGCCCTGGGTCAAAAGAGGGCCCAAGAGCTAAAAAAGGGGGGCCCAGGAGGCAAATTCACATAAAGGGAAGGGGCCCAAAAGAAAGTTTGTACCCCCTGATAAAATTCCTCTGTGTGGTCCGGTGCTGCATAAATGCATCACTTCTGTTAGGAGAGATGCTGCAGTCGCAGAAGCTACCATTTGTGGCTCTAACGTGGCATAGGACTGAAGCACATGCTAGTTCTCCTGTGAGCATGTAGCCCCAAGGTTTCCCTTCATCCTCACATGCAAGCAGCAGATCTTCTTTCCGTTTAATAGTCCGAAGGTTTACACTCGACTCTGAAACCTTCTATGATTTTTCTCAAATTAATCGCTCTAGTCATTTGAATTGTTCTCATTTATGCCGTAGCAGGTGGTATCTGCACCTGCTTCAAAGCATTTCAAAAACTCACAGGCTGAAACTTGGCGCCAAAGTCTTCAACCCAAAGGTATTCATTTTCCATTTGAAAATCATGCTGTAATGCACATAAGATAGTCAAGGCTGCAGTTAGAAGAGTCAGTCCAGCTGTCTGATTTATGAGGCTCACTCCTGCATACTGTATCCTGGAAAATCAACCAGCGCATTTGCATTGCAACAAGAGGTTTTCTAAGACACAGTATGTGGTGAAGTGCACTACATATTGGCAGGCAAAATTGATCCTTTGCAAGTCAAGAGTGACAGAATGGCTTGATTTCCAAAGCGGTACCGATGGGCCCTTGGACTGAGAACCGTACGCACGAAGGGAGTTTAGGGATTTGTATGATTCAATCAGAATCGCGTTGCTGAAACAGGGGCCAAGAGCTCTCGGTGACATTAATTCCCAGATGGTTAATTGAGAGCTAACAGTAGATTGCAGGAGTCTTGTGGGTTACTTGCCAGGCTCTCGGGCATATCAATTTGTTACGTTTAAGCAAGGGTTGTTCTTTCTGATACCTGGCTGAACGTGAACATACAGGGCACGGGATCAGGAAGCACAAGAGCCACTCCGTTTGAGTGGGTAGTTAGACCAGATCCCTGAGGCCACTGGACTCTGTATTTCAGCTGCAGTTGCTTCTCTGTAAATTGCATAGAAAAGCACCCTACTGTACCTCCAGAACAGGATTAAACAACCATTCTTGGGAACTTGGGCCCACACAGTGATATGTGCCTTGAAATATGAATGAACCAGAACTCCTCAGATTTGTTTTTACATAGGATAAGTAAATTCTTCGTTCTTTGATCTTTGTTACCAATGGCTCCGTATAATTGCAACAGAGAAATGTATTAGTACCTCCCATTTAACAGAATACAGGCCCAATGATAACCAATCCTCTACCACCCCACCCCCGCTGATGCAGTCACGTCCAAAAGGTGCTGGCTGCATCCAGCGGAGGGGAGCGACCTGAGGGCAATTGGGAGGTAAATATAAAACATTTATACCTCTCGGGAAGCCCTGGGAACGCCTGTGCGTCTCCTCGGACCCCTATGCCACCCTGTTTCGTAGAATTTTGAGGAGAGGAAAGGGGCGGGGAGTTTCAAAAAGGAGGATATAGGATCCAGCATGCACCATTGCCGCTGGATCCACCCCTCCCTTTGCTTTTCCACCCCGTTCCACCCCTCCCCATCCAGTTTCAGCCCCAGTCAGCCCCCTCCTCGCCCCTACCGCTGATTTACCTGGTCTGGCAGTAAGGTCTTGTCACCTGTTGTGGCAGCACTTGCAGAATGGCCACCAATGGAGCGCTGTGTCCTCTATTTACAGCCATTTTACAACAGCAGACGTCACCTCTGTAATGGGCTCCGCGTGGCAGCCCAACCCACCATAGGATTGGCCTGTTAAATACATTGAGCATAATTTAGCTAGGTGCTATTGGTGCATGGAAGCAAGCTTCAACATGCATATTCCAAGCACGGGCGGGCGGGCGGACGTACGGACGGACGGACGGACGGACGGACACGTGTGCTGCCTGTGATTCCCCAGCCACTGCTGTAATGCCACCATAGACAAAAACAAGAAGCTTGAATCCTGCAGATCAGCTTCCTAAGAAAATGGGCAGAGAGCTGGATTCATCAAACAGTTTCCTTGTGAAACAGTTGATCAGGGGATTATGTCTGCTGTTACTGAGCTCTGTGTGCACAGCCCTGCCACGCCATGCAGTTTGTGGAATCAATGCCTGGAAATAATTATTGGGGGGAAAAAAACATGGCTTACTTGTGTGTCCTGGAATGTCAAAATGAACACTCTTGAGATCTTGAAAGAATTTTAGCCCAATCCTAATTAAAGGAATCACCAACTGCCACAAGGCACAAGCAGCCAGTGCACCAGCAGGAAGGCCAGAGTCTTCCCACATACACTGGTGGATCAAGAGAGCCCCACTGGTGGTAAGCCTGTGCAGGGGGTGGAGAGGGGGTTGAACGGGGTGGGGAGAGAGCGGAATGGAGAGGAGTGGGGAGGTGGGCGGATCAGGCCCGGGTGGGTGTGGGTTCAGTGGTGGCACATGCCGAAAACCAAACGTCTGAGCCTGATCCATCTGCATGGATGAATGCAGTCCAAGTTGACCTGTTGCAGCTGCTTGGGCTGACCCTTGGGCAAGGGGATAATTGTCCCCCTACCTCGAGGAGACCTCTAGCAGCCAAAAATCCCCCACAAGTTGCAGTGGAAGCCGCGCCGGCGCCACTGCATCACCACATGGGAATTTAGTTAGGATTGGGCTGTTAATTTTGCAAATTTACCACTAAGAACCGCTACAATATAGGAAATGTAGGAAGTGGTGTTCATAAAAAACAAAGTTAAGAAAAACAGTATGTGCACTTCATATTGAGCCTTGTGAACAAATACCAGTATATGATGTCATGGAATTTGGAAAGAACATAAATAACTGCCAGGAAACTTTTATTCATTTGTCTAAAACTCATTTCAATGCAATTCCAATCATAAAGTTTTAATGCGATAATGAAGTTCTATATGTGCATTGTAGTCTTACCAAGGTAGTAATGTATGCAAATAGGAGGAGGAACTGAACTGTTTAAGATGCTCTCATTTGGTTCAATTATTGTGTTTCATCGTCCTACCCTGCACATGGATGAGAAAAAAAATGTAGTATGCATTATTGTATCTCTAAAACAGGAAAACGAAAACAGTGATGGATTTTGTGGACACACAATTCAAGAAATGTTTAATTACAGAGGGAGAGGGTGGTGGTGGAAATCAAATGTTTTTGTTTTGTATTGACTTTTCCCTTTTTCTAAATTGTCTGATGCTCATATACTATATGAGTATATAATTTTAGTTCTGTCTGCACCTGTAGCCTTTGGACCTCATGTTTATGACAGATGGACTGGGCTGTATTTGAATAATTTATTGTATAATACTGCTGTATATCTGTGCCATGATAGACATTGGACTTGGCCCAGGGATATATTTATTAGCACACACTTCCTATCCACTTTGTGTGTTCTGTGTCTGTGTACTATGAGTCCTATGGACTTTATTTTGTATGGGATGCACACATAGGCATTTATTTTCTTTACCCGTCACAGAATCTAATCAATCGTTACTTGGTGCAGGAATGGACAGGTTGATCCTATGAGAAATGTGTAATATCACAATCCCAGAAGCCAAGTAAAAAGAAGAGATAAAGTAATAATACTGATTGCCACTACGCAACTACCCGGGCAACATTGTGGATAAAAAAGTCATCCCCAGGTTTGGCACCAGGGTGGTCCAGGCCCTTGGGCAAGGGCTCCATCTGTATGCACATGTCATAAGAACATAAGAGCTCTGCTGGATCAGGCCAAAAGCCCATCTATTCCAGCTTCCTGTGTCCCACAGTGGCCCCACTAGATGCCTTAGGGCACTGGCGTCGCTGAAGGGGGGGGCGTTGCTTTCACCGCCTTGAATGGTTCCGAAGGTGAGGGGGCGGGGCCACTTTGTGGACCAGTGTAACGGAGGGTCGGACCGTGGCGGAACATAGAGCTCCACCCAGTGCCTCAGGGAGCACCAGTGACAACAAGATACCTGTATCCTGTCACCACTCCCTTGCAACTGGGAGTCAACTGTGTCATAATTTCAACACCCTGCAGTCCCAACCTACTGGGGACTTGGCTTCTTGGTGGGAGCAAGGTGAGGTGGGCGGAGTTCCTTTCAGTCAAGGCTTGTGGCTGCCACCCCCTCATCCCAATCTAGCTTACTTGGTTCAGCCTCAAGGGCTTGGCTTGGCTGGTGAGTTGAGTTCCAATTCTAGATTTTCATACACATCTATATGTGACTTACCTATGAAAATCTAAAAAATATTTTTTCATATTTTTTAATTCTATGCAAATCATTACTTATGGAAATCTAGAGTAAAAATGCAACACTATATTTTTGCAATGAGACTTAAGATGCAGTTGCTGCACAAATCATGACAACACATGGGTACCAGTTGGGGGGTCAGTCAGGTGGGCCCTCTAGGTCAGCCCTCCCTGGTTGACCCTCTGATTCATGGTCACAATGACAAAAATGGCCACTGTCCCATTCACTCCATTTGTTCCCTGGGGCATTTGTTTCAGAATGAAACAAAACGGATAAAAATGGGACTTATGTCTTCATTTGTTTCAAAAACAAATGCACATATCCAATTGTTAGAGAGTTGACCCGATTTTCTAATCCAGTGGTTCTCAAACGTTTTAGCACCAGGACCCATTTTTAAAATGACACTCTATCGGGACCCACCTAGCTTTACAAGACACTCAAACATTTATCTCCCTATATTTACACAAGCTGGCAAACTGCAGGAGCTCAGCTCCTTGCAGAGCAATTAGCAGCTATCTTGCAAGCTGCAGGAGCTCAGCTCTTTGAAGGGCAATGAGCAGCTATCTGATTTTTGAATAGCCTCAGGGCTTGAGGCAATTAGTTATCTGATCTTTCCATCACCTGGGACCCACCAGAAATCAGGTTGCGACCCACCAAGTGGATTGGATTGGATTGGATTGGATAGGATAGGATTGGATTCGATAGGATTGGTCAAACTGGTACCCACAGTTTGAGAAACACTGCTCTAATCTGATTGTTTCCCAGGAATGATTTCTACAGTGGGCCACTGAACCTTAGTGAGATCATGAAAACTGAGAATGATATCCTGCCATTTATTTTTCTTTAACATCTTCAAGCACCTTAGATGAGAATGCTCTCTTGACATCCTGACTATATTTTCAGGATGTCTCAGAATGCTGGTACAGTCCTAGAAGTAAGCTGTAATACTTTTAGTTAAGAAAGCTGTTGTCTATAAAGAACTCACAGAGCTAACTATATATATACTGTATATGAAATGTACCAGTATAGTAGCCTAAAACCATTTTTCCCAGTATGTAAATCTTACACTCAAATAAATAGTGATAGCCATTGAGCTGGTTTGGGTGATACTTTGAACTGGCCCCATGCGAACGTGTGTGCGTGTGCGCGCGCACTCACGGTGTGCGCATGTCCTAGCTCTTCCATTCCCTGCTACATTCTGTAAGGGGGGCCAGTTCTTCTGAACCACCCCTCTACACGCAGTGCTAAATTGATTTTAAATCTCATCTCAACTGTCCCCCACATGATTACAAAGCATAACAAGGAAGAGAGGGGAAGAGTCTGGACATGTGTGGAACTTGAGCATACCTGTAATGATGTGGCCCCAGTCAGCTAAGGCTAATAGCTGCCTTTCTTTTTCTGGTACAGGCAGCTATGCATGGCAGAGATGCCCAATGGTAAAGTCTTGAATTGTACTTGGAAGAGGCGTCTCAGACTGTTGCAGTGGTTGCAGTTTTAATCATTATTGTTTTACTACATGATACTTAAGGCAGCTTTCTTGCAGTCTAGACCAGGGGTTCTCAACCCCTTTCTGGCCAAGTCCCACCTCCGACGCCATTCTCCCGCTGTGTACCACCAGGTGACTGGCGATGACATCATCACCAGTTACTCTTGGGTTTTCGGAGGCAAGAAAATGCAAGTAGGAGGCTCTGGGTGGGTGGGAGAGGCTCGGGCCAAAGGCAGGAACCTCTTGGGAGTGAAAATGCGGTGCCGAAAGTGCTGCGTTGGAGCGGGGTACCAGTGGGCCGACAGTCCGAGTATCCTCAGCAGTCGGCTGAAGTACCACTGGTGGTACGAGTACCCTTGGTTGAGAACCCCTGGTCTAGACTAAAGGTGAAACTAGATGGAGATGCCTGAATGTATCTCTGCTCTTTTCAAGTTCTACAAGCAGCAGCTGTAGGGGGTTCCTGATCTGGGGCTTTAACCCTTCACCTCCACAACAGTTATTTTGCCCTCCAGCTGTTATTTGTCCCATTAGGAAAAACATATGTTTGTTCATGTACAGGCTTCAGAAATTTGCAAAAGTACTTTTGGAATTACAACTGTTGTATTGCATTTAATACAATTTTGGTATCAAAAGGGGTTGATAGAAGGATCTTGGAACCTCGCAGTGACAACCCATAATACCAAAGATGTCGCTTAGGAGCAAAACGTACTGAGCTATTCAAACATCGTATTTATTTTACTGGCGGATTGTAAAGTTCACACAAAATTTACAGGTCTGTGCCTATTATCAATGCATTACAAGATAGTAAGTGTAAAAAGAATGGTGAATCTGGGCATTTTACAAGTATGAATCACATTTTACTGGGTGTGTTTTCAGGTTTTTGTATTATTCGGGTACATGTTGATCTTTTATGTCACTGACTGGTATAAATTACTCATCCTTTTAATGAAATGTCATTTGAGTATTTTGTTTGAGACAAAGAAACAAAAAGTATGTGGCAGAAGAACAGGATGTATTGCTTATTTCTCTCTTTTTAAGAAAACACATAATATTCTATAATCTACTTCTGATTATTTGCCTGACATGAAACTTATAGCTCATATATTTCTGCATCCATTGAAGCTGATCTAATGACAGAACCCTCACCTAGATACATAGATATCATTTTTAAACGAGTTAAAGATAATCTCTACCAGATTTGGGACCCAATTCTAATGTAGTGGCATTGCTTTACAGGCCAATGCTAATGCATAGCTATTCATAAGGAGGGCCTAATGAGTTTAGTGGAATCTACTCCAGGTATCATTGAATCATAGAATACTAGAGTTGGAAGGGACCTTGAAGGTCATCTAGTTCAGTCCCCTACTCAGCGTCACTGACAGGTGTCCATACAGCCTCTGCTAGAAAACTTCCAATGAGGGAGAGTCCACAACTGCATGAGGCAGGCTGTTTCGGTGCCGGACAGCTTTTACAGTTCTTCCTCATGTCTAACATAAATCTACATCCCTGTAGTTTCAACACATTGGTTCTAGTCCTCTCCTAAAGAACCACTGAAAGCAAGCTGTCACTCAGCCTTTCTTCTGTGTGACAGCTCACCAGATATTTTAAGACAGCTGCCATATCTCCCCTTATGGCGCAATCCTTTCCCTCGCGCAGACCAGCGCTGAGGCGCCAGCCAGGGGCGTTGCAAATGTGCCATAAACGTTTGTGGCACCTAGTGAGTAGGTAGTGCCAAGGCCAGTGCCACCCACCCACTGACCAGCAGAAGGACCAGCACCGTGGCGCAGGTAGGTTCTGCTCCGTGCAGTGTGGGGGAGGGGGAAGGCGGGGAGGGGTCGTGAGGGGGAGAAGGGGGTGGTTCGGACCCGGGAGCATGGTGGGACTGGCAGCCCTGGCGGACACTGAATCCTATCCTCCCTTCTGGGCTTGAAAGCCTGACACGGGGCTTCCCAGCTCTCCACCACCTAAAGAGGTGGCAGCGATGCAATAGGGTAGGCTGGAGCATTACTTGGGGTAAGGGGACAAATGTCTGCTTACCCCAAGGGGACCTCCAGCCCATCCCTATCCAACGCTGGATACAACTTATGCCAGGTGCACACGCTGCACCAGCGCTGGATAGGATTGGGCCTCTCATCTCCAGGCTAAAAATACCAAGCTCTTTTAGCCATTAGCCATAGCACTAATTCCCAAACCCATCACTATCTTGGTCCCCACTGTCAGAACTAGCATTCTGGCAGCACAAGTGGCAGGCACACCTTGAGAGCGGTGTGAAAGCCGGGCTGCCATCGCACGCTTCTGGGCTGCAATGAGCAGTGGCACAGTGCATGAAGCAGTGGCTCCCGAAGTGGCCAGGATAGCAGTGGCCAGGATTCTATCCTCTCCTTCTCAGGTCACTCCTCCTCTTTTTCCTCCTCGAACGTATGCCAGCAAAATGGCTGGTGTAGGTCTGAGAACACCCATAGACGATCAGGCAGCTTACCAGAGGGTACCAAAATACTTTTACTTACCTCCTGCTGGCTGTCCAATTGCCCACCCCACCACTGAATGCTCCATTGGGCAGTTAGTTGCTCTTCTCCAAACCTGCTCTGTCTGATCAAAGTTCTTCTTAAAACATCATACCCAAAACTGGCCACAATATTCCAAGTTAAGTCTGACTAGTGTGGTGGTATAGAGTGTGGAATTACTACTACTCATGATTTGGACTCTATGCCTCTGCTAATGCAACACAGGATTATGTTTGCTTTTTTTGCAGCTTCATCACACTGCTGGCTCACGTTCAACATATGGTCCACTAACAGCCCAATCCTATTGGGCCTTGTCACTAGCAGAATGTGTGTTTCGCTGGTGGTGACTGCCGAAACATAGTCGTAAAGTGCATTTGGGCAGTGCGCCAAATAGTGCTCTGCCTGAGTGCCATTGGGACGGACAGAGTTCCTGCCCACATCAACAGGCCCCAAAGGACCTGCCAAGGCAAGAGGCCAGACAGCTTACAGAGAGGTAAGTTACCATAAGCATTTTTTTTTTACTTACTTCTCCTGGGCTGTCTGGTCCCCCCCCCCCCCACACACACTATAACATGCAGTGTGCGTTCCATCAGTGGTACTGCATGCTCTGGGCTGGCGGGGGATAGGATTGGTCTTGTTCATTTCAATGGGACTTAACTTTCACATGTTGGTCTGATTGATCACATACCTATCGGAGCTCTTCAGGTCCAACAGCTAATATTCATTCCAACAGTTCCCTCCCTAAACAAAAAGTCTAAACTCCCCCAAGCATTTCCTTGCAGAACAGGAAAGGAAAATTCAGGCTACATATGCAGCCTCTTGACTACATGTTTGAAGCTTTGCTGCATTTGGTTGGTATGTTTCCAATATGAGTGCCAAGCTGTGATCCTAAGTATATCCACTTGGAAGAATGTTTCATTAAAATCAATAGAGACTACTTCTAAGTAACTGCATATGGGATTGTTGTGTTTGTCTGCCAGGATGCATATAAGGCTTGACAACGTACGGTAATTTGCATTCTAATGTCATGTAGTTTGAATTGGTAGTATTGTCTTTATTTTCCATTCCTCGTTCTTTCTTCCTATTGTTTATTTTCTTCTTTCACTCACTTTTCTTTTTTGCCTCCCCCCCCGTTCTAACATCCTGTTTTTGATTTTTTAAAAAATGCAAGTTGCAATGATCCGAGTCAAACAAGCTGCTGTGCTGTAAAATAAATAGCCTTGAAATGCTACAAAGTAAATCAATTCCCTTCAAGATTAAGCTGAAATGTTTGCTTGAGCTTCATGTCTCAACATCTCAGCACTTAACCAGATGACAGGAGAGTTTTTTTTGCCAGCAAAACATATCTTGACTAAACCAGGGCCATCTTTCAATGAGAAGAGAGCAAAATGCTGCCCTCTGCCATCAAAACATGCCTCTAGCCCTATTTATTTATGAGAAGCTTTGTACTGGATACAAACTGATACGTATGTTATCCAGCTTTATGCAAGACATCACATGGCATTAGTAATCTGATATAGGGTTTTAAAAGGAGAGCAGCAGTGCCAGTTTGAAGTGCCAGCAGTTTGCTTTCTTTGCTATAAATTCAAGGCTAAGAAATACTCTAACCTTCACTGGGTGGCTGTGTCTTCGAAGATAATGCCAATGTGTATATTCCTTGTAATGTGTTTATTCTGTTGACATGCCTGAAGTTAAACATAGGCCAGGTTAAGGCAAACGACACTTCACAGAAGCAGGCAGAAAAATTCTAATAAAATGCTTACATGAGCCCATCCATATGGGTGAGACAGCATGGTGGAGTGGTTAGAGTCCCAAAGTTCAAATTCCCTCTCAGCCATGAAGCTTACTAGGGGACGATCAGGCAGCTTATACTTTTACTTACCTCCTGCTGGCTGTCCAATTGCCCACCCTACCACTGGATGCTCCATTAGTGCAGCTGCATTAGCACCAAGGGTGGGAGATAGGATTGGGCAGTTAGTTGCTCTTCTCTAAACCTGCTCCATCTTATCAAAGTTCTTCTTAAAACATTGTAGTCAGAACTGGCCACAATATTCCAAGTTAAGTCTTGGAATATTCCCAGTTACACCACAATACTGGCCACAGAACTGGCCACAATATTCCTAGTTAAGTTGCTATTGCCAGCAGTTGCTATCTCTCAGCCTAGCCTACGTCACAGGGTCATTATAAATCATAGAGTTGGAACAGACCTATAAGTTCATCCAGTCCGACCCCTGCTGGTGCATAGCAGGTGCAACTTTGTGCGGAGCTGTTACCCTACCATGACCTCCTCCACTTTTTCATTTCTATGTGACTGCAAGAATACAGTCAACAGATGACAGCTTTTTCACATGGCTGCTCCTGTGGTATGACATTTTTTTAGAAGATATCCATGGTTCCTGATCATTTGTTTTCACAGCTAGGCACTCACTTTGCTGTAACTCAGGGGTATTTAGATGATCATCTGGAGCTACTGGTAGTTCTGATGATCTAAAATCACTACTGCCTTTACTAAGTGGTTTGCTGTTGTGTTTTTCTTGTGTCCTTCCTAGCCTCAAATCCCAGGCCAGTCTTGTATGGAGCATGAGTGGAATATTGAACAAAAGTGAGTTTTGTGAGTGTGTGTACAATCCACTAACAAAAACTGAGTAATTGTACAAGTGCCATTTTGTTACTGGCTCCACCTCCTCAAGCTGCCATTTTGTGACATGCATTCCACCACCACTCCACCCCCAACCCAGCAGTTCACACTGGTAGCTCTGAAAACTGTAGCGCACACACACACAAAAACAACTGTGATAATTTTCTGGAATCTGTGATACTTTTCTAAACTCTGATCCACATATTTAATTATTAGAATGCATTTATTAGTAATTTAAATATTAGTAATTTAAATATAATTCTTACCCTGTCCTTCCAGGATCAGGAAAATATTAGTGCAACACCATAAATTATAGCAGGGAATCAGGGATGGGAAAACTTTAGGCTTCCCATAAGAAACACCAGGCTAAGAAACATATTTAAATTACTAATAAATGCATTATAATAATTAGATATGTGGATCTGCATTTAGAAAAGTATCAAAGACTCCAAAGCACCCCCTCCATTAAGTTGGAATGGATAGATCATGAATTTCAAAAACCAGGGTTACTGCAGAGGATTTGTAGATTTAAAATATGATGTACTGGACTAAAGAACATTCCTCAAATTATGGGGTTGCTAACAAAAAATATTTTCCTAGGGAGATCAGTGGTTGAAAGCCATCAAGTAATATAATGATTTTATTTTAAACTCTACTCATCTGGGTCTTCTAGAAGTTGATAAGCATTTGTTCTTATTTATTTACACTGCCCATGTGCCTAGGCTTACCTTCTTTTATTAACAGGGATTTGTACTTTGTAAAGAATAGAAAGTACCGGTACGTGGAACATCAGTTTCATTGTCACCTTGTTAAACTGTAAAAATAGCGTAACGAATGAAAATGCAAGTAGCGGTAATATGAGTTAATATAGCATTTCCACTAGCACCATACCATAGAGCCCTTGTGATCAAAGAAATAAATGCCATGAGGGCTATTATATCTGTAACCAATATCCCTATCCACAAACATTTATTTATTTGGTAAGCTAGGAAAGAATATAAATGTAATGCGCTGGGCCATGATAAGAGAGGACTGAGCTTCAACCTGTATGCTTGGAAATATCCTACTGCTTATGCTTTGAACTTCAGGTGGTGCATGCATGCAGCATGTGGCAGGATAGGCCGACCAATAGGCTGACCACTCTTTACGGTTTCCTATCCTGATGTGATAGCTGAAGTTTGAACTCTATAAACAATATACCAGTTGGATGACTGCCAACACACTAAGTGCTTAATAAGACCCTTATTATGCTTTTTATTGTCATCATCACCCTAACAATTGTATTTTCATTTTGCCCAGAATACCACCAATGAGACACAAGAGAAAGAGCTTGGATTAAATGGGCCACAACTTTATTAGAATTACCAGTAACACAATTACCTGCTGCAGTGAGTTCTAACTCTGTCTCCTCACACTCCTCCCCCATTTAGTGTGGGCACATACCTTGGAGGAGGTAGCAAGGTATGGGCATTCTCATGTCATTGGGCATTCTTTTGGGCATTCTCATGTCATTGTAGTTCGTATGGTAACTATCCCAGTTGATCAAGGTCAAGACTTGTAAGGGGCAAAAGAAACTTGGAATTGCAAACCCTGCCAAGCTGAGAAGCTGTTGAGGTTGATTTTGCAATCACTGCTCAAGGAGGTCCCAGCCAGCATCCCCAAGATGAGGAGCCTCTGGAGATTGATTCTAGACCCCCTCCCATCATTCAGCTTACCTCAGGGTGTGCACCAATCCCTATTCTTACTCCCTGTCCCTCGGTATACCTGTGACCAGCTAACACACCACACCCATTTAACAGTTGGAAGAAAAAAAAAACCCACCAAAGTTCATTCAGGTAAAGAGCAAACAAGTACTACCTGACCTCATAAAAGGCAATCAGCTAATTGAAGCTGTACTCGTGGGAGAACAAATAAAGCTACCAACCAATAAATAAATATGCCAAATAAAGCTACCAATACGCTGGGAACACGAAGCAAGAGAAAGTCCTGACAACCACAGAACTGCCTCCCCTCCTCCTGTGACCTGCCAATCAGCACTCACCCTTTCTCCACCCTTCTCTTGTGTGTGTGTGTGTGTGTGGGGGGGGGGGGGGAAGGTTAAGCAAATTAGCTCCCCCACAATAGAGGATGGGTCTATACACTTGTTTCTCATCATCTTTGCTATTAATGTCTTGCAAAGCACTAACACACAGGTTTTCAACTTGAATTTTATCATTCCGGTTTAATTAAAATATTCTCTACTGCATGGTGCATCTAGAGGAGAATATCTGACTTCCAAATAGGGCTGGAGCTCAGTGGTAAAGCAGATGTTTTGCATATAGAAGGTCCCATTTCAGTCCCTGGCTTCTCCAAGTAGGGTAGGAAAGACCCTAGAAGAGCCACAGCAAATCAGTGTAGACTTTACTGTCTACTGTTTAGTTCAGGGATTACTGAACTAGGTAGATTAATGGCCTGACTTCTGAGCTAAGGCACCTATGTAGCATCAGTCCCCATGCTAGGATGCATAGTCTCGCCCTAAATACAATTGCCAGAACTTTATCCCTTCAAAGACTACATGATTGAAACTTTAAAATCCTGACTTAGGATCCGGCCGGACGGTGACCCAGGGCCACCCGCCAGATCCTGCACCCGGGCTGCCCATCTGATGGCGGGCCAGAAGTCTACTCGGCGCTCCCTCCGGCACCGGAAACATAGTATGGATTGTGCCCTGAATGTTGGAAAGCCTGTAAGCTTGAGCCTAGATGTGTAGCCCTGTGGAGAGAGTTTCAGTGGCTGGCTGCTGCTGCAGCTTCTGACAAAGTCCCCGTTCCATGTCTCCATCCCAGCCTTACTTCTGGCACCAACAGCACCTCCATGGAGATAGAATGGCGCCAGGTGGAACCTTTAAATGTGAGACCATGCAAGTACCATATCAGTCCCACAGAGGTGATCTTCATACCCTGCTTCTCCGAATCAACGGCAGTATACCAAGCGAAAACAGTTATTTGACTGTGCCTCCTCCCCGTTAGACAAACCTTCAGTGCAGCCTCTTCCTTCCCACGGCAGCCACCACAAGTTTCCATTAGCCTTCGCCCTCTTGTGAGCCCTGCAGGGTGAGAAGAGCCATGTCCTGTGATCCCTCACATGTTTACTCAGAAGTAAGAGTCACTGAGTTCAGTGGGATTGGTTCTCATAGAAGTATGCAAAGAATGCACCTTTAATAGCTTTAGGATAACATTAAAAGTTCTGACAATTTAAATTGATTTTGTTCATTATTAATAGCTGCGCAGCTATTATACAGCTATTAATGATGATACAGCTATTATAATTATGGCTATTGTAATAAAAAGAGAAATGATTTCACTGGTTAAAGCAGAAACATTATTTTATCATCTACATAAAGCAGCAGTTGTTCCCCCTCCCCCCCATATTCCTCCTGCAAATCCTGGAGTTGCTTTCCTAGCAGCACTTTCTTTTTAAGAGCCAAACTGCCTTGTTGGCTCCAATCTACAAGTAATACCAATGCTCTAGTGCAGTGGTTCCCAAACTTTTTTAGCACTGGGACCCACTTTTTATCAGGACCCACCTAGCTTTACTTTTTTTTAAAAAAAAAAGTGATCTAGAAAGATTATTTATTTATTTATTTACCAGTAATATATTTTTTTATTTGCAAAAAACTCAATCCATTTCCCCTAATCAGGCAGTCCTAATAAACAGCCTCAAGGCTTTAAGGGGCTTAGTTATGTGACCCAGCCTTCACCTGCTCCCACTAGTCATGAACGGACTTGGAAAAAAATAAAAGATAAACATTTATCTCCCTATATTTACACAAGCTTGCAAACTGCAGGAGCTCATCTCCCTGCAAACTGCAGAAGCTCAGCTGTTTGCAGAGAAATGCTGCTCTAGTGTATGCATGAACTAGTGTGTATGGCTTGCCATCATTTCTTCAGGTTAATTGGATGGCTGTATGGGTCACAGGGAGGAAGGCTGACATTGTCCCTTCTGCTGGGCTAGTCCTTCTGGCCTCATCGTTAGAGTTGGGATAGCACAATTCCTCATTGTGTTTGCTGTATGAACAGTAAGAATGAGCAAGAAGATAGGAATAAAGCGATTGCCCTAGAAAACTTGATTTTTTATTCCCCAAATAGCAGCTGTATGGGGGTCGAATCTGGACTTGGACTATGCATGTAGGGCCAGGGACTTTAACACTTTACTCAGCTGTCCCAGGGAAAGCTCAGTAGCGAGCCTATACCCCCCTGTGGGGGGCTGCCGCCATGACACCCCCATGGGACGTCATAAACCCCCCACGAACGCAACACGCCCCACCCCGGGGGGCGTGACGTCACCGACGTGCGTGACGGCGTGGAAACACGCCCCGGCACTTTTCGGACCCTTTCTGGAGCCATACAGCGCCTGAGGCAGGAGAGCCAAACATGCAGCTGACAACAGCTCTCATTGGTGCCAAGAGTAGCGTCCCTCTACAAATAACAGCCATTATTTATTTATTTAAAATATTTATATCCCTCCTTTTCCTAGGAAAAGAGAGATATGGTGATGGGGTTGAACTGGCCATTGCAGGAGAGTTAGTCACAGGCAAGCTATCACACTTTCTGGTCCTTCCTCCAGCCTTTGGACTCTTGGTGGTCCTAGCAGTGACCAGGTAGGGCTTTCTCCAGGTAGGGCTGGGAAAGACCACAGCTCTCTAAAAACCTGGAGAGTTACTGCAAATAAACATAAACATTACTGAGCTAAATGGACCAATAGTCTAATTCAGTATAAGGCAGCTTCATATGACTTGTCTTGAATAGTAAATATGAAGGTGCTAGCTGATGTGCTGAGCATCAGCATAGGTTTGTTTAGGCTTACCATATTTTCCCGGTTTCCAACCATGACAACCCCCCTTTTAATTAATTAATTAGTACTGCCTCATGTGGCCTCACGAGATCTGGGCGCCGCCATCTTGGATCTTGCGAGATTTTGCGAGAACCAAGATGGCGCCACCAGAAAAAGGTGCCTTTTTGCACCTTTTGGAAGCAGCGGCAGAGGCTTCACCGGGCCCGGAAAGCCCAGGATGGATCCAGGACCGGAGCCCGGTACCTGGGGCAGTCCTGGGTTTTCCGGGATGGATGGTTAGCCTAGGTTTGTTTGTTGTATCACTTTGAGCAAACAAAGGTTTTGAGGAGCCTCCCTGGACTCCACTGTGACTATTTTTGCATCATGCAGAAGGCCCACTAGCCTTCTGCGTGCTTACCACAAAAAAGATGCTGTCATTAATAAATAACAATAATAATATACAGTATTTATATACTGCCTTTCTTGGTTATTGGATTTCTCCTCTGACCTTAATCCAAGGCAGTTTACATGGTCAGGCTTTCTCAACCCCCCTAATGGTTTTGGTTTTTTTTACAATCATATATAAATGTTCAATCTTTCATGAACAACTGCATTCCAGATGGTATCCTTTGCAGTCTGGCCTCTCCCTGGTCGTCGCCTCCCACATTTGATTGACGCAGCTGGCAACTCTTATCTCTCTTCATAGAGGCTTTTTTCACAGCTTTTTATCAGCGGTGTGTCTCGAACTGGTCGTTCACTGATCTTCGGGCTTACGAGGCAGCAACTCTAGCAACTGAGCCAGACCCTCCTGCCTTAGATCTGGTAACTATTAGCTATAGTTCAGTGTAATGCAGGCTGCTGTTTGTTGGCCACTTTTTGGGCTTAAAAATAAATAAGTACTGTGTGAAGTTGCCTTATACTGAATCTGACCATTGGTCCACTTAGCTTACAGCACAATCCTATGCATGTCTACTCAGAAGTAAGTCCAATTAAGTACAATAGTGCATACTTCCAGGAAAGTGTGTATAGGATTGCAGCTCAAATATTGTCCATACTGAGTAAGAGCAACTTCCTAGGATTTCAGGCAGGAATCTTTATCATCAGTCCTCCTTGGAGATGCCAAGGATTGAACATATGCATGTGCTCTACAACTGAGCTTTTATACTACATTTACATCATTAATGTTTCTGGGAAAGAAAACTTTTATGTTAGACAGAGTCCCTCTCTTGACTTTGACCAATTCAGTGATATTGAATCTAATTGAATCTAATTCAATTGAATCTAATTGATGTTGAATCTAATTCCATCTAATTCTCTTCAGTTTTAGAATACAGTACATTCTTCATTATTATAATAATACTATATATGAACTATTAGATCTGTATTCTAAAGCTGAAGAGGCTCAAACACACCTTTCCTGCTTTGAAGCAAAGGTTCCATAACAGCACAATCCTATGTGTGTCTACTCAAAAGTCAGTTCCATTAAGTTCAATGTGACTATCAGCCCAATCCTAACCAACTTTCCAGTGCTGATGCAGCCCTGAGGTAAGGGAACAAATATTCCCTTACCTTGAGGAGGCCTCCGTGACTGCCTCACCACCACAGAATGCAGCCCGCACCCTGTTGGCATGACTGCATTGGCACCTGAGAGTTGGTTAGGATTGGGCTGTTACTTTCCAATAAGTGTGTGTGTGTGGGATTGCAGCCTAAGGTCATGACTGTTGAAGCATATTTAACCGTACTTGAATTGAGGTTCTACCAAAATCAGTGGGATTTGGGTCCAGATCACATGTTATTTCTTTAGCTTTTTCTGGATCTGGATCTTGGAAAGCAATATAATATGTGAAACAGGAGCACGTGAATGTCACAGATGAGCCTACGTTCTACAACATTCTAGAATGAATATTTGAGTTTACCAATTTGACTATGGGTGGGATCAATACATTCCCTCTTCTCACTTCATATAAATCATCATAGCTATATGAAGATGCAGGAGTGACTCCAGAATCTGCACATTGCTAATACATGGGCTGGCCCTTCATTTGAAGCCAACCTTCTTAAGACAGAGCTGTGAGACAGACATTTTGCCTGCTGAAAGGGCAGGCGGCTGCCACTGCTAAGGGAAGTCCTATAAAACTTGGATTGGTCCCTATCTATCAGTTCTTGGGGGAGAATTTTATAATCAAGGTTTAATGACATAAATGCCTGTGGTTAGTAGAGTCAAGGACATCTTTCCCAGGTTTGTGAATAAAATATATTATCACCTCACATAAAGGAGGAAGCAGAGATGAGGTGCGCGAACCTGAACTGTACATCTGGGACTAGTTTAAGGCACAATGCTTTGTAAAATCTGATAGTAAAACCAGACTTCCCTGAAGCTTTATTTGGCAGTTTAGAAATAACCTGCTTTATTTCTGCATATAATAGGTCCATGCCTCATATGTATCTCAAGGCCTGGTTTTGGCGCTGAGGCTGAATTTGTTCCACATGGATTCTTAGTTCTCCACTTGTTCTTAATATTAAAGTGCAACAAATATAATTGTATATGCTTTATATTAATATAGTGATATAACACTGTTGCTGTGGTTAACATTGATGTTAACTGCATTAGATGCCAACATTTTGCTAAGTACAGTAATTCTATAGAGCAGCGGTTCTCAAACTGGTGGGTTGCGACCCGCAGTTTCTTGTTGGCCCCTTAAGGGGCGAGGACAGTGGGACAGCGGCGGTGGTCCTAGGGATCACACCACTGCTGGGGGAAAAGTGGTCTTCCTTACCTCACTGGGGTTCCTGGCAGCTTTCGGAGGGTGGGGGGAGGGCTGCTGACCCCTCTGTGGCCTCCCCAAGCTTTAGATCGTTGCTCCATGGCCATTATTATGACCACTTCCAGTTTCTGGAAGAAAACCAAAAAGTGGTCATAATTGCAGTGGAGTGATGATCTAAAGCTTGGGGAGGCCCACAGAGCGGTCTGCAGGCCTCCCCGCACCCTCCGGAAGCCGTCGGGAACCCCGGTGAGGTGAGGAAGACCACTTTCTCCTCCCGGTGACAGCGCAATCCCAGGATTGCCATCTCCTCACAGGCAATCCCCAGGATGCATAATCTCCTCACAAGGAGAACTTTGAGAATCACTGCTACAGAGTTTTACCTATATGCTTACATGCACTTGAGTTAATAACAGCAATGTAACCACAGAAATGGCTCTATTATATTTTTTTTCTGAGAGCATATTGCATGGGGACTACATCAACAGCCTTTTCAAGAACATCTATTTTTCCCTCAAAGCAAATATTTTTGTTTTGCGTTACAGAACAGCATTTGTACAGACTGTGTGGCCATGGGGTCAGAGCTCAGTGGTAGCTCTCATGCTTTCTCATCAGGGATGTGGCTCAAGTGTCTGACTCCAAGTCTCAAATCAAGTCCCAAGTCTTTGCCCCCAAGACCCGAGTCTTTAGTTGTGAATTGTGAGTCCCTATCTATTTACTGGGCAATGCTGAGCCAGGTGGACCAACAATCTGGCCCACGATAAGGCAGCTACATACGTCCACATGCAACTATATTTGTTGTACTGTAATATTCAAAGTGAAGACCCATAACTATTAACAGTCTTTTTGAGGGGTGGTGGTGAGTAAAGCACTTGTAAAACTATTGGGTCTTTATAATGAAAGTTTCTGCATTTTCTGTACTGGTTCATACGGTACAGAAATCAGATACAGAGATCATTAGGGACGATTATAAACCACCTGTGGTATGTTCCAAACAGAGTAAACTCAGAGGTAAGATGCCATATCAAATGTTGAGGGACTGGTTTTTCATTTCTCTCCATTCATTACTAATATAATCAAAATAGACACATGAATAGGCATTGCGTTAACTTTGCAAAATACAAATGTAAAGCAAACTTGTTCTTTTAATATTACAAGAATCATTTCATGCTACACTTGAGAGCATTAAGCACATTATAAAAAGACATGTTTTACATTTATTCTAGAGTAATCTTTTTTTTCCCCAAAAGTAATTTCACTATAAGCAGAGTTTCACTATAACCATCATTGTAAAGTGCATATTGAAATCCATTCAGACATTATTCAAGTGCTGTTATTATTCAATGTAAATGGCATTTTCTAGTATCCATGAGAGCCTAATAGTATTTTAGTGTGGAAATGGTATACTGTGAAAAATATTAGAGCACAGGTTCATGGTGGTATACTATACTGTGAACAGCTTATGTGCATTAGGTTGTGGGAAATAGTGTTGGAAAAACATTGCTGATGACGTTTAATAAAGTTACATGGTATCATGCTATAATAGCTTCTTATTCTTCTCAAGTATCAGATGATATCTTATTATTATTTATATAGCATCTTCAATTTGCATGGTGTTTTACAAAGGATGAGTGGACAGGTCCCAATCCCAAGGCACACATAAACTAAAAATAAACACAAGGGAGACAACGAAGAAAGGGAAGAGTATACCTGGTGATATACCAACATCTTAATCATTTTTAGACAGTTTAGGGAGACTGACAGCACAATCCTACGCATGGCTACACAGAAGTCCCATTGGGTTCAATGGGACTTGGTCCCAGGTAAGTGTTATAGCATTGCAGCCTGAGACTGCAATCCTATCCACACTTTCCTGGGAATAAACCCCCTGACCACAATGGGGCTTGTTTCTGAGTAGACAAGCATAGAATTGAGCTGAAACCTTGAGAAAGTTATACTTCATCAATGGGGAAAAAAGAGAAAAATTAATAACCTCAGAATTCTTAACAACAAAATGGATCTTTTTATCAGAGTTCTCCAATGTATACAAGTTTGGGAATAAAGTTTGGATTATTCAAGAATAAAAGGCATGCCCATTACAAAATGTGGACAAATGCGGGCCTTGCAATAGATTTTCACCACAATTCACATTGGGTTTTCTTCTCCCATGGTGCAACTTTAACGAATCCAGGAGGGGCTTTGGGGCTTTCCATAAGCAGAAGGCACACTAAGGAATGGGTTTAAGGAATGGGTTTAATAGCTCTTCGCCAAATTTTATATTGGAGATTTTCAGTGCCACTGTAACACGGATCTGCATTCAGAGTCATCTTTTCCAGATGTCTGTTGTATATTTGAATTAACATAACTGGAATAATTTACACTGTCCTCTCTCTTAAGCTCCACTCGTGTATCTGAAAGTCTGAACAGTGCCTGTGTGCGATTGAGAACTCAGGCTTTGTGTGCTCAATCGTACAACTAATATGCATGCAGTCTATCTTCAGAAGTTCGGATGAATATGTGGCGTCTGGGAACAGGACAGAGGGCATAATCCTCATTCCCGCCATCATCCCTGCTAGACATTCACTTTGCATGTGAGAAGGGCTGGAGGTGCTTGTTGAAGCACCATGATGTGTGAGAGTAATCTGGAAAGTTTTGCTTTGCTGGTCCTGCGATGTCAAACATCTGCATTTGGTTGTGGCGTATTGTGGTCTGAGTTGTGCAGTCTGTAGAGGTGCATGGGTGCTGTGGTTGCCAATTTTTCGGCAGGCCACTGTAGTAGCTATGGTGTTAAGAGCCACTTGATGTGCTGCAGACATTCTGGGTCAAAGTGTTTATTTTGATGCTGTGAAAACTTCACCAGCTCATTTCTGCATATAAAGGGACTCATAAACACAGAGGGAAAGACCAGCTTATTTTTTGCTGGTCAGCTGGAAGCTGCAGCAGATACTGTAGAATGACAGTGACCAAGATAGCATTTTGATCTCTTTTAATTTTGTAATGTAACGTGTGTCATGTGGGTAATGTATCCTACAGTACAAGTTGTTCGTTGTGTAGGTAAAGTAAAGGTAAAGGTATCCCCTGCTCGAAAGCCAGTTGTGTCCGACTCTAGGGTGTGGTGCTCATCTCCGTTTCTAAGGCTGAAGAGCCAGTGCTGTCCGAAGACGCTTCCATGATCATGTGGCCAGCATGACTAATGGAATGCTGTTACCTTCCTGCTGCAGCAGTACCTATTTATCTACTTGCAATTTCTTGCTTTTGAACTGCTAGGTTGGCAGGAGCTGGGATGGGAGACAGGAGCTCACTCTGTCACACGACACTCGGGTCTTGAACTGCTGTCCTGCCTACCTTCCGGTCTGCAGTTCAGTGGTACATCTTAACCACTAAGTCACTGCGGCACCTACTTCATTCTGTAGTGTAGTGTAATGTTCATTGTGTAGTGTTCTTTTAGTTGGGCATTCCCCGCCCCACAGATCGTGGTTCAAAGCTCTAGCCCACCCCTCTCTTCTTGCTCATCTTTCCTTTTTGGTTTGCTCAACCTTCCTTTTCAAACCCAGGAAATGGGAAGAGGAGACCCAGAGGCAGCAGCCGGCACAGTGCCAGATCAAGGAGACAGCATTTGGCACACCAGCTCAGAGGCCAGGAGTTCTTGGATCAGCCCTGATTCTTTTCAGTATTACTAGAAACTAACAACTCTCCGGCTGTTACTGTCTCTCTTATTACAAATAGAGCTGTGGCCTTTTAGACATTTCCGACTAGAAGGCAGAGTCTTGCACTTTAATACTGCTATCAAACTTGGCAGTTTCAGATGCCCTAGTGAGCTAATAACACAATAAAGGAGCCAAGATTAGAAATATGGTTTCCACAAGACTAAGGGTCTACATCAGAAATCCCCAATTATCTGCAATCATCACCAATGATTTCAGTGGCTTTGGGAGGTTGCGTTTCCTGTGGGAGTATGTGGTTTCAGCACTGGGGCTTATATGTCTTCTCGGCTTTTTGAAAATTGAATATTCTCTCCAAGCTTTTCAGCCCATTAGCTTAGCCAGGGCTAAAAGTTAGACACCAACACAATAATTTTCTGTCATTTATTGGCGCTGAGCATCTCTTTACCCCACATCAGTAAAACACATTAGGTTTCTCTTCGATGAATGGAATGGAATGTTTGTGGCATTTCGAAAATATATACATTTTGCTGGGTGTGTTGTCATATTTCCGAGAGACACAGTAAAAAGTTGACCATTCATTTCAAACTGAATCTAGATTTCTGCAGTATCCATACTATGAGAGAATTATAGTTGGATAAAAAATAGATTTGAGATGGAAAACTTGTTGGAAGAATCCTTTTAAAATGGCTTTGTAGACCCCCTTTTGTAACACAGCAATTCTAATACTTGCTAAAAAAATCCCTCTTGCCTTTGGTTATGCTTAGCTTATTGGAAGCGGGTTTTTTTTTTTGCCTCCTCCTCCTCCTCCTCTACTTACAGCAAATTATAATTTTGTTTTCCCTTCTATTGTTTGTTCATAACAAATGTCACTACTAAACAACACACCTGGAAAATGTATAATAGCTTCATTTTCAAAATATAAAGCCATTCAGTGAATGGAATTTGTTTTCCAGTGAACCACTTATATGCCTGTTTGGAACACAACAGCTGACCCTTCCTGATGTGATTAAGCATGTTGCCTTCATTTTCATTTCAAACAGAATGCATGGTTTTCTTGGTCCCATTGTAAAAGCTGAAAAAACAATTACCTTATGCATGACTGATGATAGTGATGGAGGCTCTGTAGGGGACTCAGCAGGAAACTTCAGAATGCTCAGTGCTTGAAAACAGCACATCCAAATGTCAACATGTTGTACATTTGGGTTAAGTTTATTTTACATTACATTTTGTGACTTTTCAATGTAAGCAATGTAATTTAATCATAAACTGCCCATTCCAAAAAGTATTGGAAAGGCGCCTCTTCCCCCCACCCAAGAGCATCGACTGTGTACAAGACAGCTTTAAAAAAAATTATAGTACATTAAAAAAACAGTTTTTCGAAGTTAGTTCTTCTGCATATTTATGCAGAAACTGATTTTCTTTACAATAAACATTATGCAACATTTGAGAGCAAGTACAATGTAATCGATTGATCATAAACACACACACATAAAATACATACTTTTATACAAAGGTTGTCTTCATAAAAAAAAGCAGACAGTTGTATTTTCATGTTTTCTTCATCTGGGTATTGATGTGCACAGCATACTTTAGGAATGGTCAATCTGATTTAAAATAAACACTCTCTAGGGTTTGAATAGTGAACATGTTATTGTTTTGATTATAACCCTCTTTTGTTTGAAGAGTACTTCTGTATCTTTAAGCGCAATTCTTTGTATTTTGAATCCAGCCTACGTAGGATCTATATCAGGGGTGGCCAAACTTGCTTCATGTAAGAGCCACCTATGATAAACTTCAGATGTTTGTTTACCTTTTATATTAATAGTGATACAAAACAGAGCTCAGCCAACATATTTCCGAGAGCCACACATTATATGTCAAAGAGCCGAATTTGGTTCGGGAGCCGCAGTTTGGCCATCCCTGATCTATATCATTATTAATTTATATCACACCTACAAGTAGCCACATTACATGTGGGGGTTGGAAAGGAAACAAGAGCCCGACTGAAAAGCTTATAATTAGGGTTACCATATTCCAGTTCACCGAATCCAGGCAGTCTAATCTGCATTTTATGCAAATCACTTTCTAACTATGCAATCTGAGTAGCAAGTGGAAGGGGGGGGTTAAGCATCACCCTTGTTTATCCATTTCAAAGGGCCTTATGCTGCTGGAACGTTAGTTCTGGTGGTGCAAGGCCCTAATTGGATTGGGCCAAAAGTCTAGTAAGGCTGCAGTTCTATACACGCTTCCCTGGAAGTATGTCCCATTGAATTTAATAGGGCTTACTTCTAAGTAGACATGCATACAATTGCATGGTACTGCATAGATTGCAGTACCCATTGTAACCTATTCTTCCTGCTCTTATACATGGCAATTCCTTGCTATAGTTGCAGTTTGGTGCAATTTTCAGTGCAATCCTGCACAAACATGGGCTGGAGGAGCGAGTGCTCCACAGGCCTAAGGTCTAACTGATCTGTATGGCAACTACAGCCAGAAAGCCAATCATCAACTCGAAAAATAAGTTGTGAACCTATCATTGTCTTCCATTGTCTTTCTATCATTGTCTTACAGCCCAATCCTGTGTAAGATACAGCGCCCTGCCTAACGAGCCGGACGCCGTATCCTATCGAGTCACCGGGCTGCCCTGGGGCAGCCAGGGAACAACTCCGGAGAAGGGGATGATCATCCCCTTCCCACGGTGTAAGTGGCGGCAGGCCCAATGGGCCTCTTTGAATGTATGCGCCCTCCGGAGCTTGCGTACATTCACGCCGACCGTGTAAGGCCAGGCTGGGCCTGGAGAGGGCCTAGGACATGGCGTATCTTGATGCCGATATCCCTGCCCTCTCCAGGCCCCGGAGTGGCCAATGGCCACCCTCCCTGCCTGGCCGGTCTGCCCTCCCCCCGCCCCTGGCTGCCGGGGTAGGACTTACCTGGTCTGGTGGGCACAGAGCCGGGGAAAGGGCTGCCAGCCACTGTGCCGCCATCCCTTACTCGCTGGGTGTTGCAGTTGTGCTTTACAGCACTTTCACGACAACCTGCTCCGGGGGAGTGTGTGCATCCCTAGGGCTTCTTTACACAGGATTGCGTGGTTACAGTGTATTAAAAAAATAAAAAAGACTCAGCCTTATTGGCTTACTACATGCTCCTCAGTCATGCAACAATACCTAATATCTTGAGTACATATCAATGTCAAATTGATTTTAAAGCAGTTAGAGCGCTCCATCTTGTGGGTGACTTAGGGGCATTTTCCTCTTTTTTTTTCTAGCACAGAAGGCAAATCAATAAAGAATAATTTTCTACCTAAAGAGTACTAACTTTATGTGAATGCATGCCAATTTAACTCGCAACTTTCTGAATGTATTTACTGAGAATGATGCAGGTTCTTAAATCATTCAGCATATATAGGAACAATAACCTGCATTGACCTAATATACGAGTAGATCACTGGCTTTTTGCCTAAACCAGTGGTTCTCAAAGTTCTCTCCACAAGGCGGGGAGAACTTTGAGTGCTTGAGGGGGTGAGGACCGCAGTGGCAGTGGCAATTCTTGGGATTGCCACCGGCACCGGGAAACAAAGGTGATTTGTGCACTTACCAGGGGTACCGGAGCTCTCTGGAGGGTTCGGGGAGGCCTGCGCTTCCCTCCGCAGGTCCCCCAATCTTCAAATCGCCACAGAGCGGCGACTTACGGCCACTTCCAGTTTTTGTGAAAACCAGAAGTGGTTGTAAATCACCATGGAGATTTAAATCTCCATTGTAAATCATCATAAATCGCCGTAAATCGTCATAAATCGCTGTGGGAAAAGGGTAATTCTTTTGAGCCTGTAATCTTGTCTAATCTTTTGAGTATCGAAGGCTCTTGATGGCCCATTCCTGGTTCTCAGGGACTTAGTTGGCAATGCTTTTGTGCATGGAAGAAAAACCCAATGAGTTTAGGAGAATGGGGAAATGGGTGATATCTTATCTTCAAGGGAAGGCTCAAGTAAGGCGTGACTGCATGCTCTGGGGTGGCAGGGGATAGGATTGGGCTGTTACTCTCATAACAACTCTCCATCCCTTCTAAAATGCTCCATTCCTCGGTACCTGTTTTAAACCTTCTGCTCATGTTCTCCAGAGATGTGGATCAAGTCTCTGACTCCAAGCCTCGAGTCAAGTCCCAAGTCTCTGGGTCCAAGTCCCAAGCCTGTAGTTGTGAGTCCCTATCTATTTAGTGGGGAAAATGAGTTTACACCTTAATAAAATTCGACTTGTCGTAAAAGGCTCCAAGTCTCCAGTCGAGTCTTTTACAATTGCCAAGTCAAGTCAAGTCTGAGTCAAGAGACTCAAGTCTACATCACTGATGTTCTCCTTTTCTCTCAATGGGGCATCTCTGGCAGAGGGAACTCAGCCCAGTGGGGAGCCTGACTCTCTTTTCCTCCCTCATTTAACCCATGCCTGTCCAAACGGAGCTATTCACCAATATTCATTCACCCACAACCACTTATATCTCTGTGCAACTGATCCTACAAGTAAACATTGCCTTTTTCTTGTTTCTTTTTATTTTGTAATACAATCTATATTCTTTTGGAAAAGTCTACCTTGTGGTTACTGGTAGCCTGAAGGCACTTTGAGGTTGTTTGCTCCGCTATCCAGTCAATTATCTCAAAATAGTTATATACTGCATTTTGATCTCTCACACTGCAAATTCCCCAATTTAGTTTAATTCTGGGCTGGGCAGACCTGGGCCTGAGATTGTGTGTGTACACATGTAGTGGTAGACACATATGTGTGAGAGCAGTGTTGGCAACAGCAGATGGAAGCTCCAGCCCATCTTATTTTCTCTCTTGGTGTTTATACATATTTGAGAATGAACCTGTGTTTATATATGGTGTTGATGGTTAGTTTTTCATTGAAGTAGCCTTGCTGGATCCGAATTATATTGCTGTGATGCTACTACTATTGTGAGCTTGCCTAGGGATGTGCATTTCCTGTTGCTTTCCTATCACCAGTTTCACCAATATGGACATGTATTGGGCCTACCATCTTCACAATTCAACAGAAGAACTAGCATTTCTGCCCTACTTTCCTATCTGCATTTAATAAGTCGGCTTGAATCCAAATACTTTTCCTTTACTGGGTTGCAGCTCAGGGCTCTAAATCATTCCTTTGCCCTGCCTCATGAATTACATCCCTTTATTATGCCAGCTGCTGCTACATCTATCTTCTGCTCTGCTCTGTTCTCTGTTTAGCACCAATGTCCAAGTTGATTCTGCTTGAAACAGAAGGTCAGTGAACGACCATATTGTCACGTTTAGGTGACAGTCATGCACCCAGTTACAGTTGTGATGGGGTCAGTTGATGAAGCGGTTGTTGTGCCCATGATGAGGTCTCAGCTTAGTTTCAATCCAGGCTAAATATGAGTAAGGAAATTCATGGCATGAGCACAGACTACAATTTTATATGGTTTATTTTTTAGTAAAGGAGAACAGTTTCCCAGTCAGGCTTGGAGTTGGACTTGGAATAAACCAAGTCGTTTTTCACAAAACTTAGGAAGTAGCTTGGTTTACTCCAAACTCAGTTCTGAGCCAAATCAGATGATGGTGCCCTCAGGAACATGATGGAGTTGAATTCCTCCCCCACTTGCCTTGTTGAGCACCCAACCCTCACCCCTTTCCTCCACACTCCAACTTTCCTTCTTACCTGGTCTGATGGTAGCAGCAGAATGAAGGAGGACCTCTTGGGACCCGCCGGCAGTAGCATGAGATGGGGGGGGGGCTGCACTGTAGGTGGGTCTCATCATAGTACCACAATAAGTACCACCATCAGTGGGAAGCAAACATGGATCTGTTTGGCCCCTCTGGCCCCTCCCTACCTATGGACCTTCTCCCTGCCACCAAGTGGCGATTTACTGTTTTATAATGCTGCCTCCTTGGAACACTATTTGACTTAGTATCTGGGCATTGATACTACTAGGTGTGGAATTGGCTACTAGGAGTGCAATGGGAACTACCCAAGGGGGGGGGAACATTGCTCCATAGCCAAGGTAAGTCGTATAACAAGAATAAACCTTTACTGAATATTTTATGCTAAGTTCCAATTTAAAAAGTGATGAAACATAGTTTGACACACACACAAAAACATCCAATAGAGCAGGGGTTCTCAACCAGTGGTACTAGTACCACCAGTAGTACTTCGGCCAACTGCTTTCACTTCCGAGAGGCTCCTGCCTTTGGCCAAGCCTCTTGGGAATGCTGAGGAGGACCCTCCCACCTGCCCAGAGCCTCCTACCTGCATTTTCTGGCCTCTGGAAATCTGAAAACCCAGAAGTAACTGGCAATGATGTCATCGTTGCTAGGGCCTTCCTTCACACCCTCTTTTGCCAATGAACTCTCCCCCTCTTCAGCCCCAACTGTCAGTTCTTAACTGCCAGAGAGTTAACTGTCATTCTCTTCACAGTGATTGACAGTATTTTACAAGAGGAATTAGCAAAAATCTGACAAGAACCTTGCATGAACTAGGTCTGCACTGGTGCAAGATAACTCCACTGATTTTCGCTGATGCTGCCTCTCAGTACAACCCCCCTCCATGCTCCACTCCACTTCATTCCACAGGATCTCCTGACTCTCAATAACTTATTTTTAGGTATTATAGGGATGCAGTAGGAAGAGGCAGGACTGTTTCCTGGCTTGAGTGGAATTCCTTGCATGACTCTGCTGCATCCAGCCTGTTGGTGCTAGCTTGCAGGGTGGGGCTTTTTGAAAGACAGATTAAATATTGGATTCGGACTAGGAGTTTGATATAAATATAATAATATTGCTTTCTTTACTACCTAAGGAAGTTGTATGACTCTTTCTTTATTGCAGGTGAACAATGTTATAATCAGTAATACATGCAATAATTTGTAGTTTAATTAATAAATGCAATAGTTCATGTTACACAACATAAATATATTTATGAGTCACATCTAAAGCTTTAGCATAAACTGATCATGTAAAGAAATCAGAAAGGACTATTGTCAAAAGCATTAGGACAATGTATGTATGTATGTAAGTAAATAAATAAATTAAAATAAAATAAATAAATAAATAAATAAAGGATTTATATCCCGCCTTTCCCATGCCGAAGCATATGCCCATGGAACTGAATTCTCTTTTTGACACATGAGAATAGTAGGTAATAAAGAGAGTAAATTAATTCTCAGCCTCCATATAACTAATATATTTGCAGAAGTTTAAGACTTCTCAGAAGATGACTTTGTAATACAGTATTCAATATAGGCCCCCCCTAACAAATTCCAGGGCTCCTCTAGGAATATCTTACTTTTTTTTTTCTTTATTGGCCAAAACAGGTATTTCAGAATGAATGCAGTCAGTCCCAGAAACCTGTCTGAATTCTTCTACATCATTTAAAATCTTAACAACTTGGTCAAATAACTTTCAAAAAAGAAGACATTGTGCCTATTAAAATCGCTATAGCTAGGAAACCCAGCCTTAAATCCATCTGTTATGTGAAGATTAGACATTTCCATTCTTTAGATTTGTGTGTCTTGTCATAAAGACAATAAACACACCTGGCACAATTCCATATTATTAATGACTCATTTATCACCCCAAGGTGCAACTTGCTCAATTTAGTGTTGACCAGAAGTGAAACAAAAAATGTGGTGAGATATGCAAAGCCATTTCCAAACATGGAATCCTACTATATAGTCAACAAACATCTCTTAAATATTATTCCTCTATATTTCCAACCTATTGTGTTAATAATAAATCTGTAGACTAGAGGTCATCCCGTGCCTGTGGGAAATAAAATATAGTTAACAGGCGTTAACGTAACTCAGACGAATGGAGAAGCCACCTACAGGAGAATGAGTAAGACTTGCATGCATAATCTCTTATGTTTTCCTTTTCTCAACCAGCAGGATGACTAATTATTCCTTTAAAATGGGACAATGACTAACAGCCCAATCCTATGGGCTCTGGCTGGCAGCAGATGTGTTCCGCTTCTCAACACTGCTGAAAAAGTGATGGAAAGCACTTTCTGGCAGTGTGCCGAGTAGCATGCTGCCAGTACACCGGCGGGAAGGCCGGAGCCCTCCTGCCCATGTCTCTGGAGCTTCAGCTGCCCACAGGAGCAGGTAAGCCACCACAGGAACCGGGAGGGGGTGAGACGGGGCTGGGAGGGGGTGGATCCGGCGGCAGCGCATGCCGAATCCTACACTTCATTTTTTCCTACCTCCCCACTCCCTTTCTCTCCTTGGAGAAAGGTCTGTGGAGACCCACTGTGAGTCGGGAGACTTCACAGGGGTAACTTCCTTGCTGTAGAGCCAGCGGGTGGTGCAGTGGGTTAAACCACTGAACCATGAGCTGTCAATCAAAAGGTCGGCAGTTCGAATCTGTGCGTCGGCTCCTGCCAACCTAGCAGTTCGAAAGCAAGAAATTGCAAGTAGATCAATAGGTACCGCATCAGCGGGACGGTAACAGCGTTCCATGTGCCTCGGTGTTGAGTCATGCCGGCCACATGACCATGGAAACGTCTTTGGACAGTGCTGGCTCTTCTGCTTTGAAACGGAGATGAGCACCGCTCCCTAGAGTCGGACACGACTGGACTTAATTGTCAAGGGATACCTTTACCTTTACCTAACTTCCCTGCTGTAGCCTCCTGATTCACCCCCGCTGGATACACGCACCTGTTTTTGGCGCAGCTGCACCAGTGTGTGTGGGGGGGAGGATAGGATTGGGCTCTTAGATAATATTCTCTGTGTTGTTGAAAAAGACTATACAATATAGGAAAATAACCTATTATGTATAACGGAAATAATGTTCCTTCACTGAAGGTAGTATTGAAAACCAAAATTCTCTGCACTGGTTACAAATTACCAAGACAAATCTTACTGATTTCTGTTTTTTTAAGAAGCCATGTACCATTTAGGGATTGTCCCAGAATTGCAATTACCTAGACTGAAACTTTTTTTTAAAGTTATAATTTTAGGAGTTAATTCTAATCTTGTGTCTAGATTGCATGAGAGCTTATTTTGAAAATTGCCTCTCACAAGTGGGCATTTAGTACAATTGAGATTCAGGATAAATGCTAGCAATAATAACTCTGACAAATATTTATGAGCACTTTTCCTCATAGGCATTAGCCTATCAGGGATTTAGAACTCACAAAATTTGTTTCTGAACCTGGACCCAGAAAACTTCAGTCACGCCTCTATTCATCTGTTTTGTTCAACACATGTACAGTCTGCAAAGTGTATATACATGATTGTTCATCTATACCTGTGAACATTCAATCTGTACTCTATACATGGTCTAGTCCCATGTTGACTTTTCCAATGAATGAATATAGTCATTCAGACAAAAATGTAGTCTCTTATAGTGCAATCCTGACTAAGGATCCGGCCGGCGGCCCAGGGCTGCCCACCGGATCCTGAGCCCAGGCTGCCCGGCACGCACCGGGCCAGAGGTTTACTCAGGGAAGGGGATGCTCGTCCCCTTCCCTGGGTGTAAACTGGGGCCGGCCAGATAGGCCTCCTCGGATTTCCGCCAGCTGAACAGCTGGCGGAAGTAGAAGAGACTGTGTAACGGTATGGCCGGTCCAGCGGGGACGGGGATATGGCAGAAGCCATCCGCCGCTTCCTCCCGGGTCGGCTAGGCCAATGGCCCCCTCCCCTGCCTGCCGAACCACTCACGCGGCCGCCGGCAAGAGCTCTTACCTTCCGCTGGCAGCCATGTCCTGGTCTGGCGTTGGAATGAGGGAGGCCGGCCTTGCGCTGGCTTCCCTTACTCCAGAGTTGTCGCGAACGTGCTTTTCGGCATGTTCGCGATGGCTTCCGGCGACAGAATGCTCATTCCGTCGCCGGATTATTCCGGTGGATTGCCCCCTTAGTTAGGCACCTGCACTGGCGTCACTACAGGGGGGCAGAGCTCTAAGTGCTGCTGAAGTCAGAGCCTCCTTTACACAGACGAACAAAGCAGCCCCGCCCCCTCACCCTCGGAGCCTTTCAGGGAAGCGAAAGCAACGCGCAGGGAGTCTCCTGCACGTTGCTTTCGCTTCCCTGAAAGGCTCCAAGGGTGAGGGGGCGGGGCTGCTTTGTTCGTCTGTGTAAAGGAGGCTCTGATTTCAGCAGCACTTAGAGCTACGCCTCCCCTGTAGTGATGCCAGTGGGCACCTGTATGCCCTACTTTATTCATACCATTTTCACCAATGAGACATTTTCACAACTTTCAGTTATCAACCATGGCACAATGCCTACTTCATCAGGCCTGCAAGAGGTACCTCTTCACAGTTGCTTTATCCTTTTTCTTTTTAGATTGTACATGTTCTCTAGCAGAGTTAGCAATGTGCACAGGAATGCTTGTTTGGCTATGCACACACATGGGGCCTGTTCTGCATATAATATACCCCAATAATGCAAAGAGTAGACAGTTATTCTGATAGACATGGTGCTTGCATGTTGGAAGCAAGCAGGCAATACTTACAAAGCATATTGTGCAGGGGCAAAAAAAAAAAAAACGCAGTAGGAAACTATCATGCCCAGTATTGCAGATGCACTGCTATACTGGTGCAGATGTAACCTATATACCAATCTCTCTCTCTCCCCCCCCCGCCCGTGTGTGTGTGTGTGTGTGTGTGTGTGTGTGTGTGTGTGTGTGTGTGTAAGGGGGGCTATTAGATGAATAGATGATTCTGTGACAGAAGCTGTCAAGCAGTATTTTCTCATTTTGCTATTTGTCCAGGTGTTAAAACGTAGCAATGAAGCAGGGACAGTGTATGGGGACAGCAAATCAACAATGAAGCGGAAGAGACAGTGACATCCTGTGGCATTGTCGTTTCTTCATGCTGGAACTATCCAGCCCCAGAACAACTAATACAAATTGAATTAGGAAGACCAGATTAGGAAGGACACATTTATTAGGAGTCTCTCCCAATACAGTACTCTCCCAGTAGTCAAAATACCTATATCCTAGTTGCTCCGTTCACATTTCAAAGAAACATGTTGCAATGTTTTGTTTTAATTGTTGAATGAGAGATATTTAGCCCAGTACAGTACAGTGATATAGTGATTTGGCAAAACCTGCCAAATCTCAGCATTATTTTGTTCTACTTTGTATTACATTCAAAATGGTGGAGAAATTGGTTAACAATTATTATAATTATTTTATTTATTATTTCTTAAGCATCTCACAGCGCAATCCTCCATAACTTTGGAGTGGCAGAGTACACGTAGTACCGGAAGAAGACACTGAATTCAATTTTTCTCTTTGGCAATATATAAAAATTGGAGAAAGATAACACACATCGCTGAGTCCATGCCAGTTCTTGGGAACAGAAAAACTCATATTCACCTGACAGTCAATCAACCACATTAAAGTGTCTGTTTCTCATGTTACTTGCTGCTTTAATTATATTTATGAATTAAAAAACAGTATTTAAGACTAACAGCACAATATTGCTTAAAATGCAGTGGCCAGCCTAAATGGCCGGCCACTGCATCCTAGTCAGGATGTGGCCCACACCGGCGTGGCCGGGGCTCACCTCAGGGGAAGGGGACGCTTGTCCCCTTCCCCAGGTGTAAGCCCCGGAGGCCCCAATGGGCCTCCTCGGATACGCGCCAGCTCTTTAGCTGATGAGCATCCGGGAAGGCCGTGTAATGCTGGCTTGGGAAGGGGACGGGGATACGGCAGAGTGCGGTGCTGATATCCCCGCCCTCCTTCTCAGTCCCGCCTGACCAATGGCCCCCTCCGCTCTCACCCCAGCCCAACCTCCCACTACCCAGCACAGATCTTACCTGCATCGGCCAGCGCAGCATGTGGAGGTCCATCGGAAGGAGCAGCGCTGTCCATGCCAGCGCCACTTACTCCAAAGGTTTTGAAAACGTGCCTTACAGCAGGCACTAAAGTTGGGCAGGATCGGGCTGTAAATGTCATTCTTTTGTATAAAAATACTTTGGATGAATTCTAAAAAAAAGCAGTTTTAGTGATGTTCATATTGTTAAAGTTTGATCCTTACCTAGCTTGACTCTGATTGTTGCATAATTATCTAAAGTGATACGAGACAATGATCCAAATAAGTTTATCCTGTATTAATTAATTGATTATTACAGTTTTACACTTTTAGATTGTCAAGTGATTGCAGTTATTGTTTGCATTGTGCATGGTGTAATTCCATTTTGGGGACTTGTGTAATATTTAGGTCCCATTACTTCCATATGCATTGAAGTAGACACAAGTAAAATACAGGGCCTAATTTTCAGTAGTATTTGATGCTTACAGCACAATCCTACCTGCCTCAGCACCAGCACTGGGTGTCACAAACATGTCACAAACATGTCATAAAGCATGCTTGCAACACCCAGAGAGCAGGCTGCGCTGGCGCCAGGGCTGGTATCACCACTCCGTCGCTGGGTCCAGTGCCCTGCGCCACGGAGCAGATAAATGCTGCACTGGGTGGCACAGGAGCTGGGAGAGGGCGGAGAGGGGGGATTGGGCCTGGGAGGGGGTGGGATCAGTGTCCTCATTGGATGCCATATCCTATCCTCCCTTCCATGCCTCGAACCCCAACACGGGGCTTCTTGGGTCAGCGCCACCAAATTAGGAGGCTGGGGCATTACTTGGAGTAAGGGGATGAATGTCCCCTTACTCTTAGGAGACCCCCAGCCCGCTCCTCTCCAGTACTGGATACAGCATGGACCTGGCGCCCACTCTGCACCGGCGCTGGATAGGATTGCACTGTTAATCTGTTTTTATCAGGCAATGCAGTACTTAACACCATTGGAATTCTAAGCAGTTAGGATTAAAAAAAATCCAGTTTTAGAAGTACAAATATGGCCACAAATGCTTCTAAGTTTTTCATGCAAATTCATGTGTGGATGCGATGGGATTTAGCCTCATGCAAAAATAAATCTAGCACCAGTCCAGTGTATGACTGGTGTCCTAGTTTGAGAGAGAGAGAGAGAGAGAGAGAGAGAGAGAGCAATCCTATGCATTTCTACTCAGAAGAACATCCCATTTACTCCCAGGAAAGTGTATACAAAATTCCAGCCTTAAACACATTGCCTTCAATTGTATCCTATGTTTATTTCCTGTGAAGGCATTTCCATTTGTCCAGGGTGGGGGATTATTGTCAGTCTCTCCTTAATTCCATCCAATCCTGTACAAGGGGGCTGAATCCCCCCCCCCCCCGAGTGGATATGCAGTGAGCACAGAGGGCTGCTATGCTGAGAAGATGGCAGGGAAGTTTCCTTGCATGAGCTTTCTTCCCTGCGCACTCATTATGGCACATGCCCATGACCGTGTGAGGAGTATTTCCACTTCTTCCTGTGCTGAGTGGGCAGCACTGCCCTTTATCATCCTTTCTTTTTTCCTCTTCAAGTATCAATTCAGCATGATTGTGTGACCCTCAAAAAAGATTAACTAAATGAGAAGCTCTAAATGGGAAGCCTGTACAGTGAGTCTCAGAAGTCAAGCAAGAAATTGTAATTCTGCAGCCAATTCCGTGATTTGTTTTTGTTTGATCCTCCCGCCGACCCATAAGCTAGTTCCATGCGTGTTGTGCAACTTCAGAAGAAATACACGTCTATTCAGAATGCTTGTCAAAGAAGAGCAGACAGTATCTGAGACCAGCAAATTCATGCGCTTATACTGCCTACCCCAACCTGTATTGTATAGCCAAGAGTGCATGTCAAACTGGGGAAATTATGTTGTCCCAAATTTTCTCCAACAAGACATCACAGTTGATTATCTGACTGCCACTACTCATCAGGCTGCAGCTGCTACCGAGCTCTGTTTGTCTGAACCACCTCCCTACAACTCTGCTTAAGTCAAATGGGCCGCAGACCATGCTGTGAGGCAGGTTGGATTAGCAATAATAAGGAGGCAGATTGAGCAGCCAGTGAAGAGTTAGACATGACTGGTGGTGCAAATCCATCTTTACAAGGGCTTTTGTTTGCTTTGTGGTACAAGAGCAGCATGGGGTTTATCCTTCTAAGCAGAGGGGGGAAATGCATTGATGTTTTTGACCTCAACATTATCCCTTTGGTGTGTTTTTGACCTCCTAATTTTAGACCAAAAGGATGTGGTCTTGCTGAAACATGTCTAGAATAAAAGATTAAGGGAGTACGGTAAGGAAATCTCTGAGGCAAAGTGTAGTGACTCCGTATATCATATCAGGTGAAAGGCATTGCTCTTTCAGATAACTCCCAATCCTTCATAATTCTGCAGCTGTATACAAATGATCCATTTATTAATCTGAATTCCAAGGGTCATTAAAAATATTTCTCTCTCTCACTTCACTTGCATACACACATGCGCGCGCGCGCACACACACACACACACACACACACGCACACACACACTTCACAGTAGTTAATTACAGAGAGAGAGAGAGAGAGAGAGAGAGAGAGAGAGAGAGAGAGGGAAAATCAGTTCAACACCAGGTATGGGAAGAAAGCTGACAAAAACATAAATTAGAGGAAGAACTTAATTTAAAAAGTGTCAAAAAGGATAGATAGTCTTAGTTCAATAATAAAGCCTGGTTCAGGAGCCTTCTATCTTTAAATAAAGCATTCATGCACTCGATTACCTGTGTACAACCAATCTTTGATTTCCAATCTAGGTCTATTTGCTTTTTGTGTGATTAGCATACCAATGCCAAAATGAGACAAAATGTGACTACATGGGTGACGATTAAGCTGTGCCTGTGACTTCCATTTAAATGAGTTTCCAGCTTGGAAGGAAAGTGCTGTTAGACTGTTAGAGATGCCAATGTTGTTGCTGTTAAAGTACTTGTTTTACTTTAAGCCTGGGATCAACATAGCTGAACATGGTTGTTAGGTTGCATACCTTGCTCTATGGGGGAATGGAACATAGAATCAGTCCCCAAAACAAATAGGTAAGCGCCATCATTTCTTGTGGGTAAATAGCAAGGCCTTCCGTCTATGCACCCAAAGCGACATCAGATAAATGCTTAATTACTATAAGGAGCCCAGGCCTTCTGCATGCACAGGTAATACATTGCTTATTGGGAAGGGGGGGCACTAATCCCAACTATACCTGCTTGTTCTATAGAAAAAATAATGGAAACCAAAAACTATGGATGCCAGAATTTACAAGATGTAAACTGGCAAAAGTACAAGCAATACTGATTTTTAAATTTTGTCACCATTAGTACTAACCTGTTAATAGTTTGTCAGCCTAGTACCAACACTGATCAGCACCACTGTAAGGACATAAGAAGACCCTGATGGAATAGCTTGTGATGGAGCGATAGTTCAGTGGCAGAATGCATATTTTTCATGCAGAAGGTTCTAGGTCTAATCCCTGCCATCCAAGATTTTAAAAGGATCAGGTAGCAGGTGATGGGCAAGACGTCTGCCTGACACCTTGGGGACTACTGCCAGTTGGGTTAGATAGTACCAGGTGAAATGGGGTATTGATCTGATGCAATATAAGCCAACTTCTTATCAGCCACCATAGTAGACTCACGGAGTCAGAAGGGATAATAGCATAAGGTTGAAAGTTGGTAGGTTGGCTGACTACAGGTGCCACCACCCTCCACTTCTCTGAAGAAATTGGCATCCACCTCCACAGCAGTTGCATATCATTTCATTTTTTTTAGCGTTTTTGTGCCATTTTCGGCACTTTTGCTGTTCCCTCCCAGCTGCCCCAGGACCAAAAGTCTTGAAATTAAGCCTTCCGGGAGTGCAGGAAGTGGGGCGATGATGCGAAACATGTCATGATCACCTCACCCCTCGGGGCGCTCTGGCAACACCACTGGGGATAATAATGCCTACCTTGCTGGTTTGTTGTAAGGATTGGAAGATAATTTACATAAAGCATTTCTTTATGTACATAGTTAGATAATATACATAAAGCATTACATACCGCTTTGAATTTTTTTAGAAAAGCGGTATATAAATCTTTTAAAATAAATTTTAGATTTTCAAAAGCACTATAAAATCATTATTATTAGTATTATAAGTAGTAGTAGTAGTAGTAGTAGTACCACCACCTAAGAAAAGGACTTGCAACACAATCCTATGCATGAATACTCAGAAGAAAACTCCATTAAGTTCAATGAAACTTACTCCCAAATAATTATCTGCAGAGTCCTATGCATGTCTGCTCAGAAGTAAACCCCAACGAGTTTAGTGGGGTTTACTCCCAAGTAAGTGTGTGTAGGATTACAGAATATACATAGGAGTGAATATTTAGAATATTTCCCACAGCTCATATGCTGTAATATTTCTTTTTCCTATCAGCAACTGCTCTTATCTGAAGTGGTAATAATCAGCTTGCAAACACAAGTACATCTTAGAGCAATTAGTTTTATTACAATCTGTAATTATTTCTTTATTGCAGATATTAATAGTTTTTAATTTCATTAACATTTTTAAAAGATATATTTTAGTACTACACAGTGAATCTCTAGAGTGAGAGAAGCACTTTTTTTTCTTTTTTTTTCTTTTTTTCCAGTCCTGGTACATTTCTGGAAGTTTGGTGCGGAATGCTTAAGCTAATCATAGTAATTTTGACATTTATAGCAAATATGCCTAGGCTGTTTATATTATTACTCGATTGTAATAATGTCCTATAATGTACTGTTTGCATTATTACTCACAGCAGAGGTATGAACAGAATGCAGAACAGAAAGGAGGGTTAAAAAGACAACAGTACAATAAAAATAAAAATAAAAATAGTTCCCTGTGCTCAGAGATCATTGGAGGCAGCAACGGACCTTGAAAGCAATCCACTACAGCTGAAATATTATTAGGATTGAATTCATATTTCATCCCACTATTTTGTTCTTTATTAGATGGAAGAAGGAATGAGATAAATGCATTCAGTCAAAGATCTAAGAGACTTGCTGTTGGGTGCATGAGTACATTCACATTGCCCTAGAGCCAAGATTCGGCTGAGCTACAACTTTATTAAGAATCGGCAGGAGGATTGTTCAGATGGGCTCACACCTGCACCATCAATAATGGATCTTTATGCAGGATTGCGCCGTAAGTCTCTGAATCCTACTGCAGTTCCTTCTGATTCTTCCCCCTTGAGAGTGGAGTCTGGAACCTGTACTACATCATCTACTTCCAGACCCAGATGCAGATCTAGAGAAGGGCTTCACATGTGCTTGGATAACAGTATTCTGCCTGCAGAAAAACATCAATAATACTTTCTCTCTTTCCATCCTTTTTGCCTCCTTCCTTCTTATGTCTCATCTTCACTTAGAATGTGAGCCTTTGTAATTTTTAGTTTGTACAGGAATGCTGAAACTTATTATTATTATTATTATTATTATTATTATTATTATTATTATTATTATTATTATTTATTATAAAAAGAGAGGAGGAATCTGCAAAGATATACTAACATCTCTTGAGATGGCCTAACTTTCTACTCAGTGAAGGTCTTTCCTTTCCTTAGCTAGAATGAGTTGTTGCCTAATTCCCCTGGTTATACCCTTCTCCTGAAGTTGGTTAAACTGTATATGGACAGGCAGGACAGTAGTGGGGTGTGCTTGTGCCCCACTGTGATCTCCCCCACCCACTCAGAGATGTGAATCTGGTAGTGCACATATGGGCATAGCAACCACGTTTTTAAAGCATGTTCTTAACAGCTTCCCAAAACAAAAATAGAGACAACATAGGGACAGTAGGGACAGTCGCAAGTAAGGTAGGAATAGTTGGAGAATATCTTTTTATAGATTTACCTTTTCAAGCTACATAATCAACAACAATTAACAGGACCTTTTCTAATTGCAGTTAACAGGACCTAACAGGATCTCGCTGTCTGAAAAATCTTCTGCCTGCAGATGTTAAAGGCATAAATCAGCGGTTCCCAAACTTACCATGGATGGTCGCGTGGCTCCCTTCTTCCACAGCGCCCTGTTGGGATGTCCCCAGCAGCGTCTTCTTCCCGGCTCTCCCAGGCACCGCCATCTTGGATCATGCAAGATCTCGCGCTATCCAAATTGGCAGTGCTTGGGAGAACCAGGATGAAGAGGCGGCTGGGGACATCCCACAATGCCCCTTTGAGCCCTCAGGCGCCATGGCGCATAGTTTGGGAGCCACAGGCATAAGCCTATCAAAAGGTATCTCTGCCAACTTTAAGACTGTCTTCCCACAAAGCCTGGCCAAGATTAAGCCCTTAAACCAGTGTTTCCCAAACTTTTTTGACCCACGGCTCCCTTGACCATTGGCGACCATTGGCCGCGGCTCCCCATTACATTATGTTGATGGCTGCCAATTGGCATTGCACTGTATTCCGAGAGGATTCCGTGGCACTCTGTGGCTGGTATCCGTGGCTCCCCTGGGAGCCACACCTCCCAGTTTGGGAACCACTGCCTTAAACTTTAAAGAGCTAAAGCTGTGACAGTCCAAACGTCCATAGCTGAACATTCCGTTGCAGGAGCAGGAAATGAACTGAAAATTGACTCCAAAACACCAAGGTTTCTAGCTAGTCATATGTAAGCTTTGCTTACTGTTAAAGAAAACCGCCGTAGCTCTATATGCCCGAATCCTTTGAAGTTCTTGTCATGACTTCAACCAATGATGTTTTCAATTATTTATTGAATTTAGTAAGATTGCTAGTAGCCTCACAAAGGAACATTTAATCAGATGTTTTAAAATGCTTTGATAATACTCACAACACTTATATGTCAGTTTTATATACAGTAGCACGTTTCAACAAGAGCACACTTTTGAGCACACTTCCTCCACTGGGGCTTTGATACAAATGCGAAGTCTATCATCGCACACCTTATCTTGCTCTCGTTCAGTTGGTTTCTGCCACTGCTGGAGACATAACATGGTACCTTTTGAAACAGAACTAGGTGTACATAGGTGCTTTTATTTTTTTGGACTCATAATTTAGACTTATGTACTTATTATTTATTTAGTGCATTTATATACAACTTTTCTGCCAAGGGCATTCAGAGCCGGTTACAATTTAAAATATTAAAGGTAAAGCAAAATTATTATTATCAGCAAAGGTGATAATAGACAAACCAATAAAACAGCAAAACCATTGGTGTTTTCTTCTGGAGTTGGTGATAAGAGTTTTCTGGCCTGACCTTCCCTTTTTTCTACTTTCCCCTCAGGGCAGTCAGGTATTTTAAGTAGTTCCTGAGAAGGTGGGGAGAAGCTGTCCCAACAGTTCTGTTAGATCAGTGTTTCTCAAACTGTGGGTTGGGACCCACTTGGTGGGTTGTGACCTGATTTCTGGTGGGTCCCAGGTGATGAAAAGATCAGATAAAATCAGATAGCTGCTCATTGCCCTTTAAAGAGCCAAGCTTGTGTAAATCAGGAGATAAATCATAAAGCTAGGTGGGTCCCGATAGAGTGTCATTTTAAAAATGGGTTCCCGGTACTAAAAAGTTTGAGAACCACTGTGTTAGATAGTTGGACTTTTCATGAGCTGATGACATGAACATCTTGTGGTGGGCTTCTCCTCTTTCAGGTAGAGGAGGTTTCAGGAGTCAGCCATGTTGGGCACTAGCTGAGGACTCAGACTCGCTAGAGGGCCCACCTGACTGGCCCTACCCCTGACCCCACAACACACACACACACACACACACACACACACACACACACACACACACACACACCATTGAACTCATTGCTGATCAGTGGGCCCTAAATCCCTGTCCAAATTGATTAGATATTAGTATAATTTCTCATCTTTATTTACCTCATTTTTGTCTTGTGTATTTTGTTTCTATTTTTTTTAAAGCATGAACAAAAAGACACACTTAAGAATTGTATGGTGCACGAGTCAAATAGCAATGCTTTTGCTGAACCCGTCCTTTTTGTATGATGAACAACGCTGATCTTTCATTTTCGTACAACTGTATCTTCCCCTCAGTTGATGTTCAGACTTCTCACAGATGCCATATGATGCTATGTGAGTTGATGAAGGGAAACTTATGACATTTACTGCTACATTTCCAAATGCCGGTGCTTAAATACCATCTGAAAGTTCCATATTTGTTTGTATGAATTTGATATCAGTATGATCATAGGATTAAAAAAAATCATTTGGTTTAAAGAAGAGTTAATGTGCTTGCAAATTCACTCATGTACCCAAAAAAGTATGGAAATTGTAAGTTAAGATGCCAACTTTAACGTCTGTGCTATGGGAGCCGTAAACAGGTTCTATCTACAGTCTTACATATTGTCTTCGCAACTTAACCTCTACACACCCCACTTTTCCTGATTTTCCTGCCCATTAAAGCAATCTTCCCCCCCAAAAAAAAAATTAAATATAAACTGTATGTGAGAACATCTAGACACTTTCCAATATTACTTCTATTTTCACTAATATAAGAACATGTTTGTTTTTCAAAAACAAAAGATGAGATCTAATGGCTTTCCCAGCAGTCATTCAAAATGGTCTTAATGCCATGTCAAGCCAGCTATAACATATGGTGATGGTCTGTAGCGGAGACAGTCTAAAATAAATCCTCCAACTTTTAAGGTACAGAGGGCATTATTTACCATGGATACAATTCACTCTGGCTACACTTTTGATGCCATGATGAAAAAATTATTATACTTTGGACCTTCAGCCCCTGACAGATTGCATTTTGCATGGTTTGGTGACATGGCAATGTGACTGCTCCAAGATCAAACCATTTTGTAACTGATAAAGTGAAACAAATGATTCTAAACTTGAAATGAACTTTTCATAAAGGCATTTGTCTTTATTTTCTTAAAACCAAAACAAAGAGATAAGCAGAGAACAGCATAATGTCCATGGACTGTGATTCGAAGCCCTTGAAGATCTCTGTATACTGAGATGTCTGAATATATAGGAACTACTGCATATTTTCTCTGTTGGGGAAAGTTCTGTGAGAGCCTCCCCAGTGTATGTGTGGCATTTCCTCCAATGCAACGCTGAAGAGTCAGCACAAATGTGCCTTGATAAGCATTGTGTATACAATGAACCTGCTAGACCCTGGTGGTTATTTTTAATCTTAGCCCAAAAAGAACTTTAGGTAACTTACGGTGCATTTCTATACCAAAGCCAGGGTGCCATCCATCATACCCTATGCCTGTCCAGCACAAAGGGGGAGGGGGAAATGAGAGCTCATGATGGCCTAGCCCTTCCAGCATGACCGTTCCCGCCCTGTGGGAGGGGCAGCAGTGGAACTCTGTGAGAATTCGGCCCTGTGTGGCAATACTGCAGTCCTGAAAAACAAAAAGGCTTCAGATGCATGTGGAAGTGTAGCAGTGATTGGAGTACCTGTAGTAGCAATGTTTGGAGTACCTGGCATCCACCAAGAGAGAGTAGATACCCACTGTACTACCTGTTGCAAAAAGAAGGGATGGCTAGGCTACAGAGTTTATAGCAAAGACACATTTATGGGGGGCGGGGTTATGGACATGAGACAGACAACATACAACACCTTCTCTATATGTTGTGACATGGGATTCCCTTCCCTCTGTTGCTGTGTGGGGTGCCTCCATTGTGTGAGATGCATTGTTCTTGCTCCCTCCATTAGGGTGATGGGGTGGAGGTTACACAGGGGCGTAGCTACACCCCCTTGGGGGGCCCACTCGACGTGCACCCTCCCGTGATGTCACAAGCCCCGACCAAGGGGTGCCCCCTTTGAGGGCAGGGCATCACTTTCACTCCGCCGCCACGACAAAATGGCGGCGTGAAAGTCCCCCAGTCTTTTTAGGCTTGTTTTAGGCCTAACCCCCCCCCCCCAGAAGGTGCAAAGGAGGGTACACGGAGCTGGGGGGTGTTCTTACCCGAAGTTCATTCGTGGCGTGCACCCCCCAGGCGGCGTAGAGACGCTAGTAGAGAGGCTGCACCTGCGCAACCTTGCTGCAGCTTCTCTAGCTCCCCTAGTCTCGCTGGCTGAGTCCTCCAGCCAGTGAGACTAGGGAAGCTAGAGAGGCAGCAGCAAGGTTGCATATGTGCAGTCTCTCTACTAGCGTCTTTTAAACTGCCTGCCACCAGGAAGGATGTGTCCACCGCCCAGGGAGTGCACGCCATGAACAGGTAAGAACACCCCCCAGCTCTCGCACGGAGCCTGGGAAGGTGGGAGGGACGATCCTCTCGCCCTCCCAGGCTCCGTATGACCTAAAAAAAGTCCTTGAAAAGGTCGAGGGGTGCACTGCCGCTGCGGCGCCACAGCGGCAGTGCACCCTCTCTGGAGCTGGCCACCGCCCCCCCTAACGACGCCTCTGAGGTTATGCTTGAGTGATTATGTGTGGATTCTGCCTGGGGCAAAGTCCCTGCAGTAAGAATTCTGAGAAGACAAGACAAGTGTTAAAGTATCTTGCCATGTATGTTGTGAGTGCAGCAGGTTGTTTTGTGCAAAGTGCTCCCTTTCTCCATAGTTCCCATCACCACAGTTCCTGTATGTGTGTGCTCTAAATGTGCACAACATAATATAATAATAATATATAATAATATACAGTATTTATATACCGCCTTTCTTGGTCATTGGATTTCTCCTCCAACTTTAATCCAAGGCGGTGTACATGGGCAGGCTGTCATAACCCCCCTTGGTTTTTTTTTTACAATATATAAATGTCCAATCTTTCATGAATGGCTACATTCCACGTGGTATCCTTTTGCAGTCTGGCTTTTTTCTGCTGGCTGGCGCCTCCCACACTCAACCAACGCAGCTGGGAGCTCTTATCTCTCCTCCTGGAGGCTTTTACAGCTTTTTGTCAGCACCGTGTGTCGAACTTGTCAAGTTCACCGGTCTTCGGGCTTACAAGACGGCAGCTCTCCCAACTGAGCCAGACTCTTCTGCCTGGGCCAGAGAGGTATAACATCGGGCCAGAGAGGTATAGTTTCCTGTTGTCTGAATACTGGTCTTCCTGGCAGGAACTTTAGTACTTGGATTGGTGTGCTGTGATTGACTGTGAAGTATAATCTGTATCCTATGCTCCACTGTTGGAAAGTAGGCAGGATGGAATGATGCCTACATTTTTTGGATTTTAATAGTTTATTGTAAGCTGTTTTGGGTATGCTTTTGGGAGAAAAGTGGTGTAGAAATCAAATAAGTAATGGAGGGGGTGGAAGTAGATTTCTCGTATTCTCTGCACCTTCGACTCTGGTTTAACAGTTCCAGAAGCTGTCCCTATGGCATCTGTCAATTCAAATTTTATGGATTCCTTTCACCTTCTATGGCCTGAGAATGTGGTCAGGGTCCTCTGGAGTTTGAGACTATCTTCATGTCCACTTGACACTTGCCCAGCTTGGCTAATATGATCTGCGTGAGCCAGTCTGGCCCATTTGGTGGAACCCATTGTGAATTCCTCTTTCTGGGAGGGAGTGATGCCTAGCATCCTGAAGACTGCAATTGTGCACCCCCACCTGAAAAACCCATCTCTGGCCTTTATATTGTGGGGTGGCACAGGGTTCTATTCTGTCCCCCATGCTTACATGAAACCACTGGAGGAGATCATCCGGGGATTTGGAGTGGGGTATCACCAATATGCTGAAGATAACCAGCTCTATCTCTCCTTGCCATCTCATACCGGGGAGGCTGTGGAAGTGTGGAGTGCTGTCTGCAGGTGGTTGGAGTCTGGATGAGGGCCAATAGGTTGAGATTGAATCCAGAAAAGACAGAGGTCCTCCTGGTCAGGAAATCCTCAATGCAAGTACTGAGTCATCTGCCCACACTGAATGGGGTTGCACTCCCCCTGCAGGAACAGGTGCACAGTTTGGGAGTACTTATGGACTAACAGCTCTTCCTGGAAAGCCAGATGGCAGCTGTAGCCAGGAATGTGTTTGCGCAGCTTTGGCTGGTGCACTAGCTGATGCTCAATCAGACCAGACCATGGTGGTCCATGCTCCTCGTGGGGCTGCTCTTGAAGACAGTTCAGAAGCTGCAACTAGTGCAGAATGCAGCGTCCCAGGTGGTCACTGGAGCTAGACGGTTTGATTCTGTTGAACCGTTGCTTTGGCAACTGCACTGGCTGCCCATTCATTTCTGAGCACAATTCAAGGTACTGGCCTTTAACGCCTTTCACGGTTTGGGTCCAGGTTATCTGATGGACCGCCTTCCCCCATACATTCCAGCCCACCCTCTTAGGTCATCTGAGGGGGCTCTCCTACAAGTGCCGCCTCTGTCCCAAGTTAGAGGGATGGCAGCATGAGAGCAAGCCTTCTCTGTAGTGGCACCACAATTATGGAACTCCCTACTAGGGGAATTAAAGATCTTCTCCCTCCCTGATGGACTTTAATAATAATAATAATAATAATAATATTCTAAATCAGAGGTTCTCAACCTGTGGTACGGGTACCCCTAGGGGTACGCGGACCTCTTCCTAGGGGTATGCCAAGCCCTGCCCCTTATCTGCCCCATCAGCAGCTAATTAAGTGTTAATTAACATGGATTTTAAATTGTAATTATTTTCGGAGCCCTTCTGTCTCTCTGATTTTGGTTTTGGGCTTATTTTTGTACTTTGGAAAATATACTTTGGTGGGGAGGGGAGGGAGGAGCTGATTTTGGGAAGTGTGACTTGGAGAAAAAAAGGGATCCTTGTATCACTCACTCACTCACTCACTCACTCACTCACTCACTCACTCACTCACACAGAGTTAAATAAGACATTTTTCACATTTAAAAGTGTTAGTACTTTTTATTTAACGATTAATTACCTAATTAATTGATTGATTAATCCAGTTAATTAGCAGTTAATTAGCAGGGGGTACTTTAGAAAATTGGACCATGATAGGGGGTACCCGGGCCTCCAAAGGTTGAGAACCCCTGTTCTATATCTTTCAAAGTCATCCAGCAGCACGTACACATGAGTCCACGGAACAGCATGAAGTCGTGTTCTTGTTCCATTCACTGTTCTTTGGATTCAGGCCCACGTGTGCTGCCGCAACTTGCAGATGATGCTACATACACATGGTGCTCTGAATGAGGTTTGCTCCATGTCATCCTGCAAGAGATTGCAACATCCAGTAGCTATGATTCCACTATGGGCCAACCATGCCATTTCTATAATATTTGAAAAGTGTTTGTGTATCTGAAGACACATGATAAACAGACTCTTGGAAATCACGATTGGCTTAAGCTTCTGGGCACAAATTTACCGTGTTTTCCCAGACACACGAATGCCTTTCATATGTTAGAGATAAGCAGTGCTTGACCTGCGATGGAAAGACAGGAACCTGTCTCTGGCTGCAACATGCAAAATGCCCTGAGGGCCACTTGTTGGAATGATCCAGGGATAATTTCATGGTGTGTTAAACTACCTTTTGGCAATGGATTTCTATGTTTTCTTTCTATAGCCATGCAGAGTAATTTCATCATGTGAATGATGCAAGTTTTCATCTAGAACTTTATGTGGATTAATTTTCTGAGCCAAATACTGTATATTGCTAGGATCTAGAAAGAGAAAGAGTCTTTGGAAGCCAAAGACTCTCATTATGTTCCACTAATTGTATTCTCTAAGAAAGTCTTTGGTCTGGGCTACCTGAAATTGTATTGAAATATTATATCCACATACCAATATTTCACAGCACTAATAATACACTTATGGAAAATATAACGCCTGTTGTCTGTTACCATTTGCTGTAATTATTCCAGACAAATTAGAAATTGGGACCTTAGTACAAATGCACAGTCGTATTTATGAAGGACATTTTAGATGCCTATAGTAGTCTCTCCATATGTTGTAGTTACCGTTGAGGTAATCAACGGTAATCAATTGAGTAATCATACTCCAACACACACATACTATATGTCTGCTGACTTTCTTATGAACATATAACTGCCTCATTTGCTTCCTTCAGGACATGATGAACTGAACAAGAAACAGAACAATTGGGGAGGGGCCATAGCTCAGTGGTAGAGTGTATGTTTTGCATGCAGAAGGTCCCTCGTTCAATCCTTGAGATTGCCAGGCGTGGTTAGAAAAGACCCCTTCTGGAAAACTGGACAGCCGCTGCCAGTTAGTGAAGACAATATTGAGCTAGTTGGACCAAGGGTCTGACTCAGTAGAAAGCATGTTCAAATGTTCAGTGTTCAAAACATATGCCCAATAGCAATGACGGGGAGTGAGAGTGTGCCAGCAAGCACTACCCCTGTGCTAATGCGCTCCTGAAGCCCCACCCCCTTCTGTCTGCAGTGACAAACACGGTAAGATCACCGCAATCTGGAAACAGATCAGTCCAGTGTTTGTCACTGCACACAAATGCCATACTTGTGGACAACAGGATGTGGTGTTTTGGGAGCATGTCAGTGCTGAGTTGGGGTTTGCCAGAGCACACTTGCTCCCCTTCGATCATGTAGTTAGCATCCCTGCAGCTGTTTAGCTGAAGCGGGCTACAGTCAGAGGGAGAACACTGAGATTCTCCTCTGAGAAAGAGGAGTTACTGACTTCTGAGCATGGCGGCTAAGAAGCCCTGACCTTTTGGCAGAGCATTCGGAATAACCCACCAACCATTCAAGGCTAGTCACCATTGTCAAGATCCCTACTGAAGAAAGGAGACATTGTTTTAATGCAATGTGATCTGTTTTTTTATTAACTTTTAAATGCTGTTTTTTGCTAGTTTTCGTTAACTGTTTGTTATTGTTTTAAAAAGTTTTTTTTTTGTATTGTATTTTTTGTACTGTATTCTTTTTTTTTCATGTTGTAAGCCGCCTTGGGTCCCTTCGGGGAGAAAGGCGGGGTAAAAATACTGTAAATAAAATAAATAAAATAAATAAATCATAAGTGATGCACATTACAATTTGAGACCATTCATAGCACACAGTGTTGCCCGTTTCAATTCCATGTAAAGAAGGCCCAGTTCTCAAAAAGCATGGTTGAGATGGCATTCCTGTGTGACTTGTTTCTGAACTGTACCTCTTCAGGTGAGAGGTGAGAGGTGTCACAATCATGTGACACCTAGGCTTCTCCCTCACACACTACTTTTCGTAACGTGTAACGTTACAAAACGTGGGCTATTCCCGACATGTCCGCCCCCCACCTGCCATCTTAAGTGGCACTTATTTACCGCCTCAGCTGCTGTTTTTGAGAAGAAGCCTTTCATTTGAAGGGGACTCTGGCAGTCACCAGCTCCTCCTTGGATTTTGTTTTTTTTTAATCAATACTTTATTATGTGAACTCCTTGGAAATATGAGGACTCAGCTGAGCTGTTGACTTTGGACAACTGCAGTAGCTGGGAGCTCTCCCAGGTCCTGCAGTACTTGAGTTTCACTTGCTGCCAACCAATTATGTGTAGTGTGGTGCAGTACTTCCTTTTGTCAGGCCTGAACCTGTTGCCAATTCATTTCTTTGTGCATCCCCCACCCTTGCCCCAGTCCTAATATTATGAGAGAAGGAGATAAAATGTATTCCTCCCATACTTTCCACTTCATCCATCATTTTATATGCATTGGTCATGCCCTTCCTTCATTGTATTTTTTCTAAACTAAAAAAAAAAGTTCCAACTTTAATGTAATCATTCCTTGTTGGTAGACTGTATCTTTGCTCAACACCCTTTCTAATTTTGATCGCTCTGTGTTTTTCCAGTTCTATGGCATCCTTTTTTTTTTAATGGAGGAACAGCTCTGTACACAATATTCCAGTGTGACCACACCAAAACGTGATATGGCTTTGTAGCTTCAAAGGGTCCTGTGGCACCTTAAAGAGGAATAAATTTATTGTAGGGCCCTCCAGAAATTACAATGCTTGCAATTTTATTTCCAGTCTCTTCCTCACAAGTCCTAACATGGAATTTGCTTTTTTCACTGGTTGACAGTATCTGAACTACAATGCTACACTCGCTCCAATTGAGAACTAAGGGAGACCTTGTTTTAAAACTGTCCATTTTTGTGAAATATTAGAGTTTGTACTTCATAACTTTCTCAGTAACCAGTAATAACCAGTAACCAGTCTTAATTCTTTAAGAATTATTTATTTATTCTTTAAGAATGTATTTTTCTTCTTGTTCTGTTTTTGCATTTTAGATTTAACTTGCCGTTTTCTTAGCCATACTTGCTTATTGTTATCTTTAGCATTCACTTCTTTTGCAAAGCATACCCGGTTATCTGGCAGAATAATAACAAAGCACATTTTCCATAGAGGCTTCCATGCTAGATGCTAGACAGATGTGCCTGATTTCACCATCTCCTCTAGAAAGGATCAATGGTTTGTGTATTCACAGAAGATTCATCTGAAGCATCATGAAATAAAATGTACTGAAAATATAATATTCACAATTAAGATTTTTAATGAATTGCCTTGTTAATCCATACAGTGTATGCATGTTGCAAAATTTCCAGGCTTAATTAGTATACTTGGTGATTACGTTTATTTCCTGATGTACACACTGATTAAGCATTGTCCATACACTGAAGCTTGAAGCTGAATCAGTCTATAAAGTAGCACCTTGTTTTGTAACTGGAGACTCAAAATGCAAATAGATCAACTTATGTAAAATTAAATTAGCTCTAATAGAACCCATTTGGCTTGAGCAGCTGGTGTCACATTATAAACAGAGTTCTCTTGTTATGAGAAATAAAGGGCTTCTGTTGACAGATGCTTATATACTTTTAAATGACACATGCACAGAAAAAAAAATCCCTCAAATAATGTTTAAGAATGAGCCTTAAGCGAATGAATAACAAGAAATAGTGCGTAGAATTAACTAATAGTTTTTTCCACAGCCCTTCACATTGTAGATATAAGATCAACTAGCATCATGCAATGGCATGACTCAGGCGATTTCAAAATGTATAACTATGGTACGTAATATTGCATGCAGTACAGTGTCTCAGTTTTCCTTAATTAGCAGTGGCTACCAGGATGGTGTAGTGGTTTGGGAGTCGGACTTAGACCTGGAAGATCCAGGTTCAAATCCCCGCTCAGCCACGAAGCTTCCTGGGTGACCTTGGGCCAGTCACTATTTCTCAGCCCCACCTACCTCACAGGGTTGTTGTGAGGGGAGGAAATATGTATACCACTCTGAGCTCCTTGGAGGAAGGGTGGTATAAAATGTGAAAAATAAATATAAATAAATAAAAAATTGATTTTGGAGAGATGTGCTTCTTCGAGCAGTTGGGTTTACTGCATAAATCCAGAATGTTTTGTTTCCTGAATATCACTATCTGTTCCTCTTCTTCTTCCACAACCTCTTGCTGTCGTACAGAATCATAAAAACTTCTGAAAGTTCTAGTAAATGGTAGTTGACCTTAAATAAGGCACCACTTGAAAGAAGGATGAGTGTTCTGGAACAAACTTGATCAGAAAAGCCAGGATCCAAGGAGACAGGGTCAGTAAGTGTCATCTCAGCATGACCAGAGCCTGCAAATGGCCAGCTCTCCATGTGGAAGATTGCAAAGTGCCTCCCCCAGACCAAACCTCATATAAACAGATTCTAAGTATAAAAACAGGTGAGATCCTTAAAATAGGATGCATTTATTTATCATATTGTTACTGTTAGCCTGGTGACATGGTTTCCGCATTTATCAACGCAACAATTCTGTCAGGTAGGTTCGACTGAGAACTCCCACCCCCAAATTGCTCGCGCCCAAGCCCTAACCTCCCCCAAACTGCCCATGAACCACCCGCTCTGCCACCTTACCTGCTCCAGTGCAGTGTCCGGGAGCCACTACTGCATGCACGGGCCTCTGGCCATTTGTGCCAGTGACCCCGAAGCGCATGACAGTGGCACGCCTTTTACAATGCCTCAGCAGCAATTATGGTTTTATCCAGGAATACCACTGTCATAAGTGCCCTATAGGATTGAGCCATTAGGCTGCATACACAGTGGGACTTACTTATGATGAGCAGACATGCATAGGTTTGCAATAAATATTTGGTATTCGGTAAACTCATTTGAGGAGGATATTCCATAAGCAGGGTGCTACAACTCTGTCCGGCTGATGACTGCCATGCCTTTCCGGAGTGGGCTCGTGGATCTCTCCATCCTCGAGGTGGGGACCTCCTCTGTGGGGAGCTCCACAGGCATCTGGTCGACCGCCTCCTGATGACCCAGGCACAACTGGAGGTGCCAGCCCCCCCAGTGGGAATGCCCAGACTTATGCCGCAACATTGCTGGACAAGGTGACCCCAAGTGCCTTGGCTTCACCGCAGCCAGCCTCCACTCCAGGGGACGCATCGCCCCCGATCGGCACAGACCCCCGGCAGGTGGGACGAGGAAAGACAGAGCCTGGAGGCGCCGGCCCATACGAGGGCTTCTCGCGCTTGCCACCAAAGCCAGGACCTTCGCTAGGTCCTAGGACTCCACAGAAAGCATTGGACCAGCTCTAGACCAGGGAGCGAATGAGCCAATGGGTCAGCTCTGTTGATCCCAGATTAGCCAACCATAGGCTCACTACAGGTGCTAGGAAAGAGGGGGCAGGGCTTATGGGGAAGAGGTGGGAGCAGAGGTAGGAAGGGCGGGGTCCTCCAGGCTCAGGGGCTATATAAACGCTGCCTTGGCTGATGATGAGGGTTGGACGAGTAGGCTCAATACAACCAGTGACCAGGTCTCCTTAGAGACCAACCTAGGAGGAGGACGGGGTGAGCTGAACCCCCTTCCCTGGTGAACCCCGACAACAACTGAATGGACCCTTTCCTCAGACACCATCCCCTCCAAATTTCCAATGCTGTTACAGCCATGCCAACAGGGCATGTGCTGCATCCTGCAATGGGGGTGGGGAGTCACAGAGGCCTCCTCAAGGTAGATTTGTTCCCTTACCTCAGGGCTGCATCGGCCCTGGAAAGTTGGATAGGATTGGGCACTGGCTCTCTGTAGGCTGTGGCTGGTAAGTAATTGAGTTCAGTTGCTTATGAAAGTTTCACTGTGCCAACTCCCCCCCCCCCCCTTGATTCTGTCACTTCACTTGCAGGTTGGTTGTGAAATGTGGGGAACAGCTCTGTGATTTTTCTGGAGGAGCAAAAGGGTGTGGGTTAGTATTGGTGATCCTCCTGGCAGCTGCCAGGTACAAGATGCCACTGCTCTCCCAGAGCGCCTCCTGGGGACCATGCTGTGCAATGGAGCTTCATTCAAGGGAGCATTCTAGGAAAAAAAATAGCTGTCAGTCAGTGGCCACTGGGAGGTGTATCACCACCACCATTGCCATATGGTCAGCAGTTGCTGGAGGAAAAGACAGGCCAGGGAAAAAGAGGCTGTTCTGTCCTCCCTTCACCCTCTGACCTCCTCAAAATTTTGTGACAAAAGTTCTCACTGAAGACTTTCAGCTCAGCTTTAGTTCTTTAAATATGTAATGACCTCCATACGAATGGTTGGTATGGTCACTGGGCAGTGCAATATTACCTATGAGAAGGAATGTTATCCTTGAAGATAAACATTTCGAAGAGAATGACTGTATGCATAGGAATCCATGTTCATCATATCTATTGCACTGCCATACTTATATTTCCATTCTAACCAGTGGCGTCACTGGGCGGGAGGGGGGTTGCAGACCACACCGGGTGACACCACTAGTAGCCAACATTGTGGAAACCTTGTATTTATGAATAATACCATCATGTTACATATAATTGGAAAGGTTATTTAATGCAGAATGTAAAGAAACAAACCATGTTGAATTATCTGTATTCTATCAAACGTTATGGCCAAATAACCGGAAAATGAAAACACAACTGCCTTATGTAACAAAAAGTGGGTTTCCTAAACTCAAAACTGACCAGTGAGACTGATTGTTCCAAGAGCCATCAATTTAGAGTACATCCACTAAAATTGAGTGGCAGGAGAATTAGAACAGATAAAAGAAAAAAAATATTTCTTTACCAGGCATGTAATTAATCTGTGGAACTCCTTGCCACAGGATTGGCGATGGCACCTGGCCTGAATGCCTTTAAAAGGGGATTAGACAGATTTATGGAGGAAAAGTCCTTCACAGGTTACAGGCTATGATGAGTATATGCAACCTCCTGCTGTCTCAATGCCAGATGCAAGGAAGTGATGACAGGATACAGATATCTTGTTGTCTTGTGTGCTTCCTGAGGCATCTGGTGGGGCCACTGTGAGATCCATGAAGCTGGACTAGATGGGCCTTTGGCCTGATCCAGCAGGGCTCTTCTTATGTTCTTAGCCAATTAGGTGTTGTTATGACACAACATGGAACCAATAAAGTGTTAGTATGAGTCAGCTCTCATTTCTATGTATCAGAGCTAATACTAGAACTCTTGTTCAGTTGTGTGAGTGTCATCAAGTTGGCCACTGGTTTTTTGTTGGTTACTGATTTGTTGGGTGACCTGGACTGTTATATATTAAAATAAAGTTAACGGGGGTAACACCATGAGTTACCACACTGGGTGACACCAACTGTAGTGATATCACTGGGGTGACGCGATGAGCTCTCGCAAACCCTAGTGATGCCTCTGATTCTAACTCATTTTAGAAAAATTGTCCTGACTTAAATAATAATAATAATAATAATAATAATAATAATAATAATAATAATAATATCCCGCCTGGCGGGATATGGTTCATGGGATCACGAAGGGTCGGACACGACTTAACGACTGAACAACAACAAATAATGATAGTTATGGTAGCTATGCCTAGCTGCTCCTTATTCAATTTTTCAAGTGTAGTAGCATCTAGAAAAATAAGACTGCTTCAGGACATATTAAAATCTTTATGCCGTTCTATAAAGGGGAAAACACACACCAACCAATCCTAATAGCATGGAATCAAAATACAGTTTACATTTCTGATGCCTTCTCTGTGGACTCTCAATTTTAAGCCCAGAGACAAGAAAAATAGCCAACACTCATTCCAGATTGAAATGAAAACAGCCAAAATCATTGTACCATAAAGCACAAGGACAATACAGAGCAAGCAAACTAAATCCAAATGTGTTTAAATTGCTGCTGTTGTTTGCATGGGCTTTTCGAACGGTCTTTACAAAAAAAGGAAAGGAAAATAAAAGGAAAATAAAGGCAAGGTTCCCAGGGAATGTGAAGCTTTAACACTTTTTCACCTAACTTTTAGCGTATTCCTGAGAGTCTTGCTATTGTGGAGAAATGGCTCTCTCTCTCTAGGCTTGTGCAGTCTGACCATTGATGAGGAACAATGAACAAAAATAGGCACTTTTATCTGTTCTTTGTCTAAAGCTGCTTTGTAATGTACATTGAATCACACCCCACTGGCAAAATGGTAGGGTGCTGAAACTGGTTTGCCCAAACTGAGTCTAGAGAGCATATGGAAAAAGAAAAGTGCAGCCTTTTGGATTTTGGACTGTTTGCCATAGATTCAAAGGAATGAGAAGATGAGACACATCATCGGGATTTAGTTGGGCCACAACTTTACTAACTTTCAAGGGCTCTGTGGCAAACCAGACTTAAAGCCCAATCCTGATGAGGGCATGCACTGGTGGAACGCATGTTCTGCCATGTGTGCTGTAGCAAAAGCACCGTAATGCTCTTTGCAACAGCGCAAGGCCCAGGCGTGCCGGTGGGAAAGCCTTCCTGCTGGCACCAGCGGTCATCAGGAGGCCCGCCAGAGAAGGTAAGTCCAGTGCAGGGGCTTGGGGCGGGGTTGAATGGGGTGGGGGGCACCAGAACAGGGTGTCAACGGGGGTGGACAGATCGAGCTTGTGAGGGGGCGGGATCGGCGGTGCCAGCGCACGCCATATCCAACCCCCCTTCCTGGGCCCGATCCACATGCACGGATAAACGCGGATGCACCACACAGGTCCGATTTCGCTGGTACAGGTCCGGGTCAACCCGCTGCAGCTGATGGGGCTTACCCAGGGGAAAGGGGACAAATGTACCTTTACGCAAGGAGATCTCCAGCAGCCCAAAGTCCCTCTGTGGAATGCAGTGTAATCTGCGCCGGTGCCGCTGCATCTCCACACGGGGTTTAACGTTGGATTGGACAGTTAAACTATTTCCAAAACCAACCCTGTATGAGGGAAGATATCCACCACATGACTGCCAATCTCAGACCTAACTTTTAGGACAACTCTATCCTGGCTCAAGGCTGCTGATCAGTATCATTCCTGATTCCAGCTCCTCCCAGCTGTCCCTACTAAGGGGTCCTGAGAGTCGCCAGCCCTTTAGCCAGTGGGTGAGTTGGGCAGTGCTCAGAGGGGTCCCATTCCCTGTCCCTCCAAGCTGAATAGTCCCTGGTCTAAGGAAGCCCCCTTCTCCCATGACTGGCACTTCTGGGTGCTCACCTTACTCCTATAAGCAGCGAGTGGCCTCACTGGGACCAAGTGGCTCACTGGGACAAAGTGGCAAGGTAAAAAAGACACAGCGAGTTAAGCAGCTGGGCGAGTTCAGCAGCGGGGTGAGGAAGCCAGGCCCCACACACTGCCCGGCACTTCTCCTCTGTGGAGAGGAGAGAGGAAGAGAGGAGTGCTCCAACAACCTTGAAGAGAGGAGAGCTCCAACGACATTAAGGTACCCAAACTTTGATAAATCCATAACTTACACTCAAAAGCTATGCAGTCAGACAGCCAGCAGAAGGGTGGGGGCTATCCAGTGTTTTGCACTGAGTGTCACATGTATGACTATCTGCCTCTTGGGCACAAATCATGGGTGTGTGCTCAGTGCAAAGAGCTCCAGGCTCTCAGGGAACGGGTTCGCTCCCTTGAAGCCACGGTTGCTGACCTGGAGAAGCAGAGACAGGTAGAGAGGAACCAGGGTGAGACTTCTAGGGACGTGGAGGCATCGTCCCACCCTCAGTTGGCCAGCTCCTCAGCTGCCAGGAAAGGGAGTCTCAAGGCTGGAGGACGTCGCTCTGGAAAAGAGGGAAACAATCCCACAGTGGGGACCCCTTCTTCAGGTAATGGGCCCGTATCCAGTCGCACTATGGATACTCCTCTGGGGAGGGGGGGAAGGGGGCTTCTTGTCGTGGGTGACTCTATAGTCAGGAACATAGAGAGGGGGGTCTGTGACGGATGTGAGGACCGCACGGTGACTTGCCTACCTGGTGCGAAGGTTGCGGACATCACCTCTCATCAAGATAGGCTGGTAGAGAGTGCTGGGGAGGAGGTAGCGGTTGTGGTGCATGTTGGCACCAAAGACGTGGGGAAATGTAGCCGGGCGGTCCTGGAGGCCAAATTTAGGTTGCTAGGTAGGAAGCTCAAATCCAGGACCCCAAAGGTAGCGTTCTCAGAAGTGCTACCTGTTCCACGCACAGGGCCAGCTAGGCAAGCGGAGCTCAGGGGTCTCAATGCATGGATGAGACACTGGTGTCAGGAGGAGGGGTTTAAGTTTGTTAGGCACTGGGGAACGTTTTGGGACAAGCCGGGCCTGTACAAGAGGGACGGGCTTCACTTGAACCAAAACGGAACCAGACTGCTGGCGCGTAACATTAAGAAGGTGGCAGAGCAGCTTTTAAACTGATTCCTGGGGGAAAGCCGACAGGAGCCGAGGGGCATCCGGTTCGGGACTCCTCATCCCTAGGGAATGAGGGTGCAGAGGATGGGGAACAGTCAAGTAATAGCAGAGTAAAAATTGGGAGTGGTAGCGTGATGGGACATGACAGCCAGTCTAGCAGGACAGAAGGCTGCAGGAATAAAGGTGCAAACATGCAGCCCTTCTTGGGGGACCAGGTATATAAGTGCTTTTATGCAAATGCCCGAAGTCTACGGGCAAAGATGGGAGAACTGGAATGTTTGGTGGCTAGGGAAAACATTGACATAGTAGGTATAACAGAAACCTGGTGGAATGCGGAGAACCAGTGGGATACTGCAATTCCAGGATATAAACTCTATAGGAGGGACAGAGAGGGGCGTGTTGGAGGTGGGGTGGCCATCTATGTCAAAGAGGGGGTAGAATCCACCAGAGTAGAGCTGGAGGGGGGCTCTGACTCCTCCGTAGAATCACTGTGGGTTAGATTACCAGGCTCAAAGAGTGATGTAATAGTAGGGGCATGCTACCGTCCTCCAGATCAAAAACCTGAAGGGGATCTTGAAATGAGGAAGCAAATCAGGGAGGTGTCAATGAGAGACAGGGTTGTAGTCATGGGGGACTTCAATTATCCTCACATCGACTGGGTCAATTCATGCTCAGGTCATGAAAGAGAGACTGGATTTCTGGATATGTTAAATGACTGTGCCTTAGAGCAGCTTGTCACGGAACCGACCAGAGGACAGGTGACTCTGGACTTGATATTGTGTGGCACTCGAGATCTGGTCAGGGAGGTAAATGTTACTGAACCGTTGGGGAATAGTGACCATGCTGCGATCTGTTTCGCCATGCATGTCGGAGGGAGAGTGCCGAGCAAATCTGACACGAAAACCCTTGACTTCCGAAGGGCTGACTTCCCCAAAATGAGAAGACTAGTTAAGAAAAAGCTGAAAGGGAAGGTAAAAAGAGTCCAGTCGCTCCAGAATGCATGGAGGCTGTTTAAAACAACAGTCATAGAGGCCCAGCGGGAGTGTATCCCACTAAGGAGGAAGGGCTCGACCAAGTCCAGGAGGGTGCCGGCATGGCTAACAAGCACAGTTAAGGAGGCTATAAAAGGCAAGGAAGCTTCCTTCCGTAAATGGAAGTCTTGCCCTAGTGAGGAAAATAAACAGGAGCACAAACTGTGGCAAAAGAAGTGTAAAAAGATGATACGGGAGGCCAAGCAAGACTTTGAGGAACGTATGGCAGGCAACATAAAAGGGAATAATAAAAGCTTCTTCAAATATGTTAGAAGCAGGAAACCTGCCAGGGAAACGGTTGGTCCGCTGGATGGTGAGGGAGAGAAAGGGGTGATAAAAGGGGACTTGGAGACTGCAGAGAAATTAAATGAGTTCTTTGCATCTGTCTTCACGGCAGAAGACCTCGGGCAAATACCACTGCCGGAACGGTCTCCCCTGAATAAAGAATTAAGTCAAATAGAGGTTAAAAGAGAAGACGTCTCAGACTTAATTGACAAAATAAAGATCAATAAATCACCAGGCCCGGATGGCATCCACCCAAGAGTTCTGAAGGAACTCAAGAATGAAGTTGCTGACCTCTTGACCAAAATATGCAAATTATCCCTTAAAACGGCCACTGTGCCAGAGGATTGGAGGATAGCTAATGTCACGCCAATCTTTAAAAAAGGAAGGAGGGGGGACCCGGGAAACTACAGGCCGGTCAGCCTAACCTCTGTTCCAGGGAAGATGGTGGAAAGTCTCATTAAGGATAAAATCTTAAAATACATAGAAGAACAAGATCTGCTGAGGGAGAGTCAGCATGGCTTCTGCAAGGGGAAATCTTGCCTCACAAACCTGTTAGAATTTTTTGAAAAGGTCAACAGGCATGTGGATGCGAGCGAACCCGTGGATATTATATATCTGGATTTTCAGAAGGCGTTTGACACGGTCCCTCATGAAAGGCTCCTGAGAAAACTCCACAGTCAGGGAATAAGAGGGCAGGTCCTCTTGTGGATTAGGAACTGGTTGAAGACCAGGAAACAGCGAGTGGGAGTCAATGGGCAATTTTCACAATGGCGAGAGGTGAAAAGCGGTGTGCCCTAAGGATCGGTCTTGGGACCGGTGCTTTTCAACTTATTCATAAATGACCTGGAGTCGGGGATAGGCAGTGAGGTGGCCAAGTTTGCAGATGACACTAAACTTTTCCGGGTGGTGAAGACCAGCAGGGATTGTGAAGAGCTCCAGAAGGACCTCTCCAAACTGGGAGAATGGGCAGCAAAATGGCAGATGCGCTTCAATGTAAGTAAGTGCAAAGTGATGCACATTGGGGCAAGAAACCAAAATTTCACATATACGCTAATGGGTTCTGAGTTGTCTGTGACGGATCAAGAGAGAGATCTTGGGGTGCTGGTGGACAGGTCGATGAAAGTGTCGACCCAGTGTGCGGCGGCTGTGAAGAAGGCCAATTCCATGCTCGGGATCATTAAAAAAGGGATTGAGAATAATACGGCCAATATCATTATGCCTTTGTACAAATCGATGGTAAGGCCACATCTGGAGTATTGTGTCCAGTTCTGGTCACCACACCTCAAAAAGGATATAGTTGAATTGGAAAAGGTGCAGAAAAGAGCGACCAGAATGATTCGTAGGCTGGAGCACCTCCCTTACGAGGAAAGGCTACAGCGTCTGGGGCTTTTCAGCCTAGAAAAAAGGCGCCTGAGGGGAGACATGATTGAGACTTATAAAATTATGCATGGGATGGAGAGAGTGGATAGAGGGAAATTCTTCTCCCTCTCGCACAACACCAGAACCAGGGGACATGCACTAAAATTGAGTGGAGGGAGAGTTAGAACAGACAAAAGAAAATATTTCTTTACCCAGCGTGTAATTCATCTGTGGAACTCCTTGCCACAGGATGTGGTGATGGCATCTGGCCTAGATGCCTTTAAAAGGGGTTTGGACAGATTCATGGAGGAAAAGACCATCACAGGTTACAAGCCATAAGCAACCTCCTGGTTTTAGAAGTGGGTTTTCTCTGTGCCAGGTGCAAGGGAGTGGCGACTGGACACAGGTATCTTGTTGTCTTGTGTGCTCCCTGAGGCATCTGGTGGGGCCACTGTGTGACACAGGAAGCTGGACTAGATGGGCTTTTGGCCTGATCCAGCAGGGCTCTTCTTATGTTCTTATACCACCCGCCCCTTTGACCTGCAGTGACCCTGCCATGGGTGGGCAAAGCCCCTTGCTTAGTCCCCCTCCCTCCCACCGGTCACATGTATCACCCAGCAGGCCACACTGTGGACTCCTAAGAAACAGATCATAACCCAGATGAAAGAGGGGGTTTTCAGTGGACCAGAACTGAATCCAAACCTAAAACCTTTTGGTTGTTTTGAACCTGACCCTGAACCAAACCCCTTAATACAAAAAGTAACTGGGTCTAAATACATTGTTTAATTGTCAGGCAATGAACGTTCAATTATATTATTGCTTTCTTTTCTCTTGTTTTCATTCTGCTGCACCTATTTTGTTCATAACCCCTTTTTAATTTTTTTCTCAAACTCTCATTTGATAAAAATCACATTGTTAGGAGAAGAGTCTGGTATTTTTCTGCATGAAATGTATCTCAGCTAGTTCAAAACTGCTTCGGGGGAGGGTCTGTGGCCCAAACGTTGCATATAGAAGGTCCCAGTTTCAACTGCTGAGAAAAATTCCGAACTGAAACCCCAGAGAGTCACTGCACGTCAGTGTCGATAATGCTGAGCTAGGTGGATAGACCAATATAACGCAGCTTCCTAGGTTTATAATCTAGAAGGACATAAATGGGTCCCTTTGGGGAGAAAGGCAGGATAGAAATATTGTAAGTAAATAAATAAATAAATAAATAAATAAATAAATGTAGCATGGATCCTGTTCAGAGGTCTTCCAACCTGACACCTCTTTCATCTGCCTCAAAAGAATTGGGTATGTGGTGTAAAAGATGCAGCATGTACCTTCTTTGACTCCATGATCTACGAGGCAGATTTGCATGTGGTTTTTATGTGGCTTACATGTGGTTTTTTAAAAAATGGCACATAGTCTCAGCCTGTGGAGTGGCATCTAGTATAATGTAATGGAGAGGCTTCAGGAGTGAATTATTTTGCAAACTGCCCCCATGGCTCACTGATTTGCTGCCTCTGACATGTATTTTGTGGTCCTGACTGTGGCAGCTCCCGGAAGTCACAGCAGCTGGAAGCCACCATATGGTTTCCCCAGCAGGCCCCAGAATGAGAGCAGCCACCTCGACTGGAAGTTCCTGGAACTTTATCCAAATGTTTAACTGTTTGACTCGCTGATTGGTTCCTGCATTTTCACTTTAGCAAGAAAACGCTGGCAGTTGCATGCAGAGCATTGCACTGGCAGGAGCAACACTGCCAGAAGCCAACTTTCCCACCTTGTCCTCCCTACTGACACACTGAACCCCCTGAAAAGTTGCTGCTCTGACAGTGCAATCCTGTGTAACTCTTGCACCAGTGTAACAGTAGATCCACCAGTGTAAGTGCACTTATGCCAGTGTAACTTGCTATACGCCGATGGATGCAAAACAGAAACCAGCGTAACCCCTCTCGGACGCCGTGCACGCGCAGTTCGGATGCAGGACGGACACTAGCACAACTCCGCCAGTGCAGGGGGAATTCCGGGGGTGTCTGAACACACTCAGAATAGCCCCTGCACCGGCAGAGTTGCACTGGCATCTGTCCTGCTTCTGAACTGCATCTGAGATGGGTTACGCTGGTGTCCGTCCTGTGTTCATCGACGTACAGCATGTTACACTGGCATAAGTGCACTTACACCGATGGATGTACTGTTACACTGGTGCAAGATTTACACAGAATTGCGCTGTCAGTCAGGGACTCTCGCAGAAGAAGAGATACAAAGACTTCAGAAGACCAACAGCCCAATCCTGTCTAGGACTGCCACAGCATGTAAAAGCACGCTGCACCAGATCCTATCCAGGATTGGGCTGGCACAGGTGGAGGCCTCCTCGGGGTAAAGATACGTTTGTCCTTTTACCCCGAGTAATGGTCCAGCTGCCCCAATGGGTATCCTTGGATGTGCGCCAGCAAAATGGTCAGTGCAAATCCAGGAGGCCTGTGTAATGCCGACCAGGCTCGGGAAGGGAGATATGATTTGGCAGAGCGACGAGAATCCCTCCCCCTTCCCAGGCCCAGTCATTCAATCCCCCCTTCCATTCCTCCCTGTTCCATCCTCCCCACGCCCCCCACGTCACCAGGCACAGTCTTTACCGGTGTCCACCGACAGCCTGCGTCCAGTGTAGAGTGAGCAGTGTCGGCCTTGGCTCCACTTACTCTCCGGGTGTCAAAACATGCCTTATGGCCTGCACAGGATTGCACTGTAAGATTTGGATGCTCACCAAATTGCCACCTGGACAGAAAACAGAAGAACGCAACTGAACTGAATGGAATAGCACAGATGCTGTTGAGAAAGGGGTATTGGAAGAGCAACAGCATACCAGATAGACCTGTACAGCAACAGTTGATGTATTATGTGTTCATCCCCACCAGTAGGGGGAGCTGTTACCTATTCAGTTCTTAATTTTAAAGGCTTCTGAGTTGTTCCCTCCTACTTTGATTAGACCAGGGGTTCTCAACCTTTGGAGGCCCGAGTACCCCCTATCACGGTCCAATGTTCTGAAGTACCCCCTGCTAATTAACTGCTAATTAATCAGATTAATCAATTAATTAATTAGGTAATTAATCGTTAAAAAAGTACTAAACAATTTTAAATGTGAAAAAATGTCCTATTTAATTGTGTGTGAGTGAGTGACAGACACACGCCCGCGCACGCGCACACATACACACATATGCAAGGATCTCTTTTTTTTTCTCCAAGTCACACTTCCCCAAATCAGCTCCTCCCTCCCCCACCCCACCCCACCAAAGTACATTTTCCAAAGTACAAAAATACCGGTAAGCCCAAAACCAAAATCAGAGAGACAGAAGGGCTCCGAAAATAATTACAATTTAAAATCCATGTTAATTAACACTTAATTAGCTGCTGATGGGGCAGATAAGGGGCAGGGCTTGGCGTACCCCCAGCAAGAGGTCCACGTACCCTAGGGGTACCCGTACCACAGGTTGAGAACCCCTGGATTAGACTTCTCATTGCTTCTTTTCCCTATATTGTTGTTTTATGTCTCCCTGCCCAAGTGGCCATGACCAGTTGCTTCTCTTGTCTCATTTTGCAGCATGTATGTAAAGCACTTTCTTTAACTCAGCTCTGCTGTGAAGGAGCTTGTTTTTTCCACAGCTCTGCTAACAGTCCAGCTGGTTGTTATTCCATTGATATTTTAAATTTCCTGTGCTCTGTCATCTTGAACGTTGGTGAGAATATTTTGATCTATACTTATGTTTTCCCTCATTATAATCTATATACTGTAGTTCACTATATAGAAATCACTCTAGAAAGCTTGCATTTGATATTATCTATGAAAAAGAATGCTTACATTGTTAGCTGGCACCAAAACCCTAACGAGTAATGAGCACATACTTGTGAAAGTATTCATCTGTCGGGTGAAAAAGTTGGTTTCCAGTTGTTGAGACTGCTTTGGTATGACAAAGAAATGGCAGAGCTGTTCATATGAATTCAGGGAGGTTGGCCAATAGGGATCAACTTGAGTCTCAGTGGCTCAAATGAGTTCAGAGGGATGACTCCATTATCAACTTCCACCTTCCAAAGAGGATCCAATATTTTAGCCTCATTTCTCTTTCCCTAGTTGGCCCATTATCACTTCTAGGGATCAGGTGGGCCTGATTTGGAATGTTCCTGCCTGTTTTACTGCCATAGTCCTTGCTTACTCAGACCCAACGGTTTGTGTTTGTCCATTTCTAGAGCACAGTTCTTGCTTTTCCTGACTTTTTTTTTTTGGGGGGGGGGGGGTTACTATTCTTTCTTAATGTAGCCTACCTCTCTTCTCCTGAGCCACCAACCATACATTCCTCCTTGGATCCTGCATATGGCAGGAGCCAAGTACCAGCACAGCCACCTAGGAATTGAGGCACAAGTTGAAAATGGGGCCATTATTCTCAGGAACATAACACTATTCCTACATCCATGGATTTTCCACCCTGAACTCTGAATTTTATGGAGGTCCTCTCTTGGATTATGTGATAAGAACAGGCAACTAGCATTTTCTTAGGATTGGTCGGGAAAATTGTACTTTGTTCCTGAGCAGACGAGTTTTTGGCAGAGGTGAACATGAGGGACCATTGCAGAGGTTTGAACAAAGGCAGTTTAAGCTCTGTATTCCTTTAAAGTTAGAGCATAAACTGTCTTCATTCAAACCTCTACAATGGTCCTCCCATGTTCGCCTTTGCCAAAGACTCTTCTGCTCATGAGCCTCTTGGGGAACAAAGTACAACCTGAGGAAAGCCCATGGTTCTGCTGACCAATCATAAGAAAATATTAATTGCCTGCTCTTATCACGTAATCTGGGATACATCCCACGGAATTCCAAAACTCTAGGAAGCGACTTGATTTATCAGCTTTCCTGGTGGCCCAATCCTATTGGCACCATATGCAGCCAGAACTAGTGTCCCTGTGGCGTATGACACTTTCCAGCTGTCACAAAATATGACATCAGAGCGCGTGGCCTTTCTGCTGCCACAAGTGATGAGTCACTAGTGGCCACAATCCGGACAATGGATGCCTGCTGGCACAGGCAATTGTGCACTGGGGGTGGGAGGGAGGCGGGAATGGGTGGAACAGGGTGGCGATAGGGGCAAGGAGGAAGGTGGATCGAGACCCAGAAGTGGGTGGGTTTGGCAGCTGTGGCATCCACTGAATCCTAACCCCCTTTGTGGCCTCGATCCCCGACCCAGGTCCATGTGGATTTGTGCTACCTATAGACAAATGTTCCCTTACCCCAAAGAGGTCTCCAGCAGCCAAAATGTCCCCACAGGATACAGCGGGCACCACATTGGCACCGCTGCATTGCCACATGGAGGGTAAGTTAGGATTGGGCTGTGAATGTCCCAATAATCAATAGATCGGACCGAAAAGAAAAACTGCTCTCTGAATTAGCTTTGAGAGTTTCATTTTAGATTCAATACTGCTTCCAAAGTAATTGCTTAGAGGTTCACACCTCATGTGTTATCTTAAGTGACTGCTGGGAGTATAAGTTCATCAGTAGTGCTACTAACACACTAGACCTAACAACAGCTGTTACTTTTAATCAAATCAATGGTTTTACAAATGTAAGTAGGACTTGACCTCATCAGAGTCATTATAGTCCTTGGCGCTAAGAATCTGTACAACCAAAACATCCATGAATTATGAAACAATTCGAGAATCGATTCAATAATGTTTAGCTATGTCTGTGCCTGGTCTGCAGCTTCGCCTCTGTTTCCTGTAGTTTTCTTTGTAATATTGAGTGTGGCACGTGTATTTGCAATATCTCACTAATTAAGAAGGGAAGTCATAAACTTTGGCATGCCTTGATTTTCTTCTTCTTCTTCTTCTTCTTCTTCTTCTATAATAATAATAATAATAATAATAATAATAATAATAATAATAATAATAATAATAATAATATACACTTTATAAGGCTGGTACTATTTCAGTGCTATGAAGATCAGGTTCTTCTATTTGGCATTGTTCTGTTGTTATTCATTAGTTTTTAATGTAAATAAGGCTGCAGTCCTGTTCCCACTTTCATGGGAGTAAGTCCCATTGAGTTCAGTGGCACTTACTTCTGAGTAGACATGCATAGGCTGTAAATTCCTTTGTTCATGTATCCCAAAAAGTAAGTTTTTTAAAGCTTCTGTAGACTGTCTATGGGAGACTAATAATTCATACAAATAAACATACCTTCTAGTCACAGCTATATACATGTTTGACATGTTTAAAGCTAGACCTTAGGGGAGAAAGTTAACCCCCCCCCCCCACACACACACAGTTTACTATCTTACAGCCCAATCTTGTCTACATTTTAGACTGGTGGAGCGCTGCTGTGCCATTTTAGGCTGTCGCGAACGTGCCATAAAGCACGTTTGCGGCACCCAATAAGCAGCACCGGTAGAGAGGTTTGTGCCGCTCCTCTGGCACCGCAGAGCAGCGCTGCAGCGGGAAGGTAAGTCCCCGCCGCGTGGTGGAGGTGTATGGGAAGGGCGGAATGGGGTGTACAGGAGGGTGGGATTGGTTGGCTGGACCCGGGAAGGGGGAGGGATCATCGACGGCCTCCCCTGCAATATCCTATTCCCCTTCCTGGGCCTAGCTGCCATTACACGGGGGTGTTGGACTTGCGCCTGCAAAATAGCTGGTGCACATCTGAGTAACCCCATCGGGGTGGCTGGCGTGTTACTCAGGATAAAGGGACAAACTCCAAGGAGGCTGAGGCAGGACCAATCCTAGATGGGATGCAGCGTGCGCCTTTTGTGCACCGCTGCATCGTGCTAGACAGGATTACGCTGTTAGTTATTAGATGAATAAAGATTGAGTATTTATAACAAATTTATTGAGAGGTAACCATGTGTCTTGTGAAAAACAGATCTAATATTGTCATTATGCCTGTTTCTATTTCTGCAAAATGAAAGAACAAAGTGTAAATGAACCAGATTTTTTTTTTGTGGATTCTCTTTCAGCTTAATTTAGAAGTACGGTATATCTAGTTCTACATAAGGATGAGTGGGTATCCCCTTCCAGTGTTCTGTGGGTTCAGTCTCTCCTTTCCACTTCTAGTCTTCTGATTTGACTTTCTGAAATTGATTTTGTAATTGGTGTACGTGCCGTTTGCTGCAGTTTTGGGTTTCCATCTTCTTTTTCCTTACAAGTTACGGGCCAGTGTATGTGCACATTGATCTAATCACAGTGGAAAAAGAATTCTGATGAGGTCATGTGATCACATTAAGATTCCTTTTTGCCCTATGATTTAGGGCCCAAACAATCCTATCCAACTTTCCAGCACCAGCGCAGCCACAGTGCAGCCCTGAAGTAGGGGAACAAACATTCCCTTACCTTGAGGAAGCCTCCGTGACTGCCCCCCCACCGGACGCAGCACACACCCATTGTGTTTGAGCCAGGATGGTGTAGTGGTTTGGGAGTTGGACTTAGACCTGGAAGATCCAGGTTCAAATCCCCGCTCAGCCACGAAGCTTCCTGGGTGACCTTGGGCCAGTCACTGTCTCTCAGCCCCACCTACCTCACAGGGTTGTTGTGAGGACAAAAAGGAGGGGAGGAAATATGTACACCACTCTGAGCTCCTTGGAGGAAGGGTGGTATAAAAATGTGAAAAATAATAAAATAAATAAAAAATTGGCATGGCTTCACCAATGCTGGAAAGTTGGATAGGATTGGGCTGTTAATAAATGTGCATGTGCACATCAGTAATCTGTGAAAAATAAAAATAAAAACCTGCTGTAAATGACGTGGGAGTTGTGGAATGAACACAATCTATGTCTTTTTTCAGAAAATGCAACAATACATATGCTGCCGAGCTCATTCTTCTATTCCATATTATATGTGCCTTTGCCCATCTATGTGCATTACATATGTTCCTCAAAGATATTGTAACAGTAAGCACACTGTTCCCCACAAGCACTGTAGCTCATCAACCTATTTTTGTACATTTTAGATGTTTCTTTTGTTTGTTTGTTTCTGTTTCTTTCCCCTTTTCTTATGTCACAAGCATGAGTCAGCATGAGCAGTGGATTCACACACTTTCCAGACGAGGGGGTGAGACTGAAAACTTGTTTTTGCTGCTTGGAACCAAAGATTCCCATTTTGTTTGAATGTATTCATTAATAAGCCAAAATATCAAACCAGATCTGATCGTGTGGTTTAAACAAGTCACAGTTTCCTGCATTTGGAGGAAACAGGAAACTCTGGATGATCCTAAACTGCAAAAGGAGGATTTTAGGCTATTCTCCTCATGCTTCGTGTAGAAGAGTGTCTAAGTTCAAAGCTTGGGCTCACAGCAACAAGTCTTTTGGGTCTTTACTTAGACGTTTGGTGATGTTTATGTGACCAGAAATATGCCGTAAACTCTTGTTTACGTATATCAATTAGCCTACGGTAAAATTGGTTTTGTTACAAGTAAGTCGTTTTGCTTAAAGTTTCCAAGAATCTATCAACAACTCTAAGTGAGGACTTGAGAAGTTCTTTTCCCTCTCGCACAACACCAGAACTAGGGGACATCCACTAAAAGTGAGTGGCGGGAGAATTAGAACAGACAAAAGAAAATATTTCTTTACCCAGCATGTAAAGGAACTGTGGAACTCCTTGCCACAGGATGTGATGATGGCACCTGGCCTGGATGCCTTTAAAAGGGGATTAGACAGATTTATGGAGGAAATATCCATCACAGGTTACAAGACATGATGGGTATATGCAACCTCCTGGTTTAGTAGTAGGCTGTCTCTTAATGCCAGATGCAAGGGAGTGGCAACAGGATACAGGTATCTTCTTGTCTTGTGTACTGCATCTGCTGGGGCCACTATGAGATACAGGAAGCCTCCTTATCTGATTGGCTGTTGGTCAGGTTTGTATGGGGGGGGGTTCACCTACCCTAAACCGTGTGAGCCAGTTGGGGTTTAGATCTTGATCACAACTGGTAGAGGTAGTATGCAGCAGACACTTGAAATCAACCAAGGGGCGGTGGGGCTTGAGGGAATGTAGCAGTCTAGGGAAAATGGCAGACACCCTGAAGCACGTAACAGTCAGGCAAAGGGATATGATCCATACAATGCTCCCTCTGGTTGCCTATGACATTGTAAGCATTTTATCCCAAATTACAGCGGAGACATGGTAGGGTGCCTAAGGCCACCGACTGCAATCATCATAGCAAAGTTGAGATTTGAACCAAGGAAGTTCTGATTTGCAGCACAGTCTCTTAGCGGCTACGTAACACCAGAGACTAGTCTGAGTGAAAAGCTGGAGAGGCAGGCCGTAGTAGGTTTGGGTCTGGCAGACCCATGAGAAAGGACACTGGGCTATTGAAATAGCCTAGCATTTCTTTCCTGATTGCATGTGTGGCACTGCCCACCTA